>OX244038.2:48050058-49321130 GCA_945859785.2 Tridacna gigas
AGGGTAGCGCCGAGTAGACTCCACAATTATTTCCAGTCAGAAATAAAAACCAAAACAATTGCAACTTCAGACTTGCTTTTGCCAAGAATGTTTCACCAAAGCAGACGTTTTGTGCAGTCTGATCTTAATCTACACTGACCATTCTTCAATTATTTCCCTTGATTCCTCTCCAGTACTACATTGGTCCTTATAGGGGGTTACTTGGTTTTTATCCTTGATTTTGTTGCAGTACACAGCTATCTTCTTGAGATAACTAGATCAAGTTAGTCTAAAAAGTTTGTCGTCGTAGTAAAGGGTCGATGTTGCTCGAGAGATAATATGGCCCACAATGTGCGAAATGAGACCTTCGGACATTTGCGTAAAGTGTCATCCCGGATTAGCCTGCGCAGTCCGCGCAGGCTAATCCGAGACGGCACTTTACGACTACATAAGAGTTTTTCATACAGTAGACTTTCCTGAAACAGACAATCGCACAAAAACGGGAAGTGTCGCCTCGGATTAGTCACAGACTGCACAGGCTGATCTGGAACGACACACTTTTACGCATATGCCCGAAGGCCCCTTTTCGTGTGTTGCACGCCATATAACGTAAACAACATGAGTATCTCTGCTAATAGGTTGTTTTAACGTTACACCATACAGCGAGCTTAACTTTGCACCATTTGAGCAACTATTTAATTTGTCGTCTGCGTTTTTTTTTTAATTTTTAGCAAGTCTAAAATATCGTCTTCTGGTAAAGGATAGATGCTCCTCGAGAGACAATATAACGTAAAAAACACGAATCTCGGCTATCAGTTTATAAATAAAGTGTAAAACAACCTTAACTCTTTCACTATTTGAGCAACATTTAATTTGTCGTCTGCAATTTCTTTCAATTTAAGCAAGTCTACGATTATGTCGTCTGGTACAGAATTTATGCTGCTCGAAAGACATCAATGTAACGTAAACAACATAATTCTCCGCAAACAGATTGTTTATCTTTACAGCATGAAACAACCTTTACACTATACCAAACGAGAAAATTTTGTTTTATTGGGGTTTAACGCCGTTTTAACACCGTAGGTCATATCACGGCAGTCAGTACACCTACGCATATATTTCTGGCTTTCTTACGCCAGTACTGACACAGCTTGTTTTTAACAACCAATTTAATCATGAGGTACAATGGTCCTTGGACATATAGAAAATTGGCCAATAGCGAAAAGTTTCGGTCCAAGGTCAGCCTTGGTCAGCCTGCGGAGGCTAACTGGGATCGATACTTTTCGCAGATGTATAAAGCCCCCTTTTCACAGAGCACGGCTCATATTTTTTTCCCTCTTGCCGCATATTGTATTTGAAAGCATTGTGACAAACGTAGAAATAAAGAACACAGTGACGCCACTTTTCTTTTGAGCACGCTAGGGAAAAGGTGAACTACCTAGGAAATATTTTAGCCACGTATATACGTACAATCTTCATGTTGTGCGTATATAATGGATTGGCTGACATTTTAGTTCCCGTGAAACCACGCCTGGAATTTTCTACGAAATGAAGGTAATTCCACACGCCGGCAATAACTATCGAATGTCGTAGATTCTTCTTGAGTCTTTACCAAAGAATCCCGTATTGTAACGACCTAGAGAGACTGAGACAGAGAGCCAGACATGGAGAGAAAGTGTGTCGGACAGAGAGTATTACAGCAAGAGAGACAGACAGACAGACAGACCAGACACAGAGAGAGATAGGCAGAGTGAGAGAAAGAGAGAGGGAAGAGAGAGAGAGAAAGGGGGAAACAGAGAGAGAGGAAGAGAGAAAGAGATAGAGAGACAGACAGAGAGAGAGTACAAACAAGCTCGTTATCCTTCTATAACCAGCCATCGCCCTTTCAATATCTATAGAGAACGACACAATCTCTTTGCGTAATAAAATTCATAACCTACCAGAAAGAAGCAATTGCAGGGCAAGGGGGTCTTTAACCCTTTACCAAACGACAAAATTTTAGACCTATCAAAATTGAAAGTGTTTGCAGACGACAAATTAAATGTGACTCAAAAAATGAAATTTGTATTGGGCAGGGTAGAAAACATTGTGGGAAAAGGAGAAAATGCTGGTTACCAGCATTTTCTCCTTTTCCCACAATGTTTTCAAAAGGCTTCTTTCTCAAGGTCGTTAAAAGTCGGGATAGTGTGGTAGAGAGTTCAGGTATTAACCCTCAAACTGCTAAGTAATTTAAATGAAACAGTTAACTCTTTACGACTCAATAAAATTTTAGATCTTTCGAAATAGAAAGTATTTGCAGACGCCAATTCAAATGTGTCTCAAATGATGGGTGTGTCTGTGACTGGGTAGAAAACATTGTGCGAAAAGGAGAAAATACCGGTTACCAGCATTTTCTCCTTTTCCCACAATGTTTTCAGAAGATTACTCGCGATTGTGAAGTAGAGGGCAAGACCTGAATGTTGCTATTTCAAACGGTTATTTTTGGTGAAAAACGTTCTGTACAGTTTGATCTTGATCTACACTGTCTGCAAAAGGTCATTGGGTCGAGGTTAGCAGCCTAGGGGTTAAAAAGTATGGCAATAAAGTGGGGACGTATTTGCAATTTTCAGAAGAACAAAAACAAAACCAAGAATTTTAAGCTGCTCATAAACCTTCACAGATTTTATTATTTTCCTCAATATTTCGAGGAAATCGTATTAATTCTCAAAATTTTAGATATTTTTCCCTTATTTAGAATAATATAAAATATTTTTTTCCTTGATTTCCAATCTTCAGGAAAGGAGAAAAAATAAAGAACCAACATCAAGTGCTTCCGTTATTTTGAAAATTTCATCTCATCGTCTGCAGGAATCCCCACAATATCTTAGACTAAGATATAAAAACTGTTTTATCTCTAATTTCGTTATCAAAGCGATGCCATTATAAACTGAGCCATGTATTGCAACAAAAAGGGGCTTCAACTCTTTGCCATACAATCCGAACTTTTAACGACCCCGAGAAAGAAGCCTTTTGAAAACACCGTGGGAAAAGAAGAAAATGCTGGTAACCAGTATTTTCTCCTTTTCCCACAATGTTTTCTACCAAAATAAATATAATTGCTCAGTCACATTTATTTTGTTTTTCTGCAAATGCTTTCAATTTGGACTAGTCGGAAATTGTGCTGTTTGGTAAAGAGTTTGCATCTCCGTGGTGCACTATACCAAGGAAGCCATCACATGATAATGGATCCATAAAGTCCATTTCGTCAAACAACTGACTCAATCATGACGTAGAGATGTCCTTAGACAACAAAAAATTTACTAATAGCAAACAGTTTCGCTTCATGTCAGCCTGCGCGAATTGCGCAGGCTGACATGAATCGATACTTTTTGCAGATGCTATAACCCCCTTTTTCACAGAGCATGGTTCATACTGTTTAGCTCTGAAAGAGGTCAGCAGCTCTTTACAAAACGATCCCCTGGTTTACGATCCGATGGAAGAAAGTTTTCAAAAACATTGTGACAATAAGAGAAAAAAAAAATGCTGGTAACCAACATGAGGGCTATCGGAAACATTGAGGGAATTTGAGAAAATGCTGGTCACTCACCAGCATTCTCTCTTATTGTCACAGTGTTTTCGACGGCCCTCTCCTCAAAGATAACAACTAAAACACTGGATTGTTAGGTAAAGAGTTTAATGCATTTTTTGTATCATAACACGTGCGAATATAATCGTCTCTGCTTTTCAACGACAGACTTTATTATCTGACCTACCTTTGGTTTGCCTTCTGCAAATGTTTTCGCATGAAAGAATGTAAAAAAAGGTTTGTGGTCTCGGAAAACTCATAAAGGTGCACACATGTCTGAGATATTGTGAAAATCAGGTAAGGGATCCAAGAGACATGGAGCGGACACGGTTCAAGAGCATGTGGCCTTTCACCGCTATTGTGACCTTGACCTTGGGGCCTATCGTAATCTGGTTAAAGAGATAGAATAAACTCCAAATTGCCAACAGGTGGACAGATAGACGGGCGGACGAACAGGGATATAACAAAGTATGCCTCTTCTAGCGTATAAGCAACAAGAAATGGGGTTTAAATCATGAATAAAAAGGGAGAAAATTTCGACATGTGTAAAATTGAAGTTGTTAAATGTAATATTCGAGTGTTATGTATCCCTGATGAGGCTTTTCAAGAGAATTAACCCTCTAAGCACCACAGGCGAAACCAGGGTCATATGCGGACGGTTTAGATCAACAGAAGGTGCAGTCTGATTTTGGATCTATACCGTCTGTTTGTTTAGTCAAGCCAATAAGATAAAAATCTAAATTTCAGTGGACTGTGGTGTCACCCGTAGAAAGAGATCGAGTTTATATGGACCATGCTCTGTGAAAAGGGGGCTTAATGCATAAGCGAAAAGTATCAACCCAGGTCAGCCTGCGCAGTCCGCGCAGGCTGACCTGGGCCGAAACTTTTCGCTTTGGGTCAATTTTCTGTATGTCAAAGGACCAGTCTACCTCATGACTAAGTCGGTTATTTAAAGAAAAAAAAAAATCGCTGTTATGGATCCATAATTATGTGATCGCTCTAATAGGTATCACGTATCATGGAGATGCATTAATGCCCCTTTCGACAGAGCATGGCTCATATACTTGGCACTGACAGGGTTTTAATCATGCTGGTGTTTTTTTTTTTCACGAAAAAATAAATAAAATGAATACATGAAAACTAGATCGATACCACCTGTACCATAAAAAAAAAAAACAACATTGGACAAACCTACTGACTGCCACTCTCTTGCACTACGTATGATTCCCATTCACCTTTGTAGTTGGCTCAGAAAGTAGTCCGTCATCACGTGATATTTTCGTCGAATGACCATAATTCAAAATGGCGACACAAACGCCGGTGAAAGAAAGATCAATCGATTGTTTTGTGTGCTGTTCAAACAGCATACGGGCCAATCAGACTTAGTGGTAGGAAATGTGAAAAAGAGGGATTTTCTGAAAAGCTTAAATGTCTTTTAAAGGACGATAACTTGTTTTTATAATTTTGTTTAAATTGTCATCATTCATGGGCGCAGCCATTTTTTGTTTTACAATTGGCGTAAGATTCTGATCAGTAAAGAAGCTTGAAAAAATAGTTCCATTGTATACAGGTAAATTCATCAGTTTGAATGCACCTATAATGTATCCGGAATCATATTTCCTTTGTCTACTTTATTATGTTACACATGAAACAGTTAAACAGTAACAAAACATGTTTTCCTCGGTTTGACAAGATTCTTGTCATTTAGCCCGTTGCAGAGATGTACGGTGAGAGTAACGAACGACAACTCTGCTCGGAGATTGACTGACTGCGTGACTGGTTCATTGACTGATTAACTCTCTTCCAGACAACAAAATTTTAGTCTTGTTCAAATTGAAAGCATTCGCAGGCGACAAGTTAAATGAAGCTCAAATGATTAGATTTGTCTCAGAGAGGATACACAATTTGTTTTAACAGGCTTTCTTCCTCAGAGTCGTTAAAGGGTTAACCAAATGGCTGACGGGCTGGCTGGTTCACAGACTGACAAACTAAATGGCTGTCGAACTGGCTGGTTCACTAACTGATTAACTTAATTTCTGTTGGTCTGGTTGGTTTACTGACTGACAAACTAAGTTAACTGACTTATTTTCAGAACAAATGAATGGCTTGCTGGATGACTGAATTTAAAATCTGAATCGGTACCAGACTCACTGACTCACTCACTCACTCACTCACTGACCGCTCGCTGGCAAGCTAGCAAGCTCAAAGGTGGGTAGCTGCTGCTTACCTTCTTACCAATCACTCATTCATCTATTCAATGGGTTGTCTTTAGTTTCCAAGCAACCTAACTCTCAGCTGTTTTATTTCAGAGAAAGCTTTCTTTACATTTTACTATTTTTATCTAACAAAATATTTTGTCGGATCTGTCTTATTTTACATACACGCTGTACATAGTTTTAATCCTATTTAATTTTGTCATTTATGCAATGTCAATTCACCCTCAACTTGCTTTACTTCAGTTTCTAGATAAACGGAAACAAACACCGTTTACAACTCACTAATTACTTTTAAATATGTATTCATATACTTAAAGTAGTGATAGTATCGAGGCCAGATTTTTTTGTTCGCCTCCTTTTACTTCTCTGAAGTTAAACAGGTCCGAACATTCATTAACCATTCTCAACTGCAGTTTTAGCCTAATTCTGAATTTAGAAAGTAACACTATTCCTAATTGCATAAATCATTTGATTTTGCATATAAGAAATTGTGCTACTCTAAATTTATAAAAGTTTTGAGAATTAGACTGAAAATGCGATTTACAGTAGTTGGTGAACACGACGAGCTTCACGCTCCTGTCCAGTGACTAATTATAGTAAAACTATATTTTTAGACACCGATATTTCTGTAACATTAAGTCTTTGCTACTTACTATAAATAGAAATCGATTAGACGTCAAAATCGCCAGAACAAGTGAAAATTCTGATACACAATTTGATTGGCCATTCCAATCTCATGGACTTTGTTTCTAAATATATACCTACACACCAAAACGAGAGAAAACATTGTTCGTGTAAACAATGTCTAGACTGCGTGTGCTCGAATTCAAAGATCAAGTAGATTTGGTGCTGAACAACCATCAGTAAGATACATAGTGACACACTCATAACTGTAGGACAGAAGGTGGTACATTACAACCTGTTTTAAACAACTATACCGCGAAAAAGTATGGTGGCTCTCCAAGACGGGTGATAGTTTAATTAATGCATCTCGAATGTAATTCTGCAAGTTCCGAGTTTTCTTCATAGCGTTCGATCTGCATTATGCTGCCACGTGTCTGAAAGAAAGCCTATTATTCGTCTTTTTTAGTGGTCGCTGTAAAGAGGTTCGACTGTATTTAGCTTTAAGCGGTATACTGATTCTCTGTTCGGTGGGTTACTGAATTTTAGATGATAATTCACTCCAGTTACAAACTATAGTCTGAAGTTATTTACCCCTTCATCCGACGACAAAATCATTAACTATTCCATCTTCGTTTATTGTTTTCTTTAAAAGGATATAAACATTATGGGAAAATGAGAAAATGTTTTTAGAAGCCTCATTTTGCAGGTTCGTTAAAACTCGGAATGTGCTGTAACAGTCCTGAGGAAAGAGACTTTTTAAAACAAAGTACCGCAATGGCGTTTGCGGCAGCGCATCTTTATGGTAGTTCTACTTCCGGAAGTTCTGGTTCAAATACAATGATTGTAGTCCTGCATCAAATATACTAATGAACCATACTTTGTGAAAAGGGGGCATAATGCGTCTCCGTAATGCATGATACCAAGCAAGTCATCAATTAATTAGGAATCCTTATAATTCCTTTTGTATCACAACCGACTACATCATGAGGTAAAATGGTCCTGAGACATGCCAATAGCAAAAGATTTCGACCCCGGTCAGCCTGCGCGGACTGTGCAGGCTAACCTAATTCAGTAATTGATACGTGTTGCGGATGCATTAAGCCCCTTTTCACAGAGCATGGCTCGATCATAAACTCGACCTCTTTCGACGGCTGAAAAATACAATCCACCTAGACTCAGCAAGATTTTCATTTTGTAGACTGGACTAAATAAATGGAGAGCATGTAACAAGGATCAGACTGCACGTTATGTGCAGTATGATCTTAATCCATGTCGTCCGCAAAAGACCCTGTTTTCGGCTATGGCACTAAGATACGAATTGCAAGAAGACTCAGACTGGGAATATTGGTTATGTAATATTCACTGATACAAAATTGCAACTATCATTATGCATAACGCGACAGAAAAACCACAAAAGTAACACTGATTGAGAGGGTTGCCATGACAAACATCATCAAGACGCCCAGACAACAAGACATCCTTGTGGAAAACAAAAAAACAAATAACGATTTCATTCTCTGTAACAAGAACCTATAATTACCAACAATTATGTGACATTATAACTCGATAAACCTTTCATTAACAGTTTATATTATTGTTTGTTTTGGGGAATGCATGTTTAATACCGCGAGCCGTGACGAGATAATATAAACGGTGTCGACTTGAGTTTAAAAATCAACCCGTCACGGTATGTGATTTTAAACCTGTTATCCCAAACATAAACAGTAATATAAACTGATAATGAAAGGTTTATCGAGTAAGAGCTATACTTCAATAATTGTATATTCGAACAATGAAGCGAATGTATGAAATCGGTCGGTTGGTTTCCCAATGGTGTGCACAAAATAGATTTTGTTTGTTGTTTCCATCGGAACATGTTGGGTTAGAGGGAAATAAACTTACATGAGCAATGCTCTTTGAAAAGAAGGCTAAATGCACTTGCGAAAGGTATCGACCTATGTCATCCTGCGCAGTCCGTACAGGCTGACATGGGCCGAAACTTTTCGTTGTCTTTAAATTTTCTGCATTTCAAGGGATAATTCTACCTCATAATACAGTCGGTTGTTTGACAAAATGGATTTTATCGATCCATAATTAGGTCATGTCTTGCTTGGTATAAAGGATTTCGGAAATGTATTAAGCCCTCTTTTGCCAAAACACGGCTCACATATTTTCAGACGAAATCCTTACAAATTAATGGCAATTATAGGTATGAACTGGTCTCCTTCGTAGATCTACGTACTACAACTGATACAGGCTATTGTGATATTAGTTTTCATTGGGTTACGTGAATATCATCGGATAGCCAATCGGAGCATCTTACGCATTTCGAGTTTGGCAGTATAACTAACACAGTGAATTTTTTGCACAATTTGAAATTAGTAATCGAACTAAAAGAATTTTAGCAAAAAATAATATTAAAATGTGATGCCATATATATAATTCACTTACTTCAGTGGTCAAAAATTCGAAAAACCTAATGTACAGGAAGGGAGAGTTGCCTCCCCTGAATCTCTCAAATCTCACGATACCGCTGTTCTAAAAATAGACGGGCAAAATATTGCCCGTTTTTCGAAGCCTGTCCCGATCTCTTATCAGCGGAGACAACCAGTCTATTATAGGTATATCATATATCACGTGTACATCGTGTCACCAATCAGGACGTTACTTCCTGCAGAGTCAAAAGATGACTTCTGTCTTTGATAGCGTAGAAAAAATTGTGGGAAAATGAGAAAATTATGTTTACCACGGTGTTTCCAAAAGCCCTCTTCATCAGGGTCGTTAAACTTCGGGATTGTGTGGTGAAGTGTTTAAATCCGAATCCTTCTTAAAAAAAAATGAAAAGATTTTGAAAACCGCCCACGTAACATTCACCTTGGGATAGATGGAACTTTCAGTTTTAGGTAAAGGTTAAGTCAAGATCACTCTCACTAACAAAAGAAAGAGATAAAACCTACACTTACATGCACTTCAAAAATTTATGAGCTAGGTTTATGCACCATTGCATGGCGATAGACTTTGTTGTGGGACATCCTCGACAAGAGTAACCTTGAAACTGCACTTAACCCTTTACCAGACGACAAAATTTTAGCCTTGTCCAAATTGAAAGCATTTGCAGACGACAATTTTACTGTGGCTTAAATGGTGCAGCTTTTCATTGATAGGGTAAAAACATTGTGGGAAAAGGAGAAAATGTTGGTTACCAGCATTTCTCCTTTCCCCACAATGTTTTCAAAAGGCTTCTTTCCTAGAGGCGTTAAAAGCCGGCATTGTACGGTAAAGAGGCAATAGGGGTCAAAGTTCTTTACTTAAGGACATATGCCACAGTTTTGTCCTATGGACATATTTTTTTCATTTTCGCTCAGATGATTATATAATGTATGCGGAGTAAAGAAATGAAAAGAAAGTCATATATTGCGGAACAAAATACAAAAATACACTTCTTCTAAAGGGATAACTCTTGTCATATTACAGAAAATATGCTTCAATTTGAAACCCAAAATAAAGTGGTCCTAAAGTAAAGATACTGCTCAAATGAATGATTATTCGTAGAAATGTGATCTTTGCCAATAGTAAAAAGGATTAATCGAAAAAATTAAGGCACTATACAGATCAAAGTAGCAATTAGAAATGTTCTTACGTGGCAATAAAGACTTATTTTATAGTCTTTCGGATGAGACGTTAAACCGAGGTCCCGTGTGACGGTGCTATACACCGAGCACTTTAAAGAATCAGCCGTAACTTAGGATGGGTTTCGTCCTGTATCTTGCACTATCCCCCGTAACAAAACTAACAGTCTTCAGTGGGCGTCGCCCATATGGGCAACCGTTTGCGACGATAAACGCAAATTTAATCAATCCTTAACATGGCTGTTGTATTTAGTTTGCGCTCAAAGGGGTTAATACGTAGTGAAAAAAAAGAGACACAGACATAAACACGTGGTAATGTGCAAAGCAAAGAAAAAAAGATCCAAAGCCTCTCATCCACTTAACGTTTCTTTGACAGAAATACTTTATACGCTGAAGAGAACATTACCTGCTCTCGCGGAGGGCGTAAATGATGATCAGACTGCACAGAGCGTGCAGTCTGATATCGGATCTGCGCTATCCTGTCGTTTGTGAAATATAACAGCCAAACTAAAGTGAAATAGCAAATATCGATGTGGTATTTTTTCTACTGCTAGTGAAAAAAAAAATACATTTTTTATTTATCCGGCTAAGTACAGGGTTCACGTAGAAAGCCTGACAATAATTAGCTCGTAAACCAGGTGTACATTGTCTATTCTTGTTCCATTATTACGTCATTACATTTCACGCGTTCCCTCAGAAATATCAAACAACCTTGCACCTGCCGAGATGTGTTGTTGTTATTGTTTTTGTTGTTGTTGTTGTTGTTATCCAAGATTTTATGGTGTGATAAAGAGCATACTGACCGACTGACCGACAGACAATAAAAACTGTTACTTCCTTCCACAACGTTTCAGACGAAACCTTTGACGTGCAGGCAGAAACTAATCACAGTTTTTTCTTTTCGTTCCCTACTTGAGACGAAGGTCAAAAGAGCTGACTGAAACAAAATCTCGTGAGTGACATCAGTTTTCGACCTCGATACCCTGAAAACTTGTTGCTTCTCTCACATGTAAGTTGTGTACATCATCTCAAAGTTCGAGTTTCTACATGGGCATAGCTGGGCCTTTTTTGAACTTACACAAATGTGAAAAGCAGGGGGGGGGGGGGGGGGGGGGAGGGGGCAAACCCACCCCTACCGCCCCCGGAAGAAAACGAATTTAGGAATTCTTGAGCTTCAAAAATCGGCTCTGAGGGTGAATGATTTTAATCTTTCACAAGAGAAAGGTTTGTATAATTTTCACATTTTGGTGTTAACGGGTTCGACATGTTGAAAATCACTATTCTATTTTTTCTTTCTAATAAAAAGCATGCACGGGAATTTCGATGCTACACATTTCCGTAAGTGCGTATGGTTGGCTAGGCCACTATCCCTTTACACAACCACAAGATGCTAGGCAGGTCCGAATCCAAATAATTTGAAAAACGACATATCAAACGAGCCTCAAATCATGAGATTTGTCTTTGAAAGAGTAGAAGACAATGTGGGAAAAGATTCAAAATTCAATCCAATGAGAGATCATATCGCGTTTCACTAATTTGGCGATGAATTTAACACATTTGTTGAGCAGTTGACATGTAAGTTCTTAAATATGACGTGCAATACACGAAAAAGGGCCTTCGGACAATTGCGTAAAGTGCTGTCCCGGATTAGCCTGCGCAGTCCGCGCAGGCTAATCCGAGACAGCACTTTACGACTACATAAGATTTTTTCATACTGTAGACTTTCGTGAAACAGAAAATCGCACAAAAAACGGGAAGTGTCGTCTCGGATTAGTCACAGACTGCACAGGCTGATCTGGGACGACACACTTTTACGCATATGTCCGAAGGCCCCTTTTCGTGTGTCGCACGCCATATAATAAATGAGCCATGCTCTATGGAAAATGGGTTTAATGCATCTGCAAAAAAGTATCAGCCCAGATCAGTCTGGCTGACAGGGGTCGAAACTTTATGCTACCGGCTAATTTTCTGCATGTCAAAAGACAAGTGTAGCTCATAACTCAGTCGGTTGTTCCAGAAAAATGATTTTATGGAGCCATGATAATCCAATGACATGCTTGGTATCATGCATCACGAAAATGGATTTAAGTCCCTTTTGCCAGAGCATGGTTCAAATGAGCCGGTGTAATGCAGAGAAATGACCCTCCCCTACAAAATGACCCATGGGTCATTTTGTAGGGGAGGGTCATTTCTCTGCATTACACCGGCCCAGTTGTGACGAGTGCATTAATAGACAAGTTGGCTTCTTTAAAAAAGAAGCCAGGAGAGGTCGGCATCAATGTTTTCAAATATTTCATTGGCTTTTGATTTCAATATATTCTGGTAGATGTGAACAAACAAGTTAGGCATTAAATTAATGAGAAAAAACATGTTTTTTTTTTTTATTTTGCTGATGTAAAGGCACGAAACAGTACATGTTCAACATTGTTATAATATTCTAGGAACAAGAGGCCTATAAGGACTAAAAACAGCTCTACTGGTATTTAAATACAGACTCGGGTTTTTACAAAGAGTTATGGACGTATAATGAAATTGAGAGCTGATATGAGCAAAGCTATTCTTTTTCATGTTAGTTTCAAAAAATACATGCGGTAAGCTCTTGACAGGCTCATGATGCATTTTATAAATTTAAGGGCAAGGAATTTCTGACCCAATAATCCGACGGTTTGCAAAAGAATCCAGCTCCCATGAATATCTATAAACTGTGTGGGTTTTGTGAAGATTGACAGTAAAATGAAGGCTGTAAGCTGTTCACAAGCTAAAAAAGTTTTTTTTTTAATTCAAGAGCATGTAATTTGTGACTTCATGACCCGTTTTTGCTCAGTTTGGAAAGGAACCAAGCTCTCATAAATATCAAACAACGCGAATTTGGTAAAGATTTGAAGAAATTGTATGCCATACGCTATTAACATGCTCAGAAATGCATATTTTTTTCAAAATTCAAGGACACAAAACTCAAGATGATGACCCAATTTGGCTCATTTTCAAAAGGAACAAACCTCTAATGAATGTTTGTAATGTGTGCTCAGATAAACCAAAATATTTTCGAAAAGGAGAAATCGTTCAATTAAAATTTGATACAATTTGCTAATTCCACCGAATAGGCAAGAATCTTACCTGATGACAATAAATAAAGGTGGCCTATACATAATACTAGTACCTGAGACATGTTAAAAATAAATGTAACATTTTTTAATCTTTTAACAAACAGCAATTTTTGCACTGGCCCACACAGAAAAAGCATGCAGACGACAATTCAAACTTTGATAACTAAACTGGAAGATGGTGCTTTGATGTGATGGAAAACATTGTGACAAAAGGAGAAATTGCAGTAACTAGCAGCTTCTCCTCTTCCCACAATATTTTGAAAAGTTGTCTACTGCAGACATGTAAAATGAAGAGGTTGTTTGTCTAAACGTTAGAAATTTAAGAAAGTAGATAAATGAGCCATGCTCTGAAAAAAGGGCGCTTAATACATCTGCACAAAGTATCGACCCATGTCAGCCTGAGCAATCCGCCCAAAACCAAAGGACCAGGGCGAAGGGGCACGACTTTTTTTGCGCTCATAAGTTGATTTTCGCGGGATTCTCGCAATCCCGCATCCTAGAAGCAAATCTGTGTGTTCTTTCATCAAATCTATTATAAATCCATAGAACTTTTGTATAAAACTGAGAAAAATGCTAGAGTCTAGTCAGTTTTGAAAAGTAAAACTTGAAAACATACTGATCAACCTATCTATATCTATTTGTGGGGTACGAGTTCTCCAGAAAACTCGTGCTCTCGTGATAAGGGTACGAGTTCTCCAGGGTACGAATTCTCCACATAGTATCAAGTCACGTGATCTTTTCCCACGGTGTTCTTTCTCTTTTCTTTTTTAACGAATTTTTTCTTTTTGCTTAGATTTATTTGTTTAATGAAAAATTGCAATTATTGGAGAGGTCATTTACAATCAATATAGTATAATAAATCTTTTTGGAAATCCGTCATATAAAAAAACACGTTTATTTCCTATTTCAGTTTTTTGATTTCGGTTTATTTATAAAACCATGACGAAATAGACTGTGTATCAGAACAATTTCGCAAAAACAAATGGATTTAGACAGCGATTTCTGTGGCAGTCTGCCTTTTAAACTCACCACTGTTGGAGAGGTCTGAGGTCTGATGACCTCTCCAATAAGCAGAAAGTTTCGGACAAAACTGAAAGACGCGCACTCTCCAAAAATTACATCTAAAGTCGGATATGGCAGGATAAGGGTGAAAAGATATTGTGTGGTGTTGCACTCATTCTTGGCGGTTGTTTTCAGTAAAACTTTCAATCATTGTGCCAAGATATGCCCAGACTAATGAAAAGATCCGTTATGTACCAGAAATACTGTCGGGGTGTCATTTCGTTTATGTAACAGAATTATTCAAATCGCGGGTCTACCAAAATTCTTTCCGAAAACTGATAACAGTCATTGCGATAGGATTCATTTCTCTCTCACCGCTGAATTTTGTCTCAGTTATAGTTATAACCAAAACACAGCCAGTGGTTTGAACGCTTTACCTCGTATTCCCGAGATTGACAAGTCCGAGAAATAAGAGGTTTGAAAAAATATATATAGAAAATATATAAGGAGAACATGCTGGTTACCAGGATTTTCTTCTTTTCCTTGAATGTTTTTTTATCCTAACAAAGACGATTTCCACCATCGTCTGCCACATTTAAGTTGTCGTCTGCAACTGCTTTCCATTTAGGAAAGTCTGAATTTTTGTCGTCTGGTAAAAAGTTCAATGACTTAGTAATACATATGAGCAATGCTCTGTAAAACGGGAGCTTAACGCATCCGCCAAAAGTATCAACCCAGGTCAGCCTGCTAAGTCCGCGCAGGCTGACCTGGGTCGAAACTTTTTGCTATCTGAGAATTTTCTGCAACTCCAAGGACGATTCTACCTCAGGATTTAGCCGGTTACCAGACAAAATGGATTTCATGGATCCATACTACGTGATGACTTATTTGGTATTATGTTTCAAGGCGATGCATTAAATCTTCTTTTGTCGGAGCGCCGCTCAATTATTTTAACCCTTAAGCTGCTAGGCGCGACTCACTGACCTTTTGCGGACAGTGTAGATCAAGATCAGACTGCACAGAACGTGCAGTCTGATCTTGGATCTACACCGTCCAATAAGGAGATATTTTTCTCCAAAATATAAGTTTGAAATAACATTATTCGGGTTTTAACCCTTAGGTTGCTTATCGCGACTCACTGACCTTTTGCGGACAGCGTAGATCAAGATCAGACTTCACAGAACGTGCAGTCTGATCTTGGATCTATACCGTCCAATAAGGAGATATATTTCTCCAAAATATAAGTTTGAAATAGCATTACTTGGGTTTTAACCCTTAAGCTGCTTATCGCGACTCACTGACCTTTTGCGGACAGCGTAGATCAAGATCAGACTGCACAGAACGTGCAGTCTGGTCAAAAGTTTGGGTTTATACTATCGGCTTGAAATTTTCATTTCTTTTATTTAGCAGGATAAGGGTTAACTATCGGCTTGAAAATTTTGTTTTAGCAGGATGAGGGTTAAAACAATCTCTTTTTCTCAGAGGAATGTGTTTTATTGTACTTTCATTCCCAACGGAATTATTTCTCGTTGTTAACATTTTTTCTATTATTTCGTTGTACTAGTTAACCCTTTACCAAACAATCCCGAGTTTTCACGACCCCGAGAAAGAAGCCTTTTGAAAACATTGTGGGAAAAGAAGAAAATGCTGGTTACCAGCATTTTCTCCTTTTCCACAATGTTTTTGACTTTACTAAAGACAGAATCTACATTTGAGCTACATTTCTTTTGTAGTCTGTAAATGCTTTCAATTTGGTCAAGTCCCAAATACTGTCGTTTATAATAAAGAGTTAAAGGGCTCCAGAAACGTCAGGGCTATCGTCATATAGGCCTAGCTGATATAATGCTGCGAACAACGTTAACCCGTAGAACGCCGGGAAGAAAAAAAAAAAAACTCATATCACTGACATAATGTTGCGAACAACGTTAACCCGTAGAACGCCGGGGAAAAAAAACAACTCATATCACTGACATAATGTTGCGAACAACGTTAACCTTAGAGCGCCGAAAAAGCAACTCGTATAACTGACATAATGTTTCGAAAAACGTTAACCCGCACAGCGCCGAAAAAAACAACTCGCATAACTGACATAATGTTGCGAATAAAGTTAACTCGTACAGCGCCGAAAAAAAAAAAACCCAACTGACACTTTCAGTCTAGAAATATGACCCAAATAATTGTAATTTCTGGGTTATTCTTATCCTGAATGTCATGGTCACCAAAGTGGACAGTGTAGATCACAGATCAGATTGTATGTTTGTTTGTTTGTTTTGTGAAGTCTAATCTTAGATCTACACTGGCTGCAAAGGCACCGGTGGGTATGAAAGGCGCTTATTTATTTTATCTTAGCACTGAATGTATATAATATGGTCTTTAAAGTCCCAATAAAGTCCAAAATTAGAATTTTTTTATGCTTGAAAAAAGGCATGAATCTGTTAGATTTACTCTTATTTTGTCGCCAAGGGGATAGGGGCGTTCATAGCAGCATCGGTTCATGTCACAGAACCATACAAAAATCCTAATTTTTTTTTATCAATTCTCCCAACTGACGTTACTACGCACTATTCGGAATCATTCTGGTGTCCTATTTGTAGACACCATGTGACCGATGACGTATTACACAGACGATGTGCTTTCTCTCCTTAGAAAACGTTGCGAAACTTCGGTAAGTCTTTAATTTTCGTTAAATTACCTGCGCTCATCGTATCTAATTTATTTGTATGCATTTGATTGGTAAATCGGAGTTGTGTTATATTTATTTCGATCATGATATGCCTATTTCTTCTTGTCAAGAGTCGTCCAAACATCGAATGACATCTCGGCCTATAACACTTTCGGCCTATTACAATTTCGACTAGTAAGAAATTCGGCGCATACAAAATCGAATGTCTACACAAGGTATAAAGGTTTGTAATATGAGCCATGGGGAATAAGTCAAACAAAATGCGGACGTTTTATAACGAAGATCAGACCTTACACTATATGCGATCTGATCTTGATCTTCGTAGGTAATGAAAAAGTTAAGAATGTTGTGGTTTTTTTTTTTTTCGGGTCTGTAATTACTAGCGAATTTTGACCTGAGTTTAGCATCAGGTGGTGGACGTTTTATATCAAAGGTCAGACTTCTTACTAGGTGCAATCTGATCTCGATCTATGCTGTCAACAAAGGATATTTCTCAACTTTCAAGAGTTTAGTAAAACACATTGCTTATTGATATTTTTACTGCTAGTTTTTGAAGACAGAATTGATGTTACTTCATCAATCAAGTTATTGCATGCAGATGAACCATACTTTTCAAAATTATAGATACATATTCCAAAGCTGATAAATACATGTACTTCAAGTTGTTGGAGTGCAAGACAATTGAAGACAAAAGTAGAAGTTTACTATTACTCAAGTAATATTTATCTACCACATTGTGATTAAGAAAAATAATTTTTTATGTCATTTTTTACTGATCTCTTTTCTTTCCAATCTAAAAACAGTGTATTTTTTTAGGGTGTGATACAGAGAGACCAAGATGTTTGTTAACCGCCAAATAGATATCCCAGTCTGGTGTTATATCTCTGCTGTACGACAATTCTTTTTCACAGATTTTAGCACAGTCCATGTCAACAGGTATTTGAATGATATTTAGATCTACATCTATTACACATTAATGTTAGAACTTTGAAGTCTATTATATTTCAAGCTTAGAAAGAATCAGCTGCTGAAGGGATAATTGATCAAATACAACTTTTTTACACCCTTGCCATAAATTTTTGAAAGGAGCAATTGTTTGCTACAAGCAACTGCTCCTTTCTCACATTCCTCCATTTAGTTGATTTTTTTTTTTTGTGAACATTCCCCAGTTGTCTGTTGTTTAACGCCATTTTCAACATTATTTCAGTTTTATCACGGCAGCCAGTGCACCTGTCCATGCTTATCAAGAGTTTCTGTTTCCAGTACTTTGCATAATTTCCCACTGTCTACTTTTCCACGTAATCATTGTCAATACAATGATTAGCATTGAGAGAGGAATGTATCCTGTTGCAATGACTATCATCAGTTCTGGGAAAGAAATTGGCTGAGCTAGGGATTTGAAGCAGCAATCCCCCAATCTCAAGCCCTGTATGCGACTAGCTGCACCACTAGGGCTTTGCAGTAGTATTTCGTAAAAGTAATGTACTCTTGAGAGAGAAAAAGGCATGCTTTGGGGCTAAAACAAATCAAAGTCCAGCTTTTAGTAAGCAAGCACAAAAGGTACACTCAAAAGCTGCTTTGTATTAAGCCAGCACCAAAGAGACTCTCAAATTGTGTTTTTTTTTTTTACCTTGAAAAAGAAGGCTTTTGAAACATAATGAAAAAAGGTGAAAACCAACATTTTCTATTTCCAAAAGTGATTTTAGCTTTTTAAACAAGTTCCGTCATTTGAGCCACGTTCAATTTGTTGTCTACAAATGCTTTCAATTTGGACAAGTTAGAAATTTTATCAGCTTGAAAAGAATTAGTATAAAGGTGGCCACAAGGGCAGGGTTTACTGTATAAAGAAATGAGCATATCTTGTAAAAAAGTTCTAGAGATACAATCTGAGACTAGTAGATTAAAAATACATGTGTTTTTCAATCTAAATTTACTTGATTGATTGAATGGTGTTTAATGCAGCATTCAACATTATATCAGTCATTTCATTGCCTCAGTTTGCTTATTCATGTATACCCTGGGTTTTAATGGTACATGGCTCTGTAGTGTCATGCCCAAGAACACTCTTATGAAAAACCCATTGCTTCCAGTGAGGCTCAAAGCTCGGACCTCCAGGTTATGAGTGCTACACTTTACCACTGAGCCAGGGAGACCTTAAATAAATTTTTATTTCAGACTCAAAATGCGAATGCAGTCTCAATGGCAGTGTAAGATACAAGGACATAGTTGTTAAATGGCCTCTTTAGGATTTCATTTAACTCTACCAAACAACAAAGTTTTGGTCTAGTCCAAATTCAAAGTATTTGCAGCCCAAAATTTAACTGTGGCTCAAATGATGGAATTTGTTTTTAATAGGGTAGAATACATAGTGTGGAATCAAGAAAATGCTGGTTACCTGCATTTTCTCCTTTTCTCATAATGTTTTCAAAACACCTGGAGATGCATTAAGCCCCCTTTTGCCAGAGTGTGGCCCATACATACTTTGCATTATTTAACTCTTTACCAAACGACAAAATTTTAGACTGAACCAAATTGAAAGCATTAATTTTGCAGACGACAAATTAAGTGTTGCTAAACTGATGATTTCTCTTTTTGATAGGGTAGTAAACATTGTGGGAAAAGGAGAAAATGCTGGTTACCAGCATTTTCTCCTTTTCCCACAGTGTTTTCAAAAGCCTTTTCTTTCAGGGTTGTTAAAAGTCGGGATTGTGTGGTAAAGAGTTAAAAAGAAATTTATGTTCTTGTCATTTCAGTGTCTCATTTTGAACAGAGTGACGTGACATTTGAACAGTGTGGACAGGGAAAAAAATCATTCTGAGTTTATAGACAAATATGGACAATATTAGTGCATCTACTAACTTAACAGTATACCAGTAACATCGGAATGGACTTCTGCAGTGATTAGTGATCGTAATATTAGAAATTTTGGATCAAAATTGTGGATTTTGGAGGTTTCTTTTGGAACTCAGTCAAAGACTTGAGAACAGGGGGTCAGTGGTTTGATTCCTGGCTTTTCCAATTTCTTAGAATTGATGATATTCATTGTGACATGTGGGAAAGCAGCCAGTGGCTTGGAAAGATTATTGTGTGAGGTACTTTAAAAAGGGTTTTTGTCGGTTTAACCCTTTACTAAACAATCTTGAGTTTTCACGACCCTAGAGATGAAGACTTTTGAAAACATTGTTGAAATTCTCTGGTTACCAGCACTTTTTTTCATTTTCCCATATTTTCTACCCTTCCAAAAACAAATTTCAATACTTGGGTCCCATTTATCATCTGCAAATACGTTCAAGTCTAAAATTTTGTTGTTTGTCAAGAGTTAAAAACTATGTGCAGAAATGGGTTAACCTTTTACCAGATGACAGATTTTGGACAAGTCCAAATTGGAAGTGTTTTTTGACAGCTACTGTAATTCAGTGTGGCGTAAAGGATTAGATTTGTCTTTGAAATGGTAGAAATCATTGAGGGAATAGAAGAAAATGCTGGTTACTAACATTTTCTCCTTCACCAACGAAGTTTCTAAAGCTATCTCCCTGGGGGTCATTAAAAGACGAGATTGTTTGCTAAAGGACCATTGTATACTTGATTTAAAAGCTTGAAAATATGTAGATAGTGAAAACAATTGCAGTTTGCTCAAATGTACTTTTTATTGGTCTCGAACTTTGTAAGATATGGTTTTGTTTTAAAATTCATAAACATGAATTAAAACTGTAACCCTTTACCAAATGACAAAATTTTATGCTAGTCCATATTGAAAGCATTTGCAGTTGACAAAATAATTGTGACTCAAAAGTTAAGATTCTATTTGGGAAGGGAAGAAAACACTGTGGGAAAAGGAGAAAATGCTGGTTACCAGCATTTTCTCTTTTTCCTACAATGTTTTCAAAGGGCTTCTCTCTCAGGGCTGTTAAAAGCCATGAGTGTGTGGTAAAGGCTTAAACTGGAAATAGAGTTTAGTATCTTTCAATAATTTTCCTTTTAGTAATAAAAAACAATGGTCACAAAAATATCACACTCAACTCTTTACCACACAATCCCTGGTTTTAATGACCCCTGAAGAAGAGGGCTTTTGAAAACATTGTGGGAAAAGGAGAAAATGCTGGTAACCAGCATTTTCTCCTTTTCCCACAATGTTTTCTAACCTTCCCAAAACAAATTTCAATTTTCAATCATATTTATTTTGTCGTCTGCAAGTGCCTTCAATTTGGACCAGTCTAAAATTTTGTCGTTTGGTAAAGAGTTAATCATATTGGTAATCTTAATTCAATATTCTTCATGACTGTTGTAAAAACTTAATACTGGCTATCTGTATCTTGGGTAAAAATACTGTTCACGTAAAACTTTCCATCATAGAGCACCTAAGGTAGGAAGAGAAACAGAAACAAGTAAATGTATTTGACTGATATATGTCACAACGCAATAAATCTATTTTCAACAGCATTTCAACTGTATAGCAGTAGCTGTACACTTACTCATGTTCACTGGGTCAATAACTGATATCCCTTTACCACACAGTCCCGACTTTTAACGACCCTGAGAAAGAAGCCTTTTGAAAACATTGTGGGAAAAGGAGGAAATGGTGGTAACCAGCATTTTCTCCTTTTCCCACGGTGTTTTCTACCCTTCCCAAAACAAATTTCCATTTTTCAGTCACATTTATTTTGTTGTCTGCAACTGCTTTCAATTTGGACCAGTCTGCTTTGTTGTTTGGTAAAGAGATATTACTGGCAATAAAGCTGGGGGAGGTTACTTTTTGTTTGAAACTACCTATCAAGCTCCAGCTACAGTTGAATTTTGAACACATGTTTTCAAATCATATCAACCAAAAGGCCATGGTGGGCTTGCAAGCATCTTCACGTCCTTGTTTATTAACCCTTAACCACATAATTCCGGGTTTAAACGAACCTATGGAAGATGCCTTCTGAAAACATTCCGGGAAAAGGAGAAAATGCTCGTTACCAGCATTTTCTCCTTTCCCACTGTCTTTTCTACCCTACCAGAAACAAATTTAAATTTTGAGTCACATTTATTTTGTTGTCTGTAAATGCTTTTAATTTGGACCAATCTAAAATAGTGCTGTGTGGTAAAGAGTTAAGTGTCATTGCAACTGGATTTGATCCTGTCAAACTCCTGAACATGATTTGGGTTTGCTCATGGGGGAAACTGCCAGTGAATTTTAGAGAATTTGCTGAGAATTACTAGTATATGAAATAGAGGTAAAAGGCGCATTATTAAATTTAAACCTTTTTCAAACAATCCAAGTTTTAACAACTCTTAGTAAGACAGCCTCTCCAAATATTGTGGAATAAAGAGAAAATTTTGGTACAATATAGCCTGTAGAAAAAGCAGAAAATATTGGTAGTCTGCATTTTTTTTCTTTTTTCCCCCACACTGTTTTCTACCCTTCCAGAGAGACATTTATTGTGTTGAGTTATATGTACTTTTTCATCTGCAAATAGTTTCAATTTAGACGAGACTAAAATGTTCTTCTCTTGTAAAGATTGGGTGTTTATTTGTTGGAGCATTTTGCACCACTTTAAACATTATTTCAGATTTTTATTCATGTCAGTGTGACAACTCATTACTGTTTTTAGCTCCACTGGCCGAAGGCCAGCGAGCTATTGTCATGGCGTTGTGTCCGTCGTGCGTCCGTCCGTCCGTTTGTCCGTGCGTGCGTCCGTAAACTTTTTCTTTAAAAAACTTCTCCTCAGAAACTATTGACTGGATTTTTACCAAATTTCACAGGAATGTTCCTTTGGTGGTCCTCTTTCAAATTCCTTCAAATAATTGTGTTCCATGAAGAATTCTGGTTGCCATGGCAACCAAAGTAAAAAACCTTTAAAAATCTTCTCCTCCCAAACCGCTATTTGGATAGCATTATTATTTTGCAGGAATGTTCCTTAGATACAGGTTTACAGAATTCCTTTAAAAAAAAATGATCTGTCAAAAAACATGGCTTTTATGGGAGACTCATTTTCCTTTTATGGTATAAAGTAAAATCTTTGAAAAATTTCTTCTCTAAAACTATTCATTGGATTTCATTGTTGTTTTGCAGGTAAGTTCCTATGGTGGTTGTCTGCCAAATTGTTTCTATGGTGGTTGTATACCAAATTCCTTTTAAAAAAATGATACACCTAAAAACACATTTTTTTATAGACAAGGCTTATATTTCAAAAAAATGTTCTCCAAAACTATTTATTGTGTTAGTTTTATCGACTAACAAAGAAAAAGGAAGAAAATTGGATTGACTTGACCTAGTCAGGGCTGTCCTATTTAAGCCCACACATTTTCCGTGGTATTAAGATCACAATTTACTCCAATGATATGCTATTAGTTAGTACTAGTAATGAAATATCACTGGCCATAAATAAGATAAAAGCTTGAGCACCTTTCACAACTTGAGCTTTTCAATTTTGCCTTATTACTAAGCCTGAGTAACCATGCCAAGATAAAAAAGAAAAAGTATTTTAATAACAAAACCCCCATGTTGTAGGTACTTTATAGTCCTTTTGATATAGAACAAGAGAACCTCTGCACTTTTATTAGTTCTGGTAAAGGTTTGTTGACCTACTAATGAGTAAATGCAGAGTGGACAGAGAAGGGGTGTAAATCCTGGTGACCTGGTACACAGTGGGACAGGGCTTTACATTTGTGATAAGGCATTAATGTTACCCAGTCAAACTGATCCCACAACTTCAGTACACCAGAATTAATCTGTGCCCTGGAGCAGGATATTTGATTTATGTAAATGCATTTGTAGACCATTTTGTGTTGTTTGCCACAGAAGACATTCTAACTGTGAAAAGTTGATTATTAGGGATTAGGTGTTCATTGTATGCCAGAATATTTCATTCTATCTGGTGTATTGATGTAAGTTGATCTATATTGCTATAACATTCATTCATTTGCCCTCCTAGCTGTTCTTTTAGATTACCCCTTTACCACACAATCACAACTTTTAACGACCCTGAGAAAGACATATTTTCTATATTTTGATGTTTCCCCACCCAAAATGGTTTGTGAAAGGACCTGTTGCAGACAACATATCTTCAAATTAGTAAGACATATATAAAAAAGGATAGAAATTATTGTGGGAAACTAAGAAAATGCTGGTTACCATTTTTTTCTTCTTTTCTCACAAGTTTTTTCCATACTTTTTTTCTTTAGTGAGCTAAAATGCAGGATTGAATGGTAACTGTTAAAAACTTCTTTTCGCCATTATAGAAATATCGGGCCTGTGGAGCGATACAGGCGCTCAAGCGCCTCTAGTTTCTGTATTTCACCAGCACAAAGCTGGGGCTCTGCAATGTCATGCCTAAGGACATTCCTTAACCCTTAAAGCCCTGGATTGATTGATTCTATGGTGTTTAATGCCATTTTCAACATTATTTCAGTTATATCGTGGCGGCCAGTGCACCTATCCATGCTTTCCTAGCGTTTCTTTTAGCAGTGCTTCGCACAGTATTCTTTCCAAGCCACTGGCTGCTTTTCCCACATAGCCATTGTCAAAACAATGGTCAACATTGAGAGAGGAAAGAAATTGGCCGAGCCAGGGTTTGAACCAGCGACCTCCTGTTCTCAAGTCCCTTACGCTACAGACTGAGCTACAGGGTGCAGCTTAAAGCCCTGGAACCAACTTAAGTTGTTTTTGCAGACAAAAGTTGTTTTTGCAGACAGTGTAGATAAAGATCAGACTGCACATAATATGTAGTCTGATTTTAGATCTATACTGTCTGCTACTATGAAACAAGTTTTGTCAAAATAAAGCAAGACGGCTACCATTTTCTTACTTTCCAAGCAGGTGCGCAACCCTTTACCAGTTGGTAAAATTTTAGTTCAATTGTTCAAACTGGAAACAATTGCAGATGAAAAATTGGACGTATTAGCTCAAATGAAAAGATTTGCTTCAAGAAGAATAGTATTATGGAGGAAAAAATACCGGTAACCGGCAATTCTGCTATTTCCATAATGTTTCAAAAGTATTTTTCTTTGTTAAAGTGATTCAATAGTGCTTTACATAATAACTTGGATGTTTTGATTAACCCTTTACCACGCAATCCCAACTTTTAAAGACCCTGGGAAAGAAGCCTTTTGAAAACATTGTGGGAAAAGGAGAAAATGCTGGTAACCAGCATTTTCTCCTTTTCCCACAATGTTTTCTACCTTTCCCAAAACAAATTTCTGCAAATGCTTTCATTTTGGAAATGTCCAAAATATTGTTGTTTGGTAAAGAGTTAAGGGTTGAGGGAAAGCAGTAGCTTCTTACATTGCTCTGTATGTATGAATATATTTTTTTATTTTTTGTCCACAAATTCTTCTTGTAAGACTATTGTGATTGTACATGTATTTAAAATAATAAAATAATATTACATTATATTGCCTTGATTGTTGCATGAAACATATCTGTCTTTGTAAGAGCTGTGATCTGAACCAGCCAGTTTTATATCGTAGTACTGAAGGCCAAGTATTCACATGCTACATATTCTTCAGCAACACCACAGAATATGTCTTTGGAAATCTGATTATTCTGCTGTATATCTGAAAAATAAAAAAAAAGACGTATTCTCTTTTTTAATTTATCTAAATCTGAAACTGTAAAAAAAACAAAGACAGCAGTACAGTAATAGGTGTAGGTTTACTCCAACTTCATTCCATTTGATAACAGAATTGATTGCAGCATTTGTCCAGCATGTGGTTGAACTTAAATAATGTTGAAAACTGTACATGTATGAAGTCATAACTGTACAAATACAGCTTTTAACAAACCTGTTTCGAAACAGCATTGGTAATTACTTATCATTTGTAGGGAAGAAAACATGTGTTCCATCTTCCACAATGTTACTTTTCCATATGGATCAAAATTGACTGCTGCTGCATTTCCAACCTTTTACTAATTTTCTTCACATGTTCTTTACTCTAGTATGGCATATGTCTCAAAGCCCGAATAGTAGCAAAAAGTACACAAAAAGTAGGTCAGCAGTTGCTATGCTGCTCTATCTTTTGTTAACTTTTTACTTGATTTCAATTTTTTTTTTTTGCCATTGACTTACACTTGGATCGACTGTACAACAACAGATTATCATCTTCCCAACAATTTCGTACTTTCAAAAGGTATGACTTAAATCAAAATGCATTTTAACACCCACTTTGTTTACTTTTGGCTACATGTAGCTTTCAACATTATATCAGTCATACCATTTTGATAGATCGTTAATTCATATGTTTCCTGAGTTTTAACAGTATCTGAAGTAACTTGCCCATGGACATCCCAACAAAATCCAGTGAGAATTGAATCCGAGTCATTGATTACTTACATTATGCATTTACCACTGAGACATGAAATAATCCTTGAGCCCTTTACATCTGTTCAGTTGAATAAAACTTGTGGCATTACTAGTATCACAAGGGTCAGCTCAAGTAATATAGGAGAACTGTGAAGCCCTAAGTGACAAAACAAAATTCAGTCGCATAAGCACAGTAGTAGCTTAATCAGTGGTCTACCGGTATTTTGTCCAACAGCATATTTTCAAGAATTCTGCTCCATTTTCATCCTGGCCTATAATAAGGGTTTAATTTAAGATCTAGCAAAATGAGACAGCAAAAACTTCTTGCAGTATACCAGTAATCTTGAATCTACACTGCTTCTTTAAAGGTATAGCCCATGTGGTGGGTTGAGGTGAATCCCTGAAACTGCAATACATTGTTTTGAATTTTCATTACTTTACCAGTCATGTAAATTTTGTGAATTTGGCTATTGAAAATAAAATTTGTTTTATCTGATTGAGACACATGTACCTGAAAAGTGGTCGCCAAATTCTGAATCTACTGGAATGGAATCACAATCATGACAGAGTCAGAAACCAAGGCTCATCTGCATCTGCACAGTCAGTATAATTCAGTATGTGTATCATCATGTAGGAGGATCCATTCACATTGGCCAGAGATGTGTAAAGTAATTATCTCCATACTCTGGAATATCATTTACATATCATTTAACATTCTGTGCTAGAAATTTAATGGTGTTTTACTCCGCTTTCAGCAGTATTTCAGTCATATCATGGCAGCATCACACAAATTCATGTATTTCCTGGGATTCACCAGTACTAGGCTAGGGCTCTGAAGTGTCTTGCCCAAAGACACTCCCATGAAAAAACCAGCAGATCGAACCCCAGACCTAATAATGTGCAAATTCATCTTTTACTCTTTACCAAACGACAAAAATTTAGACTTGTCAAAATTGAAAGCATTTGCAGACGACAATTTAATGTGGGCCAAACGATAGAATATGTCTTTGATTGGGGAGAAAATATTGTGGGAAAAGGAGAAAATGCTGGTTACCAACATTTTCTCCTTTTCCTACAATGTTTTCAAAAGGCTTATTTCTCAGGGTCGTAAAATCTCGAGATTGTGTAGTAAAGGGTTAACATACAATCCAGTGCTGTAATGACCCAGAGGCATAAACCTTTTCAGAACATTGTAGGAAATGGAGAAAATGCTGCTGGTGACTAGTATTTACCTTTAATTCAACAATTGTTTCTCCTGTTTCAAATACAAATCATGTAGATCCAATACAAGCTATGTCGTCTACAAATGTTTTCAATCTAGACAAGTCCAAAATTTTGTCATCTGCTAAAAAAAAAAAAAACACCAAGATTCCATTGATATGTGCACTGACCAGATTAGGGAAAGATAATTGGGTTCTACGTTCAAATTTGTGTCACCCAAGAAATTCAGCCAATTTTTTTTAAAAAATGGTGCAGATTTAACACATTGAGTTTCAATTGCATTTCTAAAGTGTTATACACCCCCCCCCCCCCCCCCCCCCCCCAAATACTTAGTCTTGTCCAACACTAAGGCATTTGCGGAAAAACAAATATTTCTCAAATAATGAAATTTGTCTGTGATACAAGAAAAATATTGTGGAAATAGGAGAAAATGTCGGCTACCAACTTTTTCTCATATTTCCACCATGTTTTCAAAAGCATTTTTTGAATATCGTAAAAACTAGGGATTGCTAGGTAAATGGCCAATCTCCGAATAAATATGCGTCGCGTATATCCGAGGTTCAGACTACATTCATGCACATTTAATCATTATCTGCATTCTCTGCGAAGAAAATGGGTCAATCGGGTGCTGCGCAAAAATGAAAGATCACTTTCATCTCACAGGTGCCCGGCGAGCGACAGTATAATTCATGTATTACACACTAAGTAATAGTAAATTAGTGTGTAATATATGAATTATACTGTCGCTCGCCGTTCACCTGTGTTTCATCTTACTAGCCGATATTCATTAATCAGAAAGTGCTTACGTATCCTGATCCAACAGTAAATGCGGAAATCAATACAGATATAGCGATAAATCTGTTTTTAACACAATAAATATAAGATGAACGTAAGGCGACTTACTGATTCGAGAATGCGAACTGAAATCCGCATCAGTTTTCAGACAGTTCGCTCATTCTGTATGTTTACACGGAGCTTCTTGTTCAAAACAAAAGAAACAAATCCTAAAATACACGCCCGTTTGTTCTTTCTGTGTCGCTCTTCGGCAAATTCGGTAAACGAACTTGGTTTTCTGTCGAATATGATTCTCACGACCGTCACACCGTCCTCCATTTTGTTTTTCGTTTACCTTAGCTCCAAGGTATCACGTGGTGTAACTACGTCATCGTTATTGATGTAAACAAAAGTTAGAGATACCTGGTAGTATTTCTTGTAGTTTTGAAAGTAATTCTTTTGCCAGCGAATGGAACTTTGACCAATCGCACATTAAGAGAGTGTCATCGTTATATTAATTTACATAGTTTTAAATGGTATGATTAAAATTTAACTTCATTTTTTACCCCGCATTGTTTACATTTGGACTTTATTGGGACTTTAAATAGCACACAACATATTCATACAAAAAGTTGAACATGATGGGTATGCATTGAACCATATCAGGCACATCAGCACCTAGGACATCGCAAAAAGGGAAATAGTCCCTTGTTTTCACTGTGGTAAAAGAAAGTTCCTTATTGCCATTGGCTTTAAGGATTAAAAAGCAAAAACCAACTCACAAATCTATACGGAAAAAAAGCGAATACATGTAAATGAATACTTACAAATGGACAATAGCTGGACTCAAGTTCGGTGGTAGAGCAGTAAGATGCCGCTTCTGGCAATCCATTTTAATTTCATGATGAGTAATTTTAGTGCAGGAACACGCAGAGCACTCATCCTGAGACTCCAGGGAAATGGCGGAAACACAGGATTCCAACGTAAAGAAAGTTAATACACCGATCGAAATCCAATTAAAACGTAAAAGATTTCCGCAATTTCGCCGGTCGTGAAATGTCATTCCTGTGACTGTTTATTTCACTCCGTGAAAATCGTCATTTGTTTTTCTGTGGTGTGACCGGATATGTCTCAGACAAGTGCACCGGATGTGAGCTGATAATCGCTGGAAAACTGATAACGGCCAATCGTTGTACAGCTTAAAACATTTAAACATTTGTTCAGTTGCTACTTTCGTCCAATTGATAAAATTTTGATAATAGTCCGAGTCAAATCCTTGTTATCGAGCAACAGAGTTTTACCCAATCCTTTGGTAGAAGAGGAATTATGTTTTCAGTTTAAAGTATTCTGAACAAGGAAACTTCTCTATCTAGTTTCTAAATAAGCTTGCCTCATACCTCCTGAAACAATCCGGCAGCAGATGACTTCACCAAACAAGACCATGTTTTAAGGCAACTGAGGAAATAAGATCTTTAAAACATTGTGGAAAAAAGACTAAAATGCTGGTGACCAGCATTTTCCCTTTTTCCAAAATGTTTTTACCAAATCAATGACGAATCCTTTTATTTTAGCCACATTTGGCTTCTCGTCAGCATATCCTTTCAATTTGACCAAGTCTAACATTTTGTAGAATATTAAAGAGTCGAAACACCCTTGAGAAATATGAATACAATGTACAGTATAACTTAGATGAGCTCAAGTGAACTCTGCCATCGTTCAAGTATTTGAACTTTTCATATACCTTGCGATTTATACCCGGTTTTTCAAACTATTGCCCTGTTCAACGAGGGAACCAAACAACCAATGTAAGACAGATGAAGTGTAATCGATTTCTTCAATATTTAATTAGCGTTTTCCGACACTGGTTTGTCACAGTTACGCATAATTTATTTTCTGAGTTCGTTTTAATGCATGAAAAATTAAGAACTACTCAGACCCTTTCAATGCCGTTGAGGCTTTATCGTATAGAGGATATGTGTTAAATTCATCGAGTAATATTTTCACAAGTGGCGCACCGTATGATGTTCAAAAGGTGAAATAAATTTAGATCTTTCACAGAAAAAAAAAAGGATATTCTATTTATTTTGCGCTTCTAACCACTACATGTATTTTGTTGGTACTTGCAAAGTACAGGGGAGATCTTTCTGTACCAGTGAGTTTATCAATCGGTAAATTCACTGGTCGAAACGGTGAAATTATCAAACCATAATCTACCATTATTTCCCGATAAACTACCGAAAAACATGAAATAAAACTGTTTCATTACGTCTTCTGTCAAACGTTTTCAAAAATTCTAGACTAAAACACGAGAATTCCCACTGTCACAGAATTGGGTTTAGAAATATCTGTTAATGTTGACTTCGGTTGTACGGTAGTCTCCACAGCAAAAACGTCACTTGAAATGTAAATAAATTGTATCTCATGTAACTATATATGGGCCAGGGGCCTAGATACTTAAATAAAGATATTGTATCGTATTGTATTGTATTATATTGCGTTGTGTTGTATTGTGTTGCGTTGCGTTGCGTTGCGTTGCACTGCACTGCACTGCACTGTACTGTACTGTACTGCACTGGAATGGACTGGATTGGATCGGACTGGATTGAATTATTCATGGTCTTCTTTCTATAACCTCGTTCGACGAAATTTGGTTATATAATATATATCAAGTATGGAGGAATCAAATATCAGATCCAAAATGGGTAACAACTTAGAAGGCTATACTTAATCTTTAACCTGCAAGATAACAAGAAAAAAAAATCATCCAAATAGTAAAAACCCAAATATTGCGATTTCAAAATAATTTTCGCTGAAAAAAAATTACCGCATTGGATAGTGCAGATCCAAGATCAGACTTAACATTCAGTTTTGTGTGATCTTGATCTACACTTTTCGTAAAAGTGCCTTGAGTCGCTCTAAGCATCCCAGAAACAAACAAACTTATTCCCGCACGGGCGAAGTCAATGAATGTCAGTATTCATGTCTTAATTCGTGACCACTTAACGGACGGCCATTCCTGAACGTCAAAGACTCAAGTGTTTATAGAGACTAAGATAGCAGAAAACACCTAAAGAGGAATTTAAATCTGATAGTCAGCCGATAAGTTACCCACGCTTAAACAAAGAAACCCGACATAGTTGAGCCATGCTCTTGGAAAAGGGGTTTCAATTGCATCCTCGTGATGCATGATACCAGGCAAGCCATCACAGTATTTTTGGGTCCGTAAAATCCATTTTGTCCAAAAATAGACTGACTCATGGAGTAGACTGGTCCTTTGACTTGCAGAAAATTTACCAAAAGCAAAAGTTTAGATCCAGGTCAGCCTGCGCGGACTGCGCAGGCTGAGCTGAATCGATACTTTTTGCAGATGCATTTAATCCCCTTTTCATAGAGCATGGCTCAATTTATTTTTGACATACTATCTGTTGTGGAAGCTTTTTTTGAGCCTTGAAGAACACTAATTTTGGCTTCTTGACCCTTTATCACATAGTCCCGCTTTTCAACGATCCTGAGAAAGAAGGCTTTTGAAAATATTGAGGGAAAAGGGGGAAATGCTGGTAACCAGCACAGTATTTTCTCCTTTTCCCACAATGTTTTCTACCCATCGAAAACCAGATTTCAATTTCTGAGTAACATTAAACTCTAGTTTGTCGTCTGCAAATACTTTGAATTTGGACCAGTTTAAAATTTTGTCGTTTGGTAAAGAGTTAAACCTGATAGTCAGCTAATAAGCTACCCAAGGGTAAACAAGGAAATCAGACGTAGTTTGATTTTAACTTACTATCACTCGTGAAGGATTTTTTTGCGGCTTGAAGGTCGCTACTTTTGATAATTGATAAAAATCAAAGCATTGAAAACACTGGTGTGGCATTTGTCAAGGAAGCCATTGTGAGGAATTAATGATTTGAAAAATAAACAATAGAAATAATTACAAAATATTTGCTTGATTGTCAACCTACTATATAGTCATGCAAAATCCGATAGAGAAGTATACAATCTTGTGGGACGAACAAGTCCGGGCGAACAAGCCCTGGGACAAATAAGCCCAGGAACGAACTGGTTTTGGGACGAACAAGCATGGTATGTGTGTATCATAACGCCACTGTAGAAGACCATAGCGGATCAAGCTACTTTCGATAAAAAGGAAGTATTTCCACGGTCGATGGCCTAATCCAATTTTCTTGTAATACGCCATTTTCAGTTTCAAAACTGAGTGCAATCGAAACAATTATTTGTCTGAGAAAAATTGATTTTAGTTGGATTTACTTCCTTCGGTTTTGCACAAACTACGATACATGATTTTCAAAATGCGTATTGAACTCATAGTAGCATTGTCTTCGACAAATGCCACAAAAATCTTAGCTCGTTACCGTACAACAAAAATTTAACCTGATCCTAATTGACAGCATTTGCAGACAAGAAATTAAATGTTGCTCAAAACATAAAATGTGTCTTTCGAAAAGTAAAAGCATTGTGTGAAAAGTAGAAAATTCTGATCACCAACATTTTCGCCTTTTTCCCACAATATTTTCAAAAAGATTTCTTCCTAAGGGTCGTTAAAACTGGAGATTGTGATGATACAGGGTTAAAGAGGAAACTTTCGTTTTACTTGACCTTTAACACAACTAATACGTTATCGTTGCTGGAATGTCTAGCACCATTACGTTACCACTTACATTATTCTACTGCTGCAGAAAGAATTATTTGAATTAAAATTTCATATATGGCCCGCAACATGCAAAATGAGACCTTCGGACATTTGCGTAAAGTGTCGTCCCGGATTAGCCTGCGCAGTCCGCGCAGGCTAATCCGAGACGACACTTTACGACTACATAAGACTTTTTTCATGCAGTAGACTATCGTGAAACAAGAAAATCGCACATAAACGGGAAGTGTCGTCTCGGGTTAGTCACAGACTGCACAGGCTGATCTCGGACGACACACTTTTACGCATATGTCCAAAGGCACCTTTTCGTGTGTTGCACGCCATATATGAGCTATGCTCTGTGAAAAGGGAGCTTAATGCATCTCCGTGGTGCATTAAATCTTTACCGCACAATGCCGCCTTTTGACGCCCCTGGGAAAGAAGCCTTTTGAAAACATTGTGGGAAACGGAGAAAATGCTGGTAACCAGCATTTTCTGCATTTCCCACAATGTTTTCTACCCTATCAAAGTAAAATTACACCATTTGAGCCACATTGAAATTGTCGTCTGCAAATGCTTTCAATTTGGATGAGGCTAAAATTTTGTCGTCTGGTAAAGGGTTAAACCAAGGTAGTCTTCACATACAGTAATTATGTATCCAGAAAATCCAGTTAGTCTTAACAACCAACTGGATCTGGGTGTACAATGGTGCTTTTAGGTGCAGAAAATTCACCATCAACAAAAAGTTTCGACCCTTGTCAGCCTGCGCGAACTGCGCAGGTTGACAAGGGTCGATACTTTTTGCAGGTGCATTAAGCACCCTTTTCAGAGAGCATGGCTCATTTATCCGTGCAGGAATGTCCAGCACCAGTACCTTACCAGTTACATGATCCTTGCCAGTTACATGATTCTTACTAAAAATAACTGCCGAAGGCATTCTTCGAGATGAAATTTCATATATGTCCAACAAAGCATATAGCAGACGACAAATACGGTACACTTCTACGATTTTATCGTTTGACGAAGAGCTATTTAAACTTAATATTGTTCTGGTACCAGTGCATGAACAAGTCGTAACGATATTCTCTAAACTTTGAACACGCAAAAGTGAAGCCAAAAATTTAAAATCTTGGCATTTCTCCGGTCAGGGCTTGAACCTTTGACCACCTTCTCTCGAGGTGAGCGCCCGATCTCCTAGGCAACCAAGACGCTGACGTAGTAAACAGGCCTCAGTTTACCTGACAAGTCAACTTGCTGCGATAAATATCACTCCTCGATTTATTATCGCTCAATGAGAAGGGTTTGTTTTCTACGTCCCTTTCAAAAACAACATTTAACCCTTAGGCTGCTAAGCGCGGCTCATTGCCCTTTTGCGGACAGTGTAGATCAAGATCAGACTCACAGAACGTGCAGTCTGATCTTGAGTCTACACTGTCCGATAAGGAGATATTGTAAAATAAGTTTGAAATAACATTATTCGGGTTTTTAATATCGTCTTGAAAATTTTATTGAACTTATTTAGCAGGAATATGGTTAACCCTTTCCCAAACGACAAATTTTGGACTGGTCCAAATTGAAAGAGTTTGCAGAAGACAATTTTAAATTTGATGAAAATGGCAAAAAGGTCTCTAAACGGGTAGAAAACACTGTAGGAAAAGGAGAAATTGCTCGTTACGAGCAATTTCTCCTTTTCCCACAGTGTTTTCAAAAGACTTGTACTGCAGACACGTGAAAACTAGGGCTTGTTTGGGAAAGGGTTAAAAGAGCGCTCTATGTTCTGTCAGAAAACATGGTTTGCAAGGACGGTAGGAAAAGGCGTAAGTGCTTGTCACATGTCAATTGCTCCTTTTCCAAGAAAGTTTAAGAAGAGGATTTTGTATTTTTTCGGTGAAAGATCGAAATTTATTTCGAGTGAACATATTCGGTAACATTTTCACGAGTGGTGCGACCACGAGCGAAAATATTACCGTTTAATGTTCACGAGATGAAATGAAATTCGATCTTTTACCGAAAAACAAGCAAATATTCTATTTATTTAATGCTTCTAACTTCTTTTTATTGGGATTTGCGAAGTACAGGGGAGCTCTCAGTATTTCTGTACCAGTGAGTTAATTTCAATCGGTAAATTTACTGGTCGAAACGGTGAAATTCTCAAACCATAATCCACCATTATTTCCCGATAAACTACCGAAAAGCATGAAATAAAAAGGTACATTTCTTATCTTCAGTTATCAAATAACAGCATCAGTGTTTCACGTCTAACATCATAACCGAACAAATATGATGGATGCTGTAGGTCTCGGTAATTCGCAGCTATTTAACCCTCAACCCACATCATGCCTTGGTAAAATGACCCTCCGGAAGAAACTTTTAAAACATGGCAGGAAAAGGAGAAAATGCTGGTATCCAGCATTTTCTCCTTTTCCCACATTTTTTTCTTCTCATTCTAATACAAATCCTTTCATTTGTACCAACTTTAATTTTTCGTTGGAAAATGTTTTTTTTTTTTAAATTTGCACCAGCTGAAAGTTTTGTAAAAGTTAAAATATAGTGGGTAAAGAAGCAACGGCTTATAGAAAGCAAGTTATTATTATTTTTATTTCTAAAACTATTTCTTAGAACACGAATTTTCCTTTCAAAGACATATGGTTGGACAGAATTAATTTTTGTCAATAAGTATCTCCACTAAACGAAACGTCAGGCAAAATTTTGCATTTGATCTAGAATGTCCCAAGGGTTTTGAATTGAAAATAGAATGGGGGAAAAAGCATGTGCTTTTAGTATGTCCGAACCGTGGATTTCTTTCTTCAATATTAGGGGAAAAGTGATGGCTTATGACAAGCAGTTGCTGGGGTTTTTTTTTTTACATGATTTTTTCTTTTTTACCATACAGTCACGTGTTTAAAAGACCCCGAAGAAGAAGGCCCTCGAAAACATTGTGAGAAAAGGAGAAAATGCTGGTAACCAGCATTTTCTCCTTTTCCCACAATGTTTTCCAACCTTTCAAAGACAAATATAATCATTCGAGCCGAATTTAACATGTCCTTAGCAACTGTTTTAAATTTCGAAAAGACAAATATTGTCATTTGGCAGAGTTACACCCCTAAATAGCTCCACAGGTGAAATCACGGTTTTTTTTCCGTGGACGGCATTGATCAAGAGAAAGCCATGAAGACAGAGAGAGCAGTCTAATGTCTGATCTTGATCTATACCCTCCCCTTCCTCAGTCGAGCCAACAAGATAAAAAAAATCCTCATCATTTTAGCCCTTACCCTTCTAAATAAGTTAAATAAAACTTTCAAGTCGATAGTAAAAACCTGAATAATGCTATTGCAAATGTTTATTTCGGAGTAAAATATCTCCTTATCGGACAGCGTAGATCAAAGATTAGACTGCACGTTCTGTGCAGTCTGATCTTGATCTACACTGTCCGCAAAAGGTCAGCGAGTCGCGCTTAGCAGCTTAAGTGGATCGTATCTTCAGCTGTCGAGAGAGGTCGACTTTATATACGAGGCGATGAAAGATTGAACTTTGAGACAAACAATGCTTTCCGCATAAATATCAAGTAAAGAATCAATTTTTTTTGAGATCACACATCACTAATCCAGTCATTACAACACTATAGCAGTAATTATGTGCGAAAAGAAGCATTGGTATAGTGTCTTTTATGCCGTTCAAAAACTTATCTTGTCCTTCCTATTAACCATTGAAGTGTTAAATAAAAGAAACGGTCATTCTCAACCAGTACTAAAGATGCATATATTGCAATGTCAAATCTGTTTTAATCGGAATATCTGATAGATTAGCGGACAGTGTAGATCCAAAATCAGACTGCACGTTCTATGAAGTCTAATTTTGATCTACATTGTCCGCAATAGCAATTAAATCCAGGTTCAGCACTATAAGGGATAAATAATTCTCTTGCATGTCACTCGGAGTAAATTAGTCGTAGATCTAAAAATAACCCACGTGATAATGATTTGAACGGTATACACTTGTTATATCCAACCGAACACAAATAAACGTAGAGCAAATTGAACCTACATCAGTGGCAGTATTTAATATCGCGGCTTCCCTTGCCTTAACACCACTGCGTTTTCAGATACCTTCTCAGCAGATTGGGAGAGAATTGGAAATTCTCAGGCTAACGTTTTCTGGCATTGCCGATCAATAGTATAGATCCTGCGCGGGTCTCTTTTCTTTTTTCAGTCCTTAGAAATGGATCGCAGGAGAGACAGAGGCGACCACTGCAGCGAATAGTAATAGGATTTCCTATTTTTGTCCCCTTACTTCTTTGGGACTTTTTTTCTGCTGTACTTAATAGAAAATTAATTGAATTCAAGACATCCTTGGAGAAACACTATATGAGTAATGCTTTGGCAAAAGTCAGTTTAATGTATCTAGGTAATGTATGATACCGAGCAAGTCATCGCATAATTATGGATCCATAAAATACGTGTTGTCTAACAACCGGCTAAATAATGAGGTAGACTGGTCCTTGGACATGCAGAAAATTTTACAAATAGCAAGAAGTTTCAACCCATGTCAGCCTGATCAGTCCTGACAATTAGTCGTTCTCAAATTGCTAAACGGGCTTTCATGGTGTCGACAATACGGTCAATACTAGTATATCGCAATCAGTCGCTCTCAAATTGCTAAAGGGACATTAATGGTGTCTATCGTACAACCAACATGTCGCAATCTGTCGCTCTCAAATTGCTTAAGGGTTTTTAATGGTGTCGATCGTAAGACCAACATGTCGCAATTTATCGCTCTAAAATTACTAAAGGGGCTTTAATGGTGTTTGTTATACAACCAATCAGTGGAAATCAGTCGCTCTCAGATTGCTAAACGGGCTCCACCGGTGTCGATTGCATGACCAATATGTCGCAATCAGTCGCTCCCAAAGGCCTTTGGGGGCGTCGGTCGCACGTCCAGTTTGTCACTGTCCAGCTGTAAAAGGGTCTCTAGTGGAGTGAAACGCATAATTGGGTTGTTGCAATGAGTCGCCCCCCGCCACTTGTTAAAAGGATTTGGCATGCTTATGCTAAGCACAGTTCTCCTTCTCTCTCTCTCTCTCTCTCTCTCTCTCTCTCATCTCGCTCTCTTTCTCTAACGGTCCTGGCCAGTTTTCATCAACTGTTCTTAATTGCCGTCTTTGTTTAATTCAACATTTCAAAGTACCGCTATATCTGATTGGCAGAACAAAATGAGTCATGCTCTGTGAAAATGAGGTTTAATACATCTCAGCCATACTGTGTGAAAAGGGGGCTTAATGCATCTGCGAAAAGTATCGACCCAGGTCAGCCTGCGCTGTCCACGCAGGCTGACCTGGACCGAAACTTTTCTCTGTTGGCCAATTTTCTGCATGGCAAAGGACCATTCTACCTCAGGATTCTGTCAGTCGTTAGACAAAATGGACTTAGTTAATGCATCCACGATCATGTGATAACTTGCTTGGTATCATGCATCACGGAGATGCATTAAGCCCCCCTTTGCCAGAGCATGGCACATCTGGAAAAGTTGTCGACTCAAAAAGTGTCCGCTCAGGCTAATCTGGATCGAAGCCTTTTGCTATCGATCAATTTTCTGCGTGTCAGAGGGCCAGTCTACCTCATGATTCAGTCGGTTGATAGACAAAATGGATTTTATGAATGCATTATTATGTGATAACTTGCTTGGTAAAATAAATCACGGAGATGCATTTAAGCCCGTCTACCAGAGCATGGTCAAATAGTTTAGCCCATCAGAAATTATGATACTATCTAAATCTCTTATTGGTAGACTATGAATGCAAATAGGAGTGGTTCGTGAAAAGAGATTCTGGCGGTGCATCATTTTAAGATGGGATGCAATCGTTCACAAGCCACGCCATTGTCTCTTAATTCAACTGACAGCTTGTAATTTGCAGGTTTCTTAATTTCCGACGGGTCTCCAAATAATAATGAAGTAAAGTTAATTTTTAGATAAAAAAAAAAATGGACTGATAATAATAAAGTGCACGTTTTCGTGCGCGGTTTCGCACGAAACAATTAAATAGTAAATGAAATATTTTTCTGGTAACCAGCAATTACCTGTTTCCCGTTTTCAGAAGCTTTCTTCTTCAGGTCGTTGAAACACGGGATTGTTTGGTAAAGGGATAAACGAGAAAATGGACAACTGCATATATGAGAAAGTATGTTGTCCGTTTGTATGGTGTTTAACACCGTCTTTTAGCGGATTTGTATAGCAAATCCGCCTACTGTGATCGTTCTGACCGGAACCAAATACATCATGCGTAACGACGCATGCGCGCTCATACTGTACTTGTGATATCGGTTTGACCTGAACCAATATATATATATTCACGCTCGCGCCCATTCTACTTTCAGTTTTAGCTAACACTCCTCATCCTCGCTTTTGTCAGTACCGTATATACTGCCCTACACGTGTAGAAATATTTATTCCAAAATCTAATACCAGCATAACAGTGCGTAAGATTGACGGATCAATTTACCACTCCTTAAACAGCAACAGAATAACAGTTAGTGCGCGGCCCGCTCGACAGAACAATTTTGACTTTCACTGCCCTTGGTAATTCCATTTTAAAGTGATTGCACATGTGTTGCATGCCATGTTATTTTTTTATTGCAACATATTACAGCTTTTGCTACTCCACAAATCCGCTTTCCAGGACTTTGAGTCCTTTGATTTATAATTTCAGTATATCACGGTGGAAAGTACGTATATCCATGTTTACCTGGGTCCATATTCACCAACCATTCTTAAAGACGATCGCTAGAGTTTCATCATTTTTTTTTTTTTTTTTTCTCTTTTTTTTCGAAACATTCAGAATTTCACGAAACTTTATTTGGTGAAAGTACATCATCTGATCTACAAAAATGAGATAAAAACAGGGGGTCACCAGCTTTGGAACAATTCTATAAATATTTCTTTGAATACACCTTGTATTGTGGCAGTACAGAATGAAATTTCACTTACGAAAACCGAGTCTAGATGTACAAGTATTTTTTTTTTTCTAAGAATTACAGTTATAAACAAATTTATCTCATTATATTGGCGAAACATCAGATTTAATGAGACAAAATGACTTAATCCTTTACCACACAATCCCGGGTTTTAATGACTCTCAAGAAAAGGGACTTTTGAAAACATTGTGGGAAAAGGAGAAAATGCTGGTAACCAGCATTTTCTCCTTTTCCCACTATGTTTTCTACCCTTTCAAAGACAAATTTTATAATTTGTGCATTTAATTCGTCGTCTGCAAATGCTTTCAATTTGGACCAGTCTAAAATTTTGTCGTTTGGTAAAGAGTTAAAGGTATACTGAGCATCAATCTATTAGAAAATAAATGTACCTTTACTAGTGGCTAAAACACACCTTCATTTCGGAAAACCCCAATGAAAACAGGACTATTTCTTAACTTTATATTTTTCAATGTTCATACATTCAAGTTTTTTTTTTTTATTTCTTCCATCAATAATATTTAGGTACTAAACTACAAAATTCAGGCTTAAAACAAATAGGACACCAGCCTTATTTAAAAAAAAAAATACATTTGAAGTTTGTTTATGGGGCACTTACTAATGAGTATTGTCCTCGAGACAAATACATTATGTAAGTACGGTATTAAAATTTTTAAACAATATAATAGTATTAGTAAGAAGTAAGTTTGTTGTTCAGAATAAACCAATACACAGCATAGAGTTTCTAAATTTGAAAGTAACACAACTTCTGATTGACTAAACCAAATGGTTTCAAATTAAGAAAATTATGGAGAATAAGACTGTTTTAAAGAATGGTTAGTGAATATGGAACCTGGGTCCGTATTCACCAACCATTCTTAGGAATACTCTTACTCTTATTCTCCTGAATTTTCTACATTTGAAAGTAACACAACTCCTGATTGGCTAGACCAAATGGTTTAGCCAATCAGGAGTTGTGTTATTTTCAAATGTAGAAAATTCTGGAGAACAAGACAAAGAACATCCTTAAGAATTGTTGGTGAATACGGACCCAGGAGTTTGGTTTACCAGGACTTCACACGTTATTTCCATTCCACTGGCTGCTTTCCCACACAAATATCATTGAAACAATGCTCAGTGACAAGAGACGAATGAATCCTGTTTTCAATGACTATCAAGAATCCTGAGCAAGAGCATGGCCGTGATAAGAATAGAAAAAGAGACTGCTGGATGTCTGGGGGAGCTTGATAGAGCTAACAAGTAACAAAATACAAATAATATCACAATCTTTATTCATTTCATTTCAAATTTTAACAAAGAAATGTACATGCACAATATTTTACATAAAATATTTGGCAAACAGAACAAATTCCATTGTAAGAGACATAATCAACATGGTTACAATGAATGACTTAACCCTTTACCACAGTAATTTTAACTCTTTACCTCACATTTATGGGTTTAAACGAAGGAGCCTTTTGAAAAAATTGTAAGAAAAGGAGAAAATGCTGGTAACCAGCATTTTCTCCCTTTCCCACAATGTTTTCTAACCTTTCCAAAACAAATTTCAGTTTTTGAGTCACATTTATTTTGTTGTCTGCAAATGCTTTCAATTTGGACAAGTCTAAAATTTTGTCGTTTGGTAAAGGGTTAAGACATCGAGGAAGACATTTTAACCCTTTACCACACAATCCCGTGTTTTAATGACCCTGAGAAAGACAGCTTTCGAAAACATTGTGGGAAAAGGAGAAAATGCTGGTAACCAGCATTTTCTCCTTTTCCCACAATGTTTTCTAACCTTTCGATGACAAATTCCAACATTTGAGTTAAATTTAATTTGTCGTCTGCCAATGCTTCCAATTTAGACAAGGCTAAAATTTTGTCATTTGGTAACAAGTTAAAACATAAGGGGAAATTGAGAAAATACTGGTAACAAACATTTTCTCCTTTACCTACAGTGTTTTCACGCTATCAAAGACAAAACCATCAATTTGATCCACACTTAACTCTTAAACAATCCCAAGTTTAAACGACCATGAAAAAGAAGCCTTTTCAAAACATGGTTGGAAAAGGAGAAAATGCTGGTAACCAGCAATTAATTCCTTTTGCACAATGGTTTCAACCCTTCCTAAAACAAGAGGGCTATGATGGCCCTGTATCGCTCCACTGTCTTTTAACCCTTTCCCAAACAGGCCCTGGTTTTCACGTGTCTGCAGTACAAATCTTTTGAAAACACTGTGGGAAAAGGAGAAATTGCTCGTAACGAGCAATTTCTCCTTTTCCCACAGTGTTTTCTACCCTTTTTGAGAACTTCCTGCCATTTTCATCAAATTTAAAATTGTCGTCTGCAAACTCTTTCAATTTGGACCAGTCCAAAATTTGTCGTTTGGGAAAGGGTTAAATAAATGTATTATGCACTAAATTGGCCTTAACAGGGACATAAATCATAAAAAGTCAATATGGCAATAAATTTTCAGAAAAAAAAGCCTAGCCCCCCCCCCCCCCCCACACAAGTTGTGCCCGCCCCCCACCCCGCAAAATGTATCTTTTTCAAATTCAAATGCAAAGATTATGTCAGTGAATACAAGCATATCTGATGAAATATCATTCATACCAAATATCAATGAACTATAACAAAAAATGCTTTGTCAAAATTTCTGAATCTTACAAGCAGAAAACATGTTGTCATCAGCATAAATGGTAAAGCTCTGGAACAAAAAACTGAATGATAGAAATCTTACTTTATATCAAATATTCAATCTGAGCATAACTATCAACATCAAAATAAGTCACTCTCTCTGAATACTGAACATCTTTTTCCAAAAATTTGAATACCCAACACCAACCATGTAATAGTATAGTTTGATAATCAAGGGAGATAAATCATAACAAACTATATGAATAATAACAGGAGTTATTTCCCTTGATCAGTATTAACACGCTAACGTCATATTCACGTTATGTACAAGAAGATTTTTAAAGTTTTCACAAATTAAGCCCTTGTGAAACATGTTAAACCCAGGGCTGTACTTTTCAAAATCTTGATGCAGGTCCACTAGATGAATATACATGCCAAATTTGGTAGCCCTATGCTTTATGGTTAGGAACAAGAAGATTTTTTTAAAGTTTTCACCATGTAAGCCTATGTAAACTTGTGACCCCCCGGGCAGGGCTGATCTTTACTCCAGGGCTATAATTTAAACGCTTTTGCTAGAGATCTATTCGATGAAGCTACATGTCAAATTTGGTAGCCCTAGGCTTTATGGTTTCGGACAAGAAGATTTCAATAGATTTTCAGTATTTTTAAGGTTTGTTGCCATGGCAACCAGAGTTTTTATTGGAAAATTCTTTGAAAAATTTTCATCAAATCGGATAGAAGAAGATATCTGAAATAAAAGTTAACGCATGCATGTATGCAAAGACAGATGGAGGCATGACGACGAACAGTGGGCCATTTTCTCCTTTTCCCACAATATTTTCTACTCTTTCAAAGACCTTAACTATAGTCACTGATGCCCCCAAAAGCGTTTACCTTACGGACATGACTCTTGCGCACAACACACCATCTCAATGTGGTTGACATTTCAGCAAAGTTATTTTAAAATTAAGTCATATGGGAAAAAGTTACGGCCTGGACACGAAAATGGACAGACAGACAGGTAGACAGACCGATAGACAAACGGACAGACTATACAAAAACTATATGGCCCTGAATTTTTTTTCAGGGGCAAAAGAACAAACAAACAAAAAAAAAGCCAAGTACCTTATTCCATGATTTTCTTTTGCAAAGAGATCAATTCATATACCGTATTAAAGTTTTTACTGTTTTCAAAGTCCCAACCCTGCAAATTTGTTTCAGGAGGAACTAAATTAACCCTTTACCACACAATCCCGAGTTTCAACGCCGAGAAAGAGGCATTTGGAAAACATTGTGGGAAAAGGAGAAAATGCTGGCAACCAGCATTTTCTCCTTTTCTCACAATGTTTTCTCTATTTCAAAGTTCAAATTCAATTATTTTAGTGGCATTTGATATGTCTTATGCAAAAGCTTCCAAGAAAGACAAGTCTAAAATTTTGTCATCTGGTAAAGTCTTAACCCTTTACCACACAATCCCGACTTTTAACGACCCTTAGAAATAAGCCTCATGAAAGCACTGTGGGAAAAGGAGAAAATGCTGGTAACCAGCATTTTCTCCTTTTCCCACAATGTTTTCTACCCTTCCCAAAATGAATTTCAATTTTTCAGTCACATCTATTTTGTCATCTGCAACTGCTTTCAATTTGTACCAGCCTAAAATTTTGCCGTTTGGTAAAGAGCTAAGCAATATACATGTACATTCTGGGCTTACATTTTCAACCTCACTTTCATTACTTAACCCATTACTGTACAAAATTTTACCTGCATACAGTAGACAGTCCATGAAAGCATGGAGTATAAAACTAAAATCACTCATTTTCTCACATTTTGTATCCAGTATAACAAAAAGTTAATTTATATAATACTGTGTTATTAAAACACACTTCAATTCAGTCCAACCAACATTTTGGGTATTTGTGCATATAAAAGATAGATGCGTAATGCTGAAAAAATACAAATAAAATGACAAGAATTAAGTTAATATAAATAATTGGGCCATGCTCTGTGAAAAGAGAGTTTAATGGATCTGCTCAACCCATATCAGCCAGTGCAGTCCCTCCAGACTGACATAGGTACAAACTTTTTGGTATTGGTAAATTTTCTACATTTCAAAGTAGTTCTACCTCATGATTCAGCTGATTTTTAGACAAAATGGATTCTTTGAATCTATAATTATGTGATGACTTGCTTGGTATAATGTACCACAGAGATACATTATGCCCCCTTTCACCAGAGGACTGCTCATATACAGTTAGCAATCTTACAATTTTGATCTTTGCAGTTCAAATATCTAGTATCTGATCAAACTTTCTTTCATCTATACTTTCACAAAGCAACACTCATTTGTTAATCAGGGTTTCAAGCAGTCCTTGTATTATTGGAACTCCACATACATTTTGTGTTTTTGAGAATAGTATGCCTCAGTCAGACCACTTTCTCATTAGGTTAAGTGTAATATAAAACATAAAAATGAGCTTCGGACTAGTCAATGTTTAATTCAACAAAAGGGCCATGATGGCCCTGGATTGCTCATCCGAGTCTCAGTACCTTTCCGAGTTTCAGTGCCTTTCAGAGATTAACTCTTTACCACACAACAAAATTTCACGCTGGTCCAAATTGAAAGGATTGGTAGATGACAAATCAACTGTGGCTCAAAAAGTGAAATTTGTTGTGGTTTGGTTTGGTTTGTATTGGAGTTTAACGCTATTTTAAAGGCTTAGGTCATATCATCGCTGTAAGTGACACACCCATGTGTTTCCTGGCTTTCTCACACCAGTACTGACACAACTTTCTTTCCAAAGCCACTGACTACTTTTCTCACATGCATCAGAGGTGAGAGGTAAAAAATCGCTGGAAAAAAAGTTTGCCTCAACCGGGTATGAAATTTGTGTGCGAAGGGTAGAAAGCATTGTGGGAAAAGGAGAAAATGCTGGTTATCAGCATTTTCTCCCTTTCCCACAATGTTTTCAAAAGGATTTTTCTTCAGAGTCATTAAAAGTCAGGATTATGTGAAAAAGGATTAAAACATTTTGAAGGTCGAGCAGGCCACTCGTGTGCACTTAAAGTTTTTGTAAGATATGACCAAGTGATCTTTTTTACCATAGGTTACCAATATTCATCCTTGTCGAAGATATGATCAGTTCAAACCTTTAAACTGCCTTTCATAACCACTTAGCTGAATATGTGACATTCTGAGTAGACACACATTTTTTTTTTTCTAATATTTGACCTTGTAAGCTAATTTGACTTAAGGTGAGCAATACTGGAAGATATCCAAGATATTAACAAGACAAACATTTAGACCAAGTTTCATTTACATTAGGCTAGAAATATGGCCTCAAGAATGAATAGAAAATCTACACAAGATTTTACAAAATGACCAACTTTTAACCAAAGCGACATATTATCAAACTTGTCCAAGATATGATTGTTTTTACAGGTTGACGCTGTGACTTACTTTATTACTTAAGGTTTTTTCCATGTACAAACTTTTTATAGTGTACACAGCATAAAAGTTGATAGGGCCTCATGCATGTCACATGACAAACACATCATAATCACAAAAAAGCTCACCTTGAGCAATTTATGCTCAGGTGAGCTACAATTCAGCACTGGATATACATAAACCTCAGACTTCTCGTTCAAATACCAATTGCAGATTCCTCAACCTTATCTAATTTCCAGAAAACATTCGTTCATACTTGGCCAAGTCCTCTCCAGCCTTTTGCAAAACTGTATATGCAAACTCACCTGAAAATTGAAAATAAAATACATACTTTGACCGCATCCTTTAACCATCCATCAAACAATCCAATGTTTTCATGACCCTAAAGGACAAGTGTTTTGAAAACATTATGGGAAAAGGAGAAAATGCTGGTAACCAGCATTTTCTCCTTTCCCCACAAAGTTTTCTACCCTTTCACAGACAAATCCATTTGTGTTATCATCATTAACTTGTTGTCTATAAATGCTTTTAATATGGAAAAGTCTAAAATTTTGTCATCTTGTAAAGAGTTCTCCATTGCCACAAAGGCTATTTTTCATTATCATAAACTACTAGAAATTACAAAAAAGATAAACACTTACAGGAAAGGGATTTATTTAAAACTGTAAAGAAAATATCAACGGGAAAGGAGCAATTGCTAAATTAAACACGAGCAATTACTGCTTCATTCCCCGCAAAAATTTCCACAGCTGTAAAGTGTAGTGGCAGAAGTCCTGTGCAGATATGGAACAATCCATAACCACAGGGACCAATACTTATTATTTCCATAAGTGGAACTGTTTAAGGCTAAGGTGCCTTTAGACCCACTACCGGGCCCACACATTAACCCTTTACCAGACGACAAAATTTTAGCCTTGTCCAAATTGAAAGCATTTGCAGACGACAATTTGAATGTGGCTCAAATGGTGCAACTTTTCTTAGATAAGGTAGAAAACATTGTGGGAAAAGGAGAAAATGCTGGTTACCAGCATTTTCTCCTTTTCCCACAATGTTTTCAAAAGGCTTCTTTCTCAGGGGCGTCAAAAGGTGGCATTGTGCGGTAAAGGGTTAACAAAAATCAATGGCATTATGTATGATGTACAATCAAACGCAACCATCTGTACCGACAGAGTCAAATTTCGTTGCAATGCATTGTCTAATAAGTGTATGAAAGCTTTCATTTTTCATTTTCTTTTCCATTATTGGCCACTTAATAATTTGGCTATGGTATGTGCACCTTGCAGGTTCCAAAAATATCGAACTGTCTCGCAAGACTTGTTCATTTACCTACCATTTAGGGACACGAGTCCTCATAGAGAGATAACTCTATCGGACTGGCGATAATAAGTATTGCAGAGCCACCCAAAACTTGTTCAAATCGCAAAAATATAGAACCCTGTCAGCAAAAGTAATGGCTTTTTCAAGTGATATGGAACCAAATCTGGGACTATCACTTGTTACAAGAAATAGCTCCTCTTCCCTGACCGATTGTATAATTTGTCCATTAACCCTTTCCCAGACAAGCCCTGGTTTTCATGTGTCTGCAGTACAAGTCTTTTGAAAACACTGTTGGAAAAGGAGAAATTGCTCGTAACGAGCAATTTCTCCTTTTCCCACAGCATTTTCTACCCTTTTTGAGACCTTTCTGCCATTTTCATCCAATTTGAAATTGTCGTCTGCAAACTCTTTCAATTTGGACCAATCCAAAATTTGTCGTTTGGAAAGGGTTAATAAGTATATAAAAAAATATATCAGTAAGTGACTTGTAACGGTAAATGAAGTTGCCGTAACAAAAAGAATTGGATGAAAATAGGCCTACTTACTCCCTTTGATTAATATGAGCCATATTCTGGCAAATGGAGGTTTAATGCATCTCCATAATGCATGATACAAGGCAATCCATCACACACACAAATCCATTTTGTATGACAACCAAGTGAGTCATTAGGTACACTGGTTTTTGGACATGCTGAGAATTGACTGATAGCAAAAAGTTTCAACCCGTGGATTGCGCAAGCTGAACTGAATCGATACTTCTTGCAGATGCATTAAACCCCTTTTCACATAGCATGGCTTTTATATAACCCTTTACCGCACAATGACGCCTTTTGATGCTCCTGGGAAAGAAGCCTTTTGAAAACATTGTGGGAAAAGGAGAAAATGCTGGTAACCAGCATTTTCTCCTTTTCCCACAATGTTTTTCTACCCTATCAAAGAAAAATTGCACCATTTTAGCCAAACTGAAATTGTCATCTGCAAATGCTTTCAATTTGGAGAAGGCTAAAATTTTGTCATCTGGTAAAGGGATAAGTTTGAAACACCAAGTGGTTTTGATTCATTTGACCTTAACACTGTTCAGCGATAGCTGTCTTTGAAAATGTATCAGTCAGATTTCATTAACATAATTTTCGAGCGTGATACGTAAAACATGACTTAATGATGTATTTTGTAGCAGTTTAAGTGTTTACCAGAAAACAAAATTTTAGACCAGTCAAACAGAAAGCAATTGTACACGACAAAATAAATGTGACATTGTAATTTGTCTTGGGAAGGGTTGAAAACATGGGAAAAGGAGAAAATACTGGTAACAGCATTTTCTCCTTTTCCCACAATGTTTTCAAAAGGCTTCTTTCCCAGGGTTGTTAAAAGTTGGGATTGTGTGGTAAAAAGTTAACTCTTCAAGCGCTTAGCCTGATTTCAGTTGCATTTGTAGATGCGGTATATCAAGATCAGACAGTGCAGAAAGTGCAGCCTGATCCTGGGTCTATTCAATCCACTTCTCTGTTCAAACATTGAAGTAGAAATATTTTGGCTGTTTTTCAAAATTGAAAAGGTTCATTTGATTATTTTAATGCTTGACAGGCTTGGGAAAATAATGCACGAAAGATAGAAATATATGTCAAACTGGTACAGAGACAAGTGGAAAAAAAAAAAAAACAGCATTTTCACACAACTAGCATCAGATGAACGACTGAAAGTTGCATATGGAAGCAGATACAGAGCACAGAGAAAAAAATAGAGATATTGAATATTCTGCGCAAATTTCCATCGCTTAAATCTTAACCGAATGACAAAATTTTTTACCTCACCAAGTTAGAAGCATGTGCAAATGACAAAATAAATGCAACTTAAATAATGATTTCTGTCCTTGATAGGGTAGAAAGCATTGTGGAAAAAGGAGAAAATGCTGGCTATCAGCATTTTCTCCTTTGACCACAATGTTTTCAAAAGCGTTCTTTCTCCAGGGTCATTAAAACTTTGGATTGCGTGGTAAAGGTTTAACAAACTTTTCTACAGATAAGTGAGACAATCAAGCAAATGAGGTTGTGTTTTTTGTTAATTTCTTTTAATGCTGCCTCATTCCTTTTCAAAGGTAGGCTTAATTAAGCTGATGGTTCAAGTATAAAAACTTATTATAGCCAGTCCCATGAAGTTACAGCAGTTTGGGCCTTTACCAAAAGACCAGTCCAAATTGAACACATCTGCAGACAACAAATAAGAAATACTAATGAAGTGAAGTTCTTTGACAGTGTAGAAAACATTGTGGAAAAAGAGAAAATGCTGGTTACAAGCATTTTCTCCTTTCCCACAATGTTTTCAAGAGGCCTCTTCAAAGGGGTCATTAAAACTCGTAATTGTACAGTAAAGGGTTAAGCAATCTCATATAGATATTTGGTAAGGAACTGTAGAAGTCTAGCAAGACAGATTATCAGGACATGCATGATATCATGTACAGTCAGCAAACTTAGAAAATCAGACTGGGGTCCGTATTCACCAACTGTTCTTAAGAACATTCTTAGTCTTATCCTCCAGAATTTTCTAAATTTGAAAGAAACACAACTTCTGATTGGCTAAACCAACTGGCTAAATGGCTAAACCAACTGGTTTAGCCAATCAGAAGTTGAATTACTTTCTAAATCTAGAATAAGACTAAGAATGCAATTGGTGGATACCTGCCTAGGTTTACCACAGAGCTATTGAAGATACCTGTGGCATAAACAACAGGGACTGTACATCTACTTACTAGCAGAAAGCTTGGTCTTTGAACTGTCAGGCATCATCTGGCCCGGGTCTTGCATCAATTCATATCCAGACTTTATCGTAAAACCTTCCTGAGGGTAAAGAGAGTTTGCCATGGCTAGGGCTTGTCTTGCACGTGATAAAACATCTTTTTCATTGGGATAAAAATCTTCTGAATCAAACTTTTTTACATCTAACTCCATATTCCCCGAATCGCTGTCAAACGTTGAGTTATCACGAAATGCACTGTCATCACATGTGTACGATTTCAGATTGACATTTTTTGGTGTCGCCTCTGTGTCTGACTCGTCACTAGTAAACATATTTTGAGCAAATAAATTCTGTTTGGGAAGTAACTGTTTGTCAAGTAACTGTTTGTCAAAGAACTTGACTCTCTGTACTTCAGGTCCTTTGTATTCCTCCTCTCCCTCACTATCTCCAGCACTAGAAAAGTGTTTGGCCAAATTTAAAATTGGAGCTTTGTCCTTATTGGTTGATAACTGACTGATATTCTGCAATGGTAAATCCTGATTGGTCAGATTAAAAGGCAAAGAACCAAACTGATTGGTTAAATTTGTATGGAGTGACACTGACTCTGGATTGGTTGATTGTAGACTAGCTGTCTGGTATCCTGTGTCCTGGTTGGAGGAATTGGTTTGTAAATGAGTCTCGTCCTGAAAATCGAGTTCAGATGAAAGGTCTCTGGTTTCACACAAACTAGATGTCAGAATATTGTCTGTAAACTGGTTCTCCAGAGCTGATGGGGCAAGCTCAAAATCCATCACAGTTGGAACCAGGTTGGAATTACTGTATAATAAAGGAATAAAAATAAGCCATGCTCTGCGAAAAGGTTTTGATGAATCTGCAAAAAGTATCTACCCAGGTCAGCCTGCGCAGTCCATGCATGCTGACCTGGGTAGAAACTTTTTGCTACTGGCCAATTGTCTGCATGTCCAAGGACCAACCTACTTCATGTTTCAGTCAGTTGTTACACAAAACAAATTTTATGGGTCTATAATTATATGGTGACTTGCTTGGTATAATGTATCATGGAAATGTATTTTACCACCTTTTCCTAGAGCACCACTCACATATTTACATCTTTTAGTATTTAACACAATACCATAAGACACTAACTTGCAGCAGATGATTGAAAGCATCCTTGTACAAAAATATTCATAAAGGAATGGATGCTTCTTAATATGTGACCAATAACCACAGGGTCCCAATTCTTATTGTTTATCCATGATGAGGAAATTTGTTCAGTATTTCTGGGTTGCACATTCAAGCTTTGCAGGTTATTCAGAGCTCCAGATAAGAGGGAGTGATGGTATTCTAAATCCATTATTTCTCTTCCAAACCCTATGTTGTGGGTACTCATTAGAATCGTCTCGATGAGACGATTCTAATGAGTACTCATAACATAGGGTTTAGGGGTTTAGTGGAGGGTAATTAATATTTTCAATTTTGAAATCAAAAATCAATCCCTCTGTCTGGAGCTGTTATTCACAGTACATTCCTACAGTTCATCATAATGTAAATACGCCTATAGCTATCAAAACAAGCTTGCTATACCTTTGAGATGCAGTTAAGTACAAATGTTTATTTGCATGGACTTTCTGTATTGGTGACAATGTGTCCACAGGTGTGGGTATGCTTGTTTGTACTTTAGGATTACTGGAGACTGGTGTAATACTGTCTGATTCTTCCTCACTGCCACAGCCCTCATCTGTAATCAATTAAAAAATCTTTTATTTACATCATGTAAACCTGTCTTAAGCAGCCACTAAAGAAAACAATCTTACATCTTTAGACAAGTGGCTATTAAACACAGACATATAGGATATGACAATATGTTGGCATACGGGTCAAATTTCACAAAGCAAGTCTAGAAATATGTTAGTAAGCTTGTCTTTGTCAATCTTAGTTAGATTTCTTTCTCAACAAGTTTAAAAAAAAAAAATCTAAAAAGCCAACCATTCTCTGATTCTTGTACACACAGTAACTGTATCTCAAAAATTGCATGTATAATAATTAGATCTATATGCCAGACTCCCATATTCATATCAACTCTTTACCACACAATCCCGAGTTTTAATGACCCTAGGGATGGAGCCTTTTGAAAACACTGTGGGAAAAGAAACAAAATGCTGGTAGCCAGCACTTTCTTCTTTGAAAACATTGTGGGAAAAGAAGAAAATGCTGGTAACCAGCATTTTCTTCTTTTCCCACGATGTTTTCTACCCTTTGAAAGACAAATTTTATGTTTTGAGTAACATTTGATATGTTGTCTGCTAATGCTTTCAATTTGGACCATGCTAAAATTCTGCTGTGTGTTAAAATGAAACACAGACTCACTGCTTTGACAGAAAGCTTATATAAAACTAGCCCACTTGATTCTAAATCCAGAAATAAAACAACCCTTAGCTTTAACATGATATTTAAATTTAACAGGTGAAGTGACCTGGATATTTGTGCCTAGCGTGTTTTGGTGTGCCCCAATTTCACACAGAACGGCTCATTTTCAGTGTAACATGCAGTAAATCATCTCTTGGAGAAAACTTATTTCAAATTAATGCAGGCAAATTTTCAAAACACTGCAACAAAGTCAAAAATTGCTCTTTCAAAACACTACAAGTGTGAGAAAAAATTCTCTTTTTTTTTGACAATTTAAGATGAATATTTATTTAAAAATTATGGTCTGCTGCAACTTTGTTTCAGAAACAAAAAAAAAAAAAAAATTAACCCTTCACCAGTCACTATACAATTTTTTTTTTTTCAGACTCTCAAAAACTAAGATAAAATAGAGGGGACAAAAATTACAAGTTTCTCCTTTTGTCATGATGTTTTCATAGGTGGTCTGCTGCAATAGGGAAATATTATCAGCAAGAGACAAAGAAGTATCTGTTGATGAACGAAAGAATCTAAATGAGCCATGCTCTGATAAAAGGGGTTTAATGCATTTGCAAAAGTATTAACTAGCAGTATGAGTAGGCTGACCTGAATCAAAAGTTTTTGCTATCAGTCAATTTTCTATGAGTGAAAGGACCAGTCTACCCCATAATTCAGTCAGGTGATAGACAAAACATAAGGTGACTTGCATGGCAAAGAGATGTATGAAACCCCCTCTTGCCTGAGCATCACACCTTTACCATATAACAAGCTGTTAGACCTTTCTAAGCCCAAAGCATATGCAGATGCTAAATCAAATGTGGCTAGAATTGTGGAAGTTGTTTTTGATAGGGTAGAAAACATTGTGGGAAAAAGAGAAAATGCTGGTTACCAACATTTTCTCCTTTCCGACAATGTTTTCAAAAGTCTGCTATCTCAAAGTCATTAAAAGTCAGTATTGTGTGGGAAAGGGTTAATCAGACAAAAGACTAGGCTAACCTTGAATATAAGATTCCTCTTGACTGCGCCTTAGAATCTTCCTGATTGGAGTTTTTGGTGGACGGATCGGAGAAAAACCAGGACTCTCCACAAAATTAGGATGGAATTCATTTGCCTCATGATTGTAAAATTTTCCTGTCATTGGAATGGGTGAAATGGGACTTTCATGATGTTTGTCATCACTGTCTGAAACTGGACTTACATCAAAATCTGCACCATCCACACAAAACATTCCTGAGGATCGGGATTTTCGAATACCCGAATCTGAATATACATGTATACAAATATTACATAAAATGAGTAACTTTCTACACATTTTACTGATAGATCTACTTTCAAATTAAAAAAAAAAAAAAAAAAAAAGGTAAATAAAAAAACACACTAAACATTTAACAAACTGTATTGGTACAATAAAAAATCTCTGTTAAAACAAAAAGAAAATTTTTGTCAAAAGCCTGAAGTTCTGAACTTTAAACTCATAGCTCTGAGTAATTAAGGAGATGTAACATGAAGTTTGTTTATATTGGAGCTTAACGCCGTTTTAACAGCTAAGATCATGTAACAGCGGTCAGTGCACCTATGCATGTATTTCCTGGCTTTCTAACAGCTGCATTGATGAAACTTTCTTTCAAAGCCATCGACTCTTTCCACACATGCATCTGAGGTGAGATGCGAAAAATTGCTGCAAAGAAAGTTTGCCTCAAAGACTTTTTGTAAAGAATTAGTATTCTACATTTCAGAAAATTCAGTTTAACCCTTTGACTGCTAGGTGTGACAAAGGGCACTTTTTGCGGACAGAGTAGATCAAGATCAGACTGCACAAAATGTGCAGTCTGATCTTTGATCTACACTGTCTGATATGGTATTTTCTTTCCAAGTGAAATCAACCATGAAATGGCAATACCTGGGTTAATAGTATTGGGTGGAAATTTTCATTTCATTTATTTAGCAGTTTAAGGGTTAAACTTACTTGGAATGTTTCCATGTACAATGGGAGACAACTCTGGTGAAGCTAAAAATTCAGGATCTGAGGAACATCGTCTGTGCAATGGAGTGCCTGAACTTTTGATTGGACTAGAAGAGAACTGAAACAAAGTACATAAGTGAGATTTCAATGATATACATGTTCCTTTGTGAAGTGTCTTGTCTAAAATTACCATGACTTAACCCTTTACCACACAAGCCCGACTTTTAACAACCCTGAGGAAGAAGCCTTTTGAAAACATTGTCAGAACAGGAGAAAATGCTGGTAACCAGCATTTTCTCCTTTTCCAACATTGTTTTCTACCCTATCTAAGACAAATTCCATTATGTGAGTAACACTTGAATTGTTGTTTGCAAGTGCTTTCAATTTGGACCAGTCCAAATTTTTCTTGTGTGGTAAAGAGTTAAAGACTGTTGACATATGACCTGACTGTAATATTGACCCACAACAAGCCGAAACCTTATTTTTGAAAATGCCTTATTTGAAAATCTCAGGAAAAAAGACAAATACAGATGTACATATATTATTTTGATAAAGATTCCAGAAACATTACAACAAATGGAAGATTGTCCTTCTATCTGAAAAAAGATTGCATCAGAGATACTGAACTCTGCATACTGAAACTGTTTTGTGATTTAGTATGACACAAAATAATGGGGAAAAAGCACAAACACACACGCAACTGACTCTTTTTCCTCATTGTTTTGCAAATATGAATATTTTCAGTTAGATCTATTTCAAGATTAGATGTTGAAACAATTATTGTTGGAAAAGGAGTGGCTGCCATTAAAAAAATGTGTGTCTAAAATAATATATGTAGACCATACAGTAATGGGATATAGGGTAACATGGTCACGTAAAAAAATATCAAATTACCAAAAAGATCATCCCCTATCAAATCCATTTGCTAAGGTGTGAAGAAGTGCCATGGGATATTAATTAACAATGCTAATATTGGAGTCATAAATAGTAACAGGACCCACAAAAACATCTCAGGAGTCCTGCAGAATAAACATGTCCACATTATTTTACCAATTGCAGAATACTATTTATTCATTTAAGACTTAAACTAAGAAGTAGCAAGCTTATACATCTATACCAAGAAAATGAGACTGAGGCTACTTGAGACTCTACTTACTGCTGGTGTGTTCTTTAATGGTGTTGTAACAGCCCAATCCAGATCCCTCTTCTGTTCAGAGTATAGTGGAGAAACTGGCTCTAGCATGGCTTCACTAGATACTCCCCTGCAAAAAAAGTCATTTGAGTGGATGCTCACTCTTCAAATGGCTGGTTACAATGCTTACTTTATCTTTAAAACCCAGTCACACAAGTTCCCACTATGTTAACTGTAACAAACGATAAAAATGTCACACTTGTGCAAATTCAAAGCTGTTGCAGATGACATATTGCTTGTTTCTTAACCCTTTCCCAAACGACAAATTTTGGACTGGTCCAAATTGAAAGAGTTTGCAGATGACAATTCTAAATTTGATGAAAATGGCAGAAAGTTCTCAAAAAGGGTAGAAAACACTGTGGGAAAAGAAGAAACTGCTCGTTACGAGATATTTCTCCTTTTCCCACAGTGTTTTCAAAAGACTTGTACTGCAGACACGTGAAAACCAGGGCTTGTTTGGGAAAGGGTTAACTGATGAAACCTGACTCTAAAACGATAGAAAATATTGTGGGAAAAGGAGAAAATGCTAACCAACATTTTCTCCTTTTCCTGTAATGTTTTCAAAAGGCTTTTTCAAAAGGGTTGTTAAAATTGTGTCATAAAGGGTTAGTGTAAAAATAGCCAAACACAGTAAAACTCTACAACATAGACACAAAGAGGTAGAAACTGAACAGGATGTGGCATGATCTTAACGGTTTTTGCTGACATGCATGCATTTTGAACAAATAGTTCACAAAAATATAGCATGGATGTGATCACATCAGGATGCAGTAGGGAATCAATAAAGATGTAGGAGCAGTGGCATTGATGTACTATTAAATGTACATATGGAAATATGGTCTACATTAGAGCTCGAAATAGAGGGAGCAATTTTAATTTCAAAATTGAAAATATTAATCCCTCTCCACTAAACCCTATGTTATGGGTACTAATTAGAATCATCTCATTGAGATGATTCTAATGAGTACCCATGATATAGGGTTTGGAGGGGAAATAATGGATTTAGAGTACTATCACTCCCTTTTATCTACAGATCTGTACATTGAAGTAGTACAAACATGGTCTGCTACAAGACAAAGAAGTTGTTCTGCATGTCCTAATTTGCAACAGCAGCCGTAATCATGATTTGTCAAGACAGAATGGATCCCCTTCAGTTTAGCAGACGACAAACATCTTATCTTTTCTAAATAGAAAGCATTTGCAGACATCAAGTAAAATGTGATTCTAATAATTGGATTTTTCTTTGAAGGTTGACTGATTGATTGTCTGGTGTTTAATGCCGTTTTCAACATTATTTCCATTATATCGGGGCAGCCAGTGCACCTATCCAGTACTACGCACAATATTCTTTCCAAGGCACTGGCTGCTCTCCCACATAGCCATCATCAAAACAATGGTCAGTGATCTGATCATCAATCCTCAGAAAGAAATTGGCCGAGCCTGGGATTGAACCAGCAACCTCCTGTTCTCAAGTCCTATAAGCTACTGAGCAACAAGGGCTCGGCTTAATTTTAGAGTAGCCGATATTGAAAGCACAACAATTAAATACAGGCTCAATTGAAGGGGCGATACCTTTGTGGAAAGAGAAGAAAATAACTGTTGCCAGCATTTTCTCCTTTTTCCACAAAGGTTTCAAAAGTATCATTCCTCAAGGTCATTAAAACTCCTGATTGTTTAGTAAATGTTAATGAAACAAGTTGTTACATACTTAACTGGACTGGGTGCCAAACTGCTTGTGTCCCCATGAAAGAACAATTTTCTACGCAGGGAGGAAGTACTCAACATCTCCTGCTGGTTCCCTTCACATGACTCATCCTGTACCATGTAATCCCCAAGAACTTTCTGCAGGTCAAAATTTAGGGGAAGTGACAACACTGTTTGGCAGGCAGCTACATAACAAGAAAAAAACAAAAGTACAATTTTGATCATATTCATACATTTTATGCCAACAAACGTAATAAAATCTATTTCTGAAGTAGTCATCAATTTAACTCTTTACCACACAACTATTTCAGACTGGTCCAAATTGAAAGCATTTGCAGACGACAAACTAGATGTGCCTCAAATGATTGAATTTGTTTCTGAAAGGTTAGAAAACATTGTGGGAAAAGGAGAAAATGATGGTTACCAGCATTTTCTCCTTTTCCCACAGTGTTTTCAAAAGGTTTCTTCTTCAGGGTCGTTAAAACCCAGCATTGTTTGCTAAAGGGTTAAATTTGATAGGACCAGGGTTAATTCACGTAAAAAGACAAAAGATCAAATTTTGCCAAACCTGATTGTTTTTAATCATCAAAATAACCTATGTAGTTTGTACTCATTAAAAATCATCTCATCCAAATAGTTTTAATGAGCACCAATAACATTATGTTCTATGACTGAGATAAGTCCTTTTAGAACACCTTATTTAGATCTTGCTGTCCATATGTTCAAATGATATACGAGGTCATTGGTAAGCCTTACACTTATGAATGCATCATGTTAGAGATTTGAGCAACACACTTATGGAGCTCCAGAGTGAGGGAGTGATTTTGATTTCAAAATTGAAAATATTAATCACTCTACAATGAACCCTATGTTATGGTTACTCATTAGAGTCTTCTCATCGAGACAATTCTAATGAGTACCCACAACATATGGTTTAGAAGAGACATAATGGATTAAGAATACCATCACTCCCTCTTTCCCGGAGGTCTGCTTACCATCCTCCATGCCCTGTTTTGGAGGTAGAGTTTTCTGAATGGATCCTTGTAGTTCAGTCATCATTTCCTGTACATGCTGACATCCTGTCCCTTGAATGAAATAATGGTGTCATCATATGGAAATCATTGCAAAATTCTATAAATTAAGTCACTCTGGCAAAAAGAAAAACAGTGATATAATTCATACTGACATAGTCTTGAATTTATTCCCTGAGGAATTTACAGTGGATACAAAATTGCTCAAATATAAACCATAGCCAGTCATGAGGACAAATAAAACACTCATCCTCCAAATAGCAATTTACAAACCAGTCCTGAATCTTATTGACCCCATACATGAAAAGTGGCTTTCAAAAACATAGTGGGAAAGAAAAAAATGCATGCAACCAGAATTTTCTCCTCTTCCCTAAATGTTTTCTAAACTCTAAAAGAAATTCCCTCATTCAATCTGTGGTCCATCTATGCCTTCAATTTGGACAAGTCGAAAAATTTTGCAATCTGGCATAGGGCTAAACAAACACTGTATTGATACTGATGTGGTAACCATTACTTTTTATCAAAATGGATTCTTTCATTGGTCCCTCCATTGAAAAAGAAATTCCTTAAAAAAAGACCTTTGCAGTCCACAATGTGACTCAATGCTGTCTATATATGACTCAGGATCTCTAGGTATAGTAAAATAAGAATTTTCAAGTACATGCATACTTTGATTTTCATGTAGCATTACACAAAATGTCCTTGTTTCCTTATCTTTATAAAATCTCTGTCTGTCCTTCCTTTTTCGCAAATATACCACTCTTAAGAAATACACTGTATTGCTGGTAGATTGTAACCCACAGATAAACAAGCAGAACTTAAGTAGACTATGTAGTTCAAGATCAGTTTGCCTCTTGCTGATAACACATGTAGATCAAGATCAGACTGCAGTCTGAATTTGAGTATATACTCTATACTGTCCACTATTTTGTGAAATATTCTGACAATACTTTTGTCTGTTGCCTGATTGAGATAGTCCATTTTGTTTATTCAGTGTATTTAGGGTTAACCTTTTAGCAAACAATGTCCCATTTTAATGACCCTGAGAAGGATGATTTTTGAAAAGATTTTGGAAACCATAATTATCATAGAAAAATCTCATCACTGAGTTACATCTGATGTGTCATCTCCAAATGTTGACAATCCTGACGAATCTAAAATTTTGTCGATTGGTTAAGGGTTGAGCTGATTAATTGTATGGTGTTTCACACTGTTTTCAACATTATTTCAGTTATATTTTTGCACTTATCCATGCTTTCCTGGAATTTCTTTTTACCAGTACTTCACATAGTATTCTACCCAAGCAGACTGGCTTCTTTCCCACATCACTGTCATAGAAACAATGATCAGCAATGAGAGAGGAATGAATCCTGTCGCAATGACCATTGTAAAGAAATTTGCCGAGCTGGGGATTCAAACCAGCCACCCGCTGGTCTCAAGTCCTGTGCTGGTAAAGGGTTGAAAAGAAAAGAAAGTTACACAGTTCTGCAACTTAACTCTAAAAGTACCTTGTGAAGCAGGTGTGGCTGGTAGGACGTTTTTCCGTTTACTTTTTTTCGGGTCACTCCAAGGTGAAGGAGCAATCAAGTTGTTTGCGAAAAACTGTTCAATGGCTTTCTGAGCTCTTTCTTCCGTCTCTCTGTCTGGTCTAGTAAGTTAATAAATTTATATAAGCCATGCTCTGGCAAAGGAGGTTTAATGCATCTCTGTGCCGCATTTCACTTTTTCAAAAAACAAATCCAGAGACACAGCCAATTTGTTTTCTTCAAATGCTTTCAACTGGGTACCTCAGTGGTTAGCATATTTGACTTGTGACCTGGTGGTTGCTGGTTCGATACCCAGTCGAGGCTAAATTTCTTTTCTTAAAATGGGAAATGTTCGCGTCATGGAAATCTATGCGATTTTCCCGCACTGCTAAAAATCTCTGAGATATTGGCCTGCCTAAATTTAATCTACATTAAGGTACATTTTACCTCGACACCAGATCATGTAGTATCGATTGACTGGCACCCTTGTTGACATCAATGAGCACCTTTTTTCATCAAAGTTGACCAGAATGCCAGTCTACTGGTGTACTACTGCCAACTAAAGGGGTTGTGGTTGGTCAGTGCAGGGTGCTGGTACAAAAGCGATTTTTATGGAAGATTGTCTGTTGCAGTTTTGTGGAAATTAAAACATGTGTAAGGTCAGTATTTGGTTAATTCCTGAAATGTTAGATAATGGTGATAATGTCCAGTTTTACTGTAATTTACGCACCTGCCAACTTTCAAATTATTACAATACATATTAATGTTACAATTCAACATACAAATCAAGAAATACTCACTTTGAAAGGCACTGCTGAACAGGCATCTCATCAATATTGGCTGGGTTCAGCTCAGCTATGTGTTCAATGGACCATTGAAAACATTTCTACAAATAATAGACATGATCCACATCAGTACAGGGGAAATTTTTATGACATTCTAAAATCTTAACCCAATTCTAAGCCTATTTACTCTTCACCAGAAAACAGTGTCTTAGGCAAATCTAAACTGAATGTATTTGCAATTGACAAATTGAATGTGGCTCATGGAATTTGTCTTAGAATTGGTAGGAAACATTGTAGGAAAAGGAGAAAAAGCTGGTTACCAGCATTTCTCCTTTTCTAACATTGTTTTCACAAGCATTCTTCTCAGGATCATGAAAGCAATGGATAGTTTGAAAAAAAAAAAAAAAAAAATTTATGAGACAATTAAAAGGAGTACCAAAAACATAGTTTCTACAGAAAAACCATTTTGATATTTCTCTATGAACCTAAAACTTCCTTTATCTGTACCTTTGGACATAGAAATTGACCTTGATGATGTTTTGTATTAACTCTTCACCACGCAATCTCGACTTTAAACAACACTGAAAGAAGATGGCTTTTGAAAACATTGTGGGAAAAGGAGAAAATGCAGGTGACCAGCATTTTCTCCTTTTCCCATAATGTTTTCTATTTTATCAATGACTAATTCAATCATTTGAGCCACCTTTAATTTGTCGTCTACTAATGCTTTCAATTTGGACTCGTCTAAAATTTTTGTGTTTGGTAGAGTTAACAATATTCTTTGACAACCTTCATCTCAGAATCAGGTACTAACTGGTAACCCTCTATCAAACAAGCCCAAGTTTTAACAACTATGAGGAAAGACTTTTGAAAAGATTACATGAAAGGTCAAAAAAACTTGTAACCGGGACAAATAATCATCAGAGCCTTAGTCCTAAATGAAAAAGGACTTTCCTTCCATGAAAACTTTCAAAACTCTGTAGGCAATGACTGGTGACACAGAAAAAAATCTTACATGGTATACGTATAGTATACTGATCTATCCAACAGATAGATATAAATCATTAAATGTATAGCTTGTGTCTGTATACTGCCTTGCTATAGAGCTAGCTTTTGTAGCAACGTGGTAGAGTATTAGCCTTGGGACCAAGAGGTCCTAGGTCCAATCCCTGCCTTGGGAGGTTATTTGTCAGAACTGTTACAATAACATTGGCCCCCAACATGGGGCTTGAACCCAGGACCTCTAGGTCCCAAAGCTAGCTCTATAGCAAGGCAGTATAAGTGTCCCCTTATACAAACTCAAGCTATATATTTATATCTATCTGTGGGACAGACCGGTATACTATATAAGCATGTTAAAAGGACTGTAATTTCCTATCTTACTTCATCCCATATCCATGACCACAATGCATATTGTTCACATGTATAATAATTTTACAATGATTGTGATTTAATTTATATCAATCTGCTAAAAAGCAACTCTTCCTTTTCCCATAATGTTTTTAAAACCTACTGCAATGAAATTAAAATCTAGTTTATCTACGTGTTAACAGACTTTTAAGTAGATAACAGTTTATACAAACACTCACCTTTTCTGAAGCAGGTGTTGAGCTTATTGTGAAAAAACCAGGGCTCATGTAGGCTGGTTTGTGTAAATCATCAATCCCTGTATCAAACGGGTTAACCACATTTTTGGGTGTAACAAACTTGCGGGCACTATGAGGTGCACTTCCTGCAGTCTTTGGAGACGGAACCACACCTTTCATAGGACTAGCATTGATATTACGAACTGGTGTCTGATATATGGGACTGTACCTATTGGAAATAGTGCTACACATTTATTCTCTAGGATAATAACTGAGATACCAACAAGGGGAATATTGCAGGACTCAAAGAGCAGTATCATTCTAGGTTTTCAAGGAACTTGTGTTGTGGGTAGTCATTACAATTAACTTGGTAAGACAATTCTAATCAACATCCACAACATAGATTCTGGTAAAGAAATAATGTTTTTAAGTATGAATACCAGCTGCTATTCCCCTTTTCCCCCACCAGAGGTGTGTTACCCAAGGACACTTATGCCCAAAACCCGTTGCATCGAGTGAGGATGATCAAGCACTGTACATCCAGGGTCCGTATTCACCAACCATTCTTAAGAGCGTTCTTTGTCCTGTTCTCCAGAATTTTCTACATTTGAAAGTAACACAACTCCTGATTGGCTAAACCATTTGGTTTAGCCAATCAGGAGTTGTGTTACTTTCAAATGTAGAAAATCCTGGAGAATAAGACAAAGAATATTCTTAAGAATGGTTGGTGAATACGGACCCTGGTCACATATCCTACACCTTCACAATACTATTTACCGAGTAGAGCCCCTGGAAATTGTAGAGTCACAATAGTGTGATATTGGTAATTTGGAAATAACAATGATATACTACTTGATGACTGATAATTAACCTTTACTACCCACATGTAAATAATGGCATTTCCCAATATTGTTCACAGTAAAGAATTAAGTTCTTAAAGTGTAAGATTGTGGCTTTTGAATAATGAAAACATAGCTGATAATTGGAGAAAAAATGCTTATGCTGATTAATATCTTTTTTCGAAAGTCATTTTGAGAGCTGATTTCAGTGGAAAATTATGAAATGACCCTTCAAAGTCAAAGTCTAGACAACCCTAAGAAAGATGGCTAAGGGAAACATTGTGGAAAAAGGAGCAAATGATGGCAAACCATCATTTTTTCCTTTTCACACATTTTTTACTTGTTTACAGACCAATTCCATCACTTGAATCACATAGAATTTGAAGTCTCTAAATGCTTTCAAAATGGACACATCTAACATTCTGCTATAGGGTAAAGAGTTTACTGTTTAGAAAGAAGTATTAATAGTAAATGTACTGGTAGTATATAGCTAACAAAACAAAACTGTCTTACCCAGGTGTGGCAGAGAGTGGTGTGTAAGATTTATGATACGGACTGTTTATAAGGGTCTTCATGTAGATGTCATTTCTAGCATTACTTGATATACTAATGAACCTCTTACACCCTGGACTTGGAGTGGGATGTGTGAGGGGAACACCTGGTCCAGGACTTCCCATATGGTGGGGACTATCATGGGGTATTGGGCTGTTAAATTAAAAACATACAAAATACTTGATCTAACATTCAACTTAATATGCATGGAAACAATGAAAAAAAGTTTTGACTTTTCTTGGATTTTACAAGATTAATTCACAATAAACATCAACTCTTTTCCTTTTGACTCTTTTTTAAATGACCCTGGGTTTTAACACATTGGAGTCTCTAAAGAAGAAAACTGTGAAAAAAAATTGCTGGAGAAGGTGAAAATGCTGGTAACCAGCATTTTCTCCTTTTCCTTCAATGTTTGCTTCCCTGTCAAAGATAATACCATCATTATTACATTCATTTAATTTCATTATCTGCAAATGATTCAAATTTGGACAGGGGTCCTATGAGGCTATGTGGTAAAGTGTAGGAGGCCCTTGACATGGACAAGTGACATGGAGGCCCCAGGTTTGAGCCTCATTGGGCTTTTCATGGGTGTGTCCTTGGGCATGATGCTTCAGAGCTCTAGCCTAGTACTGGTGGACTCCAGGAATAACATGAATATGTGAGCTGTTGCCATAATATAACTCATACAAGGTTGAAACTGAAAAGCTGTGTAAAATGCCATTCAATCATTAAATTTAGACAAGGTCAAAATTTTGTTGTTGGTAAAGATTTACGTTCCAACACAGACAGCGCTTCTTAATCATACCTGCAAGGTGGTTCCGGAAGCATCTGCTGAGCACACATACTGACAGGAATGGCACCACTTGAGATACCACCAGGATAGCTCTGTGTGTCTGTCATGAACCTCTCCTTTTTCTCCTCCACACCACACAAATTTTCATGAATGCTTCAGTTTCTGTACAACTTGAATTCCCTTATCAACTTTAGTAAATCATACTACTTCTTTGGAATAAATGTATTAGTCGATAGTCTTTGGTACAGATGGTATATCTGGAGAAAAAGAAAGGCAAAGATGAAAACTTCCCATTCAATATAGTCCTGTATTTGATGCAGAAGCAGGTTAAATAAAGTTAGCAAAATGTACATAGTGAACTTGCTGGAGACTTGCTTTGTCTTTCACATTATGTTAAACCTTTGCCACACAATCCTAAATTCCAACAACACTCGAAGAAAATGGCTTTTGAAAACAATGTAAGAAAAGGAGCAGCATTTTCTTCTTTTCCCAAAATGTTTTCTACCCTATCAAGGACAGAAGTCATCTTTTGAGCTACATTTAATTTGTCGTCGTCTGATTGATTGAATGGTGTTTTACGCTGCTTTCAACATTATTTCAGTCATATCACGGCGATGGCTCACATGTTCATACATTTCCTGGGTTTCCCTAGTACTAGGCTAGGGCTCTGAAGTGTCCTGCCCAAGGACACTCCCACGAATGTCGTTGTCTGCAATTGCTTTAAATTTTGTTGAGTCCAGAGTTTTTGTAAATAGTTAATGTCCCTGTCTTTGAAATTCTAAGTGCCAGTTCCAAGTTAAAACAAAGGAGTCATCATTACCTCAATATTCATTATTGAATACCAAAGTTTGATTTTAATAAATGGTTAAAAAAATAGGCTATGAAAACATGAAATTTTACTGAACCATTATCCTATCTTTTCTGCCTCAGAGACTATAAGTATTCAATTTTATTCATGACAGTAGACTGCTTCAACTTATATCAGGACAGTCCGACTTGTGTATATAACCAGCTTGATGCCAAAGACATGTCGTTGTAATATGTTTCTTATCTCTTTACCAAACGGCAAAATTTTAGACTGGTCCAAATTGAAAGCATTTGCTGATGACAAGATAAATGTAATTGAAAAATTGAAATTTGTTTTGGGAAGGGTAGAAAACATTGTGGGACAATGTTTTCAAAAGGCTTCTTTCACAGGGTCTTTAAAAGTCGGGATTGTGGTAAAGTGATAATTATACCAGAAATTGGCTTTACATAAAGTTATAGGACACAAGTCTTGCACTCCCTATGGCCTGCACTATTGAAACTTTTCTTATACCAATCCATTCCAATAAATTTTGTTCCAACACACTGAAATTATTTTTTAGAGTATTTTTGCAAGGCATATTTTCAGATGGAAAATTTCAAATGTTAGCAACTTCATACATGTATATCACATGGGAAGTGATAGGTTGTGTGTCCTGATGGCACATGCAGCTGATAATTACTTTTAATACACTGGCCACAGTTAATTGACTCAGGACCCAGGTCAAAGCATAGCTATTAGACAAAAAATTTCCACTGACAATATTTCTTTAGCAAATAGGGTCAAATGTGAAGCCCAGCTGGACCCTGAATGAGAGGGATGTACATAATACCCTAAAGACACAAAATTAACCGAAATTAAAAAAAAAAAAAAAAAAGTGCTGAAAACAATCAATGATGAAAATTTATGACAATTGCTGCCAACTCGATGCCTGGACGATTAGTTTTCAATTACTGGCCACAATCGGCACAACACTACTATACACAATAATTTTTCCATGCCACTGGCAGCTTTCGCCAATTAAAAAGTGTTGAAAAAATATTAAGCAGTGGGAAAGGAATGAATCATGTTTCTCTGCCTCATCATGAACCTTAAAGAGAGTTTGAGAAAATTTAGACTCGCCCTGCCCTTAATGTTTTCACCTGGACAACCTTCAAATCCATCGTCTGTTTAAACAGACATCTCATTACCATTGCTGTAGGGTGAGGAAAGTCACCGTGTTCTCTTTTTTACACTTATTGAACAGCTGATATTTTAATTTTTTTAAGATTTCAAATTGACTTTTCTACTTCCAAGTTCCATTATTCTATTTCTACTTCTAGTCAACATTTTCCAGCTTAAAATTAAATTAAAGATCAGAATTCACACACACACGATATACTGATATCAACGACGATAAGCTTCGGAAAGAATTTTTCCATTTAAATTCTTTTCGGTCCTTGAATCGTATGCCGTGTTTGGACTTGTCAGGAGCATTAATCAGTGATTTTGAACAACCGCCAGACTTTTCAGCCAATCGCCTACATTTCGTCTTGTAAAAAACTAGATGTCAAACTGAGTATCAAAATATTTATCTGAAAGAAAAAGTGATAAAAATCAAATCAAAATAAATTTTCTATTTTATATTACTTTCAATTACAGATAATTTGAAATTAGCCAATAAAGACGTATGTTTTAACGATTTTTATCAGCAAAGAATTGTACATCAAACAGATTTCAACAACAACAACATGTATTGGTACAGGCTAAAACTAGTAGCTTCCTAAACTGGCAGCCTTTTATCGATCTTCGTATCAACGACAGGTAATGTTCACCGGGGATGTATACATGATCCCAGTGTTCACCCTTTGCTTTGTTTTTCCTTGGTTCGAGATTTCGTGAGATAACGCGACACTTGCAAATTTAAATTGTAATTTTATTAATGCACAGAGATAGACCTTGTCGATAAAATCAAATTCTGTAGTGATTTGAATTGATCGTGATCAGAAAAATCTTTGTTTGTCATGAAAATCATAGTCAAAGATAGAATATTGCTCGGTTATTTTAAAACAGAAATGAAGGCATTCTGTTATGGGCTATCTCATTGGTGGAACTGGTACATATGAATACCAATAGCCGCCTTTGATAAATCGGGTGTTGCCTGTTGCCTATCGGATGGTTACGGGAGATATGTACAATGGTACCAGTTTATTTCGGATCCGGATATTTGAACTAGTTTCCATTATATCACCTGTTAAGTACTGTTTGATAGATAGATAGTAGATACAAGGATCAAAAATAGGCTACCAGTTTAGATTACATAAAATAAGGCCTCTTTGTTGTCTGCGCATGGCATATTCTTTAAAGACCTGTCTACTATACATACATGTATTATCCTCTGCTTGGTGGCATTTTTTCAAAGACATACCTATCCAATCTGGGCATTCTTGGTACAGAACTGGGCTACTTTTTGGTATGGCAAGCATGGAGCGAATTTCAAAATTCCTCACCCGGCCATTCTCAGCTAGCATATGGCCTGTGCACAAGTCATTCATAACCATGGCCCGGGAAATAGCGTCGGTATAAGTGCCACTCTCTTGCACTGTAGATCATTCCCATTCACCTCTGTAGTTGGCTCAGAAAGTAGTCCGTCATCACGTGATTAAACTGGCACCCGTTGTATCTCCCGTAGCTCGATAACAGGCTGCCAGTTTGTCACGTGATATTTTCGTCACATGACCATAACTCAAAATGGCGACACAAACGCCGGTGAAAGAAAGACCAATCGATTGTTTTGTGTGCTATTCAAACAGCATACGGCCAATCAGACTTAGTGGTAGGAAATGTGAAAAAGAGGGATTTGCTGAAAAGCTTAAATGTCTTTTAAAGGACGATAACTTGTTTTTTAATTTTTGTTTAAATTGTCATCATTCATGGGCGCAGCCATTTTTTTACAATTGGCGCAAGATTCTGATCAGTAAAGAAGCTTGAAAAAATAGTTCCATTGTATACAGGTAAATTCGTCAGTTTGAATGCACCTATAATGTATCCGGAATCATATTTCCTCTGTCTACTTTATCATGTTACGCATGAAACAGTTAAACAGTAACAAAACATGTTTTTCTCGGTTTGACAACAATTCTTGTCATTTAGCCCGTTGCAGAGATGTATGGTGAGAGTAAGAACGACAACTCTGCTCGGAGATTGTATAAGTGCATGCATGGAGGAGACATTTAAGTAGTTTAAGTCTGTGGAAAAATCCTGCACAAATCACAGTTCTTTTTACGAAATTTGTGTTTAGAAACTATACAAAGATTTGCAGCAAACAGTGGTATTTTTTTAGATCATTTTTTCCGTTTGTAAATATTATATTTTTTAGAAATTTGAAGACAAATACTATCTCGACTTTTCACGACCTTAAAAAAGCAGACTGTTGAAAACATTGTGGGGATAGGAGAAAATAATATAATGGTTACTAGCATTTTCTCCTTTTCCCACAATCTTTTCTACTCTATCAAAGACAAATTGAGCAATTTGAGACGCATCGAATTTTTGTCAGAAATTGCTGTAAATTTGTACAAGTTTAAAATATTGTCATTGCGTATAGGGTTAAAGAACATAAATTCTAAGATTGCCAGCCGTTATTCTTTGTTTATTCTAAACTTTAAATGGATGTCATTTTCAAAGGCAGTTACATGGATGTAGACTGGGGAGGGGCGATTTCTCCAAAAAAAAATGTTTTAGGGCGGGATTTCTCAAGAGACATCGTCCCCTGTGGATAATTTCTCCTTGAAGGGATATCGTCCCCTGAGGACGATTTCTCCAGAAAATCATCAGTATTTTATTTTGGGACGGTTCTCCAGGGAACGATTTCTGTTGGCGCCCATTTCGCTTTTAGACCCTACCCATGAGAAAACAACAACAACAACATGGCAGAAATAAAAAAAGATCAACGAGCCTCTTCGGCCAAAGAAACTATGGATAGTTAGTATTGCTGCATATTCCTGTGGTTTACTCTTTTAGCAAATTTTTCGTTTATTGTGTTTAAACGAATTTCATTCATTGTAACACTAAGATAGTTGCGCGATGTTTCTACCTGATTCGGTCCAACGAAGATTCGGTCCCATAATGGGCCATTTGCGAATTTCTGAGAAAATTCGACGTGAAAGTTAGAATATTCGATTCCAGGATACGACCCTGGTTGTTTTTGTACATCATCATTGGAATATAATTAGGGCTATATTAATTTTTAGTAGTGGTGTACCGATAATCGGCAAGTATCGATTAGCGGCGTGTTGGAAGCTCCCGATTTCGATTATCGATTGAGCTTTGTCATAATCGATGATCGGCAGGAAGTCTGCACCGTCTGTCGGGTACTGGATTTTATATACCGGTGTCTGTTAACTGCGTTTTTTTCCTTCTATGAACAAGTCCGTAAAACGGACCCGTTTCCAATGCCAAAAAAAGACCTTTTTTCCCAAAATCCAGTTTAAGAAATTCCCAAAACGAAAGAACTCAAGTCGTCGGCTATTTTTTTAGTTCGGAGAACTCGGTAGTGAACGGCGCTTCGTTTCTGTGGCGCCAAAAACTTGTGATTTTTCACGCTCGGTCTGACATGTGATTTCGCGGAGAGACGAGAACGGTAAATTAACATGAAAATGAGCCACAACAGCAAATATTACCGAAAAAAGTTAAAACCAACAGGGTGTAAAAGGTTAACAGACTTTATCTGTAAGAGCCCAAGTCATAATTCTAGCCAAGATGAGGTTGACGAGCCTGAGGAAAGTGAAAGTAAGCGCTCGTCTGCAATCGTAGATCGAGATCAAAACACTTCAAGTACTAGATGTAACCAAATTATCCCGTTCACAGCAGGCTCGAGTTCTGAGGGTGAGCAAGCTATGTCTGCCATTCAGTGTGAATCTACCTGCCACCCTGATCCCACTGTCAGTAATGAAACTCTGTTTGCCTCTAAAATAGACCATCTACCAGAACCCAGTCCCTCTACCATATTCCCTCTTACTAAAAAACAAATGACACTTGACTCTAAATAGGTATTTTCAGTAACATGAGAAGCAGGGACATTGGTCTTTGAAAAGACCAATTTATTTACAGTACATGTATTTCATGTCATACTGAACAATAAAAGTAAAACGTCATGGTAGTACTTTTGAGTTCAGTTTTAGTTTCAATGACTTAAGAGGGAAAATAACCTCTATTTGAGGGTCTAGTGCAAAACTATTGTAAGTGCATATATTTATATAGGCACTTACAATAGTTTTGTGCTAACCCCTTGTATTATGGTAGTAAATGATATGTAAGGACTGTGTCTAAAATCATCAAGAAAATAATTCCCAATTTTATAGAAAACGACGCATTTTTCCCAATTTGCCTGGTTTCAGACCCGTTCCCAAAACTATGAGAAAAAACGCTGTGTTAACTGGGTTTTATCACTCCAACGATAACAACAACTCCCTTGATAACAACAACAATCAGCCGAAATACTTCTGTGTTACAAAGCCAAATAGCACAAAGCAGAGGTGGTTCAAAACCAAAAGGTGTATAGAAAGCAGGTGCAAAGGTAAAACTACAAAAAGTCTATCTACAACACAAACAACAGCATAATACATAAATGATACAAGAGTTTACAATGAAACATGCAAATTTATGAGGAACCAATTATAATCGGAAGAATCGCATCGGTAGCAGCAACCGATTCCAACCGATGATCGATTATGATTTCTAACCGATGTCCCATCACTAATTTTTAGACTAGCGAAGCTAGTCTTTAGGCATCATGAGAGACCTAGAGTCAAAGTAAACAAAAAAACCCACAGTTGCCAAATACTGCCTCACAGAAAATACTTCTTTCTGTTAAAAATTTTAATTCTTTTACATATGACAATTTTTACAAAAAACCCTAAATCTCTACCACTCCAATTTGAACATGTCTTCTTACAAAGTAATAAACTGAACAAGATACCATTTATAAGGTACAAGATCTTTGCTTATATGTAAATTAAGTGGCCTATGGAAAGCAGAGAATCACTTATTCCTACATCATTGTAACATTATGAATGAATCTATTAATAGATATTACCAAGTTAACTTCTAGCAAATCCCAGCTGTAATATAAACATAGGCAAAGCCTAAAGGCGAGCAGCGCTACTCTGATGGAAGTAAATCTCCAAATGAAATGCCTACAAATTGTAGGGGGTAGATCTAGATCTGTTTCTGATTTTTGTATAATCTCACTAAAGTTCAAATATAATTCATCTTGCACAGAAATAAGCAAAGCACACCATCAGTTAAGAATATAGGCCTTGACAAATGTATACAATAAGTAACCCCACTCTGCCCTCCTAAAAAAGAAAAAATCTAGTCCTTAATGGACTAGATAGCCCTTCAAGATATTTTTAGGGTTTGTGCCATTTGTTTGTATTGGGAGTTTAACGTCGTTTTAACGACTTTAGTCATATCAAAGCGATCACTGCACCTACACATGTGTTTCCTGGCTTTCTTACATGAGTACTGACACAACTTCCTTTCCAAGCCACTGACCACTTTTCTCTAATGCATCAGAGGTGAGAGGTGAAAAATCACCAGAAAGAAGGTTTGCCACAACCGGGTATTGAACCCATAACCACCAGGTAATGAGTCAGACACGCTAACCAATGAGCTACTTGGCCGGGCAGGTTTCATGCCAGAATTACGCATATTAGTATGATGCTGTCATATTTGACAGTATAACAGTAGACAGATTGACATACTGCCAATTATATTCATTATTTGAATGCCAAATTTGCACCGTTTTATTGCATTTAACCATCCAGTGTCTTTAGTGGTATTCATCTGTGCTTAAAAAAATGAATTTGAAGATCTAAACTCTTAAAATGCCCCTTTAACACCAAAAATCTTTTAGTAGCACTGATCATAATGAGTGGTCATGTTGCTCAGTTGGTAGACCTACATCATAGGCTCAGGTAGAGCAGGGGTTTGTGTTGGAATCATTTCTAGGGTAGCATTTCTTGTGGATTCTCATTACATTGTTGACAAGCTTAATTTGTTTATGTTGTCAAGTATTCCTAATCAGGGGATATAACAGACAGAAACTAAGTGTAACTGTTGTTATATCAGCCTTGTTGCCTTCAAGTATGTACAGCAATGCCCTGTTAGCCAGCGGTAACATGTTCCAACAGCCACCATTTTCTCCCTTTACCACACAATCCAAAGTTTTAAAGACCCTAGGAAGAAAGCATTTGAAGCCATTGTGAGAAAAGAAGAAAATGTTGGTTTCCAACATTTCTATCCTTGCAAAGAAAAAAACTATCATGTGAAATAGATTTATCATCAGCAAATGCTTTGAATTTTGACAGGTCTGAAATGTTGCCGTTTGGAAAAGACTTAATTTATCATTGGACCTGTTTGAGAGAATGGATGGACAGACAAACAGTCTGACCAATGGATGGGTAGAATTATCTGTACTTGAAGCAATGCTGTCTTGTTGATATCTTGGGCCATGAATTTGTTGCAATCTTTGATTATTCAGGGATAAACAAGGTTAAACAAAATCAGAGTAGAACAAGATTTGTAGGATCTGGGTCAAAATGGCACGCTCCTAAAAGTTTTGAGTGGCTCTGCACTAATCATTAATGGTGTTGACGTAATCTTAAGGCCCTGGGTTTGATCCTCATCCAAGACAAAGTTTTAGTTTTTATGGGAGTGTCTATGGGCAAGGCAAGGTACATTCCAAGCATGGACTATGTATAAATTATAACCAAGGAAACTACAATACAGAGTGAGCTGTCGGCCTGATACGACTGAAATAATTGTGAAAGAAGAGTAAAACACCAACTGATCAATCCAAAAAAGTCCTAGTATCAAAATGTATAAGGCCAAAAGAGGCTAGTTAAAATCATGATCCTTTTTTTAATCATTATCTGTCATTGGTATTCAAATAGAATTAATTTCTATTTTAGTCATTCAGGGCTTTAGCTAGCCTCTGGAAATCAGGAGTCATTGACCCCTTGACCCTAAAATTTTAAGGGTCAAATCTGATTTTTCAAGAGTCAAACCCAAAAAAAAAAATCAAGAGTCAAAACGGAAAATTTAAGAGTCTTTAGTCAACAATTTATTATTGTTATTGGTGAATTTATTATTAATATTGCAGTAAAGATGTGAAGTTAACAAATGATTTATAAAATTTTACATTTCAAAGAGAACTCACCCCCCCCCCCCCCACCCCCCATTGTTAAAAAAATTCAAAGTACGATCATTATTGGGTACAAATGTTGAGCAAATGGTGGACATCGGCAAGTGAACATGTTTTACAATATCCATACATCAATCGTTAAGCTTCAAAAGGATACACCAATAATGAATTTATTGCCCCGTCTATCACTTTTAGCAAGGTTAGTGCCAGTTGTAAATCTACAATTATCATAGGTAACAAGTCAATTATCACCTTCCGGTCACACTTCGCTGATTATATGCAGCAGTTTAATTGATGTTTAACACCATTCTGATGATTTCACACCTTTAACACGTTTATCTTTTGATATGATTGTTGTTTTATATATTTTTTGATGCATCTCTGAAAATTTTTGGGGGTCAAAATGACCCCTTGATGGAATTTTCTGTGTGTCAAAACAGGGTATTCGAAGATTTTTTTGCGTCAAAACCCGGGTTTGCGGGTCTAACTAAAGCCCTGTCATTGCTTTGACAACAGAGTATTTCTATTTCGTAATTAAAGTTATGAACAACAAATGTTTCACCTGCATGGATCTAGGAAGAAAGTAAAGACTGAGAGTTTTCAGAGATTTAAATTTGTAGATCTCAATCTTTGTAAATATTTGTATAGAGTTTTATGTTGCTTTCCACAGCAACTTAGCTTACTTATTGTCATCAACATCTTTCTTAGTAATGTTTTAACCAGCACTAGCCTGTGGCTACGGTGTGCCTTGCTCAAGGATGGTCCTACATGACTCTGAGTGCAATCAGGGGTTGAAACAGGATTTCCACACAACAAACCTTTTGCCTTGACCAAATAGCTGCAGTCTGCAGATCACCCTGTGGATACAATACAGACACCCACAAAAAGAAATCTGCAGAAAAAATATTTCAGCAGCTCTCAAGTCCTTGCCATTACTTTGCCACAAATCTACTCTTAACAATCAGTTCATCGATCATACTGATATGTTTTTTATGACTATGCAGCTAAATGCAGCTAACAGATTTCCTGTGAAATAAACTTAAACTTGCTGAAAGCAGATCTAAACCAGGCGTGTTAAAAAGGCATAACACCAGATTTTGTTTTGAGAAGATAAAAAAAAAAATCTTTTCCAAATTGATAAGCAATATCATTCTACAAAAAGAGGCCTGTAACTCATTACCACACAGCAAATTTTCGACTTGTCCAAATTCAAAACATCTGCAAATGGCAAATTTAGAATTGGTGCAAACATACTTAAGTTCCCTGATAGGATAGAAAACATTTTGGAAAAAGGTGAAAATGCTGGTCACCAGAATTTTCCCCTTTTCCCTCAATGTTTTCAAAACTTTCTCCTACAGGGTCGGTAAAATGATTGACTGGTAATTGGTTAAATTTAAAAATCATTTCTAGAGAAAATACCCAAAGGAATATCCCATTTTTTGAAAATGTTTTAAATGTTAACTCACTGTAACAGGGTAGTTCTAAGTACATTTAAACATGCATGACAGATACCATAGATTATTTCAGTTAGTGAAGGCATTTCCTAGAGGCAGTCATTCTGAACCTAAAGCAGATGTAGATCTCGATGAGAATCGAATTTTGTTAATTTCTGTTTGAATAAAAGACACGCTAATCAGTCCGTCAATATCTACATAGTTAATCAAAGTTAAGAGTTTGCTCGGGCCGAGTTGACCTGGGGATGAGTTAAATACTGGCCGAGTTGTTTCACTACTTTACTGAACAAGATAGATAGATAGATACATAGATAGATAGATTTTAAAAATTTAGGGAAAATGTACTAATGAAACATGAACACAGTATTCATTGGCAAGAGCGCGAAAAATCTTTTAGGAAAAGATCGATTGGCTCACCCGAAATGGTTCAGCTGCTTATTAATTCCCGTAACGTTTATTTATGTATTTGGAAATATCCGTACCTCGGACAGATACGGAAAACCCTGAATTCCTTCGTATTTGACCAGATCTCGCGAGGGTCTCGTTTGAAGACTGGAACGCTGTTTCAAATCACGTTATTGTCAACGTTGTCAGAAATCATAGGGTAGAAACGCTCTTAGTACCAGTCTTTTACGTCACTTCCGTCCGCCATATTTGAATTTGTAAAAATTTACTTCCAGTCCACCACTTTTTTAAAGTCAACAGGTATGTACATTTTTGACACCATCTCTACCAATACGCTCTCGCTTACGCGAGGGGTCGCTCTGCGACGCCTCTTGTGCGCTGCTCGCTATAAACCCTCAGTGGACAGGGAACCCTTGTCATTCCTTCAGTCATTCATTATTTAGATCATTGTGTACAGTTAAACTGTTATTTTAAGCTGTCATTTACGTCTTGAATATTAACCCTTTACCAAACAGTCCCAAGTTTTAACGACACCGGGGAAGAATCCCCTGGAAAACATTGCGGGAAAAGGAAAAAAGCTGGTAACCATCATTTTCTCCTTGTCCCACATTTTTTTCTGCCCTTTTGGAATTGGGTTTCATCAGTTCAGCCACATTTAATTTGTGGTCTTCAAAAGCTTTGGATTTGGAAGAGTGTAAAATTTTGTTTGTTTTGTAAAGAGAGTTAAATAGTTAACTACATCTTGTGCTATTGGATATTTATTAATTGATTGCATGGTGTTTAACGCCGTTTTCAACATTATGTCAGTGATATTGCAGCGGCTAGAGCACCTATCCAGGCTTTCCTGGAGTTTCTTTTACCAGCACTACCGCGACTGAATGACCTTTTGAGGACAGTGTGGATTAAGTTAAGACTGCACAGAGCGTGCAGTCTGATCTTGGATCTACACTGTCCAATGAGAGGATATATTTTGTCCAAAATGTAACTTTGAAATAGCAATATCCAAGTGTTTACCATCAGTTTGAAAGTTTCATTTAACATTTTTAGCATTTTAAGGGTGAAACTGGATTATAGTTAACCATTACCACGCATAGCCCCAGCAGCTGCTCAGTCGATAGCATACAGGACTTGAGAACAGGAGGTCGTTGGTTCGATCCCAGACTTGGCAAATTTCTTTCCAACGATTGATGATCTAGTCATTGCGACAGGATTCATTTCTACCTCACGTTTCGACGATGGTTATGTGGGAATGCAGCCAGGGGCTTGGAAAGAATATTGTGCGAAGTACTGGTAAAAGAAACTCCTGAAAAGCATGGATATGTGCACTGGCCACTGCTACATAAAAAATGTTGAAAACAGGGTTAAACACCATGCAAACGATCAATTAGTCAAATTTGCTAGTCTGTCAGTACTTTCAGTACTTTGATTTGATTATCTAATGGTAATTTGTATCATTTGTCTAATCTATTGTCAAAGAACCTTAATCAACAAGAACTTTTTTCCAAACCCACTACTACTGAGCTACCAGGATGGCATGACATTTAACTCTGTACAAGATGACAAAATTTCAGACACGTTGAAACTAAGAGAATTTGCAGACAACAAATATGGTTTGAATGGGCCAAGTTGCCATTGAAAATTCTTTTGGAAATGGAAAAAAGTGCTGGTTACCAGCATTTTCTTCGTTTCCAACCATGTTTTTTAAAAGCCTTGTTTTTTAAGGTTGTTAAAACTTGGGCTTGTGTGGTTAAGGCTTACACTACAGATTATCACTACATTTTTTGAAGACATTGTGAGAAAAGGAGAAAATTCTGGTAACAAGCATTTTCTCCTTTTCCCACAATGTTTTCTACCCTTCCCAAAGCAAATTTCAATTTTAGAGTCACTTTATTTTTGTCATCTGCAAATGCTCTCAATTTGGACTAGTGTAGTCTCAAGTTTTGTCATTTGGTAAAGGGTTAAAACACCTCTGGTCTTGACAACTGCTTCTTATACCATTGGATTAATTTCCAAGGATAAAAAGTGCAGGCAGTTCAGGACTTGAGCATGGGACCAGTCCATATCACTTTACATTCACTCTACCTGCAGCTTGAAATGGCATGTGAGACTGATATCATCCTTACAAAAATTTAATTTCAAATGTTGAGTGGTTGCCAATGAGTAAAGGAGGATAAAAATTCTAAGGGCCAACATTTTTTTTTCTTGACCCTTTTTGTCAATCAAAAGGGCAAAAAAGTCATTGTTACAACATTGTTATTCCAGTTTTAATGGAGATGTCAAAAATACTGAATACTGGCCTTGATATGGAGACCCTTGCTACTTGTGTGAGATTGTTGGAAAGTGGTGTAAACCCAGAAGCCTTAGCATTAGTTTTTAATGAATTAAAGAAGGAATCTGCAGCAATACAGGTAAATTAGTTATCATTTATGTATTGACATAAACTTTGATTGATACAGATCAATTTAATTATAAAATGTTAAACTGCTATACAAACCTGTTTAATGAAAACATTGTGGGAAAAGGAGGTTAACCAGCATTTTCTCCTTTTACCACCTTTTCTATCCCTTAGAGGACAGGTTTCAATTGAGCCATGATGTATTTAAGTTAAATGCTTTCAGTAAAAACAAGATAGTGTTAAATTTTGTTATATGGTAAAGATATGGGTATATAATTGTGTGGTTCAATGTCAACTGATTTCTCGGGAGGGGGGGGGGGGGGGGTGTTTAAAAAAAAACACATAGAAAGTTTTGGAAAAAAATATATTGAAATGGGTCAATTGCTTGTAACTAGCATTTGTTACATTTCCTGCATTTTTTAGCTCACCTTAGCACAACGTGCTAAAGGTGAGCTATTGTGATCGCCCTATGTCCGGCGTCCGGCGTCCGGCGTCTGTCGTCCGTCGTCCGTCAACAATTTCTTTAAACATCTTCTTCTCCTAAACCACTGGGCCAATCTTGATGAAACTTGGCAGGGATGTTCCTTGGGTGAAGCTCTACCAAAATTGTTCAAAGAATTGAATTCCACCCACAACTCTGGTTGCCATGGCAACAAAAAGGAAAAAAAAGCAAAATCTTTGAAAATCTTCTTCTCTGAAACTAGAAGGCGCAGAGCTTTGATATTTGGTATGTAGCATCTCCTAGTGGACCTCTACCAAGTTTGTTCATTTGATGCCCCTGGGGTCAAAACTGGCCCCACCCCAGGGGTCACAAGTTTGAGCATAGTAACAAAGAAGGAAAACTTTAAAAATCTTCTTCTCTGAAACTTGAAGGTGTAGAGCTTTGATATTTGGCATGAAGCATCTCCTAGTGGACCTCTACCAAGTTTGTTCATATGATGCCCCTGGGGTCAAAACTGGCCCCAACCCGGGGGTCACAATTTCCAACATAGGAACAAAGAAGGAAAACTTTAAAAATCTTCTTCTGTAACACTAGAAGTCATAGAGCTTTGATATTTGGTATGAAGCATCTCCTAGTGGACCTCTACTAAATTTGTTCATATGATGCCCTTGGGGTCAATCTGGCCCTGCCCCAGGGGTCACAAGTTCGAACATAGGAACAAAGAGGGGAAACTTTAAAAATCATCTTCTCTGAAACTGGAAGGCGTAGAGCTTTGATATTTGGTATGTAGCATTGCCTAGTGGACCTCTACCAAGTTTGTTCATATGATGCCCCTGGGGTCAAAACTGGCCCCACCCCGGGGGTCACAAGTTTGAGCATAGTAACAAAGAAGGAAAACTTTAAAAATCTTCTTCTCAGAAACTTGAAGGCGTAGAGCTTTGATATTTGGCATGTAGCATCTCCTAGTGGACCTCTACCAAGTTTGTTCATATGATGCCCCTAGGGTCAAAACTGACCCCGCCCTGGGGGTCACAATTTCCAACATAGGAACAAAGAAGGAAAACTTTAAAAATCTTCTTCTGTAAAACTAGAAGTCATAGAGCTTTGATATTTGGTATGTAGCATCGCCTAGTAGACCTCTACTAAATTTGTTCATATGATGCCCTTGGGGTCAAAATAGGCCCTGCCCCGGGGGTCACAAGTTCAAACATAGGAACAAAGAAGGAAAAATTAGATTTTTTTTTTCTCTTAAATGGGAAGGCATAGAGCTTTGATATTTGGTATGTAGCATCTCCTAGTGGACTTCTACCAAGTTTGTTCCAAGGATGCTGCTTGGGTCAAAACTGGCCCAGCCCCTGGGGTCACAAGTTCGAACATAGGAACAAAGAAGGAAAACTTTAAAATTCTTCTTTTCTGAAACCGAAAGGTGTGGATCTTTGATATTTGGTATGTTGCATCTCAGAGTGGACCTCTACCAAGTTTGTTCATATGATGCCCCTGGGTCAAAACTGGCCCTTCCCCGGGGGTCACAAGTTCGAAGATAGGAACAAAGAAGGAAAACTTTAAATTTCTTTTTCTCTTAAACAGGAAGGTGTAGAGCTTTGATATTTGGTATGTAGCATTTCCTAGTGGACCTCTACCAAGTTTGTTCACATGATGCCCCTGGGTCAAAACTGGCCCAGCTCCGGGGGTCACAAGTTCAAACATAGGAACAAAGAAGGAAAACTTTAAAATCCTTCTTTAAAACTGGAAGGCGTAGAGCTTTGATATTTTGTATGTAGTGATTCTCTTCTAAGTTTGTTTGCCCATCTAAGCGCAACAAGTTCATTGAGTTCAAAATTGGGTCATCTTGGGTCATAAACTAGGTCACTAGGTCAAATTAAAGAAATACCTTGTTGGCACTCTCGAGGCCACATTATTTGCTCAATTGCCTTGAAAATTAGTTAGAAAGTTTGTCTTTATAAAGTCTCACATAAGATTAATTTGGGTCAACTTGGGTCATAAACTAGTTCACTGGGTCAAATTAAAGAAATACCTTGTTTGCACTCTGGAGGCCACATTTATTGCTCAAATGACCTGAAATTTGGCCAGAATGTTTGTCTTTATGAAATACCAGATGAGTGTGGATTTGGGTCACCTGGAACCATAAACTAGGTCACTAGGTCAAAATAAAGAAATACCTTGTGGGCACTCTAGAGGCCACATTCTTTGCTTAATTGCCTTGAAAATTGGTCAGAATGTTTGTCTTTGTAAAATCTCACATGAGTCTGAATTTGGGTCAACTGGGATCATAAACTAGGTCACTTGGTCAAATTAAAGAAATAGCTAGTGGGCACTCTAGAGGCCACATTTATTATTCATTTGATTTGAAAATTGGTTAAAATGTTTCTTTTGATATAGTCAAAGACCAGTTCAAATTTGGGTCATCTGGGGTCATAATCTAGATCACTAGGTCAAATTAAAGAAATATCTTTTTAGGGCACTCGAGGCCACATTTTTTGCTCAATTGACTTGAAAATTGGTCAGAATGTTTGTCTTCATGAATTATGAGTTTGAAATTGGGTCACCTGCGGTCAAAAACTAGGTCACATGGTCAAATTAAAGAAAAACCTTAAAGGCACTCTACTAAGGTGAGCGACCCAGGGCCATCATGGCCCTCTTGTTTTAAGTACTGTTTAAAAGTGATAGGTTCCCGTCTTTTCAATATTTGACCTTTCTGGCATTTGTAATAGACGTCTATAGGTATAGAGATGGCCTGTATAGAAAAAGTATAGGCTTAACCCTTTCCCAAACGACAAATTTTGGACTGGTCCAAATTAAAAGAGTTTGCTGACGACAATTTTAAATTTGATGAAAATGGCAGAAAGGTCTCAAAAAGGGTAGGAAACACTGTGGGAAAAGGAGAAATGGCTCGTTACGAGCAATTTCTCCTTTTCCCACAGCTTTTTCAAAAGACTTGTACTGCAGACACGTGAAAACCAGGGCTTGTTTGGGAAAGGATTAAAAAAATGGTGATTGTGGGCAATGTTTTTCAGCTCCTTCTTAATAGTTTATTATTTATAGCAAATGCTTTCAATTTGGACGATTCCAAAATTTTTGCCTGGTTTAGAGTTGTGAATAGTTTACTGACATTTTAAAAAGCAGCTGTTTAATTTCATTACTTTTGAGACAATATGTGAAATTTTCTGGTTTATAAGGAATTAAATGACAGAAGACAATTGCAGAATGTTCAAGGCAACAAATCAGCATCAAGGAGGTCTCAGGTGATAATTTGCACACACTGTAGGAAAATTTTAGCCCAATACTTTATATTTTAGTGTGACCGATTACTAAATGAATTTTTGTGTACCTGTCATGGTCAGCTGTTTAAAACCAAAGTACATGTACCTTTTACCCTAAGTCCCAATAACAAGATCCTGCAGAAGAAGACTTGTAAAAAAACCTTGTGGGAAAGGAGATATGCTGGTAAAGAGCATATTTTCTTTTCCTGTAATGTTTTCTACCTTTCCAAAGACAGATTTCATCATTTTAGCCACTTTTGAGTTTTTGTCTGTAAATGCTTTAGATTATAAAGATATCCATGGTCAAATCTTAAATTTTGTTGTCCAGTAAACAGTTATTGAAATGAAGCTTGTAACAATCAATTGCTTCTTGGACCAGCGCAATTTAGCCCATTGTAGGTCAGTCCAATTTTTGATGAACTAAAATCCAGTTTGATTAATACAAAGAAGAGAAAATTAAACGACCCTTTTTCTTTTAACTCACCTGAGCACAAAGTGTTCATGGTGAGCTATTGTGATCGTGCTGTATGCGTCATCCGTCGTCAACTTTTTACCTTGTGTACGCTCTAGAGGCCACATTTTCAGTCCGATCCTCATGAAACTTAGTCAGAATGTTTGTCTTGATGAAATCTCGGATGAGTTGAAAATTGGGTCATGTGGGGTCAAAAATTAGGTCACTAGGTCAAATCTTAGAAAAACCTTGTGCACGCTCTAGAGGCCACATTTTCAGTCAGATACTTGTGAAACTTGGTCAGAATGTTTGTCTTGATAAAATCTCGGACGAGTTTGAAATTGGGTCATGTGGGGTCAAAACTAGGTCACTAGGTCAAATCTTAGAAAAACCTTGTGTGCACCCAATAGGCCACATTTTGAGTCCCATACTAACGAAACTAAGTCAGAATCATTGTCTTGATGATATCTTGGAAGAGTTTGAAACTGGGTCACCTCAGTTCAAAAACTAGGTCACCAGGTCAAATCTTAGGAAAACCTTGTGTGCGGTATAGAGGATACATTTTCAGTCCGATACTCATGAAACTTGGTCAGAATGTTTGTCTTGATAAAATCTCGGACGAGTTCGAATTTGGGTCATTTGGGGTCAAAAACTAGGTCACAAGGTCAAATCTTAGAAAAACCTTGTGTGTGCTCTAGAGGCCACATTTTTCATTCCAATCCTCATGAAACTTGGTCAGAATGTTTGTCTTGATAAAATCTCGGACAAGTTAGAAATTGGATCATTTGGGGTCAAAAACTAGGTCACTAGGTCAAATCTTAGAAAAACCTAGTGTGCGCTGTAGAGGCCACATTTTCAGTCAGATACTTGTGAAACTTGGTCAGAATGTTTGTCTTGATAAAATCTCGTACGCATTTGAAATCGGGTCATGTGGGGTTAAAACTAGGTCACTAGGTCAAATCTTTGAAAAACCTTGTGTGCGCCCAATAAGCCACATTTTGAGTCCCATACTAACGAAACTAAGTCAGAATCGTTGTCTTGATGATATCTTGGAAGAGTTTGAAACTGGGTCACCTCAGTTCAAAAACTAGGTCACCAGGTCAAATCTTAGGAAAATCTTGTGTGCGGTATAGAGGATACATTTTCAGTCCGATACTCATGAAACTTGGTCAGAATGTTTGTCTTGATAAAAACCCGGATGAGTTTGAAATTGGATCGTGTGGGGTCAAAAACTTGATCACTAGCTCAAATTAAAGAAATACCTTGTGGGCATTCTAGAAGCCACATTTTTCGCTCAATTGACTTGAAAATTGGTCAGAATATTTGTCTTAATTAAATCTCAGATGACTGAAATTGGGTCATCTGGGGTCATAAAGTAGGTCACTAGGTCAAATTAAAGAAATACCTTGTGGGCACTCTAGAGGCCACATTTTTTGCTCAATTGACTTGAAAATTGGTCAGAATGTTTGTCTTAATTTAATCTCGGATGAGTTTGAAATTGGGTCACCTGGGGTCATAAACTAGGTCACTAGGTCGAATCAAAGAAATACCATGTGGACATTCTAGAGGCCACATTGTTTGCTCAATTGACTTGAAAATTGGTCAGAATGTTTGTCTTACTTAAATCTCGGACGAGTTGTAGTCATAAACTGGGTCACTAGGTCAAATTAAAGAAATACCGTGTGGGCACTCTAGAGGCTGAATTGACCCAAAAATCGGTCAGAATGTTTGTCTTGATGAAATCTTGGATAACTTCAAAATTGGGTCAACTGGGGACATCATCTAAGTTACTAGGTCAAATTAAAGAAATACCTTGTGGGCAGTCTAGAGGCCACATTTATTGCTCAATTGTCTTGAAAATTGGTCAGAATCTTTGTCTAAATAAAATTTCGGATGAGTTTGAATTTGGGATACCTTGGGTCATAAACTAGGTCACAAGGTCAAATTAAAGAAATACCTTGTGGGCACTTTAGAGGCCACATTTATTGCTGAATTGACTTAAAAATTGGTCAGAATGTCTTTCTAGATGAAATTTCAGATGAGTTTGAATTTTGGTCACCTTGGGTCATAAACTAGGTCACTAGGTCAACTAAAAGAAATTTTTTGTGGGCGCTCTAGATGCTACAATTCTTACTCAATTGACCTGAAAATTGATCAGCACGTTTGTCTTGATACAATCTTAGATGAGTTCAAAATTGGGTCACATAGGGTCATAAACTAGGTCACTAGGTCAAATGGAAGAAATACATTTTGGACACTCCGGAGGCCACATTTTCAGCTCAGTTGACCTGACAATTGGTCAGAATGTTTGTCTTAATAATATCTCAGATGAGTTTTAAATTGGGTCATTGTGGCCCTGGATTGAAATTTCGCCTATTGACTCAGGTGAGCGATCCAGGGCCATCATGGCCCTCTTGTTCAATAATTTATGTGGGGCAATGGGAGTAATTGCTTGTTTTAGTCTAGAGGATTTGCATTTATGCCCAAAATGTTTAAAAAGCTTTCTACTCTGGGGGGGGGGGGGGGGGGGTTGTTGAGAGCTGTATTCAAAAAAAGTATGTGTTAATAAATAAATGAACTGAATAGTAAATACAATTGTAGTTTTCCTTTGTTTGACTTGTGCTTCTCTTTTTTAGGTAAGGAATATAGTTGTCCATAGTCACAGCATGTCTCTTTGTGATGAATATTTTCAGGGTTAGGGCCCTTTTAAATGCTATCTTTGATTTGTCCCCTTTTTCTTAAGCACCCCTTCCCCTCCTATCAATTCAGGTGAGATTTTACGATGAGATTTTAAGGAAAAATCAGTATGACATTGTAGTTTTGTCTGGGGTCAGCCTGTCCCTTTGTGGTGAATTCTTGCAGAGTCATGGCCCTTTCATATTAAATGCTAACTTTGATTTGCACACTTTTGTCCACTGAAACCCTCAAATTTTATTAGGTGGGCTGTTTGTAAGAAAAAAGTTAACTTATTGTCATAGCCCTGTCGTTGTCTGGGTCGTGATGCAAAATCTTTGACATTTTATCATAATTATCTATGTTATTACTGAAGATAATTACTTCAGACTTGGACAAGTTGTTAACTATCAAAAGGGGAACCCATACAACATGGGCAGGTAACCATCAAAGTATTTTGACACAGTTATGCCCCCTTTTTGATTTGGAATTTTCACTGAAAATCAAGCAACCACAGCAGAGCTTTGGCACCAGCATATGGTGCTCTTGTTTGGATAAATTATTACAGGTAAAAGACAGTTTGGCTTTTTTGTTTCATTCTGTCCTTGACAGGCATATCTTTTAAATCAATCACTTTTTTCAATGATAATTTTCCATCGGGAGAAAAAGGGAGATGAAAGGGATCAATACACAATTGTTTTCCAAACATTTGATCGATATTTAAGAATATGGCATATATTCTGAACCAGTTGAATGTTTCTAGATTTATTTTCACTGGGTAAAAGAGAGAAGATGAGGAATTCTACACTATTGTTTGTTTGCAAAGATTTTAATGATATTTGGGAAAACTTAATATTGGTAACTTCTTACCAAACGATAGTTACATAGTCTTGCCCAAATTGAAAACATAAAATTTTGCAGTCAGCAAATCTATGTATGTTGATGGGATTTCATCATCAGGAGGCGAAAAAACACTCTGGTTACCAGCACCTCCTTCTCCCATAATGTTTGCAAAAGAATCTTTTCATCAGGTATCGTAGAACTTTTGATTGAGTGGTAAAGGGTTAATAGTTTTGTCATTGGTATATGGTTTCTTCCACACTGTTGAAGTAGCATCCAAGTTTTTGCAGAGGATTTTGTGTTTTGTAAGCACAGGCACATTTTTGTTTATCTTTTGTCTATTTTAGTTTGTTGCTTCCTGCATACAACTTTATCTTGGCTTGTAGAAGAACTATTGAAATTGTTATGGCAAAAGATGCTGGCAGATTGTAACTAGCTATTGTCTTACTTTGCTGCAAAAGTTGTATCAGATCACTGGTACTCTGACTGTTCATAAATGAAAGCATTTGCGTACAACAAATCAAATGTGACTGAACAATGTGATTATCTATTAACCCTTTACCACACAATCCCAAATTTTAATGACCTTGAGAAAGAAGCCTTTTGAAAACATTGTGGGAAAAGGAGAAAATGCTGGTAACCAGCATATTCTCCTTTTCCCACAATGTTTTCTACTCTATCAAGGAAAATTGGCACCATTTGAGCCACATTATAATTGTTGTCTGCAAATGCTTTCACTTTGGACTAGTGTAAAATTTTGTTGTATGGTAAAGGGTTAAAGCATCCTAAAACCAGATTTTAACACCCCACCCCCATTTTCGGGGGGGGGGGGGGGGGGGGGAATCCTGAAGACATGACTGTTTAGTAGTGATGGGACATCGGTTAGAAATCATAATCGATCATCAGTTGGAATCGGTTGCTGCTACCGATGCGATTCTTCCGATTATAATCGGTTCCTCATAAATTTGCATGTTTTCATTGTAAACCCTTGTATCATTTATGTATTATGCTGTTGTTTGTGTTGCAGATAGACTTTTTGTAGTTTTACCTTTGCACCTGCTTTCTATACACCTTTTGGTTTTTAACCACCTCTGCTTTGTGCTATTTGGCTTTGTAACACAGAAGTATTTCGGCTGATTGTTGTTGTTATCAAGGGAGTTGTTATCGTGGGAGTGATAAAACCCAGTTAACACAGCGTTTTTTCTCATAGTTTTGGGAACGGGCCCGAAACCAGGCAAATTGGGAAAAATGTGTCGTTTTCTATAAAATTAGTAAGAGGGAATATGGTAGAGGGACTGGGTTCTGGTAGATGGTCTATTTTAGAGGCAAACAGAGTTTCATTACTGACAGTGGGATCAGGGTGGCAGGTAGATTCACACTGAATGGCAGACATAGCAAAACTCGAGCCTGCTGTGAACGGGATAACTTGGTTACATCTTGTATTTGAAGTGTTTTGATCTCGATCTACGATTGCAGACGAGCGCTTACTTTCACTTTCACTCAACCTCATCTTGGCTAGAATTATGACTTGGCCTCTTACAGATAAAGTCTGTTAACCTTTTACACCCCGTTGGTTTTAACTTTTTTCGGTAATATTTGCTGTTGTGGCTCATTTTCACGTTAATTTACCGTTCTCGTCTCTCCGCGAAATCACATGTCAGACCGAGCGGGGAAAATCGCAAGTTTTTGGCGCCACAGAAACGAAGCGCCGTTCACTACCGAGTTCTCCGAACTAAATACACTGGACCCCGGCTTATGTTAAAAATAGAGAGCACACTCCGGGACCATTTGATCCAAAAAAAAAAAAAGGAAGTGCATGTGTTTGGGAAATTCACCTTTTTTTGACCAATGACATCGCTGATAATTGGAATATATATATAGCTATGGGAAATCCAAAAAATAGCCGACGACTTGGGGTCTTTCGTTTTGGGAATTTCTTAAACTGGATTTTGGGAAAAAAGGTCATTTTTTGGCATAGGGAACTGGTCCGTTTTACGGACCGTTCATAGAAGGAAAAAAAAAACGCTGTAACAGACACCGGTATATAAAATCGGGTACCCGACCGACGGTGCAGACTTCCTGCCGATCATCGATTATGACAAAGTTCAATCGATCATCGACATCGGGAGCTTCCAACACGCCGCTAATCGATACTTGCCGATTATCGGTACACCACTACTGTTTAGTCATATTTGGGGGAAAAAACACACAAAAAAAATGAAAAAATATTTTGCTTGGGCATTTTTTTCCATATTTCAGTTTCAACTCTTTACCATACAACAAAATTTTAGACCATTCCAACTTGAAAACATTTGCAGATGACAAAATGAATGCGACTCAAAAATTGAAATTTGTTTTAGGAATAGTGGAAAACATGGTGGGAAAAGGAAAAAACTGCTGGTTACCAGTATTTTCTCCTTTTCCCATAATGTTTTCAAAAGCTTTGTTTCTCAGCATTGCTAATCATCAGGATTGTGGTAAAGGGTTAAAGGCATTTTGTGCACACAAAAGGAAATTGCCAGTCTTTGGTTCGATTTTCTCAAAAACTTGTTAACTCTTTACCACACAGTCCCGACTTTTAACGACCCTAAAAAGGAAGCCTTTTGAAAACCTTGTGGGAAAAAGAGAAAATGCTGGTAACCAGCATTTACTCCTTTTCCCACAATGTTTTCTTCCCGTCCCATAACAAATTTCAGTTTTTAAGTTGAATTTAATTTGTTGTCTGCAAATGCCTTCAATTTGGACTAGTCTTGGACTAATTTTGTCATTTGGTAAAGAGAAATCTAGTTTGATGCCACTTTCAAAGGGTAGAAAATTTCATTTCTATCCTATAACTTCTTTCAGTAGTAGCTTCTCTTTGACATTTGAGAAAGGCAATTTTTTATTGTTAACTATAACTAGTTATATCTTTTATTTCAGAGTGAAAGCCATGGCCCATCCTGATAGAGGTTCTCAGTGTTGCAGTGCTTTGGACACAGAGATTGTTGGTGTGGTATTAATTGTGATACAGTTACTGGTAACCCTTAGGCTGCTAAGCGCAGCTCACTGTTCTTTTGTGAACAGTTTAGATCAAGATCAGACTGCACAGAAAGTGCAGTTTGATCTTGGATCTATACTGTCCAATAGGGAGATAATTTTTTCCCCCAAAATTCATTTGAAATAGCAATTTTTTTTTATTTCACTGTCTGCTGGAAAATTTTGTTTAACTAATTTAACAGATAAAGGGTTGAGTTTGGATCTCTTCTGTGGCATGGTGAGACGAAAAAGTTAACTTCACATTGTGCAAGCCAGTTATAATCTTTTAACCCTCTACCAGTTGACAAAATTTTAGACTTGTACAAATGGAAAGCATTTGGAGGCAACAAGTTGAATGCAGCTCAGATGATGAGATTCATCCTGAAAAGAGTAGAAACATTTTTTCAAGAGAATTCTTTCTCAGGGTTGTAAAACATGGGATCATTTAGGACAGGGTTAAAATAATGACCATGGCATACATGTACTTTGAAATTGTGTAAATTATTACTCTTTCGAAATTAAGACTGAAGAATAGAATGACAAACAAGGAGACAGTATTTCATGTGAAAAGAAGCAATCTAGAAAACACTGCAGGAAATGTGAAGCAGCACTGGAGGACGCAAATAAAACTTTTCCTGAACAGTAGCATACATGATAAAAAACAAAAGGTGCAGTCTGATCTGTGATCTACACTGTATGCATGCTGTAACACTGCAGGCAACAGCAACCATGAAAGTGCAATTATTTAATTATTTAGGTCATATTTCTAGTATGAAAACGTCTGATAGGTTTATTCAGTGCTTTAACCCTTTACTGCACCATGCCGCCTTTTGACGCCCCTGAGAAAGAAGCCTTTTAAAAACATTGTAGGAAAAGGAGAAAATGCTGGTAACCAGCATTTTCTCCTTTTCCCACAATGTTATCTACCCTATCAAAGGCAGAAATCATCATCTTAGTAACATTCATTTTGTCGTCTGCAAATGCTTTCAAATTTAATCAGTCTAGAATTTTGTCGTATGGTAAAGGGTTAAGGATTAGGATCAAAGCTGCTGTGGGCTGTAGCTTGGTTTCTCTTGAACTACATGTAAATGGTCCAAGGCAAAAAATTAACTCATTTACTGTATGATACCTGTCACCATTTATCTCCCTTTGATTGTTTTACTGACTGTTATACTCGAATGCAGCATGGTAGTTTTGTATAACTTTGTCTTTTTAACCTTTGAAGCACAAAGGACAGCTACATGTACTTTTGCAGCCAGTGTAGATTAAGATCAAAATGTACAAAGCTTGCAGTCTGATCTTGAATCTACATTGCCTGCAATGCTCAGCCATTTTGGCCAATTGCAGCCTCAAAATAGCTATAAAATAGTGTGTTATAATTGTGACTGTAGATATGGTTTTGTTTAACTGTTTACCACACAATCCTGACTTTTAACGACCCTGTGAAAAAAGCCTTTTGAAAACACTTTGGGAAAAGGAGAAAATGCTGGTAACCAGCATTTTCTCCTTTTCCCACAATGTTTTCTACCCTTCCCAAAACAAATTTCTATTTTTTTCAATTACATTTACATGTATATTGTCATCTGCAAATGCTTTCAATTTGGACCACTCTAAAATTTTGTTGTTTGGTAAAGGGTTAAGGGTACAAGAAGAAAATACTGAGTATTCAGTCACTATGATTCATAATGATGTTTCATTGCTTTAACTCTCTGCGAAACAATGAGATCGAAAATGTGTCCAAATTGAAAGCATTTGGCTAGCAGAGATATATTAAATGTAGCTGAAATGGTGACAGTTGTCCATGAAAGTGTGGAAAACCTTGTGGAAAAAGGAGAAAATGCTGGTTACCAGCATTTTCTCCTTTGTCCATGAAAGTATGGAAAACCTTGTGGAAAAAGGAGAAAATGCTGGTTACCAGCATTTTCTCCTTTTGCCACAAGGTTTTCAATAGGCTGTTTTCTCAGGCTCGTTGTAACCCAGGATTATGTGTTAAAGAGTTAACATGCAGCAGTTTTTTGTACCTTTCTGTTTTTGCTGGCACAAAAATCTCATTCATCATACAGAATATTTTTTCTACTATACAGCCTTTGGAAATCTCCTCAAAATGACGTGTCATGCTATAAATAAAATGTTTCAAATTCAGTAATACAGTGTTTGGGTATCATCTTATTAAAAACCGTTTCCCAGAATCTGTTTGTATTTGGCATAAATGATCTGCAGGTAGACCTCTCTCAAATTCATTAACCTTGGCTTTACCACACAATCCCGACTTTTAACAACCCTAAAAAAAGAAGCCTCTTGAAAACATTGTGGGGAAAGAAGAAAATGCTGGTAACCATATTTTCTCCTTTTCCCGCAATGTTTTCCACCGTTCCCAAAACAAATTTCAATTATTCAAATATATTTATATTGTTGTCTGCAAATGCTTTCAATTTGGACCAATCTAAAATTTTGTCGTTTGGTAAAGAGTTAATAGCATTATGATATGTGAATTCTATAAGTGTTGGGGGCTCCTATGATTGAGAAATTAAATGAGATTGACCAGTGTTGTGGCCTTGATTTGAGAAATAAGACAAGATTCACCTGTAGGTGATTTTTGGTTTTATTTATACCCCCCCACCTACATAGTAGAGGGGAATATGCTGGTTTCACCATGTCTGTCTATCCATCTGTCCATCTGTCTGTCCATCCATATTTTCCTTTCCGTGCTCTAACTCAAAAGCTGTTTGACCAGGACCCTGAAACTTTATACAAGTGATCCTCATGACCTAAGGAGGTGTCTTATTGTTTGTGGGTCACAGGTCAAAGGTCAAGGTCACAGGTGAACTTTGTTTTCTCTGTGCTGCTTCAGTGGGGGAGGGGAGGGATTTTCGTCCGCTTTGTGACAGTTCTAGTTTGGAAGTTGGCAATGCAACTGAATAAATCCCCAATTTGATTTGGTAAAGGGTGGGCCTATGTTTCTCATTAGATCGGTTCCAGCAGAGTTGAGCAAAATTACCTTGCAGGCACATCTTGTTTAATTTCTCGATTCTACTGGACCAAATCCACTATCTCAAAATTGTAGGAGTACTTTAGAGGCCAAGTTCCAAAATGCTGTGGAGATGTCACCTTTAACCCTTTACCAAACAATCCTGTGTTTAACCCTTTACTGTACAATGCCGCCTTTTTACACCCCTGGGAAAGAAGCCTTTTGAAAACATTGTGGAAAAAGGAGAAAATGCTGGTAACCAGCATTTTCTCCTTTTCCCACAGTGTTTTCTACCCTATCTAAGAAAAGTTGCACCATTTGAGCCACACTGAAATTGTCGTCTGCAAATGCTTTCAATTTGGACAAGGCTAAAATTTTGTCGACTGGTAAAGGGTTAAATGTCCCCAAGAAAAAGGCTTTTGGAAGCTTTGTGGCAAAAAGGAGAATAGCTCGTAACCAACATTTTCTCCTTTTCCAACTATGTTTTCTCCCTTTCCAAAGTCTAACCACATCATTTGAGCTCTACAAAGGCTTTCAAAATTTCAAAGTGAAATTCGGTTCTCCTGGACAAGAGATGACATGGTAATCCACAATACTGTGTTGACAGCACCTGTCCATTGATATACAGACTTATGCTGAACAACCAAGACTTGAAGCCAGGGGTCACCGGTTCAAATCCCCAGCTCGGCCAATTTCTTTCCAAGGATGGATGATAGTCATTTTGACAGGACTTATTCCTCTCACTGCTATTCATTGTTTCGATGATGGTTTAGTGGGAAAGCAGACAGTGGCTTGGAAAGACTATGGTGCAAAATACTGGTGAAAGGACTCCAGGAAAGTATGGACAGGTGCATGAGCAGCCATGATATATCTGGAGTAATGTTGAAAACAGCATTTAACACCATACATACAGACAAATACAAACAAACCATGTTGGAACCAGATCCAGTAGTTTTTGCGGAGATCAAGATTTGTCTGCTCAGAACATGCACTGGGATCTTGGATCTACGTGGTTCACTACTTTGTTTCATTTTCTTACCAGAACAACCATGAAGTTGCTACAGCTTAGATTTTTGTGAATAATATAAATCAAGATATGACTGATCAGAACACGCACTGTGATCTTAGATTTACACTGCTTACTTTGTTACATATTCTTGCCAAAACAACCATGTAGTAGAAATACTAGTAGTTCGGGGTCTGTATTCACCAACCATTCTTAAGAACATTCTTAGTATTACTCTTCAGATTTTTACAAATTTGAAAGTAACACACCTGATTGGCTAAACCATTTCTGATTGGCTAAACCAAATGGTTTAGCCAATCAGAAAGTGTGTTACTTTAAAATCTGGAAAATCTTGGAGAATAAGACAAAGAATGTTCTTAAGAATGGTTGGTGAATACGGAGCCTGTTGTCGTTCATCACTAAAAAGAGCCATTTCATTTTGTGAGCGCTCTAAAAGTTAACTCTTTTACCAGGCAACAAAATTATAGACTGGACCAAATTTAAAGGATCTGCAGACAACAAAATATATGTGACTCAAAAACTGAAACTTGTCTGGGAAGGGTAGAAAAACTTTGTGGAAAAAGGATAAAATGCTTTTTACCAGCATTTTCTCCTCTTTCCACAATGTTTTCAAAAATCTTCTTTCTTCAGGGTCATTAAAAGTTGAGAGTGCAGAGTAAAAGGTTAACCCTTTTCCAGACTTAACAAAACAGATTTGATTGATTTGCAGATGACAAATTAGATGTAATTCATATTTCTCCTTTTCCACCAATGTTTTCATAGGCTTATTCCCTGGGATTGTGTTAACAAAGGATTGTTAGGTACAGGTTATTGCTCAAACCTTCAGTGTAACAACTCTAAGCTGTTTATCCGCTTCTCAGAGTGTTAAATCAATAAAGCATACACTTTGAAAGGGAGTTTAACACATCTGCAAAAAGAATCGACCCAGGTCAGCCTGCACAGTCTGCGCAGGCAGACCTGGGTCAAAACTTTTGCTATTGGTCAATTTTCTGCATGTCCAAGCACCATTCTACGTCATGATTCAGATGGTTGTTAGTTAGACATAATGGATTTAACTCTTTACCAAACGACAAAATATTGGACTCATCCAAATTGAAAGCATTTGCAGTCGACAAAATTAATATGACTCAAAAATTAAAAGTTGTTTTGAGAAGGGAAGAAAACTTTGTGGGAAAAGAAGAAAATGCTGGTTACCAGCATTTTCTCCTTTTCCCACAATGTTTTCAAAAGGCTTCTTTCTCAGGGTCGTGAAAACCCGGGATTGTTTGGTAAAGGGTTAATGGATTCATGATTATGCGATGAGTTGCTAGGTATAATGCCTCACGAGAATGCATTGAGACCCCTTTTGCCTAAGCATTGCTCGAATGACATTTTCGTAGCTATTGAAAAAAATTGATAATTCATCGTTGAGGCAGTTTTGGCTAGAATCTGTCAAACTATTGCACTAAGTGTAGATCGAAGGTCAGATTTTACATTTTATGTGCAGTTTGATCTTAATCTACACAGACCATAATAGGCAATTTGTGCTTAAGAAGAACGGATCTTCCCATAATGAGCTTCTAAATTATCATTTTTAAGTCAAATACACAGAACAATGTTTTTAAAACCTCCCTTTAATGAAACTTTAATGTACACAATATGTATATAACATTTTGGGACACAACAATGCAGGTTATATTGGAAAAGCTTAAACAAAATCACCAAGAACATTGATCAGTTCTGCACAAAAGACTGTTAACCCTTTACCATACAGGCCCGACTTTTAAAAGACCCTGAGAAAAAAGGCGTTTGAAAACACTCTGGGAAAAGGAGAAAAATGATGGTAACCAGCATTTTCTCCTTTTAGAACTGCTATTTTAACCCTTAGAGCGCCGAATAAACATTCCAGACATTTTCATCCTAGAATTACTACCTAAATAATTTTTTCGTCTACAGTGTTTCACAAAGCAGACAGTGTAGATCAAAGATCAGCTGTTTGTGCAACCTGATTTTGATTTACAGTGGCCTGGCCGCAAACGCAACTGTAGTCATGAAAGGCGCTTTATGGGTTAAAGGCAAATTCCATCATTTGCGCCACAATGAATTCATTGTCTGCAAATGCTTTCAATTGGACTAGTTTGGACTAGTCTAAAACTTTGTCATTCGGTAAAGAATTAAATGAAAACTCTGCCTACAACAAACAGCAATAATTGTATGCCCCTCTACATGCAGAACTGTTGAAAAAAAAAATGGGGTAATAATTATTATGTACAAACTGTACAATTTACAATATTTTTTTTTACAATGCATGCTACATTTATAGATTATCAAACCTTTAGAAATATATTCATCCTTGGACGGATCATGACCTCGGGAAACTAAATAAATATGAATTTAAATGAAAATCATAGAATTAGACTTATAATAAGACACACCGTAGCACATTCATGTATAGGATATGTACACACTACATCTGGGTTCAACTGTTTTCTCACATTTTTAACTTCAGTAAACATTAGTGCTGTTTCTTTCCTAGAAATCTAAATCTATTGGTATTTACCTAAGGATCGTCACATACGTTCCTGGTTTACCATAAAACAAGATTTTTTTAAGTCCCTTTTTTGACGTTTAATATTGAATTTTGTAATGATTCCAACCTTATTTTCTGCAACAGTCAGGCCTCACCCTACCATAAGCCATTGAAGTCTCTTGTCAGAAATACAATTTCTGGCTACAGACTTTTGCTGTTGGCTACAGAATTTTATTGTTTAGTTGGTGAAGTATGCCAGTTAACTAACACAACATATCGTGCATAATGCGATCGGTAACAGAAAATTCTCATCCAAAATGTGCCATACAGCAATGTAATTCTGACATGTTTACAAGGAACATTCACTTGGCACTTAAAGTGTTTTCACCTGGATTCCCTCTACATTTCTCGTGTAGAATGTTAGGGGTTGTCTCCTTCAAACTATTGTTTCTATTCTCTCAAGCACCTCCTGTGACAGCCAAGCACCCAGGGCCAAGTCGTGGAATAAAGAGTGTTTGTTTGGTGTTTACACTGCTTTCTAACATTTATAGAGCTGAATAAATCTAACATGTTTTCAGTCTAGAACAAAATTTGTATCTTCGTATATTTGGATTTTTAATGTTAGCGGGAAATTTTCAAACAAAAAGGGGACAGGAGATTGCAAGCCCGGATAAACCAGATTACACAAGAAAACACACACTGATAACTTGCTCCGAATGTTCTGTAGTGAACATGGTCGTTTCACTTCACACATGCTGCTCAAGAACGCCACAAAAGACACACTATTTAATCCTTTACCAAACAATCCCGAGTTGAAACAGCCCTGAGAAAAGGCTGGTAACCAGCATTTTCTCCTTTTCCCACAATGTTTTCTACTCAAAGGCTATTCCATCATTTGAGCCACCGTTTGATTTGTCGTCAGCAAATACTTTGAATGTGGACAAGTTTAAAATTTTGTCGTCTGATAAAGAGGTAAGAGTAACCCTTCCGATAAACTTTTCACGGTAGAGAACTATCTCTGACCTTTTTCTTTAATTCTTTCAGTTAAATCTTTACCAAAAAATTTCGTGTTCTAACAGTATTGAAGAAATATGCCTCTTAAATATATATATATATATATATTTTTTTTTTTTTTGGAAAAAGAGAAAATGACAGTAACAAGTATATTCCCCCAAAGACAAACTTCATCATTGTAGCCACAATTAATTTGTCGGTCGCAAGTGCTTTCGATGAGACATCTAACAGAGGTAACAGTTAAACAAAGAGTCTCCGGCTGCCGTTAAGTTTTGAGAACTTTGTGCCAAAGGGCTATTTGAGCTCTGTAGGCATTTATATCTTTTCTGTACAACGTTTTCGAACCTAATCGAATAGAAAAATGCAATGAAATACATCACGTTTTGATTGAGCAAGAACAAATCTGCTTCTTTAGTCGTTCGGAAATTCATAACATCCGGGCTTTCAGTTATCGATCGAACCTTCTTGTTCAAACTGTGTCCCACTAATGCGTTTAGAATTTTCCAGACGACAAAATTTTATCCAAGTTTGTACAGCTTGAAGGCATTTGCAGACGACAGATAAATTCGAATGATGGGATTTGTCCTTGATTTGGTAGAAAACATTGTTGGAAAGGGAGAAAATGTTGTTTACCAGCATTTTCACCTTTTCCAACAATATTTTCAATCCCCTTTTTACCTCATGGTGTCTAAAACACAGGATCGTTTGGCAAAGATCGGACTCTATTTTATATCGAATTGGCTTTTCATTAGTGCAAAAAAAACCCTATATCCTACCCAATAGTCTACAGACCTATCACATACACGATTTTAAACGTTTAAGTTGATATTTCAGATGATGAGCACACTCAATGGTTAGAAATTTCATTATTTCTCACAAGGTATATAAATGTCTGTCTGTGTTTGTATTACTGGGGTTTATTCCTCCAGGGAGAAAATTTGATAGGTCCTTTCGGCTTAAGCCCCTTGATGTCTTCGAAATGTCCCCTGCAAGGAAAATGAAACTTTAGAAGATCAATAGTCTGGAAATATAGACGAATTGTAGACAGCAAAAGTAAATATATCTACGAGTAAGGATAGGAAACATTGTGGGTAAAGAAAATACTGGTAACCTAAATGTTCTACGCACTTAACTCTATCAAACAACAAAATTTTATACTGGTCCAAATTTAAAGAATTTGTAGACGAGAAAGCAAAAAGTGACTCAAAATTTGAAATATGTATTTAGAGGGATGGAAAACAATGTCGGAAAGGAGAAAATTCTGGTAACCAGCATTTTCTCCTTTTCCCCACAACGTTTCAAAAGCTTTCTCAGTCAAGGTTGTTGATATTGGAGATTGTGTGGTAAAGGGTTAAAGGCACTGTAGCCGTCAAATGTAAACCATTCGGGCGTCAAATGCAGGCAAATTTAACATACCATTTAAAGGTATGAATATTAGGAATACGTATTGACTCTGACATTCGTGTCACAGTACTGTCCGTCAAATGGACAGTCGCTGGCAGAAAATTGAATTGTAAAGCTACAATTAAACTTTACAACGTTAATATCTAAACGTACAGTCTGATCTTAGATCTACACTGTCGCCGAGATATTCTGGACAACAGCAACCTTGGAATTGGAATTATATGTAATTGGGTTTTATTTTTGGACTGAAGTTATCTGTTTGGTTTATTGATTAACCGTTTACCAGACAACAAAATTTTAGTTTTGTCCAATTTGAAAGCATTTGCAGACGACAATTTCATTGTGGCGCAAATGGTGCAATTTTTCTTCAAAATGGTAGAAAACATTGTGGGAAATGGAGAAAATGCTGGTTACCAGCATTTTCTCCTTTTCCCACAATGTTTTCAAAAGGCTTCTTTCCCGAGGTCGTTAAAAGACGGCATTGTGTGGTAAGGGGTTAACTCTTTACCAAACGACAAAAATGTAGGCTTGTTCAAATTGAAAGCATTTGTAGACGATAATTTGAGTGTGACCCCAATGATTGAACTTGTCTTTGATAGTGTAGAAAAAATTGTGGGAAAAGGAGAAAATATTGATAACCAGGGTTTTCTCATTTTTCCACAATGTTTTCAGTAAGCTTTTCCCTATTGGTCGTTAAAGTACAGGATGGATTATTAAAGGGTCAAACTGACCACAAAAGCATCTCAAATCGATAAGTGCTGGCCCAGATAAGCTTGGGAGAAATAAAACTTACTTTAAGACAGTTAATTGTAGATGGTTTCCGGCACTTCGTATTAACTGGTGAGCTTGCATATGTGTTAAATTAGCGGCACTGGTTCCCCCTATAGCGACTATCGCATCTCCGTGATGGACCATTCCGGCTGCCGGGGTATTTGGCTCTACCTGCAAAATAAAACAAATCCAATCGTAAAATAGTCCTTTTCAAGTCCTCTCAGTAGGTAATTTACGAAATGAATTTTACACAATAAACATAAAGCACCATGGAAAAATAAAATTGATACATTGTAACGAAGGGCTTGATTGGTCGACTGCCCAAAACCCGAGAGAAGAAAGTTGTTATATTGCTTCTCGCTGTCGATCAACCAATCAAATCCATCGTTAAAATGCATCGTATTTCTCCTTATGAGAATTATTGAACCTTTTTTAATGTCTATTAAACAAAAAAAAAAATCTTTATTTTTTTACGAAAAAGTGAGTTTATGTCATGGCCATGTGTCCGTCGTTCGTCCGTCCATGCGTGCGTCGGTGCGCGCGTTAACTTTTATCTCAAACATCTTCTCTGAAACTATCCGTCCAATTTTGACGAAACTTCATAGAAATGATCCAACTATAGCCATCTTTAGTATCTCGATAAATTCTCTGGTTGCCATGGCAGCGAAACCGAAAAATTTGGAAAATTTTTACAACTATCAAAAACCATAGGGCCCAGGGCTACCAAACATGGCATGTAGATCTAGTTTCATCCAATAGACCTCTACCAAAATTCTTCAAATTATAACGCTGGGGCCGAAATTGGCACTGCCGAGGGTGGTCACGTGTTTTACATTGGCTTATATAGTGTAGCACATAAAGTCAGTATACTGATCAAGGGAAATAACTCCTGTTAAAAGAGATAAATGTAGTTTGTTACCATTTACCACTTGATATCAAACTACAATAGTACATGATTGGTGTTGCGTATTCAAGTTTTTTTGATAAAAAATGTGCAGTTTACAGTGCGAGTGATTTATTTTGATGTAAAAAGTTGTGGGTCATATTGGTTGAATATTTAATATAGAGTAAGGTTTCAGTTCATTCATTTTTTTTCCAGAGCTTTACCATTCATGCTATTGAAAAAAATTGTTTTCTGCTTCTAAGTTTTGGAAGTCTTCTTGTCAAAGCACTCTTTGTTAGAGTTCATTGATATTTGGTATGAGTGATACTTGATAAGACCTTAAGACCTGCATGTACAGTTTGTAGCTACTGATTTGTGCATTTTAAAAAGATATGGGGGGTGATGGTATTTCTCTATGAAATTTTATTTTACCATACAGACTTCTTATGATTTATATTTCTGTCAATGCAAATTAAGTGCATGATATATTAAAGGAAGTGGAACGAAGCAGTCCATAATGGCCCTCTTGTTTCAAAATTGAGATTTTTTATGATTAGATTTATATGTTCATCAAAAATTATTGCATAGTATCGAATAGATGTATCAAATATAAAAACCTCTTTGCACACAGCATGTAGGCCATCGTAGGTGAATGACTTTGAATCGGACACGAGTATCCACTTCACCTAGGGCGGTATGTATTCGAACTCTACTCTCAGTATAACCACAGCTATTTGTCTATCTTGTTCCTATCTTTTTCCTATCTAAAGGTTGCTCTATCTCATTTCTTCCACACGTGTTTGCGCTAATTCAAACGAGCGTTAACAAGATGGAATGTCGACTTTTACCGGATCTGCCCTAAACATTGGCTGGTTCCTGATATGCGTTTCTTTGATATAATCATACATGTAATCACATGTCAAAGCAGCAATTTTTACGTAATTCGGACCTAATTCATCAACCAGTTTGAATAATATTTTAAGTCTTGTTCTCTCTCTCTCTCTCTCTCTCTCTCTCTCTCTCTTATATCAAAATAACGAAATTTCTGACTGGCTAAACCATTTTTTATTTTCTACATCTAAAATAAGACTTAGAATGAAATTTGGATGGTTCGTGAATACAGGACCTGGATACTTAAACGCCGTATTGTGCATTTGATAAAGGTTTTGTTTTTTTTTTCTTCTTTTTTTTTTAAGTTACAAATGGCGAAAAAGGCACATGCATGTCCTTCGTCGCCTCTCAAGACAAAAGATCCGTGCTCAGTCTAAGAAATGAATATTATATGTCAAAAGAGAAAAGTTAATCCAGGCCTTTTTACTAGAAAACCCCATAAAATATTGATAAAGGGTCGACAAAAAATCATACCGCACCTACGTAGGGTCTGGGCCATTCTTAATTTCATTCTAAGTCTGATGCTAGATTAAGAAAGTAGCGTAACTTCTGATTGGCTAAACTGTTTGAACCATGCTCAGTGAAAAGGGGATTTAATGCATTTGCAAAAAGTGTCGACCCATGTCAGCCTGCGCAGTCCGCATGGGTCGAACCTTTTTGTTGTTTCTGAATTTTATGCTTTCCTAAGGACCATTCTACCTCCAGATTCAGTCAATTATCAGACAAAATGAGTGTTGTTGATCTATAATTATTTCATAACTTGCTTGTTAGACTCCATCACGGAGATGCATTAAAAATCTTTACCAAACGACAAAATTGTTGACTGGTCCAAACTGAAAGCATTTGCACACGACAAATTAGAGGTGGCCCAAATGATGAAATTTGTCATTGATAGGTTAGAAAACAATGTGGGAAAAGGATAAAATGCTGGTTACACTCATTTTCTCCTTTTCCCACGATGTTTTCAAGAGGCCTCTTTCTCAGGGTCGTTAAAAGTCGGGAGATGTGAGGTAAAAGGTTAAACTCCTTTTGCTGGGTAAAAAGTGTTTTTGCAACAATGAAGTTCAAAAGTCGTTTGCTGATAGACAAAAAACAAATTGTCAGATAATGTATGGAATCCATTGGTGCCATCATATGTCCTACATTTATTCGTCGCTAATTTTAATCTTCTTATTTGAAATATTACTGAGTTTGAAGTTTTTACAACGATTTAAACATTAATTTTCTCATTCTGACAACTATGTTATAATATAAGCAGGAAGCTGAAAAGTAAATCATCCCGCTTTATCGCTAATTAAAACAGTAGCTCAGAAGTGCCATTAACTTGGTGTGCTATCACGAAACTACCGCCCACTGAGAAGTATGGTGGCGTAAAAAGGTACCATTGCTTTTACAAACGATAAAAGATGATGAACATTAAAATTTTGAACTTTAAACTGAAAATGTTAATATATCGCAATGATATCGCGAAAAAAAAAAAAAACTGTTTGAATAAGCGTTTTAACGGTCCTTGAAAAAAAGGTCATTTCTTTAACTGCTACCCGTTTTAACCTTACGTAACCTACATAACATACCTTCCATCTGATAAAACTGGCTGCCAGTTAAATCCACTGCATCGTCGCTTTAAATTACAACGCTTATATCGCCTTTTATAAATTTCATGATCAGTTTTGCATATTGATTGAAATATTCGTGCTTTTTGTGTAGGCAGAGGACACCAATAATCTAAACAAGGTAGAGAGAATTACCGCCAGAAAAGGGGCGTGATTTCAGGTTTTTGCGGCGTGTTGATAGGAAAAACTTGGCGGCGGTGTCTGGATTCCCTATCAATGTGTTAACCCTTTACCAATCAATCCCTTGTTTTCACGACCCTGAAGCAGAAGCCTTTTGAAAACATTGTGTGAAAAGGAGAAAATGCTGGTAACCAGCATTTTCTCCTTTTCCCACAATGTTTTCTCTTCTGTCAAAGAACTTCAGTTAGTTTGTATCAGTTTCAGATTTTTTGCTTGCAGATGCTTTCAATTTGGAAGAGACTAAAATTGGTCTTTTGGTAAAGAGTTAATCCAATTTGTAACCCAGGCGCGCACATTTTTAGCTGTTTCACCTAATTATTCCACCCTTGCATTTTGCACAGATTGTCAGGGACTTGATGGATTCGCCATTTACCTGAAGATTTAAGTTCTGATTTGCTATGCACCAGTAACTCGCGAATAGCCTTTTCTTTGCCTGTTTAGATTTCGAGGTTCATCTTCATTTCAACGAGCGTAATAAGGCTGCTATAGACAGTTTTTGAAATACTGTAGCAACAGAAGTTTTAACTCGGCTGAAATCGTTATAAATTCACAATTTGGTGTAACTCTTAACCACACAACAAATATTTCGAGTCGTCATCTTTGGCGATGTTGCTAATTGTGGGTAAAATGATATTTCCTTCTTTTCTCGCAATGTTTGCAGAAGCCCTCTGGAGAAGAATGCTTTTTTAAACATTGTGGGAAAAGGAGAAAATGCTGGTAACCAGAATAGCCTCTTTTTTCCCACACAATGTTTCCTACCCTTTCGAAGAGTCATATTTAGTTTGTCGTCTGCAAATGCTTTGAGTTTGGACAAGTCTTTTTGCCGTCCCGTAAAGAATTTGTGGGTGTGCAAAACGCACAGATCTGCAGAATAGTGCATTTATTAACACCTTACGACAAATCCCGAGTTTTAACGACCCTGAAGAAACAAGGCTTTTGAAAACATTGTGGGAAAAGAAGAAAAAGCTGTTAACCAGCATTTTCCCCCTTTTCCGACAATGTTTTCTATCCTATTAAGGACAGAAATCATCATTTGAGCTACATTTATTTTGTCGCCTTCAAATTGGTAGAGTCCAAAATTTTGTCTTGTGGTAAAGTGTTAGGCTAGATAGACACAGTGCGGTGATTTCTACTGCACAAAGTAAGAATGTTGATTGATATTGAGCACAGATCTCAGGAACAGTTTGGTAAATAGATCAGAAAGTATTGATATAAGCAGGAAGCTGAAAAGTAAATCATCCTGCTTTATCGCTAATTAATACGGAAGCACAGAAGTGCCATAAAATTAGTATGACGTCACTAACGTACCGCCCGCTGAGAAATATGGTGGCGTAAAGGTACCAAATGCTTTTACAAATGGGTAAAAAATGAGGAACATCAAAATTTTTAACTTTATACTGAAATGATCGACCCTTTTTTCTATTTTCCCGTTTACAGAGCGAAACACCATATGCTTATCAGAGTCGGGCCCCGTAGCTCAGTTGGTAACTTATAGAACTTGAAACCAGGAGGTCGCTGGTTTGAATCTTCTGCTCGGCCAATTTCTTTCCGATGATTTATTTTGTACCCAGGAAAACTGGCCGCCTCAGTATAATTGAAATTATGTTGAAAATGGTGTTTAACAGTATACAAACAAACAAACAAATTATACTACTAGAAAGATCAGTCAGACAGCTTATCTTGGAAGTTTGAGCAAACAGCTTATTTTCGAACAATGGATTGATTGATTGATTGTATGGTGTTTAACGCCGTTTTCAACATTATTTCAGTTATATCGCGGCGGCCAGTGCACCTATCCATGCTTTCCTGGAGTTTCTTTTACCAGTACTTCGCACAATATTCTTTCCAAGCCACTGGCTGCTTTCCCACATAACCATTGTCGAAACAATGGTAAGCGGTGAGAGAGGAATGAATACTGTCGCAATGACTATCATCAATCCTCGGAGAGAAATCGACCGAGCCGGGGATCGAACCAGCGACCTCCTGTTCTCAAGTCCTGTACGCTACTGACTGAGCTACGAGGCTCGGCTTCGAACACTGGAAAGCTGGTTATAAGAAAAACCTTGACATTCCGAATTTCCTTCGCTTGCGCGCACGCGCGCGAGAGAGAGATAGAGAGTGAGAGAGAGAGAGAGAGAGAGAGAGAAAGAGACTTGTATTGGTATAGAAAATATGATCAGACAAGGAGCGTTTTCGCCCTTTTCTAACCATGTTTTCAAAAACTATCTACTTCAGTGATGTCTTATATTTTTTCGGATATTTCTTACGAGAATAAGAATGTACCAACACGCATGTGCATTGCATGGATACATTCCATCCTCAATTAAAAGTCTTTCGAGCAAAACGGCTAGGTCAATAGATGTTTACGAACCCGACAAAAGGGTTCAGGGATTTGGCCCAGTATTCTTATCATCACTCACCATTCGCTGTGTTAACCCTTATCCTGCTATGTAAGTTAAATGAAACTTTTAAGCCCATAGTAAAAACCCGAATAATGCTATTTCAAACTTATTTTTTTGAGAAAAATATCTCCTTATTGGACAGTGTAGATCCAAGATCAGACTGCACGTTCTGTGCAGTCTGATCTTGATCTACACTGTCCGAAAAAGATCAGTGAGCTGCGCTTAGCAGCCTAAGGGTAAATCCTTTCAGCACAATTAGCGAAAAAACAGTAGGCATAGATCAAGATCAGACTGCACTTTCTGTGAAGTTTGATCTTGGATCTACAAGTATACGGTCCGCTTGTTTAGTCAACGCTATTCAGATAAAATTCTTGCCGAGTTTCTGTGGGTTGTATTTTCAGCGGTCGAAAGAGGTCGAGTTTATATGGGCCATGCTCTGTGAAAAGGGGGCTTCATGTATCTCCGTCATTCATTATACCAAGCAAGTCATCACAGTATTATGGCTCCATAAAATCCATAAAATCCATTTTGTCTAACAACCGACTGCATCATGAGAAAATTTGACAAGTGCAAAAAGTTTCGTCACAGGTCAGCCTGCGCGGACTGCGCAGGCTGACCTGGATCGATACTTTTTGCAGAACAGAACAGAACAGAACAACATTTTATTTGACGTATACACAGTACATAGTCATATTTACATCAAAAGTCACAAAAATTCCAAGGTCGATCTCTCTCTCTCTCTCTCTCTTCTTTCTCTCTCTCCCTCGCTTTCGCTTTCTTGCGAACTCTCTCTCTCTCTCCCCCGTTTTCGCTCTCTCGCGCTCTCTCTCTCTCTGTATCACTCTGCTCGAGGCATTTAAACATTCATTGGATATAAATGCTAATTTAACAATTACAACAAGTATAAGGAATCAACTGAGGATGAAAGTATATGAATATAGTGTATCTGTAAATCTTCGTATGGAGAAAAAAAAATACTACTAACTGTAAAGAGTGTTAAACCGTAGTAAAAAGGCTGATGTCAGATAATTACCGAACATAGACAATACCTTTAGGCCGTTACTCGACAGTAAATAGATGTACTAAGCCCTGTTTTCACAGAGCATGACTCGGATTTTTGGAGCAGAAAGAGTACCAAGAGATATATTTACTCACTAACTCATCATCTTGGATCTAGTTTTAGAGCGTTAGGTTTTACTCGCATATTATCATCGTTAATTTTTCTTACTCTTATGTTCCTTTTGTCGCAATGTTTTCAAAGGTTGTCAGGTGAAAGTTGCAAAACACAAAACGCAAAACAAAACAAAATACGTAAGCGTAGATTGCATTCCTGGAATAATCTCGGAAATGTAGTAAGGACGGAGAATCTGTACCTATAACTATTGAGTGGCACTCTGAGAAAAGGGGTTTTAATGCATCACAGCGGAAAAAGTAATAACATAATCGGTTCCATTTTGTAACCCTTTACCGCACAATGACGCCTTTTGACGCCCCTGGGAAAGAAGCCTTTTGAAAACATTGTGGGAAAAGAAGAAAATTTTCTCCTTTTCCCACAATGTTTTCTACCCTGTCAAAAAAAAAAATTGCACCATTTGAGCCACATTGAAATTGTCGTCTGCAAATGCTTTCAATTTGGACAAGGCTAAGATTTTGTCGTCTGGTAAAGGGTGTAAGCCGACTGAATCATTAGGTAAAATGGCCCTTGTTATGGAACGCCTACGCTGTCTGATATAACGATATGTCGTAGCATTCAGGGTCCGTATTCACCAACCATTCTTAAAAAAATTCTAAGTCTTATTCTCAAAGAGTTTATAAATTTGAACGTAACACAACTTCTGATTGGCTAAACCAAATAAAACACTGTAGGAAAAGGAGAAAATACTGCTCACCAGCTGGCTATTTTGCGGACACATTTGCAAGCCCATTTAAGACACCAATATACAAAGGCAACTACCGTTACCCAATAGACTACGGCCCTTATTTACATCCATAGCAAAGGGATATGACAGTACATCATCGTTCAGTACCAATGAGTATGGAACGCTTTCACATGCAAGACAGTGAAGGCGTTCCATAAATGAGGGCCATTCTTCAGTTATTGCACTTGATTTCTCTCAGGTAAACATTGGTCTTGATAAAGGGATGACTTGGTTTCTGTCCTTGATTTTCTTGCACAAATAAATATGTTCTTGAGACAACATGTCAACAAAATCTGGATAGATTGTTTGACAAATCGTAATTTATGCATTTCTATGATGATTGGGAACGGAATTTGCTTCAAAATTACATTGGGACCTTACATATAATCATAAATCATATCATATTTATCGCAACATCCCAAATGAAATCAAGGATAAAAACAAAGGAATACAGCTAAAAGGATCAATGTGTTATTTGGTAACCTTCAGGTGTCAAATCACCTAGAGAAGTACTTCCGGGTCGTATGGTGCTAAAGTAGTTCTTAAAAAAAAAAAGAAACCTTTTTTTGATAGTGCATGCTTCATTGCAGGATTGCTTTTCTCACATTATTTTCACCTGATGTTTTGAAATAGGGTATTTTGTGCTGAATGAGCTAAAATCCATCTTTCTTTTCAGGACTATTTCTTGTGTGTGGATGCTGGAACTTGTGAAGTAGATGTGGTTACGGGCCTTGTGGTGGTTAGGAAAAAGACATGGTACACGCGTTTGACCTAATTTTGTGAAAAATCCAATCGGTCATGATGGATGTATTTGTTGGAAATTCAAGGGATTAGTGAAGTTTCTGAAAGATTTGGAGCATGGTATTCGCGAACGAATGTCGTGGAACATGTGACAATGTGTGGAATTAGCGGAATTTACATTGAATTATATAGGAGCCTATTTGAGTGATTTGACACCTAGAAGTGATTCGGGTAGAATTTTTTGATTGTTTATTTCTCTGCGAGTATTGGAGCTAAAGACTTGAAATTTGGAATACAAATTGCTTACACCATGGAAAACTTAATGGAATCATGCTGTCAATGTTCGTGAGTCATTTTTAAATTTTAAATATTAAATTTAATTGATTTTTTTAAATATTCTGTAATTTGTGTCAGTCATAGACTGGTTCCAGTCTGGTTTTTCCTGTAGACTGTATCCCTGTCTTGAAAATGAAGAAGGTTGTCGTCTGCAATTTTTGAAAGTTGTTCACAGTGACTTTTGAACTTGAAATTGAAATTTAGATAAATTTTAAGAAATTTAAAAAATTTAAAAAATGTTAAAAATTGTCCAGATGGAGAATTTCTTTGAATTGTGCCAAAAGAAACTTGAAAGTTATTCAAAACCCCATGAAAATGGACAGTGCATCATTTGGACGGGCTGCACAAACAAGGGATATGGGTATTTTAGATACAAAGATCCAAGGGACCCTTATTTTGCTGGCCAGAAAGAGCAGAACTGTGCATAGAATGGTCACTTAAACTGGAACCTCCAACCCAAGCCTTGTTTTACTTGTTTGCAAATTTGAAGATTTAAATTTTTGCACTTATTCCACACAGAAGTATGAGCTTTATAAAGATCATTTATGGCAGACAGCATTTTGTCAATGTCCACAATTCTGTTTCCAGATGTAGATGTCAGTCCGTCGTCTGCTGGTCGGAGTCGCTGTCACAGTTGTCGCCTCTTGGTGTCTTCAGAGTTAATTCCCTTTGATTGTTTTTCATCTGGAGCAGAACTTGGGCCTGCCAAAGGTACATATTCAACTTTTTTTCCTTTAGGTGAAATTTTATTCCGAATTTTAAAAAAGCGTCCAGACTTTGCACGCTTTCGATCTCCTTTAGCCATAATTTCACTTTTGCAGTTGTTTTTGTAAGAAATCAAACATAAATTAGTTCCTTCCTCAATGTTTTTAACTAGCCAAATGACACTAGAGCTCAGTAACAACATAGTTATACTGAACAGAGTGACTTTATCTGAGCCCTTTCAACTTAGAATACCAATTAAGGGGAAGATACAACATGACAATCTGGGTTTTATCTAGAAGACCGAGCTGGTTCTTCTCCTTGCTAATATAACCTGTGATATTTGAGGCTCTGTACTGCATCTCATGACAGTATTTTGCTGTGAACTGTAGTACATTGACTGTAGATGGTCTTTCAAGTACAAACAAAGGTGGCTTTGGGTTTTTTGAACTCTATTTTTTTATGACAAAGTCAGATTTGACCCCCAAAATAGCGCAAGAATTGTTACTTTTTTGACTCTTTTTTTACCTTGATGGCTGCAATGAACCACCAAAGGCTGTAAAATGGAAACTACAGACTGGCCAAAGCATGCTGCACTTTGTTTTGTCAGAATCTACCGACTACTTCCAGAGAATCTTTGATTCGAAGTACTGTTCCGAAACATGTCTAACTGCAGCTGCAAGCACAGGATTTTGTCGCTTACGGGTAATGTTTTTGAAATGAGATTGTATGCATCTGAACATATAGTGTATTGAAGTTAGTGCATTTTGTTAATACATTGAGGCCAATAATCAGTAAGAATGCCTTGTTTGGAAATGTTGACCAACTTGCGGTGTCATCCAGGTGTCAAATCACCTAGAGAAGTACTTCCGGGTCGTATGGTGCTAAAGTAGTTCTTAAAAAAAAAAGAAACCTTTTTTTGATAGTGCATGCTTCATTGCAGGATTGCTTTTCTCACATTATTTTCACCTGATGTTTTGAAATAGGGTATTTTGTGTTGAATGAGCTAAAATCCATCTTTCTTTTCAGGACTATTTCTTGTGTGTGGATGCTGGAACTTGTGAAGTAGATGTGGTTACGGGCCTTGTGGTGGTTAGGAAAAAGACATGGTACACGCGTTTGACCTAATTTTGTGAAAAATCCAATCGGTCATGATGGATGTATTTGTTGGAAATTCAAGGGATTAGTGAAGTTTCTGAAAGATTTGGAGCATGGTATTCGCGAACGAATGTCGTGGAACATGTGACAATGTGTGGAATTAGCGGAATTTACATTGAATTATATAGGAGCCTATTTGAGTGATTTGACACCTTCAGGCTTTGTTTGGCAAGGGAGATAAATAGAATTACAGGAACCCCCCCCCCCCACCATTGGTAGTTTAATGTTTTTTTTTACATGCATTATACGTAATATCCCGTTATTGTACAGTCTACATGTAATTTCAGACACTCCATCTTAGCCACAAATGCTCCTTTTCCAACGATGAGTTGGATAAATATCTTGAAAAGTAATTGAAAACTTCTCTTTTCATCTATATGCAAAACAATTAGGAAAGAGAGGCAATTGTTCGCGAGGTTACATTTCATTATTTCTCTACATATAGAACCGCAAGATATTCACACTCCAGTACTTCTTACGCCGTTTGTCATTTTTAAACCCTCACCCTGATAAATAAGTGAATTGAAACCTTCACCCCAATAGTAAGAAAAAAAATGCTATTTCAACATTTTTTTTGGGGGGGGGGGATATCTCTGTATCGGACAGTGTAGATCCTAGATCAGACTGTGCAGCCTGATCTTGATCTACACTTGCCGCAAAAGGTCCTTGAGTCGCGCTTAGCAACCTAACGGTTAAAGATCTTTCTTGTTTCTAACAAATTAATGTTTGTACAGCATAGCAACGAATTTCCTAATGTCTGTTACTATCAAAATAATCACCAACTGTATTATTACATATGGTTACGCGGAAATCATGCTGAGAGGTACCTGTATAATACATGAACACTAATTATCCTTCGTATCGCAGAACCCCGGTTTAATTGCAAATGCCGACCGTGTAGATCCAAGATCAGATTGCACAGAACGTGCAGTCTGATCTTGGATCTACACTGTCCGCACCTTTGCCATATTTTATGACAAAACAGCTTTGAACATGCAACATCTGCATCTTTAGTACTGACTGAGAACTGTCCATTGCGTACATTAGTGCTACAAGACTTATGTTTCACTCTCAAGAGGTAATGAGTTACCTCTAGGGGTAACTCATTACACGTTGAAAGTGAATCCAATTCACCGTAGACGTGTTGGATAACATCGTTGTAAAACAGAGGTATTTAGCATAACTGGACATTTAAAACATGAATGCAGATGCAGCTCAATACGGGCAATTTCTCACTCAGCCAAAGTTTTCAGAAGTGATGTACTGAGAGACTAACAACGCGTCGTCGGCAGGTTTAATTCAACATGGCGGCTAATCACGTGACGCAGTAATTGGTACCATGTCCTCTACATATACATGTATATCAAGACAGAGATAGGGGTACCATAGTCGTAAGGAAACCATAACCTATCGGGAAAAGCTGATTACAGGCGATAATGCAGACAGGTGTAAGGCATCTATTGTTTTACCGGTTCGTTATTATGCAGATATATGCGGTAGATTCCTGTCGCATTCATAACGTCAAGCTCTGGGAGTGCTGGGCGACGGCCAAATATTTGGCTGTATATGATGACTTGAATGATGATGGATGGGGAAACATACTGTGGGATTGCCTTGACTTTTTTTTCTAGTGTTTCCATCTCTTTTCCCAGTATTTCCATCTCTTTTCCCAGTTCTTTGGCTTCCATGAGGTGTTTTGTTTTACACTTTTGCATGTATCGAGGTATAATATTGAAGTATTGTTCATAACCCTATCGACAGCATGCAGGTGAAAACAAAGGCTTTCACCGACGGCATAGATCAAGATCAGACTCCATCTATACTGTCCGCTTGTTTAACCAAGCCTATCTAAGATATAAATCTTCCTGAATTTCAATCGATTAAGCCGTCGAAGGATCTGAGCCATGCTCTGGCAAAAGGGGGGGCTTGATGAAGCTGCGAAAAGTATCGGCTCAGGTCAGCCTGCGCAGTCCGCGCAGGCTGACCTGGGCCGAAACTTTTCGCTATTTGTCAATTTTCTGTATGTTAAAGGACAACTAAACTTTATGATACAGTCGGTTTTTAGGTAAAATGTTATTTATGGATCCATAATTATATGAGTCGGTTTTTAGGTAATTTTTTTTTTTTTTTTAATGGATCCTTTATTATATGATGAAATGCTTGGTACAGTGCATCACGCAGATGCATTAAACCCTCTTTTGCCAGAGCACGGCTCATTTTACTTCTGAAGATTTGGTCTGACATATATAACTTGTAGATGGAATGTTATTCTGTTTGACTGAGTGACTTGCTACTTATTTAACCCTTTACCACACGATCCCGACTTTTAACGACCCTGATGTTGAAGCCTTTTGAAAACATTGTGGAAAAAGGAGAAAATGCTGGTAACCAGCATTTTCTCCTTTTCCCACAACGTTTTCTAACCTATCAAAGACAAATCGCATCATTTGAGTCACGTTGAAATTGTCGTCTGCAAATGCTTTCAATTTGGATGGGTCTAAAATTTTGTCGTCCGGTAAATAGTTAAATGGTCTGTTACTCCACTGCCATTCGGTGAAGTCATATCTCTTCGAAAGCTAAAGTCCTGGATTTTGCTAATATTAGACAGAGGCTCTGAACTGCCTCGCACAAGGTTACTCCAACGCGACTGTCACCAATAACAGATGTCGAAGCCGGATATCGAAGATGTTTAATCAAGTGCCTCAGAACCGCGTGTAAAAAATAGGAAATTTACAAGAAAACGTAGAGATATCGCGATAATCGCGATAGGGCAGAAATATGAGTGAATAAGTTACAATGGCCCCCGATTTCTGTGATATTTTATACTTGTACCCGTTGTAACCTTCGATCATGGAAATGATATAGACTTCAATCCTAAATAACAGGATGCCAATTTAATTGTACCGCATCACCGCTTCAAATTATGCAGTACCGCGTTTAAAGTATTTCAAGACATGCTTTAAATGTTTACAAGAGAAAAGAAAAAACGTTGTTCAGAGCACGAAAAACTTCTGTCTCTTTATAGTCCCATTCTCACTGGCACGGTGCTGGTCCCGGTACACCCCCGTGGCGAGATGCCGGTATACCGTGATGATCGGAGACTGCATTCTCATATTACCGGCATTATCCAGGTGAATCTTTTAGTTGGAACCGGGGTAGCTACCTTTGTTCCCGGTTTACCACGGAGTAGTTACGGTGCAGGCCGGCGTGTTTCTTGTTTCATCCCGGTAAAGCCCGGTGTGACCCCGGTTGTTGGCGGTGGTGTCCCAATTACCGCCGGCGTTGTCCCTGCATGCCACGGTTGTACCCCGGTGGCGAGCCGGTCTTACCCGATGTTACCCGGATGTGATATTATTCCAGGCAAAACGTCAAACAAGATCAGTTCTCTAGTCATTACGAGAAAGAAAGAAGCAAAATAGTGTGTACCGGTAGATGAGCCAGCATCGGACGAGGATTCTGCTAGCGGGCGATCACCTTCGCCACCAACTCATCTTGAAAGAGAACCGTCACCATCACCGACGCAAACTCAGCACTACTGACTTTAAAACACAGGGGCTGTTAGCCGGTTCGTCACGGTTCATCCCGGAACATCCCGGATGCTCACGGTACCGCTAGGGTTTTCTCCCGGTTCTTTACGGTTCTCAAACCGGGGCTCACCGGGGCATTATCTCCCGCTAGATGGCATTCTACAAATACACATCTACCTAATTTGGGCGTCCTGGGTACAGTAGCGGAGTAATTTTTCAAAACAACAACCGTGACTTTGAATTTCAAATGAAATAAACGTTTACTCAATAAAACGCTACCTGGTGCCATTCATTCAGCTATGATCGGCTAGCATGTAACCTCTGCACCGACCATTTATTAAAACAACCCCTACATGCTTTGGTAATAGGCTAATAGCTTCCATATAAGCCCTACTTTTCCCAGGTATACGGAGATGGGTGATGCGTCATAGCAGACAGGTCGAATCTTCGAAGAATATGACATGAATAGACAACGTCACCGGGGTCGCCAAACCGGGACAGTGAGAATGGCACTTATGCCGTAGGGGTACAGCTGGGACTGTAGCAAAGATAAAGCCCATGACTAAGGCTTAGGCCCAACTTCCTTCGGCTTTTTGTTCGCCTAGGCGTGCTTGCAAACACTGATATTGAAGCCGTACGCCGATCGAATATGATGGTGAAGACGGGTTAACCCTTACCCTGCTGAATGATTTAAATGAAACTTTCAACCCGATAGTAAAAACAAAGATTTCGCTATTTCAAAAGTATTTTGGGATGGGGGGGGGGGGGGAGATATCTCCTTATCGGACAGCGTAGATTCAGGATCAGACTGCATGTTCTGTGCAGTCCGATCTTGATCTACAATGTTCGCAAAAGGACCTTAAGTCGCGCTTAGCAACCTAAGGGTTAATAACATTCGAATAATCTAGCCATCCGTCGGACCGTGTACTGCATTCTTACCTCAGATCTTGATCCACACTGTCCGGCAGTGTATTAAACCCATGACTTATTTTTGCAGACGACAGATCAAAGGTGACTTAAATGATCGAGCTTGCTGTACATATTGTTTGCTATATAGTCTGATGCCATTTATCACATAAAACCTCCTCCGGCAGTGTATTAAACCCATGACTTATTTATGATAATACAGTAGTGTATTACCGTTTTTGGAGTCCCGGTTCTGATCAGTTTTTAGTCGTGAGCGCGTGAAGCCGGAGAAACCAGCCACTGCACGTGCCGGAATTTGTGCGACTACGCCGTTTCGCGGAGAAATGACGTCATTGTTGCTAAGGCGTATACGCGCGGAAAGTTTTTGATTTTCATGTGTAATAAAAACAAAGAAATGCAGCGAAAGCCTTTTAAATCAACAAAATTGCGGAAATAGGTGGACTTATCCCCTCTAGAAATTGGTTCGTTCTACTTTCGGTGTAAATATTAAAGAACTATCTATTTGTGTATGTACACATTTGAAACCAAACTACAACTGTAACTATGGACCCGTGTATAGGCTAAAGGTGATGATCTAGGATATATTTTGCCTGTCATTCGTTTTATGTGATAAATATAATCTCACATTCGTGTTTATGTATTATCATTTTGATCAACCTCGTTGAGAAAAATGTATTTGACGCTCACCAAGGCTCGCGTCATACATTTTTAGTCAACTCGTTTGTAAAATATGATAATACATAAACACTCATGTAAGATCCTCTATATCATATTACAGTATGTGTATCTGTGCAGAAATTACTACAGTTGGTTCTTAGGTAGCGAACTAGATGGATGCTTCATACATAGAAAAGAGTTATTTTATTAACCCCTAGACCCCAAACACGATGCTTGCATTTGAGCCATGCTCTGACAAAAGGCGGCTTAACACATCTCTGTGATTCATTATACCAAGCAAGCCAACACATACTGTAATTACGAAGCCGTAATAGCCAGATAGCCAGCTTTTTAATTCTTAACTGAACCATGGGGGTAGACTGGTCCTTTGACACATTGAAAATTGATCAGTAGCGAAAAGTTTCGGCTCAGGTCAGCCTGCGCGGACTGCGCAGGCTGACCTGGGTCGATACTTCTCGCAGATGCATTAAGTCCCCTTTTCACAGAGCATGGCTCATTTGTAAAGATAGCAAACAATGTGCATAGAAGTATTTCTTCCTTTAACAACAGTTTTTTCCCCTAATCTTTCAAAGATAGTACCCATCATTGGAGCCAACTGTAATACTTCGTCTGCAAATTCTTTCAAAATCGTTGTGTATAAAATTTTATCGTCTGGTCAAGAGATGAGTCGGATGGACAAAACTTAACCCTTAGGCTGCTAAGCGCAACCCGAGGACCTCTTGCGGTCAGTGTAGATCAAGATCAGACTTCATAGAAGATGCAGTCTGGTCTTTGATATAGACTGTCCGAGAGGAAGATATCTTTCAAAAAAAAAAAAAAAAAAATGGATACGTTTGAAGTAGCAAAATCTTGGTTTTTTACTATTGGCTGAAAGTTTCATTTCGCTTATTTAGCAGGCCAAGGATTAATGAATCCTTTCCCAAACAAGCCCTGGTCTTCACGTGTCTGCAGTACAAGTCTTTTGAAAACACTGTGGGAAAAGGAGAAATTGCTCGTAACGAGCAGTTTCTCCTTTTCCCACAGTGTTTTCTACCCTCTTTGAGACCTTTCTGCCATTTTCATCAAATTTAAAATTGTCGTCTGCAAACTCTTTCAATTTTGACCTGTCCAAAATTTGTTGTCTGGGAAAGGGTTAAGTGGCTATTAAGAGACAATGTAGTTCCTGATAATATTGCACATAACGTGCAGTCTGATCTTGAATCAACACTATCCGATAACTGTATAACATTGTCAAAAAAGCTTGAAATACAGTATACATATTTAGGTCCTTTTTACTATCTGAAGAAATTATATTTAATTTGATAACTTGGCACGCACATGTACTTCTTTTCCTGTCATGGGCCACATTTTTAGTGGCTTTTGCAGACGACATTGATCAAGATCAGACTGCAGTCTGGTTTTGATCATCAGTGTTTGTAAATCTTTTGTATGTTAGCTGTATCATGTCTCCTTGTTTGTATATCATGTATATGTATGATTTGAACAATAAACTTGATTGATTGATCGATTGATTGATTGATTAGTTGATTGATTGATTGATTGATTGATTGATTGTCAGCAAAAGTAACTGAAACTGTGCTTAGAGTTCTAAAGGTTAACCCTTCACCACACAATCCTGTGTTTAAACGTAAAAGGGAAGGGGTTTATGAAAACATCGTGGGAAAGGGAGAAAAATGCTGGTAACCATCATTTTCTCGTTTTCTCACCATGTTTTCAACCTTTTCAAAGACAAAAAAACATAATTTGAGCCACATTAAACTTGTCGTCTGCAAATGCTTTCAATTTGGATGCGTCTTAATTTTTGTCGTCTGGTAAATAGCATCTTCTGAAAGAAGCTTACCTTTTTCACTTGCAGCTGCATTCTAAAATCCTTGCCCCCGGACAAGCGGAAGCCCCAGGGTTGGTTAATTGCTTGTCTCTGAATGTTTACAACTGTTGGTTGAGCCATGATTTTCTCCCCTGCTTATTTTACTCCGAAGATTTCAAAGGAATGCTACAAAAAGTAAAGTTTACTATGGAATTTCACTCTTCTTTTTTGTTGTTACTGTTTTACATCCACTCTGTAAACATACGCCGATATTATACACCAACTTGTTAACTCACGGGCATTCAAAGCCTTACAGCTTGCTTGCTGCGCAGTACCCAAAGTTTGTGCCAGGAAAAAAAATATTTATACTCCCAACACTCGAAGAGAACCTCTCTACGCTGATCTACAGGTAATTTTATATACTTCTACTCCAGGTAACAAAACGGTTACCTGGGAGAAGCGCCGATGCCAACATTTCCCAAAATACTATACCGCGTTTTTTATCACCGAGTGAAATCGGCCAAGTCCGGAAAGTACGGAAAGGTCCGACTCCGTCGCGTAGACGACCGATGAATCAACATCTATGTGAAGTGCACCACGACTCGACGCTGTTGTTTCATTTTATCTATTTCATACATTATCATCTGCAGACGACTTTTTCTTCTTTAAGTATACAACCATTTAAAACAGACGAAATCTGATTGCCTACGGCCTACAGTTTCTTTGACGTCACTGAAATAACTTGAAATCATGTTTCAATAGTATAATGATAATTTTCCACACTAATTTACGCAGAATTTTTTAGAATTTGTCGCCTGAAATATTTGAGCCATGCTCAGTGAAAAGAGGGCTTAATGCATCTGCGAAAAGTATCGACCCAGGCCAGCCTGCGCAGTCCGCGCAGGCTGACCTGGGCCGAAACTTTTCGCTATTTGGCAGTTTTCTGTATGTCCAAGGACCATTCTCCCTCATGATTCAGCCGGTTGTTAATAAGAAGTGGCTATTGTGGATCCCTAATTTTGTGATGACTTGCTTGGTACAATGCATCACGGAGATACATTAAGCCCCCTTTTGCCAGAGCATAAATTGTTTTGTTTCATGTAAAAGTTTTTCTTCAATGACCGATTTGTTTAACTTTTTATCAAACGATAACATTCTGGACTTATCCATATTGAAAGCAATTTGCAGACGACAAAATAAGTGTGACTAAAAAATTGAAATTTGAGTTTGAAAAGGTAGAAAACATTGTTGGAAAAGGAGTAAATGATGGTTGCCAGCATTTGCTCCTTTCCCCACAATGTTTTCAAAAGCCTTCTCTCTCAGGGTCGTTGAAACTCTGGATTGTGTGGTAAAGAGTTAAGTGCGTTTGTAAGATATTTTTCTATAACAATTCCTACCATAGAGTTTGAGTTCCGCACATATTCTTATTGCTTGTTTGGTGTTTAAAGCCGTTTTCAACATCATTTCAGTCACATCGCTGGTCACTGCCCCTCCATGATTCCTAGAATTCTTTTCTAAGTACTTCCCACAAGACTCTTTCTAACCCAGATGCTGCTTTTCCTAAGAAATATTCTCGAAAAAATGTGCAGTGGTGAGTAAGCACTGAAACCTGTCTCTATGACTCTCATCAATCCTCAAAAAAGGGTTTGGTAGTGCTGGAAATCTAAGTCAATATTCCTGGATTGCTAGTCATGTAATAGTAGATAATTTTAATTATTTAGGAGTAATCTTGAATTATACTGGGTCCTTCAATTTAAACAAGAGCTGTCGGAATGAGAGCAATGCCCCCCCGAAAGCCCTATTTCCAGAAACTGTGACCTTAAACCTGTTGTTGGGATCAGATGACCCTGATTATTGTAATTTCAAAATGGTCTCCAGCTGGCCACCTTGTATCCAATCCAAGGAAAAAAGAGATGTTTGTAAAACATGTATGCCCCCCTAATGGCATCCAATTCTAAATATAACATGTGATTATAAACTGTTAAGTTCAAAGTGTAAAAACGAACAAAGGGTAATTACTAAAAAATTATTAATGATAAATTAACAATTCTTGGGCACTGCACTTCCCATTTATGTGAACTATCAACTTTTAAAGTTTCATGATTTTACCTCACATACTTTTTGAGTTATGCTCTGGAAAAAAATTAAGTACGAAAATCAACAAAGGGCAATAACTGCAAAAATATAATGGGCAGAGTTATGGTTCTTGTGCAATGCACTTCTCCTGAATAAGATCTATCCACATGTAAAGTTTCAAGATGATATCTGAAAAACCTTTTGAGTTATGCTCCGGACAAAAATTAAGTATGAAAATAAACAAAGGGCAATAACTCCAAAAATATGATGGACAGAGTTATGGTTCTTGTGCACTGCACTTCTCCTTAATAAGAGTAATCCACCTATGAGGTTTCAAGGTGATATCTGAAATACTTTTTGAGTTATGCTCCGGACAAAAATTAAGTATGAAAATCAACAAAGGGCAATAACTCCAAAAATATGATGGGCAGAGTTATGATACTTGTGCACTGCACTTCTCCTGAATGAGATCTATCCACCTATGAGGTTTCAAGATGATACCTGAAATACTTTTAGAGTTATGCTCCGGACAAAAATTAAGTATGAAAATCAACAAAGGGCAATAACTCCATAAATATGATGGGCAGAGTTATGATTCTTGTGCACTGCTCTTCTCCTTAATGAGATCTTTCCACCTATGTAGTTTCAAGATGATACCTGAAATACTTTTTGAGTTATGCTCCGGACAAAAATGTGGTCTACGGACCGACCGACGGACCGACCGACAAGTGCAAAGCAATATACCCCCGCTTCTTCGAAGGGGGGCATAATAACCAGTATTTGGTTGGGAAGTCTCTTAAAGCCATGCATATCTTGATCAATAATGTATTTAAATACCATGTCGATCCAAAAATATCGTTACAACTGTTTGATGCTTCTGTGGGATCAATATTGAACTATGGGTGCCAAACATGGGGTTTTACCAAAGCAAAAGATTTAGAAAAGGTCCACTTAAAATTCTGTAAATTAATCCTAGGAGTAAAACAATCAACTTGTACTGCTGCAGTTTATGGTGAATTGGGACGCTACCCACTATATATACACAGACATGTTATGCTGGTTAAATACTGGTTTAAGTTATTGAACTCAAAGAATATTTTACTAACTACTATATATGATGTTATGATAAAAGATTTAATGGATGGTAAAACGAACTGGCTGACCAAGATAAAATCCTTACTTCAAGAAAACGGATTTCTGTACGTTTGGGAACACCCCAACACCATTAATCAAAAGCATTTTATAGTTTTATTTAAGCAAAGGTTAGTTGATGCCTATATTCAAACGTGGTTTAGAAATATTTCATCCAGTACTGTTTTGTCCACTTTTTATTATTATCTAAAGGAAGATTTTACGATTGAGAACTACTTGAAAATGTCTTTACCAAGAAATTTAAGAAAGCAGTTAACAAAAATACGCACATCATCACATAATTTACTTATTGAATCTGGGAGACATGGTAGAATAAGATTGCCCAGACACGAACGAATATGTTGTCATTGTGATCTAAACTCAATTGAAGACGAATTTCATTTTATCATTGAATGTCCTTTCTTTTCAGGTTTACGCAAACAATTCATAGAAAATTACTATATAGTTAGACCAAGCGTGTACAAATTTATATGTTTAATAAAAAGGAATGATTATGATGTTTTGTTTAATCTTTGTAAGTTTATAAAATTAGCTTTTGAAAAAAGGATTACACTTAATCCATAACGTTTAATATAAAATCTCACATTCCTCCGTAAAACTGATTGCGACGAATATTTTCTATATTTTGTCTATTTTCTCTAGAGTGTATGAATTGATACATACATGTATCTTTCCCCCATATTTTTTCACGTATATTGTGTTATTGTTATGATGTTGTAATCACAATGTACTTGTATGTACAAGTGGGAAATAAAGCTACTACTACATGTACATTAGCGCCGGGATTATAAATGAACCATGCTCTGTGAAAAGGGTGCTTAACGCATCTGCAAAAAGTATCGAAACAGGTCAGCCTGTGCAGTCCGTGCAGGCTGACCTGGGCTGAAACTTTTTGTTATTAGTCAACTTTCTGTATGTCCAGGGACTAGTCTACCTCATGATTGAGCCAATTGTTTAAAAATATTGGCTATTATGGATCCCTTATTATGTGATGGCTTGATTGGTACAATGCATCACGGAGACGCATTAAGCCCCCTTTTGCCAGAGCACGGCCCAATTATAACAGGTGAAATGGTTTCAAAACAACCCAGCAGTTGAAAACAACCTTCACTTATCCATAGCCTTGCCCCCCCCCCCCCCCTTTTTTTTTTTGAGACTTTTGCGGACGACATAGATCAAGATCAAGAATATGCTGTTTAGTCAAGCCTAGAAAGCAACAAAAGCACCGCATGTGGGTGCAAACGCTCAACTGCAGCTGATTTTAGAAATAGCTTGATTTTTCAGTGAAAAAATCTTAAGTCGAAAAAGGGACATAACTGTGTCGAAAATTTGTTGATGGTTACATGTCCATGTTGTTTATGTTCTCCTTGCGGCAGTTAACAACTAGCCTGAGTTTGAAGTAAATATCTTCAGCAAGGTTAGAAATATTGTAAAATGTCAATTCTTTTTGCACGAAGACGCAGACGATAAAGGGACTATGACAATCCTTGACGTTTTCTTCGAAAACAGTCGAGCTAAAAATCTTTCGGACTTTCTGTGGATTGTATGTACTTTCAGCAGTCGAAAGAGGTCAAATTTATATGAGCCATGCTCTCTGAAAAGGGGGCTTAATGCATCTGCGAAAGGTATTGACCCAGGTCAGCCTGCGTAGTGGCCGAAACTTTTCGCTGTATGTCAATATTCTGTATGTCAAAGGACCAGTCTACCATATGATATAGTCGGTTGTTAGACATGATGAATTTTATGGATCTATAAGACTGTGATGGCGTGCTTAGTATAACGCATCAAGGAGATGCATTAAGCCCGCTTTTGCAAGAGCATGGGTTAAATATTTGGTGATGGAAGAGTTAAAAAAAAAAAGGTTTGTTTCATGTTCACTCTTTACCACACAACAAAAATTTTAAATTTGTCCTAGCTGAAAGCATGTGCAGATGAAAAGATAGAAGGTTAAAAAACATTGTGAGAAAAGTAGAAAGTGCCGGTTGTTAGCATTTTCAAGATTGTGTTGTAAAGGGTTAAACACCGTTATCGGCATTATTTCAGTTGCAAAGGCAGTATTGCACTGGTACAATCCATGTTTTCTTGGACTTTATCGGTACTTCTAAATACATCACTCTTTCCAAGTGATTGACTGCTCTCCCCCTTTTTAATAAAAGCAAGATAACCTATGTGAAAGTGGAGTGAGTCCTGTCGCGATGACCTGGAATCCTTGTAAGACTTTAGGTCAAACTGGGGTTCAACAGATGACAAAATATTAGACTCGACCAAATGGAAAGCATTTTCAGACGACAAAGTGAAAGACCTCCAATTGATGGAATTCGTTATCAAAAGGGTAGAAGACATTGTGAGAAAAGGAGAAAATGTTAGATACCAGCATTTTCTTCTTATTCTACAATGTTTTCCAAAGCAATTTCCCTAAGGGTCATCATGAAAGACAGATAATTGTTAAGTGAAGGGTCAATAGCTTCCACTCTGAGCTACCAAGCCTGTCCCAACAACGACAGCAACAAATACATGAAAACAGTGAAAAACGATTAATTTCATACTTTATTTTTCTCTATACGACTTTGGCAACTACTTGCATTCTGTGTTCAGTAACTGTTCCTTTTACCATTACTACCCTACTAACCCCTTTACCAAATACCCTGTGTTTTAGCTACCCTGAAGAAGAAGGCCTTTGAAAACATTGTGGGAAAAGGAGAAAATGCTGGTGACCAGCATTTTCTCCTTTCCCAACAATGTTTTCTACTCTTCAAAAGACAACATTTCAGTTTTTGAGTCATGCTTAATTAGTCGTCTGCAAATGTTATCAATCAGGACCCGTCTTAAATTTTTTTGGTTTGGTAAAGAGTTAAACCTTTACCGCACAATGTCGCCTTTTAACGACCTATGGAAAGAAGTCATTTGAAAACATTGTGGGAAATGGAGAAAATGCTGGTAACCAGCATTTTCTCCTTTTCCCACAATGTTTTCTACCCTATCAAAGAAAGATTGCACCATTTTATCCACAATGAAATTGTCGTCTGCAAATGCTTTCAATTTGGACAAGGCTAAAATTTTGTCGACTGGTAAAGAGTTAAATAATTTAAGTTAACACCATGTGTGTCACTTATTATCCTTGGAAACAGTAATACAGAGGGCAATTCTGAAAACTTCCTTGTGATACATAGATAAATCAACATGACTTAACCCTTTACCACAAAATCTGAGTTTTAATGACCCTGAGAAAGAATGCTTTTGAAAACATTGAGGGAAAAGAAGGAAATGCTCGTAACTAACATTTTCTCTTTTCCCCTCAATGTTTATTGATAAAGGCAATTTCATCATTTGAGCTATCTTTGATTTGTCATATGCAAATGCTTTGAATTTGGACAAGTCTATAATAATTTTGTCATGTGGGAATGGGTTCAGGTCTAATGCATAGGTATATATGAAAACACAGTGGAAAAGGGACAAAACTGCTAGTTTCAAATGTTTTCATTCTCACTAAATTTTTAAAGGTAGTCCACTGCAAGACCAAAAAAGGTCCTTTGCAGTTAAAAAAAGGGATGCTACAAAGCAGCTGTGACAAATATGATAATGCTTGTAATGGAAAGGAGTAGAAAACATTGTTGAAAAAGGTGAAAGTGCTGGTCGCCTGCATTTTCTCCTTTTTCAACAATGTTTTCAGGAATCTTTTTTTTTTTTTTTTTTTTTTTGCAAGGTTGCAAAAACACAAAAGTGCAAAATTGGTTGGTGGAGGGATAATATGTATTTCTGATGCTAGTGGCTAACTGTCAGTAAAAGAGTGACCTTTAAAGTTAATTTTTTCTCCCTCTAACTCTTCACCAAATGAGAAAGTTTTAGGCTGGTCCAAGCTGAAAGCATTCGCAGACAAGTAAAATGTGGCTCAAACCATGGGATTTGTCTTTGACAGGGTAGAAAACATTGCTGGAAGAGGATACCTGCAATCAGCATTTTTTCCTTTTTCCTCGGTGTATTCAAGAGCCCTCTTCTTCAGGGTCATTAAAACTTGACATTCTCTGGTAAAGAGTCAAGTCCATACCAAGCTATCACATATTTTATTAACCCTGAGGAAGAAAGCTTTGGAAAACATTATGATAAAAGGAGAAAATTCAAGTAACCAGCATTTTCTCCTTTTATCACAATGTTTCTTACAGTGATTCCTACAATTTGGAATACATTTGTCTGCAAATGATTTCATGCTGGATGGTACTTTTCACCTGAAAAAAAAGTTTGAAATTGCAGCATTTGGGTTTTTACTATTGGCTTAACCCTTTCCCAAGCAAGCCCTGGTTTTCATGTGTCTGCAGTACAAGTCTTTTGAAAACACTGTGGGAAAAGGAGAAATTGCTCGTAACGAGCAATTTCTCCTTTTCCCACAGCATTTTCTACCCTTTTTGAGAACTTTCTGCCATTTTCATCAAATTTGACATTGTTGTCTGCAAACTCTTTCAATTTGGACCAGTCTAAAATTTATCGTTTGGGAAAGGGTTAAAAGTTTCATTGACCTTATTTAGCAGGTTAAGGTTACACACTATTTGGCAAATCTGTTCTAACAGAATAAGTTCAAAACAACAAACAACAAAAACAATAATCAAAATATATGGATAAAACCAGAGCACTGTGTGTGGGTTCCAACACTCTGCTGCACCTGTCACAGAAAAACATGTATATAGGACATGTTTGATACATGTAATAGTATTATGAAAATCAAAAAGGGGGCATAACTGTCAAAAAATATTTTGAGGGTTATCAACCCTATTAGTAAGAGTTCCTCTCATGATAATTAACAACCGGCCTGAATTTGAAATAAAAGTCTTCAATAATTACAGAAATATCAGAAAGTGTCCATGTTTTTGCACCATGACACTGAAGAATCAAGGCTATGATGATACCTCCATGTCATCTTCGAAAACAGCAGAGCTAGAAACTGATATCAAAAATAATCAATTGCCACTTAAAAAATTACTATCCAGCCTTTGTCCTAATTCTATTCACTTAAATACATTCTGTGATTTGACAGGTTATGATCCATTTTTCATGCTGTAAATGCCTAATTTTATCATTTTTTAATTTTGCCATTTGACAGATAATGATCCAGCCTTTGTCCTGTGAAAGCCTTATTCTATTCATTTTTTTTAAAATTCTTTTCTACATATTATGATCCAGCCTTCATCCTGAAAAAGCCTTATTCTAATCATCTTTTCTCTCTGCCATTTGGCAAATTATGATCCAACCTTCATCCTGTAAAAGCCTTATTCATTTTCTCATTCTGCCACTTGACAAATTATGACCCACCCTTTGTCATATAAAAGTCGAATTCTATTCATTAATTCATTCTGCCATTTGACAGATCATGACCCACCTTTAGTCATGTAAAAGCCTTATTCTATTATTTATTTTATTTTGCCATTTGACAAATTATAATCCAGCCTTTGTCTTGTAAAAGTGTTATTCTAGCCATTATTTCATAATATTATTTGGCAGATTATGGCCCATTCTTTGTCCTGTAAGTTCCTTATTCTTTTCATTATTTCATATTGTCATTTGACAGGCTATGATCCAACATGTCCTGTAAAAGCAATACTCTATCAGTCATGTACAAGCCCTATTCTATTTATTGTTTTATTCGGAGTCATCCCAAAAATGCCATTTTCAACAGTGTCATGTAGCAGCACAACCCTGTATACACATATAACCCTTTACCAAACAATCTCATGTATTCACAACCCAAAGAAGAAGGCCTTTGAAAACATTGTGGGAAACCACAATTTTCTCCTTTTCCAATGATGTTTTCTATCACTTTAATCCTTTACCAAACGACGAAATGCTAGACTGGTCCAAATTGAAAGCATTTGCAGATGACAATTTCAGTGTGGCTCAAATGGAGAAAATTGTCAATACAAGGGTAGAAAACATTGTGGAAAAAGGAGAAAATGCTGGTTACCAGCATTTTCTCCTTTTCCCACAATGTTTTCAAAAGGCTTCTGTCTTAGGGTCGTTAAAAGTCGTTACTGTGTGGTAAAGAGTTAAAGGAGCCACACTGAATTTGTTGTATGCAAATGCTTTCAATTTAGGCATGTCAAAAATTGTTCTTTTCGGTGTGGCTTAATGCGCTGGCTTTTGACCTACTTCTTGGTACATTCGAATGAATAAACAGTTATTCCCCATTGATCAAAAATGTGGATTTGTTAATTCTGAGGGCCCCTCCAGGGCAACTTATGGACATATTAATGCCGTCTGTCTTTTTGAAAAAAGATATTTCATGTTTCTGGTAAGTGTAAAGAGTTAAAAATGCCATTTTCAACAGTATCCTACAGAAGCACAACCATGTACACAAATTTAACCCTGATAATACTTAATCATTAAAATAAACTGTCTCAATCAGGAATACAGACCAAAATATTGCAATCTAACCCTTTACCACACAACGAAATTTTAGACTTGTCTAAACCCAAGGCATAATTATGCAGATGACAAAGTAAATGCTTAAATTGTGGATGTTGTCTATGGTAGGGTAGAAAACATTGTGGGAAAAGAAGAAAATGCTGATTATCAGCATTTCCTTATTTCCCCACAATGTTTTCAGAAGTCTTCCTTCTCAAGGTCATTAAAAGTTGAGATTGTGTGGTGAAGGATTAACTCTTTACCAAACACCAAAATTTTAGACCAGTCCGTATTGAAAGCTTTAGCAGACAACAAAAATGTTACTCAAAAATTGAAATTTGTTTTGAGACGAGTAGAAAACATTGTGGGAAAAGGAGAAAATGCTGGTTACCAGCATTTTCTCCTTTTCCCACAGTGTTTTCAAAGGGCTTTTTCCTCAGGGTTGTTGAAAGTCGGGATTGTGTGGTAAAGGGTTAATGGGGTGTTTTCGCCTGAATACTTCACATAATAGCACCTGGTGAAGATTTAAAATCATAATGCATATTCTCTGAAGCCTAATCTTGATTTACAGTATCTTCAAAAGACAATCTAATATTGTCTAGTAGGACAACAAAAGTTGTGCTACCAACTCTGGGAGTTACATTTCCTTCGCAGAATTACCCATACAAACGAAATACTGGCTTGTTAGACAAAATTCGTCCTTTGATCTGCAACATCAGATAACCCGCCCTCCCCTCCAAGGCAGGTAATGAATAAATGATGTTTTATGCCGCTTCCAAGATTATTTCAGATTTGAAACATATCACAGCCATAGCTCACATATTCATGTATGTCCTGGGTTTCACCAGTATTAGTCTAGCGCTCTGAAGTGTCTTTACCAAGGACACTCCCATGAAAAAACCCGTACTTCCAGTGAGGCTCAAACCTTGAGCTTCCAGGTTACAAGTCCTACACTTTAACCCTTTACCAGACGACAAAATTTTAGCATTGTCCAAACTGAAAGCATTTGCAGACGATAATTTCAATGTGGCTCAAATTGTGCAATTTTTCTTTGATAGGGTAGAAAACATTGTGGGAAAAGGAGAAAATGCTGGTTACCAGCATTTTCTCCTTTTCCCACAATGTTTTCCAAAGGCTTCTTTCCCAGGGGCGTCAAAAGGCGGCATTGTGTGGTAAAGGGTTAACCACTATGCCATGCAGGAAACTGTCCCTTTTCTAGTATGCTTCAAACTACAAAACACTAACAATTAAAAAGTCGTTGAACTATAATGAAAATCACCAAAAAGCAGACTTCCTTCTTTTTATATGACCCGGTGATTTCGGCTGTATTTTGGAATTTTGGGTTGAATTAAAAGCACTGTCTGTCATATCCTGACCTTTACAATGAGGTTCCAGTTTTTGAGGATAAAACATTTCTGTAGAGAAAGACATTTTTCTCTTCCTCTTTCCCAGAGAAACACATGCATCCTCTGACAATTTCTGAGAACGTTTCTGACCCCTGATCCCCTTTTCACTGACCTTTGTATCAATAGCACTTGTGTCCTGATGTAAAACAAATGATGTATTTGGGCTTTCTTTAAATGAGATCTCACTGTCTATTTCTACAAAACTATTTACAGTGTCCGAACTGTCCAAACACATCCTTGGACTTGTGCTGGCTTCTGTCTCTTCTTCCTTTACATACTCTTTCTTCAAACTAGGTGGAGAAGAAATAAACTGATTTTGCAAGCTACAGTCCTCTTCATCATCCAATATAAAAGTGCCATCAGGTTTCAGACTATATGGAAGAGTATCTGTGCTGTTCAAGGAACACATTGACACGTTTGATGAAGAAATCTTTGTAAGTAAAGGCAGTTTATCTGTTACAGCTCTATAAAACAGGATGTAGGCTTGGGACATTAGCACTTCCTCTGTCCCAGACAAGAGCATTCGAGAATCATTGCAATTCACCCAGGACTCTGAAATGTGAAAATAAATTCAACAAGTCTTTTCTCTGTATGCATTGCTTGAGCTATCAGTATTCCAAACTGAAGACAAAATAAAAAATTGTTTATTGCATAGTCCAGATGACTTTGTCTTATAGCAAGCCACTTTTAAAAACATCATGGCAAAGGAAGAACTGCTTTCTAAGCATTTATGAAATACATGTACATAGAGTAGAAAACATTGTGGGAAAAGTACACATTGATTGTTATAAACCTTACACTTAATCACACAATCCTGAGTTATAATGACCATGAACAAGGGGGATTTTGAAAACATTGTGGAAAAGGAGAAAATGCTGGTAACCAGCATTTTCTCTTTTTTCTACAATGTTTTCTACCTACTCCAAGACAAAATTCAACATTTTGGTCACATTTAAAATATATCATTTGCAACTGCATTCAGTTTGGGTCAGAGTGCGCAAACTGACATGGGTAGACACTTTAGGCCAGTAGTAAGTTTTCTGCATATTCAAAGACCATAATACCTCATGGTTCAGCCTGCTTTCAATTTGGACAAGTCTAAAATTGTGTCGTTTGGTAAAGGGTTAAAGCCCCCTTTTGCCAGAGCATGGCTCAAATTTACATTTATTGAGGAGTAATCCCAAGCTTGCACTTGTAAAATGAGTCCATGCTCAACTGAGTTTGTGCTAAGCCTTTGAAGTCTCAGTTACGCTTAAGACAGTATGAAAATTTAAAATGAAAACTTTCAATTAACCCTTAACCCTTTACCAAACAGTCCCGACTTTTAACAACCCTGAAGGAAAGCCTTTTGAAAACCTCGTGGGAAAAGGAGAAAATACTGGTAACCAGCATTTTCTCCTTTTCCCACAATGTTTTCTACCCTTCCCAAAACAAATTTCAGTTTTTCAATCACATTTATTTTGTTGTCTGCAAATGCTTTTCAATTTGGACCAGTTTGAAATTCTATCGTTTGGTAAAGAGTTAAGCTGCTAAGTGCGATGCACTGAACTTTTGCGGACAATGTAGATCAAGATCAGACTGCACAGAATGTGCAGTCTGATCTTTGATCTACAATGTCCGAAAGGGTGCTTTCTTTCCGGTGAAATCAACTTTGAAATCGTAATATTTGTTTTTTTACTATGGCATGGAAATTTTTGTTTTATTTATTTAGTAGCTTACGGATTAACATCTAGAAACAAAGAAAATCTCTTAAGCGCAGAAGTTAACACATAAATCAGAGGAGCACAACAAAAGTTTTATAAGCATCAACTTATAGCATAATCACTAACCAGCCTCAGAGTTCCAAGTAAAAGCTGTATAATGTCCTGATCCAAAACCTTTACCATGATGAATGATCACTGCAAACAGCTGATATTCGTGAGAAGTTTGAGTCGAGTCTTCACAACAGAATGCTTTAAGGTCCAAGTTTTCGTCAAATGCAACATGGGTGCTTATTTTCTCTCGATGATATCTGCCAGACCATCTATAAATAGAACAAATAATACATGAAGTAGGATCAGCTTAATTTATAATTTTGTCTTGTTATTTGAATGAAATATCTAATAATAAACCTCTCGATATTTTTCCCATAAGCGGTTGCTCATCAATTATTCACACATTCAAGCTAACATGCTTTCTTTGTAAGCTTGAAAGTGGGCCATAAATTCGTTCAGTCAATTTGGCCTACAATCTTAATCTTTGTTGATTTGAAAGTCAGCCAAAACTTAACTAAAAATAGTGGCATACAGTTCAATTTTTGCCACTGCTTTGTAAATCAACCAATCACACTGAAAAAGAAAGCTTTTCAAAAACAATGTGGGACAGGGAGAAAATTCTGCTAAGTAACATTTTCTCCATTTTCTACAATATTTTCTATTCTTTCAAACCCAATCAATTGCCATTCAACCCTTAGGCTGCTAAGCGCAACTCAATGCTCTTTTGTGGACAGTGTAGATCAAGATCAGACTGCATGGAACATACAGTCTGATCTTGGATCTACACTGTCCAATATGGGGAGTTCTTTTCCAGCAACAAGAAGTTTGTGATTGCAATTCTTCGGTATATGCTACTGACTGGAAATCTTAATTCTATTTCTTTGACCATTAATTTTTGGTTTTTGTATAGCAAGTCAGTATACTTGAACAAAACAAAGTTTCATTTTTGCTTTTGTTTTATAAACCAACCAAGCTTGAAAAACCATGTTTTCTTTGCCAAATGTGCAGATTTTTAACACTCTAAACATCCTTTTGTCCATGCAAGCAGTATAACGTGTGCAACTTTACAATGAAGGTTTCATGAATTTTTTAAAAAAATATAACACAATGCCTATATATTGCTTACCTGAACCTTTTCAAATGTAGCCTGAGAATCTGAGGGAGTTTATTAATTAAGAGCTGTTTTCTTGCTTCTGTGTAGATTGTCTCTTTTTGTTTGCCTTTTTCTGGAAAGCAAAAAAGTGACAGAGCTCAGATGATGGTTTGAAAGCAGCCAGTTATATGTTATGTTATAAGAACACTGAAGGACTGAAGGAACAATTTACATGAAAGTTTGTTTCAGGGCAATTATGATTTGTTTGTTTGCTTGTTTGTTTGTTTATTTGTTTGTTTGTTTGTCTGAAAGGTGGCTCTTCTCAACCCACTGGCTAATTTCCCAACATAAGCATTTTCAAGGAAGTCTTCAGTAATGAAGAATGAATCCTGTTGAAATGACAAATATCAAGCTGAAATTTAAACTTGAAAGGCCCTTAAAACAAAAGGGCCAATGGCCCTAAAGCGCTCACCTGAGTAAGGTTATCTAGCATTGATAAGACTGAATGATGTAAAATGCACGAGTGTAAGTGATCCACTTTTTGACTGGTTTAGCCTATTTTTGAATTTCTGATCTGGCTCAAAATGTTGCCTCCAGAGTCACACAAGGTTTTTTTCTAAGATTTGGCCCTGCGACCTACTTTTTGACTCAACATGACCCAATTTCGAACTTATCTGACATTTTATCCAAACAAACATTCTGACCAAGTTTCATGAGTATAAGGCTTCAAATGTAGCCCTTAAAGTGCACACAAGGTTTTTTCTAAAATTTGGTCCCATGACCTACTTTTTGACCTGACGTGACCCAATTTCAAACTAGTCCAAGATTTTAACCAGACAAACATTCTGACCGAGTTTAATTAGTATCAAGCTGAACCCGGTAGCTCAGTCGGTAGCGTACAGGACTTGATAATAGGAGGTTGCTAGTTTGATCCCCGGCTTGGCCAATTTCTCTCAGAGGATTGATGATAGTCATTGTGACAGGATTCATTCCTCTCTCACCCCTGACTATTGTTTCAACAATGGTTACGTGGGAAAGCAGCCAGTGGCTTGGAAAAAATATTGTGCTGAGTACTGGTAAAATAAACTCCAGGAAAGCATGGACAGGTGCACTGGCTGCCATGAAATAACTGAAATAATGTTGAAAACGGCATTAAACACCATACAATCAATCAATCAACAATCAAGCTAAAAATGTTGCCCCTTGAGTGCACACAAGGTTATTCTATGATTTAGCACAGTGACCTACTTTTTGACTTGACATGAACCAATTTTCTATGTGTCCAGAGTTTTATCAAATCAAACATTCTAATCAAGTTTCATGAGAATCAGGCTGAAAATGTGACCTCTAGAGTGTACACAAGGTTTTTCTAAAGTTTGGCCCTGTGACCTACTTTTTGACTTTATGTCACCCAATTTCAAATTTGTGAGAGATTTCATCAAGCCAATCATTTTGGCCAAGTTTCATGAGTATAAGACTGAAAATGTGGCCTCTAGAGTACATGCAAGGTTTTTCTAAGATTTGACCCAGTGACCTACTTTTTGACCCGGCATGACCCACTTTCAAACTAGTTCAAGATTTTATCCAGACAAACATTCTGACCAAGTTTCATGAGTAACAGGCTGAAAATGTGACCTCTAGAGTGTACACAAGGTTTTTCTAAAGTTTGGCTAAGTGACCTACTTTTTGACTTGATGTCACCCAATTTCAAATTTGTGAGAGATTTCATCAAGCCAATCAATTTGGCCAAGTTTCATGAGTATCAGACTGAAAATGTGGCCTCTAGAGTACATGCAAGGTTTTTCTAAGATTTGACCTAGTGACCTACTTTTTGACTTGGCATGACCCACTTCCAAAATAGTTGAAGATTTTATCCAGACAAACACTCTGACCAAGTTTCATGAGTAACAGGCTGAAAATGTGGCCTCTAGAGTGCACACAAGCTTTTTCTAAGATTTTGTCCTGTGACCTACTTTCTGACCCACCATAAACTGATTTCAAACCTGCCCAAGATTTTATCCAGACAAACATTATGACCAAGTTTCATGAGTATCAGGCTGAAAATGTGGCCTCTAGAGTACACACAAGCTTTTTCTAAGATTTGGCCCTGTGACCTACTTTTTGACCCAACATGACCCAATTTTGAATTTGTCTGAAATTTTATCAAGACAAACATTCTGACCAAGTTTCAAGTGTATCAGGCTGAAAATGTGGCCTCTAGAGTGCACACGAGCTTTTTCTCAGATTTGGCCCCATGACCTTTTTTCTTTTTTTTTTTTTGATCCAACGTGACCAAATTCAGAACTTGTCTGAGATATTATCAAGACAAATATCATGACCAAGTTTCATGTGTATTAGGCTGAAAATCTGGCCTCTGTAGTGCACACAAGCTTTTTCTAAGATTTGCCCCCCCCCCCCCCCCCCCTACTTTTTGACCCCATGTGACCCAATTTCGACCTTGTCCAAGATTTTATCCAGACAAACATTCTGACCAAGTTTCATGAGGATCTGGATGAAAATGTGGCCTCTAGAGTGCACACAAGGTAAATGCTGATGACTGCATGCTGGACACCAGACACAGCACGATCACAAAAGCTCACCTTGAGCACTTTGTGTTCAGGTTAGCTAACAGTCTTAAGTATTTCAGACTGAGGTACCAGGTACAGTCCTAAAATCATGTCATTTGTATTTTTCAAATTCAAAATGAAATTTACAAATCACATATTTCAGTATTTAATACTGACAATCAAAGACAAGCAGAGACAAACAGATAAACTCTGGGTATCTTCAAACCTTTACCAAACCATTCCATGTTTTAACAACCCTGGGATAGAGAGTCTTTGAAAACACTGTGGGGAAATGCTGACGACCTGCATTTCCTACTTTTCCTACCTTCTACCCTTTCAAAGACAAATTCCATCATCTGAGCAACATTTAATTTGTGTTTCTGAAAATGATTTCAATTTCTACTACTTCATCATTTGATGAAGAATTTGGTTTATTTAGGAACAGTACATCTTTGTTCTATAATTAAACCTGCAACAAACAATCCTGAGATTTTAATGGCTCTTAAGAAGAAGACTATCTGCATTACAAGTACATATATCTACTTTTTCCATAATGTTTTCTACCCTTCCAAGAAGTTTCAATTTTATGTCACATTTTATGCTGTCCCCTGCAAATGTTTTCCATTTAACCCTTTACCACATAATCCCAACTTTTAATGACCTTGAGGAAGAAGGCTTTTGAAAACGTTGTGGAAAAAGGAGAAAATGCTGGTAACCAGCATTTACTCCTTTTCCCATAATGTTTTCTACCCTATCAAGGACAAATTTCGTCATTGGGACCACCTTTAATTTGTTGTTTGCACATGCTTTTAATTTGGACCAGTCTAAAATTTTGTTGTATGGCAGAGAGTTAAACAAGTTAAGACTTTAATGTGTGGTTATGAGTTAAGGAAGTTCTTCTCAATACGCTTTTTATAAATGGGTAAAAATGTTGCTCTGACATAGAAATTTGTAATTATACTTACTACTGTTGCAATTTTCACATGCATAGATTTGTCCTTCCAGGTTCTCCACTTCTGTAAACTTTGCAAGCATTTCTGTTGACAGAAAAATAAATGGTTTGGTAAAGAGTTACTACTTTGGCTGATCTTTTAGAAAGTTCATCAAAATCTGACATGGGATTTGAAACAATATTGTTGCTTAATTAAAATATTTCAGACTGAGTGAACTCAGCAGAAAAAAGTATTGCACGAAAAGTAATTTAATTGATTGATTGACTGAATGGTGTTTTACGCTGCTTTCAACATTATTAGTCATATCATGACAATAGCTCACATATTCATGTTTTTCCTGGGTTTCACCAGTACTAGTACTGGTACAGTACTAGGCTAGGACTCTGAAGTGTCTTGCCAAAGGTCACTCCCACGAGAAACCAAGTGGATTCAGTAAGGCTCGAACCTCGGTTCTCCAGGTCACGAGTCCTACACTTTACCACTGAGCCACGCAGGACCCAATGAAATGTAATGACTGTTAACAAACACCAAGCAAATAGATAATTTGAAGTTGTAAGTGTACCAGAAAAAAAAAATGTCTGACAAATTAGCCCCATCGTTTACCCTGTCAATGGATCAGGAAAAAAATTTAAGGGAAATAACTCCTGTAATATCAAGAAAACCTAATGGAACCTGCAAACACCTGGTCATGAGTCAGAAAGGCTAATCACTGAGCTACCAGGCCAGGTGGCAGGAGGAGAAAAGGACACACAATTGCATCTATGGATGCAGAAAAGACAACCACCTGATTCCAGTTTTCCACACAAACTCTTAAGTTCCTTGTGGGTGTATAACAAGTTGTCTGCAAGACAGAGGTAAAATGATTTAGCTGAAATAGGCCCTACCTGTAACATGGCACACATCTTGAGCAATGCGAGAGTTCTGTTTGGTGATTTGGTATCTATCTGGGAACTCCAATGACAGGTCCAGAAACAACTCGTAGGTCTGAGATAGTTTTCTACATGCTTGACAAGTCACCTTCAAATACCAAAATTTCATCACTTACAGATCCTAACAAAAAAGGCTTTTGTAAACATTGTGGGAAAAGGAGAAAATGTTAGTAACATTATTATTATCATTTTTTTTTTAATAACCATTATGTTTCCTTCTCATTTAAAGACAGTTTAATCTCTTGAACCAGATTTAATATGATCCATGCTCTGTGAAAAGGGAGTCTATTGCATCTGCGAAAAAGTATCGACCTAGGTCAGCCTGCACAGTACCTAAAGTCTGACATGGGTTGATACTTTTTGCTATTGGTCAATTTTCTGCATGTCAAAGGACCAGTCTACCTCAGGACTGAGTCGGTTGTACAACATACTCGTTGTTATGGATCCATAATCACATAATGACTTGGTTGATACCATGTGTCATGGAGATGCATTAAATCACCTTTTGCCAGAGCATGTTCCATGTGTAATCTTCATATTCGCAAAGTTTAAAACTTTGGTCAGCGATACAGAATTAACTCCTTACCTGACTCATTGAAAACATCTGCAGATGAAACATTGATTGTGTCTCAACTGATAAGATTTGTCTTTCAAAGAGTAGAAAACATTGTAGTAAAAGGAGAAAATGCGTATGTTGCCACTTCATTATATGACTTAATTATTTCTTCTATTTTCCTGTTATTAATTGCCAACCCCCTCCTGGAGCCAATGAAGGAAACCATTACAATTATTGTCTAACTGTTGACCACACGAGAAAGTTCTGGACAGGTCCAATTGTAAGCTGTTGCAGAGGACAAATCAAATGTAGCTTACATGATGAAATTTGTCTCGGATCGGATAGAAAACATTGTGGGAAAAGGAGAAAATGCTGGGTACACAGGACTGTTTGGAAAAGGGTTAAGTGGCTTTCATAAAACTCACACAGTAAGCCAACAATGCCCTTTAAGAAATTCATCTCACAGCCAATGATCTTTTTAAAGTTTTGATTTATTCTATCTTCAAAATATTCTTTACAGAAGAAATCATGAAACTTTTGTGACCTTACCTGACTCACTAGTTCTCCCTGAAAAAGCTCAGTCACCAGTTGGGAATCTTCAGGACGTAATGGTCGGGGCACACAATCAAGTTCTGTCTGTACTTTGTCTAACAACTCACTGATGGAAAAAAGAAATATTATATCTATGACAGCTTTCTAACATTTCAGTTCACAATAACCTGTAGGTAACAATAGGACTGCAATTCCAATTCTGAACATTTATCAGTATGTGTACAAATCAAACAGGGGCTAACTATCACATGTGAGTCCAGGAAGGGATAGAAAACACTGTTACCAGCATTTTCTCCTTTTCCAATAAAGTCTTCGAGAGCCTTCACCTTCAGGGTTGTTGAAACCTGGGATTATTTAGTTTAACACTTTACCATACAATCCCAAGTTTCAATGACCCTGAAAGAAAAGGCTTTTAAAACATTTTGGGAAACAGAGAAAATGCTGGTTACCAGCATTTTCTTCTTTTCCCACAATGTTTCCTACTATATCAAAGACAACTTCCTGAATTTGAGTCACATTTAAGTTTGTCTGCAGCTGAGTTTGGTTTGGACAAGTTGAAAATTTTGTTGTGCGGTAAAGAGTTAATAGATGATTATTATATAGAAACATTGTGGCAGAATCCAAACTGCTTAGTACTAGCAACTTCTCCTTTTGCCATAAAATTTTTATCAGTGGTTTGCTGCAATATGCTAAATGGCATCTATAGGATATAACATTTTAACTCTTTACCGAACAACAAAACTTTGGACTCAACCAAACTGAAAGCATGTACAGACAACAAAATAAATGAGTCTCAAATGATGATTTCAGTCTTTGACAGGGTTGAAAAAATTGTGGGAAAAGGAGAAAATGCTGCTTATCACCATTTTCTCGTGTTCCTACAATGTTTTTGAAAGTCTCCTTTCAGGGTTGTTACAACTCAGAATTGTTTGGTAAAGGGTTAAAAGGAAACTAACTTTAGGACTTGTCCCAACCCAAAGCACTTGCAGACAAAAAATTAACCCTTTACCATGTAATCCCAAGTTTTACGGACCCTGTGGAAAAAAGCCTCTTGAAAACATTGTGGGAAAAGGAGAAAATGCTGGTAACCACCATTTTCTCCTTTTCCCACTACGTTTTCTTACGTTTCAGAGATAACTCACATTATCTGAGCCACATTTAATTTGTACTCAGCAAATTATGTTAATTTAGTCTTAATTTTTGTTGTCTGGTAAAGGGTTAATGTGGTTCAAATATTTTAACAATGAGATTTGTCTATGAAAGGGTAAAACACATTGTGCTATCAGCATTTCTCCTTTTCTTACAGGTTTGTCAAAGGCTTTTTTCTTCAGGGTCCTTAACTCTTTATCACACAACAAAAATTTAGACTTGTCCAAATTGAAAGCATGTGCAGACAATTCATATGGGGCTAAAATGATGGAATTTGTCTATGATAGGGTAGAAAACATTTTGGGAACAGGAGATAATGCTGGTTATCAGGTTAAAGCTAATACACATGCACAGGTAAGCTTACCAAAGAAATTCCTGAGCATCATGTTGAGCATAGCCCTTAAATAATGGAATGGCCTGCCACACTGCCTGTAGAAATGCATGTGGACTGACCTGTGCCCACTTCCCAGACCACAAAACACGGAAAAGTCCAAGGAGTTCAGAACACAAGGATCTAAGGAAAAAAACATAACTCTATAACCTCATTACCTATTACTCTATAACCTCAAGATGAGAGTCACCATTTGGCTAAAATCTACAATATCAGTCTTTCAAGGCAACATGCATGAGGATGCAGTTAGTACTTAAAACTCTTTACCACATGACAAAATTTAAGACTTGTGCCAAATTGAAAGCATTTGCAGACGACAAAAAATAAATGTGACTCAAAAGTTGAAATTTGTCTTAGGAAGGGTTGAAAACATTGTGGGAAAAGGAGAAAATGCTGGCTACCAGCATTTTCTCCTTTTCCTGCAATGTTTTCAAAACGCTTCTTTCTCAGGGTCAATAAAAGTCAGGATTGAGCGGTAAAGGGTTAACCCTTTACCACACAATCCCCGAGTTTTTGAGGAAGACGGCCTTGCAAAACATTGTGGGAAAAGAAGAAAATGCTGGTAAAAAGCATTTTCTCCTTTTCTCACCATGTTTTCTACCCTTCTATAAAAGAATAATATCAATTTTGTCATAATTAAGGTGTTGTCTGCTAATGCTTTCAATTTGGACAAGTCTAAAATTGCGTTGTAAAGAGTTAACTCTTTATCAGACAACAAATTTTTACATTCATCTATTACACATTAAATGTTCCTCAAATGATGAAACCTGTCTTTAAAAGGCAGAAAAAACGTGAGAAAAGAGAAAAATGCTGCTCTAGGCCTCTAAAATATAGAACTGTGTGTTAAAGATACATCAATACAATGTACTTGTTTTCAGTCAGTTTTTAACCCATATCATCTTTATATTTATCATACTATAAAAAATTCTTGTATCTTCATGCCAAAAGCTACCCCTGACAGTTGCAAGATTGTATAGATTACGACCAATAGAAAATCCATTTCATTTTCTAGAGGCCATCAAAGAAATCACTGCTGTGACTTTTCTGGTTTTGAATCAAAGATTTCAAATATATGTATTTATCCGTTGTATCATATATATCAGTAATTAAATTTTGTCTACAGCTGACCGAATTCTGAACCATTCTACAGTCATTCAGTTGATCAAATTTTAACAGCATTTTTTCTCTTGGGATGTACCTTCAAAGGGTTAAAAGGCCATATTCATACTTTTTGTGTGTGAAATCAAATTATCCATTCATTTTTATAGAATTCAGTTAGAATTCAATTCTGCCAAAAACAATTTCTAAAGAAGAGTGGTGAATTTCATGACTGAAATCTAAATATTGTGTGATTAAAACATTACCGTCTGCAGATGACTTTTCATTTTGCAGCTGGCCACTTTTGAAAACACTGTGTGCAAAGGAGATATTGGTTAAAAATGAGCAATTCCTAGTCTGATCACAATCTCTTCCACAGCATTCATGTAAACCATGATCACACGTTTTAGAGATCCTGAGAAAGAAGGCACTTGAAAACACTGTGGAAAAGGGAGAAAAAGCTGAAAAGCAGCTTTTGATTTTGGCAAAGTCTAAAATTTTGTCATCTGCCAGAATTAAACCTGATATACCTAGATAATCTATATACAGTCACTTGCTGCAAACTGATTCAAGAGGTAATAAGTCACTAAAGAATAATCCCTTAACCCTTTCCCAAACAACAAATTTTGGACTGGTCCAAATTGAAAGAGTTTGCAGACGACAATTTTAAATTTGATGAAAATGGCAGAAAGTTATCAAAATGGGTAGAAAACACTGTGGGAAAAGGAGAAATTGCTCGTTACGAGCAATTTCTCCTTTTCCCACAGTGTTTTCAAAAGACTTGTCCTGCAGACACGTGAAAACCAGGGCTTGTTTGAGAAAGGGTTATGGTAATTTTTATTTGAGCTGTGCTCTGGCAAAAGGGGGCTTCGTGCACCTCCGTGATCCATGATACCAAACAAGCTATCACATAATTATGGATCCATAATAGCCACTTTTTTAAACAACCAACTTAATCTTGAGGTACACTGGTCCTTGGACATACAGAAAATTGACCAATAGTGAAAAGTTTTGGCCCAGGTCAGCCTGTGCGGACTGAGCAGGCTGACCTGGGTCAATACTTTTCACAGATGCATCAAGCCCCTGTTTCACACAGCATGGCTCAATTGTTTTTATAAATTATGATATGGATGACAACAAAATGTTCTCTTCCAATAATACAAGGCCTTATTTCATTACACAAACAAATGTGATTACTTACACATTTTTGTCAGCTGTTCCTTTAGACTCCACTTCACAGATTAGTTGTCTTCGTCGTGAGGTAGATGGCGCTGATCCACCATTTAAGCCACCCATCTGTCTTTGTGACGAGGCATTTTGAGCTTTGGATCTTGTTGACATCAGATGCTATAATTAAATGTACCGTTGAGGTTTAAATGAACCTTTATCTTGCCTTCAGTCTGATATCAATTGTTGGTCAAATGATTGCACTTTGAAGATAACAAACTAAAAGTGGCTTAAATGGTGTGGCCTGTCCTTAATGAGGTAGAAAACATTCTGGAAAAAGGAGAACATGCCAGCATGTTCTCCTTGTCCAACAAAGTTTTCTTCTCCCTAAGGACAGAGCTCATCTTTTGAACTGTATTTCATAATTACGTTGTGTGCAAATATTTTGTTGCTTGGTAAAAGCCACCATGAAGATTTTGAGTATTCATCGGATCTGATTTCAAGATGCACTGATGGAAAGATGATCAGACCTGCGGACAGACAGAAGGCAAACCAGTACTGCTCCCAAGTGAAACTTGGTAGGGACTAAAGACCACAACAATAATACAACTAAATGTACACAAATACTGGCTAAGTCTTTACCAGCCAACTAATTTTAGACTCATCCATATTGAAAGCATAGGTGGGTGATAAGTTACATGTGGCTCAAAAGACCAGATTTGTTTCACATATGGTAGAAAACATTGTGGGAAAAGGAGAAAATGCTGGATTCCAGCATTTTCTCCTTTTCCCACAACGTTTTCCGATACTTTTTTTCTAAGGGTTGTTAGAACTCAGATATTGTTTGATAAAGGGATACACACACATGAGAATAAGTCTGAATCAAAAGCAAGTAAAGTAGAACACTTTCTTACCTGGAAACATTCCACGGTGGTTTGCCTGATGATTAATTTGGATGAGAACTCCTTGGGCGATGATCTTCCTGATGATTTATTCGATGACAATGATTTCATGAGGGAAGAAACCTGTGGTGATATACTAGGACTCCGATCAAAATAATTCTTCAGTGACAGAAAGAAGTCCCTGAAGGCATCAATATGACTGAAATGGGGAAAAATAACAGTGAGGAATGTTAACTCTACACCATATGACAGTATTTTAGACTTTTCTGCAGTGAGAGTATTTACAGATCACTAATTAAATGTGGATCAAAATGACTGGATTTGTTTCTGAAGCATTTGAAAACACTGTGAGAAAAGGAGTAAATAGTGGATTAAATAGCCCTTTTCCAATTATAACAAAGTTTAGAATCTTCTTGGTTGTAAGTATCTGCAGACAACATTTTCAAAATTGATACAACTGAGCTGAGTTTTCCTGAAAGGAAAGAAAACATTGTAGGAAATAGGAAAAATGTTCAGAATTTTCAAAACTGAAAGCACCTGCACTTAACAATTTTGAAATAGCAACATTTTCGAAAATGGTACAAATGGGCTGATGTTTTCTGATCAGGGAGGAAAACATTGTGTGAAATGAAGAAAATGCTTGTCCTCAGGGTCATTAAAACATGGTATTGTTTGGCAAAGAGATAGACAGAAGCCAGGCCTCACAGTAGTATGGTAGTAATGAGCAGAGCTAGTAAGCCAGAGGTTGTGAGTTCCTATTTCAATATGGCCAAAACTCTGTCTAGAATTAACTCTTTTCCAGACTATAAAATTTTAAACTCATCCAAGTTGAAAGCATTTGCAGACAACCAAATCAGGTTTTGCTGAAATGCTGACCTTGTCTTTTAACCATTTACCACATGGCAAAAGTTTAGACTAATCCATGTTGAAGGAATTAATAGACGACACTTCAGATAGTTTATATTCCTATTCAAGGATGAATCCTATCATTTAAAATCAGGGTTGTTAAAACTGGGGATTGTGTGGTAAAAGGTCAACTCTTTACCAAACGACAAAATTTTAGACTGGCCCAAGTTGAAAGCCTTTGCAGACGACAATTTGAACGTGGCTATTTATGGAATTTGTCTTTGATAGGGTAGAAAACATTGTGGAAAAAGGAGAAAATGCTGGTTACCAGCATTTTCTTCTTTTCCCACAATGTTTTCAAATGGCCTCCTCCTCAAGGTCGTTAAAAGTCGGGATTGTTTAAAGGGTTATTGGAATTAAAAAATTATGGGAAAAGGGCAAAATGCAGATTTCCAGCATTTCCTTCTTTTTTGCACCGTGTTCTCAAAAGCTTCTTTCACCAGGGTCATCAAAACACAGTGCTGTTTGGAAAAGAGTTTAACCTTTGACAAACAGTCTAAAGTAAAGAAAAGGAGAAAATGCTGGTAACTAGAATCTTCTCCTTTTCCCACAATGTTTTCTATCCCTTTAAAGATAAATCCTATCGCTTGAGCTACTTTCAACTTGTAGTTTACAAATGCTTTCAAATTACATGTAAACAGGTCTATAATTTTGTTGTTTGGTAAAGATTAATGCTTACCTCAGAACTTGTAGAACAGAATTCATGTAACATGTGTTACCAAGGTTACGAAGTCCTGTGACCCCGGGTATGATAGTTCTCTTCTTTAAAGGTACACTTGGAGCAGCCTCTGGCTTCTTTTTCTCTTTCTTAGATGAACTCTGTTTCAACAGTTTCTGGTTGTAGACATAGGTTCTCCATGCACTGAAAATCTTCCCTAACAACCTTTGTCTGTAAAATGAGAGTAAGTTTAAGTAAATATTTACATGTTACGAGAAAAGGGGAAACTATTTGCCTCCTGCTCAAGAATTTTTGTCTTAAAAGAAGCAGTTCACACGCAAAATATTGCGGGAACCAGTATTTCTTCCATACCATAATGTTTTCTACCCTTTCTACAACAAATAACAACATTCAAATATTCTTAATTTGTAGTCTGCAAATGCTTTAAAGTCTAAAGTTTTGTTGTCTGGAGGAGAGTTACTTCATGTTCCCATCCATAATTTACAAAGATACTTACAAAGTTGATAGCTGCAGACCTAATCTGAACAGGAAACAGTGAGTTCTATAACCCTCTACCTCATGATACCCAGTTTTACAGACCCCTCAAGGAAGATGGCTTTTGAAAACATTGTAGGAAAAGGACAAAATACACGTAAACAGTATTTTCTACTTTTCCCGCAATGTTTTCTTCCATTTCAAGGACAATTTCCCCCATTTGAGCCACATTTAACTCTTTACCAAATGACAAATTTTTAGACTTATCCAGCATTTTCTCTTTTTCCCAGAATGTTTTCAAAAGCCTTCTCTTTCAGGGTCATTAAAACACTGGATTGTTTGGTAAAGGGTAAATTTGTCGTCTGAAAATGCTTTGGACATGGACAAGTCCACAATTTTGTCTTGTGAAAGGTTAACTTACTGGTTCAAAAACACATACCTTTGATGCCATTCAGCTGTCACTATTTTATCGTCCTCATCAGCCTGCTCTCTGAAATAAAGCCAGAAACAAGGAAATCTAGTGTGAAGTGTACTTCAACACTTATCACAGAACAACTTTAAATTACCCCAAAACAAAATTTTAGCCTTCTCCAAATTGAAAGTATTTGCAGACTACAAAATAAAAGTTATTCAAAATTTGAAATTTGTATGTCATAGGAGTAGAAAACATTATGGGAATAAGGAGAAAACGCTGGTTATCAGCATTTTCTCCTTTTCCAACAATGTTTTCAATAGCTTTCTTCCTCAGGGTTGTTAAAAGTTGGGATTGTTTAGTAAAGAGTTAAAAGATTTTGTAAATGACAAATGAATGGTAGGTCAAATTATGGAATATGTCACTGAAAGGGTAGAAAAAAAAAAAAAACAAGGGTAAAAAAAAAAAAATACATGTAGTGGGAAAGGGAGAAAATGCTTACCTGCATTTTCTCCTTTATCCACACTGTTTTCAACAGTAAAGGTTGAAAAAAGACTGTCAGTGGTTTTTATCCAAATTCAGTCAAATTTGTCTTTTACTCTTGAACAGCTGACTAAACCTTATACATGCCCATAGACAAATTACATGTTAATTCAAACTCAAACATTGGGATTTGTCTTTCAAAACAAACTTGTGGAAAAAGGTGAGAGTGGTAATTACCACCTTTTTCTCCTTTTCCGACAATGTCTTCAAGAGCCTTCTTTTTCAGGATTATGAAATCACATTATTGTTTGGTAAAAGATCATGCAATCAACCCATTAATACTCAAGTTATTAAATCAGAATATGTAACACAAACATTAAACATCTACCGTGCAGCAAAATTTAATTTCTGAATTGAATAACTTGAGGAAAACATTGAGACTAGAACCAATTGCTTGCAATAATTAATTTGGCCCTTTTCCTGCAATGATTACAAACATAGCCTCTTGCAGGGGTGTGTAAGTTCTTGTTTCTACAGAGTTGTGTCCAACAATATGTAACATCCACCATTATATTACCTTACAATGTTATCCTTGACATATGACCTTGTAAAACAATAAAATGACATCATGTTTTCATTCTGTTCATGTGCAATAACATGATATCTTGATCTCTTCATTTTGTTTTTCCTAGTACATGTACAAACTTGTGGTTACCACCATTTTCTCTCTTTCCCAGAAAGCTTATTACCCTTTTCCCAAATGACAGACTGTGGACTCTTCTAAACTGAACAGAAATGTACACAACAAATTTGAAATTGGTTCAAATGAGCTAAAGTTCTCTGACTGGGTAGAGAACAAAATGCTGGTTACCAGCATTTTCTCCTTTTCCCTGTATTCAAAAGGTTTCTTTCTCAGAGTTGTTAAAAGTCCAGATTGTGTGGTAAAGGGTTAAGCAAATGGCTTTCATGAGAACAAATCTAACAGCCTTCTATCAGGAGACACTACAAATCATATTCAATCCAATCTGTATTAACTCTTTACCAAACGACAAATTTTTGGACTAAACCAAATTCAAAAGATTTGCAGACGACAAATCAAATGTTGTTTAAATGATAATTTCTGTCTTTGATAGGTTAGAAAATATTTTGGGAAAAGGAGAAAATGCTAGTTACCTGCATTATCTACTTTTCCCACCATGTTTTCAAAATGCTTCTTTCTCAGGGTCATTAAAACTTGGGATTGCGTGCTAAAGGGTTAAGCAAGCACCTATGGGATACTCAAAATGTGCTTAACGCAGGTGCTTGCTGAATACTTGCTGAGTACAGCTAGTCAAGGTTGTTAGTAAAGTTAGGATGGTGTAGTAAAGAGTTAAAAGCATTCTTCATCAAAGTTGGACCAACATTAGATCATTTGATAATCGGTCAATACCTAGTATGAAAGAACTTAATCTCACCTTTGTATGACCCCTGAGTGAGAGTATGACCGTAGTAACCTTCGACCTCTGGATTCAATGTCTGTAAATTTCTGTGTAGCTATTGCACTCAGTGCAGACCTTAACAGTTTAATATCACCAGCAGCATTGTCATTCAACACATAGTCATCACAAACATAACTGAAAAGAGTAAAATAGAAAGCTATTAACCACTATTCCTATTTCATTTGAACAAAAGACTTATGACAGGGTCATGCTGACCCAGAACTTGCCAATCTGTGAATTGAGCATCTGATAAATTTTCAGCTTAACCCTTTACCACACAACAAAATTTTGCACTTGTCCACTGAAAGCATTTGCAGATGACAAATCAGATATGGCACATATGGTGAGATTTGTCAATAAAAGGACAGAACACATCGTGGGAAAAGGAGAAAATGCTGGTTACTAGCATTTTCTCCTTTTCCCACAATGTTTTCAAAAGGCCTCTTTCTCAGGGTCATTAAAACTCGGGATTGTGTGGTAAGGGGTTAATTTAAAAAAAAATAAAAAACTTTCTTATCCCTCTGGTTGGACTAAGTTTAAGCCAACTGCTATCATTTGTCAAGTTATGAGAAGAAAAAAACCTGGTTAAAATTTGATAGACTGTAGAATGGTTTAGAATTAGGTAGGTCAGCTGTGTAAACATCGAAAAATTACCATTATACATTCAAAACAAGGGTTCCTATTCAGCAACGATTCTTAAAAATATTCTTAGTCTTATGCTGCAAAATTTTCTAAACATACAGGTAAAACCATTTGATTTAGCCGATCAGAAGTTGGCTTACTTTCAAAGAATTAGACAAAGAATATCGTTAAGGACTGCTGGTGAATACAGACCCTGATTTAAAACCAGAAACATCACAACAATGGTTTCTTTGATGGCCTCCAGAAAATGATATGCATTTTCTATCCATTATAATCTATGCAAACTTGCAACCATCAGAGGCAATATTTCAAATATACATGTACAATCAGCTACATGTATCTGAAACATTTTATCACCATGGTTCATGCTATACTCCAGGATTAGCATTTGAACAAAATTGCTAAATTATCATAAGAAGATGCTAAAGACCGAATTATAATGTTCAAGGTCTTTTTATTTCATTGATTGCAACAACAAACACTGAAAGACCATGAGAGGTCATCTCACCACTTTGTGCTTAGGCCTAAAAAAAAATATCTGCGTTTAGGGTTTCCCGACCCTACCTAGAAAATGCTGCCGATCCTAAACTTTTTATACTACAATTGAAAAAAAAAATTTTTTTTTGGAGGGGGGGGATTTCAGTACATAGTCCATGTAAAAAATTTCTGGAAAAAAAAAAAGAAATCCCCACCTACCCTAACTACAGCATCTGGGACCGAAACCCTAAACACATATATTTTTTTGTTAGGCCTTACTTGACAAAATTATTGTGAAAAACTGAGGAAAATGATCAGCAGTTCCACTGAGACGATAATAGACATGCTCGTATCAGAATTTTGGTAATAAATCTTTTGCGTAACCTAAAGCGAGATTTAACCCTTTACCACACAATCCCTAGTTCTAATAACTTTGAGCAAGACAGCCTTTGAAAACATTGTGGGAAAAGGAGAAAATGCTACTCTTTCTCATTGGAGTCCCATCCACTGTGCCACATTAAACTTGTCATCTGCAAGTGCTTTTAATTTGAACATGTCTAAAACTGTGTTGTTTGGTAAAGTATTTAACATAGATCAAATAATGAAAGCATCATTATTTTTTTACACATTAATTTACAAGTACATGTACTTAAATATACACATAACAAGTTTTATCCTGCTCTTAACTCTTTACCAAGCAACAAAACTTTGGACTGGTCCAAATTGAAAATATTTGCAGACGACAAATTAAATGTTTCGAAAATGATGGTTTCAGTCTTTGATAGGGTAGAGAATATTGTGGAAAAAGGAGAAAATGCTGGTAACCAGCGTTTTCTCCTTTTCCCACAATGTTTTCAAAAGGCTTTTTTTTTCTCAGGGTCGTTAAAAGTCGGGATTGTGTGGTAAAGGGTTAAAGCAAATTAAATGACACAAGTCCATTAAGCACTGATATTTTCTAAGTGCCTTTGTTTCAGTTCCAATACTCTTATGACACAGAAAGAAATATACATAGTAACAAATATCTGTTTAACCCTTTACCAAACAATCCAATTTTTACAAGCCTGAACACTGTAGCTTTGAAATGGAAAAAATGCAGAGAGCTTGCATTTTCTCCTTTTCCTTTATCTTTACTTCCCTTCCAAGGACAAATTTCACCATATGAGCCATTTTCAATTTTGCACCTGCAAATGCTGTCAAAGTAAACTAGTCTAAACTTCTGTTGTTTTTAAACCCTTTACCACAGAGTCCCAAGTTTTAAAGACCCTGCAGCAGAAGGCTTGTGAAAATATTTTGGGAGTAGGAGACAATGCTGGTAATCAGCATTTTCTCCTTTGCCCCATAAGTCTTCTACCCTTTCATTGACAAATTCTAACATTTGAGCATTTACCTTGTCGTCTGCAATTTTCTTTCAATTTGAACAGATTTAAAATGTTTTTGTTTGGTAAAGAGTTGATTAACCCTTTCCCAAATGACAAATTTTGGACTGGTCCAAATTGAAAGAGTTTGCAGACGACAATTTTAAATTTGATGAAAATGGCAGAAAGTTATCAAAAAGGGGAGAAAACACTGTGGGAAAAGGAGAAATTGCTCGTTACGAGCAATTTCTCCTTTTCTCACAGTGTTTTCAAAAGACTTGTACGGCAGACACGTGAAAACCAGGGCTTGTTTGGGAAAGGGTTAAAAGTACAAGACAGCAATTTTACTTGTTCATGAGCTAATATATTACTTACCAGTACACATACTTGTCATTGACTTCAATACTGATAGGATGCTAAAAATCAAAAAAGATCATACAGTAAATGTTTGACATATATAAGAAAAATAATAAGTATGAATAAAAAAATGTACAAGTCAAATGTTTTTGCAAATAACCCTTGTCCCATTGATGAAGGATAAATTAAAATCTTTACACCAAAAAAATAACCCTATGACAGGAATGAACTGAACATGTTCATTCAGGTACAAGAGACCAAAAGCATTTACACTATGATTAGCAGACATGTATGTCCCATGTCTGTCCCAGCAATTTTGGAAAAAAGTTATAGATACATCCTTACAGCCAGAGAGAAAAAAATGCTGTAAAAATTTGATAGATTGATGAATGGTTCAGAATTAGTCAGCTGTGTAAACATAGAAAAAATACCAATACATATATTGTAAGGAATAAATACATATATCCACAACAGCGATTTATTTGAAGGCCTCCAGAAAATAAAATGCATTTTCTATCGGTTGAAATCTATGCAACCTTGCAACCATCTGGGGCAACATTTGGCATGAAGATACAAAAATGATTACAGTTTGAAGTTTGATGAAATAAAGATGAAATGGGTTTAAGTCTGAGTCATGTATAGAGGTATCTTTAACCCCCCCCCCCCATTTTGCAGTCTAAAGGTATAATTAAATAAAGAGTATGCCATACCTACTGTACCTACCTTACTGTCTTGAAAATGTTTCAGAGCATGCTGCTCGTTGAATCTTCCACAAGCCACATTTGAACAGCTCAGACATGCCTGAAAAACAATGAGATATGTCAACAAAATACAACTGACATTTTTCATCATAAATAGCCCTTAACTCTTTACTACACAATCCTGAGTTTTAATGAGCCTGAGGAAGAAGGTTGATTGATTGTATGGTGCTTAACACCATTTCCAACATTATTTCAGTTAAATTGCAGGTGCCAGTGCAGCTTTACATGCTTTCCTGGAGTTTCTTTTACCAGTACTACACACAATATTCTTCCAAATTACTGGCTTTTCCACTTAAGCATTCACAGAAGACTAGCACCCCCACACTATGGGCTGCAGGACTTTGTCTTGGTAACGAATCTCTCTTTGCAAAGGATGTCAGGTCATGAATCGACGGTAAACATGCTGAATGAAATGAGCCATGCTCTATGAAAAGGTGGCTTACAGCATTTGCAGAAATTATCAAATCAGGTTGGGCCAAGCCCCCGCAGCTCAGTCGGTAGCATACAGGACTTGAGAACAGGAGGTCGTTGGTTCGATCCCCGGCTTGGCCAATTTCTTTCCGAGGATTCTGATGCACTGGCCGCCATGATACAACTGAAATAATGTTACAAGAGGGCCATGATGGCCCTGGAGTCGCTCACCTGAGCCTTTTGACCAGGCACAACCAATTTCCAACATCTTGTGAGATATATGTATTACCAAACAATAAAATTTTAGACTCATCAGTCTGAACCTTCTGCATAAAACAAATAATATGTGGATCAAGCTGTGGGATTGGTCTCTCAAAGGGGTAGAAAACATTGTGAAAAAGGGAAAAAATGCTGGATACCAGCATTTTCTCATTTTCAAACAGTGTTTTCAAAAGGCTTCTTTCTGAGAGTCATTCCTACACTAGGTTTTTCTAAGATTTGACCTAGTGACCTAGTTTTTCAGCCAACATGACACATTTTCAAACTGGTCCAAGATATCATCAGGACAAACATTCTTACCAAATTTCAAGAGTATTGGACTGAAAATGTGGCCTCTACAGCGTACACAAGGTTTTTCTAAGATCTGACCTAGTGACCTAGATTTTGACCCAACATGACCCATTTTCAAACTCATCCAAGATATTACCAAGGCAAACATTCTGAGCAACTTTAAAAGAGTATTGAACAAAAAATGTGGCCACAACAGCGTACACATGGTTTTTCTAAGATTTGACCAGGTGACCTAGTTTTTGACCCGACATGACTCATTTTCAAATTCTGCTGAGATATCATCGAGACAAACATTCTGACCACCTTCAAGAGTATTAGACAGAAAATGTGGCTTCTGGAGCTTACACAAGGTTTTTCTAAGATTTGACCTAGTGACCTAGTTTTTCACCCGACATGACCCAATTTCAAACTAGTCAGAGATATTATCAAGGCAAACATTCTGACCAACTTTCAAGAGTACTGGACAGAAAATATGGCCTCTAGAGCATACACAACGTTTTTCTTAGATGTGACCTGGTGACCTAGTTTTTGACCCAACATGGCACATTTTCGTACTATTTCAAGATATAATCAAGACAAACATTCTGACCATTTTTCAAGAGTGTTGGACTGAAAATGTGGCCTCTATAGTGTACAAAAGGTTTTTCTAAGATTTAACCTAGTGACCTAGTTTTTGACCCCACTTGACCCAATTTCAAACTTGTCTGTGATTTTATCAAGATAAACATTCTGACTAAATTTCACAAGTATCTGACTGAAAATGTGGCCTCTAGAGCGTACACAAGGTTTTTCTATGATTTGATCTAGTGACCTAGTTTTTGACCCCACATGACCCAATTTCAAACTCATCTGAGATTTTATCAAAACAAACATTCTGACCAAGTTTCCCAAGTATCTGACTGAAAATGTGGCCTCTACAGCGTACACAAGGTTTTACTAAGATTTGACCTAGTGACCTAGTTTTTGACCCCACATGACCCAATTTCAAACTTGTCTGAGATTTTATCAAGACAAACATTCTGACCAACTTTCATGAGGATCAGACTGAAAATGTGGCCTCTAGAGCGTACACAAGGTTCTTCGAAGATTTGACCTAGTGACCTAGTTTTTGACCCCACATGACCCAATTTCGAACTTGTCTGAGATTTTATCAAGACAAACATTCTGACCAAATTTCACAAGTATCTGGCTGAAAATGTGGCCTCTATAGCGTACACAAGGTTTTTCTAAGATTTGACCTAGTGACCTAGTTTTTGACCCCAAGTGACCAAATTTTGAACTCGTCCGAGATTTTATCAAGACAAACATTCTGCTCAAGTTTCATGAAGATCGGACTGAAAATGTGGCCTCTAGAGCGTACACAAGGTTTTTCTAAGATTTGACCTAGTGACCTAGTTTTTGACCCCACATTACCCAATTTCGAACTCGTGCGAGATTTTATCAAGACAAACATTCTGAACAAGTTTCATGAGGATCGGACTGAAAATGTGGCCTCTACAGCGTACACAAGGTTTTTCGAAGATTTGACCTAGTGACCTAGTTTTTGACCCCACATGACCCAATTTCGAACTCGTCCGAGATTTTATCAAGACAAACATTCTGACCAAATTTCACAAGTATCTGGCTGAAAATGTGGCCTCTTGAGCGTACACAAGGTTTTTCTAATATTTGACCAGGTGACCTAGTTTTTGACCCCACGTGACCCAATTTTGAACTCGTCCGAGATTTCATCAAGACTAACATTCTGATCAAGTTTCATGAAGATCGGACTGAAAATGTGGCCTCTAGAGCGTACACAAGGTTTTTCTAAGATTTGACCTAGTGACCTAGTTTTTGACCCCACATGACCCAATTTCGAACTCGTCCGAGATTTTATCAAGACAAACATTCTGACCAAGTTTCATGAGGATCGGACTGAAAATGTGGCCTCTAGAGCGTACACAAGGTAAAAAGTTGACGACAGACGACGGACACAGCACGATCACAATAGCTCACCATGAGCACTTCGTGCTCAGGTGAGCTAAAAAACGGTGTTAAACACCATACAATCAATCAATCAATCAATCAAATCAGGTTGGACTATCAAACCTGGCCGATACTTTTTGCTTTTGGTAAATTTTCTGCGTGTCAAAGGACCAGCAGGACAAACTTTTAGACCCGTCCAATTTGAAATCATTTGCAGACGACAATGTCATTGTGGCTCAAATGATATGATTTTTCTCTGATAGGGTAAAAAACATTGTGGGAAAAGGAGAAAATGCTGGTTACCAGCATTTTCTCCTTTTCCCACAATGTTTTCAAAAGGCTTCTTCCTCAGGGTCGTTAAAAGTCGGGATTGGATGGTAAAGGGTCAAACAAAGTGGATTGTAAGGATCCACAATACTGTGATGACTTGCTTGGTATAATTCACTGAGATGCATTACACCCCCTTTTGCCAGAGCATTGCTCAAATCAAGATGCTATCAACTCTTACCCAGACACTTTCTGTTGTATGGCATATAAAACACAACCATTTTTCTGGGTTCAAGATAGAATGGTCCCAGGCTGGCCTGATTTTGGACACATGTACACACTTCTCCATTCTACGACAAGCCGTCTAATGTCTGTGTCCTAGAATATCAAGATAAAAAATTTTATATTATATGAGAGAGACACTGGAAAAGGAAGGTTTAACTCTTTACCTAACAACAAAACTTTAGACTGGTCTAAAGTGAAAGCATTTGCAGACGACAATATAAATGTGATTGAAAAATTGAAATTTGTTTTGGGAAGGGTAGAAAACATTGTTGGAAAAGGAGAAAATGCTGGTTACCAGCATTTTCTCCTTTTCCCACAATGTTTTCAAAAGACTTCTTTCACAGGGTCGTTAAAGTTGGGACTGTGAGTTAATACATCTTCGTAGACCATTTTAATCCTAATCCTGCGAAAAAAGTTCTATGAAACTTTAATCTGATAGTAAAAAACCAGAAGAATTCAAACTTATTTCAAAGTTATTTTTTGGAGAGAAAAATCTCTTTATTGCACAGTTTAGATCCAAGATCAGACTGCACATTCTGTGCAGTCTTATCTTGATCTATACTGTCCACTAAAGGTCAGTGAGTCACACTTAACCTACTGTTTGATAAAACAAGTAATTACATAACATGGGCCCATTTATTCTAAAACCGAAATAAGCTAGGAGGTAGAATGGCCCTATGACATGCAAAAAAATACCAATGGCAAATAATTTTTACCTAGGTCAGCCTGAGTGGACTGTGCAGGCTTACCTGAGTTGATACCTCTATAGATGCATTAACTCTTTACCAAATGCAAAATTTTAGCTTTTTCGAAACTGAAAGCATTGGCAGATGACAAAATAAATGTGACCCAAAAATTGAAATTTGTTGTGAGAAGGATAGAAAACATTGTGGGAAAAGGAGAAAATGCTGGTTACAAGCATTTTCTCCTTTTCCCACAATGTTTTCAATGGGCCTCTCTCTCAGGGTCGTTAAAACTCGGGATTGTGTGGTAAAGGGTTAAACCACCTTTTCACAGAGCATGACTCAAATCTTTATCACGAAACTCCTAGTTATAAATGACCCTGAAAGAGAAGGCTTTTGAAAACATAGTTGGAAAAGAAGAAAATGTTGGTAACCAGCATTTTCTCCTTTTCCCACAATGTTTTCTACCCCATCAAATACAGAAATTAGCATTTCAGTTACAGGTCTATTTAATTTGTTGTCTGCAAATGGTTTCAATTTGGTCCAGTCTAAAATTTTGTAGTTTGGTAAAGAGTTAATTATGTATTTTACCAAAACTAAAGTGCCAAGTCAAATATATAGCAAGAGAGACTAGATTCAAGGTCAGACTCCATGTTCTATGCAGTCTGATCTTGATTTACATGGTCAAAAAACAGCAAGCTATTCTGGGTTGAGCCCTCTAACCTTTTACCACACAATTCCGGGTTTTAACGACCCCAAAGAAAAAGCCTTTTGAAAACATTGTGGGAAAAGGAGAAAATGCTGGTAACCAGCATTTTCTCCTTGTCCCACAATGTTTTCAAACAATTCATACAGAAGTCCAGTTATTTCAGCAATATCTAATTGTTGTCTGCAAATGCTTTCAATTTGGATGAGTTAAATATTTTGTCGTTTGGTCTAGAGTTAACTTTTAACCAGGCAACAAAGTTTTGGACTTGTCCAAATTGATAGCATTTGCAGACAACAAATTAAATTTGACTCAAAAATTGTAAAACAGGGTAGAAAACATTGTTGGAAAAGGAGAAAATGCTGGTTACCGGGACTTTCTCACAATGTTTTTAAAAGTCTGATAAATGACAAATTTTTATTTAAGTATGATAAAATTACGATGCTATACCAATCATCTGTGTTCTATAATACATGTATTTGTGAAAACAAGAAAATCCCATTAATTCACTTGTTCATGGATTAATGCCAGACTTGATGTTCTTGTATGCTATACACAAATAAGATGCAAGCCAATAAAAATATGTACATACATTTTTCAAGGCTTTGATTTGGAACTAAGAAATGAAAAACAGCTGTGATCTAGATGGCTAGGTCTGAGTGAAGAATTCTCTGTCTCTGAACTTTATGTTAGACTTTTCAGTATTAGTCCATGTTATGTTAATTTTGACAGATCAACAACCAAAATTCTGTCTTTCAGTCTTCTCAACTTTTATGCATACATCAAACCTCTACCACACAATCTCTACTTTTAAAAATCCTGCCAGAGAAAGCATTTGAAAACATTGTGGGAAAAGGAGACAAGTCAAACATGAAAACCAATCTTCAGGTCAATTTAGCTAGAATTGTGGCCTCTAGGGTGCCCACTAGGTATTTCTTCAATGTGACCCAGTGACCTTGTTTATGACTCTATGTGACCTAATTTTGCCCTCATCCGAGATATCATCAAGACAAACACGCTGACCAATTTTCAGGTCAATTGAGCACGAATTGTGGCCGCTAGAGCGCCCACAAGATATTTCTTTAAATTTGACCTAGTGACCTAGTTTATGACCCTATGTGAGCCAATTTTGAACTCATCTGAGATTTCATCAAGACAAACATGCCGATCAATTTTCAGGTCAAATAAGTAAGATTTGTAACCTCTAGAGCGCCCACAAGAAATTTTTGTAAGTTGATCTAGTGAGACCTAGTTTATGACCCTAGGTGACCCAAATTCAAACTCATCCAAAATTTCATCAAGACAAACATTCTGACCAATTTTCAGGTAACTTGAGTAAGAAATGTGGCCTCTAGAGTGTCCACAAGGTATTTCTTAAATTTGACCTAATGACCTAGTTTATGACCCACGGTATCCAAAATTCGACCTCATCCAAGATTTTATTAAGACAAACATTCCAACCAATTTTCAAGACAACTGAGCAATAAATGTGGCATCTAGAGTGCCCACAAGGTATTTCTTTAATTTGACATAGTGACCTAGATTATGTCCCCAGGTAACCCAAATTTGAACTCAACCGAGATTTCATCAAGACCAACATTCTGACCAATTTTCAGGTCAGGTGAGCACGAAATGTGGCCTCTAAAGTATCCACAAGGTATTTCTTAAATTTTACCTAGTGACCTAGTTTATGATACCGGATGACCCAAATTCGAACTCATCCAAGATTTCATCAAGACAAACATTCTGACCAATTTTCAGGTCAATTGAGTAAGAAATGTGGCCTCTAGAGTGTCCACAAGGCATTTCTTTAATTTGACCTAGTGACCCTTGTTTATGACCCCAGGTGACCCAATTTTGAACTCATCCGAGATTTCATCAAGACAAACATTCTGACCAATTTTCAGGTCAATTGAGCAAGAAATGTGGCCTCCAGAGTGCCCACAAGGTATTTCTTTATTTTGACCTAATGACCTTGTTTTTGACCCCAGGTGAGCAAAATTCGAACTCATCAGAAATTTCATCAAGACAAACATTCTGACTAATTTTCAGCTCAAATGAATAAGAAATGTGGCCTCTAGAGTGTACACAAGGTAAATGTTGACGACGGACTACGCACGATGGACGCCGGACATCCGACAAACACAAAAGCTCACCTTGAGCATGTTGCTCTCAGGTGAGCTAAAAATGCTCGTAACCAGCATTTTTCTCCTTTTCCCACAATGTTTTCTATCCTATCAAAGACAGAAATCATCATCTTAGCAAATTTTAACTTGTTATCTGCAAATGATTTCAATTTCAGTCCAAAATTTTGCCATTTGGTAACAGTTAAACCACAAATTAATTCATTTTACCTTTCTGGAGATTGACTGTTTTTGAAAACATTTCAGAAAGTGGAGCTACTGTTCATAACAACCAAATTCTTCTTTTTCTACAATGTTTTCTGTATAAAATTCAGAATAACTTGTACTATAATTGGATCTACACCGTGCGATAAGAAGATATTTCTCCCCCCCCCCCCCCCCAAAATAACTTCGAAATAGCAGTATTTGCAGCATCTACTATCGTGTTGAAAGTTTCGTTTGACCTATTTAGCAGGGTAATCCTTTACTATACAATCCCTACTTTTTACGACCCTTAAAAGAAGGCTTTTGAAAACATTGTGGGAAAAGGAGAAAATGCTGGTAGTTAGCATTTTCTGCTTTTCCCACAATGTTTTCTACCCTGTCCAAGAGAGAAATCATCATTTAAGCAACATTTGATTTGTCGTCTGCAAATACTTTTAATCTGGACCAGTCCAAAATTTTGTCATTTGGTAAAGGGTTATGGGTTACAACGCTGAATGCCTGCCAACTGGTCCTAAAAATACCTCCTAATTCTTACAATGCCAAGTAAGGAAACTATGATTAAAACCAACCCTTTTAAAATATTAATCTTTCACAAGACAGCATTTGAAAACAAAAACATAACAGAAAATGGAACAGTTGCTAGTAAGAAACAACACAACACAATAACTGATCAGTAAATCATTCTTACTTTTCCTTCCTATGTTTGTGTATTGTGTGAAATATGTAATATAACTGAGCTATGCTCTGTGAAAAGGGGGCTTAATGCATTTGCGAATGGTACCGACGCAGGTCAGCCTGAGCAAGCTGACCTAAGCTGAAACTTTTTGCCATTGGTCAATTTTCTGTATATCAATGGACCAGTATACCTCATGACTCAGTTGGTTTGTTAGACAAAATGGGTTTTGGGGATCCATGATCATAGAATGACTTGCTTAGTACAATGCATCACAGAGATGCATTAAGCTCCCTTTTTGCCCAAGCATGGCTCATTTCTTTTGGTCATCTAAGCCTGTCTACTAATGGGTCAACCCCCGAGTTCTGGGCACAAATAATAACATTGTTTCTCTGAAGATCAAGATCACACAGTACAAAATATGTAGTCTGGATCTAGACTTCCCACTTGTTTATAATATCAAGATCACATTGCTTCTCTCAAGATCAGACTGCACAAAATATGTAGTCTGGATCTAGACTTCCCTCTTGTTAATAAAACAACCCATATTGCAATATCTCAATAGCTATTTTTCCTAAATGAAAGGGTCCATATCATTACATTATACCTCAGCATTCTTAAGATTATGTATACTGCCTCCTATATATGAGCAGATCATATTCCAAAGTAACAACTTTTTTCTCATAAAAGACACTTAAGGTCAATTAACCCTTTACCACACAATCCCGAGTTTAATCTTCCCTGCAGAAGAAACCTTTGAGAAACAATGTGGAAAAAGGAGAATCAGCATGTTCTCCATTTTTCCCCACAATGGTTACACCAATCCCAAAACAAGGTCCAATTTTTGAGACATTTATTTTGGCGTTTGCAAATGTTAAAATTCAGACGACTCAAAAATGTTGCAGTTTTGTAGAGTTAAGCCTTTGCCAAACCGCCTGATGTTAAATACCATCCTGTGGAAGAAGCTTTCGAAAAACTTGTGGGAATGCAACTGGTTTTGCTAACCCAAAGTCTGTGAATACAGGAATCTTATATTTAAACTCTTTAACCCTTTACCTTATAATCCCGAGTTCTAAGGGCTCTAAAGAGGTGGGCTTTTGAAAACATGGTTGAAAACGGAGAAAATATGCAGTTAATCAGCATTTTCTCCTCTTCCAACCATGTTTTCTGCTCTTTCAAAGAACTTTGGTTCACTTGTAATTGCTTTGGAATTTATCTTCTGCAGATGCTTTCAGTTTGAAAGTCTGGAATTTGTTGTTTGGAAAAAAGTTAACAAACGACAATAATTTAGACATATCCAAATGAAAAGCACATGCAGACGACTATGTCTGTCAAGCAACTCAAATAATTTGATTGGCTTTTGATAGTGGAGAAAGCACTGTGGAAATTGGACAATTTTTCCTCTTTCCACAATGTTTTCAAATATGTTCCTCCAGTCCTGAAGATTGTTAAAACACTAAATTGTGTGGTGAAGTGTTGAAACCATCCTTGATTGAAAAGATGGGCACCCAGGGTGAAAGGAGGGGTGTATAAACTCTGCCAGAGTTAAAGTATCTATTTGCAGTCCAGCTGTGATGAGATGGTGTAGCAGCAATACTGCAAGAACGTCAAAATAAAATCTGCGAACCTTGCTGCTCTTTTCAAGGCAAAGAAATATAAAATAAGATGCCAACCTACATGTAGGAAACATCATCTGAGTAAAGTTCGTAAGTTCAGTTCCAATATTCAGCAGTTTTAAGTGATATACGCGTCAACATTTATAAACCGACCGGCGACATATTCGTTTTTCAAAAGTTATCTGAATATACATAATGTCAATGCAGATGCTGATAGAGATAAGGAAACAGTCGTGGATAAAGTTTCCATGGATGCCTATGAATCCTTTTCTCCCGACGCCATTTCCAATAACATATCCCATAATGCAAATGGAGTAGTCTATCTCAGGAAAGGGAGAATATGAAAGAGTGCATAATTTATTTATGACATACAAATCCAACTTTACAACAGCTTATAAAGGATACATGCAATCGTACCTGAATGTGGAATAAGAATATTGAGCTGTGTAAATCTGTCAGTGAGGGATTTTGAGTAAATAACATTAAAATGGCCGGTTTGTTTATTGCACCTGACATCCCCTAACACAGACGAGTCCAACGAAAGTCATGGCGGATGAGGAGCAGAAGGTTGGACAGGAAAACGAAAAATTAAGTGATTCGCAAGTTGGAGAAGTGTTTTTAAATGGTGATTCGGAAGATGGAACGAAATGTGAAAGCCCTTGCGATGTGGAGAGCTTGGATACGTTGTCATCAGAGCGCACGATGCCGAGAAAAAGCAGTTTCATGAATAAAGATGGCTCTCGCAGAACTAATAGAAAGAAAACAGTTTCATTCAGTAGCATGCCAACAGAGAGGAAAATAGCCACGGGTGAGTAAAAACCAATCAGTCACGGAAATAGATTAAAAGTATAATGATAATGCTTTGCAAGTTACCCGCAAATAGGGCTTGACGACCATTTTAGAGATCTAAAGAAGAGCAAGATAAAGAACTCTCCCAAACGACAAAATTTTAGACTGGTCGAAATTCAAAGCATTTGCAGACGACAAATTAAATGTCACACAAATTAGGAAATATGTCTTTAATAGGGTAGAAAACATAGTGGAAAATATAAATGCTAGTTACCAGCATTTTCTCCTTTTCCCACAGTGTTTTTAAAAGTCCTTGTCCCTGTTGTCAATAAAACTGAAGATTTGTGTAGAACTAGATCTAGTAAAGGGATACAGAAAAAAAACCCCAAAGTAGATCTTCTGGTGGTCTGAAAAAGCATTTCACTTATAACCTACGGGTCATCAAAACTACACTTTGTGTGGTAAAGGGTTTTAACCCTTTACAGCACAATGCCAACTTTTAACGATCCAGGGAAAGAAGCCATTTGAAAACTGGTGGAAAAAGGAGAAAATGGTGGTAACCAGCATTCTCTACTTTTCCAACAATGTTTTCTAGTGTATGAAAGAAAAATTGCTCCGTTTGAGCAACACTGAAATTGTAATCTGCAAATGTTTTGGATTTGGACGAGGCTAAAATTCATCTGGTAAAGAGTTAAGATGAATATTTCCTTTTGTAACATTTTTTTCCATATCATATTCTGCAGCAACCCGAAAAAATGTTTTCTACAAAGGTTAGTACTGTGAACATCCATAGATAAAGTTTTCTCCTTATCTATAGCTACACAGTGTTTACTCTTCACCAAACAATTCCATGTTTTAATGACCTTAGGAAACATCTTTAAAAAAAACATTGTGGGAAAAGGAGAAAATACTGGTAACCAGCAATTTCTCCTTTTCAAATAATGCTTTCTACCCTTTCAAAGACAAATCATTTCATTGGAGCAGTGTTTGATTAGTTGTTTGCAAGTGCTTTTAATTTGAATGCATCTAAAAGTTTGTCATTTTGTAAAGTGTTAAAGGCTAGATTGTTTTCTAAATTACTTGTGGATGGAATATATTAGAATGTTGTGGGTTATAAATATGGAATGAATAAAATTCAAAATGTCATGAATTATTATGTTTGCAGCTGTTTACAGTTGCTTTTTGTTGATAGTAAATGAAAGTAAGACATTTTATGTGGAGACCTTTTGAAAAGAAAGAAACTGCTTGTTACAGTACAATTTTCCACATTAACCCTTTACCAAACGACAAAATTTTGGATTGGTCCAAATTGAAAGCATTTGCAGACAACATTATAAATGTTACCGAAAAATGGACTTCTGTTTTGGGAAGGGCAGAAAACATTGTGGGAAAAGGAGAAATTGCTGGTTACCAGCATTTTCTCCTTTTCCCACAATGTTTTCAAAAGGCTTCTCCCTCAGGGTCGTTCAAAGTCGGGATTGTGTGGTAAAGGTTTAAAGTATTATTGGACTGTTCTTCACCCTTTACCAAGCAATTCCATGCTTTAACAACCCTGAGATAGCAGGTTTTAAAAAGACATTGTGAAAAAAGGAGAAAATGCTGGTAACCAGCATCTTCTTTTTCCACAATGCTTTCTGCGTTTCAGAAGAAGAAATTTCATGTTTTGAGTCGTATTTAATTTGTCTTCTGCTAATCCTTCAAATTTAGACAAGTCTAAAATTTGTTGTCAAGTATTGAGTAAAGGTAAATACCTGTTTTAGATGAGTTTATTTTGGTTCCTGTCCTGGTACATAGATTTTGATTTGGCCCTGCAATAGAAACCTAGATGTCTATCCCAGCAAAAAGGCTTTTGAAAACATTATGGAAAAAAAAGAGAAAATGCTAAAAACCAGCACTTTCTACTTTTCCCTCACCGTTTTCTACCCTTTTGAAAGGAAAATACTGCTGTTTGAGCCTCGTTTGCAGTGTCCCAGTAGCTCAGTCGGTACTGAGTTGAGTAGAGGACTTGAGAACAGGGGGTTGCTGGTATGATCCCCGGCTAGGCCAATTTCTTTCCGAGGATTGATGATAGTCTTTGGGACAGGATTCATTCCTCTCTCACCACTGACCATTGTTTAGATGATGGTTATGTGGGAAAGCAGCAAGTGGCTTGGAAAGAATGTTGTGCCCAGTACTGGTAAAAGGAACTCCAGGAAAGCATAGATAGGTGCATTAGCCAGTGGCCACCATGATATAACTAAAATAACTGAAAACGGCATTAATTACCTATCAGTACTATCAATCAATCAGTTGAGCCTCATATAGGAATTAGTTTTTTGCAAATGCTTTCAGTCTGATCAGTCTATTATCTGGTAAAGACTTAACCCTTTACTGCACAATGATGCCTTTTGACGCCCCTGGGTAACCAGCATTTTCTCCTTTTCCCACAAGGTTTTCTACCCTATCGAAGAAAAATTGCACCATTTGAGCCACATTGAAATTGTCATCTGCATATGCTTTCAATTTGGACAAGGCTAAAATTCTGTCGTCTGGTAATGGGTTAACCCTTTTCCATACAATCATTAGTTTTAACAATTTTGAGGAAGGAAGCTTTTGAAAACATTATGGTCACTACCAATTTCTCCTTTCCCACAAATTTATTATGCTTCATCCATTGCAAAGACAAATACCATCTTTTGAGCTATACTTTTAAATTGTCATCTGCTAATAATTTGGAGTTGGACAAGTCTAAAATTTTGTCAGTTGGTAAAGAGTTAACCCATTACCACACATTCTCGACTTTTAACAACTGTGAGGAAAATGGCTATTGGAAACAATGTTGGAAAAGGAAAAAATGGTGGTAACTAGCATTTTCACTTTTTCCCACAGTGCTTTCTACCATATCTAAGAAAAAGTCCATCATTTTAGCCATGTTTAAATTGTCGTCTGCAAATGCTTTCAATCTGGACAAGTGCACAAATTTGTTGTCTGGTAAAGATCAATCAATCATTCAAAATGATGGCTGTTTTGATTTTATGCAAGACAATGTATGTGGAGACGTTTTCTTCCCTTTCTGTCCAGATTTCGTTATTTTGACCCCCCCCCCCCCCCCTCTTTAATTTGCCATCTGCAAATACTTTCCATTTAGACCAGTATAAAAATTTTGTTCTTTGGTAAAAAGTTAAGCAGCTCTACAAGTGTCTCATTTGTAGAAATAGAGAAATGTCTCAAGAATAAACCAGGGTGATTTAGGACATGATTTCTTCAGTCTGACATTTAATGGTGCTCAGCCAAATTTGCATAAAGGCAATTTATGTTTTCCTAATTTCTGCGACCCTTTGCTTTGTAGGAAACCACTGTGACAGATGATTAATTGTCCAGAATGAGCAGGACTTTCAGTTGTGATATGTCTTGGTAATATCCCAATAAATTAATGGGCAATGCCTTGTTTATGCTTGCATATAATATAGTGTAAATGTTAGTTGAACATGCTAAGTAAGAAATTATTACCAAACAACAGAATTTTAGACTGGTCCAAATTGACAGCATTTGGAGACAACAAATTAATTATTGCACAAATGTTCAGATAATTGTCAGTGATAGGCTAGTAGAAAACATTGTGGCAAAAGGAGAAAATGCTTTTATCAGCATTTTCACCCTTTTCCACAGTGTTTTCAAAAGCCTTTTTCCTCAGGGTCGCTGAATGTTGGGATTGTTTGGTAAAGAATAGTAAAGACTTAATGTTCAGAGAGTACACTATTATTCAAACAAGCAGTGGTTCAAAGTGAAAAGCGGTCCTGTGTGGTTCAAGGTGGAGGATTTATAACCTGGAGACTCTTTGTTTGATCCTCACTGGATGTACCAGGGTTTTTTGTGGGAGTGACCTTGGGCATGATACTGCAGAAACCAAGCTTATTACAAACATGAATTAGTAAGCTGTCACTATGATATGACTCATGTAATGTTAAAGAGGCGTAAAGCACCATTTAAACCTTTACCACACAATGCTGAGTTTTAAGGACCCAGAGAAGCTTACTGAAAACATTGTGGGAAAAGGAAAAATGCTGGGCTTCTTTTCCCATAGTATTTCCCACCCTATCAAGGACAAATTCCATCATCTGAAACACATTTAAATTGTCATCTGCAAAGAAGAAGACTTTTGAAAACATTGTGGGAAAAGAAGAAAAATCTGGTAACCAGCATTTTCTCCTTTTCCCATAATGTTTTCTACCCTGCCGAAAACAAATTTCAGTGCTTGAGTCACATTTATTTCGTTGCCTGCAAATGCTTTCAATTTGGAGCAGTTTAAAATTTTGTTATCTGATAAAGAGTTTCACTCTTTACCAAAAGACTCCCTAAAATTCAAAGCTGTTGCAAACAGCAAAATGAATGTCGTTCAGATGATGATTCTTGTCTTTCATAGGGTAGAAAACATTGCGGGAAAAGGAGAAAATTCTGGTTTCTAGCATTTTCTCCTTTTCCCACAATGTTTTTCAAAAGCCTTCTTCTCCAGGGTTGTTAAAACTCGGGTTTGTGTGGTAAAGGGTTAAAATGTCCTTATAAGTCGGCATTAGACTTCTACCACAAAGTCCAAATTGGAATTTCATTGATTTACATGTCTGTGAGTAAATCACAATTTTGATTGAATTTGCATAAATTTTATTTATTGTTGAATTTGCATAAATTTTATGTATTGTCACCACCAGTTGCTTGTATGGGCAATGCTCCCTGAAGGCTGTTAGTTTTTGTTACAGAGGATAGTGCAAGATACAGGATGAAACCCATCCTAAGTTACGCCTTGATATTTAGCGTGCTTGGTATGTAGCACCGTCACACAGGACCTCGATTTAACGCCTCATTTGACAGACTATTAAGGCTTGGCCGTTTAAAATTACCAATACTACTAGTAATTTTAGATGGCTAGCCGTAGGGCTCGAAACCACTCCTTGAAGTTACCCAAGACTTGATGTTTACAAGTCCTACGCTCTACCACTTGAGCTATGCAGGCTGGTCAGTCACAATTTTGTATTGGCCCATGCTTTTCAAACCAAACTTTTATACAACATTGTGGAAGGTTTAGTTCATGGTCAAAGTTTTCGGAGGAGTCTGATTATTCCTCCCTTTAAGCGTAGTCCAATACCAAGCAGTCCCGAGTTTTAAGGATCCCAGGGAGGTCAGCTTTTTAAAACAATGTTGGAAAAGGAAAAAAAAAATGTTGGTAGCCATTTTATCCTTTTCCCAGATGTTTTCTACCCTCTCAATGACAAATTCCATGATTGGACAATCATTTTATTTTTTATCTGCAAATGGCAACAACACTAAAATTTTGGCATTTGATAAACACTTACTTTTTACCAATTGCATGTTTTTTTGGTTGAGTCCAAAACTTTGTTGTTTTGTAGAGTTAACTTTACCACACAATGCCGACTTTAAATGACCTTGAGAGAATTGACCTTTGAAAACATTGTGGTGAAAATGAGAAAATACTGGTAACCAGCATTTTCTCCTTTTCCCACAATCTTTTCTTCCCTGTCAAAGACAGAAATCATTATTTCAGCTACATTTTATATGTTGTCTGCAAATGTGTTGAATTTAGTCAAGTCCAAAACTTTGTCGTTTAGTAAAGAGTTGATAAAAGCAGGAAAGTGCAGATAGAAGCAAATGTAAGTTTATAGCTTTATTTGTGCCTTCTTTTTGATAGGATGTAGATACTAATTTAAACCTGGTCTCAAATTAGAACATCAGTATCTATTTTTGTTTCGTTTTCTCTGAGTCTTTGCATCATGTCAAACCCTTTACCTTACAATCACATATTTTAATGACTGAGCAAGATGCTTCTGGCAGAGATAGTGGAAAAAGGAGAAAATGCTGGTTACTAATAAGCATTTTCTTGGTTTCCAACAATACAAAATTTATCTCATTAACTCTTTACCACACAATCTGGACTAAAATTTAATGACCCTGAGAAAGAAACCTTTTGAAAACATTGTGGGAAAAGGAGAAAATGCTGGTAATCAGCATTTTCTCCTTTTCTTACAATGTTTTCTACCCTTCCCAGAACAAATTTCATTTTTTCAGACACAACCATTTTTTCATTTGCAAATGCTTTCAATTTTGACTCATCTAAAATTTTGTTGTTTTGTAAAGAGGTAAGTTATATTTGATTTTTTTGTCTGCAAATGGTTTCAAGTTTAAGGTTGTAAACTTTTATGGTGTGATAAAGAGTTAACCCTTTACCACATGATCCAGAGTTTTTATGATCCTGACAAAGAAAGTCTTTGAAAACATTTAGAGAAAGGGAGAAAATGTTTAGACATCCAGCATTTTCTCCTTGTCCTTGAATGCTTTCAACTCAATTACACTTAAATGCAAATTTTATCATTTGAGCCTTCCTTGATTTGTTGTCTGCATATGCTTTGAATTTGGACTAGTCTAAAATTTTTTGGTGTGCTAAAAAGTTAATTAGACTTAGTCATTCATTTACTAGAATTTTACCCTTAGAGCTCTACTACTCTTTGCTAGATGACATAAATTTCAGACCTACTGATTATTGAAAGCATTTTGCAGACAACAAGTCAAATGTGGGTCGAATGATGGTATCTGGCCTAGAATGGGTAGAAAAAACATTGTGAGAAAAGGAGAAAGTTCTCACCAGCACTATTTTTCTTTTCCTACAATGTTTTCAAAAGGCTTCTTCCTGAGGGTCAATAAAATACATGGGAATTTTCAGTAAAGGCTTAACCCTTTACCACACAGTAAAATTTTAAACTATCCCATATTGAAACATTTACAGATGACAGTTTAAATTTTTTTTCCAATGATATTATTTGCCCTTGAAAGGCTAGAAAATGATGTTGGAAAAGAAGAAAATACTGGTTACCAGCATTTTCTCCTTTTCCCAACAGTGTTTTTTAAATACCCGTCTTTCTCAGGATTGTTAAAACGTGCGAGGAAAGGGGCTAAATGAGAATGGTTTGGTAAATATTTAAAAGATTTTGGGAAAAGTAGAAAGTGCTGGTAACCAGCAAATCTGGGCACTGTATGGCAAAGTTTTAAAAAATGGGCTGCATTTTATAAGTATGATGTTAAGAAAAGGTCGCAAATAGCATTGTCATCAGCACTTGAAGTACTTCAGTATAGCCTTAACCCTTTCCCAAACAAGCCCTGGTTTTCATGTGTCTGCAGTATAAGTCTTTTGAAAACACTGTGGGAAAAGGAGAAATTGCTGGTAACGAGCAATTTCTCCTTTTCCCACAGTGTTTTCTACCCTTTTTGATAACTCTGCCATTTTCATCAAATTTAAAATTGTCGTCTGCAAACTCTTTGAATTTGGACCAGTCCAAAATTTGTCATTTGGGAAAGGGTTAACCCTTTCCCAAACAAGCCCTGGTTTTCACGTGTCTGCAGTACAAGTCTTTTGAAAACACTGTGGGAAAAGGAGAAATTGCTCGTAACGGGCAATTTCTCCTTTTCACGCAGTGTTTTCTACCCTTTTTGAGACCTTTCTGCCATTTTCATCAAATTTAAAATTGTCGTCTGTAAACTCTTTCAATTTGGACCAGTCCAGAATTTGTCGTTTGGGAAAGGGTTAAAGTGTTTAACTCTTTACCAAATGGCAACATTCTGAACAGGACCAAATTTAAAGCATTTGCAGATGACAAATTATATTTACCTCAAATGATGGTTTTCTGTATTTGATGGAGTTGTGCGAAAAAGAGAAAATGCTGGTTACCAGCATTTTCCTTTTTTCCACTATGTTTTCAAAGGCTGTCCCTTTCAGGGTTGTTAAAACTCAGGATGGTGTTGTAAAGAGTTAACTTTATACCAAATAATCTTGGGTTTTAACGACTCTGATCTATAACCTTTTTCAAACATTGTGGGAAAAGGAGAAAATGTGGGTAACCAGCATTATCTCCCTTATCCAAAAATGCTTTTCAATTCCAACCTGCCAGAGAGTTTCAGTTCATTAAAGCACTAGTTTCAAATCTGTCTTTGCTAAACTCTTTTTATTTTGAGGTGTCAAAGATTTGTCCTTTCAGAAAGGATTTACTCTACCACTCAATCCTAGTTTTAACGACCCAAACAAAGAAGGCTTTTGAAAATAAAGTGGGAAAAGGGAGAAAATGCTGGTAATCAGCATTTTCTCCTTTTGTCACAATGTTTTCTACCCTTTCAATGAACAAATTCCATCATTGTAGTCATATTTAAATTGTTGTCTGCAAATGCTTTGAATTTGGACTGGCCCAAAATTTTGTCGCTTAGTAAAGAGTTAACACACTACCTCGTGAAACAAGTATGTGGCAGATGATATTGAAACATCCTAGAAAGATATAAAATGATGAGTGTAACTGAATGTTTCTTGTTAGATTCATGTACTGTACATAAATAAAACATTGTGGAAAGATGGGAAATTGTATATGAACCCTTAAAGCGCCTTTCATGACTATAATTGCTTTAGCAGCCAATGTAGATCAAGATCAGGCTGCTTTGATGAAACACTGTAGACAAAAGCAACCATAAATTGCAATTATTCAGGTTGTATTTCTAAGATAAAGATTTCTGTTGGTTTTATTCGGCGCTCTAAGGGTCAATAGGGTAGAAAAAATTGTGAGAAAAGGTTACCAGCATTTTCTCCTGTTCACACAATATTTTCAAAAGCCCTCTCTGTCAGGGTTGGCAAAACTCTGGATTGTGTAGTAAAGGATAAAGGCCGATATTGAGATTTTTCTTCAAACTACAGATTTCATAGCAATCTTATCCTTAGCTGCCATTCTATAATGTAATCAGAGTATGGTAATGCCCCCATTTAGGCCCTCCCTCTGATTAACACTCTGTAGTTTTTCTCTAACTGAAAAATGGGCTTATCAGATGCCAATCTATTGGTAAAGTTGAAATAAATCTACTGGAGTGAACTTAAGGCATTGACATAATCCTAATTACTTCAAAAATGGATGTTGTTAACACCTGACAATCTGAATATGCATAAACTTCACATAACATTATAAACTTCCAGTAACATTAAATTTGTCAAATAAATTCCAAGAACTTTAGGCAAGAGAAAACATGAGACTGTAATGTTTTGTATTCATCGGGAACGCTATTTAATTTCTCAACAAATCGTGATCGGAGGTGGAGTCGATAGTATGCATTAAATGTGGTAGGTTTCTGGCATTAACATCCCTTTGCCATTGTCACGAACTAAATCCTAAATGGCAACGTTATTTTAGTCCATGAAATACTCTTTGTTGTTTTACCTCTGTTTAAAGCCCCCCCCTTTTCGAAAATGTTAACTGCCCCGGGGATGTTAAATAGAGACAGTACGGTAAATCAGTAAAAAGTTACACAAGCATAAAAGTATTTTCTATTTATCGTAAAACATTAAAAGGGGACATTGCAATTCAAAGTTTGAAGAAAAATCTAAATAATCTTAGTTAATTTATATGGCATCTTTTGCAACTTTGGTAGATAGTGAAGACAAATATGACAAATATCAGACTGCACAAAGCATGCAGTCATATCTTTGAGTTACACTATCAAATATTTTGTTTTGTTTGGTTTGACTTAAAGGGGTAAGCATTATTTCAGTCAAATCTTAGCGGCAGCTCATTTTAATAATCAAGTATTTTGTTGGTTTCATCTGATACTGAGTCTCTGTGGTGCTTTGTTCAAGGACACTCCCATAAAAAAAGCTAGGCTGAGGAGGAGGACTGGATAGGGAAAAAGGATTAGTTCCTGTTAAACATAGTTAAATATCTATTGTAGTTATCTATATGTTTATAGCCCTTTACCATACAACCCTGACTTTTAACAACCCTGAGAAAGAAGCCTTTTGAAAACATTGTGGGAAAAGGAGAAAATGCTGGTTACCAGCATTTTCTCCTTTTCCTACGTTTTCGACCCTTTCCAAAACAAATTTCAGATTTTCAGTCACATTTATTTTGTCGTTTGCAAATGCTTTCAATTTGGACTAGCCTGAAATTTTGTCATTTGGTGAAGAGTTTAGGTCATTTTAGGGCATTTTAACCCTTTACTGCACAGTGATGCCTTTTGATGCCCCTGGGAAAGAAGCGTTTTGCAAACATTGTGGGAAAAGGAGGAAATGCTGGTAACCAGCATTTTCTCCTTTTCCCACAATGTTTTCTACCCCATCAAAGCAAAGTTGCACCATTTGAGCCACATTGAAATTGTCGTCTGCAAATGCTTTCAATTTGAACAAGGTTAAAGTTTTGTTGTCTGGTAAAGGGTTAACTCTTTATCAAAGGACAATATGTTTGACTTGAACAAATTGAAAGCATTAGCAGACAACAAAATAAATGTGGCTCAGAATAAGAATTTATTTTTGAAAGGGTAGAAAACAATGTGGGAAAAGGAGAAACATTCTCCGTTTCCCACAATGTTTAAAGTGTCTTCTTCTTTAGGTTCGTTTAAAGTCGAGGTTGTGTAGAAAAGGCTTAACCTTTCACCAGACAAAATTTTAGACTTGTCTGAGTGGAAGGCATTTGTAAAGGAGAGATTAATTACTTCTCAAATAATGAGATTTGTCTTTCACAGGGTAGAAAATATTGTAGAAAAGGGAGAAAATGCTGATAACCAGCATTTTCTCCTCTTCCCACAATGTTTCCAAAGGCTCTCTTTCTTAGGGTCTTAAAAATCCAGGACTCTTTGGTAAAATGTTAAACTGAAAAAGCCACCCTGGCTGCTATCTTATGTATTGTGTACTCTTATATTTTAAAGATGCAGACAAAGATCAGCCTGCATTTTATTCACGCAGATCTTGATCCTTTTGCTCTTTGAAACCAAACTAATTTGTGTAATTTTGACAAATGTTACACTCCCTCAAGGAAGTTAAGGGCTTAGTATCCACAGGTTACCATAGGTTGTCTATCCTGGTGTAGATGCAATTTCAGGTCTTCTTTTCCTTCAGTTTTCAAGCAATTTGGGCTTGGGTCCTGTATGGCTCAGTGGTAAAGTGTAGGACTCCCAAACTGGAGGTCTGACAGGCTAGAGCCTCACTTGAAGCACTTGGTTTTTCATGGAAGTGTCCTTTGACAAGACTCTGCAGAATCCTAGCCTTGCACTGGTGAAATCAGAACATACATAGTGGAGCTGTTGCCGTGATATGACTGAAATAATGTTGAAAGCAGCATAAAACACCATTGAATCAAGCAATTTGGCTGAAATTTCATGGTAAATCTTTCTACTGTAGGAAGTAAATTATGAGTATGAACCTGAAATTTTCCTGATGATTGGCTATTGCAGTAATTATGGCCCATTGAATTTTTTCTGATCTAGTGACATTTGAACCTGTGGGGTGTGTATTCCTGGTAAAAATTTCATGCAACAACTTTTTATGGGTAAAAATATGTTGACGTTAACTCTACCAAAACACTAAATCTTACACTTGGGCAAGTTAAAAGTTTTTGCAGAAGACAATTCAAATGTGACCTTAAATGGTGGGTTTTGTCTATGATAGGTTAGAAAAAAATATGGGAAAAGGAGAAAAGGCTGGTTACCTGCTTTTCCTCCCTTTCCTACAATGTTTTCAAAAGTTTCTTTCCTCAGGGTGGATTAAACTGGGGATTGTGTGGTAAAGGGTTAAAGTGTTGTTAGCAAAATTTAGTACTTGAACTTTTTACCAAACGACAAAATATTGCACTTGTCTAAATTCAAAAGTGTTGCAGATGACAAATGTGGCTTGATTGATGAAAACTGATTCTAACAGGGTAGAAAACATTGTGGGAAAAGGAGAAAATGCTGGTTACCAGCATTTTCTCCTTTTCCCACTCTGTTTGCAAAAGGTTTCTTCCCCATGGTCGTTAAAACTCCGGATTGTGTGTTAAAGACAGTTGAATTGTGAAGTACATGTAATTGGCAAAGCAAATTTTTGTCATTACAGTGCCACTTAAATGTTATGTAAATTGCTACAGGAAATTTTTGTTGTTGATGAGGTGATTAACTCTCTACTGAACAATTGTCCTGTTGTTTTAATTACCCTGATGTAACCAGTCTTTTCTCCTTTTCCCTTGCTGTTTTCTACCCTTACGAAGACAAATTCAAGTATTTGAAACACTTTTAGTTTGTCTTCTGCAAACGCTTTCAAATTTGCCTGGTAAAAATTTTACCCTTTACCAGATCACACAATTTCAGATGTGTCTAAATTGAAAACGTTTGCAGACAACAAAATTTATGAGATATGGCTCATATGATAACATTTGTCTCTAAAGGGGTAGAAAACATTGTTGGAAAAGGAGAAAATGCTGGTAACCAGCATTTTCTCCTTTTCTCACAATGTTTTTTGAAAGTCTTTATCCCCTGGTTTGTTTAAACTGGGGATTATGTGGTAAAAGGTCAAAGGGGTAGTATTTTATCCCATTACTAGAACAGTGCATATTGAAAGCATTTTCTCCTTTTTCCACAATCTTCTTTACTCTTTCAGCATCGAATCGTACCATTATAGCCCCAGTTGTTTAGTTGTCTGCAAATGCTTTCGAATTTGACAAGTCGTAAAACTTTGTGGTGTGGTAAAGAGTTAAAAGGATATAGCATTTTCTGTGGAGCCGGAGTAGCTCAGTGGGTAGCGTACAGGACTTGAGAACAAGGGTTGGTTGATCGCGATGCGAATTTTTTTTGTGTGATCCCCGGCTTGGCCAATCTCTTCCTGAGGATTGATGATAGTCATTATGACAGGATTCATTCCTCTGTCACTGCTGACCATTGCTTTGATGATGGTTATGTGAGAAAGCAGCCACTGTGGCTTGGAAAGAATATTGTGTGTTAGTACTTGTGAAAGAAACTCCAGGAAAGCATGGATAAGTGTACTGGGCACCAGGATATAACTGAAATAATTTTGAAAATGGCATTAAACAGCCTACAGTTACAGCATTTTCTCCTATTGCAATGATGGTTTCAAAAGCCCTTGTGAAATAAGTCATCCTTTGGTGAAGGATTAAAAAAGAGTTGTTCTGAACAGTGGTGCTAATTCTGGATATTGACTGAACCATTTATTTGTGATAGTGCAAATGAGATTCAGTGAGGAAGATTTTCCTAGAGTAGACTCTTAGCTTAATTATCAACACATTCAAGGGGCCCTGCTTCAAAAAGCATACAAACAAAAGAAACAATTCAGTGCTTTTGGGAGCTAAAAAAGAAAGAATTAATTGATTGATTGAATGGTGTTTAACGCCACTTTCAACACCATGGCTGTATATCCTTGGTTTCACCAGTAGGCTACGGCTCTGAGGGATATTCCCACAAAAACCTGGTGCATCCAGTGAGGCGCAAACCTGGGGCCTCCTGGTAACGAGCCCTTCAGTCTACCACTTAGTTTTGCAGGACCCTTGAAGAAGAAAGAAAACAAATCAGCAAATATGGAAAAAGGTGAAAATGCCAATATTATATACCCATTTTAGAGCAAATCTCATCATTCCATTGGGTGAACTATTCACCAGTCATTGCAAATATTAGTTTCTCTCTAAAGTTCAAAACAAGTCATCTCATTGGCTGATGCAATGTCTCAGGCAATGGGTAGACCAGTCCTAGCTAGCTAGAACTAGGAAGCAGATTTGAATTAAGAATGAAGTTAAGTTAAACATGAACCAGAATCAGAATTCAGTGGAATGGAGTTTGTTAACATGACTCAGAATTGGAGCTGAATTTAGAATGGAATTGGTTAACATGAGCCAAAATCAGAACTGAATTTAGAATGGAGCTGATGATCATAAGCCCAAATCAGAACTAAATTTAGAATGAGGGTCAGTATTCACCAACCACTCTGAAGTAAATTCTTTATCTTACTGTCCAAGAATTTCAACATTTGAAAGTAAAATAACCTCTGATTGGCTAAAGCAAATGGTTTAGCCAATCATCAGGTGCGTTACTTTCAAATATAGAAAATTCTGGAGAATAGGACTGAGAACGTTCTTAAGAACAGTTGGTTAATATGGACCCAGAAGTTATTGTTGAACATGAACCCATTCAGAACTGAAATTTAGAAGGGAGTTGGAAAACCTGAATTAGAAATGAATTTAGAATGGAGTTATTGGACGTGAGCCCAAATTAGATCTGAAGTTCGAATCGAGTAGTTGTACATGAACACTGATCAGACCTGAATTTAGAATTGAATTTGTGAACAGTTGGTAACCGTATCCCCCCCTCCCCCCCCCCCCCCCCCCCCCCCCCCAAAAAAAAAAAAAAAAAAAAAAAAAAAAAACTGAATTTAAAATTGAGTTGGTTACATGAACCAGAATCAGAACTGAATTTAATGTAGAGTTGATGAACATGATTTTATTCAGAAATGAATTTAGAATGGAGATAGTGAACATTGATCAGAATTAGATCTGAATTGAGAATGGAATTGTTGAACATGAATGTGTAAATCAGACCTGAATTTAGAATAGAGTTGATGAACATGAACCCATATCAGCACTGAATTTGGAATAGAGTCAGTGAACATAAACCCAAACCAGAACTGAATTTAGAATGGAGTTGGTGAACATATACCTGAATCAGAATTGAATTGAGAATAGAGTTAGTGATGATAAACCCAAATCAGAACTGAATTTAAAATGGGGTTGGTGAGCATAAACCTGAATTGGAACTGAATTGAGAGTAGAGTTGGGGAACATGAACCCAGATAATGGATTTCTGTCTGGTCTGTCTTAGTGTGAAGAGACCATGTAAAAAGCTAACAAGTGTGAGTGTATTTATAGGATAATGGTTATGGTTTATTTGACAGGGGGGCCAAGATTTTTCACCTATAAATAAAATTTGTTTTCATTTTGTTGTAATGCATGGGTTACAAAGAGTTAACACTGTACCAAAATAATCCCTTATTTCAGACTCTGAAGGAGAGGCCTTTTGAAAACGCTGTGGTAAAAAAGAGAAAATGCTTGTCACTAGCAATTTCTCTCTTTCCCATAATGTTTCCTACCCTTTCAAAGATAGTAATAACATTTTGACCAACATATCATTTGTTGTCTGCAAGTGCTTGTAAGTGGATCAAGTCTAAAAATTTGTGGTTAGGTAAAGAGGTAAAAAACTACTTACCTAGACAAAAATCCAGCTTGTGTAGAGAAACCTAATGGTCCCTTCCCTATTTTCATACAAACAATTCTGATTTGTTTTTAAAGGCCCAAGTGGCCAAAAACATAATGCAGGTGTTAAAATGCATTTGAATTAAACCATACCATTCAAAAGTATGGAAAATATGGTAAAAAAAAAAAGACAATCTGCTGTCGTATGGTCAGTCCTAGCGTTAGTCGCTGGCAGAAAAATGAATTTCAGAATCAGGCAAAAAGTAAACAAAAGATAAAATGGCCTGGCAACTTTTAAAATAGTTTTGAAATTAATTTCTCTAGCAGTGACTAACATGTACACCGACCCTACAATAATAGAACATGCAATCTGATATTGGATCTACACCATACACTAACTGATACTAGAACTGAACTGATACTAGACTCCGATTCATCTCATCTTTAATAGCAGTGGATTGATTGATTGGTTGGTTGATTTGCTGGTTGATGGATGGATGGATGGATTGTATGGTGATTAATGCTGTTGTCAAAATTATTCGGTTTCTGTCACTGCAGCCAGTGCACCTATCCATACTTTCCTGTAGTTAGTTCTTTAACTACATTTTCATGCAATTTTCCGACATAACCATCATCGAAACGATGATCAGCAGTGAGAGAGGAATGAGTTCTGTCACGATGGCTCATAAGTCCTCAGAAAGAAACTGGCTAAGCTGGGGATTCGAAACAGCAACCTCCCCTGCTTTTAAGTCCTGAATGCTACTACCTGCACTCACTGAGCTTGGCTCGCTAGCAGTAGAAATCTTCTTGACAGCATCGAAATAAAAGTTGAACTCCTTGAGTTGGTAGTGAAAAAGATATTGCAATTTCAAAGCCTATTTTGTCAGAGTATCTGGCTTAAAGGCAGACATTGTAGATCCATTGTAGATTAATTTTTACATGCTTTGCAGCCTGATCTTGATCTAAACTGTCTGCATAAGGAATTAATTAATCAGGAATGAGGGCTACTAAAGTTAATTACGATCATAAAGGTGAAATTGAACTAAACTAGGGTATCCATTGAACTTTTATTAACCTAATTCTGGAATGTCAGTAGGTGTGAAGAGCTCTCAATAAGAAGATCAAATTGTAAACCCTTATCTTGCAAAGTAAGTTAAATGAAACTTTTAAGCCGATAGTAAAAACTTGAATAATGCTATTTCAAACTTTTTTTTTTTTTGAGAAAAATATCTCCTTATCGGACAGTGTAACATCCAAGATCATACTGCACGTTTTGTGCATTCTGATCTTGATCTATACTATCCACTAAATGTCAGTGAGTCACACTTAGAAGCTTAAGGGTTAACAAGTCTTGCAGTGCCAAAGGAGCAAAATTAACCTACAACTCCTTACCAAAGGACAAAATTTTTGACTGGTCCAGATGGAAAGTATTTGCAGATTACATATCAGATGTTGCTCAAATATTAGGGTGTGTCTTTGAAAGGGAGGAAAACATGGTGGGAAAAGGAGAAAATGCTGAACACCAGCATTTTCTCCTTTTCCCACAATGTTTTCAAAAGCCTTTCTCTTTCAGGGTCATTAAAAACTCAGGCTTGAGTGGTACTGGGTTAAGGCTGCTTTGTGAGACACATTGGCCTTTTATGGACAGTGTAGATCAAGATCAGACTGCACAGAATGTGCAGTCTCAGTATTTCTTAACCCTTAGAGCGCCGAATAAACCTATCAGACATTTCCAGTCTAGAAATATGACCCAAGTATTAGCTCTTCTATGGTCAATTTTGTCTACAATGTTTCATCAAAGCGGACAGTGTAGATCAAAGATCAGGCTGCATGTTTTGTGCAGCCTGATCTTCATCTACTCTGGCCGCAAAGGCAACTATAGTCATGAAAGGCGTTTCAATGGTTAAACCTTCACTGTCGAATACATTAGACTTTTCCCAGAGAAGTAGCTTTGAAATTGAAATGTTTTGGCTTTGATTTTGATTCAATTTTTGTTTATTTATGGGTAGAGCCCCATGAAGCCCGTGAGTTATGTTACAGGGGATAGTGCAAGATACAGGAAAAAACCCATCCAGAGTTACACCTGGTTCTTTTATGTGTGCATTGTATAGCACGGTCACACAGGACCTAGGTTCATTAGGTCTTATCTGAAAATTTTTTTAGTAATTTTAGGTGGGCAGCCATGGGTATTCGATCCACTTTGGCTTGTACTAGTAGCTGGGAATTTATGTTTATCTTGCATCAAAGAGGTTAGAATTCTGAATTCTTTTTCCTTCTTGAATAAATTTCTAGCAAGTGATTTGGAAAAAAAAAATTCTTTATCTGTAAAGTTAATGAACATGATGCATGATACCTATACATCTTTAAACATTGTTTAAAAATGAGAAATTTCTCATTCACAACCAAAAGTCATCACATGTTTGTGATTTGTGAAGAATTTCTGTAATGAAAAAAGATCCTGCAATTTTCAGGGCTGATCTATCAGAAAAGTTCCGACACTTCGTAGGTCTAAGCTAGACAGCAGGTTCTGTTCAGTCTGATCTCAATTTACATCCAGAGTCCTGCATGGCTCAATAGTTAAGATGAAGGATCTGTAACCAGTTGAGGCCCTGAGTTTCAAACCTCACTCGAAGTGCTTTGTTTTTCTTCAGAGTGACCTTGGACTTACATATTTAGAGCCGGTCCACATAATTGGAGCCTTTCCTTAATTGTGTTATTTTGGTGTTAGTCCTTTTCAGTTCTGTACCAGCAACGAATGTAGCAATTCAAGACATTAATTCACAATTTTAGAACAGCACACCACTCTCTCATGGTTTAATGGCAATAACAGACTGTGTTTAGGTTCTTGACGTATTATTTCCACTATGGTCAACCCATGGCACAAATGATTCAGACAATACTGTACACATTCTACAAATTTCGATTGTGTATAAAACAAGCTGAAAGGCCAGAGCATCATTCTCCTTTTTTATCACACCCCATTTTTTTCGGGGGCATATAGTTCTTGTTTATTCTGTCCTTTTTCGTGTCCGGGCCATAAATTTTTCCCTATTTTTCAATTTCAGTATAACTGGGCACAAATGTTAACCACATCAAGACCAAGTGTCATGCACAAGAGATTTGTCCTTAGGTTAAAGGTCAAGGTCACAGCAAGGTCAAATGTATTGGGGGGTAGTATTGATGTCGGGCCTTTAACTTTTTATTTATGGATGAATTTCGGTATAACTTTGCAGAATTGTTAACCACATAAAGATGATGTGTAATGCGCAAGACTTGTATCCATGGGATGAGAGTCAAGGTCATAACAAGGTCAAATGTGTGTAGGGGATAGTATTTTTGTCTGGCCTGTAACTTTAATTTTCATGAATTTCAGTATAATTTGCAGAATCGTTAACCACATAAGGACGATGTGTCATGTGCAAGAGTCATGTCCTTGAGGGGTAGCTGTTTTTCTAAGGCCATAACTTTTTTCTTTATGACTTAATTCAAAATAACTTTTCACAAATATTAACCACATTGAGAAACTGTGTCTTGTGCAAGAGTCATGTCTGTAGGGTAAAGGTCAAGGTCACAACAAGGTCAAATGTGTTTTGGGAGATCGTATCCATATTTAGCCTATAACTTTTAAATGATTGTGGAATAGTTAACCACATAAGGACGATGTGTCATGCGCAAGAGTCTTGACCTTGGATTGAAGGTCAAGTTCTTACCACAAGGTCAAATGTGTTTTGTTGGGGTAGCCATTTTCTTATCCGCATCATAACTCTTTTCTTTATGACTTAATTCAAAATAACTTGGCAAAAATGTCAAGCACATTGAGAAGATATGCCATGCATAAGAGTCCTGTCTGTAGGATAAAGGTCAAGGTCACATCAAGGTCGTATGTGTTTTCGCAACTTTGCGGGGCCATCAATCACTTCTCGGTGACAGGTCTTGTTGGAATTTCAAAGACATAAGAAAAAATAATTACAAAGAATGACAAGCTTATCTGTTTTTCAGTTGTTTTTGAGCTGATAATTTCGGAACCGGAAGACCAACACAACATTGTCTCGTCAGAGCCATTGGCTCTGAAAATGATGTTTCCTACCCATGTGAATGTCACATTCAGATACAAATTTTAAAGACCTCAGAGAACTTGGAACTTAACATTAAGTTAACACGTTCAGTCAATTTACTGGCTGATCTTTGTCTGCACTGACCCAAAAAGCTTAAGTTCTAAAGTTATGAAAGAGATTACAACTCATTCCTACTGACAACAAAATTTTGGACTTTTCAAAATTGAAAATTTATGAAAGCAGACTGCTACTTAAATGTTACTTGATTATTAATGGTATTTTGTCTATGATAGGGTAGAAAACAATGTGGGAAAAGGATTTTCTTCTCTGCCCACAGTGTTTTCAAAAGCCCATTTCCTCAGAGTGGTTAAGAGACTTGATTGGTAAAGAGATTATGGTAAACAGCATCATATCTGATAAAAGTAGATGACCTATAATCCTATCACAGTGTCTCACACTTACCGTATTGTCTCTTTTTAACACTCCCAAGGTGTTACATTTTCCAAAAGAGGAGCGATTAGTAGAAGTAAAATGATATAGACATTTCCAAGGACTACGATAACAGTACAGTTGGGTTTTGGTTAATCAGAGGGGGAGCAATAATAAGGTATAGTAAGGTAGACACAAATTTTATAGTCCTCAAGAGACTTGGAACTCTGAAAGTAAGATAAGACATTCAATTAATTTACTGGCTGATCTTGATCTACACTGACTCCATAAGTAGATAAAACATTTATTGGCACTTCAACTCTTTTGCAGATGGCAATATTTTGGACTTTAAAAAATTGAAAGCATGCCGACTGCAGATTAAATATGACTTGAATAATGGCATTTGTCTGTTATTGGGTATTGTGGGGAAAGGAGAAAATGTTTTCAAAAGCCCATTTCTACAGGGCACACACAGTCATGACTTTTAACACCCCTGAGGAAAACAATTGAAAACATTTTGGGAAAAGGAGAAAATGCTGGTAACCCCGTAAGCCTTTTCTCCTTTTCGCTCAGTGATTTTTTACCCTATGATAGACTGATTTAATATTTTGAGTTACATTTGTCATCTGTAAATGCTTTCAGTTTGGACAAGTCTTAAATTTTGTTGTCTGGTAAAGGGTTAAAAACACTAGATTGGTAGAGTTGATGTTGACAGCATCATATCTGACAGAAATAGATGACCTATAATCCTCTATGTCACAATATGTCAAACTCAGATACAAATTCTGTAGTCCTCCAAGGACTTGGAACTAAGTGAGTTCAGAGCTCCAGATAGAGGGAGTGATTTTGATTTCACAGTTGAAAATGTTATTCACTCTCATCTAAACTGTATGTTGTGGGGTAATCATTAGAATTGTCTCATTGAGATGATTCTAATGAGTACCCACAACATAGCATTTGGAAGAAAAATAATGGAATTAGAATACTTTCACTCCCTATTATGTGGAGGTCTGTATGATGACATTAAATTAACACATCTAATTGATTTACAGACTGATCTTGATCTACACTGAACCCTGAAAGCAACTTAAGTCTTAGTATGGACTCTACTGATTTAACCCTTTAGCATATGATTGCAGGTCTTTTGAAAACATTGTAGGAAAAGGAGAAAATGCTGGTAACCTATTCTCCTATTCCCACAATGTCTTCTACCCCTTTAAAGATAATTTCTATTATTTGAGCTATATTTCGTTTGCGGTCTGCAAATTCTATAGAATGGCTCAGAATCGTTACGAGCAATTTCTCCTTTTCCCACAGTGTTTTCAAAAGACTTGTTCGGCAGACACGTGAAAACCAGGGCTTGTTTTGGAAAGGGTAAAGCCTGATACTCATAAAACTTTTTCAGAATGTTGATCTGGATAAAATCTGGGACAAGTTTGAAATTAGGTCACATTGGGTAACAAAGTAGGTCACTGGGCCGAATCTTAGAAAAAACTTTTGTGCACTCTGGAGGCCACATTTTCAACCTGATACTCATGAAACATTGTCAGAATGTTTGTCTGGATAAAATCTTAGACGAGTTCGAAATTAGGTCACGTCTGGTCAAAAAGTAGGTTACAGGGCCAAATCTTAGAAAACCCTTGTGTGCGCTCAGGAGGCCACATTTTCAGCTTGATACTCATGAAACATGTTGAGAATATTTGTCTGGATGAAATCTCGGCCAAGTGTGAAATTGGGTCATGTTTGATCAAAAAGTAGGCCACTGTGCCAAATCTTAGAAAAACCGTAGGTGCAGTCTAAAGGCTACGTTTTCAGTCTGATACTCATGTAACACTGTCAAAATGTTTGTCTTGATGATATCTTGGCGGAAAAAATTGATATTGAGTCTAGTCAGATCAAAAAATAGGTCACTGGATGAAATCTTAAAGCAACTTGAGTGCACTGGAGAGGCCACATTTTCAGCCAGATTCAAAATTCAAAAATAGGTCAAGTCAGTCAAAAAGTAGATCACTTACACTCATGCATTAAACCTCATCACGACCAGGATCATTTAAGCCTTATCAATCCTAGATGTCCTTACTCAGGTGAGCATTTTAGGGCCAATGGCCCTCTTGTTTTATTTAATGCTATGTCATTGTAAAAGGGTTTTTTTTTTGGTGGGAAATTATCACTTCAACAAAATAGCTTGTTTCAAGTGTCATAGAAACCATGATTATCATTTTACATGAAAAATAATCTACTTGAAAGAAACAGAGACTTTTGAAAGCATTTTAAGAATCAGATAAGAAAACAACTTGATCTAAAGAGTAAATCTTACAAAGTCTAGGACAGATCAGCATTAAAAACCTAACAATCCTGTGTTTAAATGATCCTGAGTTTGAAGGCTTTTGAAAACACTGTGGGAAAAGGAGAAAATGCTGGTAACCAGCATTTTCTCCTTTTCCCACAATGTTTTCTATCCTGTCTGAAACATATGTCATTATGTGAGCCACATTTACTTTGTCATCTTCCATTCATCTTCATTCATCTTCCATTGCTTTTAATATGGAAGAGTTCAAGATATTGTAATCTAGAAAATTGAAAGCAGTTGCAGACGACAAATTCACTGTGACTGCAATGGTGTGAGAAATCTTTTGAACATTAGAAAACATTGTGAGATAAGGAGAAAATGCTGGTGACCAGCATTTTCTGCTTTTCTCACAATGTTTTTAATTGCCTTTTGTCAGGGAGTTGTTAAAAACTCAGGATTGTTTGGTGGTGATGGGTAAAAAAAGAGGCCAAGGGAAAATTCTAGGAGATGAAAAAAGATGATATCAGTGGTTTTCATGACAAAGTGATTATGGTAAATTGATTAATTTCTATATGATACGTCACGCTACTTTGTTCTAATCGTTAAAATGTAAGCTTCACAAAATTGATAAATCATGCCAGGTTGGAGGAACTTTTGTGCCGAAAGAGAATCCAAAAAGGTTATTTACATGGTTTTTAGCTCCACTGGCCAAAGATCAGCAAGTATATGTCATGGCCCTGTGTCTGTCATGCATCTGTTGATGCATGCATCTATTCATTAACTTTCTGTTCATTAATTTTCATTTCAAACATCTTCTCCTTTGAAACTACCAATCCAATTATTTTGACTAAAGTTCACAGAAATCACATCTTACTATGGTCTGCTTCAGAATTTCTTGAAAAATTTAATTCTGGTAAAAACTCTGATTGCCATAGCATAAAAACTGAGAAATATTGAAAACCTTTGAAACCTTGTCCGCAACCGTGAGGTCTAGGGCTACCAAATTCAGTTTCATCTAACAGCCTTCTAGTATCCATTATAGGAAAAGAATAAAATGCCCAAAACACCATTTAGTGCCTTCATAAGCTACTAAACTAAGAACCGCAAGGGTTAAAAGGTTAAAGGTTATATCCATCTATAATTAGGTACCTTCAATCATATCAATCTTTGTACACAAACATAATCAGTCTTTATGCATAGGTTTGATTTTCCTAAATTTCCAGGTGAATTTACTGTTTAGTGTACATATACCACAAATACCACCAAGTTGTTTGCCATAGCTGGGATTTGAACCTGCAATATCCAAAAACAGTGTCCAGAGACATCTCTCAGCAAAACAAGATTTGCTAGGGTGTTTTTATCTCTGAAGACAATATTTTTGGTGCAATATTCATGCTAGTTATTCAGATTTTTTGTCGCAAAATTGGTCTTGTGGGGTCAAAAAGTTGGTCATGAAATACTTTGTTACACTATTGAGGCTACATTTTCAGTCCAAAACTCATGAAAGTTGGTCAGAATACTTCAGACAAGTGAGAAAATGGGTCACATAAATTCAGAAACTAGGTCACCAGGTTCAACATGGGGGAAAAAAACCTTTTGTACATTCTGAGCCCACATTTTCCATACAGAACTTACGAAGGTTTGTCAGAATGTTTGTCTTGATGATATTTAGGACTTTTCTGAGAAATGGTCATTTTGGGCCAAAAAGTAAGTCACTTACTAAGACAAATCGTAGAAAAGCATATGTACACTCTTTTCTGTCCAATACTCACAAGAATTGGTATGAGTTTTTCTGGATGATATCGCGGACAAGCTTGAAAATTGTTCACATCAGGTCAGAAAGTAGGTCACTGGAACAAATATTTGAGAAACCTTGTGTACAGTTTTTCAGAGGCCAGACTTTTGGTCCAAAACTCATGAAAGTTGGTTAGAATGTTTGTTGTGATGATATCTGTGAGGTTGAAAATGAGTCTTGTTGGATCAGAAAGTAGGTCACCACAACAAATTCTAGAAAAAACTTGTGAAAACTCTCGACTTCACATTTTCTGACCCATACACATGGAATTTTGTTAGAGTGCTTGACTCGATATCACAGAAGAGATTGGAAATGGGTCATGTTTGGTCAAAAAGGCTCAGGTGAGTGACTCAGGGCTATTGTGGCCCTCTTTTTTTGAATAAGATTTTTGCAAAACAAAATCTATTTGTATGCCACTTTATTATACATGGTGTATAGACTATAACAATTGACCTAGCAGGGCGTGGCAAACCTTTGACATAAGTTGTCCAGTTTATTTTTCATTGAAGTGGCCTCAAGCCAGTTTGGAATCATTGCAGTAAATCTACATAAATACATGCATCAAAACAGCACTTTAGCGATCCTTTACGGCTACTTACAATGATTTCCGAACAAGCTATCTTACTAAAATGCAGTGAACTGTAATATTGCTCCACCCAGCTGGGTCAATTCTTACAGCCTATAATGTGATAATTTAGTATTGGTATAAGTTAAAGAATTCACAAATAGGAAGAACATCAGGCATGGTGGCTCTGGACCTCCCTATGGTTAACCTTTGACCAAACAATCCTGTGTTTCAACAACCCTGAACAAGGAGGTTTTTGAAAACATTGTGGGAAAAGGAGAAAATGCTGGTAACCAGCATATTCTCCTTTTCCCACAATGTTTTCTATCCAGTCAGAGAACTTCAACTCCTTTGTGTAAATTTCAAATTTGTAGTCTACCGATGCTTTCAGTTTCAACAGGTCTAAAATTTTGTTGTGTGGTAAACGGTGAAAAGAATGGCACCAATTTCATGATCAGAGTTTAGCTGTTTCCACATAAAATGTCAGTCTCTCATTCAGAGAAAAGTGCCAGTAAATTAGCTTTTTTCTGTAACATCAGATAAAAAAAAAAACCCACTCTCTGAGTACTTGAGTCTCGCTGTCTCACCCATGTTACTCCTATGATAGAAACACAGTGAGAGGGAGGTGTGGCCTCTGTTTTGATACACTGCATGGATTGATTTTTTAAATTTTGACAAAATGCTGAATTTAAATGGCTTTTTTTTTGTGCTTTAAACTTTGATTGATCTATGCGTCCTATTCTAGGGAACTTTAAATTATGTCTGGATTTATTGATATGGTGATGGTGCCATTAAGCAGTTTATACTCTGTACTAACACCATGTCATAAAATTCTATGCAATAAGTACCAAAAATAACAATTTCATGACATTGTGTTTGCCAAGCCTATGAATTGATGAGTCATGCTCTGTGAAAAAGGGTTTAAATGCATCTGCAAAAAGTATTGACAGCCAGTGCACAGGCTGACCTGGGCCGATAAATTTTGCCACTAGTCAATTTTCTGCATGTGTAGGGACCATTGCACATCATGATTCAGTCTGTCGTTTGACAAAATAGATTTTATGGATCCATAAATATGTGATAATTATCGTGGTATAATGCATCACAGAAATGCATTTAACCCCCCTTTTGCCAGAGCATGGCTCGTATATATTACACCATTGTGGTATCATTAAAGTTTCTGGAATTTGATGCCTAGATCAAGTAATAAGATAAAGCACAGAAGACAGAAAAAACCATTTAAAATCAGCATTTTGTCAATTTTCTACCATAAAATAAGTGCAGTATTTTAAAGCAAAAACCACATGACTCTCCACCATGAGCAACTGATATCGCCCCAAGTCGGCTTGTCTAATGCCTGATGTGCTGAGCCATGAAGAACCCTTCAACCCTTAAAGCACCTTTCACAACTGACGTTGCCTTTGCAACTAGTGTAGATCACGATCAGACTGGACAAAATGCACAGTCTGCTCTTTGATCTACACTGTTACTGTGCTGATACATTCTGTAAAATAGCGACCTCAAAATTGCAATTATAATTATGAGTCTTATTTCCAGATTGAAAATGTCTGGTGGATTTATTCAGGGCTCTAGGGGTTAAGATATACTAGTACACAAAAGAAGTTTGATTAACCTTTTTTCCAATGGACAAAATTTTAGACAAAGTTAAGATGATTCAGAAAAAGAAAATTCTCTTTTGAAGGGAAGAAAACATTGTAGGAAAAGGAGATAATACTGCTTACAAACATTTTCTCATTTTCTCACATTGTTTTCAAAACCCTTCTTTCTTGGGATCGTTAAAACCACTGATTGTTTTGTAAAAGGTTAACTCTGTTTCACAGACAAAATCTAAGACTTATCCAAAGTCAAAGGTGGCTCAAATGATGCAACTTGCCTTTAAAGAGTTTAAAACATTGTGGGAAAAGGAGAAAATGCTGTTTACCAGCATTGTCTACTTTTCCCATAATGTTTCCAAAGCTTTCTTGCTCAGGGTTGTGAAAACTCAGGATTGTTTGGTAAAGGGGTTAACCGTTTCCCAAGCGATAAATTTTAGACTGTTCCAAATTGAAAGATTTTGCAGACGACAATTTTAAATTTGATGAAAATGGCAGAAAGTTCTCAAAAAGGGTAGAAAACACTGTGGGAAAAGGAGAAATTGCTCGTTACGAGCAACTTCTCCTTTTCCCACAGTGTTTTCAAAAGACTTGTACTGCAGACACGTGAAAACCAGGGCTTGTTTGGGAAAGGGTTAATATACAAAAAGCAACAATATTTTTTTTTCAATGGATTTTGAAGTCAGTTGGTTAAGGATACGTCTTGGGGGTCAAGAGGTGCTTAGCTTTAACTCTAGACCAGACAATTCCGAATGTAACAACCATGAAGAAGACAGCATTTGACGCTCAATAGTTGCATGAAAAGGAGAAAATGCCAGTAACTAGCATTTTCTTCTTTTCCCACAAGGTGTCCGACTCTTTCACAGACACTTACCATGTTTCAGCTAACTTTGATAAGCTGTCTACAAATGATTTCAATTTGGACCACTCCAAAATTTTGTCTTTTGGTAAAGAGTTAACTCTTTACTAGACATTCTAAGTTTTAACTACCCTGAAGAAGACACCCTTTGACAATATTGTGGGTAAAGAAGAAAATGCCAGTAACCAGCATTTTCAGCTTTTTCCACACTGTTTTCTACCCATTTTCAAGATGAATTTCATTGTTTTAGTCTGACATCTAATTTGTTGTCTGCAAATGCATTTAATTTGGAAAAGTCTACAACTTTCTCAGTCTGTGTAGAGTTAACTCTTTACCACATAATCCTGAGTTTTAAGGATGCTAAAAGAGAAGGCTTTTGAAAATACAATGGGAAAAGGAGAAGATAATGGTAACCAGCATTTTCTCCTTTTTCCACAATGTTTTCAAAGACAGAATTATTAAATGAACTACATGAAATATGTCTTCTGCAAATGCTTTGAATTTGGAAAAGTCTACCATGTTGTTGATCAGATTTGCGTAGAGTTAAAAGCCTGATAGTGAAGACATTTTGTCTCCAAAGTGCCTACATCTCTAGTGATTTAGTGGCAATTTTTATCATTTCATGATGATTCAATATTGAGCTTAACCCTTTACCACACAATGTCGACTTCTAATGGCCCACATGAAAGAAGCCTGTTGAAAACATGGTGGGAAAAAGAGAAAATGCTGGTAACCAGTTTAGTGGTTACCAGCATTTTCTCCTTTTCCCACCATGTTTTCTAAACTTTGCGAATTTTTTCCTTTGACTTTTTCACAGTTATTTTGTCATCTGCAAAATGCTAAAACAATTTGGACTAGTATGAAATTTTGTCGCTTTGTACTTTAGGGTTAAATGCAAGTTTTTGATCATCCTAACTATATATTTCCTCATGTTTAAAATTCTGAATATCTTGTATGGGGCTTTCATCATGCTCAGTAGTTAAAGGCCCAATTGTGATCAGAAAACAATGCAGGTGTTAGCAGTGAACTATATCAGACGAAAGAATGAACAGACAGGTCTCTATTGAAGGCATTCACTATTGGCTGCTAGTAAGCTTTTAACTCTTTACCACACGACAAAATTTTAGACTGGTCCAAATTGAAAGCATTTGCAGACGACAAAATGAATGTGACCCAGAAATTGAAATTTGTCTTGGGAAGAGTAGAAAACATTGTGGGAAAAGGAGAAAATGCTGGTTACCAACATTTTCTCCTTTTCCCACAATGTTTTCGAAAGGTTTCTTTCTCATGGTCGTTAGAAGTCGGGATTGTGTGGTAAAGGGTTAAATAACATACAATCAATCAATCAATTAATCAATTGATCAATCCATCAATCAATTGATTCCTGCACTGTTGAACTCTTTTCCTCGTAGAACAAATCTCTAGGAGACAACTTTCAGAAAACATTCTTGTAAAATATAAATAAATATTTAACTCTTTACCAAACAACAAATATTAGACTTGACCAAATTGATTGTACACATATTTACAGACCACAAATTAAACATAGGAAAAATATGATTTGAGAAATATTGTGGGAATAGGAGAAAATGCTGGTTACTAGCATTTTCTCCATAGCCTAAAATGTTTTCTACATGGGCTTCTTTTCTTTAGGGTCGTTAAAACAAAGGATTGTGCAGTAAAGTGTTAACCCTTTACCAAGCATTCTCATGTTATACTGACCATGAGAAAAGTCTTTTTGAAAACATTATATAGAACAGAATTTTCTCCTTTTCCCTCTTTGTTTAAAACCCTCACAAAGACAAATCCAATTATTTAAGCCACATGTAATTGAATTTTGTTGTTTGCAAAATGCTTTCGACATTAGCAAGACTTAGTGTTGAACTTTGTCACAAGGAAAAGTAAAACGCTTTGGCAAAATGAGACAGTGTTCATTGTGTACTAAAGGTTTTCTGAAGTTAGTTGAATGTTCAGTCACTTAATTAACTCTTTAGCACACGACAAAATTTCAGGTTTAACCAAGTTGAAAGCATTTGCAAGCGACAAATTTAATATTACTCAAAAGATGGTTTCGATTTCTGACTTTGAAATGATAGAAATGATAGAAACCATTGCAGGAAAAGGAGAAAATGCTGGTTACCAGCATTTTCTCCTTTTCTTACAATGTTTTCAAAAGGATTCTTTCTCAGGGTTGTTAAAACTCCGGGTTGTGTGAAAAAGAGTTAAACTGACATGATATAAGTGAACACAAAGCACGAAGTTGCATGCTAATAGTTCATTAAGAATGAAGTAGTTGATGGACTTGATTCTCAGGTAAAATGGACTCTTAGCCCTTTCAGGACCATGGACAGAAACTGAGATATTTTGCCGACAGCATGGATCAAGATCAGACTGCACAGAACATGCAGTCTGATCTTGGATCTATACTACCCTCTGGTTATTTCATGTCTACAAGATTGAAATCTTTATTAGTTTCAGTGGGCCGAGCCCCTGTAGCACAGTCAGTAGTGTACAGGACTTGAGAACAGGAGGTCGCTGGTTTGATCCCTGGCTCGGCCAATTTCTTTCGAAGGATTGATGATAGTCATTGCAACAGGATTCATTCCTCTCTCACCGCTGACCATTGCTTCTACGATGGTTATGTGGGAAAGCAGCCAGTGGCTTGGAAAGAATATTGTGCGTAGTACTGGTAAAAGAAACTCTAGGAAAGCATGGATAGGTGCACTGGCCGCCGTGATATAACTGAAATAATGTTAAAAACGGCGTTAAACACCATACAATCAATCAATAGTTTCAGTGGGTTGAATTTACAGCCATTGAAAACAGGTTGAGTTTGTATATTTGATGCTAAAAGAGTGAACCCCCTTACCACACATGACTTTTGAAGACACTGAAGAAAAAAGGTTTTGGAAAACATTGTGGGAAAAGGAGAAAATGCTGGTAATCAACATTTTCTCCTTTTCCCATAATGTGCTACCCATCCATAAACAAATTTCATTCTTTGATTCACATTTATTTTGTCGTCTGTAAATTCTTTCGATTTGGACAAGTCTAAAATTTTGTGATATTGTAAAAAGTTTTTGTTACCTGTAACCTCTAATTATTATTATGTCTGTGACCTTACTTGGATACATGTACATTCTGCTTCACCTACAGTAGGGCACTAGTAGAAAAAAATATATAATGTAGATTTTCAGTTAAACATCTTGGCAGAAAGCACTGGTTGGAGACTTGTGCATTTAAAGTAACCCTTACAGTCTGCAGAATAAACCAGCATTTTCTTCATTTTCCGCAATGAGAACAAAAACATTCTTCCACAGGGTTGTGAAAATTCAGGATTGTGTGGTAAAGGGTTAAATGAGATTCATGTATCTCTAATTTGAATGAACCCTTTACCACGCAGTTCCCAGCTTTAATGATCCCTAGAAATATGGCTTTTGAAAGCATTTTGGAAAAAGGGAAAAATCCTGGTAACCAGCACTTTTCTTCTTTTCCCAAACGTTTTTCACCATTCCAAAGACAATTAACATCATTTGAATAAAATTTCATTTGTGGTCTGCACATATCTGTCTTTGACAAACCTAAAGTTTTGTTGTTTTCTGAAATGTTAACATTGTGGGAAAGCATTGTGGGAAAAGGAGAAAATGCTTCTTTTCCCATGATGATTTTAACCATTCCAAAGACACTTAAAATCATTTGAATTCATGGTCTGCACATACTTTCTCTTTGACAAACCAAAAGTTTTTTTCATTTTCTAAAATGTTAACTTTTACAAACTCCAGGATTTCAGTGCAGACAAGGTATTTCATGTTACTGTAATGAATGTTGCTCTTGGAAATTCCCAATACCCTCTTTACTTTTTAGTTCTTTGGCTCCACTCAAAAACAGTTTTGGAGCCAATGAATTTCTAAGTCTCAAGACTCTTCATCTGATTGGCTGAGACAGAATCAGACAGTCAGCCAATCGGATGTCTAGTCAAAAAATTTAGAATTAGACTAATCCTTTGAATGGGAAACTGATGAAAACTTCTCTTGGGTCCATATTCACCATAAATTATGAAGAACATTTCTAGTCTCATTCTCAAGAATTTTTAAATTTGAAAGTAACACAACTTCTGTTTGGCTAAACCATTTGGTAGCCAATCAGAAGTTGTGTTACTTTCTAAATGTAGAATAAGACTGAGAATGTTCTGGAGATTGCTTGGTGAATGCTGGGGCCTAAGGGATTATAAGACAGGCTTTTCAGCACAGAAAATAATCACCAGACTAGGGGATTATCATGTCTGAGAGTGCTAATTTTGTGTCTGAGGTCTGTAAGAGACAAGTGGGGGTGTCATTTTATCTTTGGCATCTCATCAGTACTTTCATTTGTTCATTTGAATGGGATTTTACGTTGGTTTTTTTAGCTCCACTGGCCGAAGGCCAGCGGGCATATGTCATGGCTCGGTGTCCGTCGTGCGTGACTGCGTGCGTCCATCCGTCCGTGCGTGAACTTTTATTTTAAACATCTTCTTCTCTGAAACTACCCATCCAATTTTCATGAAACTTCACAGAAATGATCCTGCCATGATCCTCTTCAGAATTTCTTGAAAGAATTTGATTCCTTCAAAAACTCTGGTTGCCATGGCAACAAAACTGAAAAATATTGGAAATCTTTAAAAATCTTCTTGTCTGAAACTATAAGGCATAGGGCTACCAAATTTGGCATGTAGCTTTATGTAGTAGACCTCTATCATGTTTCTTGAAATTATAGCCCTGGGGTCAAAATTGGCTCTGCCCCAGGGGTCACAAGTTTTACATAGGCTTATATAGAGAAAACTTTAAAAATCTTCCTGTACCTAGCCATAAGGCCTAGAGCTACCAAATTTTGCATTTAACTTGATCTAGTTAGTGTCTACCAAAAGTGCCCAAAGTACAGTCTTGGGGTCAATTTGGCCTCATGCTGGGGTTGGGGGGAGGTTCACAAAATTTAAATGGGCTTACATAGGGAAAACTTTTAAATCTTGGTGTACATAGCCATAAGGCTTAGGGCTACCAAATTTTGCATAATTATAGCATTATCTAGTGGACAACTACAAAGAGGGCCCAAGTTACAGCCCTAGGATCAAGTTTGACCCTGCACCAGGGGTCACAAGTTTTACATTGGTTTATGGAGTGAAAAGTTCAGAAACCGTCTTGTTACTAGCCATAAGACCAAGAACTCCCAAATTTGGCATGTTATTCTTCTAATACACATATTCCCCATTTAGTCCGACTGGGGTCAAAGTTTTATAAGGGCTTATATAGTGATAACTTCTTTTTAAGGTTTATATTTATAAGCCAGTGGAGCGATACAGGGCCATCATTGCCCTCTTGTTTTAAAAGATCTCTGTCATATAACATTGACGACTCCATTATTCATGCATTTATTTCCAGGGTTTTGCCAGTGCTTAACTCTTTACCAAGCCACAAAATTTTGGACTCAACCACTTTGAAGGCATTTGTGACGACAAATAAATGTAGCTCAAATGATAATTTCTGTCTTTGATAGGGTAGGAGACATTGTGGGAAAAGGAGAATAGCTTGTTCCTAGCATTTTCTCCTTTCCCACAACATTTTAAAAGCCTGCTCTATCAGGGTAATTTAATCTCCAAACTGTTTGGTAAAAAGTTAAAGGCTGTTTGTCTGTAATGCCTTACTGAGGAGGTACTCTAGCCAGACTGGCACTGCCATTGGGAATCATACTTGGTTTTGTTAGCTCCACTGGCCAAGGGCCAGTGAGCTTATGTTATGGCCCAGAGACTGTTGTGTGTTGGTCTGTGCGTTAACTTTTATTTCAAATATCTTCTCTGAAACTACCCATCCAATTTTGATTAAACAGAAATGATCCTGCTATGGTCCTCCTCAGAATTTTTGAATGAATTTGATTCCTGTAAAAATGCTGGTTGCCACAGCAACAAAACTGAAAAATATTGAGAATCTTTGAAAATCTTCTGGTCTGAAACCATGAGGTCTAGGGCTACCAAATTTGGCATATGGCTTCATCTAAATATGGACCACTACCAAAAATCTTCAAATGATAGCCCCGAGGCCCAGCCCCAGGGGTCACAAGTTTTACATAAGCTTAAAAGTGAAACCTTTAAAAATCTTCTATCTCATAACCGTAAGATCTAGGGCTACCAAATTTGGCAAGTAGCTTCATCTTATGGACCCCCACCAAGATTCTTCAAATTATAACCTTTGGGTCAAAATTGGCCCAGCCCCAGGGAGTCACAAGTTTAACATGGGTTTAAATTGTGAAAACTGTAAAAATCTTCTTGTCCCTAATCATAAGGCCTAGCATTACCAAATATACTTATTGGTTTAAACATATTTATTTTACATTGACTGAGAAATAATTTCTTTCAACATATACTTATCTCTCTTGATTCCGCTTCCTAGAGAGTACACCAGTTCTCGTGGTCAATGTGTGGGCCAATGAATGCAGTCCCAAAGTTGACACCTGCTCCCGGATATCAAACTTGAGACCTTGCAACCATGGACACTACAAGTTATTAAGTAAATACTTAATAGCCTGTGGAGCCATTATACAGGGCCATTATGGCCCTCCTGTTGTATAACAAATCGAACACCTTTCATTTAACCCTTTGCCAAAAGAATCTGGTGTTATAACAACCTTGAGGAAGAAGTGCTTTTGAAAACATGGTGGGAAAAGGAGAAAATGCTTGTTACCAGCCTTTCCTCCTTTTCCCATACTTTCATACTCATTCCATCATTTTAACTACATCAATTTGTTGCCTTGAAAATTTTGATCAACTCAAAGTTATGTCTGTGAGACTCAGGGTACTACGTCGCTGGTGCCCTCACCCCATTAACACACAATGCAGAGTTTTATCTCCCATGGGAAATCAGACTTTTAAAAACAATGTGGGAAAAGGAGAAAATGCTGGTAACCAGCATTTTCTCCTATTCCCACAACGTTTTCTAACCTTTCAGAAACAAATCTAACCATTTGAACCACATTTAGTGTGTCATCTGCAAATGCTTTGAATTGGACCAGTCTAAAATATTTTTGTCTGGTAAAGAGTTGTCAGGCAAGAAACTTCAGAGCCCTAGCCTAGAACTGGTGGACCAAGGAATAAGTGAGCTGAGATATTTGTCAAAAGAGGCAAAAAATAGGATATGATTAACCAATCAACCTTATATTGATGGCAACCTTACTTGGATACAGACTACGTTGTCCAAATTGTGGGATTTTTCTTTGAAAAGGTAGAACACATAGTGGCAAAAGAAGAAAATAGCTGCTGGTTACCAGCATTTTCTCCTTTTCCAGGTTACCAGCATTTTCTCTTTTTCCCACAATGTTTTCCAAAGCCCTAAAATGTGTTCATCATTGTTAAAACTTGGGATTGTTAGGTAAAGTGTTAACAGAACTGGAATCTTAGATCTAAGGATTCATTAAGGAGCCTTCACCTGAAGTAGCCAATTAATCTATTGCTTAATTCCAAACTTAACCCTTTACCAAACAGTCCTAATTTTCAATATAACTGGCTTTCGAAAATGTCCTGCAATTAAGAAAAAATACTAGTTTTTAACATTTTCTCGATTTCCTACTATGTTTTCAACCCATTCAAAGATGAATCTTATCATTTGAGCCACATTTAAATAATAGTCTATAAATGCTTTAACCACACAATCCCAAGTTTTAACAACCCTAAATTGAAGGCTTTTGAAAACATAGTGGGAAAAGGAGAAAATGCTGGAAACCAGCATTTTCTCCCTTTCCGCCTGTGTTTTCTACCCGATCTAAAACAAATTCCATCATTTGAGCCGCACTGAAATTGTCGTCTGCAAATGCTTTTAGTTTGGACCAGTCTAAACTTCTGTCGTTTGGTAAAGAGTTGAATTTGGACAAGGCTTATTTTGCTGTCTGGTAAAGATTTAATTAACTCTTTACCACACAACAAAATTTTAGATTGTCCAAGATGATAGAATTTGCAGACAACAATTTAGATGTGGCTGGAACAATGCTTTTTGGTTATTAAACATTAGAAAACATTGTGGGAAAGGGAGAAAATGCTGGTAACCAGCATTTTCTCCTTTTCCCACAATCTTTTCTACCCTATTAAAGACAGAAATCATCATTTAAGATACACTTAATTTGTTGTCTGCAATTGCTTTCAGTTTGGTCCTGTAAAAATTTTGTTGTTTGGTAAAGACCTAACATGAACTAGTAAGTACAAGGAGCAGAGAGGAATAACATTGTAGAGGAAATAAGTTTGACTTTATGTAAAAGGGGAAGAGGATTTTATTGCTTGTAACAAGCATTATACCTGTGATTACTTTTTGCCTCATTGGCAAAGTCATGGTAGCACAGTCAATACAGGACTTGAGAACAGGGTTTACTGGTTCGAATCCTAAGCTTGGCATTTTTTTCTTTAGTTGATGATTATCATTGTGACATTGATTAATTCTTCTCTTACAGCTGATCATTGTTTTGACAATAGTTTTGTGGGAAAGCAGCCAGTGGCTTGGAAAGTACTAGTAAAAGAAACTCAAGGAAAGCATGGATAGGTGCACTGGCTGTGGGATGACTGAGATTGTGTTGAAAATGCTGTTAAACACTGTACAATCAGTCAGTCAGTCCAGTCCCATCCCATCCCGTCTTGTCCTGTTCCGTTCTGTCCTGTTCCGTCCGCAAAGATGCAGATGACAAATAATTAAATGTTTACTTCAGTGGTGGGACTTTTCTTTGAAAGGATAGAAAACATTGTTGGGAGAGGAGAAAATGCAGGTAATACTTATGTTTTTGAAAGCTTTCTTTCTCAAGATTGTTAAAAATGGGATTATTTGGTCAAGGGTAAAAGATACATCTTTACAACAGAGAGAAAATATGCTATTAATATTGATAGTGTGTAGAATGGTTCATAATTGATATGTTACTGATATATATTTTGTAAGGGATAAAAAAAAAGTCAAGGGATTTGTCTTTGATTTAAAACTGGAAACAACTGATGTAAAACTGGAAACAACAACAGTGATTTCTTTGATGGCCTTCAGAAAATGAAATGCATTCTCTATTGGTCGTAATCTGTGCAACCTTGCAACCATCAGGGGCAATATGTGGCATGAAGATACAAGAATGATTATAGTTTCATGAAATAAAGATGAAATGGGTTAAAAACTGGAGGAAAAGAGTATAGATGTATCTTTAATGAGTGTGTTGTAGAGAAACTTTTTATCTTCCATGCTGTGACATTCTGGAGTCTCAGAGACTCTATTGATTGTATGATGTCTATTGTTTTTTTAACCCTTTTACAAATGACAAAAAATTTGGAGTCATCCAAACTTTCCAGACAACTAATAAAATGTGACTCAAATCAGGAATTAGTTCCTGAAAGGATAGAAAACACTGTGGAGAAAGGAGAAAATGCAGGTGACCAGTTTTTTCTCCTCTTCCCACAAATTCTTTTAAAAGCTCTATTTAATTTCTTCCTCAAGGTTGTTTAAACTCTGGATTGTATGATAAAGGGTTAACCCTATGCCATACATTCTGGAGTTTAAACAGCTCTGAGAAAGAAGGCTTTTGAATACATTGCTGGAAAAAGAGAAAGTGCTGATAACCAGCACTTTCTTCTTTTTCCAACAATGTTTTCTATCCCCTCAATGGCAAATGTTATCATTTGAGCCCCAGTTACCTTGTTGCTGTAAATACTAAATCAAGTTTGGGACAAGTCTTAAAACATGTGTGGTTTGGTACAGAAACAATTCCAAAGAAAAACACAACAACTTTGAGAAAGAAGGCTATTGGAAACATTGCTGGGAAAAGAGAAAGTGTTGGTAACCAGCATTTTCTCTTTTTCCAACAATGTTTTCTACCCCCTCAATGGCAAATGTCATCATTTGAGCCCCAGTTACCTTGTTGATACAAATACTAAATCAAGTTGGGGACAAGTCTTATAACATGTGGTTTGGTACAGAAACTATTCCAAAGAAAAATACAACAACTTTGAGAAAGAAGGCTATCGGAAACATTGCTGGAAAAAAAGGCAGTGCTGGTAACCAGCATTTTCTCTTTTTCCAACAGTGTTTTCTTCCAATGGCAAATGTTATCATTTGAGCCCCAGTTACTTTGTTGTTGCAAATGCTAAATCAAGTCGGGGACAAGTCATAAAACATGTGGTATAGAAATAATCCCATACAAAAACACCATAAGGATGGGATGTGATAATATCTTGGAGGTAGGTTTTATTATAAGGCCTTTTGAATACTTCATTTTTATTTGTTATTGTTTTCTGTCAGCCGGAACTTTACCCTTTACCACACATTCTGGAGTTTTTATGACTACTAGAAAGCAGACTTTTGAAAACATTATCTGGGAAAAGGAGAAAGTGCTGGTAACCAGCATTTTCTCTTTTTCCCACAGTTTTCTAGCCTTTCAAGGACAAATATCATTATTTTAGACTCTTCAAACTTGCCTTCTAATACTTTAAAATATGGACTAGCCTAAAATTTTGTTGTTTGGTTAAGTATTAAGACTCTGACAACTGTGAAAGCATTTGCAGATGACAAGTTTGGTTAAAATAGTAGGATTTGTCTGGGAAACATTTTGGGTAAAGAATGGTTACCCCTGTACCAAACGACAAAATTTTGGACAGGGCAAAATTGAAAGCATTTGTAGATGACAAATCAAATGTAGCCCAAATGATGAATTGTCTTCAATAGGGCAGAAAACATTGTAGGAAAAGGACAAAATGCTGGTTACCAGCATTTTCTCCTTTTCCCACAATGTTTTCAGAAGGCTTCTTCCTCAGGGTCGTTGAAAGTCTGGATAGTGTGGTAAAGGGTTAACAAGATATCCTGCTTTTTACTAGGATGGTTTCATAAGCCTTTTCCCTCAAGGTCCGTAGAATATTGAGATTGTTTTGTAAAGGATAAGGGTTTGAACAATCAAAACAATTATTGGACTGATATTAACTCTTATCCTGCTGTATAAGTTAACTCTTTACCAAATGACAAAACTTTAGATTTGTCCAAATTGAAAGCATTTGCAGACGGCAAAATAAATTAGACTCAAAAATTGAAAGTTGTTTTGGGAAGGGTAGAAAACATTGTGGGAAAAGGAGAAAATGCTGGTTACCAGCATTTTCTCCTTTTCCCACAATGTTTTCAAAAGGCTTCTTTCCTAGGGTCGTTAAAAATCGGGATTGTGTGGTAAAGGGTTAAATAAAACTTTCAATCCGATAGTTGAAACCCGAATAATGTTATTCCAAACTTACTTTGTAGGAGAAAAAAAATCTCCATATTGGACAGTGTAGATTCAGGATCAGACTGCATTTTCTGTGCAGCCTGATCTTGATCTACACTGTCTGCAAAAGGTCAGTGAGTAGCACTTAGCAGTGTAGGGGTTAAACATAAAGAAAATTGAGGGGGTCCTGCATGGCTTAGTGGTAAAGTGTAGGAATTGGACCTGGAGGCCTTGAGTTTGAGCCTCACTTGGTTTTTAGTGGGAGTTTCATTGGGCAAGACATTTTAGAGCCCTAGCCTAGTACTGGTGGAATCCTGGAAATACATGAATATGTGAGCTGTTGCCATGTTATGACTGAAATAATGTTGAAAGTGGTGTAAAACACCAGTCAATATAGAAAATGGTTTTGAAAGAAAAGAAAAGAATTGGATGTGTGGAAAACATTATTGAGAGAAAGTGAGCAATGGTTGTAAACAAACATTTGCTCCTTTCCCACAATGTTTTATAAAGCTGTCGAGATCTACCAGAAGGGCATTAAGAGTCTAATTTGTGTTGTAATGGATTTTAACCCTTTACCTAACAATCCTTAGGTTTAACAATCTTAAAGAAGAAGGCTTTTGAAAACTTTGTGGAAAAAGGAGAAAATGCTGGTAAACAGCATTTTCTTCTTTGTTCACAATGTTTCCTTACCATTCCAAGACAAATCACAATATTTGAGTTACATATAATTTCTCATCTGCAAAATTTGCTTTCAATTTGGACCTGTCTTAAATTTTGTGGTTCGGTACAGAGATACCACTCAATCTTGAGTTTTTGAAAGCATTGTGGGAAAAGGAGGAAATGTTGGTAACCAGGATTTTCTCCTTTTCCCACAGTTCTTTCTACCCTTTCAAAGGCAATTCAATCATTGAGGCAGCATTTGATTTGTCTTAAAAAAACTTGTAATTTGAAATCTTCTAAAATTTTATTGTTTGGTACTAAGAGTTGAGGATGTCAAACTAGGTCGATACTTGGGACAATAGATGACACGGGAATCTACTTTGTGATAAGGAAAGTCATCAATTCATCTATTCATTTTCTAAATTTCAACTCTTTAACATTTTATTGACAAAATTTCAGATATTGTAGAATGCTCCAAATTTGAAGTGTTTTTGGAAGGCATAATGTGCAGTAAAATTTGATAGCATTTTTGTATCAGAAAGACTAGAAAACATTGTGGAAAAAGGAGAAAATGCTGGTGGTTACCAGCATTTCCTCCTTTAACTCTTTACCAAATGACAAAATTTTAGGCTAGTCCAAATTGAAAGCATTTGCAGACGACAGATTAAGTGTGACTGAAAAATTGAAATTTGTTATGGGATGGGTAGAAAACATTGTGGAAAAAGGAGAAAATGCTGGTTACCAGCATTTTCTTCTTTTCCCACAGTGTTTTCAATAGGCTTCCTTTTTAGGGTTGTTAAAAGTCGGGATTGTGTGGTAAAGAGTTAACCGCAATGTTTTCAAGAGCTTTCCAAGACTTGTTAAAACATGGAGTTGTTTGGTGAAGGGTTAAACTTATAATTATCATTATTTGAAGAAATACATTTTTTGGATAGAAAAATTTTACCATTATAATGTATATTTATGATTGAAAAATCATTTGCCCCTCGTTCATCATATCCCACTCCTTTGTATCTCACCCTCAATTCTTCTTTTTGTCCCCATCTTTCCTGTCATTTCTTTTTTCTTTCCTTATATTTCTCCTGTTCTCTTTCTTTTTTTGAGTCTTCAGTAGAGCCTCATCAGGTAGCAATATTAATCAGTTACAAAATCGCTCGGCCATTTTCTATCTGAGGATTGATGATAGATTTATTCCCCGCTCACTTCTCATCATTATTTCGACTATATTTATGATGGAAAGCAGCCAGTGGCTTGGGAAGAATATTGTGTGATGTACTGGTAAATGAACTGTAAAGCATGGGTAAGTGCAATGGCCATAACTGAAATAATGTTGACTGTGCAGTCTGATCTTGATCTGCTTTGTCCACAAAAGCTACTCAAGTCATCATCAGTAGAGAAAGAATTAATGACGTCAGGTTATACATTTAGCTACCAGCAATATGACATAAATCACCTACATGAGGATAAAACAAATGAAAAAAAAAAACAAAAGCAGCAAATACTTGAGCCATGCTCTGGCAAAAGGGGGAGCATAATGCAACTCTGTGATGCATCATACCAAGCAATTATGGCATCACATATTTAGGGATCCATAAAATTCATTATATCTAACAACCGACTATCATAAGATAGACTGATACTTTGACATACAGAAAATTGACCATTATAGCAAAAGGTTTCGGCCCAGGTCAGCCTGCGTGAAATGCTGACTTGGGTCGATACTTTTTGCAGATGCATTTAGGCCCCTCTGCACAGAGCATGGCTCATTTTTTTTTATTGAGGATAACATTATACTCCTCAAAATAAGTGTACGACCACATTTTTTACTCTGTTCTCTGAAATACTGCAGACATAAGAATTAATTCTTGCACTACACTAATGTACCTACCTGTTCTCACTATGGATAGAACATGTTTATAGTCACGTACCTGCACGGGTTAAACGGGTATAATGGTTGTCATGTGTATACCCTGCATCATGCAAAGTTTTAGCGTCCTTCTTGTAAGGCAAATTTGCATTGGAGCTTTCTTTCAGACATCTCTATGATTTTCTGTAGGGTTGACATCTCCTTGAGCTGTTTTTTTTTTTACACTAAATATGCCACTACGAAGGCACTTAATTGCCAGTCCAGGCCATGGAGCAAATGTTCCGTGCTGGACTGATGCAATGTAACATTGCATGTCAGTACAACGTAAGCCCTACTGTCATTGGTTGGATCTGGCAGAGGTATCTTGACAATGGCTTTGTCACAGAACGTCCTAAAAGTGGTCGTCCGAGGAAGACAACAAACATCGAGGACCAATATATTGTCAATGGCTAAGAGAAGGAGGTTCGAATCTGCCAAAATGCCTAACACTGACTTCAGGAGAGCATCTGGTGTGCGCATTTGTGAACAGACAAACAGGAACAGACCCCATGATGTGAATATTTGTGCTTGGAGACCTGTTGTCCGTCTGCCTTTGACCCCAGCACACAGGAGAATAAGGCAAACAGCACAATATGCCTTTAAACAGAATGAGGTGTATACTGTTTACAGATGAATCGAAATTCTGTGTGGACTTTAATGACGGATGAAGACATGTATGGAAACAAAAAAAAGAAAGATTTAGAGACTGTTGCATCATGGAACATGACCATTTCGGTGGCCCTTCGGTGCTCGTTTGTGGAAGTGTGTCTTATGACAGCTCTACCGATCTCTACGTTATTGACAATGGGGCTTTAACAGGTGAACGCTACTGGGAAGAGAGTTGGAATGACTTTGTGCGTCCTTATGCTGGCGCTCCAGGTGACAACTTTGTTCTAATTGATGATAATGCCCACCCACATCGGGCTCATTTGGTCAAGCAGTAGCTTGAATGCAAGGGAAATGAACGAATGGACTGGCCTGCTCGATTGCGACCTCAATCCGATCGAGCATGTGTTCAGAGACGCATTTGTGCAAGACCACTTCAACCAAAGACCCAGGAGGACCTCATGACTGCCTTAAGGGAAGAGTGGGCAAGAATGCCTCATGCACTTATCCGGAAGATGATTAGAAGTTCCAAATCCAGGTGCGAAGAGGTCATACAGGCTCATGGCAGGCATACCAGGTACTGAAGAGTTTAAAAATCCAGATGCTAGATGATGCGACGATTATTTTAGATTTTGTGTACCCCACCCACCATCTACTAAAGTATCGACATATGATAGTGAAGTTGCTTTTTGATTTTCAGTGTGAGTATAATTGATACACCTTGGTATCGGTGTTTACATTTGTTAACTACAGCCAATGAAATTATCTTTTACAATTTTTCATACAAGTATCAATAAAATTGAGGAAATTGTAGACTTTTGAATATGTGGTCCTTAACTTATTTTGAGGAGTATATTATGTTGTATTTTGCTGAAATTGAATAAATATTGGATTTTGTGAGATATCAGAGCTGCTGCCCCCATGCTCATGTCATATTTTCCCCCATCTCAAAGACATAATAAAGAATTATGGTCTTTTGGGGAAATCTCTCATTGATGAAAAATGGAAGAACGGGATAAATCACTTTTATAATAGAGACCTTTGTTTTGAAATTGTAATGTAGTTTCGGTTGATGTATTCAATAAAAGGAAAAATAACAATTGTAGGAATAAGAAAAAATGCTAGGAAACAGTATTTTCATCATTCGGACAAAATTTTCTATCCTTTCCAAGACAAATCCTGTCATTTTAGGCACATTTCACACATTTGTCATCTGCAAATGCTTTGAATTTATACTAGTCTAAAAATTGTTCGTCAAGCAAAGAGTTAGCCCTTTACCACACAATCCCTATTTTTAATGACCCTGAAGAAGAGGAATTTTGAAAACTTCCGGGGAAAAAGGAGAAAATGCTGGTAACCAGCATTCACCCCCCCCCCCCCCCCCCCTTTTTCTACCTTTTCACTTACAAATTTCAATATTTGAGTCACATCACATGTATTTTGTCGTCTGCAGATGCTTTCAATTTTGGCAAGTCTAAAATTTTGTTGTTTGGTAAAGAGTTAACACGTAATGTCAGTGTCAGTACAAAAGCAACCAACTTTGTAATTGTACATCTATGATCAGACTTCAAAAAGCAGTTGCTCCTTTTCCAGCAATACAGATACTTTAACTTTTTACCAGACGACAAAATTTTACTTGCCCAAATGGAAAGCATTTGCAGAAAACATTGTGGGAAAAGAAGAAAACGCTCAGGTTATCAGTCCTTTTCCTTGGCCTCGTTAAAATAGGAGATTGTGTGGTAATGGGTTAATTATTAATTAAAAAAATTGTTCTTAGTATCAATATAGATCATCTTCGCAAGCCAAGGATACAAAGGTAGTACCCTTGGCCGCTCACCTCTTTAAAAATCGAAACTCAGCGCCATTTCATTGGATGTGATCAAAACCCATTGCGTCCAATCAAACCATCCGTAACAAGAAATCTTCCGCGAAACAGAAAACAATAATGGCGGCGCCCGTCAAAAACGAAAGTTGTCCTGTGTGTGACGAAAATTTGCCAAAAAAGAGTAGAAGATCGATATTTAATGAGTTTTTTGTAGTTCATGATCAATTATGTGAAATATTAGGACGGGTTCCACAGCCAAATGATTGCGAATCATTGTATGTCTGATTAATTTCTGAAAATTGTGATGAATCTGAAAGCGCAGCCATATTTGATGCATAGCCTAACAAATTTTATTAGGAGCATTGTGATTGGTCAGAAATAACATCAGCAAAGGTTACGTTACTCGTGATATTCGATAGATGGCGCAGCGGGAGTTTCCTTGGCTTGTGAAGATGCAATATAGATTAGCCCTTAACTCTTTACCATTCAATTCTGACTTTTAACGACCCTGAGAAAAAAGCCTTTTGAAAACGCTGTGGGAAAAGGAGAAAATGCTGGTAACCAGCATTTTCTCCCATCCCCACATTGTTTTATACCCTTCCCAAAATAAATCCTAGGTTTTCAGTCACAATTATTTTGTCATCTGCAAATGCTTTCAATCTATACTAGTCTAAAATTTTGTTGTTTGATAAAGAGATAAACTGTTTACCATGCACCTTTATTTTAGACTGGTGCAAATTGAAAGCATGTGCAGACCACAAATTAAATGTGACTTAACTCTTTACCAAATGACAAAATTTTAGACCAGTCCAAATTCAAAGCATTTGCAGATGACAAAATAAACATGTCTTAAAAATTATTTTTTGCTTTGGGAAGGCTAGAAAACGTGGGAAAAGGAGAAAATGCTGGTTACCAGCATTTTCTCCTTTTCCCTCAATGTTTTCAAAAGGCTTTTTTGTGAGGGGCGTTAAAAGTCGGGATTGTGTGGTAAAGGGTTAATTGAGGATTTTTGTCTTTGATTGGGTAGAAAACATTGTTGGTTGGTTTAACCAGCATTTTCTCTTTCTCTCACAATGTTTTCAAAAGAACTCTTCCATAGGGTTGTTAAAAGTTGGGATTGTGTGGTAAAGGGTTAAGGGAAGAGAAAATGTTAGACTTGTCCAAATAGAAAGCATTAGATTAACTCTTTACCACACAATCCGGACTTTTAACGACTCTGTGAAAGAAACCTTTTGAAAACCTTGTGGAAAGAGGAGAAAATGCTGGTAACCAGCATTTTCTCCTTTTCATACAATGTTTTCTACCCTTCCCAAAACAAATTTCAATTATTCAATCACATTTAGTATGTCGTCTGCGAATGCTTTCAATTTGGACAAGTCTAAAATTATGTCGTTTGGCAAAGAGTTAAATGTGGACAACAATATTGCATGCAGTTTGAATAATTGCCTCTAAAAAATGCATAAAACATTTTGGAAAAAGGAGAAAGTGCTGATTAACAGTATTTTCCCCTTTTCCCAGAATGTTTTCAAAAGTCCATTGCGTCAGGGTGGTTAAACCAGGTGATTGTGGTAAAGGGTTAAAAGGGAGAGTCTGGCTTTAGATTTCGGTCTTAAATACCAGACAACATAACTTTAACTTTGTCAGACAACAAAACAAATGGCCAAAGGATTGAGTTTGTCACTGAAAATGTAGAAAACATTTGAAGGTAAGGAGAAAATACTGATATCACAACCCTTTACCTCACAATCCAGACTTTTAACAAACGAGAAAGAAGGCTTTTGAAAACATTGTGGGAAAAGGAGAAAATGTGAGAAAACATTGTGGAAAAAGGAGAAAATGTTGGTAACCAGCATTTTCTCCTTTTCCCACAATGTTTTCTACCCTTCCCAGAACAAACTTAAATTTTTGAGTCACATTTATTTTGTCGTCTGCAAATGCTTTCAGTTTAGTCCAGTCTAAACTTTTGTCATTTGGTAAAGAGTTAATGCCTTCATGGGTTAGTCTTGTAGAGGGTTCCTTTTGCATAGTGCTTACTGCTTAGTAACACAAATTTGGCTGCTTTTATGAATATTGTCTTGAATTGAGTGACCAGGGTTGTGGGTATTATGTTTGTGGCATCATCATTCTGGTGGTTCCTTATCAAAGTTATTATTTTATGCTCCCCTTGGCACTTTTTGCTTTTTGTAAATTCTCAGCAGGTCAAAGGACGGGTCTACCTCATGAATCATTCGGTTGTTAGACAAACTAAATTTTGTTGATCCATAATACTGTGATGACTTGTTGGTATCATGGATTACGGAGATTACGCAGAGCATGGCTAATGTATTTTGTGCCTATTGATTCAGTGCCATGATGTCTCTTGTTATTGCTCCCCCTCTCATTAATGCTGTCCCAGCTTTTTTCTTACAATAAATGGGCATTCCAGACAGCCTATCCATCGCTAAAGTTTAAATAAATAAGCTGGAATAAACTTGCAGCAACAGCATACTCCTTATTACTTCATAAATCGATGTCATAACAAGTGACTATCCAAATAAAGCTACACTTCTGATAAGTAATAAACTTCCGGTAACACAAAATTTGTCAACTAACTTAGAAAAACTTTTAGAAATTGAAAATTCCGAAGACTGAGGTCTCACAATAATCCTGAATGCTATTTAATGTCCGAATGAATCATTTTTGGCGGTAAAATCGATATTCTGAATTAATACGGCAGGTTCCTCAAATGGCGATCACTTTGCAGTTCATACTGACTAAAACTGGGATGGTAATGTTACTGTCATCCTCGGAAAAATGTATGTCACTATACCTCTATGAATTGCTTCCATTTCTGAAAAGGACTAAAGCCTCCAGGGGCTTTAAAAAGAGACAATATGGTATGTGTGTGTGTCTCTTTGTCAACCCTAGAAGTTTCTCCCTGCTTTGCACAGAAGTTCTCTCTATGATGTACAAGTGAGATGACATTATTTCGAAGTATTTATTTCTTCATGGCTGGTAGAGCATTACAATGTCTCATGGGTCTCTTGTTTCTCAGTTCTCCTTGTTTTACTCGTTATGCTTTCGAATTCTACATGGAACTGAAATTTGCATTTTAGGTAATGGGGATTGAAGTGTAGATCTTCTCTGCATTACCCTCGAAGGAGGTAACAAGAAAAATTACAGCTGGAACATTTTCCTATTTAAGGCTTTACCACACAATCCCGACTTTTAGGGACCCTGAGAAAGACACCTTTTGTAAACATTGTGGGAAAAGGAGAAAATGCTGGAAACCAGCATTTTCTCCTTTTCCCACAATGTTTTCTACCTTTTCCAAAATGAATGTAAATTTTTCAGTCACATTTATTTTGTCATCAGCAACTGCTTTCAGTTTAGACCAGTCTTAGATTTTGTCGTTTGGTAAAAGGCTAAAGCCTTGTCATTTGGTAAAAGGCTAGAGCCTTGTCGCTTGGTAAAAGGCTAAAGCCTTGTCGTTTGGTAAAAGGCTAAAGCCTTGTCGTTTGGTTAAAGACTAAAGCCTTGTCGTTTGGTAAAAGGCTAAAGCCTTGTCGTTTGGTAAAAGGCTAAAGCCTTTGTCAGAGGGTTTTTATATGGAAACGTCATTGTGTTTCTAACACCAGTTTTAACCCATTTGTACACGACGAAAACTGACTGATCTGTAATTAAAGCATTTGAAGAGGAGAAACTAAACATGGCTCAAATGATGAGATTTGTTTTTGATAGAGTGGAAAATATCATGGGAAAAGGAGAAAATGCTGGGCATCACTATTTTCTCCTTTTCCCACAGTGTTTTCGAAATTCCTCCTCAGGATCGTCAATTGTTTTCAAAGGGCTTGTACCACAGGGTTTTTAACTCTTTACCACACAATCCTCACTTTTAACGGCTCTGTAGAAATTAAGAATGCCTCTGAAAACAATGTGGAAAAGGCGAAAATGCTGTTAACCAGTATTTTCTTCTTTTTTTTTCCCACACTGTTTTCTTCATTTCTAAAAACAAATGCCAATTTTTAAAGTCAAATTTACTTGACTGTTGTGTCATCTGCAATTTTATTTTAATGCTTTTAATTTAGAGAAGACTACCATTTTGTCATTTGGTTAGACCTAACGTTGCATTTGCAGAAAAGGTAACTTATGCAGGGCACACAGTCTGTTCATTGAATTACCATTTTCATGAATATTTGGAGAAACATTCTGGTCAAGTAGCCATGAAACTACCCGGTGGGGGAAAGGCTCATCATTCTGCTTAGTGAATTTTTTTTTCACATTGTGTTGTCTAAGCTATGGCAAGTAAATTTCTGTAACTGAGAGGTCATATTGCTCTTTTTCAACTCTTGGGGAAACTTGGAATTTATACTCACAGGGTGCTTAGACAGGAAAATTGTCTTTTTGTCTTGGAAGGATCCAGACACAAGACTAATCTGTTGTTCTGCTTACAGAACAAACAACAAAATAATCTTCTCAAATTTCCAGAGAGTCTCTCCATATGTGGTGTGGTAATGGATTAGCTTTTAGAGGACCAAGTAAACCCAACAGACATTTTGTACTCAGGAATTGTATCCAGTTTATTATAAAAGCAAGTCTCCTTGGTCATGTGTGTGTGTGTAGACTTGTGTCTGCAAAGACTGTAGGTGTTGTGCAGTCTGATCTTGGTCTACATAGGCCTCAAATGCAACTTAAGGTTTAAAAGGCTCCTTAACCCTTTCCCAAACGACAAATTTTAGCCCCTCCAAATTGAAAGCATCTGCAGACGACAAATTTAGAAGTGGTACAAATGAACTTTAATTTTTTTGACAAGGTAGAAAACATTGTGGGAAAAGGAGTAAATGCTGGTTACCAGCATTTTCTCCTTTTCCCACAATGTTTTCAAAAGGCCTCTTCCTCAGGGACGTGAAAACACAGGATTGTTTGGTAAAGGGTTAACTCTTTACCAGAGTTGCAGACTTGTCCAAATTGAAAGCATTTGCCGACGACAAAGTAAATGTGACCCGAAAACTGAAACTTTCCTTTGAAGGATGCGTAGGAAACCTTGTGGGAAAGTGAGAAATGCTGGTTACCAGCATTTTCTCATTTTCCCACAATGTTTGCAAAAGCCTTCTTTCTCAGGGTCGTTAAAACTAGGATTGTGTGGTAAGGAGTCAAGGAATACTTTTTTACCAGAAGACAAAATTTTAGAAAGCATTTGTAGATCACAAGCCAAACCTTTAACTCATTACCACACAATCCCCAGCTTTAATGACCCTGGGAAATTGGACTTTTGAAAACATTGTGGGAAAAGGAGAAAATGCTGGTAACCAGCATTTTCTCCATTTCCGACAACGTTTTCTGACCTTTCAGACACAAATCCAATCATTTGAACCACATTTAATTTGTCGTCTGCAAATGCTGTTTAATTTGGAATAGTCTACAATAATGTCTTGTGGTAAAGGGTTAAGCGCCTTTCACTACTAGTTGCCTTGAGGCCAGTGTAGATCAAGATCAGATTGCACAAAACATGAAGTCTTATCTTTAATCTACACTGTCCGCTTTGCTGACACATTAAAGACAAAAAGAAACCACGAAACTGCAATTTTTTGGGTCCTATTCTAGACTGAATATGTCCATTGGGTTTATTTGGCGCTTTAACCCTTTACCGCACATTCCAGAGTTTTAACAACCTTGAAAGAGAAAACTTTTGAAAACATTGTGGGAAAAAGAGAAAATGCTGCACCATCATTTTCTCCTTTTCCTAAAGCAACATTTTTTATTCAAAGGCAAATTTCATAATTTTAGCCACCCTTGATTTGTCGTCTGCATATGCTTTGAATGTGGACAAGTCTATAATTTTGTCGTATGGTAAAGAGTTAAGGGTTACATGAGACTGAAATGATGGGACTTGTCATTGGTAGGGTAGTAAATAATGTGGAAAATGTGTCTCTTACAGTGTATTCAAAGGTGTAGCTCTTTAGGGTTATAAAATCACCAGATTATTTAGTGAAGGATCTCTATTTTTTTTCTATTTCCAGCTCAAGACTGTCTCTCCTATATGCAGGCAGGAAGTGAATTAATCAAAGTACGCTCAAACAGCCGACAATATCACCGAATATTTTCACTTAATGCGGATATGACAGAAATTCGATGGCAGCCCACATCGAAAAAACCTCACAAGGCTCGAAGTAAGTGTACACAAATTACTGAGTAAATAATTTTACAGGGAACTTCACAGCTTGTGATGAGAAAATTAAATATAGCCTATAGCTGGTTGTGTATTGACATTATCATGTCAAAGCCGCCTTTCCATTCTGAATTTGAAAGCTGTTAATTAGGACTTTTGATTGGCTGTAACATGAAAAACATCAAAGTTAATTAAACTGATTTACCTTCTGAAACTAATTTGGTGCAAAAGACTTTTCAAACTTTGCAAATATCCTTGTAAAATAATGTTTTTTATTCTTTGATTCCAATTCCTAGTATGACAAAAGCAACTAAATAAACTGCTATTGATTAGTTAAGCCTTTAGGCCTGAGTTTTAACAACCTTGAGAAAGAGGCCTTTTGAAAACATGGTGGGAAAAGGAGAAAATGCTGGTAACCAGCATTTTCTCTTTTTTCCCACCATGTTTTCTGTCCTCTACAGACAAATCTCACCATATGAGCGTTATCTAATTTGTTTTCTGCAAATGCTTTAAATTTGGACAAGTGAAAAATTTTGCCATATGTTAAAGGGTTACACAACAATTCTTTTATTCTGGTAAATTACTTTACTCTGTACCACACAACAAAAGTTTAGACTTGTCCAAATTCAAGGCATTTGCAGATGACAAATCACAGGTGGCTTAAAGATGAAACTTCCCTTAAAATTGAGTAGAAAACATTGTGGGAAAAGCTTCCTTTCGTAGGTTAGTTAAAATTTAGGATTGTGTGATAAAGTCTTTCACAGACAACAAATTTTTTACCAGTATCCAAATTGAAAGCATTTGCAGACAACAAATTTAATGTGGTTCAGGTCACAGGATTTGTCTGGTAACCAGAAATTTCTTCTTTTCCCTCGATGTTTTCTACCCATTCAAATCCCGCTCAGGTAGCTTAATCACCAGGTTAGTGTACCTGACGGGTGACCTGGTGGTTGTGAGTTCGATATCCTGTTGAGGAAAACTTTCTTTCTGGTGATTTTTCGCCTCTCACCTCTGATGCATGTGAGAAAAGTAGTCAGTGGCTTTGGAAAGAAAGTTGTGTCAGTGCTGGTGTGAGAAAGCCAGGAAACACATAGGTGTGTCACTGACGGCCATGATATGACCTGAGCTGTTAGAATGGCATTGAACTCTAATACAAACCAAACCAAACTGCCCATTCAGAGACAGCCTTGCCCATTTGATTCACATTTAATTTGTCCTCGACAAAATTAATGCTTTAACCCTTTACCACACATCCCGACTTTTAACGACCCTGTGAGGGAAGCCGTTTGAAAAACTTGTGGGAAAAGGAGAAAATGCTAGTAACCAGCATTTTCTCCTTTTCCCACAATGTTCTCGACCCTTCTGAAAACAAATTTTAATTTTTCAGTCACATTTATTTTGTCGTCTGCAAATGCTTTCAATTTGGACCAGTCTAAAATTTTGTCGTTTGGTAAAGGGTTAAATCAGGACAAGTCTAAAATTTTGCTGTTTGGCAGAGTTAAAGACCCACCAAAACTTTCTAACACAGAGAGAAAAAGTAAATGTTGTTTTTCAACAGTCTAGGAAATATGGTTGAGTTTCAAGGAACTATCATTGCTTGTCATACAATCCTGCTGCAGAGGATGCATAGCCTGATCTTTGATCTACACTTTCCACAAGTTTTGTGAAATATTTGGACAAAAACAACCTTGCTGGGTAACTCAGTGGTTAGCGTATCTAACTTACTTGACCTGGGTCCGTATTCACCAACCGTTCTTAAGAACGTTCTTATTCTTGTTCTCCAAAATTTTCTACATGTGAAAGTAACACAACTTCTGATTGGCTAAACCGTTTGGTTTAGCCAATCAGAAGTTCTCTTACTTTCAAATGCAGAAAATCATGGAGAACAAGACTAAGAATGTTCTTAAGAATGGTTGGTGAATACGGACCCTGATGGTTGTGAGTTTGATATCCGGTTGAGGCAAACTTTCTTTATGGCGATCTTTTGCCTCTCAACTCTGATGCTTGTGTGAAAAGCAGTTTGTGGTTTGGAAAGCAAGTTGTGTCAGTGCTGGTGTGAGAAAGCCAGGAAATGCATGCGTAAGTGCACTGACTGGTGCTATATGACAGAAGTTGTTAAAAATGTGTTACACTCCAATACAAACAAACAATAGAAATATTGGAATTAAGGCCCCTTTTTGTTGACAAAAACATGTCTGTTTTGTTTGTCATAAGCTTGAACCACTGTAGCACCAGCAACAATCTGTGAAGATTATTTTGTCTGTATTTATTTCTGGTGTTTTATTACTGGTTTTTGATGGAATTACAAGGCTGATTGAATTATACAGAACCTTTTTAGGCGTCCTAATTCATGAAGGAGACTGCCTGTTTTTTTTTAGTGGATTTCTAGAAGATGCCGTTTTAGGCTTCTTTTATTTTCTCTTTCTTTTTTAACCCTTTACCAAACAATCCAGAGTCTTAACTGTTAACAAGCATTTTCTCCTTTCCCGCAATGTTTTCTGTTTTATAAGAGAACTATGGAGTCTTTTGTATTTCAAATTTGTGTCTGCAGATGTTTTGATGTTCTGATTTTGGGAGAGTCTAAATTTTGTTTTGTGGGAAATGGTTAACCCTTCATCAAATGATCTAGTATTTATATGACTCTGGAGCCTAGCCCTGTAGCTCAGTGGTTAGCGACTTGTGACCTGCTGGCTTTTGGTTGGATACCCAGGTGAGGCAAACTGTGAAAAAATTTAGGAGTCAGTGGCTCGGAAATAAAGTTGTGTCAGTACTGATGTGAGAAAGCCAGGAAACACAAGTTTAGGTGCACTTGCATACTGCCGTGATATGACGTAAGCTGTTAAAATGGTGTTAAACTCCAATACAAACAAAGAAATGACTCTAGGGAAGGGGACTTCTGAAAACATCTCGGGCGGAAAAAGGAGAAGATGCTTGCGATGGTCTTTTCTTTCCTTTCAAACACAATTTCTATTGAGCCACAATGAGTGTGGTAGTCTGCAACATAGACTTCCAACAAAATTGAAATTGTAGACTTATCCATTTTGAAAGCATTTGCAGACAACAATTGAATTTTGTTCAAATAATGGTATTTGTATAATATTAAAAGATGGACAGCAATCTGATCTGGATCAACACTATCTGCAAAAGCATTCAAAGTAAGATGCAGGGACTTGCAACAACTCCTAATGGTGTCGAGATTGAAAAGCCAAAGGTTAATCTTGGCTGAGATCTTTTTGTCTAAGACATTTCAAGTTTATTCACGGAATATCGACTCTTGGGACTTAGGGGGGATTATTGATACAATCGAACAATGACAGAATTGCGCAAGAATGTCAAAGATAAAACAATTTATTCATATCTTTAATCCTTAACCCTTTAAGTGTTGAATCCAGATGTATTTGCATTATATGGACAATTTAGGTCAAGATCAGAAGGTTCAGAATTGCTGTCTGATCTTAGTTGTATACTTTCCACTTTTTTTCCAGAGGTATTCTGGCAAAAACAGCTTTGAAACTACAACATATGAGCCATGCTCTGTGAACAGGAGGTTTGATGCATCTACAGAAAAAGTAACCAGGTCTGCTTGTGCAGGCTGACCTGGTTTGAAACTTTCTGCTATTAAATTTCTGCATGTCAAAGGACTTGTCTACCACATAATTCAGTCAGATCTTAGACAAAATGGATTTTATGGATCCATAATTATATCATGATGTGCAGTAAGTGCTCTTTTGCCAGAGTGATGTTCATACATGTATACGTCTTAAGAAGTGACTGAGAATTTCCATTAGATTTATTTAGAACAGCAGGTGTTAGTCATTTGTAATCCTTAAATGCTGACTTGAATAGATTAATCAACTCTTTACCAGACGACAGAATTTTATACTGTTTTCAGAATCCAAGGCATAATGCAGACGACATGTTCAGTGTGGCTTAAATGATTGGATTTGTGTTTGAAAGGTTCAGAAATATTGTGAAAAGGACAAATGCTTTTGAAAACATTGTGGGAAAAGGATAAAATTCCCGCACTTTCTCTATTCCTCGTAGTGTTTTTTTTTGTGTGTCCTTTTAAAGTCAAATTTCATCATTTGAGTCACATTTAATTTGTCGTTTACAAATGCTTTCTTAAATTTTCTTGTTTGGTTGAGAGTTAGATATCAACATGTCTTAATATTTTATCATCTTGTAAAGGTCTAATTCTTTACCACATGACACTATTTTAGACATTGTCAAAATCCAAAGCACAATGAGTTTAATGTGGATCAAAAAGCCATAATTGTCTGTAAAGGATAGGAAACATTTTTGGAAGAGGAGAAAATGCTGCTTACCAGCATTTTCTCCTTTTCCCAAAATGTTTTTAAACCCCTTCTTTCTCTGGATAGTTAAAACTCGGGATTATCTGGTGAAGGTTTAAAGTCTTGTTGTGGTCTTGGCATGCCGAGAGGTAAGTGAAAATACAAATTGAGGATTTCTGTTAAAAATGTCCAGTCATTATCACCCTGAGGCTAGGCATCTTGTCTGTCTATATATAGTCCATAGTGCCAGAAATAGTTCGATTAACTCTTTACCAGACAACAAAATTTAGACTGTGCACATGTGCAGACGACAAATTGAATGTGACTCAGATGATTGGATTAATTTCTGAGTGGTAAGAAAACATTGTGGGAAAAGGAGAAAATGCTGGTTACCAGCATTTTCTCCTTTTCCTACAATGTTTTCTAAAGTCTAATTTCCCAGAGGTGCTAAAACTCGTCATTGTGTGTTGAAGAGTTAATTGTACTTAAGTGTGTCTGTTGATGTGAGCTAGTTGATGTACAGAGCTCTGTAATCATCTGATGGAGAAATCAAACTGATTACTTGGTAGATCTATATAGGTAGATAAAAAAGATTAATAGACAATTAGCTTTTGACTTAATTAGCAAATGGACACAGGAAGCTTTTTGTAAGAGGGTTACATATGACTTGATCAGAACATAATGTACTTACCAGAACCTGTTGCACTTCCACTTTGCCAACATGGTTGGATTGGAAAACAGGGCCTTAACCCTTTCCCAAACAAGCCCTGGTTTTCACGTGTCTGCAATACAAGTCTTTTGAAAACACTATGGGAAAAGGAGAAATTGCTCGTAATGAGCAATTTCTCCTTTTCCCACAGTGTTTTCTACCCTTTTTGAGACCTTTCTGCCATTTTCATCAAATTTAAAATTGTCGTCTGCAAACTCTTTCAATTTGGACCATGCAGTCCAAAATTTATCGTTTGGGAAAGGGTTAAGTTTATTGGAAAACAAAGCCTTAAGTTGCTGCAATAATTATAGCAGATATCTATCTTGGTAGTCCAAATGGTACATAACAGCTAGCCAAGAATATGAGCTGGTAGTTCAAATAACATAATAGCTAGCTACGTAGGTAGTTCAGATGGCACATATTGTTACTGTAGTTCAAATGATAGCCAAGTACATGCAGGTTGAATAGCACAAAATAGCACCACATATTTCAAATGGGACAAATTAAGGCCAGCAAAGTGGTTAAATGGCAGGTCGAAAAGCAGGTCACAGGGCCATATCTTAGAAAAACATATGCATGCTAGAGGCCATATTTTCAGTCTGATACTCATGAAACTTCTTCAGAATGCTTGTCTTGGTGATATCTCGCACAAGTTTGAAATTGGGTCATGTTGGGTCAGAAAACACTGGGCAACCTTAGAAAAACCTTGTGTGTACCAAAGAGGTCACATTTCTTCTCTGATACTCATGAAACTAGGTCAAACTGTTTGTCTTGATGATACCTCAGACAACTTTCGAATTGGGTAACGTTGGGTCGAAGAGCAGGTCACAGGGCCATATCTTAGAAAAACGTATACATGCTTAGAAGAAGCCACATTTTCAGTCTGATACTCATGAAACTTCTTCAGAATATTTGTCTTGATGCTATCCTGGACAGGCTTGAAATTGGGTCACGTTTGGCAACCTTAGAAAAACCTTGACTGCATGCTAGAGGTCACATTTTCCATCTGATACCCATGAAAACTTGTCAGAATGTTTGTCTGGGTTTTATATCAAACACTTTAAAAATTGGGTCATGTCCTGCCAAAAGTAGGTAACTTTAACAGATCTTAGTAAAACCGTCTGTGCATGCTAAAGGCTGCATTTTCAGTGCGATACAGTCATGAAACATGGGCAGAATATTTGTCCTGGTGATATCTCCGACAAGTTAATAATAGGTCGACTCAGTCAAAAAGTAGGTCATGAACACTCATGTGTTTTATGTCATCATAACCACCTGATCTCTTCATCTTTATCAATTCTAGATGACTTTACTGAGGTGAGCACTTTTAGGGCCAATGGCCCTTTTGTAGAAAAACACTGTCTACCCTACAAGTCACATTTTCGGTCCAGTACCATTGAAGTTTGATTGAAATGTTTGACAAGCTCTTGGATGACTTTTGGCATTCCTGGTCAAAATTTAGGTCTCTAGGTCAAATCATAGAGAAACAGTACTTGCACTCTTGAGAATACATTTTCAGTGCTTATGAGTATTTGGGCAGAAGGTTGTTATTGATAATGAACAAGTTTTTTAAAATGGGTCACCTTTGGTTGAAAAGTAGATTTTTGGTCTTGTAAACATCAAATATATATTTATACTCAGGTGAGCGATCCAGGGCCATTATGCGTAAACTCCACTGTCCAAGGGTGTGTAAAATTTTCATTTCAAACACTTTCTTCTATAAAACTACTAATCCAATTTTTATGAAACTTCACAGATAGATCCTGATGTTGTTCTTTAAAGACTTTTTTCAAAGAATTTGGCTGCAAAGGCAACTATAATTGTGAAAGGCGCTTTAGCTCTTTACCAAATGACAACAATATAGACTTGTTTACGTTGAAAGGGTTTGCTGACAGAAAAATCAAATTTGGCCCAAATGATGAAATTTTTTTGTGAATTGTCAGAAAACATTGTTGGAAACGGAGAAAATGCAGGTTACCAGCAATTTTCTCCTTTTTTATCCATGTTTCCAAAAGGCTACCTCCACAGGGTTTTTAAAACTCAGGATTGTGCGGTAAATGGTTCAGGGTTAAATCTGTGTCAAGTGGCCGGATTGTTTATTGATTGGTTTGATGGGATAATTGCTTTAAGTCCAGGTCAGACTCCTGCTAACTCAATTTGTGAACAGTCCATAATTTATCACTTGTTACAGCCTGTCCTGTGGCATCATGTAGGCCTTGTGTCATGTACTTTAACCCTTTACCATACAATCCCAAGTTTTAACAACCCTGACAGAGAAGGCTTTTGAAAACAATTTGGGAAAAGGAGAAAATGCTGGTAACCAGCATTTTCTCCCCTTTCCCAAATTGTTTTCCGCTCTTTCATAGACAAATCAGTACCATATTAGCCACAAATTATTTTTCATCTGCAAATGTTTTGGATTTGGACAAGTCCAAAACTTTGTTGTATAAAGTGTTAACCCTTTACAAGGCAACAAAATTTTGAACTTAACCAAACTGAAAGCATTTGCAGTAACAAAATAGATGTAGTTCAAATGATGATTTCTGTCTTTGATAGGGTAGAAAATATTGTGGCAAAAGGAGAAAATGAGGGTTTCCAGTATTTTCTCCTTTTCCCAAAATGTTTTCATAAGTCTGTTTTCCTCAGGGTTATTGAAACTCTGTATAGTTCAGATTATGATTTCTGTCTTTGACAGGTAGAAAACATTGTGGCAAAAGGAGAATATGCAGGTTACCAGTATTTTCTCCTTTTCCACAATGTTTTCAGAAGTCTTTGTTCCTCAAGGTTGTTGAAGGTTGATTTATTTATTGATTGATTGGATGGTGTTTTATGCTGCTTTCAACATTATTTTACTCACATCATGGCGACAGCTCTTATATTCGTGTATGTTCAGGGTTTCACCCGTACCAGGCAAGGGCTCCAATGAGTTTTGCCAAAACACCTCCACGGAAAACCCTTTGCTTCTTTAGAGGCTCAAAAACGTGGTCTTCAGGTTAAGTCCTGACAACTTCCATTTAAGGAATGTTGCTATCGTAACATTTCTGTCAACTTTTCAATGCTTGTCAATCTATATTAAATTTAAATTTCTGGTAAATTTTTATATGATCCTGAGTTTCGATTTACACATTTTTTCACATAGCATCACAATTGACTTCAGTAAGTTTGAAACCGAGAAAAAAAATACACACAAAGCAATTAAATTGACGGAATCTATGACGGACGACCTGGGTAAAAAAAAAAAAACCATGAAATTACAATGTAATTAATTTTCTTCTGTGTGGCAAATTTTATGTTTTTAAAATAATCCTTATCAAAGTGAACGTAAATTTAGTATTTGCAACCAAAAAAATCGAAAGGTTCGTTCAAATCTGACAATTATTTAAGAATGCTTGAAGGGTATGATAAAATATGGTAACTCTGTCAAAGCTGCTGACGGTGACCTGACGGTCGCAAAACAAAGTCCAGTCCAATTTTACAATATGTCCAATAACTAATACCATGATCGATATGAAAATAAACATGGAAGGGAGACAATGGAATCGCTTTCAAATTATTTTTTAACAGTTGATACTTTTTACAATATATTTTCTTAGCTGCGATTGTAAAGTCTGTCAAATTTGCTTGTTTACGGTCGCGAAATTTCGGTTACCCTTTTGATTGCTTCCCTTGTTCCCAAGGAAGCCACCAGTAGATGTCGCACTCAAAACTACTTCCTTTTTGCTGAAATTGGAGAAACGTGAGTGAAAATAAAATTGTTTTAAGAAGAAAAAGAGGAATTCACCCTGTCTGTCAACAGAATCGATGTTCGCAACATATCCGATAGCAACAACAGGCTACATCTTCTTTGCTTTCTGTGATAATTTAGTCCCAAAACCTTTTTTCAAGCCCAAATCGGCACAAGAAAAGTTGAGTTTCGTGTCCTTGTGCATGGTAAAAATGGTAAAATGACGCAAACAGTCCAGACTCGTGATTTAGTGACAAAGGCGTGGCGACCGTCATGCAAATGACGGAACCACCGTTGCGATTGTAATAAAGCTGACAGAAAGATAATTCAGTCCAAAAAGTATTGAGATGAACTGCACTCAAAAGTTTTGAAATACTTTTGAAACTTAACCCTTTCCCGAAACTTTTGGACTAGACCAAATTGAAATCATTTGCAAGCGATAATTCAACTCTTGCTGAAAAGATCATTTTTGTCTATGATTGGGTAGAAAACTGTGTGCAATTCTTCCATAACTTCGGAGATCATGTAAACTGTGCCAGGGAACTACTGCATTCATCCCTTAACTCTTTACCAAATGACAAAATTTTGGACTGGTTCAAATTGAAAGCATAAATTTGCATAAGACAAAATTGATGTGAATAAAAAATTGAAATTTGATATGGAAAAGATAGAAAACATTGTGGAAAAAAGGAGAAAATGCTGGTTACCAGCATTTTCTCCTTTTCCTACAATGTAGGAGAAAACATTGTGGAAAAAAGGAGAAAATGCTGGTTACCAGCATTTTCTCCTTTTCCCACAATGTTTTCAGAGGTTTTCTTTCTCAGTGTCGTTAAAAGTCGGGATTGTGTGGTAAAGAGTTAAGGAAGTTTGAAAAAGTATTCATTCTTTAAATATTGACAGAGTTGGATAAATACAAACTATTACATTCTTTTTGATGTGTGAAGATTTTGTATAATTATGTTACTGCTATGATTTCACATGTCATGTTAGCTATCTTTGAGGTAAACATAGTTAATAACTACCCCATGATCGAAAATTAACCGGTTTATCAGGTTGAGGGTGAGTAAACTGATGAAATGGCGAGGTCATACTGAGCCATTTCATGAGTTTACGTTCCAAGCATGATAAACATGTTTATTATTGGCCGTTGGGTTGTTATTTACTTTATAATGCAATTTTTTTCTTTAGAAAAACTCACCGCCTGTTCTCCATGCGACGACAGCAATCCCTCTGCCGCGGAAGTCTACCTTAAGGTTCATGTAAAGTGTTTATTTTGCTTAATTTCAATCGTCAATAATTATGTAATTATTAAAATTTGTCCAGGAAAACCATATATCAAATTAAAGCTCTAGATGAGTACAAGCTGTTTTACCTAATTATACCTACTGGCCTTACATAATAAAACTAAAACATGGCAGAAAAAGATGACATCGTTTAAAACTTAAGCAATTTTGTTATGTCATATTATTATTTTGTAGGTTTTAAACGATGTCATCTTTTTCTGCAATGTTTTAGTTTTATTATGTAAGGCCAGTAGGTATAATTATGTATAACAGCTTGTACTCATCCAGAACTTTAATTTGATATATGGTTTTCTGGACAAATTTTAATAATTACAGAATTATTGACGTATGAAATTAAGCAAAATAAACACTTTACATGAACCTTAATCACCACAATGGCAATGTGTTTTTGTTGAAAAAATTTTTTTTTTGTTCATTTCTTTGTTTACATAACACTCCATTATGATTGCAGAAACACATGTCATAAAATGTACATTGGTGTTGTTGATGTCATAAATTTTTGCGTTTCACATTGAGTAAACCAAAACGACAACACAATCTTTATGTGGTGAGTCCCTAATAAAGGTCGTATTTATGTAACTATTTTATAAGATTGATACTTTCTATCATTGCATTATAAAATCCTGTATTTTTAAGAAATAATCTTCTTTCTATCTTGGTTTATCGTTCAATAAACCACTGTTGTGAGTTACGAGGCACAATTAATAATGCACGAGGATACTAGCCCGAGTGGTTTATTCATTGCGCCTCGTAACTCACAACGTGGATTGTTTACCGCTACAAGAGCTGACTAGCTGACTAGACCTGTAACAGCCATGTGCAGACTCTTTCACTCGTATGAAACCTGATCTGTTCAGTAATAGATGTGTACTCATGATGTCATTTTAGGACTGATCTATAACACAGACATGCTGCTAAACAAATCTGGTGGTATAATTTGTGAGGATCTCAAAGGAACATTCTATGTTCATCTGAAATGAGCCCCATTTTGCTTGCATCAGAATGTAGTGTATACAGTTTTTACTGTTCTCTGTTTCCAGTTACAGACTTCATATTTCATGTGCACTGAACCCCGTTTTCCCTACTCCAACCGAATGGTCCCTTTGAGTTCCTCATTCCATGTTGGACAGTTTTGTTTTGTTCAAAACCAATAAATATCAAAGCAAAATTTTATGTTATATTTTTATTTTACTGACAGCCGTAAACTTGTTAAAAGCACTGCAATGGTGAGCCCCCAGGTCCCTTTACACTAGGGTTTCCTGGTTAACCAAACACATCCATCCACTCGTAGTCAAGAATGTCGCACTTAAGTTTTGCACTGGTGTATGGAAATGTCTGGGGAACAGTGTGAAGTCGTTTCACAGCGTTCCAACCCAATACGGTGCTGTGTGTAATATGATAAACCGTCTACCTTGTCATTATGTTACAAGCACCAAAGCACATGACAGAGAGCAGTTAATGGGTAAAAGGCACATACAGCACTACTGTGAGTAGATAGGAATGATCTACAAGCAAACAGTGGATACACGGTTAACCCTTTACCAAACAATCCCTGGTTTTCACGACCCCGAGTTAGAAGCCTTTTGAAAACATTGTGGGAAAAGGAGAAAATGCTGGTAACCAGCATTTTCTCCTTTTCCCACAATGTTTTCTGCCCTATTGGAAACAAATTTCAATTTTTGAGTTACATTTATTTTGTTGTCTGCAAGTGCTTTCAACTTGTACTAGTCTAAAATTTTGTCGTTTGGTAAAGGGTTAAATACCAAAAAACAAAGGCGAACAGTGAACTCAAGTGGTTAAATACATGCAACTACTATCTATATGGTAAACAGTGCATTTTGCTAAACAGACTAATGTAGGTAGCAGTGTATATCATGAAATACAAAAGAAATTAAGCAATGAACTTGGATAAACAGAGAATACCATGTCCATGTCTTTTGATATGAAGTTTATCAGGTATGACCAGAAAATGTGTAGGAATGGTGAGGTTTTGCCAAGCCATTCCGCATTTTCTGGTCAAGCCTAATAATTTTATATGAAAAGATATTTACACGTTACGCTATTAATCATGCACTTCATTCTGACTTTTTCTGTTCATCTAAACTTAGTTTACTGTCATACAATGTTGTTGATGCAATGTTTGTATGTCCTGTGTTCTGCATAATTTTGATAGGGTGCACGCCAGCTTTTGAGAGGGCTGTTACAGTTGTTTTCCTGATGGAGTGGTTGGTGAGCTTGTTCTCTAGCCCTGCCTTCTCTGCTGCTGATTTCATCAGTGCTCGTATCATAAATATTTGATAGTGGTGCAATCATATTCTAACTGACATTTTTTTATCTGTAGCTTCTTGTCCCTTCTGAATTTTAAAGCAACATGGAATCTGACAAGTATTTATGATAGAAACACAATATCTGTCAATAATTTATGCTAGCAACACAATATCTGTCAATTATTTATGATAGCAATATTGATATGAGTCAGTATCTTCATTCATCATTAAAAAGTGACAACCACTTTAAAAATTACCTGTTTACCTGTTTTGTAGAGGAGGCTGTCCAGAAAAGTACTTACGAAATAGTATTTTTTTGTTATTTACTGAGACTTTATAAGAACAATAACATGTCAGTCAATTTTTATGATGGCAACAAAAGGTTCTGTCATTTTTTATGATAGCAACAAAAATTCTGTCATTTTATTATGATAGCAACAAAATGTCTGTCAAAACTTTATGTTGGCAACAAAAGTTCCGTCAAAAAATGATGTTTGAAACAAGAGATTCCGTCCCATATGTTACGATCACAACATGTTTTTCTTCGTTTAAAGCAGTTTTGGTGTGTTATTTTGGCTAAAGTCATATTCACAGCACATTTAAATGCCCAGACACTCAAAAAAATAACTTAATAGTGGTTCTAGAAACACTTCTATTGAAATTGTAATACATTTTTTCAGCAAAGTGTTCCGTCAAACATGTGACACTTTTGTGTTAGCAACATTGAATTTTTAAATCGCGAATAAAAAAAAAAATATGGCATGCCGTGATGAGATACTAGATTTAAAACTTTGTATTGACATACTTCACCAACTCACACCAAAAAAAAATCAAAATTTTATACTTTGAAAATGACCTTAAAAATTTCTCTTTAAATGGAAGTTGTCTCCTCTACTTTACCACTGAGCCATGTAGGAGGACCCCCTACAAGCTTGAGGAAGAAGGCATTTGGTGTGGAAAAGTGGGGAAAAAGGAGAAAATAATGGCACCCAAAATTTTCTTTCCTTTTAAGGACATTTCCAAATGTGAGCCAGATTTAACTTGGCATTAGTTATAAAATAGGCAGTTCTTCTAAATTTGAAGAGTTTTAGCTCCACTGGCCAACATCTTCTCTGAAACTACTCATTAAGGGCACTAGCCTTTTTTTTTTCCCAATGCAAGTTTATTGCCCTACAAACTTATTATGATTTGTGTCTCTGTCAATGTTAATTATTGATTGATTGATTGAATGGTGTTTTACACTGCTTTCAACATTATTTCAGTCATATCATGGCAACAGCTCTTATATTCATGTATTTCCTGGGTTTCACCCGTACTAGGCTGGAGCTCTGAAGTGTCTTGCTCAAGGACACTCGCACGAAAAACCCAGTGGTTTGAGTGAGGCTCCAACCTGGGGCCTCCAGGTCACGAGTCCTACACTTTACCACTGAGCCACGCAGGACCCCTCAATGTGGATTAAGGGATGATACATTTGGTGCAGTGGAGCAACACAGGGCCATCATGGCCCTCTTGTTCTTGTGGTAAAGTGTTCCAGAGATAGGAATGAAGGTGACCTTGAAAATATCCTTGTAAAATAGGAGAGAATTATGGGCACATAAGTGTAACTCTTTACCTTACAACAAAATTTTACACTTGTACAAATTGAAATCATTTGTATATGACACATTAAACATGGTTTAACCCATTACCACCCAGTCCCAACTTTTAACAACCCTGATAAAGAAGGCTTTGGAGAACATTGTGGGAAAAGGAGAAAATGCTGGTAACTAGCATTTTCTCCTTTTCCCACAATGTTTTTTTCCCTTTTAATGATGAATTATATCATTTGAGCCACATTTAAATTGTCATCTGCAAATACTCTCAATTTGGGCCAGTCTAAAATTTTGCTGTTTGGTAATGAGTTAAACAATGAGCTTGTCTCTGACAGGATAGAAAACATTGTGGAAAAAGGAGAAAATGCTGGGTACCAGCATTATCTCCTTTTCCCACAATGTTTTCAAAAGCTTTCTTTTTCAGAGTCATGAAAATTTGGGATTGTCTTGTAAAGGGTTAGTATATTACAACACGTAAAAACATTGTAGCAACAGCATTAGAAGCAATATTTCATGTTGTCACTATGAATTGGAAGAGGTCAACTGCACTTGAATACATCAAGGTTTTCCTGTTAACCCTATACCAAATGACAAAATTTTGGACTTTTCCCAATTGAAATTGTTTGCAGACAACATATTAAATATGGCTCAAGTGATAGGGTTTGTCTCTGAAAGGGTAAAAAATAGTGTGGGGAAGGAGAAAATGCTGGTTACCAGCATTTTCTCCTTTTCCCACAATGTTTTTAACACGGGATTGTTTGGTGAAGGGTTGAATGCCTGCACTCTAATTAAGGCTCCATCCACCACCCTTTTTCTTGCTGTTAATGGACTTACCTCACAGCTACTACAATGACCAAGTTGAGGTAAATTAGCAGGAACTTATTAATGACATCAACATAAACCTAACTACTTAACAGATCGATACCATTAGAGATACATCCTTACAGCCAGAGAGAAAAAAATGCTGTTAAAATTTGATACATTGTAGAATGGTTTAGAATTTAGTCAGCTGTGTCAACATAGATAAATTACAGATATCATAGTTTAAAGAGATAAATACAAATATCAGAAGTTTTTTGATTTAAAACCAGAAATGACACGAAACTGTGATTTCTTTGATGGCCCCTGGAAAATGAAATGCATTTTCTATCGGTCCTCATCTATTCAACCTTGCAACTGTCAGGGGCATGAGGACACAAGAATGATCATAGTTTGATGAAATAAAGATGAACCCCTACAAGGAATTCAAGAAACAGTTCTAGAACAGTTCTTGAATCTATTTCTTGAATAGTTCATGAACATTAAATGGCCATTATAGAACTTATGTTCAAGAACTAAATCTAGAACTTCCAGTGAGGAATTCAAGAAACAGTTCTAGAACAATCCTTGAAACTAGTTCTTGAATAGTTCATGAACATTAAATGGCCATTCTAGAACTGATGTTCAAGAACTTGCGAGGAATTCAAGAAACAGTTCTAAAACAATTCTTGAATCTAGTTCTTGAATAGTTCATGAACATTAAATGGCCATTCTAGAACTGATGTTCAAGAACTAAATCAGGAACTTGCTGTGAGGAATTCAAGGAACAGTTCTAGAACAATTCTTAAATCTAGTTCTTGGAAAGTTCATGAACATTAAATGGCCATTCTAGAACACTGATGTTCAAGAACTGACTCAAGAAATGTTCTTGACCACATTCTAAAACAAATTCTTTAACCTGTAATTCTAGAGGTATAATTTAATGTTCATGAACCACTCCAGAACTGGGTTAAAGAACTGATCTAGAAGAGCAATTAATTGTTAAAAACTTAATCTATGGGATCCTTGTTACTCCTCCATATCTGGAGCTATGGACTTGGCATTTCAAGATTCAAGCTGCTATAGTCTTTTTTTCCTGGTGAGTTACTACAAAGAAAAGATGAGACAACTAACAATACTCAAACAATTTAGAATTGTTGTTCTGGATTGTCATCTCTTTACCAAATGACAATAACATATTCCTCACCCATACTAAAAAACTCGCAGACATCAAATTAAATGCCACTCAAATGATTGGATTTGCCATTGAAAGATGAGCAAATTTGTGAAAACAAGAAATGCCAGCACCATTTTCTTTCTTTTTTTCTGTATTCAAAAGCTGTCTTCAGGATTGTAACAAAACCTGTCACTGAGAAGTCGCACATTGTATCGATGTGGTAGTAACCCATAATTGTATCTTATATATCTTGATCTTTAAACAGATTTAAAAGAAAAAAGTTAAATCTGTTGAAAATAAGGTCTAATTAAAATTATTGCATAGATCTTTTGGATAGCAACAAGATATGTCATTCTCAGTAAAATCGCCAAACTGGGGTCACAAACACGAAAAACTCTGGGATGAACTTGTTTAGGGCCGGAGCAAAATAAAAAAACAACGGTCCACAACGATTAATGGAAAGCATTGCTAGACTAGATCTATTTAAAGATTTTCTCAATGAATTAATGTTCTTCAGTCGAAATACCTTTATTGTTGTGAGTTTCTGCAGAAGACACACTCACAAAAGAAAGTTCAAACGATTTTTACCTGACTTTCAAGCATCGTCCATTTTTCTTCCCAATGATGTTATAATCCGGGTCTGATGGCGCTTTACAGAACTAGCCAATAAAAACAAACAACAAGAAATCGACATCCAATCGCACAAGGCCTTGAAGAGCTCGGCGGATTCCATAACTGCATCTAACGGATTTAAATTGAACATCAGTTGATATTGCGCCCATCAAGTATTTGAAAACTGCCACCTAGTGGAAGCTAATGTAGAACAGTGTATCACCCGAGATTTTCTGCATGAAAGTAAACATGAACATGTTCCTCCAATTTTGTACGTTTCTTTTTCAGAAATTCGCAAATTTGCGATTTTGTCAACCAACATGACACTTGGAACGGTTAGTGAAACAATATGTCTAGATCTTTATCTATTAATAATACGAGATTAATATGAACAAAGATGATACGTGTAAATAATGAATGTAGATATCTACTTTCGGTTTCGTTCTCAAGACTTGTCCTCAAGTGTGAGTTCCCGTTTGTAAGTCATACATTTTCTGCTTTTCGTTGCACTTATTGATGTTGTTATCAATAATGCTATGTGATAATATCCAGAAAGAAAAAGATAATATCGTCAAGTGATGATACTCCAAATTTCAGGCCTAATGGAATTACAGCTTTACATATTTTTGGATGGTACAAGAAATCGGATAAATAAGTCTTATTTTTATTTCAGCAAACTTTAACAAAGGACTTCTAAGTGAAATTGATTGTCCATAATTTTCTTACTGATTGCTTAGGTGGAAAATATTTTAACCTTAGCTTCCTTTAACATAACCACTCTTGGTCACTTCACGTCTTTATTCCAATATTAAGAATAAGTCCAACAACAACAAAAAAGTTACCACATTTTACATCTTTATTGCAATATTAATAATAAGTCCAACAACAACAAAAAAGTTTATTGTAAACTGTTTTTTTTTTGACTCATGATTTTTTTTGTTTGACTCCTGAAAAATTAAATTTGACCCGTGAAACTTTCAGGTCAATGGATCATAGACTCCTGAATTTCAGAGGCTACCTAAAGCCCTGCCCATTCACCATCTCGATTTATTCAGTTTTGGGCTTAACTTTATCATTATGTAAGAGATTGCTGCAATGCCGAGATTGCTTGTAACTTAATTTTAGTAGCAAGATAAAAGTTGATAATGAGCCATTGTGTAAATCATCCGTAGCATATTATGCCATCCCACTTAGATCAAGTGGAAAATGGAGTGGCAATTTTCAAAACATTGTAACAGAAAAAAATTCAAATTATCTGATTGACTTCAAAAATGTAAATGAGTCTGCAATATTTATATTACTGCCAATTCACATAAATAAGGGATAATATATACACATGTATGATCCCTGCATAAATACACTAGATCTCATGGCTTCTAATGATTCTGAAGGTTTGCACATGTATGCATCTGAAATGTAAACAAGCATCTGAACCCAATTCTATGCAATTTTAAGGAAAGACAACTTGCTAATTTTTGCCATCACAAAAATTTGCAGCAAAACATAGTTCCCAAATTCAAGATTTCCTACTGCTCAAGAACTGGTACAGTTTTAGAACCAGGGTTTGTGGAATTTGGTCATTGTTTTAAAACAAATGTTCTAGAACCATTTGTACTTTAGGCCAACTGTCCAAGAACTTTCAGTTCAAGAACTGGTGGTGTTCGAGAATTAATTTTCTTTTCTTTTTTGTGCTTTTAGAACCAGTGTTCAAGAACCATTTGACTTCTAGAACCTCAGTTCAGGAACTGTTTTATTAGTTCAAGAACAGGTCTTAAGGTTCATGAAAAGTTCTTGAATGTTCATGAACTTTCAGATCAGTTCAAGAACTGGTGATGTTCTAGAATAAATTTTCTTTAACTTTTGTGCTTTTAGAACCAGTGTTTAAGAACCATTTGGCTTCTAGAACCTCAGTTCAGGAACTGTTTTAGTAGTTCAAGAACAGGTCTTAAGGTTCATGAAAGGTTCTTGAATGTTCATGAACTCACCACTTGTTCTTTAACATTTCTCGCAGGGGAAATTTTGGTTAAAAATGGATGAAAATGAGTATACATGTATCTTTAACATCTGACCATACTATCATGTTTAACATTCATCTTCGGTAACATTAAACATTTTCTGTTACATAAGACTCACCAGCTATCGAATGGGAGAACTTTTATTGAAAAACGGTGTCCTGGATTAATTACAAATACCATTCAATGTCCAAATCAGTCAAGATTGGAAGTAAAATTAACCCTTTACAAGACGACAGAATTGTAGCCTTGTCCAAATTGAAAGCATTTGCAGTCGACAATTTCAGTGTGGCGCAGGTGGTGCAATTTTTCTTTGATAGGGTAGAAAACATTGTGGGAAAAGGAGAAAATGCTGATTACCAGCATTTTCTCCTTTTCCCACAATGTTTTCAAAGAGCTTCTTTCTCGGGGTTGTAAAAAGGCGGCATTGTGTGGTAAAGGGTTAAAAGAATTATAGGAGATAAACTCAGCAAAGGCCTTATCATCAGCACTGATTAGAAACAACAGCAGCAATGATATTTTCTTCAGAAAAGTCTAAACTGCTTTACCTCTCTACAGTTTAATTGTCCTGCTTTTGGGAAATGTCATGCTTTCTGGGCCGGTATGGGTAGCTCAGTGGTTAAAATATCTGATTCATGACCAGGTGGTTGCTTGTTTGATACCCGGTTGAGGCAGACTTTCTTTCTGGCTATTTTTGCCTATCAACTCTGATGCATGTGAGAAAAGTAGTAAGTGATTTGGAAAGAAAGTTGTGTCAGTGCTGATGTGAGAAAGCCAGGAAACGTGTAGGTGCACTGACTGCCATGATATGACCTATGCTGTTAAAATGGCGTTAAACTCCAATACAAACAAACATGCTTACAGGGGTGTTTACTAGAGGATATATGGTGTTACAGATTAATTTTCAACTTTCTGAATCGTGAATCATTGAAACAGGCTTATGTATGTTTTGCAACCAGAATAGGTGAAGATCATACTGCAAAGAGCATGTAGTGTGATCTGGGATCTACACTGTCCGCAATTTTGCTACAAAAACAGCCTCGAAGTAGATGTAGTTGGCCTTTTTTCTTGTATCGAAAAGGTTGACTGTTTTACCAAAATGGGTTGTTTTCCTTTAACTCCTTACCCAACGACAAAATTTTAGACCAGTCCAAATTGAAAGCAGTTGCAGACGACGAAATAAAATTGAATATTAATGTGACTGAAAATTTGAAATTTGTTTTTGAAAGGGCAGAACACATTGTGGGAAAGGGAGAAAATGCTGATTACCAGCATTTTCTCCTTTTCCCACAGTGTTTTCAAAAGGCTTCTTTCTCAGGGTGGTTAAAAGTCGGGATTGTGTGGCAAAAAGTTAAAATTAACCAGCCAATTACAGCAGTCAAAAAGGCACTCTGATCTTGATCTGCACTGTCCACTAAAGCAGCTGAAGTTGTAAAGGCACTGTAAGAGTTAAGCTGAGAGAGATCATAGATCTGTCACTACTGTTATCTAAAGAAATAATGGGGAAAAAAGTCATTATGCAAGAGGTAATCAATAAATCAATCAATGTACCTGTCTATTATTAATATATTATTAATATTTCTTTTTTGCTTTTCAAATATTTCCCTGAACCAAAGTTCTCCAATTCCTGAGCCACCATTGATCTGTATTCTCTCTATTTCTTTGTCAACCTACTGAATGATATTTTATGCTGCTTTCTACTTAGATTCAATCATATCACTTATCACCATGGACAGCTTGCCTATTCTTGTGTGTCCTTCAGGTTTCATTACTTCTCGGCCAGCACTCTGAAGTGTCTGTGTCCATTGACACTGCCCAAAAAAACCCAGGCTTTGAGTGAGGACTGAAGGGAAAGCCTCTAGGTTTTGAATTCTGCATTTTCACCGCAGAGCCACATAGGGCTGAAGATATTCTTTGTGTGGTCTATTCTGCATTTATCTGTCCTTCAGTCTAAACACCATTTACAACGATATTAACTCTTTACCAAACAGTCAAATTTTAGACTGGTCCAAATTGAAAGCATTTGCAGACAACATTTTAAATTTAGCTGAAATGATATAGTTGTCTGTGAAAGTTTAGAAAACCTTGAAGGAAAAGGAGAAAATGCTGGTTACCAGCATTTTCTCCTTTTCCTACAACCAGCATTTTCTCCTTTTCCTACAACCAGCATTTTCTCCTTTTCCTACAAGGTTTTCAAAAGGCTCTTTCCTCAGGGTCGTTAAAAGTCACGATTGTGTGGTAAAGAGTTAATGGTTAACTGTTGGCAGCCAGTGCATGTATCAGTGGATCCCTGGTGTTTTTCTTCCCAGGTTGCACAACAGCAGTGTTAACTGGGTTTTGTAGGTATTCTAGATCGAGATCAGACTTCCTTTTACTGACTGCATAGAATGTGCTGTCTGATATTTGATCTGTAACGTCCTCTATCGTATTTAGATATTCTCCAAAAAGCTGATTGAAAGCGCAATACCACACAGTCAGGGTCCGTATTCACCAACCATTCTTACGAATGTTCTCTGTCTTGTTCTTCAGAATTTCCTACATTTGGCAGTAACACAAGTTGCAACAGGATTCTTTCCTCTCACACCGCTAACTATTGTTTCGATGATGGTTATGTAGGAAACCAGCCAGTGGCTTGGAAAGAATATGGTGCTGAATGCTTGTAAAAGAAACTCAAGGAAAGCATGGATAGGTGCACTGGCTTCCACAATATAACTGAAATAATGTTGCAACACATCACAATGTCACTGTAAGAGGCAAGCCTCCCCACGTGAACAGTCAGTGGAACACAACTTTGGATGCTTTTGATGAAAGTGTTGAGCAGGTCAAGATCAGCATGCAGAGATAAAGCAGTATGATCTTGAATCTTTTCCCTCCAATAATTATGGCACTCTGGCAAAAGCAGCCATGAAAAGGTCTATTTGTGAGAATTCTGACCATTTACTAGGCACTCTCAGGGGTTTATATAATAGATAAAGTTGATAACCATGGCATTTAGGTATTCATGACATTGTGACATTAACACAAATTTAAGTAGTGTTGCAATCTGATCTTGGATCTGCATTATTTGCAGCGCAATTCCTGAATATTGAAAAAAAAAAAATCTGCAATTTTTTCTACTAAGTGAGAAAAGGCAAATTGATTTATATGGTTGTGGAAGAGCTTATCAGCCCATTGGCCTATGCAGTGTGTCAGAAGCTGTGTGCTCCAAACAGTCACGGAGCCCTTCAGCTCAGTCAGTAATACATAGGGCTTTACATGTGCAGGTTCTAATCTCCAGCTTGGGCATTATTGGAAGCCGGCTCTTGAAGCCGGCTTCCAATAGGAATGCTTTTTTTTTATGCACATGGGGAGTTTTGGGATACATCATTGCACAACTTTTCTGACATATTCACTCAAATACTTTTAATAGTATGTTGCTATTAAGCTCAAAATTATACATTATTTTGTATGTACTGTTGAGATGAATTTCAAGCATGAAAAGTAAAGATTTCGTATTTATAGATATTTATTTAATAACTGATTAATGATTGACCCCACAGGCAGCGTAACTCTTCTTAAACTAGTATAGACTGGTTACCTCCCCTGATACTACTACACGTGTAATACATGATACAACAAGGGACCAGTTTAAAGCCAGTAGATTAGCGCAATATTACGCTTTTTTTCCCTTGTGCTGTTCACATAAATTGCGAGCATGAAAACTACAGATTTTGTATTTGAACTCTTATTTCTAAAGATTTCTCAGATTTTTTGTTCCACTGTGTCTATTTTTATCTGTGTGCAATATATTGTATTTTAGCAGGAGAGTTTGTAGGTGTGTAATTCGAGGGGTGAATGCGAAACTATTCCATCTGCATTTTGGAAAATATTATAGGAGAGGGGAAAAAATGCAATTCCGTGAAAAGCGTTGTTAGATCATCTTGTTTAATTATGTTGTGCTGAATTCATACTCTCAGCTCAACACAACATATCTGAATAAGATGATCTAACTATTCTTTTCACAGAAATGAGAAGCGTTTTTCCCTCTCCTGTAAAATTGTTCGAAACGCAGATGGAATAGTTCTGTATTCACCCCTCGAATTAATCTGTTTACTATTGGAAACTTTTTGTAATAACTTTTTGTAAGAATGTACCTTTGTTGTGACAAGCCTTGCATACTCAGAGCACAATTGAGACACACTAAATCCTTGGGCATTTATTTATGAGACATGCTCTGTGAAAAGGGGGCTTGATGCATTTGCAGAAAGTATTGGCCCAGGTTAGCCTGCACAGTCTAACTTGGACTGACAATTTTTGCTTTGGTAATTTTTCTGCATGTCAAAAACCAGTGTACCTCACGTTTCAGTTGGTTGCTAGACAAAATGGATTTTATGGATCCATAAATATGTGATGACTTGCTTGAATTATGGATGACAGAGATACATTAAGTCCCCTTTTGCCAGAGCATGTCTCATATGTTTTAATAACCCTGAGGAAGAAGACTATTGAAACGTAGTTGCAGGAGGACAAAATGCTGATTACCATCATTTTCTCCTTTTCATACAATGTTTTCTACCCTTTCAAAGGTCTAAAATAAGGCTGGAAAGGAAATGTAATGGAACTTTTGATGTAGCATTGAAGGGTATTACACTTTTTTTTGTGGCTTTAGGGCTCCAGCCAAACTTGGGTTTTGCACCTGGCTATAAATGACCCTCGACAGCTTTTGACTGATGTTGTACATCATTGCACTTGAGCCATGCTCTGTGAAAAAGGGTCTTAATGAATCTGGGGAAAAGTATCAACCCAAGTCAGCCCGCTTGGACTGTGCAGGCTGACCTGGGCTGAAAGTTTTCGCCATTGGTAAATTTTCTGTATATTTAAGGACCAGTCTACCTGATGATTAAGTTGATTGTATTAAAAAAGAGGCTACATGTATTGTTGAACCTTAATTATGTGATGGCTTGCTTGGTATTATGGATCATGGAGATGCATTAAACCCCCTTTTGCCAGAGCATGGCTCATTTACATGTTCAACTATTACATTGTAAGGGGGCTATTCAGATTTTCATAGTCAAACCAAACTTGAAAATATTTTATTGCTCAATTTAGTAAGGCAATAGCTGACTAAGAATCAAGAAATAAAGCAAGAAGCAAATGAAAAACAAATTGATGGTACTTCTTCAATGGACTAGTTAGCCTCTTAACTCTGTACCCTACAACAGAATTTAGAACTTGTCCAAATTCAAAGCAGTTGCAGACGACAAATCCAATTTGGTTATAATGATGAGATTTGTCTCTAAAATGGTAGAAAGCATTGTAGGAAAAGGAAGAAATGCTTGTGATAAGAATTTTATACTTTTATTGCAATGGTTGCAGAAGCTTTTTTCTTCAGGGTCACTAGAACATATAATTGTTTAGTGAAGGATTAAATCTTTACCACATAATCCCGACTTTTAACGACCCTGAGAAAGAAGCCTTTTGAAAACATTGTTGGAAAAGGAGAAAATGCTGGTAACCAGCATTTTCTCCTTTTCCCACAATGTTTTCTAACCTTTCAGAACAATTGCAATCATTTTAGCCACATTGAAATTGTCGTCTGCAGATGCTTTCAACTTGGACAGGGCTAAAATTTTGGACAGTATTGTCCAAATTCAAAGCAGTTGCAGACGACAAATTAGATTTGGTTATAATGATGAGATTTGGCTCTGAAATGATAGAAACCATTGTGGAAAAGGAGAAAATGCTTGTGACAAGCATTTTATACTTTTCTCGCAATGGTTTCAGAAGCCTTTTTCTTCAGGGTCATTAATTAGAACATGTAATTGTTTGGTAAAGGTTTTTTAGCTTTTGGCTAAAATTTTGTGAAGGCTTGTTGGAATGTCAAGTGATCATGCAATAATATGCATCAGCTATGGCAGAGCTCCAGATAGAGGGAGTGATTTTGATTTAAAAATTGAAAATATTAATCAATCTCCACTAAACCCCATGTTATGGGCACTCATTAGAATCGTCTCATTGAGATGATTTTAATGAGTACCCACAACATAGGGTTTGGAAGGGAAATAATGGATTTAGAATACTATCACTCCCTCTTACCTGGAGGTCTGACTGCGGTATGTAGGATCATATTCATGTAAGAATGATAACAGTATTTTGATCTTGTCAAAATAGAGAAAATACCTAATCCAAAATGACCATGCTTTTATCTGAAGAGCAAAATTGCACCATTCCTGTTCACTGAATGTAACTGTCCTCTTTCCGAATGCATGCAGGAAAAAAAGGTGAAGTTTATATTAGTGTTTAACTCTTTACCACACAATCGTGTGTTTTAACGACACTGAGAAAGAGGCATTATGAAAACATTGTGGGAAAAGGAGAAAATGCTGGTAACCAGCATTTTCTCCTTTTCCCACAATGTTTTCTATCCTTTCCAAAACAAATTTCAATTTTTGAGCCACATCTATTTTGTCGTCTGCAAATGCTTTTCATTTGGACTAGTCTAAAAGTTTGTTGTTTGGTAAAGAGTTAAACAAAAAATAGGACTCACAGAAAAAAAAAATCTTAATTAGCCCCCAAATTGTTGCAGTCGGTAAAATTTTCTACTGGGTCTGTATTCACCAACCATTCTTCAGAACATTCTTAGTCTTATTCTCCAGAATTTTTAATTTAAAAGTAACACAACTTCTGATAAGCGAGTTATTCCAAAAGCACCTTCCTCATTGATGGTAACAAAAAAATTGCCGCCTTCTTTGATGCTATGCATCAAAAATTTGTCTTGTCTTTCATAGAAATGATGATAGTCATTGTTTCAGGATTTATTCTTCTCTCACTGCTGATTGTTGTTTTGATGATGGTAAAGTGGGCAAGCAACCAGTGGCAACCAGTGGCTTGGGAAAAATATTGTACAAAATACTTGTAAAAGAAAATTTCAGGAAAGCATAAATAGGTGCACTGGCCACCCAAATATAACTGAATTGACATTGAAATTGGCATTAAACACCATACAATAATTCCATAATTTAAGCCACATTTAAATTGTGGTCTGCAAATGCCTTCAATTCAGACAATTCTATAGTTTGCTTGTCTGGTAAAGAGTTGATTTGTCATATGCGAATGCTATGAATTGAAGCCTTAAATTTTGTTGTCTGGTAAAAGGTTAAAGGTCCATATTTTGGTTTATTTCAGTTCCCATTGGCTCAATAAAAGAAGTGCGAAGCGGAAAGACAACGGAAGCGTTGAAAAACAAGGAAATAGCGGGTATTTATGCTGACGAGTGTGCCTTCTCGGTGATATTTGGTGACAACTTTGAATCAATGGATTTGATTGCTACAACACCAGATGAGGCTAATATCTGGGTCACGGGTTTAACATGTTTGATTAACACGAACACGAGATCTATTTCTTGTAAGTATGTCATGCCTTATCTCTCAGACTCATCCGTACAGCTGATAGTCTTCTGAAACAACAGATAAGAAATGGTTAACATGATGATATTAATTTTGCCTTTGAAAGGTTAGAAAATCATTGTACAAAAGGAGAAAATGCTGGTTACCAGCATTATTTTCTTTTGCTACAAAGTTTTCAATAAACGCCACCTCATATCATAAAATTATCGTATAAGGATAAGGTCATTAATTGTAGAGACAGTTGAAACAGACAATTTTTAACCCTTTCCCAAACAAGCCCTGGTTTTCACGTGTCTGCAGTACAAGTCTTTTGAAAACACTGTGGGAAAAGGAGAAATTGCTCGTAACGAGCAATTTCTCCTTTTCCCACAGTGTTTTCTACCCTTTTTGAGAACTTTCTGCCATTTTCATCAAATTTAAAATTGTCATCTGCAAACTCTTTCAATTTGGACCAGTCCAAAATTTGTCGTTTGGGAAAGGGTTAGAACAACCTTCCTTGTAACAAGTAATTTATTCTTTTGCTGCAATGTTTTCCAAAGTGGTTTGCTTACAGATTTTTAGGTTTATCTGCATTGTGGTAATGTGTAAAATTAAACAGTGCTAAGCAGACTGAAGGCTTAACCCTTTTCCAAACGAGCCAATGTTTTAACAGCCCTGAGAAACAAGGCTTCTGAAAACAATGTGGGTAAAGGAGAAAATGCTTGTACCCACCAATTTTTCCTTTTCCCTCATTGTTTTATACCCTTTCAAAGATAGTATCCATCATTTTAGGCATGTTTATTTTTGTCTTCTACAAATGACAACAATATCGACAAGTCTAAAATACTGTTGTTGCATAGAGTTAACCCTTTACCACACAAACTGAACTTTTTAACAACCTTTAGGGAGAAGCCTTTTGAAAACCTAGCGAAAACCTTCTGGGAAAAGGAGAAAATGCTGGTAACCAGCATTTCCTCCTTTTCCTCCAATTTTTCTACCTTTTCACCAACACATTTCATGTTTTAAATAACATTTAACTTTTTACCACGCGACAAAATTCTAGACTGGTCCAAATTGAAAGCAGTTACAGAGGACACAGTGAATGGGACTGAAAAACTGAAATTTGTTTTGGGAACTGTAGAAAACATTGTGGGAAAAGGAGAAAATGCTGGTAACCCGCATTTTCTCCTTTTCCCACAATGTTTTCAAAAAGGCTTCTTTCTCAGGGTCGTTAAAAGTCGGGATAGTGTGGTAAAGAGTTAATTAGTCACCTGCAAATGCTTTCAAGTTGGACAAGGCTAAAATTCTATCATCTGGAAAGGGTTAACCCCTTTCCACAATTTTAGACCTGTCCAAATTGAAAGCATTTGCAGACAACAATTTCAGTGTGGGTCAAATGATATGATTTTTAGCTCCACTGGATGAAAGACAGCAGGCTTACGTCATGGCCCTGTGTCCGTTGTCCATGTGTGCGCTAACTTTTATTTCAAGCATCTTCTTCTCTGAAACTGCCCATTGGATTTAAACGAAACATCGCAGAAATGATCCTCCCATGGCCCTCTTTAGAAACTCTTCAAAGAATTGGATTGCTATAAAAACTCTGGTTGCCATGGCAACAAAACTGAAAAATATTGAAAATCTTTAAATATCTTCTTGTCCGAAACCATAAGGTCTAGGGTTACCAGATTTGGTGTGTAGCTTCATCTTATGGACCTCCACAAAAAGTTTTAAAATTATAGCCCTGTGGTCAAAAATGGCCCCACCCCGGTTAAGTTTTAAATAGATCCATATAATGAAAACTTTAAATATCTTCTTGTCCGAAACCATATGGCCTAGGGCTACCAAATTTGGCATGTAGCTTCATCTAATAGATCTCTACAAAACTTCTTCAAATTATAGCCCTGGGGTCGAAATTGGCCCCGTCCCACTTCTGGGATCACAAGTTTTACATAGGTTTATGTAGTGAAAACTTTAAATATCTTCTTATCCGAAACCATATCGCCTAGGGCTACCAAATTTGGCACGTCACTAGCTTCATCTAACGGACTTCATCAACTTACAGCCCTAGTGTCTAACTTGGCCCCACCTATGGAGCCACTAGTTTTACATAGGCTTCTGTGGTAGAAACTTAAGTCTTCTAGTCCTAAACCATATGGCCCTAATGGCTACTAAATTTGGCATGTAGCTTTATCTAATAAACCTTTACAAGAACTCTTCATATTTCATACCCCTGAGGTCAAAATTAGCTCTGCCCCATTGGTCCAGTGTAGCGATACAGGGCCATCATGGCCCTCTGGTTCTGTAATAGGGTAGAAAACAATGTGGGAAAAGGAGAAAATGCTGGTCACCATATGCCTTTTTGGGGGACAATTTTTTATGAAATTCTACTGCAATACAGAGTCTAATGTCTTACAATTTAACTTTAATGACAGTCATTGCTTTTATATAGAAATCTTTCAAAATCTTCTGGCCCTCTTGTTGGAACATGTCTTGTCAAAATACTCTTTTTCAGAGTTCATTAATATTTGGAATGAATGATACTTTGTTGGACCTGCTTGTATTCATTAACATCATCTTGGTATGTGAAAAAGATATGCCTTTTTGGGGGACAAGACTTGCTTTCTTTTTGAAATTTTATTGCAATACAGATGTCTTACAATTTAACTTAACCCTTAACCACACAATCCCGACTTTTAACAACCTTGAGAAAGAAGACTTTTGAAAACATTGTGGGAAAAGGAGAAAATGCTGGTAACCAGCATTTTCTCCTTTTCACACAATGTTTTCTACTCTGTCTATTTACAAATTTCTCTATTTGAATCACAATAAATTTGTCATCTGCAAATGCTTTCAATTCGGACCAGACTTAAATTTGTCGTTTGGTAAAGAGTTAATTCACCTCAATGTCAATTAAATGTATTGTACATTCATTTTGCAATGGAGTGATACAGGGCCATCATGGCCTTCGTGTTCTTTATGCCATGTTTTCACATGCATTAAACCTTTATTCCTCTTTTTACAGCTCCAGAGGCCATTGAAGAAATGCAGCAAATGAGGGACAAGTATCCTTTATGCTCGTCATGTCTGGTGACCTATTGGACTGTTTGTAGTACATGTCCTTAACCTTTTAACTCTTTACCAAGCGACAAAATTTTAGACTAGTCCAAATTGAAAGAATTTGCAGACAACAAATTAAATGTGGCTGAAAAATTGACATTTGGTGTTGGAAGGGTAGAAAACGTTGCGGGATAAGGAGAAAATCCTGGTTACCAGCGTTTTCTCCTTTTCCTACAGTGTTATACAAAAGACTTCTCTTTAAGGGTAGTTAAAAGTCAGGATTGTGTAGTTAAGGATTAAACATATTAGCCACACTCTGGGAAAAGGGGGCTTAATGCACCTCCATGATCCATGATGCCAATTAATCCGTCATATAATTATGGATCCATAATAATCATTTTTTTTAACAACCAACTTAATCATGATGTAGACTTGTCCTTAGACAAACAGAAAATTGACCAATAGCAAAAAGTTTCAGCCCAGGTTAGCCTGCTTGGCTTATGAATATGAGGCCTATGCTCTACCTTGCAACCTAAGACACCACTCTAAACATTTAGCAAACAATCCCAAGGAGAAAGGTGTTTGAAAATGACTCTTGAAGACATTGTTGGAAAAAGGAGAAAATGTTGGTAACCCTTTTTCCATCAACATTTTGTAACTTTCTAAGCACCCATCATTTGAGCCAGATCATGTTGTATGGTATACAAAATGCTATCAATTTTGCATATAAAAATGTCATTTGATAAATATTCATATGCATTAATTGAAGTGGTGTCATATTTTGTTGTGTTACGGCTTTTGCCTTACAAGGCAAAAAAAATGACAGCCTTTAGGACATTTAACTCTTTACCAAACAACATGACTTTAGACTATCCCATATTCAAAGCATTTGCAGACACCAAAGTAAATGTGACTCAAAAATTGCAATTTGTTTTGGGAATGGTAGAAAACATGGTGGGAAAAGGAGAAAATGCTGGTTACCAGCATTTTCTCCTTTTCCCACAATGTTTTCGTAAGGCTTTTTTTTTAGGGTTGTTAAAACTGGTGATCGTGCGGTAAAGACTTAAATCTAATTATAACTTTTATAGACTGTGAAATAAATATGCTTGTTTTTGTTTGATGGCTGTAAACACTAGTTCAAATGAAACAAACATTCCGACCATCATTCTGCATGCAATGACCAACTTCATTGATCAAAGAGCAATATATGGTCATCTATCACTCTGATTGCAAGACTGACCCTAACTTTACCTTACTTTTGCTGAATATGTGAAACATATTCTCAGTTAGTGGACAAAACTAACAAGCATTTTCTGATTTTTCCAGAATGTTCTCAACCCTTTTGAAGACGTATTCTATTAATCGAGCAGTGTGCAAATCTTTCAATTATTTGTGTAAAGACTCTAAAATTCTGTTCACTTGTCGAAAGAAAAGCCTGTTCCAGACAGGGAAATGTTAGATTCATCAATATTGAAAGCATTTGCAGATGACATATCACATGTGACTCATACAATAGGACTTGTCTTTGAAAGTGTAGAAAACATTTTGGAAAAAGGAGAAAATGCTGGTTACCAGCATTTTCTCCTTTTCCCAACATGTTTTTTAAAAGCCTTTTTCTTAAGTATTCTTATAACACAAGATAGTAAGGTAAAAAGAAGAAGACCTTTGAATGCATTGTGGGAAGAGGAGAAAATACTGGTAACTGTCATTTTCTCCAGTTTTTTCGTCTCTTCAATTTGAAACAAGTTTCAGTTTTTCACTATTTTGTCATCTGTAAATGCATTCAATAAGGACCAGTCTAAAATCATGTTGTTTGGTAAAGAGTTGACCCTTCAACAACAACAAAGTTTTAAGAGCATTTTGCAGACAACAAAAAAAAAAATATTAATTTGGCTCAAAAATTGAACATTGTTTTTAGAAAGGTAGAAAACATTGCTGGTTACCAGCATTTTCTCCTTTACCCCTGATATTTTCAAAAGCCTTTCTTTCAGGATTATCAAAAGACAAGATAGTAAGGTAAAGATTTAATACTGTACCAAAAAATCCCAGTTTTGACGACCTTGACTGAGAAGGCTTTTTTGAAAACATGGAGGGAAAAGGATAAAATGCTGGTAACCAGCATTGTTAACAGCATTTTCTCCTTTTCTTACAATGTTTTCAACCATTTCAAAGACAGAAATAATCTTTTGAGCTACATTGAATTTTACCCTTTTCTCACAATGTTTTTTACCATTTCAAAGACAGAAATAATCTTCCTTGCTACATTAAATTTGTTGTGTACAAATGCTTTCAATTTAGACAAGTTTAAAATTTTGTCATCTGGTAATAAGTTAATAGATGCATCAAAACAATATGGTCATGTTTCCCTAGACTAATTTGATCTGATCATAGAAGCCATGATCTGGTAATGAATTTGACATTTTCATTTGAGAATCTTTTGTTTACCCTTTACCTCACAAACCCGGGTTTTTACCACCCTAAGGAAGGGGACTTTTGAAAACATTAAGGAAAAAGAAGAAAATGCTGGTAACCAGCATTTTCTCCTTTTTCCACAATGTTTTTGACTATTTCAAAGACAACTTACATTATTTGTGCAGTATTCAATATGTTGACAGCAAATGCTTTTCAGTTTGGACAAGTCTACAATTTTGTCATTTAGTAGAGTTAACCCTTTACCACATGAGAAAATTTCAGGCTCACCCAAATCAAAAGCATCTGCAAATGGCAAATTTGATAGTGTTAAAAATGATCTGAAATTCTTCAACAATGTAGAAAACTTTCTGGGAAAAGGAGAGAATGCTTGTTACCAGCATTTTCTCCTTTTCCCACAATGTTTTCCAAAGGCTTCTTCCTCGTCAGGGGGGCGGGGGTTTGTTAAAACTCAGTTCCTTTTTAGCTCCACTGGCCGAAGGTCAGCGGGCTAATGTCATGGCCCGGTGTCCGTCGTGCGTCCGTCCGTCCGTCCGTCCGTGCGTTAACTTTTATTTCAAACATCTTCTTCTCTGAAACTACCCATCCAATTTTCATGAAACTTCACAGAAATGATCCTGCCATGGTCCTCTTCAGAATTTCTTGAAAGAATTTGATTCCTTCAAAAACTCTGGTTGCCATGGCAACAAAACTGAAAAATATGGGAAATCTTTAAAAATCTTCTTGTCGGAAACCATAAGGCATAGGGCTACCAAATTTGGCATGTAGCTTTATGTAGTAGACCTCTATCAAGTTTCTTCAAATTATAGCCCTGGGGTCAAAATTGGCTCTGCCCCAGGGGTCACAAGTTTTACATAGGCTTATATAGAGAAATCTTTAAAAATCTTCTTGTCGGAAACCATAAGGCATAGGGCTACCAAATTTGGCATGTAGCTTTATGTAGTAGACCTCTATCAAGTTTCTTCAAATTATAGCCCTGGGGTCAAAATTGGCTCTGCCCCAGGGGTCACAAGTTTTACATAGGCTTATATAGAGAAAACTTTAAAAATCTTCCTGTACCTAGCCATAAGGCCTAGAGCTACCAAATTTTGCATGTAGCTATATCTAGTGGGCCTCTACCAAGTGGGCCAAAATTTTAGCCCTGGGGTCAAAATTGGCCCCACCGCAGGGGTCACAAGTTTTACATGGGCTTACATAGTGACAACTTAAGAAATCTTTCTGTTTTGATTTTTTTTTTAAATTAGCCTTGCATCAGGGGTCTTATGTTTTACAGAGGCTTCATATGGACAAAACTTGAAAATCACCTTATTTTTATGGCTTTATCTTGTGGACTTCTACCAGGGTTCAAGTAATTAAATAGCTCTGGGATCAAAAATGGCTTTGCCCTGCGGGTCCCAACTTTCATATGGGCTTTTACAGAGAAAACTTTGTAAGTCTTCATTTTGAAACCATTTGGCTCAGCATTGAAATGTTTATTATTTATGGTTTATATTTATAAGCCAGTGGAGCGATACAGGGCCATCATGGCCCTCTTGTTTTTTTTAACCCTTTCCCAAACAAGCCCTGGTGTTCACGTGTCTGCAGTACAAGTCTTTTGAAAACACTGTGGGAAAAGGAGAAATTGCTCGTAATGAGCGATTTCTCCTTTTCCCACAGTGTTTTCTACCCTTTTTGAGACCTTTCTGCCATTTCCATCAAATTTAAAATTGTCGTCTGCAAACTCTTTCAATTTGGACAAGTCCAAAATTTGTCGTTTGGGAAAGGGTTAAAGGGTTAATTCAAACTGCATTGTTGCTATGATGCTAGAGACAGGGGCTTGTGTTAGTTGACAAGTGCCTGCTTTAAAAGTACAGGTACATTAGAAAACATAATTGCTCTCTCTGCAAACTCACATTTATGCTGATGGTTTCCAGCATTTTCTCCTTTTCCCCACAATGTTTTTAAAAGCCTTCTCTTTTAGGGTTGTTAAATGTGTCAGAGTAATGCTCAATTCTTTTCACTTTGACAAATGTTACTTTTGGTCCCATTGATCCTTATAATATGCATGAGATAATAAGTTTGTAATGTAACTCTGTGGAAAACGTCTTCAAAGTTTCTCTAATTTCTGGTTATAATGATCAAAAAACACTCTATTTGCAATCTTTAGTAATGAATAATGATGATTGAGGCTGTTGATAATGTCAGAATTCCAGTTATTTCCTTATTGGACATGCAATGAGTTAACCGTTTAACAACCCTTAGGAAAAAGCCTTTAGAAAACCTTGTGGGAAAGGGAGAAAATGCTGGTGCCCAGCATTTTCTCCATTTCCCACAATGTTTCCTACCTGTCCCAGAACAAGTTTCTGAGTCAAATTTATTTTGTTGTCTGCAACTGCTTTGAATTAGTTTAAAATTTTGTCATTTGGTAAGGAGTTAACTGATTACCACAAGATACTGAGGTTTAACAACCCTGAGAAAGAAGCCTTTTGACAACCTTGTTGGAAAATACTGGTAACTATCATGTTCTTTTTTTCCCACAATGTTTTCTAACTAATATCAAAGAAAACTTCCATCTTTTGAGCTACATTTAAATTGTCGTCTTCAAATACTTTGAATTTGGACAAGTCTAAGATTTTGTATTGTGTGGTAAAGAGTGTACTAGTCAACAAAATTTTAGACTGGTCAAAATTAAAAGCATTTGTAGATGACAACTTACGTATAGCTCAAAAAGTATAATATGTGTCAGAAAGGGTAGTAAACATGTTGGGAAAAGGAGAAAATGGTGGTAACTAGCATTTTCCCTTTTCCATGTCATGCTTTTGAAAGGCGTCCTCTTTAGGGTCATTTACTCTTTAACACAAAATCCCCAGTTTTAACGACCCTTAAATAGAAGGCTTTTAAAAACATTGTGGGAAAAGGAGAAAATGTTGGTAACCAGCATTTTCTCTTTTACCCACAATGTTTTCTATCCTGTCAAAGCCAAACCCACAATTTCTGTTACATTTAATTTTCGGTTTGCAAATGCTTTGGATTTGGAAAAATCCAAAATTTTGTTTTTTTGTAAAGAGTTACAACTGAGGATTATTTGATAAAGGATTAACTCTTTACCAAACAACAAAAATTTAGACTGGTTACCAGCATTTTCTCTTTTTCTAAAAATGACTTTAACTTTTTTTAAGGTGGTCTCTATCATTAGAGCATTCAATTTGCCATATGCAATTGCTTTCCCTTTTGTACAAGTCTAAATTGATGTTGTTTGTCAAGGATTTGGTTTGCATCGTGTTAGAGCCATTTTCAACATTAGTTCAGCTGTTTTCAAAGAAAATGTTGACTTAACCCTTTACCAGACGACAAAATCTTAGCCTTGTCCAAATTGAAAGCATTTGCAGATGACAATTTCAGTGTGGCTCAAATGGTGCAACTTTCCTTTGATAGGGTAGAAAACATTGTGGGAAAAGGAGAAAATGCTGGTTACCAGCATTTTCTCCTTTTCCCACAATGTTTTCAAAAGGCTTCTTTCCCAGGGGCGTCAAAAGGCGGCATTGTGCGGAAAAGGGTTAATGCGGTAGCCCTGTCTTCTATGGCGTCATTGTGGTACAGAAACTTGTAATACATACAATATGGTCATATTGTAATATCTTATGTCATTACTGAAGATATTTACTTCAAACTTGGACTATTTGTTAACAATCAAATGAAGAACCCATACAACAGCGGCAGGTAGCCATCAAAGTATTTTTTACACAGCTTTGCCACTCTTTCGACTTCAAATCTTCCCTGAAAATCTGCAACTGCAGCCAAGTGATGGTACCAGCATATTCAGTGCTCTTGTTTACGTTATTTCAGTGAAATCATGGCGGCCAATTGCACCTATCTTTGCTTTCCTCTGGTTTCTTCTTACCAGTACTTCACACACTATTCTTCCCAAGCCACTGGCTGCTTTGTCTATATTCATGGCCAAAAAAGGGATGAGAGAGGAATGAATCTTTTCACAATGATAATCATCAATCCACGAAGAGAAATTGTCTAAGCTTTGGACTCAAACCAGCGACCCCTGTTCTGAAGTCCTGTGTGCTACCAACTGCGGTTGCAGACGACAAACTGATTGTTGCACAAATTCTGAAACTTGTTATTGAAAACATTGTGGGAAAAGGAGAAAATGCTGGTTACCGGTAGCTCAGTTAGTAGTGTACAGGACTTGAGAACAGGGGGTTGCTGGTTCGTTCCCTGGCTCGGTCATTTTCTTTCCCAGGATTGATGATAGTCATGCAACAGGATTCATTCCACTTTTACTGCTGAGCATGTTTCCACGATAGTCATGTGGTTATGTGGGAAAGCAGCCAATGGCTTGGAAAGAATATTGTGCGTACTACTGGTAAAAGAAATTCCAGGTAAGCATGGATAGGTGCACTGGCCGCCGCGATATAACTAATAATGTTGAAAAATGGCATTAAACATGACACAATATATCAGTTAAACCTTCAATCGGGTCAAGTGTAAAATTTTTCCATCATGTAGTCAGGTAAAGGGTTAATGTCCATATTACATGCAACATTACATGAAATAAGAGATTATGTCAGTGAACAACCAAAATAGAATTCTACCAGAGTTCTGTTAAAGATGACTAAATGAACCATCCTGATTTTCAACTTCCCTGCTTTTGACCCTTTACCACTGAGCATGGTTGCTTAGTTGGTAGCATACGGGACTTGAAACCAGGGTTGCTGATTCTAATCTCCAGCTTAGCAAATATCTTTCAGAAGATTGATAGTAGATATTACAACAAAATTAATTCCTCTTTCATGGCTGATCATTGTTTCAGCAATAGTTATGTGGAATTAAGCAGCAAGTAGCTTGGGAAGAATATTGTGTAAAATACTGGAAAAAAGAAGAACTCCAAGAAAGCATGGTTAGGTTCTCTGGCCACCGTGCTTTAGCCCTTTCCCAAATGATAAATTTTAGACCGGTCCAAATTGAAAGAGTTTGCAGACGACAATTTTAAATTTAATGAAAATGGCAGAAAGTTCTTCAAAAGGGTAGAAAACACTGTGGGAAAAGGAGAAATTGCTCGTTACGAGCAATTTCTTCTTTTCCCCACAGTGTTTTCAAAAGACTTGTACTGCAGACACGTGAAAACCAGGGCTTGTTTGGGAAAGGGTTAAATGAAATGATGTCGAAAACGACGTACAATAGCAAACAAACATACAAATTTTAACCATTCATTAGCAGTGACTTCTTTTCCCACAATACTTCCAAAGGCATTCTTACTGAGAGTGGTAAAAATACAAGAAGGAATGTTATGTAAAGCCTTCATCACACAGTATTGTCTTTTAACCACCTGAGAAAGAAAGCTTTTGAAAATGCTGTAGGAAAAGGAGAAAATATTGGTAATCAGCATTTTTTCCTTATTCCAAAGTGTTTTCTGCCCTTCCCAAAATAAATTTCAATTTTTGAGTCACATTTATTATGTTGTCTACAAATTCTGTCAATTTGGACAAGTCTAACAGTTTGTGATTTAGTAAAGAGTTAGTGATGACTTCTTCATGTAAAAGATGAGTGAATGAATCATCTTGATTTTCATCTTTCAGGCTGCTGGAAGAGAATTTTTTTTTTTTTCAAACATTCCATTAAATTTCATTGCAGGAAACCTCTATTTGAAAAATGTGGTGGTAAAGAATGTTAGAATCCAACCAATGTTAGAGATCACATATGTGAAACAACCCACTGCTTTGAGAGAGCATTTCTTTTTTCCTTTTGGTGGTCCCTTAACCCTTTACCACACAATCCCAACTTTTAACGACCCTGAGAAAGGAGCCTTTTGAAAACATTTTGGGAAAAGGAGAAAATGCTGGTAACCAGCATTTTCTCCTTTTTCCACAATGTTTTCTAATCTTTCAAAACAAATTTCAACTTTTAATTCACATTTATTTTGTCGTCTGCAAAAGCTTTCAATTTGGACTGGTCTAAAATTTTGTCGTTTGGTAAGGAGTTAACTCTTTACCAAACGACAAAATTTTACACTGGTCCAAATTGAAAGCATTTGCAGACGACAAATTAAATGTGACTGAAAAATTATAACTTGTTTTGGGAAGGGTAGAAAACATTGTGGGAAAAGGAGATAATGCTGGTTACCAGCATTTTCTCCTTTTCCCACAATGTTTTCAAAAGGCTTCTTTCTCAGGGTCATTAAAAGTCAGGATTGTGTGGGAAAGGGTTAACTCTTTACCAAATGACAAAATTTTACACTGGTCCAAATTGAAAGCATTTGCAGACGACAAAATAAAGGTAACTCAAAAATTAAAATTTGATTTGGGAAGGGTAGAAAACATAGTGGGAAAAGGAGAAAATGCTGGCTACCTGCATTTTTTCCTTTTCCCACAATGTTTTCAAAAGTCTTCTTTCTCAGGGTTGTTTAAAGGCGGGATTGTGTGGTAAAGGGTTTACACAGGCTTTACTGGAGATAGATACCATGTAGTGTACATGTTTTTGCTAAAAGAATTAATTTGAAAGTTTAACCCTTTACTTAAACAATCCTGTATTTTTAAGATCCTGGAGAACATGGCTGGTTACCAGCATTTTTTCCTTTTCCTGCAATGTTTTTTACGCTCTCAGACACTAATCTCATTCATATTTGAGCCGCATTTGATTTGTGGTCTGCAACTGCTTTAAATTTGGATGAGTCTAAAGTTTTATTGACAATTAAAGGGTAGATTTTATGATATTTACATTTTCTGGCACATATAAAGTCATTGAAATACAAACATGAATGTCAAAACATGGGCTTGTTTGGTTAAGGGTAACTCTTTACCAAACAACAAAATTTTAGGTTCGTCCTAATTGAAGATGTTTGCAGTTGAGAAAATAAATGTGACTCAAAAATTGAAATTTATACTTGGAAGTGTAGAAAACATGGTGGAAATAGGAGAAAATGCTGGTTACCAGCATTTTCTCCTTTTCCAACCATATTTTCAACAGCAATCTTCCTCAGGATTGTTAAAAGTCAGGATTGTGTGGTAAAAGGTAAAGTTATTGTTGGCAGCCTTAGTCATTAAGTATATTAGGTAAGCTTGATACCTTTAATTATGTGCATAAGTTATAGTTTATGATTCTTTGGCATTGGGATATTTTTCTTAATAAATATCTTAGCTGGTTAGCGGAGGTATTTTCAGTCGCTCTTCGTGACGGTACAGAAACGCTCGCTGACAGAGATGTCGTCAAGCTCATGCAACAGCTAAACAGTACCATAGCAACACCAAGAATTCAGACAAAATTAAAGGTGCGTATCACATGTGTGAACAAGATCTTGTTTAGCGCATTATCACACAGTCAAATTTAAGCCTTTTCCACACAAGCCTGAGTTTTTACAACTTGTGTAGAGAAGGCTTTTGAAATCATTGTGGAAAAGGGAGAAAATTGTTGGTAGTTTTCCCACTATGTTTTGTACACTTTCAAAGACAAATCCTATCATTGATTGCTTTCCTTAATGTTGACGAAACTAGAAGCTTTTGTGGACAGTGTAGATCAAGATCAGACTGCACAGACCATGCAGTCTGATCACTGATCTACACTGTCTGCAAGGTTATAACACTTCAGGCTAAAGGTAGCCATGAATTTCCTGGTTACAAGCATTTTTTTCCCTTTCCCATATTATTTTCTAAAGGAGTCTTTGCCAGGGTCATTATAACACAGGATTTTTTGGCAAATGGTTAATCCTTTACCACATAATGCTGACTGTTAACGACCCCGAGGAAGACCCCTTTTGAAAACATAGTGGGAAAAGGAGAAAATGCTGGTAACCAGCATTTTCTTCTTTTCCCTCAATCTTTACCTTATCAAGGAAAAATTTCATCATTTGAGCTTTATCAAAATTGCTGTCTGCAAATGCTTTCAATTTGGACAAGTCTTATTGTTTGCTTTTGCTTTTGTGGTAAAGAGTGATAAAGACTAATCGCATCATTTGAGCCAGTTTGTTGTCTGCCAATGATGCAAATTTTCCATGGGGACAAGCCTAAAATTTTGTTGTCTGATAGAGAGTTAAAAAATTTCTGTTTATACCATACAGTCAGGCTAATATAATCATAAAAAAAAACCAACAATGGGACAAAATCTTGTTTTCTCCAGTGAGCGATGGATTGATGGAATTCCTTTTGGTTCCATTAACCCTTTGAGCACAGAATACGCGCTGCACACATTTTAGTCATAGAATAAGATCCAGATCATTGAAATTTTATGGTTTGCTATTTTCTGTTGTGTTTCAGCAAAGCAGACAGTGTAGATTAAAGGTCAGACTGTGTATTTTGTGCAGTCTTATCTTGATTGTACACTGGCTGCAAAGGCAATTCTATTTAGGAAAGGTTCTTCAAGGGTTAATGCATTTGTAGCAAACCTTTTAGCTAGATGGACCTAACAAAAGGAAAGCTTCACACTGAATGAGATATTAAAATCTGTCACTTTCATTCACCATTAACTCTTTACCACACGATAGTGTTTTAGAATGGTCAAAATTGAAAGCACCTGCAGACGACAAATTAAGTGTGGCTCAAATGATTGATTTTTTTCTTTTGAAAGGTTAGAAAACATTGTTGGAAAAGGGGAAAATGCTGGTTACCAGCAATTCTTCTTTTCCCACAATGTTTTCAAAAAAATCTAAGGGTAATTGAGTCTTGATTTTGTGGAAATGGGTTAAATCTTGGCATGATCAAGGCAACAAAATGTACATTCTTTCGCTCTTGACAGAATTGTAGACTGGTCCATATTGAAAGCATTTGCAGATGACAAATGTGCCTCAAATGATCGAATTTGTCAATTAAAAAAAAAAAACAAAGAATATAAAGCTCTGAAATCCTAATTAGTTGGTTACCAGCATTTTCTACTTTTTGATCATATTTTAACCCTTTCCCAAACAAGCCCTGGTTTTCACGTGTCTGCAGTACAAGTCTTTTGAAAACACTGTGGGAAAAGGAGAAATTGCTCGTAACGAGCAATTTCTCCTTTTCCCACAGTGTTTTCTACCCTTTTTGATAACCTTCTGCCATTTTCATCAAATTTAAAATTGTCGTCTGCAAAGTCTTTCAATTTGGACCAGTCCAAAATTTGTTGTTTGGGAAAGGGTTAAATGTTGGGAAAAGAGAATAATGTTGGTAATTCTCATTCTCCTCCTTTTTCCATCATGTAATATAACCTTTCAATAATTCTTGGAAAAGAAGAATACGCTGGTAATAGACATTCTCCTCCTTTTTCCACTTTGTGATGTATAGAGAATACATACATAGTGTTGTCATACATCAAAAATATCTAATGTGGTTGGGAGAATTGATAATTATCGAGCCTTGGCAAGACAATTATCAATTCTCACAACTGAGATAGATATTTGTGATAAAACCACAACACTATGTACATATTCTATTTATCTTGTAACATGTTTAGAATTTGTACTCGGCATGAACAAGATGTTTAAAATGTGGCTTAACCCTTTACCACAAAAAAATCCCGACCTTTAACGACCTTGTGAAATAAGCCTTCTGAAAACATTGTGGGAAAAGGAGAAAATGCTGGTTACCAGCATTTTCTCCTTTTCCCACAATGTTTTCTACCCTTCCCAAAACAAGTTTCATTTTTTCTGTCACAATTATTTTGTCGTCTGCAAATGCCTTCAATTTGGACCAGTCTGAAATTTTGTCGTTTGGTAAAGGGTTAAAAATACAAGTTGAAAGTTCATGTCTATTGGAACTCCCATTTTAAAATGGCATTACCCACATAATATATTACTTGATGGTAGTAAATGAACGTCCGAAAATAGCGATTGTGATCGCTTTGGATTATTCTATTTGAGAAAACGCAGTAAAAAGGCATTAGAATGATGTCACAAGCAGGAATTATGGAGGCAAATCATCGGAAAGTAGAGCATGTGCTATGACATAATTTTTTTTGTGGGCTTTCTGTAGTAATCGTTACCATATTTGGAATATATTTCATTTATAAATTGTAAAAAGGGGCAGAGTTACTGGAAGATACTGTTCTATGAATATCTGTGATATATCAAAAATCTATAAATAAATATCGTATAGGTATTATTGCATGGATATCCAGTTAGTTGAAAGATAAAACCTATCTAACACATATTCCATCATTTGATTTGTCATCAGCAGATGCTCTTTAGAGAAGTCTGGATATTTGTCATCTGGTCAAGAGTAAACCCTTTACCAAATGATTCCAACTTTTAATGACCCTGAGGGAGAAAGCTTTTGAAAACATTGTGCGAAAAGGAGGAAATGCTGAAAACCCATGATGTTTTCTCCTCTATCAGAGAGCTTAGGCTCACTTGTATCAATTCTGAAACTGTCATCAGCAGATGTTTTGAGCATGGAAGAGCACAAAATTTGTCCTCTGGTCAGGAGTTAAGGGCTGAAAAAGGTCTCTTTTCAAATCATAGACAGTCTGATTGGAAATCGTTCACCCATGTTCCAAACAAAAGATAATTTTAATGACAAAGAAGCCTCACAATGTATCTTTGTAATGACAAATTAGGAGAGACTTGTAGTCACGTTGAATTGGTCTCATTAGGGCAGCTTGAGGATACTGTGTGGATAGACCAACAGTCTCATTAGAGAAATTGTACTGACCTCTATAGAGTAAAACTGGGATATTTATAATGTCAATGAATGCTTGTCTGATCATGTGGGATGCTAAGCCAGACTTAACCCTTTATGACACAATGCCAACTTTTAACATCCCTCACAGAGGCAGAAGCCTTTTGAAAACATTGTTGGAAAAGGAGAACATGCCGGTGATACTTAAAGGAATGTTTTTTATTAGCCCGCTTGGGGTAGCTCAGTGGTTAGCATATCTGACTCGTAACATGGTGGTTGCAAGTTTGATACTCGGTTGAGGCAAACTTTCTTTTTGGCAATTTTTTGCGTCTCACCTCTGATGCATGTGAGAAAAGTAGTCCGTGGCTTTGGAAAGAAAGTTGTGTCAGTTCTGGTGTTAGAAAGCCAGGAAACACATGGATGCGTCACTGACCGCCATAATTATGACCTGAGCTGTTAAAATGGAGTTAAACTCAAATACAAAAGTATATTATTATGTCTGACAATGTGATACGGTAAGTGTCAAAGCACCACTTGCTGGCAGAAAAATAAATCTTAAAACTAGAATTAAGTCGGAACTTGGACAAACTGTACTGTAACAAATGTCTCAAAATAATATCTATACTTTTATATGGTATGAATAAAATTTGCCTGTGTTACTGCTCATAAATTGTCTACTTTCGGCTGCTAGGGGGCCTTTAATCCTTAACCACACAATCCCGACTTGTAACGACTCTGAGAAAGAAGCCTTTTGAAAACATTGTGGTAAAAGGAGAAAATGCTGGTAACCAGCATTTCCTCCTTTTACTGCAATTTTTCTATTCCATCAAAGACGAATTCGATCATTGGAGCCCCATTTCATTTGTCGTCTTCAAATGCTTTTAATTTGGACAAGTCTAAATTTTTGTTGTAATGTTAAAGAGTTGAGTGACTTTTATGGACACTGTGGATCAAGATCAGACTGCTTTTCCAGTGCAGCCTGATCTTGATCTGTCTGTAGTAGCAGCTTTCCTTGTAAATCTCGATCTGGTGGTTGCGAGTTCAATACCCACCTGAGGCAAACTTTCTTTCCGTCAATTTTTCGTCTGTCACCTCTGATGCATGAGAGAAAAATAGGCAGTGGCTTTGGAAAGACAGTTGTGTCAGTACTGGTGTGAGAAAGCCAGGAAACACATTGGTGCATCACTGAACGCCATGACCTGACCTGAGCTGTTAAAATGGAGTTAAACTCAAATACAAACAAACAAACAAATCCTCGTAAATTCTAATAGGAATCTTAGAAGGAAAGTTTTCCTGGCCCTTCTGACAGTAATATTTGGGCAATATGATGGCAATGTCTGATAGTGTGACTGGGATGTGGTGTTTAAAGCCAACTATAAGTAGCTTTTGCTGACAGTGTGGTCGACTGCATGTTTCATGCAGTCTGATCTTGATCCACCCTGTCTTTAGAAGCAGCTTTACTTGTAGGTCCCAATCGGATATTCATGGAAAGTTTTTCTGATCTTGCTACAGTAGTGTTGGGGCAACATAATGTCATCAATTGGTAAATTATAATGTCAATGAATGCGGCTGTCTGTGTGGGAAAGTGATACTAAGCCAGCCTTAACCCTTTACCAGATGACAAAATTTTAGCCTTGTTCAAATTGAAAGCATTCACAGATGACATTTTCAGTGTGGCTCAAATGGTGCAATTTTTCTATGATAGGGTAGAAAACATTGTGGGAAAAGGAGAAAATGCTGGTTACCAGCATTTTCTCCTTTTCCCACAATGTTTTCAAAAGGCTTCTTTCCCAGGGGCGTCAAAAGGCGTCATTGTGTGGTAAAGGGTTAATTGGCCTTTGGGGACAGTGTAGACTGTTGTCAGTGCAGTCCTTCGAAGGAGATTTACCTGTAAATCTTATTCTGACAGTCTCACTAAGACAGTTTTAGCAATCTTCCTACAGTAATATTAGGGCAATATACCGGTAGTGATAGAAAAATTGAATGTTAATGAGCGCTTGTCTGACTGTGTGGGATGCTATGCCAACTTTAACCTTTTACCATACAATCCCAAGTTTTAACGACCCTGAAAAAGAAGGCTTTTGAAAACATTGTTGAAAAAGGAGAAAATGCTGGTGACCAGCCTTTTCTCCCTTTCCCACAATTTTTTCTGCCCTTTTAAAGGTGAATTCCAGCAGTTGAGCTAGGTTCAAATCGTCGTCTGTAATAGCTTTCACTAAATGAGTCCAAAGTTTTGTTTGGTAAAGAATTAACCTTTTACCTGACAAGAAAATTTTAGACTTGTCCAATCTGAAAGCATTCATAGACGACAAATTAATGTGACTCCATTACTGAGATATGTCTCAAAGAACGTAGAAAACATTGTGAGAAAAGGAGAAAATACTGTTTATCTTAATTTTTTTCCCTTTTTCTACATTTTTTTCTATGACCTTTTCATCAGAGCCGCTTTAACTTGGGATTGTTGGGTAAAGGTTTAATTGGCTTTTGGCATCCGCCTGGGTCAAGATTAAACTGCATGTTCCATGCACCCAGATCTTGAACTACCCTCTTGATAGAAGCATATTTAAGCCCCCCCCCCCCCCCCCCTGGAATTTGAAGAAGAGGGGAAATACTGGTTTCACCATTGGCTTTTTGGAACAGTGTAGACTATAATTTATTCAGTGCAGATTTATCTTGATATGCCCAGTTCTTAGAAGCAGTTTTACCTGTAAATCTTATTAGGACAATCTCATAACCCTTTAACCAGACGACAAAATTTTAGCCTTGTCCAAATGGAAAGCATTTGCAGACGACAATTTCAGTGTGGCTGAAATGGTGCAATTTTTCTTTGATAGGGTAGAAAACATCGTGGGAAAAAGAGAAAATGCTGGTTACGTTTTCTACCCTATCAGAGACCTTAAGCACATTTGTGCCAATTTTGAATTTGTCATCTGCAGATGTATTGAATTTTAAAGCAGCTAAAATTTGTCCTTTGGGAAAGGGTTTAATTCTAACCTGCACTATCAGAGCTACAGATAGAGGGAGTGATTTTGATTTCAAAATTGAAAATATTAATCACTCTCTACTAAACCATATGTTATGGGTACTCATTAGAATCGTCTCATCGAGACGATTCTAATGAGTACCCACAACATAGGGTTTGGAAGAGAAATAATGGATTTAGAATACTATCACTCCGTTTTATCTGGAGGTCTGTTGTACATATTGCAGGAGCTGGAACTTACTCGTGGAGAGGGGGAGAAAGGCAGGTTAAACAGCAATGAATTTGTCTCTGTCTACAAAGAAGTGTCAACCAGACCCGAGATTTATTTTCTACTAGTCAGGTATGTCTCTTTGATAGCTCTTATTTTCATGTCCATGTGATAGACTGTTGTAAGAATTATGTGGGAAAAGGTTACTAGCAATTGCTTCCTTTCCCACAATATTTTCCATTACATGACAAATATTGGTTTCATTTATTTTGCTCTGTAAGGTTCAATGATTTGTTTGTTTGTTTGGTGTTTAATGCCGTTTTCAACATTATTTTAAATATATCATGGCCACCAGTGCACTTGTATCCATGCTTTCCTGGAATTTCTGTTACCAACACTTGGCACAAGATTCTTCACAAGCCACTGGCTGCTTTCCCACATAAAAATCCTCAAGAGAGGGATGAATCCTGTTGTTGCAGTGACTATCATCAATCCTTGGAAAGAAATTGGCAGAGCTGGGGATTCAAACCAGTGACCCCCCTTGTTTCAAGTCCTATATGCTACTGAGTGCTCTACTGGGGCACAACAAATACATTGGAAAAAATTGTAGCAAGAAACAACATCGAAAAGATGGTGGCTAGAGGAAATTTGATATTGACTCTTCACCACTCGACAAAATTTTAGACTGATCCATATTGAAAGCAGTTGCAGACAACAAATAAAATGTGGCTCAAGTGATGGAATTTGTCTTGAAAAGGGTAGGGAATATTGTAGGAAAAGGAGAAAATGCTGGTTACCAGCATTTTCTCCTGTTCCTACAATATTTTCAAATGCCTTCTTCCTCAGGGTTGTTGAAACTCAGGATTGTGTGGTAAAGGGTTCACAAGCTTTTTTGTCCCATTTCAACAGTGTTTTACGACCCATGCTGTACATAGATATTTTCATAGCTGTCTAGAAACCAGAAAATTGGCAGTGGATCAACCCTTTACCAAGCAACCCCGTCTTTTTAAATGGGAGAAGGCTTTTGAAAATACTGTGATAAAAGGAGGAAATGCTGGTAACCAGCATTTTCTCCGTTTCCCACAATATTTGCTTATCTTTGAAAGACAGTACCGTCATAGAGTAATTTTTGATTTTATTTGTCTGCAAACACTTTTTAATGTAGACAAGTCTTAAATTTGTGGTTTTGGAAAGCGTAAAGACAAAAGAAGGACCTCTCTATAATTTGAATTAGCTCAGCAAAATTGTGCATGCCAAAACGAGAGAGGGTCAATGACCATATCGACCAATACAGAAGTTTCTTAATCCTTTACCACACAATGCTGAGTTTTAACAACCCTTAAAAAGAAGCCTTTTGAAAACATTGTGGGAAATGGAGAAAATGCTGAATACCAGCATTTTCTCCTTTTCCCACAATGTTTTCTACTATTATCAATGACAGAATCATCATTTGAAGTGCATTTAATTTGTTGTCTGCAAATGATTTGAATTTGGCCCTGGATCCCAAATCCCAATCCCAAATCTTGTTGTTTAGTAAAGTCTTAAACTTTGTGGTGTTGTAAAGTGTGAAGACAAAAGACAGGCAAGATTGTTTACTACAGATGGACCTCTCCTTAATATGAACCAGCTCAGCAAAATTGTGCATGCCAAAACGAGAGATTGCAGTGTAATATAGACCTAATGCGGAAGTTTCTTAAATGAAACCCTATGGTTTGCTTGTAATTTAATTCTCGAAGAAATCTCAGAGATAATTGTTTTGGCTCTTTTGTTTCTTTCTGTATTCCAGATTCACATTTTCCCTCATAACAAAACGAACCCATCTTCACTGTCACATTGTTTATCTGCTCTATTAAGTTTGTACCAAACAATTCTGTGATTTTTAGCTTGGCTGTTTTCAAAGAAAAGTCAAGGTATTGCCAAAGCCCTGGCGTCAGTGTCATCGCCATGTAAAAACTTTGACATTTTGTAATTTCTTTGTAATTACTGAAGGTGTTTGCTTTGAGCTTGGAGGACAAGTTGTTAACTATCAAAAAGGGAACCTGTGCAACAAGGGCAGGTAACTATCAAAGTATTTTTGACACAATCATGCCCCTTTGTCAACTTAGAATATTCACTGAAAGTCAAGCAACCGCAGCCAAGCATTGGCACCTGCATGTGGTGCTCTTACTGGAAGGGTAAGGTGGCAGAGTTTGAAATCATAGTAGTGAGAGAAAAAAAATACTGGTTATCAGTATTTTCTCCTTTTCCCACATTCTCTTCTCTCCATATCGAAGAACTGATTTCTATCGTTCAAGTCCTATAAAGTTCTCTTTAATAAGATGGAGAGACAAAAAAAATGCATGCAACAAGCATTATCTCGTTTTCACCTATTATTTTTTAACCCTTTACTAAACAATCCTGGATTTTCATGACCCTGAGAAAGAAGCCTTTGGAAACATTGTGAGAAAATGCTGATAACCCGCATTTTCTCCTTTTCCCACAATGTTTTCTACCCTTCCCAAAACAAAGTGTAAGTGCAGTATGAAGGGGCACAAAAATGGTTAACCCTTTGCCAGATAATCCCATGTTTTAATGACCCTGAGGAAAATACCTTTTGAAAACATTGTAAGCAAAGGAGAAAATGCTTGTTACCAGCATTTTCTCTTTTTCCCGCTGTGTTTTCTATCTGTTTAGAGACAAATTCCTCCATGTGGGCTGTATAGAATTTGCCTTCTGCAAATACTTTCAGTTTGGACAAGTCTGAAATTTTGTTGTTTGGTAAAAGGGTTAAATTGCATGTAACAATTTTTGTACACTTTTAACTTTGAGCTTGCTAAGAATTTGTACTAAGAATTAAATGTGGTTTAAATGATAAGTTTTGTGTCTGAAAGGGTATAAAACATAGAGGGCAATGGAGAAAATGCTGGTTTGCAGCATTTTCTCTTTGTTACGACAATGTTAGCAAAAAGCATTTCTCTTGAGGCTGATGAAAACAAGGGATTGCTTGGTAAATGTTAACACTGAAAGCTCCTTTAACAACTATAGTTGCCTCTGTGGCCAATTAAGATCAAGACCAGACTGCACAAAACATGTATTCTGATCTTTTATCTACACTTTAAGTTTTGCCAAAAAATTCTTTACATTGGCAACCTTGACATTGCTGTAAATAGGCCCCTTTTCCTAGAATAGAAATACCAGTTGAACTTATTTGGCACTGTAAGGGTAAAAGTCTAGGAAATACAGAATTGTTTATTTATGGTTGTTTACTCTTTCCCATACGACAAAATTTTAGACAAATCCAAATTCAAAGCATTTGAAAACAACGAAATAAATGTGAATATTTGGGAAGGGTAGAAAACATTGTGGGAAAAGGAGAAAATGCTGGTTGCCAGCATTTTCTCCTTTTGCCACAATGTTTTCAAAAGCTTTCTTTCTCAGGGTTGGTAAAAGTCAGTAAAGGGTTAAGGCAGTGTCTGGAAAACCGAGTATATTATATAACATTTATAATTACAGTATTCAGCAGACAGTACAAGAAAATATGGTAATCAAATGCATAATAGATCTTGTTTAGAAATAGTCTTAGCATGTACTCTTTACCAGACAACAAATTTTAGATGCAACATGGGATTGTTTGTCACTGTGTGAAAGCATCAAGGCAATAGGAGAAATTGGTATTTGTTCTGGAACTTTTGTGCATTTTAGCATTTTGCATTTTAGCATTTTAATTGGGTTTTCTTTGATTTCATTTCAGATATGCAAGCAATGCAGATTACCTTTCCACGGATGATCTGTTACTATTTTTAGAAGCTGAACAGGGGGTAAGTAAATATGGAGGCTGATTTGACGGTTGTAAGTTTGTAGGATTCAGGCCTCTCCATGCTCTAGGCATATTTGGTATGGACCTATAGTGAGACAGAATCAGATACAAGGATGTCTAAATTTGAAAGTAACACAACTTCTGATTGGCTAAACCAAATGGTTTAGCCAATCAGAAGTTATGTTACTTTCAAATATCGAAAATTTTGGAGAATAAGACTAAGAATGTTCTTAAGAATGGTTTGTGAATACGGACCCTGGTACAGTACCCTTGCTCATCTTCAAGTAGACCCCTTTCTTCTTTTATGTGACTGTGTAGAGCATTAATACACTTAACCCTTTACCACACAATCCCGACTTTTAACGACCCTGAGAAAGAAGCCTTTTGAAAACATTGTGGGAAAATGAGAAAATGCTGGTAACCAGCATTTTCTACTTTTCCCACAATGTTTTCTTCCCTTTCATTGACAATATCTTGAATTTGATTCACATCTAATTTGTTGTCTGCAAATGCTTTGGATTTGAACAAGTCCACAATTTTGTTGTGTGGTAATGGGTTAAAGGGAGCTATTCAAGATTTTTACAGACTCATTCAAGTAAAAATATGATTTATCTCTAAATTAAGTTTGGCAATAGATGTTCAATCGTCAGTTACGAAGACAGACAAGTTAGAAAGAAATATTTTTCAGTGATATTTCCATAATGGGCTACATAGCCTCTTAAGATATTTTTAGATTTGACACCAGAGTTTCTCAAAGATTTGTGGGAATGTCACATGATCAATAACATGCATCAATTATGAGGATTTATATTCAAATCGATATGATGAGGATTTATATTCAAATCGGTATGATGAGGTCATATCTGTGTAATAAAAATAGTTGGAATTACCAATTGTAAAACAGTCATCCGTTTATTAAAATACCCAAAAGTCTTCACTGAATGTAACCATATGCTTTATACAATTACAAAGAAAAATACATATAGTTGTATTTACCAGTGTTTTGCCAGAAATTTTGATATACAGAACAGAAACAAAATAGGCCTTTTCAACTCTTTACCAAACGACAATTCCCCCATTCCTCTTCTTTCTCACTTTGTTTTTCCCTTCCTGCCTATCATTCTTACAGGCCTTTCTATCTCTCTGTTGCACCCTCTCTCTCTTTCTTTCCCTCCTGCTCTCTCTGTCTGTCTGTCTGTGTGTGTGTCTATTTGTGTGTCTGTCTGTCTCTCCATCTGTCTGTCTGTCCTTTATCTTTTCCCCTTCCTGCCTGGCTATTTTATCTCTCTCTGGCCAAACCTTTTTCTCAAATCTTTCCTACCGGTAAATGTGGATGCAAATTATGTTGAATTGATGTAAATGTCAGAACCAGTAACATGGTATTTTCATCAAAGGTATGAGGTTCTTATTCATAGAGATGCTGTTTATTATTATATGAGTCATGCTCTGTGAAAAGGAGGCTTAATGCATCTGTGGAAAGTATCGACCCAGATCAGCCTGTGCATTCCGCGTAGGCTGACCTGGGCCCAAACTTTTCGCTATTGGTCAATTTTGCTGTATGTCAAAGGACCAGTCTACCTCACAATTCATTGGGTTGTCAGGCAAACTAGATTTTATGGATCCATAATACTGTAATGACTTGCTAGGTATCATGTATAACATAGATGCATTAAGCCCCTTTTGCCAGAGCACAGCTGGATTATAAATGTGAGAGAGCCAGACTCTTAAAAATGTTTCTAGAAAGGATGTCCATAATAGAAAGAGAAAATGCTGGTTACCAACATTTTCTCCTTTTCCCACAATGTTTTCAAAATGCCTCTTTCTCAAGGTCGTTAAAACTCCGGATTGTGTGGTAAAAGGTTAACTGAGTTTTCTACCCTTTCAAAGAGAGAAATCATCATTTCAGCAACATTTTATTCATTGTCTGCAAATGCTTTCAGTTTGGTCCAGTCCAAAATTTTGTTGTTTGGCAAAGACTTACAGACAATGGAGTTATGATCCAAAATGAGACTGCATTTGTCTGTTTAGACACATATATATTCTGCTCAGATTGCTTTTGATCTTTAGGTCTTTGGGCCAAATCTTAGAAAAAAACATTGTGTGCACAGTAGAGGCTGAGTATCAGGCTAAAAATGTGGCCCCTAGACTGCAGACAAGGTTTTTCTCAGATTTAGCCCAGTGACCCACTTTTTGACCCAATGTGATCCAATTTTGAACTTGTCCAAGATTTTATCAAGACAAACATTCTGACCAAGTTTCATGAGTAAGGTAAATTACTGAGGCACATAAAGTTTTAAGATCCAAAAGTAAGACCACATAACTATTTTGTAGAGGTATATAAGTTAGGATACAAATAAGACTGTGCATTCTGCCTCGATACGTTTTAAGATCCAAAATAAGACTGCATATTCTGTTTTAACCCATTACAACACAATCCCATTTTTAACGACCCTGGTAGTTAAGAATTTTGAAAACATCGTGGAAATAGGTGTTCCCACAATGTTTTCTACCCTATCAAAGAGAGAAATCATCATTTCAGCAACATTTTACTCATTGTCTGCAAATGCTTTCAGTTTGGTCCAGTTCAACATTTTGTTGTGTGGTAAAGGCTTCAAGACAATGGATTTAGGATCCAAACTGAGACTGCATTTGTCTGTTTAACTCTTTACCACACAACAAAATTTCAGACTTGTCCAAATTGAAAGTGTTTACAGATGACAAAATAAATGTGACTCAGAAACTAAAATTTGTGTTGGGAAGGGTAGAAAACATTGTGGGAAAAGGAGAAAATGCTGGTTACCAGCATTTTCTCCTTTTCCCACAATGTTTTCAAAAGGTTAATTTGTTCAGGGTCGTTAAAACCTGTGATTGTGTGGTAAAGAGTTAAACACATATACTGCTCAGATTGCTTTTGATCTTCAAAAAACATGTAAAGTAGTGACATGCATTTCAGAGTTATAAACCCTCAGGATACTGAAGATCCCTATCTGTGCTGTTTTGTGGACATTGTAGATTAAGATCAGACTAAAACGCAATGTTTCAGTTGATCTTTATAGACATTATCCTGTATTTTTGTAGATGGTCTGGGCAAAATGGCCTAATTTCTTTTCATTTTTCTTTAAACAGTCTAATGGTTGATTTATGGTTTGCCATAACATTGACTGGTAATATCTGTCTAGACTTTGAGTTATGAAGCAATAACTTTAAACATGCAATAACAAGGATTATCACTTAATGCTTTACCATACAACAAAATTTTAAACTGGTTCAAATTCAAAGCACATGCAGACGTCAAATAAAACGATACTCAAATGATGAGATATGTATTGGAAAGGGTAGAAAACATGGTGGGAAAAGAAGAAAATGCTGGTCACCAGCATTTTCTTCTTTTCCCTCTATGTTTTGAAAAGGCATGTTCCTCAGGGTTGTTCAGTGTTGGAATTGTGTGGTAAAGGGTCAACTTTTTACCAAACAACAAAATTTTAGACTGGTTCAAATTCAAAGCACTTGCATATGACAAATAATGAGATACGTATCAGAAAGGATAGAAAGTATAGTTGGAAAAGGAGAAAATGCTGGCTATCAGCATTTTCTCCTTTTCCCACTGTGTTTTCAAAAGCTTTCTTTTTGATGGTCATTAAAACTCTGGATTGTGGTAAACTGTTAACTCTTTACCATGAGCAATACCATTGTCTGTGGCCCTATAGCAGAGAATTTATGAAAATATTGTGAGTAAAGGAGAAACTACCTGTTCAAACTAGTTTCTCCTTTTCCCACAATGTTTTCCATGTCCTTTCATTTATTCAGTATTAGATTTTTTTCTTTTCCTCGTGTATTTTCTCTTATGTATCACAGCTGCAATTTTTTGGAATCTTTAAACAAACAACAGAATTTTAGACTCATCCAAATTCAAAACTGTTGCAGACGACAAATTAAATATTACACATTTAATGAAATTAGTCTCTTTAAGGATAGAAAACATAGAGGGAAAAGGAGAAAGTGCTGGTAACCAGCCTTATCTCCTGTTCCTGCAGTGTTTTCAAAAGCCTTCCTCCGAAGGTTCGTTAAAACACAGGGATGTTTGGTAAAGAGATAAAAGTAAGCTGTACAACAGTAATTAGTTGATCAAGCAGTTTTGCAGAAAAGTATGTAAGATATTCTTACCTACCTGTTAACCGTACAAGCTCCTTTATGGACAGTGTAGAGCAAGATCAGGCTGCACAGGACATGCAGTCTGATTCTTGTCTATGTGGCGCATTATTTTGTGACAATATTTTGACAAAAATATCAACTTGTACAAAATTCAGTACTTGTTGTTTCTTCTTCCCTTCCTTGTCTGAGACTACAATTCATCTAGTTGGTGCTCAAAGGGTTTATACTTTATATTCTGTGAATTTCATCTTGGCAGAATCGGCTTACATAATCTTACCACCTGCAGACACTGTTTCGTGCTGACTACTTGTAAAAGGATAAATTCCTCACAAGGCCAAAACAGAATATATGTGTGGTTCTGGTTACGCGATTGTGTTTAATTTTTACGCCCTAGCCAAAACACTTTTTTCCCCAGTTGATCGTTTGATATTTTAACACACCATAATGTCCCTTACTGACGCTCCAAATGCTTATTTTTTTTTCTTACTCAAAATGAGCTCACTGGATAAAGTTGAAATAAATCAGCTGGAATAAACCTACCGCATTTACGTAATCTTTTTACTTCACAAATTGATGTCATTAATTATTTCACAAATCAATGTCATTAACACCTGTATTGGCATTATCCGAATATACGTACACTTCTTATCAAGTTATAAACTTTTGGCCACACAAAATTTGTCAAGCAGCTTTTATAAGCTTTAAGAAAGTTTAAGAATCGAAAACCAGCATTTTCGCCCTTTCCCACAGTGTTTTCAAAAGCCTTCTTTCTCAGGGTCATTAAAACTCGGGACTGTTTGGTAAAGGGTTAAAACGTAGTCTGGTGAAAGATGAAAAAAAATCTTCAGCAGGCAATGTAATATTTGAAGATGTATGTTTTGCTTCTATTATGAAATTTCTTAGTATTTTTTCTTTTCCTGGTCTTTTAAACTTAGACCCTATCGGTTAAAGACTTTTGAAAAATTAGTAGAAAAAGGAGAAAATGCTGATAACCACAGTGTTCTCTTCCCTCTTGACTCTTTACTGCGCGTCAAAATTTCGGACTTGTCAAAATTCAAAGCAGTTACAGGCAGCAGATTAAAGGTGGTTCAGATGACGAAATTTGTCCTTGATAGGGTAGAAAACATTGTGGTAACCAGCATTTTCTCCTTTTCCCACAATGTTTTTAGAAGGCTCCTTTCTCAGGGTTGTTCGAGCCAATTTGAATTTGGATGAAGAGTTAAATCTATAAATGTGTTGAGGGTGTTTATTAGAGACAATGATGTGTAGAGGGTGTTTATTAGAGAGAATGTGGTAAACTGCCTAGCTGACATGAATAACGTGACAATCATGAAAGATGTTCTAGATTTGGCACGATGATGGACAGAAAGAAAGGTTAAAAACTCTCCAGAAAAGAAGTAGTATTGGGCAATACAACAAAGACTTGAGCTTAATTCACTTAAAGATCCAATCAGCGTGTAATGGTCATGTGACACTTTTGACAGATCTGATTGGCAGGTGGTTGCTATGATGTTATTTGTATGCATCAACTGACAGAATTTGATGAGCTTCAAGAAATGATGAAAAATCTTCATTCTTTGGGGAAGAATTCTTATTTTGGTTTTGCTCATTTGGGCATGTAGTCTTTCTAGAAGTTTACACAGTGGGTTACTTCTGACTGCTGAGCCTGGTGGCTCAACAGTAACTTGAACTCCAGGGGTACTGCTTTGATTCTGTGCCAAGCCAAATTAATTCTTTTGGAGAATTGTTGATGGTCATCACCATAGGATTCTTTTTTCTCTTACCACAGAACCAAAGATCATTATTTCCATAAATTTTTTGTGGGAAAGCTGCCAGTGGCTTGGAAAGAATGTTGTGGGAAATATTGGTAAAAGAAACTCCAGGACAGCACTGATAGGTCTACAAGCTGCTAAGATATCTGAAATAATTTTTTGAAAACTAATCAAACTGTCTGATATGAGTGGCCCAAAATGCATCATACATCATATTAATAATATCTCCAAACAATCAACCTTAGAATATCTGATGGTAAATTTCAGTCAAATTTCACACAAAGAATTAATGCTTCACCTCCTTTTTGGGGTTCTGTGTGGCTCAGTGGTAAAGTATAGGTTGGAGCCTCACTGGACACACCTGGTTTTTCGTGGGAGTGTTCTTGGGACAAGACTTTTCAGAGCCCTAGACTTGTCTGGTACTTATGAGACCCAGAACATACATGAATATGTGAAAAGTTGGTGTTGCTGTGATATGTCTGAAATGTTGAAAGTGGTGTAAAACACCATTCTATCAATCATTGCCCTCTTTCAAAATTGTTCAGTTGGAGCTGGTAGCTATTTGAATTGCTAACAGCACCTATTAGTAGATCAAGTTTCATTTGCATTCTGCCTAGCTGGATAGCTCAGTGGCTAAGGGTATCAGACTTGTGACCTGGTGGTGGCGGATTAGATACCTGGTCACAGCAAACTTTCTCACCAGCAATTTTTTGCCCCTTACCTCAGTCTGATGCATGTGAGAAGGTAGTCAGTGGCTTTGAAAGAAAGTTGTGTCAGCACTGGCGTGAGAAAGCTGGGAAGGTGCAGTGGCCGCTCTGATATGACCAAAGCTTTTATAATGGCGTTAAACTCAAACACAAACAAACAAACATTTGCTTTCTATGGATGGGACATTACCCATTACAAAACAAGCCTAAGTTTTAACAACCTGAATATGAAGGCTTTTGAAAACATTGTGGGAAAAGGAGAAAATGCTGGTTACCACATCTGTTCAGAGACAAATACCATTATTTGATCTGGATTCATTTGGTCATCTGCAGTTGCTTTCAATATTGACAGGTCTAAGATTTTGTCTTCTGGTATAAGAATTGGACTTACCATTATTAATTTTTTCTGTGGATATTGACAGGTTGTCAAGAAGACTTTCTTAATGACTTTGACAAATGCTAGCATCCCATTTTAACTCTTATAGCACCTTTCACAACTCTAGTTGCCTTTGCAGCGAGTGTAGGTCAGGATCAGATGGCAAACAAGGTGCAGTCTGATCTTTGATCTACACTGTCCACTTTGCTGAGACACCATAGACAGAAAGCTTCCACCAAATTGCTGCTATCTGGCACTAATATTTTAGAATGAAAATGTTGTTTGGGTTTATTTAGTGCTCCAAGGGTTTACATCATTTTTTTCTCAGATAGGAAGAAATTCGTTACAGCTTCTGTCAAACATCTCTTTAACACATCTATGATTTGTCGTCAGATTTTATCCACCTATTTCCTTTAACCCTTTACTAAACAATCCTGTGTTTTAATGACCCTGGGGAAGAAACATTTGAAAACAATGTGGGGGAAAAAGAGAAACTGCTGGCAACCAGCATTTTCCCCTTTTCCCACAATGCTTTCTATCCTTTTACAGTCAGGTTTCATCAATTTAGCCACATAAATTTTGTCATCTGTATCAGCTCTGAATTCGGATGAGTGTAGAATTTTGTTGTTTGGTAAAGAGTTAACCCTTACCAGATGACATAATTTTAGACTTGTCCAATTTGGAAATGTTGTCTGGTCATGTTTCCTACCTTTTAAAAGAGAGATGTCTTTATCTGGGTAACTTTACTAAAATTTTGCTGTTTGATACAGATATTACTCAGGCACTTAACCCTTTACCGCACAATCCCATGTTTTAAGGAATCTTAACCCTTTCCCAAACAAGCCCTGGTTTTAACGTGTCTGCAGTACAAGTCTTTTGAAAACATTGTGGGAAAAGAAGAAATTGCTCGTAACGAGCAATTTCTCCTTTTCCCACAGTGTTTTCTCCCCTTTTTGATAACTTTCTGCCACTTTCATCAAATTTGAAATTGTCGTCTGCAAACTCTTTCAATTTGGACCAGTCCAAAATTTGTCGTCTGGGAAAGGGTTAAGAAGAAGGCTGTTGAAAGCATTGTGGGAAAAAAAAAAGGAAATGCTGGTAACCAGAATTTTCTTCTTTTCCCCTTATGTTTTCTGCCATTTCAATGACAGAAGTAACCTTTTGATCTACATTTAATTTGTTGTTTAGAATTTTGTTGTTTGGTGATGAATTAAATGGTTGAGCTTCATCTTCAACAGACAAATGACCTTGATGCAATATGATGAAGGTCTTTTGGCAGAATTTATTTACATGTATTTGAGCCATACCCTGGCAAAAGGGGGCTTAATGCATCTCCGTGATGCATAATACAAAGCAAGCTATCACATGATTATGGATCCATAATAGCCACTTTCTTAAACAACTGACTTAATCATGAGGTAGATTGGTCCTTGGACATACAAAAAATTGACCAGTAGCGAAAAGTTTCGGCCCAGGTCAGCCTGTGCGGATTGCGCAAGCTGACCTGGGTCGATACTTTTTTGCAGATGCATTAGGCCCCCTTTTCACAGAGCATGGCTCATTTGTTTGCATGTTAATTTATCAACCTCGTGTTAGAACTTTATCAGATATCAAATTGAGTTTATTTGATCTGTCTTTGTGAAGACAGTAAATATTTTGGAAAAGGAGAAACTGTTTTCAAAAGCTTTCTTCTTCAGGGCTGTCAAAACGCAGAATTTACACTTGAAGGGGGTCCTGCGTGGCTCAGTACTAGAGTGTAGAACTTGTAACATCGATGCCCAGGGTTTGAGCCTCACTTGACGCGCTTGGTTTTTCATGGGAGTGTCCTTGGGCAAGACACTTTAGAGCCCTAGCCTAGTACTGGTGAAACCAAGGACATACATGAATATTAGAGCCGTCGCAGTGACATGACAGAAATAATGTTGACAGTAGCGTAAAAGAGCATGAACAATTTCTTCTCGGGTCACAGCCCAGCCGGGTAGATCAGTCGTTAGCGTATCTGACGTGTAGCTTGGTGGTTGCGAGTTCATTACCCATTTGTGTCAAACTTTCTTTCAGGTGATTTTTCACCTCTCACCTCTGTTGCTGTTTAGAAAAGTAGTTGGTGGCTTGGAAAGGAAAATTTGTGTTAGTACTGGTGTGAGAAAGCCAGGAAACACATGTGTAGGTACACTGACTGTTTTGATAGGGCTTAGGCTGTTAAAATGGCATTAACCCTTTCCCAAACGACAAATTTTGGACTGGTCCAAATTGAAAGAGTCTGCAGACAACAATTTTAAATTTGATGAAAATGGCAGAAAGGTCTCAAAAAGGGTAGAAAACACTGTGGGAAAAGGAGAAATTGCTCGTTACGAGCAATTTCTCCTTTTCCCACAGTGTTTTCAAAAGACTTGTACTGCAGACACGTGAAAACCAGGGCTTGTTTGGGAAAGGGTTAAACCCCAGTACAAATAAACTTGTCACAATTGTTTAGAAGTGGTCTGCTGCAAGAATAAAAGGTCTGCAGGGGGTTATTTGTTCTGCTATATTGATAGTTCCTATTTTATTGAATTTTCAGATGCAACGAGTAACAAAGGACAAATGTTTAGAAGTGATAAACAAATTTGAGCCTTCCAAGGAAGGTAAACGAAAAGGACGACTTGGAGTGGATGGTAAGAATCTTTCCTAATCCTTCATCCCCGGCTTGGCCAATATCTATCCGAGGACTGATGATAGTCATTGCAACAACAGGATTCATTCCTCTCTCAACGATGATCATTGTTTTGACGATAGTTATGTGGGAAAGCAGCCAGTGGCTTGGAAAGAATATTGTGTGTAGTACTTGTAAAAGAAACTTCAGGAAAGCATGGATAGGTGCACTGGCGGCTGCAGTATTACTGAAATAAAGTTGAAAACAGCATTAAACACCTACAATTAATCAATTAAGTGAGAAGAAGAAGCCTTTATAAAACATTGTGGGAAAAGGAGAAAATGCTGGTAACCTACCCTGCAGAACCTACTCTGCAGTGCCTGCTCAAGGAAAATCCTTTGGAATCAACCTTAGGGTTTCCCGATTGCAAACCAAATGTTTCGACCCTTTGCCAAACAATGCACAGACTGGCAATGCATGATTAGGTGGTCTAGGTAACATTACATACCATTAATTTTTTATTGAGCGTGCCCCCCCCCCCCCATGAGGTTGAAGTGATTTAAGATCCATAGTGAAAAAACAGGATGAAAAAAGAAATGATAATATGGTAATAAATGTAAATCATTGTCAGCTACATTGTTCTGTCTGAGTTTGCATATACTTCTGATTAGGCACAAAATCCTGTGATATTAAAATCAACAAACAGGAAAAAAACCCATGGAAATACAAATAGAGTCAAAAATAAGGGAACAATTATATATTTAATTTTGAGATGATTCTTTGTTTTACCTAAAAGATATAACAGAATGATAAGGAATCCAAGTCCATAACGGGTGTTACCTCTGTGTGCAGCAACACCTGCCCGACAGCTGGCAGGCATACTGGAGATGATATGGCGTATCGTTGCTCTTGGATTCTGCTGAAATATTAAGAGGTAAAGTCACCCTGTTGTATCATGTCAGAAGAAACAAGTAACAGGGTTCCCTTATTTTTGGCGCTATGTATAGAATGTATTGAAAAGCAATGTCTTCTGTAAATTATGTGTGCTATTAAATGTCCAAGACAAGCATGATTCAACTTCAACTCAGTAGATGAATTCCTCGTTCCTCTCTCTCAGTCCCTCCCCCCTCCCCTGTGTGTGTTTTTTTTTTGGGTGGGGGGGAAGAAGGGGGAGGGTGAAGAAAAGAATATTTGGTAACGAGTGTTCAGCATCTAACCGAGGATTTGTAATCCTCTTTTCTTTAATTTCAGGTTTTACTTTCTATTTAATGTCTCCTGAATGTGATATTTTTGATCCCGACCATGATTCTGTTTGCCATGACATGACTCAGCCATTAAGCCATTACTTTATTGCAAGTTCTCATAACACGTAAGTAACTGTGATGTACAGCTGTGTCTCATGTTTGTCTTAACCCTTCACCACTCCATCCCGACTTGTAACAAACCTAGGTAAGAAGCCTTTTGAGAGTATTATGGGAAAAGGAGAAAATGGTGGTAACCAGCATTTTCTCCTTTTCCCAACATGTTTTCTACCCTTCCAAAAGCGTATTTCTATTTTCTAAGTCAAAATTATTTTACCATTTACAAAAGCTGTCAGTTTGAGCAAGTCTAAAATTTTGTTGTTTGTTAAGGGGTAAACTCTTCACGAAACGACCATAATTTATTTGTCCTAATTCAGAGCTTTTGCCGAGGATGAATTAATATTTTAAAAGTACAATATAATTCTAGACTTGTCAATATTGAAACCATTTGTATATGACAAATGTAGCTCATCATTATGATAGAACTTGTGTTTGAAAGGGTAGAAAACATTATGGCGAAAGGAGAAAATGCTGGTCACCAGCATTTTCTTCTTTTGCCGCAATGTTTTCAAATATCTTTCTCCATATGGTCTTTAAAACTCGGTTTGTTTGGTGAAGGGTTCAGTGGTACTCAGAACATGAAATTTGTCTTTCAAAATGCAGAAAACATTGAGGGAAAAGAAGAAAATACTGGTTACCCGCATTTTCACCTTTTTCCTCATTGTTTTCAAAAGTCATTCTCCTCAGGGTTGCCAAAACATGGGATTGTGTGGCAAAGACTTAACTCACTTTACAAACGATACAACAGGCCACTTGGAGAAGATCCTTGTCAACCCTTTACAAAATGATCTGATGCTTCAACCCTGAGGTGCAGTTCTGATAATCTGCTGATCTTTTTGTTTCCAATTTATTCTTGATTGGTCATGTCGTATTGCTCTAATGGCACAATCTGTATATTATTTCCTCAACCTCCAGTTTCTGTTGGTCTTACACGGTCCTGCATGGCTCAGTGGTAATGTGTAGGACTTGTAACTTGAAGACCCTGGGTTTAAGACTCACTGAATGCACTGGGATTTTTTTAGGGCATGTCCTTGGGCAAGGATTGCCGTAGTCTAGTATTGATGAAGCCCATGACTAACATGAACAGGCAAGCTGTTGCCATGATATGACTGAAATAATGTTGAAAGCCACGTTAAACACCAATCAATCATTCTGTTGCACTTTCCTTCTTCAAAAGAGTTTTACCCTAAGTGCCCAGATAACTACTGAGGTCACTATTACTTCAAGTGTAGGTTAAGATCAGACTGCTCAGAATGTTCAGGTGGATCATTGATCAGCACTGGTGATGTTTAGAGACATATTCTGGCAAAAACAGCCCTGTAATGTGGTTAAATATAATTTGGTTATTTAACCCTTATCAGCATAAAAAAATTTGGACATGTTCCTATGAAAGCATTTAAAAACAATAAGTTTTGGTAATAGGAGAAAATGCTGATCTCCAGGTTGTTCTCCTTTTCCCACAATGTTTTCAAAAATTGTCTATTCCAGGGTCATTGAAACACTGCAATTTTCTTAACCCTTTCCAAAAATCTAGGTTTTTTAAATTTTTTTTTTTTAAAGGACCCTGAAGAAGAAAACTTTTGAAAACATGGTTGGAAAAGAAGAAAATGCTTGTAAGCAGTATTTTCTTCTTTCCCACAATGTTTTCTGCCTTTTTAAGGACAAACCCTTTTCTCTATAAACATATGCACTTTCTATACCGCATTTGCATTTAACTCTTTACCACACAATCCCGACTTTTAACGACCCTGAGAAAGAAGCCTTTTGAAAACATTGTGGGAAAAGGAGAAAATGCTGGTAACCAGCATTTTCTCCTTTTCCCACATGTTTTCTCTCCTTCCCAAAACAAATTTCAATTTTCGAGTAAGATTTATTTTGTCGTCTGCAAATGCTTTGAATTTGGTCTAGTGAAAAATTTTCTTGTTTGGTAAAGAGTTAATTTAGATGAATGTAAATTTTTTACATAAGGTGTAGAGTCATATGAAAATTCTTGTTTCATTAGGATCGTGTAGTCGAGATATTAAATATAAGCGGCAACCTGGAAAAAGAGGGTTTAGTGCTTCTCCACGATGCATTGTACCAGGGAAGTTATTACATAATTACAAACCCATAAGAATCATGAGATAGAATGGTCCTTTGACATGCAGAAAATTTACCCATAGCAAAAAGTATCAACTCACGTCAGCCTGCATGAACTGCGCAGGCTGACATGGGTTGACACTTTTTGGAGATGCATTAAATCCCCTTTTCACAGAACATGGCTCATAAATAAGGTAATGAGTTAGTGTTTTTTTTTTTTCTAGTTATTTATTAGAAGACCAGCTAAAGGGACCCTCAAGTGTGGATGCATATATTAGAGTTTTAAAGAAAGGCTGTCGATGCATAGAATGTAAGTAATATCTCTCCACATCACATTCAAAAGCATTCATCTCGGATTTTTAAAAAAATGGGTTAAATTTTTTTGCCCCGTAGATCAAGATCAGGCTGCATAGAATAATACCATGAAAAATTGTCAGAATGTCTCACACCATGATCGATTATTCAGACAAATTGTGGTTCTTGTTTGTAAATGGACCCATAGCCAGGTTGGTTGGTCATGGTAAAACTTTTTGATACGTGAAAAGCCACAGTTTGCTGTAACTACCATGAAAATCTCTGTTGATATTTGTCTCCAAAAACCCAGTCAATGTTCAAAAGTAGGCCATGTAGGCTTCAAAAACTATGCCTCTGGTAATCTCTACCAAGTAACAAAGTTTCACCCATGTCCAAATCGTGAGCATTTATTGACAAAGAATTGCATGTGGCTCATATGATAAAGTTTGTCCTCAACAGGGTAGAAAACATCTCTGGAAAAGGAGAAAATGTTGTTTACATTATTATTTGCTACAAATTTGTTTCTAACAGACGATGTATAAAAACTTTCTCAGTTCAACTCTTTACCTAATGACAAAGTTTCAGACTCTTCCAAATTCAAAGCAGTGGTAGACGACAAATTAAATGCGGCTCAAGTGACAAAATGTGTGTCTGAAAGGGTAGAAAACCTTGTTGAAAAAGGAAAAAATGCTGGTAACCAGCATTTTCTCCTTTTTCCACCATGTTTTCAAAAGCTTTCTTTCTTGGGGTGGTAAAACTCACAATTATGTGGTAAAGGTTAATGAGAAAAGACTTCATGGTACTTTTTGATACTGTTTGAAAGCTTGTAATGATGTACCAGTCACAGTCACTTACTCATGGTCATATGCTGACTGAAAAGATATCACTACAATATATCACTTACCCTTTTCCAAACCATGACATCTTTTTACAACCCAGAAGATGATGGCTTTTGAAAACATGTCAGAAAAGGGAGAAAATGCTACAAATCAAAACCTTCTTTTCTCAGATTGTTTTGTTCCATTTCAAATACAAATTTCATAATATTAGTTGCATTTAGTTTTTTGTCTGCAAATGCTTTCAAATTGTGAAGAGTTAAAATTTTGTCATCTGGTCTAGATTTATCTGAAAACATCTGCAGAAAGCAAATAATATACTTAGATACAGCTTAAATGATGCAATTTGTCTGTATCAAATTTCCGGTAAACATCTCAAATGACTGGATTTGTCATTGAATGGGTAGAAAAAATTCTGGTGATCATCATTTTCTCCTTTTCCTGCTATGTTTTCAAAAACCTTCTTCCTCAGGAATGTCTACAGACAGCACTATCTGTGAAAGCATCAAAACTCTTGATAGAGGCCATTAATAAACATGCAATTGACATGCTCTGGTGAAAGGGGTTTAATGCATGAAGTAAAAAAAGCTTCTACAATTTTAGCTCACCTGAGCAGGGTTAGCTTTTGCGATGGTGCTGTGTCTGGTGTCTTTGGGGCATTTTTGGCTTATGTGCACTCTAGATTCCACATTTTCAGCCTGATACACTTGAAACTTGGTCAGAATCTTTGTCTTGATGATACATGTATCTCTGACAAGTTGGAAATTGGGTCATATCTGGTCAAAATGTAGGTCAATGGGCCAAATCTTAGAAAAACCTTGTATGCACTCTAGAGGCTATGTTTTCAGCCTGATCTATAATTGACCTGGGTCAGTACTTTTTGATCAATGCATTAAACCCCCTTTTTGCAGAGTATTGCCCATTTGTATTTTATTTTATGTTATGCATGTGTAAGTTTTTAGTTTTTGCCATTTTTTCAGTGGACTGCTGGGATGGAAGTAATGATGAACCAGTTATTTATCACGGTCATACGCTGACTACAAAGATTTCCTTCAAACACTGTATAGAGGCCATTAATAAACATGCATTTGAAAATTCTGAGTAAGTACATGTAGTTCATGTCTTGATGTCTGTATTGTACAGTGTTGTTCTAACCTTGTAAATCTTTACCAAGAAGATAAAACTTTTTGCTGATAAATACACAAAGCATTTGCAGATGACAGAGTGGTTGGTGAGCAAATGATAGGATTTTGCCTGTAAAAGGTTCATTGTTTTCTCCAGATGTAAAATTTTGCAGGTCATTATATTGACCCCCAATCTAGAAATTAGGGGTCAAAAGTCAGAATTACGGGACAGATTTTTTTTGTGTGATTTTCAAATGATGAAAAAGCAAATTTTCAGTATTCTTTTGTTTGTGTTTTATTGACACCACCAAAAATCAATATGTTCATTCATGTAAACGGTAAACTTACAGTGGAAAATGACAGTATACAATAAAAATGCCATCAAAAGTCATTTGCTAATATACGGTGGAGAAGACATTTTATGCCACATAAGAGTCAAAGTTCAGTACTTATGAATGTTGACATGACATGATTTTTGTTAGATTTATCGTCAAGATCAGCTTGTTTGCTGTCTGGTGCTAAAATATGCTGTCAAAAGTCAGTTTCTTTCGTGCAAAATCAGTTCCGATTTTATCTCCTGTTGTAAAGCATTTATGTTTAAAAAACAGATACCCATACAACTGGTACCCACATTTGTAGTGGATCATAGTGATGATGGCTTGATGATAGTCATTGCGACAGGATTCATTCCTCTCTCATGGCCGACCATTGTTTTGACGATGGTTATGTGGGAAAGCAGCCAGCGGCTTGGGGAGAAAATTTTGCAGAGTACTGGTGAAATAAACTGCACTGGCCACTGCGATGTAACTGAAATTCTGTTGAAAACGGTGTTTATAACCTCACAATCAACCAGTATTTTGTGGTCAGAAAATCTGAAAATGGATTTCACTTTAAGTGGGTCAAAAAATATGTATATCTAAAGAATGGCAGCCGGACAAAAAAATGCAAAAAAAATGTGCCCTGGAGAAATCCCTGAAGGTTGAATAATATTATTGGAAAAGGAGAAAATGTACTAGTCTTGTCTCCTTTTCCAACACTGTATTTAAAAGTTCAAGGTTTTTAAAAACATGAGCTATTTCCTAAAGGGTTAACCCTTTACCACACAATTATGGCTTTTCATGACCATGAGAAAGAAAGATTTTGAAAACATTATGGGAAAAGGAGAAATGCTGGTGACCAGCATTTTCTCCTTTTCCCACAATGTTTTCTACACTTCCCCAGACAAATTTCAAGTTTTGAGTCACATTTAATTTGTCGTCTGCAAATACTTCGGATTTCACTAGGTCTAAATCTTTGTCGTCTGGTAAAGGGTTAGGACAATATTAACCCTTAGAGCCCCAAAAAAGCCAATTCAGACATTTTCACCCTTGAAATACAACCCAAATAATTGCAATTTCATGGTTGCTTTTGTCTATGGTGTTTAAGCAAAGTGGAAAGTGTAGAGCAAAGATCAAGCTGCACATTTTGTGCAGCCTGATCTTTATCTACACTGCCCGCAAAGGGAATTATATTTGTGAAAGGTGCTTTAAGGTTTAAATTTTCAATGAATGCAGACTTTCAGATATGTTAGAGATCCGAGCACCTGTCGCTAGTGCACAGGACTTGAGAACAGGAGGTCGCTGGTTAAATCCTTGTCTCAGCCCATTTCTTTCCGGGACTTGATGATAGTCATTGTGACAGGATTCATTCCTCTCTCACCGCTAACCATCATTTTGAAGATGGTTAGTGGTGGGAAAGACAGTCAGTGGCTTGGAAAAAATATTGTGCTAAGCACTGGTAAAAGAAACGCCAGGAAAGCATGGTTAGGTGCACTGGCCACTGCGATATAACTGAAATAATGTTGAAAATGGCGATAAATACGATACAACTTCAACCAACCAGTATGGTAGAGACATTTTGACTGAACAAGCCTTGAAAAAGCAATAATTTGTGATTTTTTTAAAACCAGTTGATTGACAATAATCAGTTAATAAATTCAGCTCTGAAAGCCATACTTAGGCCTTCAAAGTGTTAACATAACAAATTACTCTGTACAATAGGACAAAATTTGGACTTGCCTGTATCGAATTTGTTTGATTGGCGTTTAACACTTTACCGAATGACAAAATTTTAGACCTCTCCTCGATGAAAGCATTTGCAGACTGACAATTTAAATATGACTCAAATGATGATCTATGTCTTTAATAGCGTAGAAAACATTGTGGGAAAAGGAAAAAATGTTGCTCACTAGCATTTTCTTTTTTGCCCACAATTTTTTCAAAAGCCTTCTTTCTCAGGAAAATTGTTAAAAGTTGGGATTGTGTGGTAAAGAGTTAATGTGATTTTCAACATTATTACAGTTACATCATGAAGGCCAGTGCATCTAACTGCTTTCCTGCCAGTATGTCGCACAATATTCTTCCCAAGCCATTTGCTGCTTTCCCACATTACCATTGTCAAAAAGTTGATCAGTGATGAGAGAGGAAGAAATCCTGTCACAGTGACTGTCATGAATCCATGGAAAGAAATGTCTGTATGAAAGCATCAATGGAGGAAACAGACAAAATGTATGCAAATAATAGGATTTGTTTGTGACTGGATGCAAAACATTGTAGCAACAGGAGAAAAAAATTGGTGACCAGCATTTTCTCCCTTGCCCACTATGTTTTTCAAAAGCTTTCTTCATCTGAGTCAATGAAACAAAGGATTGTTTGGTAAAGAGATAATTAATTCAAAGTTAATGGAAATGAATTCAATAATGCAAAACAAATAGAAAATATGAGGAGGAATGAGCAGTCTGTTTCCTTTAGATTATTTCTGGTTTCAATAGGAGGTAATAGGACAGCTGTTTACCAAACAACAAAATTTTAGACCCATCCAAATTCAAAACATTTGCATATGACAGATTAACCATTTATCACACAATTTGGAGTTTTAATGACCTCAAGGAAAAAGCCTTTTGAAAACATTGTGGGAAAAGGAGAAAATGCTGGTAACCAGCATTTTTTCCTTTTCCCTCAATGTTTTCTGTCCTTTCAGAGATGAATTTATCAATTGAGTCACATTTAATTTGTCGTCTGCATCAGCTTTGGATTTGGGGGAGAATAAATGAGTTGGTAAAGAGTTATATGTCGTTCAAATGATGAAATTTTTCTATGAAAGGGTAGAAAACATTGTAGGAAAAGGAGAAAAAATGCTGATTACTGGCATTCTCTCACAGTGTTTTCTGAAGTTCTCTGGGTCTTTAACACTTGGGACTGTTTGGTAAAGGGCTGAATGAGTTTTTTGTTTCCTCTGCATTTTGTATTCTGGTTGAAATATTTTGTAGCCACATGAGGGCTATTGATTTTACTTGACTAATGTGTCGGCCCCATCAGAAAGCCAGACATGCTGTTAGATTTTCTGGGATTGTTTGAAGAAAATTAACTTTTTGATGTTCACTCTTTACCAGATGACAAATGTTTAGATTTGTTCATATTGACAGCCATTTTCAGACAACAAACTAACTGTGGATCATATAATGGGGTTCGATTTTGAAAGGATAGAAATCATTGTAGAAAAAGGGGAAAACAATGAGTATATACACTTTTTCCTTTTCCAAGGATGCATTCAAAAGCCAATTACGTACGGGTTGCGAAAATCATGGGGATTTTTTGTTCAGTAGCTGTCAGGATCCAAGATCAGACTGCACATTCTGTGCTCTCTGATCTTATTATACACTAATAGCAATAGTGATAAAAGATATGCTAAGCTCTCAAGGGTTTAACTCTTTACCAAATGACAAAACTTTGGACGGGTCTAAATTGAAAGCATTTGCAGATGATAGATTAAATGTGGCTCAAATGATGGAATTAATGTCGGAAAGAGTAGAAAACATTGTGGACAAAGGAGAAAATGCTGGTTACCAGCATTTTCCCCTTTTTCCACAAAATTTTCATAAGTTTTATTCTTCAGGGTTGTAAAACATGATTGTGTGGTCAAGGGCCAAATAAATGAATATTTTCAGTCAATAAAAGAGATTAAAATATTGCAATTTCTAGGCAGTTTCCAATTTTTATCTCGGCTATTTTCAAGAAAATGTTGACATACTGTCATAGCCCTGCTGTTGTCATTGTTGTTATGCACAAAGTTTGTCATGTCTTTCTAATTACTGAAAATACTTACTTCAGACTCTGGCTGGTTGTTTTGTCCAGGAGATTTGACACCATATCAGACTGTAAATCCAAGATCAGACTGCATGCTCTGTGCAGTCTGATCTTGATCTATAACATTTAACTCTTTACCAAATGACAAGATTTTAGACTGGTCCAAATTGAAAGCATCTGCAGATGACAAATTAAATATGGCTCAAAACTTGAGGTTTGTTTTGGGAAGGGTAGAAAACATTGTGGGAAAAGGAGAAAATGCTGGTTACCAGCATTTTCTCCTTTTCCCACATTGTTTCAAAAGGCTTCTTTCTCAGGGTCATTAAAAGTCAGGATTGTGTTGTAAAAGGTTAAACAATGCATCTAATGTTTGCTTGTGGCTTGATGAGAATTTAAGAAGCTATGTGAGGTTAAATCCTTGAGCTGTTAACAGCATGGCATGGTGTACTTTCACAGACAGTGTAGATCAAGATCAGGCTGCAGAGAGTATGCAGTCAGATTTTGTACCTGCACTGTCTGAATGGTGAATATTTCAGGGAAAACAACTTCGAAACTGCAGTATTGTTTTCAAGATCTATTGAACAGCTCCTCCTTTTCCTGCAGTGTTTTTCCAAAGCTTTCAGCTGCATTGGCATAGAATATCACAGCTGTACAGTGATGGATTAAGTGGGCATAACAATCAAAGGAAGATAACTTTGAATCATTTGCAAATTTTAAACAATAAGAGCAATGAATAATTGAAATTCACTGTTTTCAAGACGGAAAATCAGCCAAACTTGCATGAATTTTTATTGCTAGAACTTGTTACAAAGTAGCTGTCAGGATCCAAGATCAGACTGCACATTCTGTGCTCTCTGATCTTATTATACACTAATAGCAATAGTGATAAAAGATTTGCTAAGCTCTCTAGGGTTTAACTCTTTACGAAACGAAAAAAATTTAGACATGTCCAAATTGAAAGCATTTTGCAGTCGACAAATTAAATGTTACTAAAATATTGAAATTTGTGTTTGGAAGGGAAGAAAACATTTATGGAAAAAAGGAGAAAATGCTGGTTACCAGCATTTTCTTCTTTTCCCAAAATGTTTTCAAAAGGCCTTCATCTTCAGGGTTGTAAAAACTAGGGATTGTGTGGTAAAGGGTTAAAAAAAAAGATTAGCAGGGAATTGTTTGATTCTTCTGTTTCAGTTATCCAGTCATTCTGTCCATTGAAAATCACTGCAGCATAAAACAACAGCGAGTAATGGCTCTTTACATGACAACCATATTCGGAGATAAATTATTCAAAGAGAGCCTCGATGAAAAGAGGGATCGACTACCCAGCCCTGAGGACCTCAAAGGAAAAATTTTAGTCAAGGTAAATTTGTTGGACAGGTACCCCAAATAGTGGGCAGGACAAGCAGCCAGTTATGCATTACTGACAGGCGGTTGATAACTTTTTTGGAATACTGTGTGGAAAAATAGCAGTTGCTCATTACAAGAGGTTGCTTATTTTCGTACACTGAATTGTTTGTTTTCCAATTTTTATGTCAGCTGTGCTATTTCTAAAGAAAATGTCGACATACTGTCATAGCCCTGCTGTTGTCATTGTTGACATGCAAAAACTTTGTCATGTCTTTCTAATTACTGAAGATACTTACTTCAAACTTTGGATAGTTGTTTACTATCAAAAGGGAAATCCATACCTGGGCGGATAACAGTCAACATATTTTTGCCCCTTACTCAACTTGGAACTTTCACTTAATTGTTTACCACACAAATCCGAGTTTTAACGACCCTGAGAAAGAAGCCTTTTGAAAACATCGTGGGAAAAAGAGAAAATGCTGGTAACCAGCATTTTCTCCTTTTCTGACAATGTTTTCTAACTTTCCCAGAACAAACTTCAATTTTTCAGTCACATTTATTTTGTCATCTGCAACTGCTTTCAATTTGGACACGTCTAAAATTTTGTCGTTTGGTAAAGAGTTAAAAAGCACTCATAGCTAAGCTATAGCATCCTCATGCTATTGTTCCCTCGTTACTATTGAAAAATGAAATTGTCCTTGTCGTCCAATGGTTTTCATTTGTATAATTGGTCATAAATTTTGATAGGTTTGATAACAGTTTGTTGTACACCTGAGTCTCGGTGGAAATTATTGTATAATTTCTCTGTATGGTGCTCACCTAATTTCAGTCTGCCATAGATCTTTGCCAGCTTTATTTATATTTTTGACAAAGTAACATCCAAATAAATTATAGAAAAAACTGATTCGGCTCGAATCCAGGCTAGTTTGTTAGGGCATAAAATATGTGAGTCATGCTCTGAAAAGGGGCTTTAATGCTTCTGCAAAAAGTATCGACCTGAGGTCAGCCTGCACAGGTTGACCCTAGGTCAAAATATTTTGCTATTGGTCAAATTCCTGAATGTCAAAAGACCAATTTACCTCGCATATGTCAGTATTTAGAGAAAGTGGAATTTGTAAATCCATAATTATATGGTGACTTGGCTGCATCACAGAGATGTATTACACCCCCTTTTGCCAGAGCACTGCCCATTTGTGGATGAATTATTTTCATGGATTCAATAGCTCCTTGAATGGGCTGCTTTTGGTTAGATTAACCCTTTCCCAAACGACAAATTTTGGACTGGTGCAAATTGAAAGAGTTTGCAGACGACAATTTTAAATTTGATGAAAATGGCAGAAAGTTATCAAAAAAGGTAGAAAACACTGTGGGAAAAGGAGAAATTGCTCGTTGCGAGCAATTTCTCCTTTTCCCACAGTGTTTTCAAAAGACCTGTACTGCAGACACGTCAAAACCAGGGCTTGTTTGGGAAAGGGTTAAGAAGCACAATTGTATGTGTACTTTCTCTATACGTAGTCCAGTATGTTTTTAGCAAGCACATAAGAGGTCAAGCCATCTTCTTAAGGAGTGTTTAACTTCTTACCACATGACAAAATTGTGGGCTCAACCAAACTGAAAGCATGTGCAGACTACAAAATAGATGTAACTCAAATCATGATTTTTATCTTTGATAGGGTAGAAAACATTGTTGGAAAATGAGAAAATGCTTGTTACCAGCATTTTCTCCTTTGCCACAGTGTTTTCAAAGCCTTCTTTCTTCAGAGTCATTAAAACTCCGGATTGTGTGGTAAAGAGTTTAATTTAGTGTTGTGTGGTGAAGGTTTAAATCTATACCAGACAATCCTGGGTTCGTATTCACCAAACATTCTCAAGTTCTTAAGAATGTTTTTAGCCTTGTTCTCCAGAATTTTTTAAATTTGCAAGTTACATAACTTCTGATTGGCTAAACCGGTTGGAGTAGCCAATCAGATGTCATTTTACTTTCAAATTTGGAAAATCTTGGAGAATTAGATTAAGAAAGGTCTTAAGAGTTGTTGGTGTATACGGACCCAGAGTTTTTGCAGCTGTGATAAAACTATAGGTGATTTTGAAAACTTTGGAAAAATGGAAAAACAATTTTTTTTTTCCCACAATGCTTTTTTAAAGCGTACTTCCTCAGAGTCATGAAAACAGAGGATGATTGGGTAAATTGTTCATTTACTTTTATTGTAATTCAGGGAAAGAAGTTACCTCCAACAGTGACCAAAGATGAAGGAGAAGTGACAGATGAGGATGAGGGAGCAGAGTCAGAGAAAAAGAAAAACAATAAAAAGGTAAACATGGCTTTTTTTGATCTCTTTTTAGCTCACCTTAGCACAACGTGCTAAATGTGAGCTATTGTGATCGCCCTATGTCCGGCGTCCGTCGTCTGCCGTCCGTCGTCCGTCATCCGTCGTCCGTCAACAATTTCTTTAAACATCTTCTTCTCCTAAACCACTGGGCCAATCTTGATGAAACTTGGCAGGGATGTTCCTTGGGTGAAGCTCTACCAAAATTGTTCAAAGAATTGAATTCCACTCACAACTCTGGTTGCCATGGCAACAAAAAGGAAAAAAAAGCAAAATCTTTGAAAATCTTCTTCTCTGAAACTAGAAGGCGCAGAGCTTTGATATTTGGTATGTAGCATCTCCTAGTGGACCTCTACCAAGTTTGTTCATTTGATGCCCCTGGGGTCAAAACTGGCCCCGCCCCGGGGGTCACAAGTTTGAGCATAGTCATAAAGAAGGAAAACTTTAAAAATCTTCTCTAAAACTTGAAGGCGTAGAGCTTTGATATTTGGCATGTAGCATCTCCTAGTGGACCTCTACCAAGTTTGTTCATATGATGCCCCTGGGGTCAAAACTGGCCCCGCCCTGGGGGTCACAATTTCCAACATAGGAACAAAGAAGGAAAACTTTAAAAATCTTCTTCTCTAAAAGTAGAAGGCATAGAGCTTTGATATTTGGCATGAAGCATCTCCTAATGGACCTCTACCAAGTTTGTTCATATGATGCCCTTGGGGTCAAAACTGGCCCTGCCCCGGGGGTCACAAGTTCGAACATAGGAACAAAGAGGGGAAACTTTAAAAATCATCTTCTCTGAAACTGGAAGGCATAGAGCTTTGATATTTGGTATGTAGCATTGCCTAGTGGACCTCTACCAAGTTTGTTCATATGATGCCCCTTGGGTCAAAACTGGCCCCGCCCCGAGGGTCACAAGTTTGAGCATAGTAACAAAGAAGGAAAACTTAAAAAATCTTCTTCTCTGAAACTTGAAGGCGTAGAGCTTTGATATTTGGCATGTAGCATCTCCTAGTGGACCTCTACCAAATTTGTTCATATGATGCCCCTGGGGTCAAAACTGGCCCCGCCCTGGGGGTCACAATTTCCAACATAGGAACAAAGAAGGAAAACTTTAAAAATCTTCTTCTCTAAAAGTAGAAGGCATAGAGCTTTGATATTTGGCATGAAACATCTCCTAATGGACCTCTACCAAATTTGTTCATATGATGCCCTTGGGGTCAAAACTGGCCCTGCCCTGGGGGTCACAAGTTCGAACATAGGAACAAAGAGGGGAAACTTTAAAAATCATCTTCTCTGAAACTGGAAGGCGTAGAGCTTTGATATTTGATATGTAGCATTGCCTAGTGGACCTCTACCAGGTTTGTTCATATGATGCCCCTTGGGTCAAAACTGGCCCCGCCCCAGGGGTCACAATTTCCAGTATAGGAACAAAGAAGGAAAACTTTAAAAATCTTCTTCTCTGAAACAGGAAGGCGTGGAGCTTTGATATTTGGTATGTAGTATCTTCTAGTGGATCTCTACCAAGTTTGTTCATATGATGCCTTTGGGGCAAAAGTTGGCCCTGCCCCGGGGGTCACAAGTTCGAACATAGGAACAGAGAAGGAAAACTTTAAGAATCATCTTCTCTGAAACTGGAAGGCATAGAGCTTTAATATTTGGTATGTAGCATCGCCTAGTAGACCTCTACTAAGTTTGTTCATATGGTGCCCTTGGGGTCAAAATTGGCCCTGCCCGGGGGTCACAAGTTCAAACATAGGAACAAAGAAGGAAAACTTTAATTTTTTTTTTTCTCTTAAATGGGAAGGCATAGAGCTTTGATATTTGGTATGTAGCATCTTCTAGTTGACTTCTACCAAGTTTGTTCCAAGGATGCTGCTTGGCCAAAACTGGCCCAGCCCCTGGGGTCACAAGTTTGAACATAGGAACAAAGAAGGAAAACTTTAAAATTCTTCTTTTCTGAAACCGAAAGGTGTGGAGCTTTGATATTTTGTATGTTGCATCTCAGAGTAGACCTCTACCAAGTTTGTTCATATGATGCCCCTGGGTCAAAACTGGCCCCACCCCGGGGGTCACAAGTTCGAAGATAGGAAGAAAGAAGGAAAACTTTAAATTTCTTTTTCTCTTAAACGGGAAGGTGTAGAGCTTTGATATTGGGTATGTAGCATTTCCTAGTGGACCTCTACCAAGTTTGTTCATATGATGCCCCTGGGTCAAAATTGGCCCAGCCCCGGGGGTCACAAGTTCGAACATAGGAACAAAGAAGGAAAACTTTAAAATTCTTCTTTAAATCTGGAAGGCGTAGAGCTTTGATATTTGGTATGTAGTGATTCTCTTCTAAGTTTGTTTGCCCATTTAAGTGCAACAAGTTCATTGAGTTCAAAAGTGGGTCATCTTGGGTCATAAACTAGGTCACTAGGTCAAATTAAAGAAATACCTTGTTGGCACTCTCGAGGCCACATTATTTGCTCAATTGCCTTGAAAATTAGTTAGAAAGTTTGTCTTTATAGTCTCACATAAGATTAATTTGGGTCAACTTGGGTCATAAACTAGTTCAATGGGTCAGATTAAAGAAATACCTTGTTTGCACTCTGGAGGCCACATTTATAGCTCAAATGACCTGAAATCTGGCCAGAATGTTTGTCTTGATGAAATACCAGATGAGTGTGGATTTGGGTCACCTGGAACCATAAACTAGGTCACTAGGTCAAAATAAAGAAATACCTTGTGGGCACTCTAGAGGCCACATTATTTGCTTAATTGCCTTGAAAGTTGGTCAGAATGTTTGTCTTTGTAAAATCTCACATGAGTCTGAATTTGGGTCAACTGGGTTCATAAACTAGTTCACTTGGTCAAATTAAAGAAATAGTTAGTGGGCACTCTAGAGGCCACATTTATTATTCATTTGATTTGAAAATTGGTTAAAATTTTTCTTTTGATGTAGTCAAAGACCAGTTCAAATTTGGGTGACCTAGGGTCATAATCTAGGTCACTAGGTCAAATTAAAGAAATATCTTTAGGGCACTTGAGGCCACATTTTTTGCTCAATTGACTTGAAAATTGGTCAGAATGTTTGTCTTCATGAAATATGAGTTTGAAATTGGGTCACCTGCGGTCAAAAACTAGGTCACATGGTCAAATTAAAGAAAAACCTTTAAGAGACTCTACTAAGGTGAGCGACCCAGGGCCATCATGGCCCTCTTGTTATGTCTTGTAATGTTTTCCTCCCATTTCAAAAAAATAATGAAATAAAATAAAAATCAATCGAGTTACATTTAATTTCTAGTCTGCCAAGCCCCAGTAGCACAATCAATAGCCTATAGGAGTTGAGAACGGGGTTGCTGGTTTGAATTCCCAGCTTTGCAGATTTCTTTCCAAGGACTGATGATAGTCACAGTGACAGAATTCATTCTACTCTCTCCACTGATCATTGTTTTGACAATGGTTATGTAGGAAAGCAGCTAGTGGCTTGGGAAGAATATCATGCAAAGTACCAGTGAAAGAAGCTCCAGGAAAGCATGGATGGGTGCACTGGCTGCCACGCTATAATTGAAATAATGTTGAAATCAAATTGAATTTGTAGTCAGCAAAGGGCTATCAATTTAGCCAAGTCTAAACATTTTTTGTTTGGTAAAGAGTTGAAGAATTTATGTTTTTTTTTATTGCAGGAGGGATCACTTAAAAGGCATAAACTGGCCAGGGAACTGTCTGATTTAGTCAACTATTGTGTCTCAACAAGGTTTGAAGATTTCCAAATATCTGCTCAAAAACGTAAGTATTAGTGATTGAACTTTATGATGTTGATATATTGAATATATATGAGCCATGCTGTATGAAAAGGGGGCTTAATGCATCTGCGAAAAGTATCGACCCAGGTCATCCTGCACATCTGTGCAGGCTGACTTGGGCTGAAACTTTTCGCTCTTGGTCAATTTTCTGTATGTCAAAGGACCAGTCTACCTCATGATTCAGTCACTTGTTAGACAAAATGGACTTTATGGATCCATGATCATGTGATGGCTTGCTTTGTATCATAGATCTGGGAGATGCATTAAGCCCCCTTTTGCCAGAGCATGGCTGATATACTAAATACATATTTGAGCCAAGCTTTGGCAAAAGGGGATTTAATGCATCTCCATGATACATTATACCAAGCAAGTCATCACATGATCATGGATCCATAAAATCTATTTTGTCTAACAACTGACTAAAGTACGTGGTGGTTTTTTTGGACACTCAGAAAATTTACCAAAAGCAAAACATTTTGACTCGGGTCAGCCTGTGCAGATTGCCTGGTGTGACCTGAGTTGATCCTTTTTGTAGATGCATTAAACCCCATTTTCACAGAGCTTGGCTATATATATTCATATATTCATATTTATTTATATGGAATTAGGCCCAGTCTGTTAGAAATTAGCTCTAGACACCCTGCTTTGTGTTTTATATCTGTTGAAATAAGATTCAGATTTATGATATCTTTATGATTATTAAAGCTGTGTTCCATAGTTCACTAGTTTTGGCATTAGACATTTAATTATAAAAGATAAGTCTGATTATAGCTGACAGAATTAGTCACATTGGAGCATCTAATGATCTTTTGGCAAGGTTCTGAAGATCTCCACTCCTGTTAACTCTTTACCACATAATCCCAAGTTTTAACGACCCTGAAAGGGAAGACTTTTGAAAACATTGTGGGAAAAGGAGAAAATACTGGTTACCAGTATTTTCTCCTTTTCTCACAGTGTTTTCTACCCTATCAAAGACATTAATCATCATTTGAGCTACATTTAGTTTGTCAGCTAAAAATGGTTTCAATTTGGATATGTCTTAAATTTTGTCGTTTGGTTAACAGTTAACAGGAAAAACTTGAAAAAGTGAATTGTTGGGAACTTATCACGATATGAAAGAAATGCTGTTGAAGCAGTGCTAATTAAAACAATAAAATGATTTGGTTAGCCTTTTCACTAAATGACAAAATTTTACTCCTGTCTAAATTGAAGGAATTTGTAGATGACAAATGCCACTGAAATGATAGAAATGGCTCCAAAATACGGAGAAAACACTGTGGGTAAAGGAGAAAAAGCTAGTTACCTGCATTTTCTCCTTTGCCCAAAATGTTTTCAAAGGGCTTCTTTCTCAGGGTCTTTTTAAACTCAGGATTGTGTGGTAGAGGGTTGATTCTGAGCTCTTTTGCTGTGTCTGTAATTTACCAAATATTTATATTGTTATGATTTCTTTACCAGTCAACAAAGTGTTGGACTTGTCCGAATTGAAGGCATTTGCAGAGGACAATTTAGATTTGGTTTATGCAATTGGATTTGACTTTGATAGCATAGAAAACATTGTGAGAAAAGGAGAAAATGCTGGGTAACAGCATTTTCTCCTATTCTCACAGTGTTTTCAAAAGTCTCCTTCCTATAGGGTTGTTAACTCGTTACCAGGTGGGCAATTTTAGACATATCCAAATTGAAAGCATTTGCAGACAACAATTTTTACAGGGCTCTAGTGATAAGATTTGTCTTGTAAATGTAGAAATTTAGGTTACCAGCATTTTCTCCCTTTCCCACAATGTTTTCAAAGGCCATTTTCCTAAAAATTTAGGATTTTTGTGTGTGGTAAAGGGCTGACAGGGCTAAAGCGACAAGACATGTCCTGAAAATGTTGGAAAACATTTTGGAAAAAGAAGAAAATGCTAGTAACCAACACTTTCTCCTTTTCCCCCAGTTTTTAAAAGTCGTCTTTTTTAAGGATTGTATGGTGATAGGTTAACATTGGTTGTCTAGGAAAGAGTTGCATTATCATTTTTGTCAACTTTCAGAGGAGTTTTGGCAAATGTGCTCATTTAGCGAGTCCCAGTCTCTGAAACTTGCCATTTCCTGTCCGGAAGAGTTTGTCAACCACAACAAGAAGTTTTTGTCCCGTGTTTACCCCAATGGTATGAGGGTGGATTCCAGTAACTACAACCCACAGGACTTGTGGAACTGTGGCTGTCAAATGGGTAGGTCTAAAGCTTCATCCCATTATTATACAGGCTGTCGTTAAAAGTCACAAAGGCAGATTAACTCTTTACCAAACGACAAAATTTCAGACTGGCCTGAATCGAAAGCAATTGCAGACGAAATTTATATGTAGCTCAAATGACGATGCCTATCTTTGATAGGGTAGAAAACATTGTGGGAAAAGGAGAAAATGCTGGTTACCAGCATTTTCTCCTTTTCCCACAATGTTTTCAAAAGGATTCTTTCTAAGGGTCGTCAAAACTCAGGATTGTGTGGGAAAGGGTTAACCCCATAGCACATGAAGAAAATTGATACTCGTCCAAATTGAGGGGCTTTACAGATGGTGAGCTAAATGTGGCTGAAATGATTGTATTTGTCTTTGACAGGGTAGAAAACATTGTGGGAAAAGGAGAAAATGCTGGTTACAAGCATTTCCTCCATTACCTCACTGTTTTCAAACACGCTTTTCATCAGGGTCATTAAAATTTATGGAATGTGTGGTAAAGGTTAAAGATGTTTGAAGATGCAGAGAAAAAGCTTTTTGAATAACAAATGAAAAATTGCAATAAAAGGAGCAATATCTTGTTTAACCCTTTACCAGACGACAAAATTACAGGCTTGTCCAAACTGAAAGCATTTGCAGACGACAATTTCAGTGTGGCTCAAATGGTGCAATTTTTCTTTGATAAGGTGGAAAACATTGTGAAAAAAAGGAGAGAATGCTGGTTACCAGCATTTTCTCCTTTTCCCACAATGCTTTCAAAAAGCTTCTTTACCAGGGTCATTAAAAGGCATCATTGTTCGGTAAAGGGTGAACTCATTTGTTCACACTATCCTGTTTCAACAACCCTTGTGAAGAAGGCTTTGGAAAATATTATGGAAAAAGGTAAAAATGCTGGTTAACAGCATTTTCACCTTTTTCCACAATATTTTCTTCCCTTTCAAGTTGAATCCCAGTTGAATTGGACAGACTTATAATTTGTCATTTGGTAAAGACTTAAATTACTTGCTTTTTATTCCACAGTTATTTTAAAAGGGTAAACTGCAGTATAGGTTGAAGCCTCATTGCACATAGGGCTTATGGAAATTTGAGTGTTATTTATGAATTATGGTATTCTTTAACCTCTCCTTGAAAACCAGTCCCCATATGGACTTGTGGACCTGTGCTGGTCAAATTGATAGGTATGAAATTAGGATCTAAAGCCCTTTTTTACATGCACATTTTTACATGTACTTATGTAAAGATACTTATGTAAGTTGACCTACCTATGGTGTCAAATAAATATGTTTACTAAAATACTTTTGGAGTAAATTGGGATAAGCAAAAATATATTTCCACCGTCTGCGGAGATCATGCAAAAGTATACATGTTTTTGCTTATAAGTAGTTATACACCATAGGCAAAGGATGTTGAGTGAAAAGCCCTTTTCACTTATTTCTGTTTGTATCCTTGAAATGAAATTAGTGAAAAAGATGTGACATTTTTGTATGTATTTGATAGAGACCATCAGAGAAAATGATTCAGAAACAAGAATGTCAGAGTATGGTATTCTGGCCATAATTTGAATAGACCTCCCTTTGGTTCCTTTTTATGCACTTTATCTTCTTTTTTGTGCATTACATAAAGTATTATACACGTGGGGCTGAACCTGGCTTTTTTGTACTCCACCCTCAGTTTAGTGCTTAATGCAAAGTGTCACAGAGAATAAAAATAATAAAAGGCTGGTATTCAAACCTAGGACCTTAGGCATGGTAGTTAAGTATTTTTACAATGGCACACACCACCCCATCTTGCTTGTGTACTGATTGATCCACATTTGCTATATTTATCATTGCCACAGGTTGCCTATACGGGTAACACCCCCATAAGGCTGTAAGTTATGTCACAAGGGATAGTGCATGATACCAGATGAAGTTTACTTCATTTTTTAATATGCTTGGAATATGCTTGGTATATAGCACCTTCACAGGGGACCTAGGTTTTAACACCTCATCCTAAGTCTCACACCCTAGTACTTGAGCTATTCTGCCTGACCGATGTACTGTGTTTGGTTGGTTGGTTATTTCCGTTTATTTATCGTCGCTACCGGTTGCCCATCTGAGCGACGCCCCCAGAAGACGGTTAGTTGTTACGGGGGATAGTGCAAGGATACAGGTCGAAACTACTGAGAGCTTCGCCTGGTTCTTTAACGTGCTCGGCGTATAGCACCGTCACACGGGACCTCAGTTTAATGTCTCATCCGAAAGACTATTAGTAATTTTTAGTTGGCCAGCCGGGGATACGAACCCACAATCTGTAGGACATTGTGTTCACGAGTCCTACACTCTACCTACTGAGCTATATCGGCCGGTAATACTGTGTTTATCCATTTATAGTGGCTTTAAACTACCAGACACCAGGCCTAATGATGGATCTCTACAATGGTTGGTTCAGTAAGAATGGTGGGTGTGGCTATGTACTGAAACCAGCCATCATGAGGGAGGAGATTGCATATTTTAGTGCAAACACCAAAGAGAGTATCCCAGGGGTCTCTCCACAGATACTCCATATAAAGGTAGTGTGTTTCAATCTTTTTCCAGAGAAAAAAAGTTTAGATGTATCCAAATAGAAAGATGATAAATAAAATGTGGTTGAATGATGGGGTTGTGTTTGAAAGCATGGAAAAACATTGTGTGAAATGGATAAAAAATGCTGGATACCTGTTGCAGATGACTTTGCATACATGGATCCGTGGCGATGAGATAAACCGAATTCCTTTGTTACTGTTGCTAAGGGCTCCCAAAACAAATGCAGTAAATACATGTACAGTATAGCAGAAAGGCCACTTAAATCATGCTGTCATGACTGTTTCTCTCGATTAAATTCTGGAAAAATATTCCTTTTCAAATGTTTCTGCTGATGATGAACCCTTGGTAAGAAATTTATGGATACTTGAACTAATTTACACAAGGATATGTACAAAAAGTGTGAATTTCAGGTGCTATGGACATTGTAATACCTATGCCTGCAAAGTTTTGAACTTTGATGAGAAAGAATGAACCATCTCATAAATCCCATTTTTGCCTAAGAATAATAGAATAAAAAGTGCTTAATATTTTCGTAAGGCTTGTTAGGTTTTCTCAACTTCATATTCGATAATAAATTACACTATATTACAAGCATTTTTAAATATTTATAGATTGTCTCATTCAACAGAAAGGTGTAAGTCTAAGAAAAGTTTTAAATTTCAAGTTGAGGGAAAGTGGTTGCCTGATGATTTTAAAATGCGTAAAGTGTGCTGTCTATTAAAAACTTGTTAATATCATTGACGGTAGTTAGTTTTATCTTATGATATATGGAAGACAAAAGGTGGATAACAGCGGCAATCAGACACATATCCTATCAGTTAACAGTTCACTGACATACCCTTTGAAATGGCAGATGTGCTAATCCACATTTGATTTAGTTAACATAAGTTGCCTTTTGAGCTGAACTTCCAAAACTGTACAGAACAGAACTTAGTCTGTTTCATATTTGAAATCTACATGTACTTTTAGTAAGGAATACATGTAAATGTGCTTGATTTAAGTAGCAGATGGTTTGAATCCAAGAATAAACTGTGTGTGTTTTGCACTCTGTTCTGTATCTACACATTCAGTATTCTTCACATACTAATCGTTAATGTTAATGTTGAACTGAAATATTGATGACAAGTGCCTCATTTTTGATGTGCAGAGGTTTCTAAACAAGGTTAGATATTTTAGTGAACATACTTTCTTTTAATTAGTATTTCATATATTTTTACCTTTGTTTTCCACTTTGTTTTCATTGCGTAATATAGCATTGACCGAAACTCTTTGCTCATGTCCCATTGTCAATCATAAACATAATGCAAACTTGTAGCATCTACATATATCTCACGCAAACCGTACACCTTCGCAAAGCACATCTTAAAAACTTTTTCTTAAATTCAAGCATTGTAAACACACAAAATATCGCACTTCTCAAACTCGCTTGTTTGGGAGCTGAAATAGCAGACAGCAAGGCTGCACATCGGGCCAAATAAATGCGATGACCTGATTGGTCTAATATCGATTTCCGTGGATCCACGTATTGTGCTGCAGACTGTTGAAAAACGTGCCGACAAAGGAGAAATTATTTGCTAGGAAACTCTGAGGCTATTAGAAATAAGAGGACTGGCATCTGGGACTTTTAAGCTCATCTGATGAAACATTGTATCAAGTTATGTTGAAATTTTATTTCATGCTCTTTTGTGTTCAGTTAATGGTGTTGTGTACTGTATAAAAGAAATGGTTAAAGGCTCTTGGGGGGAAAAAAGTAAGTCTCATTCAAGCAGGCCATACACCTTGTAGGCCCATATTCTAATGGTCAATATGTGCCATGAGAAAAGGGGTTTTGACACTTTTTTGAAACTTAAAATATCGAGCAAGTTGTGGCATAATTTGGATGCATTTTGTCAGAAAAGCAACTGTATTGTGAGGTAGGATGGCCCTTTGACTTGCAGAAAAATTTCCATGTCTAAGGAAAAGTTGTGACTGAAGCCAGTCTTTCTGGTTTGTGCAGGCTGACTTGGGTTATCCCTCTACCAAATAATCCAGACTTTTAATGGCCCTGATGAAAAGGTCTTTTGTAAACATTGTAGGAAAAGGAGATAATGCTGGTAACCAGCATTTTTCTCCTTTTCCCAACAATGTTTTCTAGCCTTCCAATAACAAATTTCAATTTTTGAGTCACTTTTTATGTTGTCATCTGCAAATGCTTTCAATTTGGACAAGTCTAAATTTTGTCGTTTGGTAAAGAGTTAACTCTTTCTGCAGATGTATCAACCTAGCTTTTCATAGAGCATGACTCACATATGGATGGTCATCTAGATAAAAGTTTCATTGACCTTTTTTTTTTCCAGATAATAAGTGGTCAATATTTTCCCAAGCCAAAAGGGTCAGGGGCCAGAGGGGATGTTACAGATCCCTATGTAACCATAGAAATATTTGGAATACCAGCAGATTGTGCAGAGGAGAGGACTAAAACTGTTCCACATAATGGTAAGCTTTTACAATTCTGACTACTTTTACAGTTCTTTCTTTGGGTAATCGAGTGGATACCTTCAGGTTTAGATAGGAAATTCTGTATAATTATTTTTACTTATAAATCCTATTATTTTCTCTTTCAGGCTATAATCCAATATTTGATGAAAGTTTTGAGTTTCAAATCAACCTTCCAGAGCTGGCTTTGGTCCGGTTTTCCGTCCTTGATGATGATTACATTGGCGATGAGTTTATTGGGCAGTACACCATGCCCTTTGAATGTATGCAAACAGGTAAAAAGATTAATTCACCTTTCACTGTAACCCTCTGCTAAATGAGCCTGTGTTTTTTTAAAACTCTTTTCCAAATGACAATACTTTGGACTTGTCCAAATTGAAAACATTTGCAGACAACAGAATAGACCCTGACTCAAAAAAATTAAAATCTGTTTTTAATAGGGAAGAAAACACTGCGGGAAAAGGAGAAAATGCTGGTTGCGACCATTTTCTCTCACAGTGTTCTCAAAGTATTCTTTTTTATTCCCATCAAAAGTTGGGATTGTGTGGTAAAGAGTGAAGGAATATTGAGGAAGAGGGCTTTTATAAACTTAGCGCGTAAAAAGAGAAAACCTGAGTGAGCATTTTCTTGTTTTTTTCACATTCTTTACTAACCTTTCACAGTAAATTTTCATAATTTTAGCCTCAATTCTTGACCAAATTACCACATTTTAGACTCATCCAAATTGAAAGCCTTTGCAGACGACAAAGTAAATGTGATTTGAAAATTGAAAATTATGTTTTAAAGGGTAGAAAACATTGTGGGAAAAGAGAAATGCTGGTTATCAGCATTTTCTCTTTTTACTATAATGTTTCAAAAGCCTTCTTGCATAGGGTCATTAAGATTTGTGTTTGTTTGTGAAGAGGTAAAAAGATAATGCAGTCCATTATTAGCTCCACTGGCCAAAGGCCAGCGGGCTTATGTCATGGCCTGGTGTCCGTTGTGCGTCCATGCATGTGTCCGTATGTGCGTTAACTTTTATTTCAAACATCTTCTTCTCTGAAACTACCCATCCAATTTTCATGAAACTTCACAGAAATGATCCTGCCATGGTCCTCTTCAGAATTTCTTGAAAGAATTTGATTTCTTCAAAAACTCTGGTTGCAACAAAACTGAAAAATATTGGAAATCTTTAAAAATCTTCTTGTCTGAAACCATAAGGCACATGGCTACCAAATTTGGCATGTAGCTTTATGTAGAAGACCTCTATCAAGTTTCTTCAAATTATAGCCCTGGGGTCAAAATTGGCTCTGCCCCAGGGGTCACAAGTTTTACATAGGCTTACCGTAAATTGTGTAAGATTTGGGACAGTATAAAATAATTAATTTTTTAGATGTCCCAATATTTAGGTCGACGAAAAATAATTATTTTCCGTGGTGTCCCAAAACTTATGGTCAAACAGGGATCGTATATTACACGTAATATACGATCCCTGGGTCAAACAAGACAAGCTATCAAACTGTTTGTCACTGACCACTTACCTGTCGAATATTAGCGCTGCGATTTCAATAAAACCACGATCACATGCTGGTCTGTCTATTTTTAGACAAATTGGAATTCCTGTAGTCGATTCGTGTAGTAGGAATTTAAAACTTCGTATTTTTTCATTGTTTTCGTTACTGATAAACTAAATGTTTTCAGTCATTTTTGTATGCATCCCGTGAAAGCAATCAGCATTGTGTTTTGCGCTTATATAAATACTTTTACAACGTATTTTACCTGTTAACGTGAGGTAAACAACGATTTAATTTCCGTTCTGAAAAGTACCTGCTCGGCCCGTTCTCAAATTTGATTGGTTGACAATCTTCAATCGATAAACTCCAGTTAGAGTAGAGGATATCTTGATTTCTATTTTTAAACGACGAACCAGGTTGACCATGAAACACACACACTCTACTTGTCGACTTCGGATGTATGTGTACACATGACATGTACCTTTGCCCTTTGGTACAAGTTTATCACATCCTTCTTTCCCTTATTTAGGTTCTTTTTTTACAATCGGGTTCTGTAATTGTCTGCCGGGGTGATCGGATTTATTTGCCATGAAACGGGAGATTCCCGACGATATCGAGAGGGTTTGGAAGCAATGCTTACGTGCAGAAATGAAACTGCGTGAAGCAAATGTTTGTCAACAAAGGTTATCAAGAGGATTAAATATTTTTTTTTTCGGAGTAGATATCCACTGTCCCAATTCTTTGGTACCAAAACATACGGATTTATTTTGCAATTTTTAGTATGGCCCAAATCTTTGGGTCATGAAAAATAATTATTTTCACGTTTTTTGATGGTGTCCCAATTTTTTGGGTGTCCCAAAATTTAAGCAAAATACGGTATATAGAGAAAACTTTAAAAATCTTCCTGTACCTAGCCATAAGGCCTAGAGCTACCAAATTTTGCATGTTGCTATATCTAGTGGGCCTCTACCAAGCAGGCCAAAATTTTAGCCCTGGGGTCAAAATTGGCCCTGCTGCAGGGGTCACAAGTTTTACATGGGCTTACATAGTGACAACTTAAGAAATCTTCCTGTTTTGATTTTTTTTTTGAAATTAGCCTTGCATCAGGGGTCTTATGTTTTACAGAGGCTTCATATGGACAAAACTTGAAAATCACCTTATTTATAACCATACAGCATAGAATTGTATTATTTTGGCATGTGGCTTTATCTTGTGGACCTTTACCAGGGTTCAAGTAATTATAGCTCTGGGATCAAAAATGGCTTTGCCCTGCGGGTCTCAACTTTCACATGGGCTTTTACAGAGAAAACTTTGTAAGTCTTCATTTTGAAACCATTTGGCTCAGAATTGAAATGTTTAGTATTTATGGTTTATATTTATAAGCCAGTGGAGCGATACAGGGCCATCATGGCCCTCTTGTTGTTTGATAATTTATGGTTATGACCTGTGAAATTAACCTATTGGATAGCAACCAGTATGGAACTAGTCAGATTCTTGCACCTTGTTTATAACTTTGCCCTTTCAAATGCATCAGATCTATTTTGGACAGTGATTAATCCTTTACCACACAATTCTGACTTTTAACAACCCTGAGAAGGAAAGCTTGTGAAAACATTGTGTGAAAAGGAGAAAAAGCTGGTAGCCAGCATTTTCTCCTTTTCACACAACGTTTTCTACCCTATCAAATATGGAAATAGCCATTTAAACAACAATTAATTCGTTGTCTACAAATGCTTTCAATTTGGTCCAGTGCAAAATTTTGTTGTTTGGTAAAGAGTTAAATCAAGTAATCTGAAAAAAAAATCTGACCTCTTCAAAATATTTATTAATCCTTTATGTATTTGCATGAATGATCACTGGGTAGATTTCTTTCAGATTTCAGTGAAGAATAAAGAATCAAAATCTATTAACCCTTTATCACATGACAAAATATGAGACCTGTCCAGAACCAAAGTTTATGCTGACACCAAATTAAATGGGTCTGAAACAGTGAAAAATGACTAGTAGAAAACAGTGGGAAAAGGAGAAAATGCTGGTTAGCAGCATTTTCTCCTTTTCCCACAATATTCTCTTCTTTCTTGAGGTCAGTAAGAGTCAGGATTTTGTGACGAAGGGTTCAGACTTGGCTGTTATGATACTAGCAATGGTTACATTGTTATTATTATCATCATCATCATCATCATAGCTCAGTTACAGGTATTATTAGCCAGTGAAGCAATACAGGGCCATCATGGCCCTCTTGTTTCCTTACCTGTAGCCACATACAGTAAAGTAGGCAAAAATTATTATATACTATGAGATTATTTTTCTTTAAATTTTTCAGGTTATCGCCACATACGATTGTTGTCCAATACTGGGGAAACCATAGAAAACTGCTGTTTATTTGTCCATATTGCAATTACAAACAAACGAGGGGGAGGAGTAAGTATTTTCTTTGCTGTAACACGGGTTTTCTTTATTTGATGTGTAAAATTGAATTTTGTATGTGTTGTATAACATGTATTTCTACATTTTTTTTTTCTTTTTTCCCCATGAGGAATATTCAAAACTTTCTCCTGAAGGGACTATAAATTGATTTGGACAGGCCCAGAGGGCTGATTGATAAGTTGTGAGCCTCATGTGAAGGGGTTTAACTTTTGGCAGACATATTGCATTATTTTTCAACGTACTCCCTGTCAGTATCTATACACTTTTGCCAGCAATGTTTACGGGCCCCAGTGCCACATTTAAAGTAGTCCTTTTCTTAAACCTTCAGAAATTCATCAACTGCTTACAGTTTGTATGATATCATCTGACTGAAAGTTGGCGCCGGAAATGGCCTCTATCTGTTTTGTAAACAGATGAAAGTCTGATTGAGCAAGATTAGGCGAATGCTCTATCAATTCAAAGTCACAACTGTTAAGGGCAGCCATGGCAATGACAGACTAGTGAAGAGGACATCGTCCTGCGTGCTACCTTTATATATTCTGACCAAATGATACCAGCTTTCAAGTAGTTGCCAACCAGTGATCATTAGACAATATCTGCTCCAGAAAATATAAACAATCATTTCACATTGACATATCATTTTTACATGAAGATATTTCAAATGGATTTTAACTTTGCCTGGCCAAATTAGATCAGTTGGTAACTCACTCAGGCTTCTATTGGTGTGAGTTGAAATCTTTATCATACAACAAAATCTTGGAATCATTCATATCTAATGCATTTGCAGATGACAAATGTGGCTACAAGTTTAGAATTTCATTGTCAACTATCGGCATGGGTGCTCTTGTTTGTATTGCAGCAGACATGAATTTTGTTTGAAACATTTTAGCTAAAGGAGAAATTTTTAACATTCATTTTGCAGCAGAAAGCTTACAAACGAGGGATGTCGGTCAAGAAGTTGAAAAGAAAAAGGGATTATACTAGTATGAAAGCTATTGGTGTGAAAAGTATCGATGAAACATTCAAAGTAAGTGACATATTGCTTTTTTTTTTAAAATTTTGAGCACAGCTGTTTTCAAAGAAAACATCAAGGTATTGTAGCCCTGGAGTTTGCCTTGTAGTGTGAAAACTTTGACATTTTAGAGATTTGCTTCAGACTTTGACAAGTTGTTAATTATCAACTGAGGAACCTATACAAAATGGCTATTAACCATCAAAGTAATTTTGACAGAGTTATGCCCCTTTTTCGACTTTTAATTCTTAGTGAAAATCAAGTATCCGCAGCCAAGTATTGGCACCAACAAGTGGTGCTCTTGTTACTCATCTGTCTGCATTTTATGGGCTTTTAACCCTTTTTCAAATGATCCCATGTTTGTATTACTTAAAGGAAGAAGGATTTCAGCAACATGATAGGAAAAGGAGAAAATGGTGAACAGCATTTTCTCCTTTTTTTTCATACTATTTTCTATGTTTTCACAGACAAATTTTGTGATTCAGACCGCACTGAATTCATCTGACTGCTAGTGCTTTCAGTTTTAGGCAAGTCTAAACTGAATAGTAAAGAAACAACTCATCTACCTTTGCAACTCTGTTGGTTGGACAGAAGCAATTGCTGCTTTTCCCACATTTTTTTATTTTTTGCTCAGAAAATATAATGTTTTTATAACTAGCCTGTGGGTCTTCTGTCAATCTAGGGGCTAGCACTTGGGTGTATATATGTCACATACTGATCATCTTACCCTTTTGGAAGGTGCTGCAGAGTCCCTGTATAGCACTGATGAAACTGAGAAGAGACATGAAAAAGTGAGCTGTTGCTGTGATTTGACTGAAATACTGTTGAGAGTGGCATAATACAACTACTAATTTTGACTGATTTCCTTTTGTAGGTAGCAATACAACCGCTACGAGATGGTACAGATCTAAGAGACAATGTACAAATAGCTCTCGCAGAGTTCAAAGAAACATGTGGTCTGTCTCCGATAGCTAACCTCAAACAGTGTGTTCGTCTCCTAGCAACAAGGGTTCAAAGTTCAACAGAGCATGCGTCTCTTAGGATTTATATGAAAGGGGATGTGAGTAAACTGACATGTTGTTATTTGTGTATAATACAGAAATTTTTTCCTGGCCTTACAGGTGTTAATTCTTTTAGATCAGTCCAAATTGAAGTTTTTTGCAGATGACAAATTGACTTAAAAATTGAAATTTGTTATGGGACTGGTAGAAAACATTGTGGGAAAAGGAGAAAATGTTGACCAGCATTTTCTCCTTTTCCCACAATGTTTTCAAAGGGCTTCCTTTTTAGGATTGTTAAAAGTTGGGATACTGTGGTAAAGGGTAAGACTTAAATCTTTACTGCATGGCACAATCTTAGACTTGTCCAAATTGAAAGTATTTGCAGATGACAAATTCAGTGAGGCTCAAATGATGGGATTTGTACTAGAAGATAGGAAACATTGTGGAAAAAGGAGAAATGCTGGTTACCCACAATGTTTTCAAAAGCCTTCTTGCTTAGGGTTGTTAGAACATTCGATTGGTTGGTAAAAGGTTAATTAAAGCATACATACATTACTGGGAATTTTTTAGTGAACTCAGAGAACTCTTAACTCTTTACCTTGTGACAAAATTTTTGTTTCACCCATATTGAAGGAATTTGTGGAAGACAAATATGGCTCGTATTATTGGATTGGTTTGTGAAAGAGTAGAAAATACTGTGGGAAAAAGAAAAAATGCTGGTTTCCAGCATTTTGTTGTTTTCCCACAATGTTTTCAAAAGCCTCCTTCACAGGGGTCATTGAAATTGGGCATTATGGGGTAAAGAGTTGAAACAAATAATGCTTTGCAGCTAAAGCCTTGGAAACATCCTTATGAATTACAGATTTAAAAAGTGACTCAAATTTTAGTAGATGAATGCATTTAAAAACACTATGACTGCAGAAAAACATTCTTTATCAACAGTATCTCTTTTTTCCAAATATTTGCAAAAGTGATCCACTGCTGTGTGAGATAGTTATCTGTAGGTTGTAATATATTTATCAGAACACTTGAGCACCGTTATAAATACATATCACAAATCTGTTTGTATATTTATGAGTAAAATATGCCATAAATGCATACTTTTTGATTTTCAGTACCCTTGTTTAGATGCAGATGGAAATTTGCCAGATATATTGAAGAAAGCTCTTCTGACATTTGACAGTGTGAGTAGAACAGTGTTCATCCATCCTTTAACTCTTTACTACACAATCCTGACTTTTAACGACCCTCAGAAAGAAGCCTTTTGAAAACATCATGGGAAAAGGAGAAAATGCTGGTAACCAGCATTTTCTCCTTTCCCCACAATGTTTTCTACCCCTCCCAAAACAAATTTCAATTTTTGAGTCACATTTATTATGTTGTCTGCAAATGCTTTCAATTTGGACAAGTTTAAAATTTTGTCGTTTGGTAAAGAGTTAACCGTTTACCAGACAATCCTGAGTTTTAACAACCCTAATGAAAGAAGGCTTTTGAAAACATTGTGGGACAAGGAGAAAATGCTGGCAACCAGCATTTTCTCCTTTTCCCAAATGTTTTCTACCCTATGAATGATAGAAATCATCGTTTGAGCTACATTTATTTTGTCATCTTCACATGCTTTCACTTTGGCTGAGTCCAAATTTTTATGTGTGGTAAAGAGTTGATATTATGTCCGAGATTCTGGGTTTGTGGGCTCTGAAGATTCTCTCGATTACATATAATACTATACATCTTCATTTCAAACCCTTTATCAAACAGTCAAGAGGAGAGAGGCTTTTGAGAACATCATAGGAATAGGATGTTGTTCTTGAGCGGTGTTTTATGCAGCTTTCAACATTATTCAAATCATAACATGGTTTTAGATCACTTATTCATAACTATATGTCCTTGCTTTCACCACTACCAAGTCATGGATCTGAAGTGTCTTACCCAAGGACACTTACATGAGAAACCCAGCACCTCCAATAGGTGTATGAATTGTGAATCCCACACCTTCACCACTGAGCCATGTATGAGCCCTCAGGGGAAAATGGTGGTAAGATTTTATCCTTCTCCCACAATAATTTTTACCCTTTTATCCTTACCACATAATCCTGGGTTTTAAGGACCCTGAGGAAGAAGCCTTTTGAAAACATTGTGAGAAAAGGTGAAAATGCTGGTAACACAATCCTGGGTTTTAAGGACCCTGAGGAAGAAGCCTTCTGAAAACATTGTGAGAAAAGGGAAAATGCTGGTAACCAGCATTTTCTCCTTTTCCCACAATGTTTTCTACCCTTTGGAAGAAAAAATTCAGCTGTGGAGTCTCTTTTGATTTGTGGTCTGTAAATGCTTTCAATTTGGACAAGTTTAGAATTTTAGCATTTGGTAAAGAGTTCAGGACAAGTCCAGTCACTGAGTCAGATTCAGTTTGTCATCTGCAAATGATTTCACTATGAGGGTGACTGAAAAGTGGTCAACTGCAAAAGGGTAGGTGACCCTTAGAATGCCTAGGAGAGGCTATATAGCTTGCACAGAAAGCTGATATTGGATCATAGATTAATTTTGACCAATAGGCCGTAATATTTCCTTGCAGAAATACTATTTTTCTTTTTACTGCCAAAATGTATTAAGTTTTTCTTTAACTACAAAGTGACAAATGTTTAGACATGTCCAAATTGAAAGTACTTGCAGATGAATATTTGACTCAAATGATGGAATTTTCTTTGATTAGGTAGAAAACATCACGGGAAAAGGAAAAAATGCTGGTAACCAAGATGTTTTCACCCATTCAAATACAAACCTCATCATTTGAGCTGCATTCCATTTGTTGTCTAAAACTGCTTCCAATATGGTCAAGTTTAAAATTTGTTGTCTTGTGAAGAATGCATGATCACATGTAAAAAATTAATGTGGCTAAAGGGAGATTGCTAGTTAAATGTTAAACTCTTTGCCAAACAACAGAATTTTAGACTTGTCCAGTCTGAAAGCATTTGCAGGCCACAATGTAGATGTGGCTCAGATGGTGAAGTTTGTCTTTAAAGATTAGAAAACATTGTGGGAAAAGGAGAAAATGCTGGTCACCAGCATCTTCTCATTTTCACATAATGTTTTCAAAAGACTCATACCTCAGGGTCGTTGAAATGCATGGGTTTCTTTGGTAACAGGTAAGAGAAGGATGTCTTGGGAGATGAAAAATATCATCTGTGATAGGTAATATGTTTGCCTGGCGGGGTACCTCAGTGTTTATCCTGTCTGACTCATGATCTGGTGGTTGTGGGTTTGATACCCGGTTGAGGCAAATTTTCTTTCTGGCGATTTTTCACCTCTGTTCTGATGCATGTGAGAAAAGTAGTCAGTGACTTGGAAAGACAGTTGTGTCAATACTGCTGTGAGAAAGCAAGAAAACACATGTGTAGGTGCACTGATCGCTGCGATATGACCTAAGCTATTAGAAGAGTGTACTCCAATACAAACAAATAAACATAGGGTAGATAATGTGTTTGGTATTTTGTGTTTCAGATGGTGGCAGAGTGTCGGGGTTTGATAGAAAATGCAGATCTTGTGTATGAAAGAGTAAGTATCTGTGATCAATCCTTATTTGGAAATATTTGATGTACCTGCCTAGTGTTGAAATTGGTAAATTCTTTTCATGATTTTTAATCATACTTTGGAAATACTAACAGAGCAATAACTAATACAGCGATAGAGAATACAGTCCAACCTGTTTTTGTATTTAACAGCCATTCATTGTAAAGGCATGGTGTCATCTGAATACAGGTGACATTATTATGCAGTTCATGAGCAATGCAGAAAACTCATGTGGAAGCTTACTACTATATGTTTGATCTGCATTATGCTGCCATCTGTCTAAAATGAAGCTTAACTCTGCACAAAACGACAAAATTTTCAGCTGGACCAAATTGAAAGCATTTGCAGACGACAAATTAAGTGCAAATGATGATTTCTACCTTTGATAAGGTAGAAAGCAATGTGGGAAAAGGAGAAAATGCTGGTTACCAGCATTTTCTCCTTTCCCCACAATGTTTTCAAAAGCTTTCTTTTCCAGGGTTGTTAAAACTGTGTGGTAAAGAGTCAATAGGTGTCTTTTTAATGGTTGCTGTCTACAGGTTTGACTGTTTTGCTATGTGGTCTGTTACAGAAATGTTATAACCTAAGTATTCTGCTTTAATTGTCTTTTAATTACAAGTGGGCCCCAGGCCTGGGTGAGATGACCAGAAGTCATAATTCACAGACCAGTAACAGATTACATGGCTTTTAGTTAAAAGCATGATGTTTATTACCTAAAACTGAACATTGATTATACATGTATCAGAAAATATTCCACAAAAAAGAAGGGTGAGTGAGAAATTTTGGCAAGTAGATAATAAAGTAATTATACACCCTTGGAGGGTATTTTTGAGCCTGTGACTGCATATAAATGTGGCCTTGAACTCAGTGTTTTTTGTGCAGTGCTATCTTTAATGTCCGTGGAAGCATTTTAACCCTTAGAGCGTCAAAGAAACCCAATCAACATTTTTTAGTTTAGAAATGAGACCCAATTTTTTGTAATTTCGATGTTTCTTTAGTCCAGAATGTTCCATCAAATCTGACAAGTCAAGATAAAAATCAGACTGTACTTTCTCTTCAGTCTGATCTTGTTCTACAAGGACCACAAACTTAATTAAAGGTGTGAGAGGGGCTTAGCTCTTTACTAAGCAAAAAAATTGAGAATTTTCCAAAGTCAATGCATGTGCAAAATGACAAAATAAATGTGACTCAAAAATTTAAATTTGTTTTGGGAAAGGTAGAAAATGTAGGAAAAGGAGAAATGCTGGTTACCATCATTTTCTGCTTTTCCCACAATCTTTTCTAGAGCTTTCTTTCTCAGGGTCGTTAAAATTCAGGGTTGTGTGGTAATGGGTTAAAGGATTAAGTTACCACCAAAATGCAAAGGGTGAAAGTAGAAGGCAGAATTGTAAATTTTTGTGTGTTTTATTTTACAGCTCATTCAGAGCCAGCGGGCTGGTCTGGAATGGCATGAGGAACTAGGCAGTATAAGTGTTCAAGCAGGCTTGAAGGGAAAGAAATTAACAAAGGTATTGCTATTGGAGCCATGCTCTGGCAAAAGGAGTTTAACCCTTTACCACAGAATTCCGACTTTTAATGACCCTGAAGAAAAACCCTTTTGAAAACATTGTGGGAAAAGGAGAAAATGCTGGTGACCAGCATTTTCTCATTTTCCCACAATGTTTTCTACCCTTTACAAAACAAATTTGAGTTCTGAGCCACATTTGATTTGTTGTCTGCAAATGCTTTCAATTTGGACCAGTCTGAAATTTTTGTCGTTTGGTAAAGAGTTAATGCATCTCTTGATGCATGATACCAAGCAAGTCATTATGTGATCATGGATCCATAAAGTCTATTTTGTCTAACAACCAAATGAATCGTGAAGTAAACTGGTCTTCAGACATGCAGAAAATTTACCAGTAGCAAGAAGTTTCGGCCTAGGTCAGCCTGTATGGATTGCACAGGCTGACCGGGATGGATACTTTTTGCAGATGTGTTAAACATCCTTTTCAAAGAGCATGACTCACCTTTATTACACTCTACTCAATCTTGAACATATGAATTGCATTTTAGATATGGATAATTATTGACTTTGATAAGAAGCATTTTCTTCATTTCCAATACATGTATTTTCTACTTTATTTACTCTTTACCAAACGACAAAATTTTAGACTGGCCCAAATTGAAAGCATTTGCAGACGACAATTTCAACGTGGCTCAAATGGTGCAGTTTCTCTTTGAAAGGGTAGAAAACATTGTGGGAAAAGGAGAAAGTGCTGGTTACCAGCATTTTCTCCTTTTCCCACAATGTTTTCAAAAGGCTTCTTTCCCAGAGTCGTGAAAATCTGGGATTGTTTGGTAAAGGGTTAAGGACAGATTTCATCAATCAACCCATATTTGAATGGAAAATATCTAGACAACGCAAGCTTAACAACACATATTCGTAATTGATTACCTTTATTTTACAAGGCTGCAGAAAATTTTGCATGGAATATTCGTGTGCTACAAGGTCAGGCAGACTTACTGTTACAGGCAAAGAAAGAATGTAGGGAATATTTGAGACAAGTAAGTGTGTCTAGTTAAGTTTTCTGTACTTAGTCATGGTCCACTTACTGACTTTCTTCCTCTTTGTCGCCCCTCCTCTCTCTTTCTTTCTGTCCCTCCTTCCTCCTTTCCTATGAATCGGTGATTGCTACATAATAAAAGCAATTTCCACCATTCAAAAAGATTGAGTATTTAACCCTTTACCACACAATCCAGACTTTTAATGACCCCAACAAAGAAATCTTTTGAAAACATTGTGGGAAAAGGAGAAAATGCTGGGTAACCAGCATTTTCTCCTTTTTTTTTAAACAATGTTTTCTACCCTGTCAAAGACAGAAATTAACGTTTTAGCAACATTTAGTTTGTCTTCTGCAAATGCCTTGAATTTTGTGCAGTACAAAAATTTGTCATTTGATAAAGACTAAATTAATGATTGCCACTCTGTCAAAAAAATAAAGTATTTGAGATATGGAAGTGTTCAAGTTTGCTCCATTAACTCAACTCCCCTTTGCTTTGTATCTCTTTCTCTCTGTCCTCTCCCTCTGTCTTTCATTGTTTCCATCAATGCATGAATTGAGAATACCAAATAAGACGACCAGAATTATCCTTTTCCAACTTTGTCATATGACACAGTCTTTCCCAGGGATGTTAAAAGGCAGGATCATTTTGTAACGGGTTACTAGTAGTTAAGTCTTTACCAAACGACAATAGTTTAGAGCCATCCAAATTGTTAGCATTTGCAGACGACAATTTAAACGTAATTTAAATTATGAGATTTGACTGTGAAAGGGTAGAAAATATTGAGGGAAAAGGAGAAAATGCTGGTTACCAGCATTTTCTCCTTCTCCCTCAACATTTTCAAAAGCTTTCTTCCACAGGGTTGTTAAAACTTAGGATTGTGTAGAAGAGAATTAAGATAGATGTTTATGTAGATTGATTGTGAATGATCTTTTCTTCCTTTTAGATTTCCGAGGCAGGTAGTACACTGGGTCTGTCTTCAACAAATGGGGATGGTATATTCAATGATAGTTACAACTCATGATTGTTATTGGTACGTAGATTCCTCAAAGATGTATTTGGAGGCCATATTTATTTTCTTTATTAGCTCCACTGGCCGAAGGCTAGCGGGCTTATTTTATGGCCTTGTGTCCGTCATGTGTCCGTCCGTGCGTGTGTGTATCCATGTGTGCGTTTACTATTATTTCAAAAATCATCTCAGGAACTACCCATCAGATTTTAACGAAACTCCACAGAATTGATCCTCCCATGACCCTCTTCAGAAACTCTTCAAAGAATTTGATTCCTTTCAAAACTGTGGTTGCCATGGCAACAAAACTGAAAAATATTGGAAATCTTTAAAAATCTTTTTGTCCAAAACCATAAGGCCTAGGGTTACCAAATTTGGCATGTACCTTCATCTAATGGACCTCTACAAAAACTCATCAAATTATAGCCACGGGGTCAAAATTGGCCCTGACCCAGGGGTCACAAGTTTTACATAGGTTCATATAGTGAAAATTTTAAATACCTTCTTGTTCTAAATCATATGGCCCAGAGCTACCAAATCCTTCATATTATAGCTTCAGGGTCGTACGTCTGTCCGTCCATCTGTGCATGCGTGCGTGCGTTAACTTTTATTTCAAACATCTTCTCTGAAACTGCCCATTGGATTTTAATGAAACTTCACAGAAATTATCCTCCCATAGCATTGTTCAGAAAGTCTTCAAAGAATTTGATTCCTATAAAAACTCTGGTTGCCATGGCAACAAAACTGAAAAATATTGAAAATCTTTAAAAGTCTTCTTGTCCGAAACCGTAAGGCCAAGGGTTACCAAAATTGGCATGTACCTTCATCTAATAGACCTCTACTTAGATCTGTCAAATTATAGCCCAGGGCTCAAAATTGGCCCCGCCTGAGGGAGGGTCTCACAAGATTTACATAGGTTTATATAGTGAAAATTTTAAATATCTTCTTGTCGTAAACCATATGGCCTAGGACTACCATATTTGGCATGTAGCTTCAACTAATGGACCTCTACTTAATTTCTTCAAAGTATAGCCCTGGGGCCAAAACTGGCCCAGCCCCGCAGGTCACAAGTTTTACATGGGCTTATATGGGTTAGAAATTTAAAAATCTTAAAAAATCTTCTTCTAAATAATATGGCCTAGGGTTACCAAAATTAGCATGTAATTTCATCTGATGAACTTTTACATAGATTCTTCAATTTATAGCCATGGGGCCAAAATTGGCCCCGCCCTAGGGGGTCACAAGTTTTACATGGGTTTATACAGGAAAACTTTGAAAATATTCTGGTTGTATATCATTTGACCTAGGACTACCAAAATTGGCATGTAGATCCATCTAATAGACCTCTTCGTAGATTCTTCAAATTATAGCCCTGGGGCCAAAATTGGCCCCACCCCGGGGGTCACAAGTTTTATATGGGCTTATACAGGGAAAAGTTTGAAAATATTCTGGTTCTAAACCATATGGCCTAGGGCTACTAAATTTGGTAATTGATCTCTACTAAGATTCTACAAATTATAGCCCTTGGGTCAAAATTGGCCCTGTCCCAGGGGTCACAAGTTTTACAAGGACTTTAATAATAAAAAATCTTTAAAAATCTTCTTGTTCTTAGCTGTAAGGCCTAGGGCTAACAAATTTGGCATAAAGGTTCATCCAGTGGATCTCTTCTGAATTTGTTCAAAATTCAGCCATTGTTCAAACTGAATTAAACCCCTTCATTGTTTATTAAAGAAACTGAAAATCTTGTTTATAGCCATACAGCCTAGTCCTATATTACTTGGTATGTGGTTATATTTTTTTGACCTCAACCAGGATTCAATTAATTATAGCTCATAATTATAGCTTGAAATCGTAATCATAAGTAAAAAATGGACTCCCCCTGGGGTCACAGTTTTCATGTGGGCTTTTATATTGAAACTTTATCAGTCTTCTTGTTAGAAGCCTTTAGGCCTAGAGTTGTAATGTTTGGTATGTATGGTTTGTACATATTAGCCAGTGGAGAGATACAGGGCCATCATGGCCCTCTTGTTTTTTTTTTTCTTTTGGAGTTCCTTGCACTGATACTTCTCTTTGATGCATTTGTAAAGGATGTGTAAATACTATTTGGTAAATCCATTTTTGGCTAATGTAGAAATTGTTGAAAGGAAGTGATTCATCCTTTTGTTACTATATATTTGATTCTGTTCAAAACCATTTGAGCTATGCTCTGTGAAAGGGGGGTATAATGCATCTGCAAAAAAGTATAAACCCATGTCAGCCTGCTCAGTTCAGGCTAAACCTAACCGAAAATTTTTGCTAATTGTAAATCTTTTTGCATGTCCAAGGACTATTCTACCTCTGGGTGCAGCCAGTTGTTAGACAAAATGGACTTTATGGATTTATAGTTATAAGATGACTTTCTCTATATAATGCATTAACCCTTTCCCAAACGACAAATTTTGGACTGGACCAAATTGAAAGAGTTTGCAGATGACAATTTTAAATTTGATGAAAATGGCAGAAAGTTCTCAAAAAGGGTAGAAAACACTGTGGGAAAGGGAGAAATTGCTCGTTACGAGCAATTTCTCCTTTTCCCACGGTGTTTTCAAAAGACTTGTACTGCAGACACGTGAAAACCAGGGCTTGTTTGGGAAAGGGTTAAGAAGGTGCATTAATTTCTTTTTGCCAGATCATGTCTCAGGTTTTTTTTTTTTGCTAATTTTTCATTATTGGATGCAGAAATTATCCAAAAAATTTGTTTAACGCTTTACCACACAATCCCGACTTTTAACGACCCTGTGAAAGAAGTCCTTTGAAAACCTTGTGGGAAAAGGAGAAAATGCTGGTAACCAGCATTTTCTCCTTTTCCCACAATGTTTTCTATCCTACCCAAAACAATTTTCAATTTTTCAATTACACTTATTCTGTCGTCTGCAAATGCTTTCAATTTGGATCAGTCTAAATTTTTGTTGTTTGGTAAAGAGTTAACTGTTCATGAAATCCAATGGTTTGACAAACCGTAGGAAGATGGCCTTTGAAAACACGGAAAGAGGAGAAATCACTTGTGGCAGGCAAATTGTCATTTGCCTACAATGATTTCTCTGAGAAAAATTCACCTCATTTGAACCATGTCAAATTTGTTGTCTGCAGAATGCTTTCTGTTTGAAACTGTCCAAAGTTTATCAATTGGTAAAGGAAACAGGGTAAACATATTGTAACATTTGTCACTTTACTAAACAATCAAACTTTGGACTTGTCCAAACTGAAAGTATTTGCAGATGACAAAAGTGGTGTAAATAATTGGATTTGTACTTGAAAGGGTAGAAAACATTGTAGGAAAAGGAGAACATGCTTGTCACCAGCATTTTTTCCCTTTTCCACAATGTTTTTAAAAGCTTTATTCCTTCACGTCATTAAAATACGTAATATTTTGGTGTGTAGGTTAGCTGTTGCATATTTTTGTTCTGCTTTGTTTTCAGACAACTTGCAGATTCCAGTTACACGTGTGTGCACTGAACAGCGTTACTTGTGCTCAGCATAATTTTGTGGAACATGTTCTTCATTGCATTTTACACAGAGAAGTCGAATAAATTAACCCTTTCCCAAACAAGCCCTGGTTTTCACGTGTCTGCATTAAAAGTCTTTTGAAAACACTGTGGGAAAAAGAGAAATTGCTCGTAATGAGCAATTTCTCCTTTTCCCACAGTGTTTTCTACCCTTTTTGATAATTTTCTGCCATTTTCATCAAATTTAAAATTGTTGTCTGCAAACTCTTTCGATTTGGACCAGTCCAAAATTTGTTGTTTGAGAAAGGTTTAAACAGGTATTTTTAGTGTGTGAATTCTTCACCAAACAGTTAAGTATTTTAACAACCCTGTTGAAAGATGGCTTTTGAAAACTTGGGAAATCAGCATTTTCCCTTTTGCTAAGAATGTTTACTACACTTTCAGAGATAAATTTGATTTTTTGAGCCATCTAATAGTCATCTGCAAATGATTTTAATTTGGACGAGTCTAAGATTATGTTTTCTGCAAAAAGAATTAATTCTTTACTGAACGACGATATTTTATACTGGTCCAAATTGAAAGCATTTGCAGACAACAAATTTAATGTGGCTCAAATGATTGGATTTGTCTCTGAAAGTTTAGAAAACATTGTGGGAAAGGGAGAAAATGCTGATAACCAGCATTTTCTCCTTTTCCCACAATATTTTCAAAAGGCTTTTTCTTTGGGGTGGGGGTGGTTAAAACTTTTGATTGCGTGGTAAAGAATTAATTCTTTTACCAGATGGCAAAATTCTAGACATGCCTCTATTGAAACATTTTCATACAATACATTGAACATGACTAAATGTTCAGATTGGTCTTTGGAACTGAGAGATTGGAAAACATTGTAGGAAAAGGAGAAAATGCTGGTAATCAGCATTTTCTCCTTTTACCAAAATGTTTTCAATAAACTTAAGGCCTTCAACCTTTTACCACACAATCCTGAATTTTAACGACTCTGAATGAGAAGGCCTTTGAAAAGTTAATTGGTAAAGGAAAACATGCTGGTTACCAGCATTTTCTCCTACACCTTTAATGTTGTCTACCCCCCCCCCCCCCCCTCAAAAATCAATTTTTGAGTAACATTTATTTTGTCGTCTGCAAATGCTTTCAGTTTGGACATGTCTGAAATTATGTCGATTGGTGAAGGGTTAAATGGACATTTGGTAATTCCTATGATGTGTTTTGTTAGAATATCTCACCAAAAAGTGGACAGTAAATAGAGCAAAGATCAGATGTTGCATTTTGTGCAGTCTTATCTTAATATACACTGTTAGACAAAGCAACTTAATATTTGCTTGACCCTTGTAGCTTAGTTTAAACTTGTACCATGATACTTCTCATGTACCCTTTAGTAAATTTGTAACAGATCTACATAATAGGGTAGGGAAATACTTGGGAAAAAGCAGCCATGACTTTTCTATAGCAATGCTTTTTCTTCCCTTTCTCCCCTGACTGAAACGTATGTTGATTTACATGAGCCATGCTCAGTGAAAAGGGAGCTTAATGCATCTGCAAAATGTATTGACTCAGGTCAACACAGTCTGCGCAGACTGTCTTGGTTGGAAACCCCTTACTATTGGTCAATTTTCTGCATGTCAAAAGGCCAGTGTGCCCAGTCAGTTGTTAGACAAAATGGTTTTTATGGATCCATGATACTGTAATGACTTGCTTGGTATCATGCGTCACGGAGATGCATTAACCCTTTCCCAAACAAGCCCTGGTTTTCACGTGTCTGCAGTACAAGTCTTTTGAAAACACTGTGGGAAAAGGAGAAATTGCTCGTAATGAGCAATTTCTCCTTTTCCCACGGTGTTTTCTACCCTTTTTGATAATTTTCTGCCATTTTCATCAAATTCAAAATTGTTGTCTGCAAACTCTTTCAATTTGGACCAGTCCAAAATTTGTCCTTTGGGAAAGGGTTAAGCCCCCTTTTGCCAGAGCTTGGCTCACATATATTTTTCTCTACATGTTAGATATTTATGAAAATTGTGTCAAATAGGATGTAAATACTGCATCAGTAATGAAGGTTTTACGAGGCATGTCAACCCTTTACCACACAAGTCATAGACTCTCCCAAATTCAAAACGTGCAGACGACAAATTCAAAATTAGCTCTTTACCACGTGGCAAAATGTTTGACTGGTCCAATTTGATGGTGTTAGCAGGTAACAAATTAAATGTGGCTCAAATATAAGAATTTTTCTTTGAAATGGTTGAAAACAATGTGAGAAAAGGAGAAAATGCCGGTTACCAGAATTTTCTCCTTTTCTCACAATGTTTTCAAATGCCTTCATTTCTCTGGGTTGTTAAAACACAGGATTGTGTCGTAAAGAGTTAATACAAATGGGCTTAAGTTCTGTGATAGGATAGAAAACATTGTAGGAAAAAGAGAAAGTGCTGGTTACCAGCATTTTCTCCTTTTCCCACAGTGTTTTGAAAAGTGTTCTTCTTTCACGTTGTTAAAAGTGAGGATTGTGTGGTGGAGGGTAAAATCTTTACTAAATATTTCGGCGACTTAATGACCTTGAGGAAGATGGCTTTTGGAAAACATGGGAAAAGGATAAAGTGCTGGTAACTAGCATTTTTTCACTATTTCCACAATGTTTTGCACTCTTTCAGTGACAAATCTTGCCACTTGCATCACATCAAACTTGGTGTTTACAACAGGTTTGAATTCAGACAAGTAAAATTTTGTTGTAGGGTTAAGAGTTGTAAGAAAAGATATGTCTCTTGTCAATTATTATTTATTTCATACTTTGTTTTTTACTCTTCCTTTTGTAGATACACATAAATGCATGAAAGCTTTAATATTTAAAATTATGAATATTATAATTATTTTTTTTTTTCTACAAAAATGATGTCAAGGCTTTTGGAATAAAAGTGCTTGCTTGTCATAAGCCATGGCTTCATTTTACCCTTTTACGACACTACCCCATGTTTTAACGACGCTGAGGAAGAAGCTTTTTGAAAACGTGTGAAATGGAAAAAGTGCTGGTTAACAGCATTTTCTTCTTTGCCCACTATTTTTTTTTCGGGTATCCAAGACAAGTTTGAGCCACATTTTAGTTGTCTTATGCAGATATTCTCAGTTAAGACTAGTCTGCATTTTTTTCCATCTGGTAGAGAATTAACTCTTCAGCAGAGGAGATAATTTTAGACTCGACCAAATCAAAAGTATTTGCAGATGTCTAATGTGACTGAATCATACAGATTTCTCATTGAAAGGATAGGAAAAATTGTGGAAAATGCCAGCATTTTCTCTTTTTCCCACAAAGCTTTCTACCCTTTTAATTTAAAAAGAAAGAAATCATGAGTCACACTACTCTTTATTTGCGATCTACAAAATGCTTTGAATTCTTTCAGGTCTAAATTTTTGTTGTGTGGTAAAGAGTTAAGCCACATTTAATTTGTCACTTCTGCAAATGCATTCACTGATTCAGGTAAGACTAAATATTGTTTTATAGTAAAGGGTTGAAGTAGGCAGTGACCCTTTCACTTTGTGCATCATTAATTTTTGTTTTGTATGTCAGATATTCTGGTTAGAAATGGTTATTGCTGACTTCACTTTATTATAATACAGTTCTATTTTACGCCATCTGAAAGAAAAATTGCAAAAATAATGTGTAATGAAAGGATCAGAGGAATTTAACTTTAAGACATTTACTGGTGGAGGTGTGTAGTTTTCACCATACAGGTAGACAGAGGGAGGTGACTTTTAGAAAGATCATGGAAAAAGGGGGAAAGGAGGTTGCCAATAATTTTTCTGATTATACAATATTTTCTCCTTTTTCTGCAGTGTTTTGTACCTGCTCACAGACAAATACAATCATTTCAAACATATGTTATTTTTAGTTTTTATCTCAGCTCTGTTTTTTCGTAAAAGGCAAGAAATGAAAATGGGTGGAAAAGTTAGGGATTTGTTTGTACATTCCTTTTTTGTTGAATTGTGACAGGATTTCTGCAAATTTCTGGCACTAGGTAGGGGTTTTGTTTTTAGATGTTTCATTGTTCATTGAAGTTGGAGTTTGAGGAATATAGTATTTAGATCTTTGGTTAGATGTGATTAACTCTTTACCACACAATCCCAACTTTAAACGACCCCAAGAAAGAAGCCTTTTGAAAACATTGTGGAAAAAGGAGAAAATGCTGGTCACCTGGGTCCGTATTCACCAACCATTCTTGAGAGCACTCTTAGTCTTATTCTCCAAGAATTTCTAAAGTTGAAAGTAACACAACTTCTGATTGGCTAAACCAAATGGTTTAGCCAATCAGAAGTTACGTTACTTTCAAATATAAAAAATTTTAGAGAATAAGACTAAGAATGTTTTTAAGAATGGTTGGTGAATATGGACCCAGCATTTTCTCCTTTTCCCACAATATTTTCTACCCTTCCCAAAACAAATTTCAATTTTTTAGCCACATTTATTTTGTCGTCTGTAGATGCTTTCAATTTGGACTCGTCAAAAATTTTGTGGTTTGGTAAAGAGTTAATATGATGACTAAAATTTAGTCTATTACTTATCTCCTAGACTCATTTTATGTACCCTTTGAGTGCAACACATAACTTAATGCTTTTCCACACTATCCTGAGTTTTTATGCCCTTGTAAAAGGCTTTTGAAAACATTGTGGGAAAAAGGCAAAAAGCCTGTAACCAACATTTTCTCTTTTTCCCACAATGTTTCCTAGCCTTTCCAAACAAACCCCAGCAGGTCCGTATTCACCAACCATTCTTAAGAACATTCTTAGTCTTATTCTCCAAAATGTTCAATATTTGAAAGTAACATAATTTCTGATTGGCTAAACCATTTGGTTTAGCCAATCAGAAGTTGTGTTACTTTCAAATTTAGCTGAGATTTTGAGCCAAATCTAATTTGTTGTCTGTAAATGCTTTTAATATGGATGGATCTAAAAGGTTAAGTTACTTTACTTAACTTATAGAATAAGCCCAAACTGCACTAGGTGTAAAGTCTGATCCGAAATCTGCAATGTCTTGTGTTTTTCCAAGATGTTCAGAAACCAATCTGGAAATTGCTAGTTTAGCCATCAATGGGTTTATTTTTTATTCTGAAAACATTCAAGTGTGTCCCTGCGTTACCTTTTTTATTGGCTCACCTGAGCACAAAGTGCTCATGGTGAGCTATTGTGATCGTGCTGTGTCTGGCGTCCATCGTCTGTCGTGCCTCGTCAACTTTTTACCTAGTGTACGCTCTAGAGGCCAAATTTTCAGTCCGATCCTCATGAAACTTGGTCAGAATGTTTGTCTTGATAAATTCTCGGATGAGTTCGAAATTGGGTCATGGAGGGTCAAAAACTAGGTCACTAGGTCAGATCATAGAAAAACCTTGTGTACGATCTAGAGGCCACATTTTCAGTCCGATCCTTATGAAACTTGGTCAGAATCTTTGTCTTGATAAAATCTCAGATGAGTTCAAAATTGGGTTATGTGGGGTCAAAAACAGGTCACTTGGTCAAATCTTAGAAAAACCTTGTGTACGCTCTAGAGGCCACATTTTTAGTCCAATCCTCATGAAACATGGTCAGAATGTTTGTCTTAATAAAATCTCGGACGAGTTCGAAATTGGGTCATGCGGGGTCAAAAACTAGGTCACTAGGTAAAATCTTAGAAAAACCTTGTGTGCGCTCTAGAGCCCACATTTTTAGTCCGATCCTCATGAAACGTGGTCAGAATCTTTGTCTTGATAAAATTTCGGACGAGTTTGAAATTGGGTCCTGTGGGGTCAAAAACTAGGTCACTAGGTCAAATCTTAGAAAGACCGTGTGTGCCCTTTATAGGCCACATTTTCAGTCAGATACCGTAATTTGCTTAAATTTTGGGACAGTAAAAAATAATTAATTTTTTTCGTGTCCCAATACTTTGGTCTACAAAAAATAATTATTTTGTCAGGTGTCCCAAAAATTATGGTCAAACGAGACAATCTGTCATACTGAAAGTCACTCGCCGCTAACCCGTCGAATATTGCCGACGTTGAAATATTGGAACGTCACTGATGTCAGGTTTGCAGGGTGATCTATTTTTAGACAGATTGGAATTCCACCGATCAATTTGAGCACTAAGAGTTTAAAACTTCGCTTTTTCTCATTATTTTTGTTGATTATTAATTTGTCACTCATTATTGTCTGCATCTTTGGATCGCGATGAAGATGTTATTTTGCGTTTATAGATAAATTCACAACATATCTTACCTCCTTACATGTACGTGAGGTGAACGACGTTAATTCCACTTTGACAAGTACCTGCTCCGACCGATCTCAAATTTGATTGGTTCGTCGATCTTCGATCGATAAACCTTGGATAAAACTGTGTACCTTGATTTCTATTTATAAACATTGAACTCGATTGACCATGAATTACACGCGTGTCAACTCTGTCAACTTCGGATGTACGGTACACACGTTATTATACACGTTATGAATCTTGGATAGAAGTTTATCACACCCTTTTTACACTTACGTCGGATTTCTTTTTTATTTAGGGTTTAAATTAGAATGTCAGGTGATCGTTTTTTTTGTCTTGAATCAGGTAAGTCCCATTGAAATCGTGAGGGTTGGGAAGCATGCAAGCTTACGACGTTAAGTGTGGAGAAATAAAACTACATAGATCTACGCGAATTAGATATTTGCAAACAAAAGTTTTCAAATGGATTGAAAGAATTTTTTTTTGTCTCTAAATAGATAATCACTGTCCCAATTCTTTGGAACAAAAAATTACCGATCTCGTTTTGCAATTTTTAATATGTCCCAAATCTTTGGGTCGTGAAAAATAATTATTTTCGCGATTTTTGATGGTGTCCCAATTCTTTGGGTGTCCCAAAACATACGCAAATTACGGGTACTTGTAAAACTAGGTCAGAATGTTTATCTTGATAAAATCTCGGACAAGTTTGAAATTGGGTCATGTGGGGTCAAAAACTAGGTCACCAGGTCAAATCTTAGAAAAACCTTGTGTGCGCTCTGGAGGCCACATTTTCAGTCAGATACTAATGAAACTAAGTTAGAATCTTGATCTTGATGATATCTTGGAAGAGTTTGAAACTGGGTCACCTCAGTTCAAAAACTAGGTCACCAGGTCAAATCTTAGAAAAACCTTGTGTGCGCTCTAGAGGATACATTTTCAGTCTGATACTCATGAAACTTGGTCAGAAAGTTTGCTCTCATGATATCATGGATAAGTTTCAAAGTGGTCAAAAAGTAGGTCACTGGACCAAATCTTAGAAAAACCTTGTGTAGAGGCCACATTTTCAGTCTGATACTCTTGAAACTTGGTCAGAATGTTTGTTTTAATGATATCTTGGACAAGTTTGGAATTCAGTCACATTGGTTAAAAAAGTAAGTCACTTACACTCATGTGTTTTACACTTAGGGAATAAATGAATAAGTAAGCTTTCAGTTGATATGACTGAAATAATGTTGAAATGAGCAGAAACCACCAAAAAAATTTGGAACCTTTTTTCATAATTTTTTCAAAAACTCTTCACCACACAATCCTGAGTTTTAATGACCATGCGAGATATCCATTTGAAAACCTTGTAGGAAAAGGAGAAAATGCTGGTAACCAGCATTTTCTCCTCTTCCTGAAAGGTTTTTTCACTTTCACAGACAATTACCATCATTTCAGCTAAATTTAATATGTCATCTGCAAATGCTTTTAATTTGTACCGGTCTAAAATTTTTTGTTTGGTACAGAGGTAACTTAGTAGCAACTATGGTCATACTTGGAATGGGTTAAGGATAAATTAACCCTTTCGCAAACGACAAATTTTGGACTGGTCCAAATTGAAAGAGTTTGCAGACAATAATTTTAAATTTGATGAAAATGGCAGAAAAATATCAAAAAGGATAGAAAACACTGTGGGAAAAGGAGAAATTGCTCGTTATGAGCAATTTCTCCCTTTCCCCCAGTGTTTTCAAAACACTTGTACTGCAGACACGTGAAAACCAGGGCTGTTTGGGAAAGGGTTAAAAGCTTTCTCATGTTTATAAATGAGGGCATAATGCATGTAGTTATCAAGGAGGATTATAAACATAACGGTGCAATACTAAGTTATAGGTAGATGGCAATTTTTTTTTATGTTTAGACTTACCATTTTGAGATTTGATAACCTTTTTTTAAAAATCTACTGAACAACAAAATTTTAGACTAGTCCAAATACAAAGCATTTGCAAATGAAAAAACAAACATGACTCAAAAAGTGAAATTTGTTTTGGGAAGGGTAGAAAACATTGTGGAAAATGGAGAAAATACTAGTCATCAGCATTTTCCCGTTTTCCCACTATGTTTTCAAAAGGTTTGTTCTTCAGGGTCATTAAAACTTGTGATGTGTATGCGGTAAAGGGTTAATATGATAGTTTTACTTGTATATTAGCCATGCTCTGGCAAAAGAAGGTTTAATTCTTTACCAAACAACAAAAATTTAGACTCGTCCAAATTGAAAGCATTTGCAAGCAACAAAATTAACGTGACTCAAAAATTGAAATGTTTTGGGAAGGGTAGAAAACAATATGGTAATCAGCATTTTCTACTTTTTTCACAATATTTTCAAAAGGCTTCTTCCTCAAGGTCGTAAAAACCAGGAATAGTTTTGTAAAGGGTTAATTCATCTGTGTGAGGCATTGCAACAAGCAAGTTATCAGAACTATGGATCCCAAAAATGCTTTTTGTTTGACAAGCGACTGAATCACAAGGTACAGCAGTCCTTTGACATGTTTAACTCTTTACCACACAATCCCGACATTTAACGACCCTGAGAAAGAAACCTTTTGAAAACATTGTGGGAAAAGGAGAAAATGCTGGTAACCAGCATTTTCTCCTTTTCCCACAATGTTTTCTAACCTTTCATTCACAAATGCAATCATTTTAGCCACATCTGAATTGTCGTCTGCAAATGCTTTCAACTTGGACCAGTCTGAAATATTGTCGTTTGGTAAAGAGTTAAAATTTAAAGATAGCAAAAAGTTTCTACCCATGTCAGCATGCACACAGTGCGCAGGCTGACATGGGTCAATACTTTTTGCAGGTGCATGAAACCCTCTTTTCACAGAGCATGGGAAAGATGGCTTTTGAAAACATTGTAGGAAAAGGAGAAAATGTTGCTAACCACCATTTTCTCCATTTCTGACAATGTATTCAACCCAATCAGAGAGCTTAAGTCCATTTGTATCAAGTTTAGTTTATCATCTGCAGATGTTTTGAATTTGAAAGAGTCTTAAGGTTGTCGTTCAGTAAAGAGTCAAACTCTACTGATCCCCAAAGCAATTGAAACTGTTATGAGGAAGTTAAAAGGGAAAATTGAAATACAGTTTGGCGCACTAAAAACAATAATTTAACCCATTACCACTCAATCCCGAGTTTTTACCACCCTGGGAAATTGGAATTGTGAAAACTTTGTGGGAAAAGGAGACAATGCTGGTAACCAACATTTTCTCCTTTTCCCACAGTTTTATAACCTTTCAGAAACAATTCCAATCATTTGAGTCGCATTTGTGTTCTGTAAAATGCTTTCAATTAAATCTTTATCAAACGACAAACTTGACTGGTCCAAAATGAAAGCATTTGCAGACAACAAATTAAATGCTGCACAAATTATGAAATTTGGCTTTGAAAGTATAGAAAACATTGTTGGAAAAGGAGAAAATGCTGGTTACCAGCATTTTGTCCTTTTCCCCACAATGTTTCCAAAAGGCTTCTTTCTCGAGTTGTTAAAAGTTGGGATTGTGTGGTAAAGGGTTAAGACTAGTTTAAAATAATGTCCTGTGGTACAGAGTAAAACAAAAAAATTCAAATATCGTGGAGAAATTTCTTTTAATTGTTCTTTCTTTTTTTCCCCATTATGAGAAATGGAAAAGAATTACAATGTGAGCTATGAGCTTTTGTTACACTGTTTCTTAAATCACTCAGAGTCAAGTTCATCTTTAGTTAGAACTTTTTCTGCTTTTGAATGCTTTCAACATTTTTCCTTTTTTTTTTTTCATGATGAATGGAAAAAAATTATGTTAGCAATGTGCTTTTGTCAAATTATTTCTCAAATCACTCTGAGTCAAGTTCATCTGTATTTAAAACATTTTATACGTTTGAATGCTTTGAATTTGCATATGTCTTGAAACTGCATATTTATTCGTCGTTTTCATAAGCATTTTGCCAAAGTTCATATTTACAAACAATTCATTTGATATACTGTAAAGTCAACTGTATGACTATTGACTGTAAAGAATTGTTATATGTTTTTGTTAATTTTTATTTCACTGTTAATATTTCTTCTCTTTTTGTATAAATGGTTGCTTAATCATGTACCAGATGACAAAATTTTTCCTTTTGCTCAAATTGAAAGCATAATAATTTGCAGGCAACAAATAAAATGTGACTCAGATGGAATTTGTCCTTGAATGGGTAGAAAAACACTGTGGGAAAAGGAGAAAATACTGTTTAGCAGCATTTATTACTTTTCCCATAATGTTTTCAAAAGCATGCTTCTTCAGTGGTAAAGGGTTAATTCCTTATCAGATGATAAATTTTTAACCCTTTCCCAAACGACAAATTTTAGACTCCTTCAATTTCAAAACATCTGCAGACGACAAACTCAGAATTGATACAAATGAGCTTAATCACTCTGATAGGGTAGAAAACATTTTGGGAAAGGAGAAAATGCTGGTTACCAGTGTTTTCTCCTTTCCCTCATTGTTTTCAAAAGCCTTCTTTTCAAGGGTCGTGAAAACCCGGGATTTTTTTTGGTAAAGGGTTAAACTTGTCCATTTTAAAAGCATTTGCAGACGAGGAACTTGACTTAACTCTGTACAAAATTACAAAATTTTAAACTGGTCCCAATTGAAAACATTTAAGACAAAAAAAAATTGACTCAAATTTTAAAATTTGATTTTGGAAGGGTAGAAAACATTGTGGTAAAGGAGAAAATGCTGGTTCAATGCTAATAACCTGCATTTTCTCTTTTTGCAACAATGTTTTTAAAAGCCTTCTTCCTCAGGTTTGATAAAATTTGGGATTGTGTGGAAAAGGGATAAATGCTTGGATTTTTCATCAGAAGGGTAAAAAACTTATAGGAACAAATTTTTTTACCAATAGTTTTTTTCATAAGGATAAAATATTTTGATTAATCCTTGACCAAACATTCCAAGGTTTTAAAGATCCTGAGGAAAAAGCTATTGAAAAAGTTGTGGGAGAAGGAGAAAATGCAGGTAACCAGTATTTTCTCCCTTTCCCACAATGCTTTCTGCCCCTTTCACAGACAACTCCCTATCATTTGGACCACATTATAGGTTATTATCTGCAAATGCTCTCAATGTGGACAAGTCTAAAAGTTTTTCATCTTTTATTTGGTTGAAGACATCATGGGAATAATGTCCCTGGTCAACTCTTTACCAAACGTCATGTTTTTAGACTCAACCAAATTCACAACATTTGCAGAAGACAAATTATATGTGGCTGAAATAGTGGGAACCATCTCTGAAAGGATAGAAAACTCTTAACCAAACGACAAAAGTTTGGACTGGACCAAATTGAAAGCATTTGCAGATGACAAATTAAATGTTGCTAAAATGATGATGTCCGTCTTTGATAGGGCAGAAAACATTGTGGGAAAAGGAGAAAATGCTGGTTACCAGCATTTTCTCCTTTTCCTACATTGTTTTCAAAAGGCTTTCTCCTCAAGGTCGTAAAAACTCAGGATTGTGTGGTAATGGGTTTAACTTAGAGATTTCATTTGTGTTACAGAGAGGACACATGTGATAGCTGTACTTGTTAGTAGAACTCTGATATACTTTTGTTACTGTATACAATTTGTTTTCATTATTATTATTATTACTATTATTATTTGTTACATTGTTTAATACTTTCAGTGTTTTCTATTAAACATCTCAATGTGCTCGTATATGAATGTAACTCATTAAAGAAAAAAAGAACTCATAGGAAATACTTTGTTTTTCTTTCTTTGTTTATTTCATTAGCATAACCTAAGTCTAGAGTGGTAAAATCCTTGGATCATCAAATAAACTCAACAGACATTTTCAACCTAGGAACATGACAAAGTAATTATGACTTTCAGACTTCTTTTGTGTTGGATAGCAAAGCAGACAATCCATGTTTTGTACAGTCTGATCTTGATCTACACTGGCCGCAAAAGCATCTATTGTTGTTACAGGCACTTTGAAGGTTAAGAAAATGTAAACAAGAGGGCCATGATGGCCCTGTATTACTCCACTACCCTTTAAACAGCTGCATCATGCACATAATTGCCATTGACAGAGACATAAATCATAAAAAGTCTGTATAGCAATAACCTTTCATAGAAAAGAATCACCTGGTCAAAACAAATCACTCTCATTAAACACTGAACTTTTTTTGTCAAAAACTTGAATATCCAGCACAAATTACGTATTAGTGCAGTGAGATAATCAAGGGAGGTAAATGGTAACAAACTATACATTTGTTATAACAGTTGTTTCCCTTGATCAGAACACAGACAAGTTATAAAAAAGTGACTTTATAGTATTAAAAGACTATTTTCAAAGTTTTCACTATTTAAGCCTTTGTAAAATATGTTACCTCCAGGGCTATAGTTTTAACAATCTTGCTACAGGTCCACTAGATAAAGCTACATGCAAACTTTTGTAAGCCCAGACTTTACAGTTTGGAAACAGACGATTTTTTCAGTCTGTAAGCCCATATAAAACTTGTGACCCCAGGGCTATAAATAGGACAATCGTGGTAGAGGTCTACTATATGAAGCAGCATACCAGATTTGGTAGCCCTAGCCCTTACAGTTAGGATCAAAAGATGTTTTGACATTTCCACTATATGAGCCCATGTAAACCTTGTGACCCTTGAGGTGGTGCAACAGTCTTTCATGTCTACATCATGAGCTTCAGATCTTGTTAACTTGTTCCAAGTCAAAAGCTGTCTTAAAGTCATCAATCTAAGCTAAAGTCATATTTTTTGAACTTGTCTTTAAACTTTGTGGCTAAGATTTCCTCCTGAGTTTTAGATATACTGCACACTTTCCAGTCCACTCTCTCTGGCATGTTGAGTATAGGTGGGCTTGCTACTGCCTCCCTGTGGAAATGAAACTAATCATAACAAGAGGGCCATGATGGCCCTGTATCGCTCCACTGGCTTATAAATATAAACCATCAATACTAAACATTTCAATTCTGAGCCAAATGGTTTCAAAATGAAGACTTACAAAGTTTTCTCAGTAAAAGCCCATGTGAAAGTTGAGACCCACAGGGCAAAGCCATTTTTGATCCCAGAGCTATAATTACTTGGCCCCTGGTAGAGGTCCACAAGATAAAGCCACATGCCAAAATAATACAAGTCTAAGCTGTATGGTTATAAATAAGGTGATTTTCAATTTTTGTCCATATGAAGCCTCTGTAAAACATAAGACCCCTGATGCAAGGCTAATTTCAAAAAAAAAAAAAAAAAATCAAAACAGGAAGATTTCTTAAGTTGTCACCATGTAAGCCCATGTAAAACTTGTGACCCCTGCGGCTGGGCCAATTTTGACCCCAGGGCTAAAATTTTTGCCAGCTTGGTAGAGGCCCACTAGATATAGCTACATGCAAAATTTGGTAGCTCTAGGCCGTATAGCTAGGTACAGGAAGATTTTTAAAGTTTTCTCTATATAAGCCTATGTAAAACTTGTGAACCCTGGGGCAGAGCCAATTTTGACCCCAGGGCTATAATTTGAAGAAACTTGAAAGAGGTCTACTACATAAAGCTACATGCCAAATTTGGTAGCCCTATGCCTTATGGTTTCAGACAAGAAGATTTTTAAAGATTTCCAATATTTTTCAGTTTTGTTGCCATGGCAACCAGAGTTTTTGAAGGAATCAAATTCTTTCAAGAAATTCTGAAGAGGACCATAGCAGGATCATTTCTGTGAAGTTTCATGAAAATTGGATGGGTAGTTTTAGAGAAAAAGATGTTTGAAATAAAAGTTAACGCACTGACAGACGGACGCACACACGCACGCACAGACGGACGGACGGATGGACAGACGCACGACGGACACCGGGCCATGACATAAGCCCGCTGGCCTTCGGCCAGTGGAGCTAAAAACCTTGAAATAGGGGGTTATATTTCAGGTTCTATTATCCAAACCTTAACACTTTAACTTGCAATCTCGACTTTTAGCAACCCTGAGGTAGATGGCTTTTGAAAACACCATGAGAAAAGGAGAAAATGATTGTAACCCGCATTTCCTCCTTTTCCACACAAAAGTTTCTAGTGTATGATACACAAATTTCATATTTATAGTTGCACTTAATTTGTCATAGATGCTTTCCATTGGACAAGTCGAATATTTCGTTGTCTGGTAAAGGGTTAGGCCTTTACTGTGCTTTCCTTCTTTAGATTTTTTAAAAGGCTATTGCAAATTGCACAAAAGGCAAATATCTGATGGAAAAAGAATATAATCTTTTAACATTATGAAAAACATGGTGGGAAAAGGTGCAGCATTTTCTTCTTTTTCCACAAAGTTTTCAAAAGGCATCTTCCTCAGGGTTGTTTAAACTCAAGATTGTGTGGTAAAGGGCTGAAGCAGTTTTTCTCAAGTCACAATATCCCTTTACTGGTTGACTAACTATAATAAGATCTGTCTTAAAATGGGTAGAAAATAGCGTTTTCTCCTTTTGCCACCATTCTACCTTCTACCCTGAGGTTGTCGAAACTTGTCAAAAGAGGCCTTTTGAAAACATTGTGGGAAAAGGAGAAAATACTGGTAACCAGCATTTTCTCCTTTTCCCACAATGTTTTCATCCCTTCCAAAAACAAATTTTAATTGTTGAGTCAAATTCACTTTTTCATCTGTAAAGCCATTCAATTTGGCCAATTCCAAAATTTTGTCATTTGGTAAAGGGTTAAACTTTTTGACAAATTACATTCAAAGTTTTTATGAAACCCAGTTTGGGGATAAAAAGAATGTATATAATTAATTATTATATCATGTATTTCAAGCCGTCATTTGGTTGTAAAAACACAAATACCAACCTTCCAAACTGTAGTGGAAATTTTTTAGTAATTCTGGAGTAAAGTTTTTCTCCAGTGGGTAATTCTGCATAGAAATAGGGTGTGCCCTCTCCAACAATCTACAAAAACAAACCAATATCACATTATTCACTATACAACAAAACTTTAGATTCTACTATATTTACAGCATGCGCCAGACCACAAAATATATCATTAAATGTAGACCAAATACTGTGATTTGTCTTTGATTAACCCTTTCCCAAACAAACCCTTGTTTTTTATGTGTCTGCAGTACAAGTCTTTTGAAAACACTGCAGGAAAAGGAGAAATTGCTCGTAATGAGCAATTTCTCCCTTTCTCACAGTGTTTTCTACCCTTTTTGAGAAACTTTCTGCCATTTTCATCAAATTTAAAATTGTCGTCTGCAAACTCTTTGAATTTGGACCAGTCCAAAAGTTGTCGTTTGGGAAAGGGTTAAGTAGAAAACATTGCAGAAACGCTGAAAATGAATGCCTTCAAATACTTCCCTCCCCAGAGTTTTAAGAATGATATATGGTAAACTGATTATGTAACAAGCTAAATGGGTAAAAGGTCATCTGTTTCCCCATTTAAATGTCTGCTCTAACCCTTTCCCAAACAAGACCTGGTTTTCATGTGTCTGCAGTACAAGTCTTTTGAAAACACTGTGGGAAAAGGAGAAATTGCTCGTAATGAGCAATTTCTCCTTTTCCCACAGTGTTTTCTACCCTTTTTGAGACCTTTCTGCCATTTTCATCAAATTTAAAGTTGTCGTCTGCAAACTCTTTCAATTTGGACCAGTCCAAAATTTGTCGTTTGGGAAAGGGTTAACAGGGTTGTAAAAATATGGATTGTTCTGTAAAGGGATATAATGTATTATAACCAAAAATGATTTAATGTCAAGCAAGATCACACTTGTGATACCCCTTTAGCACACAACAAAATTTTACCTGTCCAAAATAAAAACATTTGAAGACAACAAATTAAATGTAGCTCTAAAGATGATTTCTGTCATTGAAGTGGAAAAAAATATCTTGGCAAAGGAAGAAAATGCTGGTTACCGGCAGCATTTTCTCCTATTCCCTCATTGTTTTTTGATAGTATCTTCTGTCAGGATTAAAACTCAGGATTGTATGGTAAAGGGTATACACATGGGGTTACCTCACAAAACAGATTTGAGGCAGAAGAATTTGAAAACTGTGGCCCGGTTTTACGAAAAAACTTATGTCTCTTATTTTGCTTAAATCTGCTAACTGACTCATTTCTAAACTTAACCCTTTTCCAAATGACACATTTTGGACTGGTCCAAATTGAAAGAGTTTGCAGACGACAATTTTAAATTTGATGAAAATGGCATACAGTTATCAAAAAGGGTAGAAAACACTATGGGATAAGGAGAAATTGCTCGTTACAAGCAATTTCTCCTTTTCCCACAGTGTTTTCAAAAGACTTGTACTGCAGACACGTGAAAACCAGGGCTTGTTTGGGAAAGGGTTAAGTTGAGCTAGTTATTTAAGATACATTTCATAAACATCAACAGTCTTAATTTGCATTTTCAAATCCTGAGTTGGCCCAACATTCCAGACTAAACTCAGCAAAATAATGGAACTGGTTTTTTGAGTGAGTAAAGCCCATATATTTTGCTGTGTGGAGTCTGAAACATTTGAGTCAAATCAAGATTTGAGAAGGTTACTGAAGACTGTTATCGTTAGTGAAATGCATCTCAAATAAGGAACTCAAATCAGAAATGGGTCTGTTAGCTGATTTGAGCAAATAGGAGACTTGAGTTTTTCTGTGATACTAGGCCCTGGTCTTTTATTCATAGGTGTATGGTAATACAGGTGTGAGGATGGCCTGACTTATCAAATCGTACATTACTGTTCAAATTACAGTGTGATCAAAGCAAATAAACATGCAGCCTGCCTGACCTGCCTAATATCTGTATGTTTAGGAATCTCCCCCAAGTCCACGTTCTCAGACTCTGCACACTCCATGAACACATCTTTGATTTCCTGTACTGTGTCTTGTGGTATGGGAATTACCTGAGAAAAAAGTTTGTATGTAACATATTCCAACCTCAGATTACTTACTGAAAACATTATAGTGAGTGTAACCTGTGAAGAATGTTGGGCTTAGAACTTTTAGGATTTTAGAATAAATAATTTGATTTAAAGCTACATCATCAGACTTTCTTCCAAAAAAATTGTCTTGTGTATACCTAGTGCTTTTAGTAGTCTTGTTGTGGTATCATACTGAAAACTCTTTGCCAATTGGTAATGTCTGGACTTCTCAAAAAAAAAAGGTCAAGAGTAACTTGTGGTACTTATTCGAATAGTCCACATAATACTACCAATATTGTTAAACCTTTACCAGACGACAAAATTCTAGCCTTGTCCAAATTGAAAGCATTTGCAGACGACAATTTCAATGTGGCTCAAATGATGCAACTTTCCTTTGATAGGGTAGAAAACATTGTGGGAAAAGGAGAAAATGCCGGTTACCAGCATTTTCTCCTTTTCCCACAAGGTTTTCAAAAGGCTTCTTTCCCAGGGTCATCAAAAGGCGGCATTGTGCGGTAAAGGGTTAACACATGCCAAGTTTCAGTGCAATCTGCTTTCTGGTTCTAGAGGAGAACATTTTCAATTCTTTTTTATAACTTTCACACTGGCGGCCATACTGGTCACATGAACTAAATGGTTTTGAACAACCGTTTCACCCTTCCCCTCCTTATGAGTTTGTCAATGAAATTTTATCTAATTTGATCCTGTAGTTTCTGACTGCCTGCCGATGGCAAGCAATCCAAAAAAGTTCTCCATGAGAACTTCATGCTTAGGTGAGCTAGAGAAGACATACTACCTGAATTTGTAAATGCTGAGTTTTATAATTCCTTTCAAAATATACAACAGCTTTTCCTTGCTTTTTGAAACATCTTTTCAGTGCACTTTTATATCTTCATTCAAACTTAAGGAAAGAAACATTTGAATAATAATAATTTTAAGACAATGCAAAATGACAAAATTTTTCATGACTTACATCTCTACCAGCCTACAAAATTTCAGATTCAACAATTATGAATGGTTTTGCAGATGATAAATATGACTTCAGTGACGGAATTTGTCTGAGAAAGGATAGAAAAAATTGTGAAAAAAAGATGAAATGCTGGTAAACAGCATTTTCTTTTTTTCCCACACTGTCTTTAAAAACCTTTTTCCTCCAGGTTATTAAAACTTGGGATTGTCTTGAAAAGGATTGATCTATAGATGAAAACCAGCCAGCATATTTTTCTTTTCCCACAATTTTTTAAAAGCATTCTTCCCAGGATCTTGAGATCACCATACAGGGTTATGGCTCTGCATCTGTAGGCTTAAATGACATGAGCTCTTCACCAGACGACAAAATTTTAGACTTGTCCAAATTGAAAGCAAACAACAAATAAAATATGATGCAGCTTGTCTAGGTAAACAACACTGTTGGAAAAGAAGAAAATGCAGGCTACCAGTATTTTCTCCTGTTCCCACAACACTTTGAAAAGCATTCTTCCATAGAATCTTAAAATCACCATATCATTTGGTAAAGGGTAAAAAGGAAGTAGAAAACATTGTGGAAAAAGAAGAAAATACTGGTAACTAGCATCTTCTCCTTTTCTCACAATGTTTTCTACCCTTTCAAAATCAAATTTTTATTTTTGAGTCACATTTGTCTTCTGAAAATGCCTTTAATTCGGACAAGTCTAAAATTCTGTCATTTGGTAAAAGGTCAACTCTTTACCACACAACAACATTTTACCCTGACCCAACTTGAAAGCATTTGCAGACAACAAATTAAATATCACTCAAAACATGAAAGTTGTCTTTCAAGGAAAAGAAAACATTGTGGGAAAAGGAGAAAATGCTGGTTACCAGCATTTTCTTCTTTTCCCATAATGTTTTCAAAAGCCTTCTTCATAAGGGTTGTTAAAAGCTGTGTGGTAAAGGGTTAACCCAACAGCTTCATGCAAAAAAAAAATAAAGAGTCAACAAGACATTCTAAAGGATACTTTTCTATCTCCTCTATCACACTATCTGGTGCTGATGTACTCGACTGATAATGTCCTATAGGTAAAATTAAAACATGGTCATCCACCAAGCCTCCTTTAGCTAGTGCTACATATGTCTGAAATAAACATGAGTACCACATACTGGTGCCAACTCTTGGCAGCTCTCGGTTACCTGCCCTTGTTGTATATGTTCCTCTTCTCATAACAAAAAGCCCAAGTTTGAATTAAATTTCTTCAGCAATGACAGAGATGTGCAAAAAATGACAGCACAATTACGATGACAGGGCTATGATAATGGCTCAGTGGTATTTTTGAAATACTTCCAAGCTAAAGACACCATATCACTTACATTTTTCACACACTGACAGGCAATGGTTTTCACTCTGTACTAAAGAACAAAATTTTACCCCAAACTGAAAGTATTTGCACTCCACAAATAAAATGCGGCTCATATGATGGGATTTGTCTTTAGTGAGAAGTGGAAAAAGGAGGAAATGCTGGATACCAGAGTTTTAAAATGCCTTCTTACCTGAGGTCATTAAAACTCAGAATTGATTGTTTAAACGGCCAAGTTCTTCTTTGAAATGTATGGTCATTTAACCTTTTACCACACAATTCCATGTTTAAACAACCCTGACTGAAAAGAATGGTGAAAATGCTGTGGGAAAAAGAGAAAATACTTGCACTTCAAACAGAAAAATCATCATAGGAGCCATTTTGTATTTGTTATCTTCAAATGCTTTTATATTTGTAAAAATCTAAAACTTTGTCGTTTCTTAAGGAGATAAATCAGTCTGAGAGAACATTTCTGGTATTAAATAATAGAGCTACTTTACATATATGTTTTGACCACAACAAACACATATACAAAACATAAACACATGTAAACATACTGAAGCCTCACCTCATCTCCGACACTAACTACCAAATGTTTTTCTACCTCAGACCCACCCAGACAAAACCAGCAGGGACCAGTGGGCACAGCTGTAATAAATGACATTCAAAGATGATAAAGTATTAAAACTGTCTTAACTCTGTACTGCATGTTGTAGAGTTTTAACAACCATAAGAAAGAAAGCTTTTGAAACACTGTGGGAAAAGAAGAAAATGTTGGTAACCAGCATTTCCTTATTTTCTCACAATGTATTCTATCCTTTCAGAGACAACTGCCTTCATTTAATCCATGTTAAGTTTGTTGTCTTGAAAAAGCTTTCAATATGTGCAACCCTAAAATTTTATTGTTTTGTAAAGAGTTTATACATACAGGGTGATTACATTCCAATCTAGAACTGTCACAGGCTGACAAATGCCCCCAGCCGGTTACAATGTCTGTATTGTTACAGGAGATCACTCCTTCCTTAACCCTTTCCCATAAGATAAATTTTAGACTGGTCCAAATTGAAAGAGTTTGCAGATGACAATTTTAAATTTGATGAAAATGACAGAAAGTTCTCCAAATGGGTAGAAAACACTGTGGCAAAAGGAGAAATTGCTCGTTACGAGCAATTTCTCCTTTTCCCACAGTGTTTTCAAAAGACTTGTACTGCAGACACGTGAAAACCAGGTCTTGTTTGGGAAAGGGTTAAGGCGTAGCTTTCCCGTATAAAATCAATACCTGACAACTGCGTTAGGAAGAATTCTCTTTAGCTGAGGGGTTAGTGTGTTGGTCTTTTAAACCTCAATAAACGAGGATCTTTGCCGCATGGGTTCAAATCCCAGCCATATACAAATACCTTGTATTTGAGGTAGGCATTTGTTGCAAACTTTCATGTTCGTAAGAGTATATCAGGAAAATATACATAACCATAACTTCTTTTGTTGTCAACCCATCAAACTGAAAGTTGCATGGGCATGAGATTCCATTAAAATTTCTGCCAAATTGTCTAAAGACTGAAGGAGAAAGACAGGACAAAAAAGATAGAGCCACAGTTTCTTATCAAATTAAAATCTAAATTTATTAAAATCTGAAGCACTAAAGTCCAATACCCTAACATTTTTTTCAACATTTCCCTTAAAAAAACGGTGATATATGCTTGTTACCAGCATTTTCTCCTTTTCTCACATGTTTTCAAAAGGCTTCTTTCCCAGGGTCGTTAAAAGGCTGTATTGTGCAGTATAGGATTAAATAAGCCATTTCCTATGCCCATTGAAATGATAGAAAACGATATGAGACTTTGGTGAAACTTGAACTATGGCAGTAAACTCAAGATTTACCAGTACACTGGATCTATCGTCTTGATGCTTCTATCGGTACTCCATTTCTTTATACTCTAGTAGGCTACCTTAACCCTTTACCGTGCAATGCCACCTTTTAACGACCCTGGGAAAGAAGCCTTTTTAAATCATTGTCGGAAAAGGAGAAAATGCTGGTAACCAGCATTTTCTCCTTTCCCCACAATGTTTACTGTACTGTCAAAGAAACATTGCACCATCTGAGCCACGTTGCAATTGTTGTTTGCAAATGCTTTCAATTTGGACAAGGCTAAAATTTGGTCGTCTGGTAAAGGGTTAAATGATCTAGATGTAATTTTGTAAACTGAAAAAAGTACATACGTCTAGGTTTTTTCTCTCCTCCTTTCTGCTTATCCTCATTTTTCCTTTTTTGTCCCCCCCCTCTGTCTTTCATATCATAGAAGAACTGCTCCTGCTATAAACAGGGAAATAGCATTGACTCATTTACTTCTGTAGATTACATTTTTGACCCAGCAGCAAATGGATTTTAAAAACATTGTAGCAAAAGGAACAAGAGGGCCATGATGGCCCTGTATCGCTCCACTGGCTTATATATGTAAACCATAAAGAGAAGTCTTCACTATATAAGCCCTTATAAAACTTTGACCCCAGGGCTACAGTCAGACTAAATGGGGAATATGTGTATTAGAATAATAACGTGCCAAATCTGGGAGTTCTTGGCCTTATGGCTAGTAACAAGATGGTTTCTGAACTTTTCACTCCATAAACCCATGTAAAACCTGTAACCCCTGGTGCAGGCCAAACTTGATCCTAGGGCTGTAACTTGGGCCCTCTTTGTAGTTGTCCACTAGATAATGCTATAATTATGCAAAATTTGGTAGCCCTAAGCCTTATGGCTATGTACACCAAGATTTAAAAGTTTTCCCTATGTAAGCCCATGTAAATCTTGTGAACCCCCCCCCCCCCCCCCCCAGCATGAGGCCAAATTGACCCCAGGACTGTACTTTGGGCACTTTTGGTAGACCCCAACTAGATCAAGTTAAATGCAAAATTTGGTAGCTCTAGGCCTTATGGCTAGGTACAGGAAGATTTTTAAAGTTTTCTCTATATAAGCCTATGTAAAACTTGTGACCCCTGGGGCAGAGCCAATTTTGACCCCAGGGCTATAATTTGAAGATAGATGATAGAGGTCTACTACATAAAGCTACATGCCAAATTTGGTAGCCCTATGCCTTATGGTCCCAGAGAAGAAGATTTTTAAAGATTTCCAATATTTTTCAGTTTTGTTGCCGTGGCAACCAGAGTTTTTGAAGGAATCGAATTTTTTCAAGAAATTCTGAAGAGGACCATGGCAGGATCATTTCTGTGAAGTTTCATGAAAATTGGATGGGTAGTTTCAGAGAAGAAGATGTTTGAAATAAAAGTTAACGCACGGACGGACGCACGGACAGACGCACGACGGACACTGGGCCATGACATAAGCCCGCTGGCCTTCGGCCAGTGGAGCTAAAAATTGCTCAGAACAAGCAATTTTGCCACTGTCTTCCAATATCTTTCTATGAATTTAAATTTTACCAAACAATCCCGAGTTTTAGCAACCCCAGGGAGGAACTCTTTTTCAAAATATGAGGGACAAAGAGAAAATGCTGATAACCATCATTTTCTCTTTCTCCCACAAGTTTTTCTACCATTACAAGTCCAAATCTAATCATTTGGACCCTAGTTAACCCTTTACCACACAAGCCCAGGTTTTAAAGACCTTGAGGAAGACAGCTTTTAAAGACATTGTGGGAAAAGGAAGGCAATGTTTTGTACCCTTTTCAAGACAAATCACGTAATTTCAATAAATTTTAAAATGCCATCTGTAAATGCTTCCAATTCTGATGGACCAAAATTTTATTGTCCTGAAAAAGGTTGCACAAGCGAGATAAATTACAATTTGTACACCAGTGAGACTGCCATGGCACACGCATACCTTGTCAACCTGCTCTATTGACTTTAAAGATTTGGAGAGGTAGGGGGTTTCTGTCACATCCGCTGGTTGTGATGTTAAGTCTGATGTTTCCATATGGGACATAGGAACGATGTTAAAGGCATACAGGTACTGAAATATACATAAATTTGTAATGGTACATGCATATTAACTCTTTATCACACAATCCCAACTTTTAACAACTCTGAGGAAGAAGCCTTTTGAAAACATTGTGGGAAAAGGAGAAAATGCTGGTAACCAGCATTTCCTCCATTTCCCACAATGTTTTCTACTCCTCCCAAAACAAATTTCAATTTTTGAGTCACATTTATTTTGTCGTCTGCAAACGCTTTCAATTTAGACTGGTCTAAAATTTTGTCGTTTGGTAAAGAGTTAAAAAGTTTAACCCTTCACCACACAATCCTAATGAAAAGGCCTCTTGAAAATACCAGAGGGAAAGAAGAAAATGCTGGTAACCAGCATTTTCTCCTTTTCCCACAATGTTTTCTACCCTTTCAATGCTAAATTCCTATTTTTGAGTCACAATTATTTTGTCATCTGCAAAGCTTACAATGTAGACAAGTCTAGAATTTTGTCGTTTGGTAAAGGGTTAAAAAGGATATTGCTGGACAAGCACTGTTGCATATATCCAAGAAAGTTAACTTTTAACCCTTTACCAAACTATTCTCTGTGTTGACAAACCGGAAGAAAAAGGTTTTAGAAAACAATGTTGGGAAAAGGAGAAAATGCTGGTAACCAGCATGTTCTCCTCTTCACCTGTCTAAAAAAGATGAGTTCTGCATAGAATAGAATAGCTGTTTTAACTCTTTACTAAACAATTCTGTGTTTACTATACAATCCTCTGTTTAATGACCCTAAAGAAGAAGGCTTTAGAAAACACTGTGGGAAAAAGAGAAAAGACTGATAACCAGCATTTTTTTCCTTTTTCCAAAGTGTTTTCTAAAGCCTTCTTCTATGCTGGTCACCCCCATTTTCTCCTTTTCCCACAATGTTTTCTATTCTTCCAGCAAGAATTTGAGTCACATTTATTATATTGTCTGCAAATTCTTTTTATCGTATGGTAAAGGGTTGAAGGAACCTTGAAGCTATGACATGTTGTACGTGCTTAGCTGTGTGCAAGTTAACCAGATATTTGCAGGTGGTTCTGTCACATCTCCATGGGAATGTAAAGTTACCATTTAACTCTGTACCACACAACAAAATTTCAGACTTGTCCAAATTGAAAACATTTGCAGAAAACAAAATAAATGTGACTCAAAAACTGAAATTTGTGTTGGGAAGGGTAGAAAACATTGTGGGAAAAGGAGAAAATGCTGGTTACCAGCATTTTCTCCTTTTTCCCACAATGTTTTCAAAAGGCTTTTTGTTCAAACCCATGATTGTGTGGTAAAGAGTTAACCCTTCACCAAATGAACCTGTATTTTAAAGACCCAGAAGAAAGTTTTTGAAAACATTGTGGGAAAAGTAGCAATGCTGGTAACCAGCTTCTTCTCTTTTTTCTACCCTTCCATAGACAAATTCCATCCTTTGAACAACATTTAACTTCTCATCTGCAAATGCTTTCAGTTTTATCGTCTTGTAAAAAGTTAAAACAGTATCTTTTCATAAAAACTTGAGGCAGACAACCAACGTGTACTTGCAAAATATGGATAATCAGAGGAAACTATGGTCTTAGTTATCAATATAAGTAAAATAAGGCAGCAATAGGAGGCAATTTCTCCTTTTTCCAAATGCTTTTTTGAAAGGTGGTCTGGTCAAAGACAAAAAAAGTTGTCTGTAAGGCAACACTTACCTTTTTTTTCTGTTTATTTCCAACTTTAGCCAAAGCTATAAATCTTGTTACATGTCTCGCTGATTCTTGTAGAACTTTATGATTTCTGTATGGTTGTCTCTCATAGTGAACATCCTCCAGGCCACAAAAATGATATCGGGGTCGAAGTCTTAATGCCAGCTGGGATATGGTGTCAGATCCAACATTCTGTGAGTTAAACCCTTCCTGCAAAGGAACCATACTCCAACAATTAGGGATTTAATGCATCTCTGTGATGCATTATACCAAGCAAGTTTTAGGCTGGTCCAAATTGAAAGCATTTCCAGACGACATATCAAATTTAGCTAAAATGATGGTAATTGTATGTAAAATGTAGAAAACCTTGTGGGAAAAGGAGAAAATGCTGGTTACCAGCATTTTCTCCTTTTCCCACAACATTTTCAAAAAGATTGTTCCTCAGGGTTATTAAATCTCAGGATTGAGTGGTAAACAGTTAAAGCAAGCTAGAAAACGATTCGGCTCTCAAGTGAATTTGAGTAGATTTTTCAGATAGTATAGATCAAGATCAGACTGTATAAAATATGCAATATAATTCATCTTGTCCTCTATCTTGTGAGATATTGTGTAAGACTAAAAAGGGCCTTAAAATTATGACATAGGAGGATTTACTAACTGAAAATTATCCATTTTACTTAACTACCCTCAAAGGTAAACGCTTTACCAAAAGACAAAATTCTAGACTTGTCCAAACTGAAAGCATCTGCAGAAAACAAATACTGTAAATGGTGAAAGAAGTGATGGATTTGTCTCAAATAAGTTGGAAAACATAGTGGTAACCAACATTTTACTCCTTTTCCACAATGTTTTCAAAAGCATTCTTTACCAGAGTTGTTGACACACTGGATTGTAAGGAAAATATTTAACCCTTTACCACATAATCCCAAGTTTTAACGACCCTGAGAGAGTAAGCTTTTAAAATTATTGTGGGAAAAGGAGAAATGCTGGCAACCAGCATTTTCTCCTTTCCCCAAAATGATCTCTGCCCTTTCAGAGACAAATCTCATCATTCAAGTTGCATGAAATATGTTGTCTGCAAATGCTTTCATTTTCGACAAGTGTAAAATTTTATTGTCTGGTAAAGAGTTAAATGAGTAAAGATCACACATTTCTTGCTTTAAAATGTAACACTTTAAAGTGCTGCACAATAAGAAACACTTTGTATGTTGTGTGACAAAAAACAACAAAGCTAAAAAAAAAACTGACAGTGACATATCAATATGAGCAGCACTCTAGCAAACGGGGTTTAACTATTTACCACATAATAAAACTTTAGACTTGTCCAAATTCCAAAGCATTTGCAAATGCTGATTACCAGCATTTTCTCCTTTTCCCACAAGGTTTTCAAAAGGCTTCTTTCCTCAGGGTAGTTTAAACTCAGGACTGTGTGGTAAAGGGTTGAAGCATCTCTGTGCTGCATGGTGCCAAGCAAGTCATTACATAATTACAGATCCAAAAAATCCATTTAATCTAACAACCGACTGAATCATGAGGCAGAATGGTCCTTTGACATTCGGAAAATTGACCAATGACAAAAAGTTTCGACCCAGGTCAGGCTGCGCGGACTGCGCAGGCTGACCTGGGTCGATACTTTTTGCAAATGCATTAAACCCCCTTTTCACAGAGCATGGCTCATATGTGAGTTTCTTATTACCACTTCTGTTCCATATTTTTCAACACCTTTTGGCCATTGTGAAGTTATAAGAATATCGACTCCTTTAAAAGAACTGTCGTTCTTTACAGGATCCACCAGACTATTGACATCAATGGTGTTGAAATGAGTATCATCTGAAATAATATCCGACTCTCGCCCACTCAGGTACGCCAGTTGTAGCCCAGAGCTTCCAGTATATAAGCCCTTTTTACCTGTAAGTGACAAATGATTGCATAAAAAAACCCAACTTTTGTAATTCATCAGTACCTTACAGAGTTTGAATGTTTGAGGTTTACTGAACATTACTTCAGTCATGACAGGCCAACCAGTGTGTTCCTGGAGTTTCTTTTATCAGCACTTTAACTATTTACTGAATGAAAAGTTTTAAATCTGTCCATATTGAAAGCATTTGCAGAGGATAATATAAATGTGACTCAAGAATTGAAATTTTCTTTTGAAGGGTAAAAAAACATTATGGGAAAGGGAGAAAATGCTGGTTATGTTTTTAAAAAGCCTTTTTCATAAGGGTCTTTAAAACAGGATTGTGTGGTAAAGGGTTGAACAGCCCTCCTTTCCAGCAGCTTTCTGCTGTTCATTGACAAAAGAAAAATGAATCTTATCACAGTGACAAAAATCAAACTTCGAAAACTCGAAATTGAGTGGAAAAATGGTGAACTTGTCGGCTGCAGATGCTTACAAATTATATGCCTGTGTCTAAATCTTTTCTTTTGTTCACTACCATAATCTAAGCCACATGCTAGACATGATTTAGAAATCAGCCATGCTCTGTGAAAAGAGGGTTAAATGCATCTGCAAACAGTATCAAACCATGTCAGCCTGTGCAGTTTGCACAGGATGACATGTGTTAATATTTTTTCCTTTTTAGTAATTTCCTACATGTCCAAGGGCCAGTCTACCTCATGATTCAGTTGGTTGTTAGACAAAATGGATTTCTTGGATCCTTAATTATGAGATGACTTGCTTGGTGTATTGCATCACAGAGATATGTTAAAACCCCTTTCACAGCGCATGGCTCAAATACAAGCAAAATACCAACCAAGATATGTCACATTGTTACAAAGATCTGCACCCTGCATGTCCTCGTATTTCGACACATGTTCAGATGTGTTTGGTCCAAGCAGTAACACAGGTATGGGAACTGAAAGATTAAAATTATTTATCACATAAAACCACCTCCAGCAGTGTATTAAACCCATGACTTATTTTTGATAATACACTAGTGTATTATCATTTTTTGGTCCTGGTCCTGGTTAGTTTTGTAGTTATGAGCGTGTGAAGCCGACAAAGCCAACCACAGCATTTGCTGGATTTTGTACCACTTCACGGAAAATGACATTACTGTTGCTAAGATGTAGACAAGCAGAAAATGTTATGATTTTCATGTTTAATAACAATGAAGAATGCAGCATAAGTTATTTAACTCTTTACCAAACGACAATATTTTAGACTGGTCCAAATTGAAAGCATTTGCAGATGACAAAATAAATGTGACTGAAAAATTGAAATTTGTTTTGGAAAGGGTAGAAAACATTATGGGAAAAGGAGAAAATGCTGGTTACCAGCATTTTCTCCTTTTCCCACAATGTTTTCAAAAGACTTCTTTCACTGGGTCGTTAAAAGTCGGGATTGTGTGGTAAAGGGTTAAAGTAAACAAATTGAGGAAATATTTCGATTTACTCCCTGTAAAAACTGTTTCATTCCACTTTCCATGTAAACGCCACAGAACTATCTTCTGTAAACTACATCTGTAAACATGGACCCATGAACAATATACTGTATAGGCTAAGGTGATGATGCAGAATACTTATTTGTCTGCAATTTGGTCTATGTGACAAACAGAATCTAACATTTGTGTTTATGTATCATCAATGTTATCAAACTCATTGACTAAACATATATGATGCTCGTCAAAGCTTGAGTCATATAATTTTAGACAACTTATTTGATAAAAATGATCATACATAAATACTCATGTAAGATCCTCTACATAACAAAGTTTATAATATTACCAAATGATATCAACTAATCATTGTACAAACAAGACATCTTAGCCCTTTGCCACACAATCCCTAGTTTTTATGACCCTGAGGAAGAAGCCTTTTGAAATCATTGTAGGAAATAAAGAAAATGCTGGTAACCAGCATTTTCTTTGTTTCTGACTATAGTTTGCTACAACTCCACCTTCTGAGCTATATTCTAATTTGTTGTCTGCATGTTGCTTCCAATATGGACAAGTCCTAAAAAATTTCTGTTTGGTAAAGAGTTAAGGCTCTACAGACATCTTTGAAAAACATTGCAGGAAAAGGAGTAATTGCTTGATTTCTACCAACAACTAACAACTGAGCCATACTCTGGTAAAAAAGGGTTTAACCCTTTACCACACAATCCCGACTTTTAACAGCCCTGAGAAAGAAAGCTTTTGAAAACACTATGGAAAAAGGAGAAAATGCTGGTAACCAGCATTTTCTCCTTTTCCCACAATGTTTTCTACTCTTGCCAAAACACATTTCAGTTCTTGATTTGCATTTATTTTGTTGTCTGCAAATGCTTCCAATTTGGACTGGTGTAAAATCTTGTCGTTTGGTAAAGAGTTAATTAATCACCATGATGCATTGTACCTGGCAAGTCATCACATAATTATGGATCCATAAAATCCATTTAGTCTACCAACCTACTGGATCAAGAGGTTAACTAGTCCTAGTAAACCACATGCAGAAAATTTACAGAACGTTAACCCTTTCCCAAACCATGAATTTTAGACTGGTCCAAATTGAAAGAGATAGCAGACGACAATTTTAAATTTGATGAAAATGACAGAAAGTTCTCCAAAAGGGTAGAAAACACTGTGGGAAAAGGAGAAATTGCTCGTTACGAGCAATTTCTCCTTTTCCCACAGTGTTTTCAAAAGATTTGTACTGCAGACACGTGAAAACCAGGGCTTGTTTGGGAAAGGGTTAAGTGTCAACCCATGTCAGCCTTCAAGGACTGCACAGGCTGACATGGGTCAATACTTTTTGCAGATGCATTAAGCCCCCTTTTCAGAGACAAAGTCCAAAACGAATTCCATCATTGCAGATATGTTGGTCATTTGCAAATGATTTTTGATTGGAATAAGTCTAAAATTTTGTTGTCTACCTAAAAATTAACCCTTTACCACACAATGCCAACTTTAAACGACCCCTAGAAAGACACCTTTTGAAAACTTTGTGGGAAAAGGAGAAAACGCTGGTAATTAGCATTTTTTCCTTTTCCCACAGTGTTTTCTACCCTTTTTGAGACCTTTCTGCCATTTTCAATTGTCGTCTGCAAACTCTTTCAATTTTGACGCATTTCATCTTTAGACATTTATTTTGTCATCTTCAAGTGCTTTCATAATGGGCACCCCCAAGATTTTGCTGTCAGGTAAAGAGTTAACCATTTACTACACAATCCCAACTTTTAACGACCCTGAGAAAGAAGCCTTTTGAAAACATTGTGGGAAAAGGAGAAAATGCTGGTAACCAGCATTTTCTCCTTTTCCCACAATATTTTGTTGTCTGCAAATCCTTTCAATTTGGACTGGTCTACAATTTTGTCATGTGGTAACACAATCCCGACTTTTAACGACCCTGAGAAAGAAGCCTTTTGAAAACCAGCATTTTCTCCTTTTCCCACAATATTTTGTTGTCTGCAAATCCTTTCAATTTGGACTGGTCTACAATTTTGTCATGTGGTAACACAATCCCGACTTTAAACGACCCTGAGAAAGAAGCCGTTTGAAAACATTGTGGGAAAAGGAGAAATGCTGGTTACCAGCATGGAAATGGTAACCAGCATTTTCTCCTTTTCCCACAATATTTTGTTGTCTGCAAATCCTTTCAATTTGGACTGGTCTACAATTTTGTCATGTGGTAACACAATCCCGACTTTTAATGACCCTGAGAAAGAAGCCTTTTGAAAACATTGTGGGTATAGGAGAAAATGCTGGTAACCAGCATTTTCTCCTTTTCCCACAATGTTTTCTTTCCTTCCCTAGACAAATTTCAATTTTTAGTCACATTTATTTTGTAGTCTGCAAATCCTTTCAATTTGGACTGGTCTACAATTCTGTCGTGTGGTAATGAGTTAAACAAGTATGATACCTGCCCACTCCATAGAGTTACATACAAAATACCAAAAGTCTAGGACTGGTGTTTCCAGACAAAATCTTTCTGAAACTTGCGTTTCTAAACAATACAACGGCCAAAAGCCATCTGCTTTTGATTGGGATGAGTCTACCATTTTGTTGTCTGGCATAGAGTTACATACAAACTTTACAAAGTATCAAAAATCATACCTTTCTTGGCTCCAGATTTGTATTCTATCCACTGATCGTCACTGTCACCAAAAAAGTCTCCAACACAAAGCAGTAACTGCAATACAAACTTATAATGCATTTTGTGCTAACAGTACTCTCCAGCACACAAGTTACTGGTACTGACAAGGTGCAACCTTTAATTCTTACCATATGACAAAATTTTAGACTTGTCAAAGCATTTGCAGATGACAAATGAAAGGTGGCTAAAATGATGGAACTTGTTTTTGATCGGAAAGAAAACATTATGGGAAAAGGAGAAAATGCTGGTTACCAGCACTTTCTCCTATTCCCATGATGTTTTTATATGCTTTTTTCCTCAGGATCATTAAAAATCAGGTTTGTGTGGTAAAGGGTTAAAACCCACTTAATAGTTACATTTGAAAATTGTTAATTGACTTTCATTTCACTTTATTTCACTACAGTTGATGTGAAATATCCATTGAACATCTGTTATTTTGAAGACACTTTGTTAAATTTCCATTGATGAGACCACTTTTATAACAACCAACAACATAAGTTCAAGATCAGAACTGATGAAACTTACAGTTTCACCTCAACGAAAAAAAAAAAAAAATGAAACACAGAGAATACTAATTTTTTTTTTTTTTCATTTCTGGCACGTTTTGACAGGCAAAATGCAGAGCATAACCTTTAATCAGATGAACCAGCCCCAAGACACTCCATACTTATGATTGTCTGATGACAGCTGCAAAAATTTATCCAACTTTGTTCTAATCATGATGTGTATCTATTTCATTTCTTCATTCAGTTTCACATCTTGAAGTTTGATTGATATCTGGGTGGTTCATAAAACAACAATCTTTTACCAGTAAATTAAAAAGCCCTGTATAACCCTTGACCTCACAATCCAAAGTTTGAACAACCCTGAAAAACAAGACTGTTGAAAACATTGATGGAAAAGGGGAAGATGCTGGTAGCAGTATTCTACCATATCAAAGACAGAGATCATCCTTTCAGCTGAATTTTATTTTGTTGTCTGTAAATGCTTTCAATTTGGTCAAGTCCAATATTTTGCTATGTGGTGAATATGCATGTAGAAGAGACTACATGCATATTCACCAATAACCTGTCACAGTTAACCCTTTACCACACAATCCCTAGTTTTAACGATCCTGAAGAAGAAGGCTTTTGAAAACAGCGTGGAAAAAAGGACAAAATGCAGCATTTTCTCCTTTTCCCGACCAGCATTTTCTCCTTTTCCCGAAATGTTTTCTACTCTATCAATGACAGAAATCAACATTCTGAACTACATTTATTTTGTCGTCTGTAAATGCTTTCAATTCGGTTGTGTCCAAAAAGTTGTCGTTTTGTAAAGGGTTAAAAGGTGAATTACAACCTATTAAAATGGAATTAATTCAGTTCCCCCTTTTATCTATATATGTCCCCAATTCTATACTGTATGTGGTACAAATGTCTCGCATATTTTTAAACCGTGCCAGAACTCTGACCCTTAAGTCTTTACCACAAGACAAAATTTTAGACTAGTCCAAATTGAAAGGAATTGCAGACCACAAAATAAATGCAACTGAAAAATTGAAAATTGTTTTTGGAAGGGTAGAAAACATTGTGGGAAAAGGAGAAAATGCTGGTTACCAGCATTTTCTCCTTTTCCCACAATGTTTTCAAAAGGCTTCTTTCTCAGAGTCGTTAATAGTCAGGATTGTGTGGTAAAGGGTTAATATCTCTACCTCTAGTGGTATGAAATGTGATGGTGTACAAAAAAGAAATGACTAACATCAAATGGTCCACTCTTTTTCTGTATACTGTTAATTCTGGAAAATAGCACATCAAACTGGCCATTTACATCTCCACTCACTAATCTGAAAATAAAGAGACATACTGTGAATTCTTCACCAAACAACAAAATGTTCGACTGGTCTAACTTGGAAGTATTTGCAGACGACAAATATAATGTGGCTCAATGATTTATCTGGCTTTGAAAGTGCAGAAAACATTTTGGAAAAAGGAAAACATGCTGGTTGGCATTTTCTCCTTTGCCAAAAAGTTTTCAAAAGCTTCTATCTTCAGTGTTTTTAAAACTTCAGCTTGTGCAGTATGGGTTTAAAGTTATGTCCTTTCCAATTCTGATCTCAATCACATGTAAAATTAATACATTTACTTTAAATATGTGTAAGACTTTTGTACATCCAGGGACCTCTTTTGCATACTGACAATGTACAAGCCTGGTAACTATATCTACAAGTAGAATACATAGATTGCATGCACAACTTACAGTAAATGGCTCAAGTCCGACTGATCACTGTGATTTTCTTCATACCTACCAAAAATAAAGTATATTCCACCTTTCTAAAATTTTAAGAACTTAAATTCCTTACCAAACATTAACTCTCCTGGCCCTTTGTAAGTCAATTTTAATCAAATTATGACAAAATTTACGAAATATTCCGGGCGAAAATAGTCGTGGGGCGAACGGACGAGGGACGAACAAGTTTTTTTCCTTTTTTTTTTGTAGCAGGCTATTGCAGTTCTGGACACATGCTTATACTGTAATTCATAGAGGAAGAAATGAAATATTTCATTAATGTATAGAAAAAAAAAAATACATTCTCAAAGCTTTCTTGGACATTCTCGTCTGAATTTCACGAATTTCAGGTCGGACAATTTTTATATATATCGAAAATGATGGAAGCTGACATGTTGTCATCCCGAGGTTAATGAACAAGGGAAATCATTTGTTAAAGATATTTTGATTGATTTATCTCTGGAACTTGTTTTTTTTTTCCATTGCTGATATCAATTTGCCAACATGGAAAATTCTTTTTTTTTTGAAACAATAAAAAAACATGGAAAGGAACACCGAGTGAATTTTTAGGCTCTTAAAGTCTAAGGGAAAAAACTCATATAAATCATCAACTGTTTGATAAGAGTTACGTCCCTTCTCAAGCTCAAAACTGGTATCCTATACATTAAAAGCTTCTGTTAAGGATGGACATGCGGAATTTAATAACACATTGTCCGTTAATTAAAAAAAAAAAAAAAAGACCACGCTAAAATGGCAGCCTACTCTGCGTGTTTAAAAATAACGAGAGTAATGTCTGTCTGTCTGTCTGGCTGGCTGCCTGTCCGTCCGTCCGTCCGTCTGTCTGTCTGTGTAAGGTATATTATCTAAATGTGATACAATAAATTGTACCATTTATACGTTTGATGTAGTTTTTCTAAGGGGATGACTTCCTGGGGGCAATTTTCTAGGGGTAGTTTTTCGTGGGGGGGGGGGGGGGGGGGGGGGGGGGAGGTCAATTTTCCGCATCATCAGGGACCAGACTACATCACGATTCAGTCAGCTGTTAGACAAATTGGATCTTATGGACCCATTGTTACATGTATGTAATGACTTGCTTAATATAATTCATCACGGAGAAGCATTTAAACCCACTTTGCCAGAGCGCCGCTCATATATTTTAACCCCATGACCTATTACTTTATAGTCTACATGTGTTTTCAGACACAACACTTTGACAACAGCTGCTCCTTTTCGTACGATGAGTCGGATTAGCACTTAATCTTGTAAAATACAAATGAGCTATGCTCTGTGAAAAAGGAGCTTAATGCGTCTGTGAAAAGTATCGACACAGGTCAGCCTGCGACCTGGGCCGAAATTTTTCGCTATTGGTCAATTTTCTATGTGTCCAAAGATCTGTATACTTCATGATTAAGTCGGGTTGTTCAAAAAGGTGGCTACTTTTGGATTCATATTATGTCATGGCATAACTGGTATCATGTATTGCGGCGATGCATTAAGCCCCTTTTGTCAGAGCATGGCTCATATCTAATTGAGAATTTCATATTTCAAGTCTATGCAAAACAATGAGGAAAAAGCGGCAACTACTGGGGTAACTGACGGTTACTTTGCATTATTTCTCCTCATATTGAATCACAAAAGAGTTTCAATATTTCTATTTCAGAACTTCTTACGCCGCATAGTCTATCTGTCTTGTTTTTTCGCGCAAGCGTTTCTCCGTGGTGTAATTTCTTTTTGAGGCATGCTCTAGCAAAACGGGGGTTTAATGCATCCCCGTGATGCATTGTACCAAGCAAGTTATCCCATTAATGATGTATTTTGATCTATTTTGTTTAACAACCAACTGAATCATGAGGTAAAGTGGTCCTTTGACATGTAGAAAATTACCGGGGTCGATACTTTTTGTAGATGTATCAAAACCCCTTTATCACAGAGCATGGCTCATTTTTTTTTTTTTTTTTTTATAGATATAACATTAGACTGTGTAGTGATATACATGTATATGTATATACTACTCAAAATTTGATAGGGATCGCTTTTTATTTCTTAAATATCTCTTCAATGCTAAACCTAAGATAAGTGATTTCTTTCATACATGTAGATTATTCTAATGGCATACCTGACCTGTCCAGTAGATACTGATTTTTCACCTGTACTTGACTTGATATCCACCGAAAAAGTGATACCCATGAAAAAAAGGGTGCGCCATTGGCATGTACCTTCATGTACACATCCGTTATATTCAAACTTTGCTTCAAGCCTTGTGCATGGTAACATTTATTTCAAAGCTAGCATTGGGTATGGCTTACTTACGAATAAGACAGCGTCTTGACGCCGAAGAGATGAATAGGGGGATAGGGATGCTTAAGGCTGGGCGTTCCCAAAGGCATGTGGCAGGTGTCCTTGGGGTGTCCCAGAGCACTGTTGCAAGGATGTGGGAACGGTTTCGAACTCATGGAAATGTCAGGTATAGTCATGGGGGTGGTCGTGAGAGGGTCACAACTCAGCGTGAAGACCGTTTTAATGTCGTCCAAGCGCGACGTCAGCGCTTTGTTACGGCTACCGCCCTGCAAAATGACTTGCAGAATGCCACTGGCGTAAGAATTTCTCCGCAAACAATCAGATACCGTCTTCATAGAGCTGGCATGAGGGTCAGATGACCACCAATCCGCATTCCATTGACGCGAAACCACATCCAGGCTCGTCTCCAATGGGCGCGCGCTCACGTCAGATGGACGTTGAATAACTGGACCCCAGTACTATTCACTGACGAATCCAGATTTTGTGTGGACTTCACTGATAGACGGGTCCGGGTATGGAGATCGTCCAATGAGCGTTTCGCACCCGTATGCGTTGCTAACCATGACCGTTTTGGCGGGGGTCAGTCATGGTGTGGGCGGGTATTAGCATGCAGGGAAAAACGGACCTGTATATCGTTCAAAACGGCACATTGACGGCTGCACGATACATCAATGAGATCTTAGATGTGTATGTTCGCCCATACGCCGGTGCTATAGGCCCTGATTTCATTTTGATGGACGACAATGCCCGTCCACACAGGGCACGGGTCACCAACGAGTACCTGCAGACAGCAGCTATAGAAAGAATGGACTGGTCAGCAAGGTCCCCAGACCTTAATCCAATTGAACATGCCTGGGACATGCTGCAGACTGCAATATCTGCCGGCCCAGTCCAGCCAACCACGGTTCCAGAGCTTCAACAGGCACTACTGGACGAGTGGGCTCGAGTCCCACAACAAAGCATTCGAAGGCTTATTAGCAGTATGAGAAGGCGATGCCGAGCAGTTATCCAATCAAATGGCCACCACACACGATACTAAAGCGAAATTCAGGCACCCTACTTGATTTTTCCAAAAAGCCTCATTTGATTACCTTTCCGTGTTATCCCGGATTATTGCCCCTACCAAGTTTCAACCGCTGTTCCGCTTCAAGAGTTTGTCGGCTCATTCCTTTTTTTGCACAAAGCTGATGTCAAATTAACAAATTTTCAGAATCACAGCAAATATTTTAACGTTTCAACCTTATGTAAGGAATAAATACAATCTTATAAGTGATCCTTATCAAATTTTGAGTAGTATATACATGTATATATATATTATGTATTGAATGGCGTTTTATGCCGTCGGCAACGGAATGTCGGTCACGTCGCCGCGATACCTTTCTCAGTACTTTATGGCCTACCTTCATTTCGCCAGTGCCAGGCAAAGACTCTGAAGTGCCATTGCCCATGGACCCTCCCATAAGACCCGTGCCGCAACTAGGGATCCGGTCGGGGCATCCTGGGTCCTTATTCACCAATCGTTGTTAACCCTCAAAGACCTGGAACCGATTTTCGTTGTTTTTGCAGACAGTGCAGATCAAGATCAGAATGCACAAAACGTGCAGCCTGATCTTGATCTACACAGTGTTACACATTTTAGTGGAAATAGCCTTGAAAAAGCGATATTTGAAGCTGATTTTCTTTGTTTAAAAGGGCCAAATCATTAAATCGCTTTGAGGGTTAAAGAACATTCTTAGTCATCCTCGAAAATTTTCTAAATTCGAAAGTAACACAACTTCTGACTGGCTAAAACAAATTGTTTAGCCAATCAGAAGCTGTTTTACTTTCTAATTCTAAAATTAGACCAAGAATCCGAAAATGGTTGATGAATACGAACAGTAATCATAAATCAAACGCCGTTGCTACTACTCCACAAGGTCCTTAGCCCTATAGCTCGGTTGGTAACTTACAGGGCTTAAAACCAGGGAGGTACTGGTTCGATTCCCCAGCTCCGCTCATTTCTTCCCGAGGTTTGATGATAGTCATTGCGACAGGATTTATTCCTCTCTCACCGCCAAACATTATTTCCACGATGTTTAACCGTTTGCCACTCAATCCCGAGTTTAAACGACCTTGAGCAAGACAGCTTTTGAAAACATTGTGGGAAAAGGAGAAAATGCTTGTATCCAGTATTTTCTTGTTTTCCCACAATGTTTTCTAGTGTTTCTAATAAAATTCACATCCTTTGTGCCGTATTAAATTTGTCGTCTGCAAATGCTTCCAATTTGGACTAGTCTAAAATATTGATGTTTTGTAAAGAGTTAAGCGGAAAAGCAGCCGATAGCAATGGAATAATATGCAAGGTAAAGAAACCCCGGGAAAGCATGGATGGGTGTACTGTTGCTGCGATTTGCTCTGAAATAATGTTAGAGACGGCGTTAAACACCATTTAAACAGACAATTAAACTCAGCCAGGACCCCGGTGGGTTGAAGGACCGTGAATCCCGGAGATATGACTTCGTCAAAAAATGCACAAAAAATGCACTTTACGTATCTACAAGATATATGCGCCGCTTGAAATGATTTTTTTTTTATCCTTTGACTGGTTCACGCGACACAATGGGCTTTTGCGGATAGTATAGATCAAGATCATACTGTCTGTTCTTGGATCTACACTGTCCGACACGGTGAGATTTTTCCTGGGAAAAAAAAAAAACATTTGAAAACTCAAAATTGTTCTTTTTTTTATTACGTGGCTGGAACTGTTTGTTGAATACGAGGGTTGTTAAAAAATTGTCCGGATTTTGCCCTGTAAAAATTTATTTTCGAAGCAATCATGCTAAATTTTACATCATTCTCTATCGGAGTTCAATCCACACATGTCTATGCCTATTTGATATACTTCTGTCATAAAATGCGCTCGCAGTTGCCATCGAAAATGCCATGGTAACGTGTTCCTGGCGCAGCGCAAAATATTATATCTATACTCCCCCTTCTTCTGTACATATTGTTTCTCTCGTAACCGTTGACATTATGAAATTTAAGCAGAATACAAGATTTGGCGCTACTTACGTCGTGTGTAAATTTGACATCATGACGATTAAATGCTTCGGAAAATCGCGTTTAAATAGCGTTGGAGTAAACGTTTGTAACGTTAAAGATGGCGTCAACTGACCGCCTGGAAATTCGGTCCATAATAAAATTTTGCCAGCAGCTAGGAGAAACACCGACAGACACTAAGTCTTACAAAAAAGTTATCACGGCGAAAGGGAAGAATTCGATCTCCCGGTCACTGGTGTTTGATTGGCATAGACGCTTCAAAGAAGGGGAAGAGTGCATTAACGACCGAGAAGGAAGAGGTAGAAAGAAGGAAATTCCGGCGACGTTGGTGACGTCCATCGGCGAGGCCCTCAGGCGAGATCAGCGTTTAACAGTGCGGACCATATCATAGACCTTCGACATCAGCGTTGGAAGTGTCCATTCAATTCTAACTCATGAATTGAAAATGACAAAGGTAAATTTAAACAAAAAATGTTTAATTTTAAAACGGATACGAACATAAATTATGTATAAACTGTAAAATGTATAGCTATTAAAACAATATCACATATCTAAAATTTATGATTGCGATTGTTATGATGAATTTAGATGATTCAAAATATACTTTTGACTGGTTTCAGGTCCACGCACGATGGGTTCCTCGCCTTTTGAAAGATGAGGAGAAGCGGCGCGAGTCAGCGAGTCCCGGGCGTTTCTGCGGAGGGTCGACAGAGAAGTGGAAACATTCCTATCGCGCAATATCACCAGTAGTATAGGGAGCTAGACTGGGTCAGACCGACCCAGTCTAGCTACCCTGAGGGAGATTTTGACCTAGGGTAACTACCCTCGGGTAGTTACCCTAGGTCAATTCCGGTCGATTTGGGAAATTTTTGGACGATTTGGGTAAAAAAATGGCTAAATTAGTCAAGGTATTGGTTATCTCCCCTGATTAGAAATAACCCAGTCTAACTACCCTGAGGGAGGTTTTAACCTAGGGTCACTACCCTCGGGTAGGTAAACTAGGTTACTTCCAATGGGTCAGAAGTCATTGACAATTTGAAGAAAAAAGATAGATTTTTCATGGTAGATGCTTAGCCCTGAAAAGGGCTGTTTTGTTTGGAGATTGTGTTTTTTCTCTCTACTGACAGCTTTTCTTCGTTTTTTTGGGGATTTTTGGGATTTTGAAGTCATCGAAATTATCAATGTTTTTCCCGTATTTACCCTGTCCTGTCAGTATCGGTGAAGCTCTCTTTTGGTCAACTTGCCGCTTGTGGAGATGGCTATCGTTTTCCTCTGATTTTCGTTTTGTTGTTCTTCTCGGTTGATTTTCTTTTGGTTGTTTTTCTTTCTTCACAACAGCTACGATAGAGTCCACTAGCTTGTGAAGATTTGTCTTATCGAAGTCAAACTCCACAGGAATCTTTACTGGAACTGCTGAAATGCTCTGAGTTTGATAGCGTAGTGTCTCAATGTTTTTCCATAAGCGTTCGGTGTTTGTGTTTAAAGTTTTAATCTCCTCCAAATGTTTGTTGAATGTTTCCAGTTCTTTTAAGATCCGAGGCAGCATAGAATCTTGTTTCGAATTTAACTGTTTCACCTCTTCGTAAATGTTATCCAATACAGTCGTCGGATTGATGATTGCTGAATTCATAGCTGATGAAAGAATGTCTCCATTGTTTTCCACTGGAAGGAAAGCATCTAAGTTGAAATCGTTTAAGTTGTATTCCATATTGATTTTTAACTTCCGAAATGTTCGAGAGCTATGAGTCAAAATGATGAATGTATGGGAAAAATCGGTGTTTTTATACGCCAACAGGAGGATTAACCTATTTTGACTTGGAATTAACGTTAACCAATCGTTAGTTTCGTTACATTTTTTTTGGATTTGATACTCTTAGACGTTGTAGATAGATCATATAGTACGTTATGTTCTATCTACATGCTCTCGCCCATGTTCGCGCTTTTAATTCTAACGCAAAGTAGGTCAATCCACCTGTCAAGCTATAAAAGAGACAGCGTTTTTTATTCTTTTATTAATTCATTTCACGATGAAGAATTTCTTCCGCAAGTTGTTTTGTTGGAAAAAGATGAGAAGGGAAGAAGTGAAAAGACGAGAGGAGAAACAGCGGAGAAGAGAGGTAGAAGAAAGGTTAGAGGAGGAGCGAAAGATGAAGAAGTTCAGGGTGCTTTGCGAGTTCTTCGCCAGGAGAGGCCATGACTGGAGAACCCGCACTCCAATGATTCAGATGGGGAATATTTACCCTAGTCTGAAGGAGTTTGTGCCACCTACAAATAATTGTGCTTGGGTGGCAAAAATGAATAAGCTATATCCTTCACTGAAATGGTAAAGTGTATAGCTTATTTAGCTAAAAACAGCCCTTTTCAGGGCTAACCATTTACCAAGAAAAGAACTTTCTTTTCAAATTGTCAAAAACAAAAAAAGTCAAGTCCTATATGTTTTTTATATCTTTTATTTTAGAACTTTGAACTGTAAAAAATAAATGAAAAAACTTTTTTTCACATAGCCTGTTTTTCTTTTTTCTTCGGAATGTCATAGAACTTTGAACTGTAAAAAAGACAAAATGAATGAAAAAACTTTTTTTCACTTAGGCTGTTTTTCTTTTTTTCTTCGGAATGTCAGATTCACATTTACTCTTACGTTTTTTTCCCCTTTCATTGTTTTTTAATACCATATCTGGACACATTTCATTCCCGTGTTTTGTCGATTTGCAAAAGAAACAGTTGTTTTTGTTGTTTTGTCGTTTTTTCTTCTTTTCGTTGTTTTGACGTTTTTCCTCTCGTCTTTTTTCTATCAACACTAAATCTTTTGGTTCTTCCTTCCCGTTCGAACAACTCGACTCTGCAGAAAATTCGTTTTTTGTGGAATCTATGAGATTTTGTTTGTCCAGATTTTTCCGTAAAGTCTCTAATTTATCTGCTATTTTACAGATCTCTGAATCCTTGATATCCGTGTTGTCAGTCTGCATGTCTACGGTCTGAGTTTCAATGGATGATGTATCCTGTGGTGAACTTTTTTCCCATGTATTTTCATTGCAGAATGATTTGCAGAATGAATTTACTGTCCCGACGTATTTCATATGTTGGAGTTTGACAGCTGTTGGTGAAATTTTGATGTCATGGCTGAGTGGGTCCACATAGACAAAAACATTTTCTCCTGTCTGCTTTTCTTTTTCTGGACATTGTCTGGCCCAATGCCCTGTTTTGTTGCACGTAAAACAAATATTTGTTCTCATGCCATCCACCCCATATCGTTTATCGATCGTTGTTTGATCCAAAACTCTGTAGCTGGTCATGCGGTAAACATCTTTTTCTGCTAAATGTTGTTGGGATAAAAATGATCCCACGTAGACGCCGTTATGTTTAACTTGATACTTTGACGGAATATTGCTGATCTCATAATCGTGGGTGTATGGATTAACATACAATGCCATCCTCTTTCTAAGCGGTGATGTATTTTGCAGCTTGAACTCGCTCATTTTCTTTTATCAACTGTACTATCTGAGATTGGTCAGAGGAATAATGAGATTTTCACAGTCGATGTCTCTATTTATACACTACTGCAAGGAAAGACTCAATAAATTGTTAGGTTTTTTTCGCTTCCCACATTTCTGTCTTCTCAGTCAGAGGTGAAACGATGGCTAAAAGAAAAAGAATAGTAGATTATTCAGACAGCGATAGTGACGATGAGTCATTTCCACCAAAAAAGAAAAAATCTTTACCGTTGAAAGAAGAAAGTGATAGTGACGACGAGTCATTTCCACTAGCAAAAAAGAAAAAAAACTGTACCATTGAAAGAAGAAAGTGACAGTGAAGATGATATCTTTTCACCAAATATGTTCGTGGATAAAAAAGAAGAAAACAACAGCTCTACTTTGGATATGAAAAGTCTATATGACTTAATAGAAAGGGGAAAAAAGAAGTCAAGAAAATTTAGAACAGAATCACATGTATTGTCAGTGAGTTTTAAGAAATTTGAAGAATTATCACCCCAGAGGCTGCTTGGATTATTTGACGATGTTACCCATGAAATCATTCGAAAGTTAAATGCTAACCCGACAGATATGATTAGAATTAGTATCGATCATCCTTCATTGGAGATGGGGATTCATATTCCCTTTTTAGCTACAGATCAGCTGCAAGGTGAAACTATATTGAATGAAATTGAACGAGTTTTACAGTCGAATACAGATTTTGTCTTGAACGATGGATCCATGACATTTGACATTACACATACAATACCTCCATGTGGTAACGGAAAAGTGAAATATAATTCGTCGGAATTGGATTCAAAGGTTTTTGCCAAGAAGAAACAATCGGTTATTCAAATTAACAACCGTGATCAATTATGTTTTGCAAGAGCCGTTGTTGTGGGAATTTGCTACAATGAACGTGAAAACAACGAAGCGTGGAATAGGAGATGGAATAATATTCGTCGTTCAGACCACGCTCTTCAAAAGACTGAAGCCGAGAAATTGATGAATGAAGCTGGAGTTTTACCAACACAGTCTGTAGGAATTGATGAATTCAAAAAAATTCAATTGTTTTTGTATGAAAAAGACTATGTCATTAAAGTTCACGACCAGCATTCCAAAACGAGGAAAATATTTGAACATCCAGAAGTGAAAACCAATAGTAAGATCATACATTTATACTTCCATCAAAACCATTATGACTACATAAAATCCATCAAAGGTTTTTTTTTGTTGTACATATTATTGTGAGTTCTGTGATGTTGGTTACTCTCAGCGGGAAAATCATGCTTGCTCAAAAATCTGCAAAGGTTGTTATCGTGAAGGAAAATGTCCATCAGAATCCAAAGAGTATGTCTGCTCCAAGTGTCATAGACGATTTTTTAGTGTTTTATGCTTTGAAAATCACAGAAATGTTCAAGGTAAAGAAAAGAAATCCATTTGTGAATTAGTGAAACTCTGTTCAAAATGTGGTGTACAGTATCTTACCAGAAAGAGAAATCATATCTGCAATGGAAAGAAACGGTGTCATATCTGTAAGAAAATTGTTGACTTTTCTCATCGATGTTATATTCAACCTTACCAAAATAAGACGAATCATAACAGCGATGACGAGACGAGTTTTTCTGTAGTCAAAAAACCACAGTTCATTTTCTTTGATTTTGAATGCAAACAAGACACAGGGGTGCACATCCCGAATTATTGTATTGCACATAGAGTATGTGATGATTGTATCGATAAACCACTTGATTTTCATTGTTCTACATGCAGTGAATTTGAAGAGGGTAGGGAAGTTATTTTTCAAGGAGAAGAAACTTTGAGTCAATTTTGAAGTGGCTCTTTTCAAAACATCACAAAGGAGTCACGGCTATGGCCCATAATTTAAAAGGTTATGATGGCCAGTTCATTCTTAACTATATTGTCAAAGTTGGGTTAAAACTTCCAAAATTGATCATGAATGGAAACAATATTATGAAGTTAGAATTGAATGGCGTGCGTCTGATCGACTCCTTCAATTTCATGAACTTTGGGCTGGCAAAATTTCCAGCCACATTTGGTCTTCAAGAAATGAAAAAAGGTTACTTTCCTCACTGGACAAATACAGATGAATTTTGGAGTTATATTGGACCATATCTGGATATGTCTTATTACAAACCCGACTCAATGTCTGAAGAGGGTAGGTCGAAATTCATAGTCTGGTATAATGACAAAGTTCAAAAGGGTGAGGAATTCAATTTTCAAAAAGAGATGGAATCGTACTGTAGGTCAGATGTCGATATCCTAAGACGAGGATGTGCTGAATTCAGAAAGCTGTTTATCGAACAGGGTGGTATTTGTCCATTTTTAGAGGCAATCACCATCGCCGATGCCTGTAACAAAGTCTGGCGAAGTAAATATTTGCCAGGAAATCAAATTGCTATCATTTCAAGTAAAGATTCGTCCAGACGTCGTTTTTCTATGAAAGCGATACGCTGGATTCAAAGCGTAGCTCAGGAAAAAGGTATTAATATTCGCTATGCAAAAAATGGTGGGGAAGTTCAAATCGGAAGATATACTGTAGATGGTTTTCACCGTCAATCAAACACTGTCTATGAATTCCTTGTGGATTTGTATCATGGTTGTACTGTATGTTATACAGATCGAAAACAGATCAACCCCATCAATGGGAGACCTATGTCTGAATTGTACGAACATACTTTTAAACGTATAGCAGATATCAAAGAAATGGGGTATAATGTAGTGTACATTTGGGAGCACGAATTCGATGCTAAGATGAAGGATAAAGAGTACAAAAAACTCATTGAAAAGTTATATCCACATTGGGACCCCATCGATCCGAGGGAGGGATTGTCTGGGGGAAGATGTAATGCAATAAAAATTGGCTACGATGTTGATGAAAAAAGCAAGAAGGAGATCAAGTACATTGATATCTGTTCTCTGTACCCTTATGTTTGTAAACATAAATCCTATCCTGTGGGTCAGCCAGAAATTTTGTCTAGTGAGAATATTGACATGAACAATATTCGTCAGTATGAGGGTTTAATCAAATGCAAAGTTTTACCTCCAACTGATTTGTTTCACCCCGTTCTTCCAGTTCACTGTAACAATAAAATGATGTTTCCACTCTGTATGAAATGTGCAGAAGAAAGTTCAAACATTTGTATCCACAGTGAAGAAGAGAGGTCTTTGGTTGGAACTTGGGTTACTTTTGAATTATTCAAAGCTCTTGACTGTGGCTATCAGCTAATACAAGTGTATGAAATCTGGCATTTCAGTTCTGTGTCAGATCAGTTCTTTAAAGGCTATGTTGATAATTTCTTGAAAATTAAGCAAGAAGCCAGTGGTTACCCAAATTGGTGTCAATCAGCCTCGGAAAAAGATCAATTCGTTTGTGAATATGAGAAGGCAGAAGGGGTTCGTCTTGATCCAAGTTGTATTCAAAAAAATCCTGGGAGAAGATCGTTTGCTAAGATTATGTTGAACTGTCTTTGGGGAAAATTAGCCCAGCGTGAAAAAATGACTCAGACGGAATACATCAGTGATCCGTCTAAATATTTCGAATTAGTCACCAATCCCAATTTCATTGTAAAGCATGTAGAAATCTTTGACGAGAACTGTCCATTCATCTTGGTTAACTATGAATCAAAATTGGAACATATTGATACCCACGCTACAGCCAACGTGGTAGTAGGGTCTTACACCGTTCTTGAAAAGTTAAAAGATAGAGTTCTGTATTTCGATACAGATAGTTGTATGTACATTCATGATCCTGAATTATGGACTATGAAAAAGTTTATGGAGAATTTGTTCGACAACACACGCTCGATGAACAAGTACAGTCTGATATTAAATTCAACTGTTTGAAACTTTGGATAGATAGATTGAATAAGGGAGCTGCAAAAGGAGAAACATCCTGCAAACTGTATTCCATACACAGTTTTATTATGATGTTGGTGGACGACTCAGGTTCAGATCCCATCCTCGAAGCTTTTTTAGTAGGTTGGTGGTGGAAAGATCTCATTACTGCTAAACAGATGTATAATTTCAGTAATCAAATGCAAGCCACAAGTCGATGGGTATTCATTATCATAGGAAGAACAGAAGAAAGTTTTCTGAACGTCCTGAAAATGAAATCAGTTCTGTTTGACTTTCACTTACGCTACAAAAGAGGATCCATTCAAGGCAGTGAGGAGACAGTGGATACCCTGGAAGGGTATATTCTATTTGATAGAGATGTCACAAAAGAAACCGTATATTCATCTCTTTCAACAAAAAACGTTTTTAAACATGTTTTTCCATCTAGTGGAGTACGTCATTACAGTGAAATGGATAGCGTATATCCAATGTCTTTGGGTAATGATCAGCTGCACAAAGTTATTGTGGAACATGAAGACAAGTGGAAAAATCGCGGTATTTGTGAATTTGCATTGTAAAAAAAAATGTTATATGCTATACTGTAAGAAATGTTTCATTGTAAAAAAAAAAATGTTTTTTCATTGTTCACCTCTGTTCAATAAAAATGCTTTTATTTTCATTGATATTGTCATTTTATCAATAGCCTTTAACGAGAAAAGTAAAAAATATGGATGTACAATCCATATTATTTCAACACCCTTGTAATATTTTCATCACAGGACCGAGTGGTTGCGGAAAAACAGAGTTCGTTCATAAATTAATTGACTATCGAGAAGACTTGTTCAACATCGTTCCTGAAAGAGTTGTTTGGTGTTACAAAGAATGGCAGCATGCATACAATCTTATGCAAGAAAAGTTCAATTCACAGTTCAAATTGATAAAATTCGTGGAGGGAATTCCTGACGATGAAAACGAAATTGTCAGTGATGTATCTATTTCACATTTAATTGTCTTTGATGATATGTTGGGTGAGAAAGATGAGGAAAAAATTAAACTTTGGTTTACAAGAAAAGGACACCATCGTAATGCAAGTGTGATTTACATCACGCAAAATATGTTTCAGTAATCGAAATCGAGTCGAACCATTAGTCTTAATTCCAGATATATGATTTTATTTCGAAATGAACGAGATAAGAATCAGATTAAAACACTAGCTCACCAAATGCAAGCCCCACATTTGTTACCTGCTTATGAAGATGCTACATCGATGGATCATGGTTATTTAGTCATAGATTTTCATTCACAAACAAATAAAGAATTAAGACTACGAGCAGATATATTTCATCGTTGGCGTACACAAGGAGATGAAAGAGGACCCATTATTTATTCTCCTGCTTAAAAAAAACTTTATGCAAAACTCTTGCTTAAAAGAGAATTACATTTTGAACATAAATCATTTTTATGATTCACACCCGTGAGTAAACATGGCTTTACCATCCACACCGAGTTCAGTTTTAGCTGCTTTGCGAAATTTAAGTCAACAAACCGATAGACATGAAAGAGAAGCTGTGTTAAAAGCAGGATTAAAAGAAATTTTAAAATGGTTTACGTTGGTTGCTCAAAACATCATTGAAAATAAAATCAAATTACCAAAACAAACCACAATGTACATGACAAAACATAGAACAGATATTGAACGGCTAGCAGATCCATCCATAGACGAGGAAAGTAAACGTAAAATCATATTAAAACCTGGAGGGGGAGGATTTCTAGGTGGTGTTATTATCAGAAGCTTACTGAGATGGGATGGAGTAAAAACCATCAGAAAATTTGGAGTTGAAAGACAAACTCGAAAACGTGTTCCACGAAAACGTGCACCGCAAAAGAAGAAATCTCCAAAAAAGAAAAAATCTCCAAGAAAGCGTGCTCCGCAAAAGAAGAAGCCTCCGAAGAAAAAATCTCCAAAGAAAAAATCTCCGAAAAAGCGTGCTCCACCAAAGAAGCATGCTCCAATTACGATTGATGAAAGATTTATTACTACCCGAAAACGAACCCCTGTAGCAAGTAGCATTTCAGAACATCAACAATATCCAAAATCTAGAGAGGAAATACTTGGTGAAAGAATGCGGAATTACCAAAGAAAGTATTCAAGATTTATATTACCAGGCAAAAAATTAGCGTTTCAAAGAATTCCATCCGTCGCTTGGTCTCCAAATACATTGGCTAAACATAAAAAAGGATTAAGAAAATATAGACGGATGATAGAAGATATGCTGCGATATAACATCGGAACAGGAAGATATAAACTTGACGAAAAAAATCAGGTGCTTGACCTTGGGAAAGGAAGATCCGTTCCCGTGGATTCGTCCATGGCTAGCGCTGATACATTGATTGATGCTCTCTATTCACAGTTTTCTTAAAAAAGTAATTCTGACTGTAAAAGACAGTATGTTAAAAAGTTTTCTTTTGTAAAAAAAGACAGTATGATAAAAAACATCAGGTATAAATGATAGCGACATGGACGTTGTATTATCATTTAATCCGATATCGAGTTAAAGTCAACATGAAAAGGAAAACGCCTCTGATAAAAAAACATGGTTCAATGGTTATGGCCATGATGCAGGCTACACCAAAAATACGTAAAAAACTTGCAAAAGATTCATCACCAGAAGTGATAAGATGTATATCGGAATGTTGTCATAACGTTTTAAAAGGCAATGTACATTTATCATCAGCTCAGAAGAAGAAATTGTATTCAAGCCGACAACATATCAGACGTTTAGCTTCGAAATCGGCTTCTGTAAAAAATAAAAAACAAATATTAAATCAAAAAGGTGGATTTCTTTCATTACTTGCACCTGCATTATTGCCATTGTCAGGAAAAGCCGTTATCGGAGGAATAGGAGGGGCACTTAAAGCCTTATAGATAAAAAATCTTGTAGATAAAAAATCTTGTAGATAAAAAATCTTGTAATAAAAATCGCATCATGTCTGTTAAAAAAATGGTTATCGTGCCTTATCAGGTTTTAGAAAATATGAATCGTTGGAAAGACGAGCAATATCATAAACCTCGTTTACCACCCAATCCGCAAGTTGTGGATGCAGCACATCTTCGGCAGGATATGGGTCATATTTTACAAATCACTGATTTGTCAGAAACAGAAAAGGCTCAAAGGTGTGGTGAAACTTTGTTTAAGTTACAAAATTCGCTTCAAAAAGCAAGACCAACTTCGTTCAACTCACTTCCATCGACAAAAAGTGATGATAGTATACAGAAATCAGCATCTGTTACCTTGCATGATCAAATTTTGCAAAGCGTACCAAAAACCATGAAAAGAAAAGCTGAGTTACTTTTGAGTATGATAAAAGATAACAATAATTTAACTTGGGACGAACAAGGAGTCGTGTCATACAAAGGTGTACGCATTCATGGTTCCAATATCATCGATCTTATCAATGATACAATTCGTCAGAGAAAAGGTACCGAACCCAGAGGATGGAAAACTTTTTCAAAGGCATTACACGAAAGCAATATACCGCGAGAAGTTATTGGTAACTCAAATAGATGGAGATGGATGCAAAAAGCTCAAGATAAATCACTGAGTAAATCAGTGAGCGAAGATGAAGAATCCTACGGTGGATCCGATCACTTATTTCACACGCCAAAAAGCGTACAAAAAAGTGCAAGGAAATCGCTTACAAGAAGTGTTAAAAAATCTGCGAAAAGAATAAAAGAATCATCTCCATACATGAAACCCGAAGAAAGAGAAAGACTGAGGCAATTCTATACTAAAGAGTTGTTAACTCCACCAAAATCTATAAAAAAAGACCCCTAGCCGTAAAACGCTTCAGTCATGGGAATCCTGGTAAAGCCTAAACTTGATTACAAACTTGATTACGTGTTAAGAAAATTGTTTTATGATCCCAAAAGTACTGTCGCATTTACTGGAATAAACCAATTGTATCACGCTGCAAAATCTGTTTTGAAAGGAATAAGATACAAAGATGTTCAAGAGTGGTTACGAGGTGAATCCACCTATACCTTACATAAACCAATCCGTCGTCGTTTCAAAAGACGAAAAACTATTGTAAGTGGTATAGACTATCAATGGCAGGCTGATTTGGCTAACATGCAACATTTAGCAAGACAAAATGATAACAAGAAATATTTACTTTGTATAATTGACGTGTTTTCAAGATTTTCATGGGTTATCCCTATTCCAAATAAGATGGGAAAAACTTTGATTCGAGCATTTCAATCTATTGTTCAGAAATCAAATCGAAAACCTTTGTCACTTCAAACAGATAAAGGTTCAGAATTCAAAAACAGACTGTTTCAGCAATACTTGAAAAAGAATCAGATTCATTTCTTTACCACTGAAAATCCAGAGACGAAAGCAAGTATTGTTGAAAGATTTCAACGAACTTTAAAAACGAGAATGTGGAAATACTTTACGTACAAGGAAACAAGACGTTACATTGACGTATTGAATTCTTTAGTTAAGAATTACAATCATACTTTTCACAGAAGTATCAAAACATCTCCTGCAATGGTAACAAAATCAAATGAGGCAGAAATTTCGAAAAATCTCTATCCTCGTTTATCGACAATTGCAATGACAAAAAAACCAAAATTCAAAATTGGAGATCGTGTTCGTATCAATAAAACAAAACGTACATTTGATAAGGGTTATTTACCAAATTGGACTCAAGAAATATTTGAAATCACTCATGTTAACAAGACATTTTCACATATCACCTATAAAATAAAAGATTTAGAGGGTGAACAAATTTTGGGGACTTATTATGAATACGAACTTCAACTGATAAAAGATGATGAAATTTATGAAATTGATTCAGTTCTTGATAGACGTACAAGACGTGAGGGTAAAAAAATAATCAAAGAAATAAAAGTCAATTGGAAAGGTTATCCAAAAAAATTTCAAAGTTGGATACCAGAATCCCATTTGATATCTTGATTGGAAAAAAGTCTTATCTACAAGATTTTTTATAAATAAAAAGACAATACAATTATGATAAATTCGCAGTCAAACATTGAGACTGGGACAGAAAGTGTCGATAGTGTTAGTACTAAAAATTACAACTGCTGTGGAAATCGTGTTCCAAAGAATCAGTTTACGTATATTTCACAGATATTAGTCATTTACGCAATTATTGCAACCTCAATAGTACATTTAAGTATTCAAAGTCAAGATCGTGAATTGTGGTTGATACTGTTAAGCAGTTCACTCGGGTATATTCTTCCATCTCCGGGGCTAAAATTCACAAAGTCTGGACAAAAAACAACTAGTGGGGTTGATTTCGTTGACAGTAAAAAATACTAAATCAAAAAATATTTAAAAAATGAATTCGTTTTATCTTACTCTACCTAGCGATAGTTCCATAAAACTTTATCCAAACAACACACAGTGCTGTTTTAAAGTTCATTTACCAAAAACAATTCATATTGACAGGGAAAATTGGGAAGTTGCATTAGTTCATCTTATTACCCCCTCTCAGTTTTTAAACATAAGTGAAGAAGAAGCGAAGTTCGAAATTATAACTGCAGATCTTAATTTATACAATGCAGCAGCAGCGGCAGATAAAAGAAGAGATAATATGAAGATGATTCCATTAAAACGAAACGCAAAAGGTGAAGTAGTAAAATGGTCAATTGGATTTAATTTTCCACCGGGTAGTAACACTTCACCAAAACATGTTATAGAGGTAAAGGAAGAATTGATTCAAAATAACCTAAGTGAAATCTTTCAGAAGCATTCAATCGGGGTGTCTATTAGCTATTCAACCTCAAGCAAACGTCCGAAATTGGGATTCATAAATATAACAAGAACCGGATTCAAATTTCATCCACAGCTGTTTTTAAAACTGGGAGGATCACCAGAATTCAAAAATGAGATAATTTATTCGAGTAGAAATATTTTAGATGTATTTAAATACAGTCCTAACATTGATGCTGGGTACAACCATCTGTTTGTTTATTCAGATGTTGCTGAACACACTATAGTGGGTGATACATTGGCTCCCATACTTCGTGTTCTTCCGTTCAAACCAAGCATATCAGGTGAAAATAATTATGAAGCCCAACATATCAACCATGAAATTACATTACCGCATTACGTCCCCGTTTCGAAATCTGATTTCGATACTATTCACATTCAAATAACAGGGGATTCTGGTATACCGTTTCATTTTATTATTGGTAAGACAATCGTCAAGTTACATTTCAGACAGAAAAATAAAAATATTTAAATAAATATTTGATCAAAAAAATGCTACCAGTTTATCGCGGCGAAAAACATCAGTATGGCTACGGTCTAGGTTCCCTATTTAGATCAGCACTTAAAACAGTGACTCCATTGCTTAAACCCTTGGTCAAATCTGGGTTGAATGCTGTAAAAAAAGAAGGAATCAGACAAGGATTAGGTGCGGCAAGAGATATCCTTTTACGTGGTGAAAACCCCAAAAAAGTCGTAATTTCAAGGGGAAAACAAGCCATTCATGATCTAGCACAACAGTTAATACCGGGGATAAATAAAAGAAAATCACAAAAGACACGTCATTCATCTTCTCGATCTCGCAAGGGCAAGATCATTAATAAAAGACAAAGAAATCATTACAGTAGATCAAGGACTCTCGATATATTTGATTGAAAATTGAAAATTGAAAAAATTGAAAAATGATGCAAAACGGATCTTGTGAATGCAGTAAATCAGAACTCAATGTTCTTTCTGTACCACCTACAATGACAACGATGCAAGAAAGTCAATGGGTTGAACATTTTCCAATAGCATCTTTGACAAGTAATTCGCCGATAGAATTCATCATACCACCTCAAACCGAACATTGGACAGATTTGTCACAATCGTATTTGTATATCAAATTCAAAATCGTTAAACCCGACGGTACTAATTTAGACGTCGGTTCAAATGTGGCACCTGTAAACAATTTCCTGCATAGTATGTTTAGCAGCGTCGATTTGTATCTAAATAATAAACTAATCAGCAGTAATTCAGATACCTATCCGTACAGAGCGTATATCGAAAATCTTTTATCATATAATGCTGACAGCAAGTCTACGTTTTTGAAAGCTGGTGCACTTTGGATTGAAGACACCAGTGGGCAATTTGAAACACTCAACCATGATGCGGGAAATACTGGACTAGTAAACAGAATCGGTGTAATCGGACTAAGCAGAACTGCAGAGCTTTTCGGACGATTGCATCTTGATCTATTTCAGCAAGAAAAATATTTACCTAATGGAGTTGAACTCAGACTTAGATTAAACAGATCCTCATCAAACTTTTGCCTTACAGGAGGTACTGCTGCACCAGATGCAAAAATTGTAATGGAAACAGTCAGTCTTCATGTACGAAATATTGAATTGTTGCCTGTTGTTGCAAATGATCTAAATCATCTCATTGCTCAGCAAAACATGAAAATTCCTATCCGTAGGGTAGAAGTAAAGACGTTTACTATCGGTAATGGACTTCAGTCTAAAATTGAAGATCATTTGTTTCAAGGGCAGCTTCCAAAACGTGTTTTCATTGCAATGGTAACAAATGCTGCTTATAATGGGGGTTATGCTAACAATCCATTTTTCTTTCAATACTTTAATCTGTCAAAAATAGATGTATCATGTAATGGACACAGTATTCATAACAGACCCTTTGAGCCTGACTTTGAAAATGGGTTGTATTTGAAATCATATTTGTCTATGTATCAGGCTGTCTCAGCCTTAGGACTCAATAAATCATTTGATATTGCTAAAGAAGACTATGTTGGTGGATACTGTTTGTGGGGGTACGATTTGACACCTGATCAAGGTAGTGAAGAAGGACAACTTCATCCTATAAAAACTGGAAGTCTTCTCATTGAGCTTCAATTCGCGCAAGCCTTACCGAAGAAGGACAACTTCATCCTATAAAAACTGGAAGTCTTCGCATTGAGCTTCAATTCGCGCAAGCCTTACCAACAGTGATCAACGTTATTGTCTTTGCTGAATTTGACAATCAGATTGAAATCAACAGTTTGAGAGAAATCATCACAGATTATTAATCCTGAAAAAAATCAACAGAAACTCTCTGATCAAAAAAAAGATAGCTTTCACAAAAAACAGTCCTTATCAGGACTAAAGAATATAATATCGAAAAAACAGTCCTTTTCAGGACTAATTAACTTTTGAAAGATATATCAGAAAAAACAGTCCTTTTCAGGGCTAATAAACAATATCGGGAGTCAGATTTGCTATTTCACTGAGAAAAGAAGCAGAAAAAGTGAAATATTCCACCTCAGAGTGTCTTTCTACTCGGAAAAATGACATTCACAACAGCTTTGAAAAACATATGATTAAAGAACTACAAAATCTAATAGCCAGTGAAGTTCACAACGAGTGTTACGGATGTCAAGTGGATCATCCCAGCCAAGTACAGCACGAACTATGTTTATTCAAGGATAGACAAGAACATACAGATATGTTCATAGAACAAGCTATGAAGGAATTAAATCCATACAGAATCATGAAAAAATGGTATCCTGAACTCATAGAAATGAAACTCGATAAAAGTGATTATGTGGAAGCCTACAGATTATGGCGAAATATAAAACAAAACATTCTGTCTGATATCACGGAGTCGTTCTTAAAATATTGGTGTGACAAAGTAAAACAAGCCTGGAAAAGTGATTAGAAAATGTATACTTCTGAAATTCAATACATATTGGATCACGGAACATGGATAAAAAATCTACAGGCAAAAGTCTGTGCAAAAGATCAGTTACCTCGACAAAAACCCAAACATGTGAAAGCCTACATTGTGAACACCGAGAAATCAACCGGTCCAGGAGAACACTGGGTAGCCGTGATATTCAACAATAATGGCAATGTACTATACTTTGATCCCTACGGCCTACCACCACTTGAGCCAGAAATCATTAACTTTTTAGACAGTCATTCTTATTCGTGGAGATACAATCGACAAACTCTTCAGAGTCTACAGGGTAAAGTTTGCGGAATTTACTGTATCTTCGCATTGGATGCTGTTGCTAGAGGATATAATATACAGAAATATCTTCAACAGAAATTTCTCTCAACGGAACACCATCGAAACGATCGAAATGTATCATTGTGGTTTAATCAACACTATGGAATTCTATACAAGAAAATTTCAGAGACTTCTCGCCACAAACAGTGAAAAAACATTTTCAAAAAATGATTTTTATTGTTAACAGTTTATTGATATTATGTTCATTTTTTGTCTTTTTTAAGTTTATTGTAAATATGTTCATTGTTTCAGTTCTGTTCAATAAAAAAGTTAAAAAAACAGTCGAGTTTTTCATTATGTTTTTCCAAAAAGACTCCGATCTGCTTACATTTTTTCCCCATGCTACGAGTCATAACTTTTTTACTATATTAGCATGAAAACGTAGTTGGGGAAAAAATGTATATGCTTTCCACCAGGTCCGCGCTCTTATTTTTCAAGCCTCCTGCTATCGTATAAAGAAAGCCCGATATTTCTCAATACATTCATCATTCGACTCTCAGCTCTCGACCAGTTCGGGAGTTAAAAATCAATATGGAGCAGAACAATATGGAGGAAATCAACCATCAACTGCGTGAGACTCTCAAAGACTATCTAGATGTCGGGCAGCAGATATTGCTACTAAACACTCAGCTCGTACAACTACACCGTATATCACAACCGTACAAAGATCTCGGTGAAAGATTAGTTCAGCTATTCTTAAAGACAACACCTGATATTATTTTAGTTGATGTCAAATTTGGGAGAAAGATAACTTTCAATAACGGAGTAATGACAATCACAAAAAGAGTTGGAGTATGCCCCGTTTGCCAGGCGAATTTCGGTTGTGGTCATTAGAAGTTGAAAAAATCACAACCTCCAAAAAACAAAACAGCCCTTTTCAGGGCTAACCATTTACCAAGAAAAGAACTTTTTCAAATTGTCAATTCTTTCTCTCAGAAGAATTAAACTCAGAAAAGTCATAGTCAGAAAAACACAAGATAGTCAAACTCTAGTTTTTCTGCCCCGAACAAGAAATTGTAACAAAGCTATGGATTGGTCAACGTTAATTCGGAGTCAAAAAACATGAGACAAGTAGGTCAATCCATGTTGTGAACTATATAAGCGCGATGTTTTTTCTCACAAAAACATAAATGCTTCAGTATTGTTCAGATTCTTCTCTGTCCTCACTGTGCAAACAGATGCCAGATAGAGTGTGGAAAATGCTTTGCACTCCTGGACTATCTTGGTCAGAAGCATAATTGCCCAGACCCAGATGAAGGATTTTTTGATGATAATGAGGGATCTACAGTTTGCTGTGAATTCTGCGGATGTGAAATCATCCCAGTAATTCGTCCAGAAGAATAGTAGGTCTCGATAATTCATTAAATCTTTCTAAAAAAGCCCTTTTCAGGGCTAACCATTTACCATGAAAAGATCTTTCTTTCAAAATTGTCAACTAAACTCAAAAGACTAAAGAAAATGTAACAAATTATGCATTGGTCAACATTTACCAAATGTAAACACTAACCCCCCCCCCCCATTTACTACTCAACTATCGTAGAGGTAAGCCGATATTCGCAATGTTTGGATTGACAATTATCCTCGCATTCCTATACTGGTTAGAAGAAAGAGAACGTATCAGATGTATCAGACATGAAGTGGAGCATCTGATACAGATCTCATATCCAGTGGAAAATATGGATAGAGAAAAGAGAGGTTAAAAAGTGTATTTTACACAAAAAACAGCCCTTTTCAGGGCTAACCATTCACCAAGAAAAGAACTTTTTCAAATTGTCAATTCTTTCTCTCAGAAGAATTAAACTCAGAAAAGTCATAGTCAGAAAAACACAAGATAGTCAAACTCTAGTTTTTCTGCCCCGAACAAGAAATTGTAACAAAGCTATGGATTGGTCAACGTTAATTCGGAGTCAAAAAACATGAAACGCTGAAGCGGGAAAATATAGGAGAAAATGACGTCATGAGACAAGTAGGTCAATCCTCCTGAAAAGCTATAAAAGGCGACTCTATTTCATCATTTTCATTTCACGATGGAAGATCTCAGAAAGAGCGTGAAGAATCTTATGAGAGTGGCTGAGACTGGCTCCATCTGAAATTAGAAAAGATGGATAGGCAATTGGCGGAGATGAATAGAGAGAAGAAGGAGTTTGTCATTCCAACAACAGAATGTTGGGATGACGATGACGAGCCGCCATTCCCATTAAAGTTCAACTTGGATGAAAGTCAAATGAGAAGACTCAGAAGGCGAGCGGAGAGCAGCTGTCCGACCTGCGGGAAAGTTGGAGGTTGTGCATAAAAACACAATCTCCAAACAAAACAGCCCTTTTCAGGGCTAACCATCTACCATGAAAGATCTATCTTTTTTCTTCAAATTGTCAATGACTTCTGATCCATTGGAAGTAACCTAGTTTACCTACCCGAGGGTAGTGACCCTAGGTTAAAACCTCCCTCAGGGTAGCTAGACTGGGTTATTTCTAATCAGGGGAGATAACCAATACCTTGACTAATTTAGCCATTTTTTTACCCAAATCGTCCAAAAATTTCCCAAATCGACCGGAATTGACCTAGGGTAACTACCCGAGGGTAGTTACCCTAGGTCAAAATCTCCCTCAGGGTAGCTAGACTGGGTCGGTCTGACCCAGTCTAGCTCCCTATACTACTATCACCATGGACGAAACATGGCTATGGCTTCACGATCCAGAAACGAAGAGCCAGTCAGCAGTGTGGAAAAACTCCAGATGACCCCTTCCCAAGAAAGCCCGAGTGTGCAAGAGTGGAGGTAAACAGATGTTTGTGATGTTTGCCGATATGCAGGGGATGATTCTGCAGCACGCAGTTCCGAAAGGCGCTACAGTCAACGCGGACTATTTTTGCAAGGTGCTTCGTCGAGACCTCGTACACGCCCTAAGCAAAAAGCGGCCAGGTATGCCTCTCGAGCACTTTCTACTACATATGGACAACGCCTCATCCCACACTGCAGGGGCCACAGATCTGGAGCTGGCTTTACTTGGATTTGAGACCGTGTCCCATCCGCCTTACCCTCCGGATTTGGCACCATTTGACTTTGCGATTTTCCCAACCATGGCGGCACAATTAAAGGGTGAGAAGTTTCAGTCCCTTCAAGGACTGCGAGTTACAACACGTTTAATTACGAAGCAGTGCAAGTCCGAGTGGTACAGGGATGTGTACAGCCAGCGGGTTCGCCATCACCGATGATGCATAGAGCATAGGGCGAGTACTTCGAAAAAGAATAGGTAACGTTGCCTGATGACTTACGACGTTGATGACGTCGAATATTGTAGCGTTTTGTGCGCCGGTTCCTAGTACTTGTGTATGTTTGATTGCGTGTAAAATCAATATCTATTGTTTGATTGTTTCAATTTTTTGCACTTTTGTACATATTGAATGTCGTTTTACAATGCGTGGACTTTTGTCGCATTACGATAACTCATTAAAACTGTATTGACTTAATCTGGATAATATCTGAACGACCCTCGTATACATTTATTGACCCTTTATCAAACAATCCGTAGTTTTAACAACCCCAAAATAAAGAAGGCTTTTGAAAACATAGTGGGAAAAGGAGAAAATGCTGATAACCAGCATTTTTCTTTTTCTACAATGTTTTCTAGCCTTTGTTAGACAATTCAAAACATTTGGGCCACAATTAATTTGTCGTCTGCAAACGCTTTCAGTTTGGACAAGTCTAAATATTTGTCGTTTGGTAAAGGGTTAAATAGTTGAAGAGTAACAAGGCGTTTTTAAGGGCTCTGGGTGGGACAGGTTAGATACATTGTGTAACCATTTTCTGAAGTATTTATATATATATATATATATAAATGAGCCGTGCTCTGGCAAAAGGGGGCTTAACTCTTTACCACACAATCCCGACTTTTAACGACCATGTGAAAGAAGCCTTTTGAAAACATTGTGGGAAAAGGAGAAAATGCTGGTAACCAGCATTTTCTCCTTTTCCCACAATGTTTTCTACCCATCCCAAAACAAATTTCAATTCTTCGGTCACATTTATTTTGTCGTCTGCAAATGCTTTCAATTTGGACCAGTCTAAAATTTTGTCGTTTGGTAAAGAGTTAATGCATCTCCGTGATACACTATACCAAGCAAGTCATCACGTTATTATGTATCCATAAAATCCACTTTGTCTAACAACTGGCTGAATTATGAGGTACACTGGTCCTTTTGCATACGTAATGGTGCCCAATAACGAAAAGTTCTGGCCCAGGTCAGTCTGCGCGGACTGTACAGGCTGACCCGGGTCGATAGTTTTCGCGGATGCATTGAACACCCTTTTCACAGAGCATGGCTCATATACAACCACATGTACTTACATAACTGGAATTTTTTTTTGTTCTTTACTTGTTGCATTTTTTTTTAGATAATTTGTATGGTGTTCAACGTTGTTTTTAACATCATTCCTATTATATCACGGCGGCCAATGCATCTATCTATGCTTTTTCGGGTTTTGTTTTATCCGTCCTTTGTTCAGTATTCTTACTAAGGCACTGGCTGCTTTCCCACATACCTGTAGTTGAAACGATGACCAGCCATTAGAGAGGAATAAATCCTGTAGCGATGACTACCATGAATCTTCGGATGGGATTTGGCTCTGCTTTGGATTCGAACAAGCAAACCTGGTTTTTTAAGTCCGGTACGTAACAGACTGAGCTACTCTGGCTCGGCTTATATATGAGCCCCGCTCAGACGAAACGGGGTTTAATGCATCTCCGTGATGCATTGTACCAGGAAAGTCGTCAAATCCTTAAGGATCCATAAAACCCATTTTTCTGTAACAGCTAACTGAATCATAGGGTAAACTGGTCCTTTGACTTGCAGAAAATGGGCTAAAAGCAAAAAGTTTCGACTCAGGTCAGCCTGCGCGGAGTGCGCAGGCTGACCTGAGTCGAAACTTTCTGCAGATGCATTAAACCCCTTTTCACAGAACATGGCTCACATTTGTTCATTTAAAATGAGATGCAACATACCCGACAGCTAGGAGCCGATTCTTTTAGGTTCTTTGAGTAGTACTGATCACTGGCTATATTCTTCTATTCCAAAGTCGAACCCAATTCTAAGTTTCAAGACTAGTCATCTGATTAGCTGAGATAGGACGTCTCGGCCAATCAGAAAGCTAGTCTTGAAATTCCAAAATCGATCAGTACACAAACTTGATGGTGAATAAAAACTTTGCTCAGGTCCTACCAAATATTCAAGGAGTCACTTTCTTTTCGGCTGTTTTCGAAGGAAAAAAAAAAAAAAACCGTTCTGGTAATATAGTAGCCCTGTGCCCATGCTCATGAAATTTGAATCCATGCTCAACTGAGTTTGTGCTCAAACTTTAAAGTCTCATTTATGCTTTAAACGGTATGAAAATTTCAAATGAAGACTTTGATTCTATAGGCAAAAGCAAAGGAAAACTCCAAAGGTCAGAAGTTACACCATAAATTTATCAAATTAAATTTATACAGCTTTGAAATTTCATGCTCAGATGAGTTGAGCACACACACACAAAAGTTTTCAAAGCATTGCCCCTGTTGTCGTCTGCGTCGTTGACATCACCCGATACATATTTTCTTATATTTTCACTACATATTTTCTTATATTGCTGTTATTTACTGAAGACATTTACTTGGGATAGTTGTTACATAATCCATAGGCCACTGAAATTCCATTGGTCTATCACGGGATAACGAAATTTTACTTTGCGGACACCGTTTCTATAAATAGCACATTGGCGGCTGCCTCTATATCCTTATTATATATACAATATAGAGGAAGTCGCCACATTCGGCATACCTCGGGTGATCCGGTGATCAAATCCCTCGGCTGTATCACGTAGCTTGATATGCACCTACACGGTACATTTCGCACGTTTCCGGAAGCACACCGTTTTACAGTTATTGAATGTGTAAGGCTCCTCTTAAAAAAGAAAACATGAGTCAATTTTCTATCGTTATCTCTCTAAGAATATTTCAGTCGGCATACAGTACATTCAATTTTTAGTGTGGTTTATCAATTCCGTTGGGAGTTTTCATCGACAGTTCGATAGATGTGAAGAACTCCATCGTGGTTGTTCATGTCGTTGCTAAGCGATTTACAGGGGCGCCGCCATATTTAAGATCATGTGATTGGTAATTCAAAATGGAAGCCTCCTTTATACAGACGAGGTTAGATGTAGGTACGGGATCGGCCGAGTTGTGACGAGTGGAAGTCGCCAGTGTTCTACTTATAGTAACGGTGTATAGGAAAACTTGAGTATCCCGTGATATACAGGCGATGCACTAATGTGCAAAAGTGTTTGATGATCGACCGAGGAAAATTTTAGTATTCCGTGATAGACCAATGCAGTTTCAAAGGTCTGTGCATAGTCAAAGAGGAACCGATACCAGGATGGTGGATAGCTACCCAAATAATTTCGTCAAAGTAATGTACTTTTTTCCCCTGAAAGAGCAAAGGTAGCCGAGGTACCCGCATGCGGTGCTCTTGTTTCTGATTCAGATCTTATCGTTGGAGCCAAATTATATGTATCATCTGCAAGTGACTCATGCTCTGTGAAATGAGGGTTTAATGCATCTGCATCTGCAAAAAGCATCGACTCATGTCAGCCTGCGCAGTCCGCGCAGGCTGAAATCAGTCGAAACATTTTGCTATATTTAGATTTTCAGCATATAAATCCAAGGTCCATGCTATCTCATTCCTCAGCCGGTTGTTAGACAAAACTGATTTTATGGATCAATAATTATGTAATTAATTGCTTGGTATAATGCAACACAGAGATGCAGTAAACTCCCTTTTACCTGAGTGCCGCTCAGATGCTTTATTGTCCTCTGGTATAGACTTAAGTTTTACCATACCCATATGGGAAATTAAATGAGTTGACCTCATGTGGTTTAGTTGTAGAGTGCAGAACTAGTACTCCGGGGATTGTAAGTTCAAATACCGACCCGGACAAAATTCTACGCCTGGCCGAGTAGCGCAGTGGTTAGTGTGCATGTATCAGACTCGGGACCTGGTGGTTGCGGGTTCGATACCCGGTTGAGACAAACTTTCTATCCGGCGATTTTTTGCCTCTCACCTCTGTTGCATGTGAGAAAAGCAGTCAGTAGCTTAGAAAGAAGAGTCGTGTCTGTACTGGTATGATAAGGAAGCCAAGGGACAAGTGCGTAGGTGCATTGACCGCCGTGATATGACCTAAGCTCTTAAAACGGTGTTTAACTTCAATACAAACCAAACTAAAATTCTATAGGAGGACTGGTGACAGTCATTCCTACAAATTTTGTTCCCTCCCCAACGATGTGCATTTTTATCGAGTTTCATTTCATGTGTAAAAGAAGCTAGCAGCTTCAAATGTTTAACATTCTGTCGTCTGATAAAGAGTTAACCCTTTCACAAACGACAAATTTTGGACTGGTCCAAATTGAAAGAGTTTGCAGACGACAATTTTATATTTGATGAAAATGGCAGAAAGTTCTCAAAAAAGGTAGAAAACACTGTGGGAAAAGGAGAAATTGCTCGTTACGAGCAATTTCTCCTTTTCCCACAGTGTTTTCAAAAGATTTGTACTGCAGACACGTGAAAACCAGGGCTTGTTTGGGAAAGGGTTAAACAAACAACCTGTTTAACTTTTTACCAAACGACAAATTCTAGACGCTTCCACATTGAAAGCTTGTGCAGACGACAATTTCGATAGTGACACAAATAAACTGATGTTCTTTGACAGGGTAGAAAACTTGTGGGAAAAGGAGAAAATGCTGGTTGACAGCATTTTCTCGTTTTCCCACAACGTTTTCTAAAGTCTTCTCCAATAGGGTCGTTAAAAGACGGGATTTTGTGGTAAAGAGTTTAAAAGCGAAAAATTGGCACATATGCTAAAAAGTACCTGTACTATGCAAGCGCATGTCTCTACCCTTAACCAGACGACAAAATACCATAGATATGGTTGAATGTATCTGCAAAAAGTATCGATCCAGGTCAGCCTGGTAGTCCGCGCAGGCTGACGTGAGTCTTAACCTTTTGCTATTGGTGAATATTTCGTTGCCTGCGCATGTCATATTCTTCGAAGATTCGACCTGTCTGCTATGACGCATCACCCATCCCCCTATACCTAGGAAAAGTAGGGCTTATATCGAAGCCATTAGCCTATTACCAAAGCATGTAGGGGCTGTTTTAATAAATGGTCGGTGCATAGGTTACATGCTAGCCGATCATAGCTGAATGAATGGCACCAGGTAGCGTTTTATTGCGTAAACGTTTATTTCATATGAAATTCAAAGTCACGGTTGTTGTTTTGAAAAATTACTCCGCTACTGTACCCAGGATGCCCAAATTAGATAGATGTGTATTTGTAGAATGCCATCTAGCAGGAGATAATGGTAAATATTTAGCATGTCAAAGAACTACTCTACTTCATGACTCAACCAGATATTAGACTGGATGGTTTCGTATCATGCGACGACCTGCTGGGTAGATCTGCATTTCGCAGATACATTAACCCTTCCCTTTCCCAACCCCTCCTTTGATTATAAACCAACTTCTTTCGACGGAGGCGCCGCGATATAACTGAATCAATGAATCAATGAATGAATGAATGAATCAATCAATATTTCGACGGCTGAAAATACAATCCACTAAAAGTCTTTTACACTGAAACTTTTTTCCACATCAAATTCTTAACTAATCAAGCTGACAACGTATAGATCCGAGATCAGACTGCACGTCCTGCGCAACCTGATCTTTATCTATTTCACCCACAAAGGGATCCTGGTTTCTTGTTGGTGGGGGCGTTAAAAGGGTTACCAAACCAGGGTAGTTTACCTTACCTGTAATAGTTTTTGTTGTCACCTACCAGATTAAAGACGACCTGACCGAACTGATACACACATATGAGCCATGCTCTGGCAAAAAGGGGCTTAATGCATCTCCATCATAACAAGCAAGACATCATATAATTAGGTATCCACAAAAAAACATTATGTCTAACAACCGACTGCAATCATAAGGAGACTGGTCCTTTGACATACAGAAAATTGACCCATAGTTAAATATTTCGGCCCAGTTAGCATGCGCGGATTGCGCAGGCTGACCTGGTCGATGCTTTTCACAGATAAAGCCCCCTTTTCACAGAGTATGGCTTAGTATCTAAACCTATGATTTATATCTTTACCAAACGACAAAATTTCATACCTGTCCAAACTGAAAGCATTTGCAGACAACAAGTTAAACGTGCGTCAAAAAATAGATTCTGTCAATGCTACGGTAGAAAACATGGAGGGAAAAGGAGAAAATGCTGGTTACCAGCATTTTCTCCTTTTCCCACCATGTTTTCAAAAGTCCTTTTGCTTAGGGTCGTTAGCCTAAAGGTTATGATGAACCATACAAAGTTCACGAAGATGATAATGATTACTGCGGGTCCTAACCCTTTACCAGACGACAAAATTTCGGACTGGTCCAAATCGGAAGCAATCGCAGACGACAAAATGTTGTTAAAATGCTGGTAACCACTTTTTTTTTTCGCTTTTTCCCACGTTTTCTACCCTTACACAGACAAATTCCATCATTTGAGCCACATCTTTATATATGTCGTCTGCGGAATGCTTTCAAATTGGCCAAGTCTAAAATTTTGTCGTTTGTAAAAGAGTTAACTCTCCAAATGAGGTAGTAATATAAAAGCGTAGAGCGGCTTAAAGTTCTCTCTTTTATCTAAAGTTGCAATGAAACGAAAATTATCCTGCATACACACAAAGTGACATTCGGCAAACCTCGGGTGATCCGTTAATCAAGTTTACATGTAGTTACCGAATCGGCCGAGTTGTGACAAGTGACTAAAAGAAAATTAACAGCTTTTCAACAGGACAAAATAATGGCCACTGAGGAAGTAAAAAAGAAAGATGTGAGCAAAGTGGAATTAGTAGAATATGAAGGAACGTTTCATTTCGTGGGGACAGAATTCGAGAAAGCGAAGAAGCTAAAATGTCGAGCCGACGACATATGGGTTTGCAGTTTTCCACGATCTGGTATTTATTTCTTGTTGTCCTATGGATTACTTTTTTGTGTGACTTGCCGCAGTCGACTTTTAAAAACGTTTCGGTAAAAGGAGTAATTGACCAAACGACAGCTGTCAGTCAAAAAAAAAAAAAAAAAAATCAAAAAGCCAATCAGCAATCAGCATTTTTTCCATTCGGAGCGGAAGCCGTCATGCCGTTATAAAACCTAGACATTCTGAATCATTAGGAGTTATAACCATATATAAATGTATAGTATATATGGTGTTTAACGCCTTTTTCAACATTATTTCAGTTATATCGTGGCGGCCAGTGCACCCATCATTGCTTTCCTGGAGTTTCTTTTACAAGTACTCTTTCTATTACACAATATTGTTTCCAAGCCACTGGCTGCTTTCCCGATAAGTATCGTCGAAACAACGGTCAGCGGTGAGGGAGGAAAGAATTCTGTCGCAATGACTATCATCAGTCCTCGGAAAGAAATTGGTAGAGCCAGGAATCGAACAAGCGACCCCCCGCCCCCCGGCTCTCTAGGCCTGTAAGCCACCGACTGAGCTACCGGTTGGTTGGTTATTTCCGTTTATTTATCGTCGCTACCGGTTGCCCATCTGAGCGACGCCCCCAGAAGACGGTTAGTTGTTACGGGGGATAGTGCAAGGATACAGGTCGAAACTACTGAGAGCTTCGCCTGGTTCTTTAACGTGCTCGGCGTATAGCACCGTCACACGGGACCTCGATTTAATGTCTCATCCGAAAGACTAATAGTAATTTTTAGTTGGCCAGCCGGGGATACGAACCCACAATCTGTAGGACACTGTGTTCACGAGTCCTACGCTCTACCTACTGAGCTATATCGGCCGGTGAGCTACCGGGGCGATGGCTGTTACATATATGTAGATTTCCAGCCAATAGGATATATCTAAGCATTGCAATTAACCAAACGACAGACGATAGATCGCTCCTCCCACTGATGTCACGTGACCCGCGAATCTAAAAACCTAGACAAACATTACCCAGACACGAGCGCTTAGCTAGGAGACATATGCAAGTTACCAGAAGATACTTTAACACGAAATAATTGTTCAAGATAAAACAAGACAAATTTTTGATGCATAGCATCAAAGAAGCCGGCAATTTTTTGTTACCATCAATGAGGAAGGTGCTTTAGGAATAACTCGCTTATCAGAAGTATTACTTTTAAATTAAAAATTCTGGAGAATAAGACTAAGAATGCTCTTAAGAATGGTTGGTGAATACAGACCCAGTAGAAAATTTTACCGACTGCAACAATTTGGGGGCTAATTAAGATTTTTTTTCTGTGAATCCTATTTTTTGTTTAACTCTTTACCAAACGACGAACTTTTAGACAAGTCCAAATGAAAAGCATTTGCAGACGACAAAATAGATGTGGCTCAAAAATTGAAATTTGTTTTGGAAAGGATAGAAAACATTGTGGGAAAAGGAGAAAATGCTGGTTACCAGCATTTTCTCCTTTTCCCACAATGTTTTCATAATGCCTCTTTCTCAGGGTCGTTAAAACACGGGATTGTGTGGTAAAGAGTTAAACACTAATATAAACTTCACTTTTTTTTTCCTGCATGCATTCGGAAAGAGGACAGTTACATTCAGTGAACAGGAATGGTGCAATTTTGCTCTTCAGATAAAAGCATGGTCATTTTGGATTAGGTATTTTCTCTATTTTGCCAAGATCAAAATACTGTTATCATTCTTACATGAATATGATCCTACATACCGCAGTCAGACCTCCAGGTAAGAGGGAGTGATAGTATTCTAAATCCATTATTTCCCTTCCAAACCCTATGTTGTGGGTACTCATTAGAATCGTCTCGATGAGGCGATTCTAATGAGTGCCCATAACATGGGGTTTAGTGGAGATTGATTAATATTTTCAATTTTGAAATCAAAATCACTCCCTCTATCTGGAGCTCTGCCGTAGCTGATGCATATTATTGCATGATCACTTGACATTCCAACAAGCCTTCACAAAATTTAGCCAAAAGCTAAAAAACCTTTACCAAACAATTACATGTTCTAATTAATGACCCTGAAGAAAAAGGCTTCTGAAACCATTGCGAGAAAAGTATAAAATGCTTGTCACAAGCATTTTCTCCTTTTCCACAATGGTTTCTATCATTTCAGAGCCAAATCTCATCATTATAACCAAATCTAATTTGTCGTCTGCAAATGCTTTCAATTTGGACAATACTGTCCAAAATTTTAGCCCTGTCCAAGTTGAAAGCATTTGCAGACGACAATTTCAATGTGGCTAAAATGATTGCAATTGTTCTGAAAGGTTAGAAAACATTGTGGGAAAAGGAGAAAATGCTGGTTACCAGCATTTTCTCCTTTTCCAACAATGTTTTCAAAAGGCTTCTTTCTCAGGGTCGTTAAAAGTCGGGATTATGTGGTAAAGATTTAATCCTTCACTAAACAATTATATGTTCTAGTGACCCTGAAGAAAAAAGCTTCTGCAACCATTGCAATAAAAGTATAAAATTCTTATCACAAGCATTTCTTCCTTTTCCTACAATGCTTTCTACCATTTTAGAGACAAATCTCATCATTATAACCAAATTGGATTTGTCGTCTGCAACTGCTTTGAATTTGGACAAGTTCTAACTTCTGTTGTAGGGTACAGAGTTAAGAGGCTAACTAGTCCATTGAAGAAGTACCATCAATTTGTTTTTCATTTGCTTCTTGCTTTATTTCTTGATTCTTAGTCAGCTATTGCCTTACTAAATTGAGCAATAAAATATTTTCAAGTTTGGCTTGACTATGAAAATCTGAATAGCCCCCTTACAATGTAATAGTTGAACATGTAAATGAGCCATGCTCTGGCAAAAGGGGGTTTAATGCATCTTCATGATCCATAATACCAAGCAAGCCATCACATAATTAAGGTTCAACAATACATGTAGCCTCTTTTTTAATACAATCAACTTAATCATCAGGTAGACTGGTCCTTAAATATACAGAAAATTTACCAATGGCGAAAACTTTCAGCCCAGGTCAGCCTGCACAGTCCAAGCGGGCTGACTTGGGTTGATACTTTTCCCAGATTCATTAAGACCATTTTTCACAGAGCATGGCTCAAGTGCAATGATGTACAACATCAGTCAAAAGCTGTCGAGGGTCATTTATAACCAGGTGCAAAACCCAAGTTTGGCTGGAGCCCTAAAGCCACAAAAATAAGTGTAATACCCTTCAACGCTACATCAAAAGTTCCATTACATTTCCTTTCCAGCCTTATTTTAGACCTTTGAAAGGGTAGAAAACATTGTATGAAAAGGAGAAAATGATGGTAACCAGCATTTTGTCCTCCTGCAACTACGTTTCAATAGTCTTCTTCCTCAGGGTTATTAAAACATATGAGACATGCTCTGGCAAAAGGGGACTTAACGTATCTCTGTCATCCATAATTCAAGCAAGTCATCACATATTTATGGATCCATAAAATCCATTTTGTCTAGCAACCGACTGAAACGTGAGGTACATTGGTTTTTGACATGCAGAAAAATTACCAAAGCAGAAAGTGTCGGACCAAGTTAGCCTGCGCGGACTGTGCAGGCTAACCTGGGCCAATACTTTCTGCAAATGCATCAAGCCCCTTTTTCACAGAGCATGGCTCATAAATAAATGCCCAAGGATTTAGTGTGTCTCAGTTGTGCTCTGAGTATGCAAGGCTTGTCACAACAAAGGTACATTCTTACAAAAAGTTATTACAAAAAGTTTCCAATAGTAAACAGATTAATTACACACCTACAAACTTTCCTGCTAAAATACAATATATTGCACACAGATAAAAATAGACACAGTGGAACAAAAAATCTGATAAATCTTTAGAAATAAGAGTTCAAATACAAAATCTGTAGTTTTCATGCTCGCAATTTATGTGAACAGCACAAGGGAAAAAAAGCGTAATATTGCGCTAATCTACTAGCTTTAAACTGGTCCCTTGTTGTATCGTGTATTACACGTGTAGTAGTATCAGGGGAGGTAACCAGTCTATACTAGTTTAAGAAGAGTTACGCTGCCTGTGGGGTCAATCATTAATCAGGTTTTAAATAAATATCTATAAATACGAAATCTTTACTTTTCATGCTCGAAATTCATCTCAACAGTACATACAAAATAATGCATAATTTTGAGCTTAATAGCAACATACTATTAAAAGTATTTGAGTGAATATGTCGGAAAAGTTGTGCAATGATGTATCCCAAAACTCCCCATGTGCATAAAAAAAAGCATTCCTATTGGAAGCCGGCTTCAAGAGCCGGCTTCCAATAAGCATGGGAACAATTTGAGAAAAGGTAGTTACATCTTTTGTATTTAGGTTTTTCGAAGTTTTGTAGGTGAAAATTGAAAAAGAGACTGTTTATTTCGAAGTCAGTTGACTTACACCTCTTACGCCACTTACGTTTGATGATGTAGGTACAATACGTGTACATGTAACTCGTGCTTCCTAAATATTTCTTAAAGTCATTCATCTTCAAATGCAATTCATCTTTTACCTGGACAAAAATAAGCCTTTTCAAAGTTACAGAGATTTTTCCACTACTTAGTCTGTGATATATGCTTCAATAATTTCACCACAAATTGCAAGACCTTTACATTACCAAATGAAATATACATTTTTTAACAGGGCAATATGATTACCAGATGTTTGAATTGAAATTAGAAGATACATTAACAAATGATAGGTTTACCAAATTGAGTTTTTCAAGTTTGAGGGAAAAACCCGAGGAGAGGAATAAAAAGAATAAAAACATGAATATATTTCTAAGCATTCGCCGGTAAATACTATGCTGTAAGAGTAATAGAAAAATAAACTGACTTACACATTGAACATGTATAACCCAAATTTCAAACACTGATAATCGTTGAAAGGGGTTATAGACGGTCACAAAGAGTCAGACTGATATGACACGTGTGTGTAATTTTACAAGTAGGACAGTACCAGACGCTTTTGGGGTGGTATACCGATATCAAAGGAATACCGCATAAACCCTTGCTCCACGTTTTGCGTAAAAAGTGGCAACATGTACAACAAATCAAACGAAAACGGCTTGATTGGTACCTGATTGATTTTCGATAAATGAATAATAGTTTAAGGGAGATTAAAAGATTGAAAATAAAGGGAGGGGAACGATGGTTATATATATAGGGTGGCATATCGTCTTTAATTTAACAGGCTTTAAGTTTGCATTCATAGATATGTTAAAATACAGAGACCAATGGGAACAACGTTTTTAATGGTTTACTGATGGAGGAAGATGGCATTTATTTTTAATTTAAACAAATGTCAAAACTGCGCCTACGTTGCATTTACTTTCAAAGCGGGGGGGGGGGGGGGGGGGCGCTGTTTAGGTTTGACTTCTATGAAGACTATATGAAAAGCATTTTTACCCGAATTTCGTCGACTCAAATTTTATTTAAGGATAATTTGCGAGGGGGGAAAAGATTCAACAAAAGAGATGTAACCAGCATTCAAAATAACAAGTCAACTCAATTTGGTAAGAAAATGAATTACCGAGTATATATTTAAATGAAAAATAAAGGAAAGAAAATAAATAACTGAACATGATAAAATCCAATCAGTTGTCTAAAATATTATCTATACATTTCTTTTAGTAAAGAAACAGGAATCTGTTCCCAAGATTGAAATTCTGGAAAATTTATGACAATAAAAAAGCATGTTAACAAGAAGTATTAATTTATTTTTCTCCTTTTAAATCTGAATTTGTCTTCTGCAACAATAGTTTTACCTGGTGTAACTCTGCATCTTGAAATTGCCGTCGTAAGGATTAATAATGGATATCAAATTTAAAGTTATTCATCAGTTTTTTTCTCATAAATATACTATACATTTGTATATAGCTATAACTCCTAATGATTCAGAATGTCTAGGTTTTATAACGGCAAGACGGCTTCCGCTCTGAATGGAAAAATACTGATCGCTGATTGCCTTATTGACTTTTTTGATTGACAGCTGGCGTTTGGTTAATTACAAAGTACTTGTTGCTGGGAAAAGAAAAAAACTCACCGTACCGGACAGCGTAGAACCAAGATCAGATTGCACGTTTTACGCAGTCTGATCTTGATCTTCACAGTCTGCAAAGGAGCATGGAGTCGCGTTTAGGACCCACAGGGTAAAGTTCATGTACAGGTATCAAAGTAACTTCATTTATTCTCGAGATGTCGGGCTATACATGTAGCTCTCACTCGATAAACCTTTCATTATTAGTTTATATTATTGTTTATGCTTGGGATGACAGGTTTAAAAATCACGTGCCGTGCCGGTAATGTTTATATTACATGTATCTCGTCACGGTTCGTGGTTTTAAACATGCATTCCCCAAAACAACCAATAATATAAGCTGTTGCTGAAAAGGTTTATCGCGTTAAGAGTTATAAAACAAGAGGGCCATGATGGCCCTGTATCGCTCCACTGGCTTATAAATATAAACCATAAATAATAAACATTTCAATGCTGAGCCAAATGGTTTCAAAATGAAGACTTACAAAGTTTTCTCTGTAAAAGCCCATATGAACGTTGAGACCCGCAGGGCAAAGCCATTTTTGATCCCAGAGCTATTTAATTACTTGAACCCTGGTAGAGGTCCACAAGATAAAGCCATAAAAATAAGGTGATTTTCAAGTTTTGTCCATATGAAGCCTCTGTAAAACATGAGACCCCTGATGCAAGGCTAATTTAAAAAAAAAAAAAAAATCAAAACAGGAAGATTTCTTAAGTTGTCACTATGTAAGCCCATGTAAAACTTGTGACCCCTGCGGTGGGGCCAATTTTGACCCCAGGGCTAAAATTTTGGCCCACTTGGTAGAGGCCCACTAGATATAGCTACATGCAAAATTTGGTAGCTCTAGGCCTTATGGCTAGGTACAGGAAGATTTTTAAAGTTTTCTCTATATAAGCCTATGTAAAACTTGTGACCCCTGGGGCAGAGCCAATTTTGACCCCAGGGCTATAATTTGAAGAAACTTGATAGAGGTCTACTACATAAAGCTACATGCCAAATTTGGTAGCCCTATGCCTTATGGTTTCAGACAAGAAGATTTTTAAAGATTTCCAATATTTTTCAGTTTTGTTGCCATGGCAACCAGAGTTTTTGAAGGAATCAAATTCTTTCAAGAAATTCTGAAGAGGACCATGGCAGGATCATTTCTGTGAAGTTTCGTGAAAATTGGATGGGTAGTTTCAGAGAAGAAGATGTTTGAAATAAAAGTTAACGCACGGACGGACGGACGGACGCACGACGGACACCGGGCCATGACATTAGCCCGATGGCCTTCGGCCAGTGGAGCTAAAAAACCTTTACTTCATTTGTGATTTTGTTTCAAACAGTATGAATGCGCAAGGGGGGGGGGGGGATCAATATGATTTTATCAAAAAATAAGTACCTATGACACAGGTAAAGTAACTTCACCTCTGAACCTCTGAGGCACAAAACAAAGAATATTTCATTCATTTCAAAGACCATTATCACCAACTTACCTGTATAAGTGTTTTTATAGGTACGACTCTGACCCAGCAAACAACGTATTTAATCCGAACCCTGGATTTTGTGAAAGGATCCACCGTCAACCTAGACGACAGATTTCCGTTATGCGAGCTATGTAGTCCATCATTCCCGTTCTTTAGGTATTATGATTTTTATTGAACCTTTCGTGTGCTAAGTAAGAAAGAAACATTTCCACCCTGTATACTAATACCCAGCGATAATTCAAGTCGCTGAGATTTATCATTGTCTAAAAAAAGAATACCAATAAAACGACACAATCACTATTCTGATACAAAATCACAAAATCTGATCGGTCGCATCCTCTTGCTTTCTAAATATAGACACTAGCAATGAGCGTGTTTATCTGGCACTTGGCTAGTCTAGATTACCTGCCCCTACCACTACGTTATCAGATCGGGCAAAGCGCAATAATGGCGGCCTTCTAGGTGACCTCTAGCGTACCCCTACATGCTTCCCCGTTTTTCCCCAATTTCATGTGACCCAGTTTGATCAGTTAAAAAAAAAAAAAAAAATGATACCAATTTTGTACAAAAAATACATTACCGAATCTAAAACGTGCTGTTGGGGTATGGTTTAAAAATAAATTCGACTATGTATCATTTTAAAAGTAGCCCTGTTTTCGTACGTTATATAGGTCCATCGACATTTCGGATACTTAAACCATTTCTGATAGGTAGTTTTTCTCGCTAAATAAGAAAGACATGTAGAAAAACTCACTGCCATGATTTGATTGCAATCGACCTGTTTTAAATTCAGCCTATGATCCGATTTGACCATGTGAAATAACAGTATCCCGTCTCCTCTGCATATTACCAACGGGGGCCGCCATTATTGCGCTTTGCTTGACGTACTCTTGCAGCGTTGTCTGCGCATATCATATTCTTCGAAGATTGACCTGTCTGCTATGACGCATCACTTGATAAAAAAATGGACATATATCAATACGCGTGCGTAAATTGCCGCTTAAAAAGTGCAGGCGAAAATGGCAATAAATAATACGTCTGTGGAAAATTCAAGCAAGTCTTTCCTTACAAATTTCTTAGGAGACGAAATGATTTCAAACGGGGGAAATATTTTTTTAGAATACCAACTGTTTACTGCATATCTCTTTCAACTGTTTCTAAACTCAGACATAGGGAAAACCGGGATTTGTGCAACAGACTGACAAAAAAAAAAAACGTCCCCACCTTGCTGGGCTTATACCGGGGCTTTTTCCCAAGCTTTTAGGAGCTTATGTTGATAAATGGCTACTGCACAGGTTATACGCTAGCTAACCATCGCCGGATGAATCCTACAAGGTAGGTTTTAGAGAGTAAACGTATATTTTATTTTGAAATTCGTCGCATTGATTCCCGCCTCAAAAAATAGTCCGATCCTCTACCCAGAATATCCATATCAGATAGGTGATGTATTTGAAAAATGCCACCTAGCGGAAGATAATGACTCTTGTAGTACGGCGGGGTACCAGACTAGCACTTGGCGTACAAAATGATATCTCGCGAGACTTTTTGTTTCGCTAGATGCCAAATTTTCTTACGCATAGAGAAGCAAATGTAAGCACTGGGATAGGGTGGCATATTTCTGCCGCGAGATACGAGATAGCTATCGTGATAATTTTAGGAAACTTTCACGATTATGCGAAGTTTCCTGGAAATTTTATCTAGATAGTGAAAAGTTTTCTGAAAAAAAAAAAATCACGATAAACTTTGTTATCTAGAAAATTTTATGTTGATTATTTCTCATTCGTGCATGAAGCTCACATCGAGGTAAAATTATCGCGATAGTTCTACCCGTTTCTCGATATCTATAAATAGAAAAATCACCATTTGGATGAACTCGAAGTTATTGACTGTACAGGAGACAAAGATGATCCGAAACCGTATGTAATTATAGATACCGTGAATGTCAGTTGTGGGCACGAGCGTAAAAAAAAATCGCGATAACAGGTAGAAATATCACGATATTTTTATCGTGAAACTTTTTGTTATCTAGATAATATTTCCAGGAAAGTTTGTTTTATTGCGATAGTTCTCTAAAATTATCATGATAGCTATCTCGTATCTCGTGGCAGAAATATGCCACCATACTGGGACAGTCAATAAAACATGATATTTCACTATTTACGTACAATTCTTTAACAACAAAGAATTTACATTTATTGACAGTATTTTTAGAAAATAGTCAGAAATTAAACGAACACTTGTTCATTGTTTGTATGACTGGCTTGCGCAGTTTTTCGATCCGCATGTTTTCTCATATTAAATGACACAAACACGTCTTTTCATTTATCTATGAGGACCTATTTTTCTTGAAATGGAGAAGTGATTCGTCGATACAGGACTTCAGTTTGACAGTTGACAAAGAAGGTGAGACCTGAAAGGTCATCATGTTCTAAAAAAGTAAAAAGAAACACAGGTAAACTGAGATGTACCCTTTTTCAGAGGTCCTGATTTTCTTGACAAACTTCTGGAAGATGAGCCTAGGATGATCAAGTCACATTTACACTACCATCTTTTACCACGGGAACTTCAGAAAGGAAAGGGCAAGGTACAGTTAATCCTGCGATGGTTAGCACCTCTGTTTTACCTTTACCAGGCAATAAAACTTTAGACTCGTCCAAATTGAAAGCATTTGCTGACAATAAATTTAATTGTGTCTGAGAGGATACCATGTTTCTCTAAAAGACTAGAAAACATTATGGGAAAAAGAAAAAATGCCGATTACCAGCATTTCCTCCTTTTTCCTCTTCTTCTACCAGGGTCGTTAAAACTCGGGATTGTTTGGTAAAGGGTTAAGCAAAACATGTAATAAGCTACCGGCTACTGAGTTCCCAAATAAAACAAATATGTTGGAATGTACACATGTCTTAACTCTTTACCAAACGAATTCGTACATGATAGAGCAGAAAACATTGTGGGAAAAGGAGAAAATGCTGGTTACCAGCATTTTCTCCTTTTCCCACAATGTTTTCAAAAGGCTTCTTTCCCTGGGTCGTTCAAACCCGGGATTGTTTTGTAAAGGGTTGAGCAGGGGTCGTGCGTGGCTCACTGGTAAAGTGTAGGACTCGTAAGCGGGAGATCCATGCCTCACTGGAGCCAACCGATGTTTCGTGGGAGTGTCCTTTGGCAAGGCACCTCAGAGCCCTAGCCTAGTACTGGTGAAACCCAGGACATACATTTATAGCCTCTATGTGAAGTGTCGCTGTGATTTGACTGAAATAATTTTGCAAGTGGCGTAAAACACCATTCAGTTAATCAACCTGTCTTAGGCAAGCATACTTGTAGGCAAGAAACAGGCTTTTGAAAAGCTGGAAACCCGCATTTTCTTCATCTCCTACTATTATTTCTGCCCTTTCATTGACAAATCCTATCATTTCACCCATACTCAGTTTGTTCGTTTGCAAATCTTTTCATTATGGGCGAGTCTAAAATTTTGTCGTCAGGTAAAGTGTTAAATACTGATAAATAGATTCACTGTGTAGGACCGGAAATGTAGTGTGTTTGGGATTGTATGTGACTTGGGATTCTGTACAGTGGCGGTATGTCACTTGGTGTTAAAAATTGTGTTCATACGGTAAGTCAAGCTGGTGATTTGTCATCTGTTTGATAGTTATCATAAAATATTCATGTCCAGTTATTTGTTTGTTTTGTGTAGACCATATCAGGAACACGTATTTGCTCTGTGAATCTTCCTTAGAGCACTGGCGATGCCTTGATCATTTGACCGTGATAAGAATACAGATGATTTTGTCCCCAATCAATGCTGTTTTTACTCCATTACTCAGCCTTAAAAACCTGTTTTCTGACCGGAAATGTATAAACAGTTTCTTTATTCATATTTTTGTGAAAACATGTCAAGGCTTTGTAACAAAGTCGACTACAATCTTCCCTATCCTTTGTTTAAAATGACGCGTTGAGAGAAGACATTTGTACAGTCACTTGCTAAGCGGTTGTACAGTCGCTTGAAATCTTTGATATTTTATTTTGTATAGTGACTTGAAAAACCTGTCTTTTATTACGAAGAATGAAGACGAAAATTTGACACAAAATTATTTATTTGAAGGGATATGAGACTTTAAACTGTTTGACTAAATTTTAAGAAGATAGATTTGAGAAATGCTTCCTCAAATGTAGATTTCAGTTATTATAATTCGAATACTTTATTAAATACTGAAAATCCCAGCAAGGTTATATTTCGAGGCAACACAACAAGCAAATTTCGAGTTCTTTAAGTGACTAATGCAATCTTACAAGTTTTTTTAAGCTAAACGTGAGAATTGTATACATGCATTAAAATGCTTCGGAGGGGCAAAACAACAAATATCGGCAATGATTTGCAAATACAGATACTGAAAGGCCGCCTCCAATCATGTCTTACTTAATGACCTAATACTTTAAAAAAAAAAATGCTTCGGTGGGGCACCCCACGGGCACACCGATACAAGACAAGATCTCAAGTATATCCGCCCAATATTTACACTTTACAAATGCCATTATAAATCATGTGTCCTTTCCATTAAAAGACCATGCAAAATGGCCCTCTTTAAGGGTTAAAAAATGTCAGTTTCTGATGAAAAAATGGGCTATTTCTTCCATTCACATTCGAAACATATTTCACCGGGGCCCGACAGAGCCTCAAAGAGGCGGCCTTGACGAGCACCAAAAACCTATACCCGGATTATACATAAGATATAGTTATATCCCTGCAAACCCCACTTCACGCTATATAAAGTGGGTCTACAGGGGTCCTTAATGCATGGGTATGTTAATGGAATTGAAAATACTGAATAGTATTGAAAAGCAAAGAGCCAGACCTGCCTGCGTATCCGCTCAGGCCGGTCTTGGTCCCCGGCAGTTGCTGTTTACTGGGCAAAAATTTGTCATTCTGCCAAGAGCAGACGACAGACAACACAGCTGCAGTAGAACTTAGCTATTCAATGCAGCCCGAGCATATTAGGAAGAAAAATCATTTGCACCTATGGTGAACTTAAATCATTCAAAATCAACTGTTTTATGATCTGTGACACTGCATTAAAGCCTTTAATTAATTGAGCTTATGCCACATAAATAACTAATGAAAAAAAATAAAAAAAAATAAAAAAAAAAAAAAATAAATAAATAAATAAATAAATAAATAGAATCCAATTGAAAGAACTAGATAACATTTTGGTCTAATAATGAGGTAAATTAGGCCCAGTCCAAAAGTGAAGAAATGGTTGGTCTTAACAAAATTTTAAGAAAGCTGTATATCAGGTTTCCATGAAACTTATATCATGAACACACTTCCTATGAGTCACTTTCTGTGGAAAAAATGGGCCCGCCCGGGTAGCTCAGTGGTAAGCGTATCTGACTCGTGACCAGGTAGTTGCGGGTTCGATACCCGTTCGAGGCAAAATTTCTTTCCGGCGATTTTTCGCCTCTCACCTCTGATGCATGTGAGAAAAGTAGTCAGTGGCTTGGAAGTTGTGTCAATACTGGTGTGAGAAAGCCAGGAAACACATGCGTAGGTGCACTGGCCGCCGTGATATGACCTAAGCTGTTAAAACGGTGTTAACTCCAATACATACGAACAAACAAACTGTGAAAAAAAAAAGAGGAACTTCCGCCGCACAGCTTCAGAAATATGGAAATCGAAATCCCGTAAGAGTGAATTTGCAGTCAATCATACAGCATCATGATATCCCAAAATGAAAAAGATGTCAGTATAATTCCATTAGTGCATGTTATCATTTTAACACATGCTAATATTTAGTACGACATGATGAAGTTCAACAATCCGCCGACCGATCTTCAAGGAATTAAAGACGTATCTAAAGTGGGAATTATAGATGTACATGTATCTATAGAATCCGAAATATTCGTACCCAAAAAGTAAAACTAGGCCACTCCATAACTTTCTCACTTTCAACCGAAGGAGAACGACGTTTATTAATTGTGTCATTGTGCTTCAGTCCACTTTATTTCCTAGATGTAGTGAACTTCCCTTTAGAATCCTCATATTTATTTCAGTAATTGCTTGCAAAGAAGCCTATAGCGATTAAGAACATTATGCGCAGAAATGTGCGCACTACAAACTACCGCGAACGCTTTTAATATGGATTTTTGGCAGTATAAGCTCAAGCAAGGGAAGCACTTATTTTTCTGTCCTTTTTTCTAAAATTCTTTTTATTTTATCGTATTATCGTAGATGCTCAAAATCGGCTCCAAATATCACAAAAAAAAAAAAAAAAAAAAAAAAAGAGAGAGAGACGCCAAACCCCTGATTCCAGTCAACAGTTGGCCGAGTTGAATGTTTGTGATGATGGAGCATTCGAAAGGCCTTGTCATCATCGACATATACTTCAAATAATACCCTAATAAACATTATAAGCAGTGAGTAAGTATACATTAGTACTTCATTCAATTTGCAGTTGGCACACTTGCTTATCTGTTTCTTTGTCTACAGGGTATGAGGACGGTGGACCCACCACCGGAAGATGATCCATTTTCAGCCTGAGGACGCAACAAAAATGCAAGAAACTTTATACATCAATTTCATTTCTTTGTGTCCATCATGTATGTCAGCCCAATAGATCAATGCAAACAAGATTTTGTTGTAAAGTAGTTACATTCCTTTTATAAGATCGAAATAAGTTTTAAAACCGATTCAAGCCACAGTACAAGGTCATCTCAGGTGACTGTACAAATCTAACATATTGCTTCTCCAAGTCACTGTACAAAAGTTAGTAAGCATTGAAGAATTTTGATATTTTGATCTCTTTTGAAGTCACATCTTGGAACTGGATGATTAAAAGAGAAAGCGTGTACATGGACAAACCTTTTTGTCGGGAAAGAACACTCTCATGTGCGCTAATACGATAAAGCTGGTATTTTTTAGGTAAAAAATCATTTCAATTTTTGCACATCAAGATGATCAAGACATTCCCATTGCTCTATGGAGGTTACACAAGACACGCTCATGTGCCTGGTATGTTCTGTGTATATCAAAAGTACAAATGAATGAGAAGATATTAAATTAACTTTCAAAATAAACGAAAAAACTTACCGTGTACAAGTGACATACCGCTAGTGTACAGAATACCCCAAAGCATACAATCTCAAACACTGTACACTTCCAATCTTACACTGTGAAATTTGAACACATTTCGCCAACAAAATTATGTTTTTCATTTCAGATAATCTACGTGACAAGGAACCCAAAAGCTTCCGTACCATCCTTGTTTAAAGTTCTACACTATATAAAGAACCCACCGTGTGACACACTCGAGGAATATATGGAACGTTTTCTTTCCAACAAAAATTGTAAATGAAGTTTATCTACGTCTGTCTGTCTGTCTGTGCCTCTCTCTCTCATGATCTTCATCGAGAATAAAGTATATACTTAAGGACAAAAGTCTTGTCCGGTTAGGGTTTCCTTACTAATGTCAAAACCAATGAAGGTATGACCTTGAAATTTTGCTTATTTTCTTTCAGCCAATTTCCAAACTGGTAAATCGGGTTTTGATTTCAAGGCTGCACCGAATTACCGAGATTCAGTAACGGCGACGTTTTTCACGTGCATCGTCATGTATGCAAAACTGTGTGTTTCGTTCACTATTGATTTGTTTATGTCAACACATCCTTATCGATATTCCAATCGAAAGACATCGAAAGTTTTCGAATTTCTTCAATTAATTCAGAAAAATGAAGCTTTCAAATGAACAGCGTGCGCGCGTTTTAGGCCAACTTGAGGCAGGGGCCACAGCCGCACATGTAGCCCGTGTATTTGGTGTAAACGAAAGAACTGTTCGACGTTTACGCCAAAAGTTCGCAGCGTATGGGACCGTTGCGGACCTGCCACGCTCTGGACGGCCCCAAGTAACAACCTTGCGTCAGGATAGGCATATTCAGCTTACTCACTTACGCAACCGTTTTGAGGCCCCAAATGACACGGCACGTAACACACAGGGTCGTAATAGACCTCGCATTAGTGCAAGGACTGTGCGGCGACGTTTGAAAGCAGTCGGCTTACGTTGCCGTCGTCCATACCACGGATCTAAATTAACACAAAATCACAGACGTTTACGAAGGCAATGGGCTTTACGTCATCGAAGATGGCGTTTAAACCGATGGCAAACGGTTATGTTTACCGACGAGAGTAGATTTTGCATTGATTCGAGCGATCGACGACAGCGTGTATACCGGCGCAGTGGAGAGAGATTTGCGGACCCGTGTGTCGTGGAAACTGACCGTTGGGGTGGGCAAAGCATCATGGTTTGGGCAGGGTTTACCTACCATCACAAGACTCAGCTCGTGTTTCTTGACTTTGGTCGAGGACGGGGTCGTGGTCTCACTGCCCAGCATTATATCGACCAAGTTTTGCGTCCAATTGCTCTGCCATTTATTGTTGCCCACCCAGGTACTGTTTTACAACAGGATAATGCCCGTCCCCATGCCGCAAGACTGACCCAAAACTTCTTGACCACACATAATGTTCCAACATTACCTTGGCCAGCTTTATCACCCGACCTGAACCCAATCGAGCATGTATGGGATTACATGAAACGTAAGATCAGATCGCGGAACGTAAACAACGTTCAGCAGTTAAGACGGGCAATTGCTGACGAATGGAACAATCTTCCTGTCAGATTTTTACGCAGGCTAGTTTGCTCCATGAGGCGAAGGTGCACTGCAGTCATAAGGGTACATGGGGGCCATACTCATTACTGATTTTGTCTTATCAGCATAATGCAACTTCCTAATTTATAGTGCCCTACTTTGTGGGGGTTTTGCATAGACGGTACTGATCCAAATTCTTTCAAAATTTTACCATTAAATGCGTCTTGAATTGTTCTTTTCATTGATACCTGATTTGTTTTTGTACTCTGAACAAAAAATGAAATATTCAATATTTTGTGGACCGGACAAGACTTTTGTCCATTACTATATATTTTAACTGCATTTCTCTCTGTCTCTGCCTGTCTCTAAGTCACTCTGTCTGTTTTTCTCTTAGATCGTTTGCAAACTGACACATTGACAAAACATAATGTTACTTAAGAAAGTCTTTGGTTATGACTACCCTTGCGTAGCCAGACAGTGCAAAGTAATTGAAAAATACGGTATTTCGTAGTCGTAGTAGAACTTTGACAATTTTTTTTCTATTGCTTTGTCTTTCATTTGTTTTTCACAACAATCATTAACTGGGTAAGATTTTGATATACTAGCTGCTTTGTTTAACGACTGAAGTCTAAAAGCAACACTTCAAACAAAGACTCGAAACATGTAGTGATATCTCTGAGGAAACACTTGTATTGTCCATCCATCTTTTTACCCAGCATGTTTAAGTCTTCGGTGAATCATGGCATAGAAAACTGTTTCTCCTTGTGGTCCGCTTTTTTTTTTGCAGACACTGTGTTTCCACCTTTTGAACCTGCATTAGTTTTTTTTTTTTTTCTGTTTGGAACACCATAGTTAAGCAAGCAATGTCGCCTACTGCCACAATATTTTCACCTATATCCATGTGTTAGTATCATAACTCTTGAACTGCTAAATAGACTAAAACAAAATCCCCACTAATAGTCAAACCCAAAATTTTGCGATTTCAACATTCTTTTTGCCTGAAAAAATCCCACTGTATCGGAGTAGTTTATTCCATGCTTTTCGATAGTTTATCAGGAAATAACGGTGGATTATGATTTCCTAATTTCACCGTTTCGACCAGTGCCTTTACTTCGCAAGTCTCAACAAAAAAGGGATTAGAAGCATTGAAAAACAGAGTATTTGTTGTTTTTTTTTCCGGTGAAAGATCGAAGTTTATTTCATCTTGTAAACATCATCAGGTAATACTTTCACGAATGATTACTGATGATGTACACTCGATAAAATAAATTTCGATCTTTCACCGAAAAAACAAATATTTTCTATTTCAAGATCAGTCTTCACGTTTTGTGCAGTCTTATCTTAATCTACACTGTCGGCAAAAGTGCATTGACTAACTCTTTCTACATGTAGTGTTAAGGGTTAATTCATATCGATTGTCCACGGTTTTCTTCCAGTATATGTCGCTCCGTGGGGTCCACACGTCAGTGGTTACTGGGAGCACAGGAACGATGAAAATGTACTATTTCTACAGTTCGAAAACACGATAAAGGTAATGTTGTGGCTGTCATAGTTGTCTCCCTTTAATAAATTTTATGCAAATTAGATAGGCTGGGCAGAATGTTGAGGTGCTGGAATGGGTATATCAGCTGGGGTTGAAAATTTCGTCACGTGTAGTTCTTTGTTAGTGGAGTCTTACTATTTTACGAGTAGTGAAGCGGCGGCGAAGAAATCTAAAGCGTAGCTGTATATAACCCATCGTAATACAGCCGAGGGATTTTGATCAACGGCTTAGTCAAAGTTAGCCAAATTATAATTCATGCCACTCTGACTAATCATCGTATGGTATCTGATGACGGCTGCTTTCACTGGATCTTCAAGAGTACCGATAATGTGGTGTTAGAGGCGGGTAATCCAGACTAATGCAGCGTGTGATAATTAACAATTTCTAATTAAAAACATGGTGTTTTTACATTCATGTAAGACTTCACGATGTGATGTACATGGCAAAAATTACGAACTTGTAAATGTAGTTGTTTCATAGAGTGAAAAGTGCTGTTCTGAAACTGAAAATGCTTTATAAAGTCATAAAACTTTACAGTATGATGGTATGACAAAAACGATGAATGTGTAAATCTAGAAGTTATCGATAGCTCCTCTTTTGCTTCCCAATGAGCCGATCAGCTGTAGACCATTTTTAGATGAATACATAATAAAAGTTTCCCTTTTGAATAACATGTTACTCTAAAGTGGTACGTCACGCCGTTTTCAACAGTTCTATCAAGGCGATAACTCACTTATTCATACATGCTATTCAACAAATACTGATAATCAAATTTTAACTGCATTCTAATGTGGTGTTAATTATGTTTTTCAAGGACCGTGCAGGGACAATACGGAAAATAGCAGATTTTATAGGCGTTGATCTGACGGACGAACAAGTGAACAAGGTAGTTGAACATACAAGTTTGGAGAGTATGAAGAACAACAAATCAGTCAACTTTAGCTTCCATGAAGAAAATTACAATACAAATAAAGCGACGGGAGGTTTCATCAACACAGGTATAAACGCGATAAATTTGAAATTCTTTCTTTCTCTCTTTCTTTCTTTCCCTTGAAAAAAATGATGTTTTAGGCATGGGTTCTAGGCTTCCGCCTTGGGGCTTTATATAACATCTCTTGCGACTAGACATGCAATTACTGGGGCACCGACTTTCCATAACTGACGCCCAGTTAGAATTACTTATCTTGATTAGGATACAGATAAAACATGCAATGGTAGTTTTGTTGGTAGCGCTAATGATTTTCAATCGAGGGCTTGTGGATACAAACGTCTCTGTTTACTCTACTAGACGACGAAATTTTAGACTGGTCCAAATTAAAAGAATTTACAGACGATAACATACAGTTGGCTAAAATGTTAGAAACGAAGAAATAGGAAGGAATGGTAGAAAACATTTAGGGACGGAGAAAATGCTGGTTACCAGCAATTTCCCCTGTTAAGGAATGTTCGTGAATAATCTACTAATGCATTAATGTTTATTTAGTGTTCTAATTTCAGTAACAGTGTCAAAATGTTTCTAGTACTTTCGATGTTTTGTTTACAAAACATGATGTATGCAGAAAAGTCTAGAATGAATTTTCATAATTACGTTGTAATTAGCGAATGATTTTAATCGATAGTAATATAGGTACTTTACTGTTTGCATGATGGGTCCATATCCTGGTCTCAAAGAAAAATTGATGTTATTACTGCCATAATCCAGCGTATATGTTTATTGGGAAATCCCCTGTATTTTTCTCGAATGTACTTCCGAACGTTTCTGGGTGCAATCCATTATGATATATAAAGGCCCAAAACACAATAAGTAGGGAGTCAGAAAAGTTGGGAGACTGGCGGTTTCTAAATCGAATATTTTGATTGCGACTGAAGTTTGAAAAGGATTTAAAGATTAGATACTTGGCATCACCGTTGAAACATATGCTGTCCTGCATTATCATCGTTGGATTCTCAGGTTTCGGAGATCTATTGAGACTAGAAATTTTATTTGTTCTTCTTGACTTACTCGGTTTTTTGGATCAACGGAATTGTGATAGTTTAGGATAGTTTGAATTGTTTAGACTCTGTGAAGTGTAAGTAAATTTATCATTTGTAGGCTATTATAAATTACTTTGTTTTGAATTATGAAATTTTAAAACATAGTTTAGAGGAACTCTTCTGTTCTTTTTTAATCTATTACACCGTTATTTAAGCTGTAGCCATTCGGTATCCAAGATATCGTAATCCGTAATACATCATTTCTCACAATGTTTCAAAAGCCTTTTACTTACGGGCCCTTAAAACTCAGGATCGTTTGGTAAAGGGTCGAGGAACTGTGACAGTCATCTCGACAGGATTCACTTCTTTCTCTTTCTTCGCTGAAAATTGTCATGGAAAAGCAGCAAGTGGCTTGGAAAGAGTGTTAGTGCTGTTAACCAGCATTCACTTATGTATACTCTAGGTACCTTAGATTGAAAGAAAAAAAAAGAAGGCTTTTTTTTTTTATATCATCCAGTTGTAACTTTTTTTTTTTTTTTTTTTAACTTTGAGCCATGCTCTGGCAAAAGGGGATTTAATGCATCTCTGTGATGTATTACACCGAGAAAGTCATCACATGATAATGGATCCATAAAATCGATTTTATAAGAAATGCCTGAATCAGAGTTAGACTGGTCCTTGAACATGCAGAAAATTTATCAAAGCTAAAAGTTTCGATCCAGGTCAGCCCGCGTAGACAGCACAGGATGACATGGTACGATACTTTTTGCAAATGTATTAAGCCACTTTTTCACAGAGCATGGCTCATATACTTTTGATACCTTAGACTGAGGGAAAAGAAAAGTATAGAATGCCATAGCAGAAAATATTCAAGATATAAAAACACTATCAAGATATTTAAAATATTCAATCAAGATAGTCGCAATTATACCAAAATGATATATAAATTTGATATATGACAGCAAAATTATCATATCAAAAAATAAAACCACTTCAAGACAAATAAATATACTTCAAGATGTAAAAACAGCATTAACATTTTAAAAACCTCACCAAGACAAATAAATATACTTCAAGATGTAAAAACAGCATCAACATTTTAAAAACCACACCAAGACAAATAAATATACTTCAAGATGTAAAAACAGCATCAACATTTTAAAAACCACACGAAGACTCACGTGACCAAACAAGACTCACGTGACCACAAAATCCATGACGTCATCACTTGGCGAAAAGAACCTATACACACTGCTGCTGCTTGACTGTTGACAGTCACACTGTCATTTTTTATTCGGCGTATTAACGTTAATCATGGACCACCCAGACGAAGTTACTCGGCTCTTTAGACATTTGAAAGAGTTGAGAACAAGTATTTTCTCCTTTTCTCGCAATGTTTTAAAAAACTTTTAACTCAAGGTCTTAAAAACACCACAGTTTTGTAAAAGTTTAACTCTTTACTACACAATTCCGACTTATAACGACTCTGAAAGAGCAGGCTTTTGAAAACATTGTGGTAAGAGGAGAAAATGCTGGTAACCAGAAGAAATATTCCGCAATGTTTTCTACCCTCTCACAGACAGAAATCATTATTATAGCACTGATTAATTTGTCGTCTGCAAATGCTTTGAAGTTGATCAAATCCGAAAATTTGTCATTTAGTAAGGAGTTGACAGAAATGTGAGTGTAAGCCTTGACCACATGTATAATCCTGAGTTTTAAACTTCCTGGTAGTCTTTTGAAAACATTGTGGGAAAAGGAGAAAATCCTGGTAACCAGCATTTTCTCCTTTTTCCACAGTGTTTTCTATCCAACTGGAATGAGAAATCATGATTCCTACATGATTAATGGCCTCTGTACATGCTTTCAGTTTGATGATTAGAGTTGAGATGAATGATTAACTTGATCTTAAATCTACAGGATTGCATTCTGCAATGTTCCGGTAAACTGTGGAAAGGTCATGACTTTTTAGTTTCGGATTTGCAAATGGGCTTTATTTCATATTTTAAAATCATTCAGGGCACCAGTATCAATCCTTACCTTCAAATCTGCGGTCAAATCTCGCCTTTTCTTAATGGCCACTTCGAATATTTCACGCCTTACTATACACTGACACCATGATGTACTAGGCCTACACACTACACTGGAGCAGAATGTGGTACTGTGAGTGATGTCATGGATTTTGTGGTCACGTGAGTCTTGTTTGGTCACGTGAGTCTTGGTGTGGTTTTTAAAATGTTGATGTTGTTTTTACATCTTGAAGTATATTTATTTATCTTGGTGTGGTTTTTAAAATGTTAATGCTGTTTTTACATCTTGAACTATATTTATTTGTCTTGAAGTGGTTTTATGTTTTGATATGATAATTTTGCTGTCATATATCAAATTTATATATCATTTTGGTATAATTGCGACTATCTTGATTGAATATTTTAAATATCTTGATAGTGTTTTTATATCTTGAATATTTTCTGCTATGGCATTCCATAGAAAAGAACTATAATTTCTAATACTTATTATCGCCAGTACGATAGATTTGTCTCTCTTTGAACCCTCTTCTACAAGTTTGGTAAGAAAATTAGCAAGTCTGGTTAGACAGAGCGATGTTGGCAAAACCTACACGTTGCCGTGAACGTAGCCAGATCATTAACCAACCTATAGCGGGAAAAGAAAATGAGAAATGAAGGCATTAATATATTGCTTAGACACTGCTTCCGTTAGTACAGATGACTGCGTTTGATTGTAATTCATATTTGATGCCATTGCTTTTTGTTGACACGTAGCACCGTCAGTATGTCTAGACGCGCCTTTAATTTTGAGAATTCCACAAATGGAAACTATTTCATCAGTTGTAACATTTTGCATTTCGGCGTCGCTGAATGCGCTGGCTTTTGACCTACTTCTTGGCACTGATAAAGAATGAATAGATGGTAATTTGCTATTGGTAAAAACTGTGCACAGGTTTATTCGGCGGGCCCCTGCTGGCATAAATGCGTGCACATTTATGGAACCACCATTAACAAGCGTTGCTACTGCTAATCGATACTCCGGGGCCTTGATTAATACCATAGCAAAATAATGTAGCAGAGAATGGTTCTTTTCTTGAGTTATTTGGAAATTTAGTGTTTTCGTACGCGTTACCCAATAACCCAATACTACTTTTCAACAAAATGAAAAACAGTGAGGAAAAATAGGCAATTACTCATGAGGTTACTTTTCATTGTTTTACTTAAATTGAGCCACAAAAGAGTTTCAATATTCATATTCCAGTATCTCTTACGGCGTTTGTCTTTTTTAAAGATATTTCTTGTTTTGTATTCGTTTAAATAGGTGAAGTTTCCGGCTGGAGAAAGGATATGTCAGAGGAAATGGCTAAACGATTTGATGAATACATCGAACGAGAAATCGGGCATACGGATATCAAATTTTCAGAATAAATCTACGCTTAAAGACTATTTATAGGCGAATATGTTAAACTTGAATTTTGTATAAAATACGTAACTCCACAATGTACCAATTAAAACTGCAAAACCTAAGAAGTACTGTATTTTGTTATATCAAAGATATTATTTCTATATATCAGAATCCGTATGCTACCAGATATATGCCTGCAACTGAGGTATGCTCTGGCAAAAGGGGGCTTAATGCATCTCCGTGATGCATCATACCAAGCATGACACCACAAAGTCAAGGATCCATAAAATCCATTTTGTCCAACAATCGACTGTATCATAAGGTAGACTGGTCCTTTGACATACAGAAAACTGACTGATAGCGATAAGTTTCGGCCCAGATCAGCCTGCGGACTGCGCAGGCTGACCTGGTTCGATACTTTTCGCAGATGCATTAAGCTCCCTTTTTCATAGAGCACGGCTCAATTATATAAAACCTTAATATTGCTTCTTAAGAACTTCCTTAACTCTTTACCACGTGACAAAATTTTAGACTGGTCCAAACTCAAAGCATTTGCAGACGACAAATTACGTCGGCTTAAATTATTGGATTTGTTTCTGAAAGGTTAGAAAACACTGTGGGGAAAGGAGAAAATGCTGGTTACCAGGCTGACCTGGGCCGAAACCTTTTGTTTTCGGTAAATTTTCTGCATGTCAAAGAACCAGTGTACCTCATGACTCAGTCGGTTGTTAGACAAAGCGGGTTTTGTGGATTCCTAAATATGTGATGCCTTGGTTGATGCAGTGAGTCATGGAGATGCATTAAGTCCCTTTTTGCCAGAGTATGGCTCATTTGTATGTGTTAATTGATTGAAATACTAGAAATGTGCCTGAAGGACCCGGATGGCCCCGCCTGGTGCCTTGAATGAGATGTTACCTAATATGAGGTAGGCCTATTGGCTCCATGATGGTATCCGTGGAGACGCGTTCATGGGAAAATCAAGTTGGCATAAAATAGCTGACATAATATATTTTGTTCCTTCCCCAACGCTGCACATTTTCACCGAGCTTCATTTGGGTGACAGAGAAACCAACAACTTTAAAAGAGTGCAGTAACGTTCACAGAAATGCCAAATAAACATGGACAAATCGCTGGTCCACTGAAACACCATTGGTGTATCAGTGAACACCAGCATTTTCGTTGGTCGATCATCAGACATCGTTACTAAAAATGACATATCGGCTTCTCGTCTCTATATCGGAAATAGTATCACATACAGGCGATGCGCCAATGTCCTAGTTCTAGTGACGATATCCGGTGATCGACCAATGACAATTTTAGTGTTCCGTGGTACAATGCCGGATCTTCAAAGGCCTGTGAATAAATCTATACTCTGACCGGTGTATATAACCCTTAACCAATCACTCCCGAGTTTTAACGATCCGGAGACATTTTGGGAAAAGGAGGAAATGCTTCTCCTTTTCACCCAACGTTTTCTACTCTTTCAATGACAAATCGAATCATTTAAGGACATATGATATGCCAAAGGTTTTTCCTATGGACAGATTGTTTTTCATTAATGCTCAGATGACAATATAAAGTATGCGTAGTAAAAAAAAAAAAAATGACAAAGAAAATCATATGTTGCGGAGCAAAATACAAAGATACAGTTCTTTGAAGGGGATAACTCTTGTCAAAATTACAGAAAATATACATTTAATTTCAAACCTGAAAAATAAAAAAGTTCTTAAACTAAAACCACTGCTCAAGGAAAGGATTATTCTTAGAAATGTGATGTTTGCCGATAGTAAAAATGATAAATCGAAAAAATAAGTTGTTAAACAGATCACTGTAGCAAACTCGGGATTGTTTGGTAAAGGGTTAAGCAAAACATGTAATAAGCTACCGGGTACTGAGTTCCCAATTAAAACAAATATGTTGGAATGTACACATGTCTTAACTCTTTACCAAACGAATTCGTCCATGACAGAGCAGAAAACATTGTGGGAAAAGGAGAAAATGCTGGTAGCCAGCATTTTCTCCTTTTCCCACAATGTTTTCAAAAGGCTTCTTTCCCTGGGTCGTTCAAACCCGGGATTGTTTTGTAAAGGGTTAAGCAGGGGTCGTGCGTGGCTCAGTGGTAAAGAGTAGGACTCGTAAGCGGGAGATCCATGCCTCACTGGAACCAACCGATGTTTCGTGGGAGTGTCCTTTGGCAAGGCACCTCAGAGACCTAACCTAGTACTGGTGAAACCCAGGACATACATTAATAGCCTCTATGTGAAGTGTCGCTGTGAGTTGACTGAAATAATTTTGCAAGTGGCGTAAAACACCATTCAGTTAATCAACCTGTCTTAGGCAAGCATACTTGTAAGCAGGAAACAGGCTTTTGAAAAGCTGGAAACCCACATTTTCTTCATCTCCTACTATTATTTCTGCCCTTTCATTGACAAATCCTATCATTTCACCCATACTCAGTTTGTCGTTTGCAAATCTTTTCGTTATGGGCGAGTCTAAAATTTTGTCGACAGGTAAAGAGTTAAATACTGATACATAGATTCACAGTGTAGGACCGGAAGTGTAGTGTGTTTGGGATTGTATGTGACTTGGGATTCTGTACAGTGGCGGTATGTCACTTGGTGTTAAAAATTGTGTTCATACGGTAAGTCAAGCTGGTGATTTGTCATTTATTTTGATAGTTATCAAAAATATTCATATCCACTTATTTGTTTGTTTTGTGTAGACCATATCAGGAACACGTATTTGCGCTGTGAATCTTCCTTAGAGCATTGGCGATGCCTTGATCATTTGACCGTGATAAGAATACAGATGATTTTTGTACCCATACAATGCTGTTTTTACTCCATTACTCAGCCTTAAAAACCTGTTTTTATTTTCTGACTGGAAATGTATAAACAGTTTCTTTATTCATATTTTTGTGAAGGCTTGGTAACAAAGTCGACTACAATCTTCCCTACCCTTTGTTTAAAATGACGCGTTGAGAGAAGACATTTGTACAGTCACTTGCTAAGCGGTTGTACAGTCGCTTGAGATCTTTGATATTTTATTTTGTACAGTGACTTGAAAAACCTGTCTTTTATTACGAAGAATGAAGACGAAAATTTGACACAAAATTATTTATTGGAAGGGATATGAGACTTTTAACTGTTTGACTAAATTTTAAGAAGATAGATTTGAGAAATGCTTCCTCAAATGTAGATATCAGTTATTATAATTCGAATACTTTATTAAATACTGAAAATCCCAGCAAGGTTATATTTCGAGGCAACACAACAAGCAAATTTCGAGTTCTTTAAGTGACTAATGCAATCTTACAAGTTTTTTTAAGCTAAACGCAAGAATTGTATACATGCATTAAAATGCTTCGGAGGGGCAAAACAACAAATACCGGCAATGATTTGCAAATACAGATACTGAAAGGCCACCTCCAATCATGTCTTACTTAATGATCTAATACTTAAAAAAAAAAAAAAAAAATGCTTCGGTGGGGCACCCCACGGGCACACCGATACAAGACAAGATCTCAAGTATATCCGCCCGACATTTATACTCTACAAATGCCATTATAAATCATGTGTCCTTTCCATTAAAAGACCATGCAAAATGGCCTTCTTTAAGGGTTAAAAAATGTCAGTTTCTGATGAAAAAATGGGCTATTTCTTCCATTCACACTCGAAACATATTTCACCGGGGCCCGACAGAGCCTCAATGAGGCGGCCTTGACGAGCACCAAAAACCTATACCCGGATTATACATAAGATATAGTTATATCCCTGCAAACCCCACTTCACGCTATATAAAGTGGGTCTACAGGGGTCCTTAATGCATGGGTATGTTAACGAAATTGAAAATACTGAATAGTATTGAAAAGCAAAGAGCCAGACCTGCCTGCGTATCCGCTCAGGCCGGTCTTGGTTCCCGGTAGTTGCTGTTTACTGGGCAAAAATTTGTCATTCTGCCAAGAGCAGACGACAGCTGCAGTAGAACTTAGCTATTAAATGCAGCCAGAGCATATTAGGAAGAAAAATTATTTGCACCTATGGTGAACTTAAATCATTCAAAATCAACTGTTTTATGATCTGTGACACTACATTAAAGCCTTTAATCAATTTAGTTTATGCGACATAAATAACTAATGAAAAAAAAAAAAAAAAAAAAATCCAATTCAAAGAACTACATAACATATTTGTCTAATAATGAGGTAACTTAGGCCCAGTCCAAAAGTGAAAAAATGGTTGGTCTTAACAAAATTTTAAGAAAGCTGTATATCAGGTTTCCATGAAACTTATATCATGAACATACTTCCTATGAGTCACTTTCTGTGGAAAAAATGGGCCCGCCCGGGTAGCTCAGTGGTAAGCGTATCTGACTCGTGACCAGGTAGTTGCGGGTTCGATACCCGTTCGAGGCAAAATTTCTTTTTTCGCCTCTCACCTCTGATACATGTGAGAAGAGTAGTCAGTGGCTTGGGCGTTGTGTCAATAGTGGTGTGAGAAAGCCAGGAAACACGTGCGTAGGTGCACTGACCGCTGTGATATGACCTAAGCTGTCAAAACGGTGTTAACTCCAATACATACGAACAAACAAACTGTAAAAAAAAAAGAGGAACTTCCGCCACACAGCTTCAGAAATATGGAAATCGAAATCCCGTAAGAGTGAATTTGCAGTCAATCATACAGCATCATGATATCCCAAATGAAAAAGATGTCAGTATAATTCCATTAGTGCATGTTATCATTTTAACACATGCTAATATTTAGTACGACATGATGAAGTTCAACAATCCGCCGACCGATCTTCAAGGAATTAAAGACGTATCTAAAGTGGGAATTATAGATGTACGTGTATCTACAGAATCCGAAATATTCGTACCCAAAAAGTAAAAGTAGGCCACTCCATAACTTTCTCACTTTCAACCGAAGGAGAACGACGTTTATTAATTGTGTCAGTGTGCTTCAGTCCACTTTATTTCCTAGATGTAGTGAACTTCCCTTTAGAATCCTCATATTTATTTGAGTAATTGCTTGCAAAGAAGCCTATAGCGATTAAGAACATTATGCGCAGAAATGTAATGTGCGCACTAAACACTACCGCGAACGCCTTTAATATGGATTTTTGGCAGTATAAGCTCAAGCAAGGGAAGCACTTATTTTTCTGTCCTTTTTTCTAAAATTCTTTTTATTTTATCGTATTATCGTAGATGCTCAAAATCGGCTCCAAATATCACCACAAAAAAAAGAGAGAGAGAGAGAGAGAGAGACGCCAAACCTCTGATTCCAGTCAACAGTTGGCCGAGTTGAATGTTTGTGATGATGGAGCATTCGAAAGACCTTGTCATCATCGACATATACTTCATATAATACCCTAATAAACATTATAAGCAGTGAGTAAGTATACATTAGTACTTCATTCAATTTGCAGTTGGCATACTTGCTTATTTTTTTCTTTGTCTACAGTGTATGATGACGGTGGACCCACCACCGGAAGATGATCCATTTTCAGCCTGAGGACGCAACAAAAATGCAAGAAACTTTATACATCAATTTCATTTCTTTGTGTCCATCATGTGTGTCAGCAAAATAGGTCAATGCAAACAAGATTTTGTTGTAAAGTAGTTACATTCCTTTTATAAGACCGAAATAAGTTTTAAAACCGATTCAAGCCACAGTACAAGGTCATCTCAGGTGACTGTACAAATCTAACATATTGCCTCTCCAAGTCACTGTACAAAAGTTAGTAAGCATTGAAGAATTTTGATATTTTGATCTCTTTTGAAGTCACATCTTGGAACTGGATGATTAAAGAGAAAGCGTGTATATGGACAGACCTTTTTGTCGGGAAAGAACACTCTCATGTGCGCTAATACGATAAAGCTTGTATTTTTTAGGTAAAAAATCATTTCAATTTTTGCACATCAAGATAATCAAGACATTCCCATTGCTCTATGGAGGTTACACAAGACACGCTCGTGTGCCTGGTATGTTCTGTGTATATCAAAAGTACAAATGAATGAGAAGATATTAAATTAACTTTCAAAATAAACGAAAAAACTTACCGTGTACAAGTGACATACCGCTAGTGTACAGAATCCCCAAAAACATACAATCTCAAACACTGTACACTTCCGATCTTACACTGTGAGATTTGAATACATTTCGCCAACAAAATTATGTTTTTTATTTCAGATAATCTACGTGACAAGGAACCCAAAAGCTTCCGTACCATCCTTGTTCAAAGTTCTACACTATATAAAGAACCCGCCGTGTGACATACTTGAGGAATATATGGAGCGTTTTCTTTCCAACAAAAATTGTAAATGAAGTTTATCTACGTCTGTCTGTCTGTGTCTCTCTCTCTCATGATCTTCATCGAGAATGAAGTTTATATCTTTTAACCGCTTTCTCTCTGTCACTGCCTGTCTCTAAGTCACTCTGTCTGTCTTTCTCTTAGATCGTTTGCAAACTGACATATTGACAAAACATATTGTTACGTAAGAAAGTCTTTGGTTATGACTACCCTTGCGTAGCCAGGCAGTGCAAAGTAATTGAAAAATACGGTATTTCGTAGTCGTAGTAGAACTTTGACAATTTTTTTTCTATTGCTTTGTCTTTCACTTGTTTTTCACAACAATCATTAACTGGGTAAGATTTTGATATACTAGCTGTTTTGTTTAACGACTGAAGTCTAAAAGCAACACTTCAAACAAAGACTCGAAACATGTAGTGATATCTCTGAGGAAACACGTGTATTGTCCATCCATCTTTTTACTCAGCATGTTTAAGTCTTCGGTGAATCATGGCATAGAAAACTGTTTCTCCTTGTGGTCCTTTTATTTATTTATTTATTATTTTTTTTCTGCAGATACTGTGCTTCCATCTTTTGACCCTGCATTAGTTAGTTTTTTTGAACACCATAGTGTAGCAAGCAGTATCTCCTACTGCTACAATATTTTCACCTGTATCCATGTGTTAGTATCATAACTCTTGAACTGCTAAATAGATTAAAACAAAATCCCCACTAAAAGTCAAACCCAAAATTTTGCGATTTCAACATTCTTTTTGCCTGAAAAAATCCCACTGTATCGGAGTAGTTTATTCCATGCTTTTCGGTAGTTTATCAGGAAATAACGGTGGATTATGATTTCCTAATTTCACCGTTTCGACCAGTGCCTTTACTTCGCAAGTCTCAACAAAAAAGGGATTAGAAGCATGGAAAAATAGAATATTTGTTGTTTTTTTTTTTTTCCGGTGAAAGATCGAAGTTTATTTCATCTTGTCAACATCATCTGGTAATACTTTCACGAATGATTACTGATGATGTACACTCGATAAAATAAATTTCGATCTTTCACCGAAAAAACAAATATTTTCTATTTCAAGACCAGTCTTCACGTTTTGTGCAGTCTTATCTTAATCTACACTGTCGGCAAAAGTGCATTGACTAACTCTTTCAACGTTTAGTGTTAAGGGTTAATTCATATCGATTGTGCACGGTTTTCTTCCAGTATATGTCGCTCTGTGGGGTCCACATGTCAGTGGTTACTGGGAGCACAGGAACGATGAAAATGTACTATTTCTACAGTTCGAAAACACAATAAAGGTAATGTTGTGGCTGTCATAGTTGTCTCCCTTTAATAAATGCATATTAGATGAGCTAGGCAGAATGTTTGGGTGCTGGAATGGGTATATCAGCTGGGGTTGAAAATTTCGTCACGTGTAGTTCTTTGTTAGTGGAGTCTCACTATTTTACGAGTAGTGAAGCGGCGGCGAAGAAATCTAAAGCGTAGCTGTATATAACCCATCGTAATACAGCCGAGGGAGTTTGATCAACAGATCAGTCAAAGTTAGCCAAATTATAATTCATGCCACTCTGACTAATCATCGTATGGTATCTGATGACGCCTGCTTTCAAGAGTACCAATAACGTGGTGTTAGAAGCGGGTAATCCAGTCCAGTGCAGCGTGTGATAATTAACAATTTCTAATTAAAAACATGGTGTTTTTACATTCATGTAAGACTTCACGATGTGATTTACATGGCAAAAATTACGAACTTGTAAATGTAGTCGTTTCATAGAGTGAAAAGTGCTGATCTGAAACTGAAAATGCTTTACAAAGTCATAAAACTTTACAGTATGATGGTATGACAAAAACGATGAATGTGTAAATCTAGAAGTTATCGATAGCTCCTCTTTTGCTTCCCAATGAGCCGATCAGCTGTAGACCATTTTTAGATGAATACATAATAAAAGTTTCCCTTTTGAATAACATGTTACTCTAAAGTGGTACGTCACGCCGTTTTCAACAGTTCTATCAAGGCGATAACTCACTTATTCATACATGCTATTCAACAAATACTAATAATCAAATTTTAACTGCATTCTAATGTGGTGTTAATTATGTTTTTCAAGGACGGTGCAGGGACAATAAGAAAAATAGCAGATTTCATAGGCGTTGATCTGACGGACGAACAAGTGAACAACGTAGTTGAACATACAAGTTTGGAGAGTATGAAGAACAACAAATCAGTCAACTTTAGCTTCCATGAAGAAAATTACAATACAAATAAAGCGACGGGATGGTTCATCAACACAGATATAAACTAAACGCGATAAACTTGAAATTCTTTCTTTCTCTCTTTCTTTCTATTCCTGGAAAAAAATTATGTTTAGGCATGGGTTCTAGGCTTCCGCCTTGGTGCTTTATATAACATCTCTTGCGAGTAGACATGCAATTACTCGGGCATCGACTTTCCATAACTGATGCCCAGTTACAATTACTTATCTTGATAAAGGATACAGAAAAAAAATGCAGTAGTAGTTTTGTTGGTAGCGCTAATGACTTTCAATCGAGGGCTTGTGGATACAAACGTCTCTGTTTACTCTACTAGACGACGAAATTTTAGACTGGTCCAAATTAAAAGAATTTACTCAAATGTGGCTCAAATGTTAGAACGGAGAAATAGGAAGGAATGGTAGGAAACATTTAGGTACAGAGAAAATGCTGGTTACCAGCAATTTCCCCTGTTACGGAATGTTCGTGAATAATCTACTAATGCATTAATGTTTATTTAGTGTTCTAATTTTAGTAACGGTGTCAAGATGTTTCTAGTACTTTCGATGTTTTGTTTACAAAACATGATGTATGCAGAAAAGTGTAGAACGAATTTTCATAATTACGTTGTAATTAGCGAATGATTTTAATCGATAGTAATATAGGTACTTTACTGTTTGTATGATGGGTCCATATCCTGGTCTCAAAGAAAAATTGATGTTATTATTGCCATAATCCAGCGTATATGTTTATTGGGAAATACCCTGTATTTTTCCCGAATGTACTTCCGAACGTTTCTGGGTGCACTCCATTATGATATATAAAGGCCCAAAACACAGTAGGTAGGGAGTCAGAAAAGTTGGGAGACTGGCGTTTTCTAAATCGAATATTTTGATTGCGACTGAAGTTTGAAAAGGATTTAAAGATTAGATACTTGGCATCACCGTTGAAACATATGCTGTCCTGCATTATCATCGTTGGATTCTCAGGTTTCGGAGATCTATTGAGACTAGAAATTTTATTTGTTCTTCTTGACTTACTCGGTTTTTTGGATCAACGGAATTGTGATAATTTAGGATAGTTTGAATTGTTTAGACTCTGTGAAGTGTAAGTTAATTTATTATTTATAGGCTATTATAAATTACTGTGTTTTGAATTATTAAATTTTAAAACATAGCTTAGTGGAACTCTTCTGTTCTTTTTGAATCTATTACACCGTCATTTAAGCCGTAGCCATTCGGTATCCAAGACACCGTAATACACCATTTCCCACAATGTTTCTAAAGCCTTTTACTTAGGGTCGTTAAAACTCAGGATCGTTTGGTAAAGAGTCGAGGAACTGTGACGGTCATCGCAACAGGATTCACTTCTCTCTCTTTCTTCGCTGAAAATTGTCATGGAAAAGCAGCAAGTGGCTTGGAAAGAGTGTTAGCGCTGTTAACCAGCATGCACTTTTGTATACTGTAGGTACCTTAGATTGAAAAAAAAGTCTATTTTTTTTATATCATTCAGTTAAAATTTTTTTTTTTTTTTTTTTTTAATTTGAGCCATGCTCTGGCAAAAGGGGGTTTAATGCATCTCTGTGATGTATTACACCGAGAAAGTCATCACATGGTAATGGATCCATAAAATCGATTTTATAACAAATACCTGAATCAAGAGTTAGACTGGTCCTTGAACATGCAGAAAATAAATTTACCAAAGCTAAAAGTTTCGATCCAGGTCAGCCCGCGTAGACAGCACAGGATGACATGGTACGATAATTTTTGCAGATGTATTAAGACACCTTTTCACACAGCATTGCTCATATACTTTCGATACCTTCGACTACAGGAAAAGAAAAGAACTATAATTTCTAATACTTATTATCGCCAATACGATGGAATTGTCTCTCTTTGAACCCCCTTGTGCAAATTTGGTAAGAAAATTAGCGAGTCTGGTTAGACAGAGCGATGTTGGCAAAACCTACACGTTAACCAACCTATAGCGGAAAAAAGAAAATGCGAAATGAAAGCATTAATATATTGCTTAGACACTGCTTCCATTAGTACAGATGACTGCGTTTGATTGTAATTCATATTTGATGCCATTGCTTTTTGTTGACACGTGGTACCGGTAGTATGTCTAGACGCGCCTTTAATTTGAAGATTTCCATTAATGGAAACTATTTCATCAGTTGTAACATTTTGCATTTCGGCGTCGCTGAATGCGCTGGCTATTGACCTACTTCTTGGTACTGATAAATATGGTGGCATATTTCTGCCGCGAGATACGAGATAGCTTTTGCGATAATTTAAAAGAATTATCGTGATAAAACAAAGTTTCCTGGAAATATTATCTAGATAAAAAAAAAAAAAAAAAAAGAAAAAATTCACGATAAAAATATCGCGACAATTCTAACTGTTATCATGATTATTTTTGCTTTCGTGCCCATAACTGACATTCACGGTATCTATAATTAGATATTGTTTTGGAACATCTTCGTCTTCAACCTCATGAATTCTGCTTGTCCCTAAATGGTTTTAAAGTTTTTCGTAGGAGGCATTTCGAGTCGTCTTTGTGATTTTACAGACTTCTGTTCATTTCCAGTCTTGTCAAAATTTACCAATTAAGGTATAATTGTTAATGATTCGAATTTTTACTTACTGCAATCTTGTGAAGTCAAAAACTACCGAGTTCATCCAAATGATAAAATTTGCTATTTATAGATATTGAGAAACAGATAGAACTATCACGATAATTTTTATCTCGAATGTCAGCTCCGTGCACAATTGAAAAATTTTGCGATAAAATATTAAGTTTATCGTGATATTTTTTTCAGGAAACTTTTCACTATCTCGAAAAAGTTTCCAGGAAACTTTTATTTATCGTGATAGTTTTCTAAAATTATCATGATAGCTATCTCGTATCTCATGGCAGAAATATGCCACCATAGATAAAGAATGAATAGATGGAAAAAAAATGTGCACAGGTTTATTCGGCGGGCCCCTGCTGGCATATTTGCTCGCACATTTATGAAACCTCCATTAACAAGCGTTGCTACTGCTAATCGATACTCCGGGGCCTTGATTCATACCATAGCAAAATAATGTAGCAGAGAATGGTTCTTTTCTTGTGTTATTTGGAAATTTAGTATTTTCGTACGCGTTACCCAATAACCCAATACTACTTTTCAACAAAATGAAAAACAGTGAGGAAAAATAGGCAATTACTCATGAGGTTACTTTTCATTGTTTTACTTAAAATTGAGCCACAAAAGAGTTTCAATATTCATATTCCAGTATCTCTTACGCCGTTTATCTTTTTTAAAGATATTTCTTGTTTTATATTCGTTTAAACAGGTGAAGTGTCCGGCTGGAGAAAGGATACGTCAAGGGAAATGGCTAAAAGATTTGATGAATACATCGAACGAGAAATCGGGCATACGGATATCAAATTTCCGGAATAAATCTACACTTAAAGACTATCTATAGGCGAATATGTTAAACTTGAATTTTGTATAAAATACATAACTACACAATGTACCAATTAAAACTGCAAAACCTAAGAAGTACTGTATTTTGTTATATCAAAGGTATTATCTCTATATATCAGAATCCGTATGCTACCAGATATATGCCTGCAATTGAGGCATGCTCTGGCAAAAGGGGGCTTAATGCATCTCCGTGATGCATCATACCAAGCATGACACCACAAAGTCAAGGATCCATAAAATCCATTTTGTCCAACAACCGACTGTATCATAAGGTAGACTGGTCCTTTGACATACAGAAAACTGACTGATAGCGAAAAGTTTCGGCCCAGGTCAGCCTGCGCGGACTGCGCAGGCTGACCTGGTTCGATACTTTTCGCAGATGCATTAAGCTCCCTTTTTCATACAGCACGGCTCAATTATATAAAACCTCAATATTGCTTGTTAAGAACTTCCTTATCTCTTTACCACGCGACAAAATTTTAGACTGGTCCAAACTCAAAGCATTTGCAGACGACAAATTACGTCGGCTTAAATTATTGGATTTGTTTCTGAAAGGTTAGAAAACACTGTGGGGAAAGGAGAAAATGCTGGTTACCAGGCTGACCTGGGCTGAAACCTTTTGTTTTCGGTAAATTTAGAAAGTTAGAAAGGTTAGAAAACACTGTGGGGAAAGGAGAAAATGCTGGTTACCAGGCTGACCTGGGCTGAAACCTTTTGTTTTCGGTAAATTTTCTGCATGTCAAAGAACCAGTGTACCTCATGATTCAGTCGGTTGTTAGACAAAGCGGGTTTTGTGGATTCCTAAATATGTGATGCCTTGGTTGATGCAGTGAGTCATGGAGATGCATTAAGTCCCTTTTTGCCAGAGTATGGCTCATTTGTATGTGTTAATTGATTGAAATACTAGAAATGTGCCTGAAGGACCCGGATGGCCCCGCCTGGTGCCTTGAATGAGATGTTACCTAATATGAGGTAGGCCTATTGACTCCATGATGGTATCCGTGGAGACGCGTTCATGGGAAAATCAAGTTGGCATAAAATAGCTGACATAATATATTTTGTTCCTTCCCCAACGCTGCACATTTTCACCGAGCTTCATTTGGGTGACAGAGAAACCAACAACTTTAAAAGAGTGCAGTAACGTTCACAGAAATGCCAAATAAACATGGACAAATCGCTGGTCCACTGAAACACCATTGGTGTATCAGTGAACACCAGCATTTTCGTTGGTCGATCATCAGACATCGTTACTAAAAATGACATATCGGCTTCTCGTCTCTATATCGGAAATAGTATCACATACAGGCGATGCGCCAATGTCCTAGTTCTAGTGACGATATCCGGTGATCGACCAATGACAATTTTAGTGTTCCGTGGTACAATGCCGGATCTTCAAAGGCCTGTGAATAAATCTATACTCTGACCGGTGTATATAACCCTTCACCAATCACTCCCGAGTTTTAACGATCCGGAGACATTTTGGGAAAAGGAGGAAATGCTTCTCCTTTTCGCCCAACGTTTTCTACTCTTTCAATGACAAGTCGAATCATTTAAGGACATATGATATGCCAAAGGTTTTTCCTATGGACATATTGTTTTTCATTAATGCTCAGATGACAATATAAAGTATGCGTAGTAAAAAAAAAAGGCAAAGAAAATCATATGTTGCGGAGCAAAATACAAAGATACAGTTCTTTGAAGGGGATAACTCTTGTCAAAATTACAGAAAATATACATTTAATTTCAAACCTGAAAAATAAAAAAGTTCTTAAACTAAAACCACAGCTCAAGGAAAGGATTATTCTTAGAAATGTGGTGTTTGCCGATAGTAAAAAAGATAAATCGAAAAAATAAGTTGTTAAACAGATCACTGTAGCAAACTCGGGATTGTTTGGTAAAGGGTTAAGCAAAACATGTAATAAGCTACCGGGTACTGAGTTCCCAATTAAAACAAATATGTTGGAATGTACACATGTCTTAACTCTTTACCAAACGAATTCGTCCATGACAGAGCAGAAAACATTGTGGGAAAAGGAGAAAATGCTGGTAGCCAGCATTTTCTCCTTTTCCCACAATGTTTTCAAAAGGCTTCTTTCCCTGGGTCGTTCAAACCCGGGATTGTTTTGTAAAGGGTTAAGCAGGGGTCGTGCGTGGCTCAGTGGTGAAGAGTAGGACTCGTAAGCGGGAGATCCATGCCTCACTGGAGCCAACCGATGTTTCGTGGGAGTGTCCTTTGGCAAGGCACCTCAGAGCCCTAGCCTAGTACTGGTGAAACCCAGGACATACATTAATAGCCTCTATGTGAAGTGTCGCTGTGAGTTGACTGAAATAATTTTGCAAGTGGCGTAAAACACCATTCAGTTAATCAACCTGTCTTAGGCAAGCATACTTGTAAGCAGGAAACAGGCTTTTGAAAAGCTGGAAACCCACATTTTCTTCATCTCCTACTATTATTTCTGCCCTTTCATAGACAAATCCTATCATTTCACCCATACTCAGTTTGTCGTTTGCAAATCTTTTCGTTATGGGCGAGTCTAAAATTTTGTCGACAGGTAAAGAGTTAAATACTGATAAATAGATTCACAGTGTAGGACCGGAAGTGTAGTGTGTTTGGGATTGTATGTGACTTGGGATTCTGTACAGTGGCGGTATGTCACTTGGTGTTAAAAATTGTGTTCATACGGTAAGTCAAGCTGGTGATTTGTCATTTATTTTGATAGTTATCAAAAATATTCATATCCACTTATTTGTTTGTTTTGTGTAGACCATATCAGGAACACGTATTTGCGCTGTGAATCTTCCTTAGAGCATTGGCGATGCCTTGATCATTTGACCGTGATAAGAATACAGATGATTTTTGTACCCATACAATGCTGTTTTTACTCCATTACTCAGCCTTAAAAACCTGTTTTTATTTTCTGACCGGAAATGTATAAACAGTTTCTTTATTCATATTTTTGTGAAGGCTTGGTAACAAAGTCGACTACAATCTTCCCTATCCTTTGTTTAAAATGACGCGTTGAGAGAAGACATTTGTACAGTCACTTGCTAAGCGGTTGTACAGTCGCTTGAGATCTTTGATATTTTATTTTGTACAGTGACTTGAAAAACCTGTCTTTTATTACGAAGAATGAAGACGAAAATTTGACACAAAATTACTTATTTGAAGGGATATGAGACTTTTAACTGTTTGACTAAATTTTAAGAAGATAGATTTGAGAAATGCTTCCTCAAATGTAGATATCAGTTATTATAATTCGAATACTTTATTAATTACTGAAAATCCCAGCAAGGTTATATTTCGAGGCAACACAACAAGCAAATTTCGAGTTCTTTAAGTGACTAATGCAATCTTACAAGTTTTTTTAAGCTAAACGCGAGAATTGTATACATGCATTAAAATGCTTCGGAGGGGCAAAACAACAAATATCGGCAATGATTTGCAAATACAGATACTGAAAGGCCGCCTCCAATCATGTCTTACTTAATGATCCAATACTTAAAAAAAAAAAAAAAAAAAAATGCTTCGGTGGGGCACCCCACGGGCACACCGATACAAGACAAGATCTCAAATATATCCGCCCGACATTTATACTCTACAAATGCCATTATAAATCATGTGTCCTTTCCATTAAAAGACCATGCAAAATGGCCTTCTTTAAGGGTTAAAAAATGTCAGTTTCTGATGAAAAAATGGGCTATTTCTTCCATTCACACTCGAAACATATTTCACCGGGGCCCGACAGAGCCTCAATGAGGCGGCCTTGACGAGCACCAAAAACCTATACCCGGATTATACATAAGATATAGTTATATCCCTGCAAACCCCACTTCACGCTATATAAAGTGGGTCTACAGGGGTCCTTAATGCATGGGTATGTTTACGGAATTGAAAATACTGAATAGTATTGAAAAGCAAAGAGCCAGACCTGCCTGCGTATCCGCTCAGGCCGGTCTTGGTTCCCGGTAGTTGCTGTTTACTGGGCAAAAATTTGTCATTCTGCCAAGAGCAGACGACAGACAACACAGCTGCAGTAGAACTTAGCTATTAAATGCAGCCCGAGCATATTAGGAAGAAAAATTATTTGCACCTATGGTGAACTTAAATCATTCAAAATCAACTGTTTTATGATCTGTGACACTGCATTAAAGCCTTTAATCAATTTAGTTTATGCGACATAAATAACTAATGAAAAAAAAAAAAAAAAAATCCAATTCAAAAAACTACATAACATATTTGTCTAATAATGAGGTAACTTAGGCCCAGTCCAAAAGTGAAAAAATGGTTGGTCTTAACAAAATTTTAAGAAAGCTGTATATCAGGTTTCCATGAAATTTATATCATGAACATACTTCCTATGAGTCACTTTCTGTGGAAAAAATGGGCCCGCCCGGGTAGCTCAGTGGTAAGCGTATCTGACTCGTGACCAGGTAGTTGCGGGTTCGATACCCGTTCGAGGCAAAATTTCTTTTTTCGCCTCTCACCTCTGATACATGTGAGAAGAGTAGTCAGTGGCTTGGGCGTTGTGTCAATAGTGGTGTGAGAAAGCCAGGAAACACGTGCGTAGGTGCACTGACCGCTGTGATATGACCTAAGCTGTTAAAACGGTGTTAACTCCAATACATACGAACAAACAAACTGTGAAAAAAAAAAGGAACTTCCGCCGCACAGCTTCAGAAATATGGAAATCGAAATCCCGTAAGAGTGAATTTGCAGTCAATCATACAGCATCATGATATCCCAAATGAAAAAGATGTCAGTATAATTCCATTAGTGCATGTTATCATTTTAAAACATGCTAATATTTTGTACGACATGATGAAGTTCAACAATCCGCCGACCGATCTTCAAGGAATTAAAGAGGTATCTAAAGTGGGAATTATAGATGTACATGTATCTACAGAATCCGAAATATTCGTACCCAAAAGTAAAAGTAGGCCACTCCATAACTTTCTCACTTTCAACTGAAGGAGAACGACGTTTATTAATTGTGTCAGTGTGCTTCAGTCCACTTTATTTCCTAGATGTAGTGAACTTCCCTTTAGAATCTTCATATTTATTTCAGTAATTGCTTGCAAAGAAGCCTATAGCGATTAAGAACATTATGCGCAGAAATGTGCGCACTAAACACTACCGCGAACGCCTTTGATATGGATTTTTGGCAGTATAAGCTCAAGCAAGGGAAGCACTTATTTTTCTGTCCTTTTTTCTAAAATTCTTTTTATTTTATCGTATTATCGTAGATGCTCAAAATCGGCTCCAAATATCACCACAAAAAAAAAAAAAAAAAAGAGAGAGAGAGAGAGACGCCAAACCTCTGATTCCAGTCAACAGTTGGCCGAGTTGAATGTTTGTGATGATGGAGCATTCGAAAGACCTTGTCATCATCGACATATATTTCATATAATACCCTAATAAACATTATAAGCAGTGAGTAAGTATACATTAGTACTTCATTCAATTTGCAGTTGGCATACTTGCTTATTTTTTTCTTTGTCTACAGTGTATGAGGACGGTGGACCCACCACCGGAGGATGATCCATTTTCAGCCTGAGGACGCAAAAAAAATGCAAGAAACTTTATACATCAATTTCATTTCTTTGTGTCCATCATGTGTGTCAGCCTAATAGGTCAATGCAAACAAGATTTTGTTGTAAAGTAGTTACATTCCTTTTATAAGACCGAAATAAGTTTTAAAACCGATTCAAGCCACAGTACAAGGTCATCTCAGGTGACTGTACAAACCTAACATATTGCCTCTCCAAGTCACTGTACAAAAGTTAGTAAGCATTGAAGAATTTTGATATTTTGATCTCTTTTGAAGTCACATCTTGGAACTGGATGATTAAAAGAGAAAGCGTGTATATGGACAGACCTTTTTGTCGGGAAAGAACACTCTCATGTGCGCTAATACGATAAAGCTTGTATTTTTTAGGTAAAAAATCATTTCAATTTTTGCACATCAAGATGATCAAGACATTCCCATTGCTCTATGGAGGTTACACAAGACACGCTCATGTGCCTGGTATGTTCTGTGTATATCAAAAGTACAAATGAATGAGAAGATATTAAATTAACTTTCAAAATAAACGAAAAAACTTACCGTGTACAAGTGACATACCGCTAGTGTACAGAATACCCCAAAGCATACAATCTCAAACACTGTACACTTCCGATCTTACACTGTGAGATTTGAATACATTTCGCCAACAAAATTATGTTTTTTATTTCAGATAATCTACGTGACAAGGAACCCAAAAGCTTCCGTACCATCCTTGTTCAAAGTTCTACACTATATAAAGAACCCGCCGTGTGACATACTCAAGGAATATATGGAGCGTTTTCTTTCCAACAAAAATTGTAAATGAAGTTTATCTACGTCTGTCTGTCTGTGTCTCTCTCTCTCATGATCTTCATCGAGAATAAAGTTTATATCTTTTAACTGCTTTCTCTTTGTCACTGCCTGTCTCTAAGTCACTTTGTCTGTCTTTCTCTTAGATCGTTTGCAAACTGACATATTGACAAAACATATTGTTACTTAAGAAAGTCTTTGGTTATGACTACCCTTGCGTAGCCAGACAGTGCAAAGTAATTCAAAAATACGGTATTTCGTAGTCGTAGTAGAACTTTGACAATTTTTTTTCTATTGCTTTGTCTTTCATTTGTTTTTCACAACAATCATTAACTGGGTAAGATTTTGATATACTAGCTGTTTTGTTTAACGACTGAAGTCTAAAAGCAACACTTCAAACAAAGACTCGAAACATGTAGTGATATCTCTGAGGAAACACTTGTATTGTCCATCCATCTTTTTACCCAGCATGTTTAAGTCTTCGGTGAATCATGGCATAGAAAACTGTTTCTCCTTGTGGTCCTTTTATTTATTTATTTATTTATTTTTTCTGCAGATACTGTGCTTCCATCTTTTGACCCTGCATTAGTTAGTTTTTTTGAACACCATAGTGTAGCAAGCAGTATCTTCTACTGCTACAATATTTTCACCTGTATCCATGTGTTAGTATCATAACTCTTGAACTGCTAAATAGATTAGAACAAAATCCCCACTAAGAGTCAAACCCAAAATTTTGCGATTTCAACATTCTTTTTGCCTGAAAAAATCCCACTGTATCGGAGTAGTTTATTCCATGCTTTTCGGTAGTTTATCAGGAAATAACGGTGGATTATGATTTCCTAATTTCACCGTTTCGACCAGTGCCTTTACTTCGCAAGTCTCAACAAAAAAGGGATTAGAAGCATGGAAAAATAGAATATTTGTTGTTTTTTTTTTCCGGTGAAAGATCGAAGTTTATTTCATCTTGTCAACATCATCTGGTAATACTTTCACGAATGATTACTGATGATGTACACTCGATAAAATAAATTTCGATCTTTCACCGAAAAAACAAATATTTTCTATTTCAAGATCAGTCTTCACGTTTTGTGCAGTCTTATCTTAATCTACACTGTCGGCAAAAGTGCATTGACTAACTCTTTCAACGTTTAGTGTTAAGGGTTAATTCATATCGATTGTGCACGGTTTTCTTCCAGTATATGTCGCTCTGTGGGGTCCGCATGTCAGTGGTTACTGGGAGCACAGGAACGATGAAAATGTACTATTTCTACAGTTCGAAAACACAATAAAGGTAATGTTGTGGCTGTCATAGTTGTCTCCCTTTAATAAATGCATATTAGATGAGCTAGGCAGAATGTTTGGGTGCTGGAATGGGTATATCAGCTGGGGTTGAAAATTTCGTCACGTGTAGTTCTTTGTTAGTGGAGTCTCACTATTTTACGAGTAGCGAAGCGGCGGCGAAGAAATCTAAAGCGTAGCTGTATATAACCCATCGTAATACAGCCGGGGGAGTTTGATCAACAGATTAGTCAAAGTTAGCCAAATTATAATTCATGCCACTCTAACTAATCATCGTATGGTATCTGATGACGCCTGCTTTCACTGGATCTTCAAGAGTACCAATAAGGTGGTGTTAGAAGCGGGTAATCCAGACTAGTGCAGCGTGTGATAATTAACAATTTCTAATTAAAAACATGGTGTTTTTACATTCATGTAAGACTTCACGATGTGATTTATATGGCAAAAATTACGAACTTGTAAATGTAGTCGTTTCATAGAGTGAAAAGTGCTGTTCTGAAACTGAAAATGCTTTATAAAGTCATAAAACTTTACAGTATGATGGTATGACAAAAACGATGAATGTGTAAATCTAGAAGTTATCGATAGCTCCTCTTTTGCTTCCCAATGAGCCGATCAGCTGTAGACCATTTTTAGATGAATACATAATAAAAGTTTCCCTTTTGAATAACATGTTACTCTAAAGTGGTACGTCACGCCGTTTTCAACAGTTCTATTAAGGCGATAACTCACTTATTCATACATACTATTCAACAAATACTAATAATCAAATTTTAACTGCATTCTAATGTGGTGTTAATTATGTTTTTCAAGGACCGTGCAGGGACAATAAGAAAAATAGCAGATTTCATAGGCGTTGATCTGACGGACGAACAAGTGAACAAGGTAGTTGAACATACAAGTTTGGAGAGTATGAAGAACAACAAATCAGTCAACTTTAGCTTCCATGAAGAAAATTACAATACAAATAAAGCGACGGGAGGGTTCATCAACACAGGTATAAACTAAACGCGATAAACTTGAAATTCTTTCTTTCTCTCTCTTTCTTTCCCTTGAAAAAATGATGTTAAGGCATGGGTTCTAGGTTTCCGCCTTGGTGCTTTATATAACATCTCTTGCGAGTAGACATGCAATTACTCGGGCACCGACTTTCCATAACTGACGCCCAGTTACAATTACTTATCTTGATTAGGATACAGAAAAAAAATGCAGAGGTAGTTTTGTTGGTGGCGCTAATGACTTTCAATCGAGGGCTTGTGGATACAAACGTCTCTGTTTACTCTACTAGACGACGAAATTTTAGACTGGTCCAAATTAAAAGAATTTACAGACGATAACATAAAGTTGGCTCAAATGTTAGAAACGAAGAAATAGGAAGGAATGGTAGAAAACATTTAGGGACGGAGAAAATGCTGGTTACCAGCAATTTCCCCTGTTAAGGAATGTTCGTGAATAATCTACTAATGCATGAATGTTTATTTAGTGTTCTAATTTTAGTAACAGTGTCAAGATGTTTCTAGTACTTTCGATGTTTTGTTTACAAAACATGATGTATGCAGAAAAGTGTAGAATGAATTTTCATAATTACGTTGTAATTAGCGAATGATTTTAATCGATAGTAATATAGGTACTTTACTGTTTGTATGATGGGTCCATATCCTGGTCTCAAAGAAAAATTGATGTTATTATTGCCATAATCCAGCGTATATATTTATTGGGAAATACCCTGTATTTTTCTCGACTGTACTTCCGAACGTTTCTGGGTGCACTCCATTATGATATATAAAGGCCCAAAACACAGTAGGTAGGGAGTCAGAAAAGTTGGGAGACTGGCGTTTTCTAAATCGAATATTTTGATTGCGACTGAAGTTTGAAAAGGATTTAAAGATTAGATACTTGGCATCACCGTTGAAACATATGATATCATTATCATCGTTGGATTCTCAGGTTTCGGAGATCTATTGAGACTAGGAATTTTATTTGTTCTTCTTGACTTACTAGGTTTTTTGGATCAACGGAATTCTGATAGTTTAGGATAGTTTGAATTGGTTAGACTCTTGTGAAGTGTAAGTAAATTTATCATTTGTAGGCTATTATAAATTACTGTGTTTTGAATTATTAAATTTTAAAACATAGTTTAGTGGAACTCTTCTGTTCTTTTTTAATCTATTACACAGTCATTTAAGCTGTAGCCATTCGGTAACCAAGACACCGTAATACTCCATTTCCCACAATGTTTGAAAAGCCTTTTACTTACGGGTCGTTAAAACTCACGATCGTTTGGTAAAGGGTCGAGGAACTGTGACAGTCATCGCGACAGGATTCACTTCTCCCTCTTTCTTCGCTGAAAATTGTCATGGAAAAGCAGGTGCTGTTAACCAACATTCAGTTATGTATACTCTGGGTACCTTAGATTGAACGAAAAAAAAAAAGAAGTCTATTTTTTATATCATTCGGTTGTAACTTTTTTTTTTTTTTTTAAATTTGAGCCATGCTCTGGCAAAAGGGGGTTTAATGCATCTTTGTGATGTATTACACCGAGAAAGTCATCACATGGTAATGGATCCATAAAATCGATTTTATAACAAATGCCTGAATCAAGAGTTAGACTGGTCCTTGAACATGCAGGAAATTTACCAAAGCTAAAAGTTTCGATCCAGGTCAGCCCGCGTAGAGAGCACAGGATGACAAGGTACGATACTTTTTGCAGATGTATTAAGCAACCTTTTCACAGAGCATGGCTCATATACTTTCGATACCTTAGACTGAAGGCAAAGAAAAAAACTATAATTTCTAATACTTATTATCGCCAGAATGATAGAATTGACTCTCTTTGAACCCTCTTGTTCAAATTAGGTAAGAAAATTAGCAAGTCTGGTTAGACAGAGCGATGTTGGCAAAACCTACACGTTGCCGTTAACGTAGCCAGATCATTAAACAACCTATAGCGGGAAAAGAAAATGAGAAATGAAAGCATTAATATATTGCTTAGACACTGCTTTCGTTAGTATAGATGCCATTGCTTTTTGTTGACACGTGGTCCCGGTAATATGTCTAGACGCGCCTTTAACTTGAAGAATTCCACTAATGGAAACTATTTCATCAGTTGTAACATTTTGCATTTCGGCGTCGCTGAATGCGCTAGCTTTTGACCTACTTCTTGGTACTGATAAAGAATGAATAGATGGTAATTTGCGATTGGTCAAAAATGTGCACAGGTTTATTCGGCGGGCCCCTGCTGGCATAAATGCGTGCACATTTATGAAACCACCATTAACAAGCGTTCCTAATGCTAATCGATACTCCGGGGCCTTGATTCATATCATAGCAAAATAATGTAGCAGAGAATGTTTCTTTTCCTGTGTTATTTGGAAATTTAGTATTTTCGTAGGCGTTATCCAATAAACCAATACTATTTTTTAACAAAATGAAAAACAGTGAGGAAAAATAGGCAATTACCAATGAGGTTGCTTTTAATTGTTTTACTTAAAATTGAGCCACAAAAGAGTTTCAGTGTTCATATTTCAGTATCTCTTACGCCGTTTATCTTTTTTAAAGATATTTCTTTTTTTGTATTTGTTTAAACAGGTGAAGTGTCCGGCTGGAGAAAGGATATGTCAGAGGAAATGGCTAAAAGATTTGATAAATACATCGAACGAGAAATCGGGCATACGGATATCAAATTTCCGGAATAAATCTACACTTAAAGACTGTCAATAGGCGAATACGTTAAACTTGAATTTTGCATAAAATACATAACTATACAATGTACCAATTAAAACTGCAAAACCTAACAAGTACTGTACTTTCTTATGTCAAAGATATTATCTCTGTATATCAGAATCCGCATTCTACTAGATATATGCCTGCAACTGAGGCATGCTCTGGCAAAAGGGGGCTGAATGCATCTCCATGATGCATCATACCAAGCATGACACCACAAAGTCAAGGATCCATAAAATCCATTTTGTCCAACAACCGACTCTATCATAAGGTAGACTGGTCCTTTGACATACAGAAAACTGACTGATAGCGAAAAGTTTCGCCCAGGTCAGCGCAGGCTGACCTGGTTCGATACTTTTCGCAGATGCATTAAGCTCCCTTTTCCCTAGAGCACGGCTCTATAAAACCTTATTATTGCTTGTTAAGAACTTCCTTATCTCTTTACCACGCGACAAAATTTTAGACTGGTCCAAACTCAAAGCATTTGCAGAAGACAAATTACTTCGGCTTAAATTATTGGATTTGTTTCTGAAAGGTTAGAAACCATTGTGGGGAAAGGAGAAAATGCTGGTTACCAGGCTGACCTGGGCCAAAACCTTTTGTTTTCGGTAAATTTTCTGCATGTCAAAGAACCAGTGTACCTCATGATTATGTCGGTTGTTAGACAAAGCGGGTTTTATGGATCCCTGAATATGTGATGCCTTGGTTGATGCAGTGAGTCATGGAGATGCATTAAGTCCCCTTTTGCCAGAGCATGGCTCATTTGTATGTGTTAATTGGTTGAAATACTAGAAATGTGCCTGAAGGACCCGGATGGCCCCGTCTGGTGCCTTGAGTTAGATGGTACATAACATGAGGTAGGCCTATTGGCTCCATGATGGGGACGCGTTCATGGGAAAATCAAGTTGGCATAAATTAGCTGGCATAATATATTTTGTTCCTTCCCCAACGCTGCACATTTTCACCGAGCTTCATTTGGGTGACAGAGAAACCAACAACTTCAAAAGAGCGCAGTAACGTTCACAGAAATGCCAAATAAACATGGACAAATCCCTGGGCCACTGAAGCACCATTGGTGTATCAGTGAACACCAGCATTTTCGTTGGTCGATCATCGGACATCGTTACTAAAAATGACATATCGGCGTCTCGCCTCTATATCGGAAATAGTATCACATACAGGCGATGTGCCAATGTTCTAGTTCTAGTGACGATATCCGGTGATCGACCAATGACAATTTTGGTGTTCCGTGGTACAATGCGCGATCTTCAAAGGCCTGCGAATAAATCTATAAATCCCCCCCCAACGTTTTCTACTCTTTCAATAACAAATCGAATCATTTAAGGACATATGATATGCCAAAGGTTTTTCCTATGGACAGATTGTTTTTCATTGATGCTCAGATGACAATATAAAGTATGCGTAGTAAAAATCAAAGTACTGAAAGTACTGACAGACTAGCGAATTTGATTGATTGATTGTTTGTATGGTGTTTGACCTGTTTTCAACATTATTTCAGTTATGTAGCGGTGGACAGTGCATAGTGCATATATCCATGCTTTCCTTGAGTTTCTTCTACCAATACTCAGCACAATATTCTTTCCAAGCAACTGGCTGCTTTCCACATAAACAACGTCGAAATGTGAGAGAGAAATGAATCCTGTTGCAATGACTATCATCAATCCTCAGAATGAAATTTGCAGAGTCGGGGATCGAACCAGTGGCCTCCTGTTCTCAAGTCCTGTACGCTACCGACTGAGCTGCCGGGGCTATGCGCGCTATTGTTTAACTATAATCCAGTATAAGTTTAACCATTAACCTGCTTAAACTGTTAAATGGAACTTTCAAGCCGATGGTAAACACCTGAATATTGCTATTTCAAAGTTACATTTTTGAAAAAAAAAAAAAAAAAAAAAAAAAAAAATCCTCTTATCGGACAGTGTAGATCCAAGATCAGACTGCACGCTCTGTGCTGTCTGATCTTAGTCCACACTGTCCGCAAAAGGTCATTGAGTTGCGGTAATGCTGGTAAAAGAAACTCCAGGAAAGCATGGATAGGTGCTCTGGCCGCCGCAATATCACTCAGATTATGTTGAAAACAGCGTTAAACACATTACAATCAATGAGCCAAATTCAAAGCTGTTACAGACCATAAATTAAATGCGGCTGAACTGATGAAACGTGATTCCAAAAGGACAGAAAAAAATGTGAGAAAAGGAGAAAATGATGGTTATCAGCATTTTCTCCTTTTCCCGCAATATTTTCAAAGGGATTCTTCCCCAGTGTCATTAAAACATGGAATTGTTTGGTAAAGGGTTAGTATTCAAGAGGTAGAATAACAGTTCAGCATAACAGTGTAACAATACACAATGATGTAAATAATGAATGACAAGGGTTCTCTGTCCAGTGAGGGTTGATATAGCCTGGCATTTGCTACAAGTTAATAATACCTAGGTGTATCCATTAATAGATTCTTTCATAATGTTACAGTGGTGTAGGAATAAGTCATTCTCTGCTTTGCATAGGTCACTTAATTTACATATAAGCAAAGATCATGTACCTTATAAATGACATCTTGTTCACTTAATTACTTTGTAAGACAACATGTTCAACTTAGAGAGGTAGAGATTTAGTTGTTTTTGTCTAAATTGTCATATATAACAGAATTAAGATTTCTAACAGGAAGAAGTATTTTCTGTAAGGCAGTATTTGGCAACTGTGGGGTTTTTTGTTTACTTTGAATCTAGGTCAGTCTTGATGCCTATAGACTAGCTTCGCTAGCTAAAAAAATGAGAAGAAAATCATATGTTGCGGAGCAAAATACAAGGGTACAGTTCTTCTAAGGGGATAACTCTTGTCAAAATTACAGAAAATATACATATAATTTCAAACCTGAAAAATAAAAAAGTTCTTAAACTAAAACCACTGCTCAAGGAAAGGATTATTCTTAGAAATGTGGTGTTTGCCGATAGTAAAAAAGATAAATCGAAAAAATAAGTCGTTAGACAGATCACTGTAGCAAACTCGGGATTGTTTGGTAAAGGGTTAAGCAAAACGTGTAATAAGCTACCGGGTACTGAGTTCCCAAATAAAACAAATATGTTGGAATGTACACATGTCTTAACTCTGTACCAAACGAATTCGTCCATGTCAGAGCAGAAAACATGGTGGGAAAAGGAGAAAATGCTGGTTGCCAGCATTTTCTTCTTTTCCTACAATGTTTTCAAAAGGCTTCTTTCCCTGGGTCGTTCAAACCCGGGATTGTTTTGTAAAGGGTTAAGCAGGGGTCGTGCGTGGCTCAGTGGTAAAGTGTAGGACTCGTAAGCGGGAGATCCATGCCTCACTGGAGCCAACCGATGTTTCGTGGGAGTGTCCTTTGGCAAGGCACCTCAGAGCCCTAGCCTAGTACTGGTGAAACCCAGGACATACATTAATAGCCTCTATGTGAAGTGTCGCTGTGAGTTGACTGAAATAATTTTGCAAGTGGCGTAAAACACCATTCAGTTAATCAACCTGTCTTACGCAAGCATACTTGTAAGCAAGAAACAGGCTTTTGAAAAGCTGGAAACCCACATTTTCTTCATCTCCTACTATTATTTCTGCCCTTTCATAGACAAATCCTATCATTTCACCCATACTCAATTTGCCGTTTGCAAATCTTTTCGTTATGGGCGAGTCTAAAATTTTGTCGTCAGGTAAAGAGTTAAATACTGATAAATAGATTCACAGTGTAGGACCGGAAGTGTAGTGTGTTTGGGATTGTATGTGACTTGGGATTCTGTACAGTGGCGGTATGTCACTTGGTGTTAAAAATTGTGTTCATACGGTAAATCAAGCTGGTGAGATTTCATTTATTCTGATAGTTATCATAAAATATTCATACCCAGTTATTTGTTTGTTTTGTGTAGACCATATCAGGAACACGTATTTGCGCTGTGAATCTTCCTTAGAGCATTGGCGATGCCTGATCATTTGACCGTGATAAGAATACAGATGATTTTTGTACCCATACAATGCTGTTTTTACTCCATTACTCAGCCTTAAAAACCTGTTTTTATTTTCTGACCGGAAATGTATAAACAGTTTCTTTATTCATATTTTTGTGAAAACATGTCAAGGTTTGGTAACAAAGTCGACTACAATCTTCCCTATCCTTTGTTTAAAATGACGCGTTGAGAGAAGACATTTGTACAGTCACTTGCTAAGCGGTTGTACAGTCACTTGAGATCTTTGATATTTTATTTTGCACAGTGACTTGAAAAACCTGTCTTTTATTACGAAGAATGAAGACGAAAATTTGACACACAATTATTTATTTGAAGGGATATGAGACTTTAAACTGTTTGACTAAATTTTAAGAAGATAGATTTGAGAAATGCTTCCTCAAATGTAGATTTCAGTTATTATAATTCGAATACTTTATCAAATAATGAAAATCCCAGCAAGGTTATATTTCGAGGCAACACAACAAGCAAATTTCGAGTTCTTTAAGTGACTAATGCAATCTTATAATTTTTTTTTAAACTAAACTCTAGAATTATATACATGCATTAAAATGCTTCCGCGTGGCGAAACAACAAATATCGGCAATGATTTGCAAATACAGATACTGAAAGGCCGCCTCCAATCATGTCTTACTTAATGACCTAATACATGTAGTTAAAAAAAAAAATGCTTCGGTGGGGCACCCCACGGGCACACCGATGTAAGACAAGATCTCAAGTATATCCGCCCGATATTTATACTCTACAAATGCCATTATAAATCATGTGTCCTTTCCATAAAAAGAGCATGCAAAATGGCCCTCTTTAAAGGGTTAAAAAGTGTCAGTTTCTGATGAAAAATTGTGTTTTTTCTTCCATTCACACTCGGACCACATTTCACCGGGGCCCGACAGAGCCTCAATGAGGCCTCCTTGACGAGCACAAAAAACCTATACCCGGATTATACATAAGAATATATAGTTATATCCCTGCAAACCCCACTTCACGCTATATAAAGTGGGTCTACAGGGGTCCTTAATGCATGGGTATGTTAACGGAATTGAAAATACTGAATAGTATTGAAAAGCAAAGAACCAGACCTGCCTGCGTATCCGCTCAGCCCGGGCTTGGTCCCCGGCAGTTGCTGTTTACTGGGCAAAAATTTGTCATTCTGCCAAGAGCAGACGACAAACAACACAGCTGCAGTAGAACTTTGCTATTCAGTGCAGCCCGAGCATATTAGGAAGAAAAATTATTTGCACCTATGGTGAACTTAAATCGTTCAAAATCAACTGTTTTATGATCTGTGACACTGCATTAAAGCCTTTAATTAATTGAGCTTATGCGACATAAATGACTAATGAAAATAAATAGAATCCAATTCAAAGAACTAAATAACATATTTGTCTAATAATGAGGTAACTTAGGCCCAGTCCAAAAGTGGAAAAAATGGTTGGTCTTAACAAAATTTTAAGAAAGCTGTATATCAGGTTTCCATGAAACTTATATCTTGAACATACTTCCTATGAGTCACTTTCTGTGGAAAAAATGGGCCCGCCCGGGTAGCTCAGTTGTAAGCGTATCTGACTCGTGAACAGGTAGTTGCGGTTTCGATACCCGTTCGAGGCAAAATTTCTTTCCGGCAATTTTTCGCCTCTCAACTCTGATGCATGTGAGAAAAGTAGTCAGTGGCTTGGAAGCTGTATCAATACTGGTGTGAGAAAGCCAGTAAACACATGCGTAGGTGCACTGACCGCCGTGATATGACCTAAGCTGTTAAAACTGTGTTAACGGCAATACATACGAACAAACAAACTGTGAAAAAAAAGGAACTTCCGCCGCACAGCTTCAGAGATATGGAAATCGAAATCCCATAAGAGTGAATTTGCAGTCAATCATACAGCATCATGATATCCCAAACTGAAACAGTTGTCAGTATAATTCCATAAGTGCATGTTATCATTTTAACACATGCTAATATTTAGTACGACATGATGAAGTTCAACAATCCGCCGACCGATCTTCAAGGAATTAAAGACGTATCTAAAGTGGGAATTATAGATGTACATGTATCTATAGAATCCGAAATATTCGTACCCAAAAAGTAAAAGTAGGCCACTCCATAACTTTCTCACTTTCAACCGACGGAGAACGACGTTTATTAACTGTGTCAGCGTGCTTCAGTCCACTTTATTTCCTAGATGTAGTGAACTTCCCTTTAGAATCCTCATATTTATTTCAGTAATTGCTTTCAAAGAAGCCTATAGCGATTAAGAACATTATGCGCAGAAATGTGCGCACTACAAACTACCGCGAACGCCTTTAATATGGATTTTTGGCAGTATAAGCTCAAGAAAGGGAAGCACTTATTTTTCTGTCCTTTTTTCTAAAATTCTTTTTATTTTATCGTATTATCGTAGATGCTCAAAATCGGCTCCAAATATCACCACAAAAGAGAGAGAGAGAGAGAGACGCCAAACCTCTGATTCCAGTCAACAGTTGGCCGAGTTGAATGTTTGTGATGATGGAGCATTCGAAAGGCCTTGTCATCATCGACAATACTTCAAATAATACCCTAATAAACATTATAAGCAGTGAGTAAGTATACATTAGTACTTCATTCAATTTGCAGTTGGCACACTTGCTTATCTGTTTCTTTGTCTACATTGTATGATGACGGTGGACCCACCACCGGAAGATGATCCATTTTCCGCCTGAGGACGCAACAAAAATGCAAGAAACTTTATACATCAATTTCATTTCTTTGTGTCCATCATGTGTGTCAGCCCAATAGGTCAATGCAAACAAGATTTTGTTGTAAAGTAGTTACATTCCTTTTATAAGACCGAAATAAGTTTTAAAACCGATTCAAGCCACAGTACAAGGTCATCTCAGGTGACTGTACAAATCTAACATATTGCTTCTCCAAGTCACTGTACAAAGTTAGTAAGCATTGAAGAATTTTGATATTTTGATCTCTTTTGAAGTCACATCTTGGAACTGAATGATTAAAAGAGAAAGCGTGTACATGGACAGACCTTCTTGTCGGAAAAGAACACTCTCATGTGCGCTAATACGATAAAGCTGGTATTTTTCAGGTAAAAAATCATTTCAATTTTTGCACATCAAGATGATCAAGACATTCCCATTGCTCTATGGAGGTTACACAAGACACGCTCATGTGCCTGGTATGTTCTGTGTATATCAAAAGTACAAATGAATGAGAAGATATTAAATTAACTTTCAAAATAAACGAAAAAAATTTACCGTGTACAAGTGACATACCGCTAGTGTACAGAATCCCCAAAAACATACAATCTCAAACACTGTACACTTCCGATCTTACACTGTGAGATTTGAATACATTTCGCCAATAAAATTATGTTTTTTATTTCAGATAATCTATGTGACAAGGAACCCAAAAGCTTCCGTACCATCCTTGTTTAAAGTTCTACACTATATAAAGAACCCGCCGTGTGACACACTCGAGGAATATATGGAGCGTTTTCTTTCCAACAAAAATTGTAAATGAAGTTTATCTACATCTGTCTGTCTGTCTGTCTGTCTGTGTCTCTCTCTCTTCATCGAGAATAAATTTTATATCTTTTAACTGCATTTCTCTCTGTCTCTGCCTGTCTCTAAGTCACTCTGTCTGTCTTTCTCTTAGTTCGTTTGCAAACTGACATATTGACAAAACATAATGTTACTTAAGAAAGTCTTTGGTTATGACTACCCTTGCGTAGCCAGACAGTGCAAAGTAATTCAAAAATACGGTATTTCGTAGTCGTAGTAGAACTTTGACAATTTTTTTTTTTTTCTTGCTTTGTCTTTCATTTGTTTTTCACAACAATCATTAACTGGGTAAGATTTTGATATACTAGCTGCTTTGTTTAACGACTGAAGTCTAAAAGCAACACTTCAAACAAAGACTCGAAACATGTAGTAATATCTCTGAGGTAACACTTGTATTGTCCATCCATCTTTTTACCCAGCATGTTTAAGTCTTCGGTGAATCATGGCATAGAAAACTGTTTCTCCTTGTGGTCCTTTTATTATTTTTTTTTCTGCAGATACTGTGCTTCCATCTTTTGACCCTGCATTAGTTAGTTTTTTTGAACACCATAGTGTAGCAAACAGTGTCTCCTACTGCCACAATATTTTCACCTGTATCCATGTGTTAGTATCATAACTCTTGAACTGCTAAATAGATTAAAACAAAATCCCCACTAATAGTCAAACCCAAAATTTTGCGATTTCAACATTCTTTTTGCCTGAAAAAATCCCACTGTATCGGAGTAGTTTATTCCATGCTTTTCGGTAGTTTATCAGGAAATAACGGTGGATTATGATTTCCTAATTTCACCGTTTCGACCAGTGCCTTTACTTCGCAAGTCTCAACAAAAAAGGGATTAGAAGCATGGAAAAATGGAATATTTGTTGTTGTTTTTTTCCGGTGAAAGATCGAAGTTTATTTCATCTTGTCAACATCATCTGGTAATACTTTCACGAATGATTACTGATGATGTACACTCGATAAAATAAATTTTGATCTTTCACCGAAAAAACAAGTATTTTCTATTTCAAGATCAGTCTTCACGTTTTGTGCAGTCTTATCTTAATCTACACTGTCGGCAAAAGTGCATTGACTAACTCTTTCAACGTGTAGTGTTAAGGGTTAATTCATATCGATTGTCCACGGTTTTCTTCCAGTATATGTCGCTCCGTGGGGTCCGCATGTCAGTGGTTACTGGGAGCACAGGAACGATGAAAATGTACTATTTCTACAGTTCGAAAACACAATAAAGGTAATGTTGTGGCTGTCATAGTTGTCTCCCTTTAATAAATGCATATTAGATGAGCTAGGCAGAATGTTTGGGTGCTGGAATAGGTATATCAGCTGGGGTTGAAAATTTCGTCACGTGTAGTTCTTTGTTAGTGGAGTCTCACTATTTTACGAGTAGTGAAGCGGCGGCGAAGAAATCTAAAGCGTAGCTGTATATAACCCATCGTAATACAGCCGAGGGAGTTTGATCAACAGATTAGTCAAAGTTAGCCAAATTATAATTCATGCCACTCTAACTAATCATCGTATGGTATCTGATGACGCCTGCTTTCACTGGATCTTCAAGAGTACCAATAACGTGGTGTTAGAAGCGGGTAATCCAGACTAGTGCAGCGTGTGATAATTAACAATTTCTAATTAAAAACATGGTGTTTTTACATTCATGTAAGACTTCACGATGTGATGTACATGGCAAAAATTACGAACTTGTAAATGTAGTCGTTTCATAGAGTGAAAAGTGCTGTTCTGAAACTGAAAATGCTTTACAAAGTCATAAAACTTTACAGTATGATGGTATGACAAAAACGATGAATGTGTAAATCTAGAAGTTATCGATAGCTCCTCTTTTGCTTCCCAATGAGCCGATCAGCTGTAGACCATTTTTAGATGAATACATAATAAAAGTTTCCCTTTTGAATAACATGTTACTCTAAAGTGGTACGTCACGCCGTTTTCAACAGTTCTATCAAGGCGATAACTCACTTATTCATACATGCTATTCAACAAATACTAATAATCAAATTTTAACTGCATTCTAATGTGGTGTTAATTATGTTTTTCAAGGACGGTGCAGGGACAATAAGAAAAATAGCTGATTTCATAGGCGTTGATCTGACGGACGAACAAGTGAACAAGGTAGTTGAACATACAAGTTTGGAGAGTATGAAGAATAACAAATCAGTCAACTTTAGCTTCCATGAAGAAAATGACAATACAAATAAAGCGACGGGAGGGTTCATCAACACAGGTATAAACTAAACGCGATAAACTTGAAATTCTTTCTTTCTCTCTCTTTCTTTCTATTCCTTGAAAAAATGATGTTAAGGCATGGGTTCTAGGCTTCCGCCTTGGTGCTTTATATAACATCTCTTGCGAGTAGACATGCAATTACTCGGGCATCGACTTTCCATAACTGACGCCCAGTTACAATTATTTATCTTGATAAAGGATACAGAAAAAAAATGCAGTAGTAGTTTTGTTGGTAGCGCTAATGACTTTCAATCGAGGGCTTGTGGATACAAACGTCTCTGTTTACTCTACTAGACGACGAAATTTTAGACTGGTCCAAATTAAAAGAATTTACTCAAATGTGGCTCAAATGTTAGAAACGGAGAAATAGGAAGGAATGGTAGGAAACATTTAGGGACAGAGAAAATGCTGGTTACCAGCAATTTCCCCTGTTACGGAATGTTCGTGAATAATCTACTAATGCATTAATGTTTATTTAGTGTTCTAATTTTAGTAACAGTGTCAAGATGTTTCTAGTACTTTCGATGTTTTGTTTACAAAACATGATGTATGCAGAAAAGTGTAGAATGAATTTTCATAATTACGTTGTAATTAGCGAATGATTTTAATCGATAGTAATATCTCGTAGGTACTTTACTGTTTGTATGATGGGTCCATATCCTGGTCTCAAAGAAAAAATTGATGTTATTACTACCATAATCCAGCGTATATGTTTATACCCTGTATTTTTCTCGAATGTACTTCCGAACGTTTCTGGGTGCACTCCATTATGATATATAAAGGCCCAAAACACAGTAGGTAGGGAGTCAGAAAAGTTGGGAGACTGGCGTTTTCTAAATCGAATATTTTGATTGCGACTGAAGTTTGAAAAGGATTTAAAGATTAGATACTTGGCATCACCGTTGAAACATATGCTGTCCTGCATTATCATCGTTGGATTCTCAGGTTTCGGAGATCTATTGAGACTAGAAATTTTATTTGTTCTTCGTGACTTACTCGGTTTTTTGGATCAACGGAATTGTGATAATTTAGGATAGTTTGAATTGTTTAGACTCTGTGAAGTGTAAGTTAATTTATTATTTATAGGCTATTATAAATTACTGTGTTTTGAATTATTAAATTTTAAAACATAGCTTAGTGGAACTCTTCTGTTCTTTTTGAATCTATTACACCGTCATTTAAGCCGTAGCCATTCGGTATCCAAGACACCGTAATACTCCATTTCCCACAATGTTTCTAAAGCCTTTTACTTAGGGTCGTTAAAACTCAGGATCGTTTGGTAAAGAGTCGAGGAACTGTGACGGTCATCGCAACAGGATTCACTTCTCTCTCTTTCTTCGCTGAAAATTGTCATGGAAAAGCAGCAAGTGTCTTGGAAAGAGTGTTAGCGCTGTTAACCAGCATTCACTTTTGTATACTGTAGGTACCTTAGATTGAAAAAAAAAGTCTATTTTTTTTTATATCATTCAGTTGTAACTTTTTTTTTTTTTTTTTTTTTAATTTGAGCCATGCTCTGGCAAAAGCGGGTTTAATGCATCTCTGTGATGTATTACACCGAGAAAGTCATCACATGGTAATGGATCCATAAAATCGATTTTATAACAAATGCCTGAATCAGAGTTAGACTGGTCCTTGAACATGCAGAAAATTTACCAAAGCTAAAAGTTTCGATCCAGGTCAGCTCGCGTAGACAGCACAGGATGACATGGTACGATAATTTTTGCAGATGTATTAAGACACCTTTTCACAGAGCATTGCTCATATACTTTCGATACCTTCGACTACAGGAAAAGAAAAGAACTATAATTTCAAATACTTATTATCGCCAATACGATGGAATTGTCTCTCTTTGAACCCTCTTGTGCAAATTTGGTAAGAAAATTAGCGAGTCTGGTTAGACAGAGCGATGTTGGCAAAACCTACACGTTAACCAACCTATAGCGGAAAAAAGAAAATGAGAAATGAAAGCATTAATATATTGCTTAGACACTGCTTCCATTAGTACAGATGACTGCGTTTGATTGTAATTCATATTTGATGCCATTGCTTTTTGTTGACACGTGGTACCGGTAGTATGTCTAGACGCGCCTTTAATTTGAAGAATTCCACTAATGGAAACTATTTCATCAGTTGTAACATTTTGCATTTCGGCGTCGCTGAATGCGCTGGCTATTGACCTACTTCTTGGTACTGATAAATATGGTGGCATATTTCTGCCGCGAGATACGAGATAGCTATTGCGATAATTTAAAAGAATTATCGTGATAAAACAAAGTTTCCTGGAAATATTATCTAGATAAAAAAAAAAAAAAAATTCACGATAAAAATATCGCGACAATTCTAACTGTTATCATGATTATTTTTGCTTTCGTGTCCATAACTGACATTCACGGTATCTATAATTAGATATTGTTTTGGAACATCTTCGTCTTCAACCTCATGAATTCTGCTTGTCCCTAAATGGTTTTAAAGTTTTTCGTAGGAGGCATTTCGAGTCGTCTTTGTGATTTTACAGACTTCTGTTCATTTCCAGTCTTGTCAAAATTTACCAATTAAGGTATAATTGTTAATGATTCGAATTTTTACTTACTGCAATCTTGTGAAGTCAAAAACTACCGAGTTCATCCAAATGATAAAATTTGCTATTTATAGATATTGAGAAACAGATAGAACTATCACGATAATTTTATCTCGAATGTCAGCTCCGTGCACAATTGAAAAATTTTGCGATAAAATATTAAGTTTATCGTGATATTTTTTTCAGGAAACTTTTCACTATCTCGAAAAAGTTTCCAGGAAACTTTTATTTATCGTGATAGTTTTCTAAAATTATCATGATAGCTATCTCGTATCTCATGGCAGAAATATGCCACCATAGATAAAGAATGAATAGATGGAAATTTGCGATTGGTAAAAAATGTGCACAGGTTTATTCGGCGGGTCCCTGCTGGCATATTTGCTCGCACATTTATGAAACCACCATTAACAAGCGTTGCTACTGCTAATCGATACTCCGGGGCCTTGATTCATACCATAGCAAAATAATGTAGCAGAGAACGGTTCTTTTCTTGTGTTATTTGGAAATTTAGTATTTTCGTACGCGTTACCCAATAACCCAGTACTACTTTTCAACAAAATGAAAAACAGTGAGGAAAAATAGGCAATTACTCATGAGGTTACTTTTCATTGTTTTACTTAAAATTGAGCCACAAAAGAGTTTCAATATTCATATTCCAGTATCTCTTACGCCGTTTATCTTTTTTAAAGATATTTCTTGTTTTATATTCGTTTAAACAGGTGAAGTGTCCGGCTGAAGAAAGGATACGTCAAGGGAAATGGCTAAAAGATTTGATGAATACATCGAACGAGAAATCGGGCATACGGATATCAAATTTCCGGAATAAATCTACACTTAAAGACTATCTATAGGCGAATATGTTAAACTTGAATTTTGTATAAAATACATAACTACACAATGTACCAATTAAAACTGCAAAACCTAAGAAGTACTGTATTTTGTTATATCAAAGGTATTATCTCTATATATCAGAATCCGTATGCTACCAGATATATGCCTGCAATTGAGGCATGCTCTGGCAAAAGGGGGCTTAATGCATCTCCGTGATGCATCATACCAAGCATGACACCACAAAGTCAAGGATCCATAAAATCCATTTTGTCCTACAACCGACTGTATCATAAGGTAGACTGGTCCTTTGACATACAGAAAACTGACTGATAGCGAAAAGTTTTAGGCTCAGGTCTGCGCAGGCTGACCTGGTTCGATACTTTTCGCAGATGCATTAAGCTCCCTTTTTCATACAGCACGGCTCTATAAAACCTCAATATTGCTTGTTAAGAACTTCCTTATCTCTTTACCACGCGACAAAATTTTAGACTGGTCCAAACTCAAAGCATTTGCAGACGACAAATTGCTTCGGCTTAAATTATTGGATTTGTTTCTGAAAGGTTAGAAAACATTGAGGGGACAGGAGAAAATGCTGGTTACCAGGCTGACCTCGGCCGAAATCTTTTGTTTTTTTTGGTAAATTTTCTGCATGTCAAAGAACCAGTGTACCTCATGATTCAGTCGTTTGTTAGACAGAGCGGATTTTATGGATCCCTGAATATGTGATGCCTTGGTTGATGCAGTGAGTCATGGAGATACATTAAGTCTCTTTTTGCCAGAGCATGGCTCATATGTATGTGTTAATTGATTGAAATACTAGATATGTGCCTGAAGGACCCGGATGGCCCCGCCTAGTGCCTTGAGTAAGATGGTACCTAATATGAGGTAGGCCTATTGGCTCCATGATGGTATCGGTGGAGACGCGTCCATGGGAAAATCAAGTTGGCATAAAATAGCTGGCATAATATATTTTGTTCCTTCCCCAACGCTGTACATTTTCACCGAGCTTCATTTGGGTGACAGAGATACCAACAACTTCAAAAGAGCGCAGTAACGTTCACAGAAATGCCACAGAAATGATCATAGAAATAAACATGGACAAATCCCTGGGCCACTGAAGCACCATAGGTGTATCAGTGAACACCAGCATTTTCGTTGATCGATCATCGGACATCTTTACTTAAAATGACATATCGGCGTCTCGCCTCTATATCGGAAATAGTATCACATACAGGCGATGCGCCAATGTTCTAGTTCTAGTGACGATATCCGGTGATCGACCAATGACAATTTTGGTGTTCCGTGGTACAATGCCGGATCTTCAAATGCCTGTGAATAAATCTATACTCTGACCGGTGTATATAACCCTTCACCAATCACTCCCGAGTTTTAACGATCCGCAGACATTTTGGGAAAAGGATGAAATGCTTCTCCTTTTCCCCCAACGTTGTCTACTCTTTCAATGACAAATCGAATCATTTTAAGGACATATGATATGCCACAGGTCTTTCCTATGGACATTTTTTTTTTTTCATTAATGCTCAGATGATAATATAAAGTATGCGTCGTAAAAAAAAAGATGAAAAGAAAATCATATGTTGCGAAGCAAAATACAAAGATACAGTTCTTCTTAAGGGGATAACTCTTGTCAAAATTATAGAAAATATACTTTTAATTTCAAACCTGAAAAATAAAAAAAATTCTTGAACTAAAACCACTGCTCAAGGAAAGGATTATTCTTAGAAATGTGAAGTTTGCCGATAGTAAAAAAAGATAAATCGAAAAAAATAAGGCGTTAGACAGAACACGGTAGCAATTAGAAATATTCTTGTAAACGTGTTAACAAAGACTTATATTGTGATCAGTTTTCTGCAATAAAAAAAACTTTCAGAGGACATATTTTTTTGTTACATTTTGCACAGAAATAGTGCTTTCTAAAGTCTTGTAAAAAGGTTGAAAAAAGTATATCAAGTCGGTCATTTGTAAGAGATACGGTGCGTTTTTAACTGCTATTGACATAATGAATTACTTCACTTTATAATATATGTCTCATTTGGCGTTATTTGGCGTCCCGATCATTTATAAATCTCCCATTTTTCTTCCGCCTCTGTGATTTCAACATATTTAAAAGGCAACCGAAATATTACAGATGAAATTCTATTTCTCTGTTGTACTAACCCCAGTGTATATAACGGAGTTTACTAAAGAGAAACATGCGCAAACGGTAAGCAAGAAAGCTGTGGCATATGTCCTTAATAACATTTAATTTGTCGTCTTCAAATGCTTCGAATTTGGGCCAGACTACAATTTTGTCGTTTGGTAAAGATTTGACCGAAATACAATTAAAACCGTCTTAGTGACGTCCTTTATCCACCACTCACTCAGCAATCCCGTTTTTGACGACCCCGAGAAATAGGGCTGTTGAAAACATTGTAGGACAATGAGAAAATGCTTGCAATCAGCATTTTCTCCCTTTCTCACAATGCGTCATACCCTTTTCAAGACAATTCCTTTCATTCGAAGTGAATTTAATATGTCTTCTGCTAACTGAATTTTGACAATTTAATAATTTTGCCTTCTGGTAAAGAGTTAACCTGTATAAAGCGAAAAATGGGCAAATATGCTAAAAGCAAGCTATACTATGCAAGCACATGTCTCAACGCTTAACCAGATGACAAAAAAAAAATAGACTGTCCCACACTGAAAGCATTTGCAGACGACAAATTAAACGTGGCTCAGAAAGCAGGATTTTTTTTTTTTTGAAAGGGTAGAGAACAGTTTAGGAAAAGGAAAACATGAAACTAATTACCAGAATCTTCTCCTTTGCCCACTATGATGTCAGAGGCCTACTTTCTCATGATCGTAGAAACACAGGTTTATTTGGAAAGGGATGAAATCTTTACCAGACGACAAAATATTAGACTCAACCAAATTGAAAGCATTTGCAGACGAAAAATGCAGTGTAGCTCAAAATATTTTTTCTGTTTTTGATGAGCGAGAAAACATTGTGGGAAAAGGAAAAAAAATGCTACTTACCAGCATTTTCTCCTTTTCCCACGATGATTTCAGAAGTTTTTTTTTTTTTTTTCTCTCTCTTAAGGATCGTAAAAACACGTGATTGGTTGGTAAAGGATCCACCAAGCACGATTGTAGTTCCATCAGGCGCTTGCTTGCTCCATAAAGATTGATAAACACCAAACAAGTACTGAATGAGATGATCTATTTCCTTGAATAGTCAGAAGGTTTACCCTTTCAGTGCCAAATATAAAATTTTGATCCTGAGCTACCCCGCCCCACCCCCACCCCCCGAAAAAAAATATTTTTTTTTTCCAAATGTTTTGGTGTTGAGAGGGTAAAAGGGTTATCAAACCATACAGCTTTACCTGTTCTACATTCTATTGCCACCAACCAGATTAAGGACAAGTTGACCCAATTGATATATGGCGTGCAACACAGGAAAAGGGGCCTTCGGACATATGCGTAAAAGCGCGTCGTCCCAGATCAGCCTGTGCAGTCTATGACTGACCCGAGACGATAGTTCCCTTTTTGGTGCGATTTTCTGTTTCACGAAAGTCTACTGTATGAAAAAAATCTTATGTAGTCGTAAAGTGCCGTCTCGGATTAGCCTGCGCGGACTGCGCAGGCTAATCCGGAACGACACTTTACGCAAATGTCCGATGGTTTCATTTCGTATGTTGCGGGCCATATAGGGTTATCTACACTCATAATTATGAAGAGCCATACAAAGTTCACGAAGATGATAATGATTAGAGCGGGTCCTAACTCTCTATCGGTCGACAAAATTTCGGATTGGTCCAAATCGGAAGCAATCACAGGCGACAAAATCAAGTTGTTACAATGTTTGGTCTAGTCTAAGATATTGTCGTTTAGTAAAGAGTTACCTCTAAAAATGAAGTAGCAATATAAAAGTGTTGTGCAACTTGAAGTTTTCTCTCTTACATTACGACAAAAATTTATCTTGCATACACACGAAGTGACATTCGGCAAATCTCGGGTGGTCCGTTGATCAACTTGCATGTGGTTACGGAATCGGCCGAGTTGTGGTAAGTGACGAAAAGACCGCTGAAAGCTTTTGCAACAGGACAAAATAATGGCTTCTGAGGAAGTAAAAAAGAAGAAAGATCTGGATAAAGTGGGATTAGTAGAATATGAAGGAACGTTTCATTTCGTAGGGACGGAATTCGAGAAAGTAAAGACGCTGAAATGTCGAGCTGACGACATATGGGTTTGCAGTTTTCCTCGATCTGGTATTTATTGTTAACTTATTACATTTTCCTGTGGATTATTATTTTTATGTTGCGTCTTGCCGCAGACGGCTTTTAAAAAGCTTTCGACCAAAGGAGAAAAAATTGCCTGAAACGACTATTAAATGACTATCAATGTGACCCGAACACGCAAGATTCAACTTATATGTCGATTACAAATAGCTGACATCGCCATATAAAAGTCACATCTGTTAATTTTTAAAGTAGCCGGCGTTTATATTAACTTGTTGCGCGACGGCGGATTCCCCGTTACTAACACTAACTGGGTAAGAAGATATTTCACACGAAAAAATAACGAAATATATGCCACATTTCGTCGTATTTTGTACAATTATTCTTTTACAGAATTTTTTTTGTGTGTGTGGAGGGGGGGGGGGGGCGCCAGGGTGATTTATGAGTTTTTTTTTTTTAACTCTTTACCACACAATCCCGACTTTTAACGACCCTGAGAAAGAAGCCTTTGGAAAACATTGTGGGAAAAGGAGAAGATGCTGGTAACCAGCATTTTCTCCTTTTCCCACAATGTTTTCTGCTGTATCAAAGAAAAATTGCACCATTTGAGCCACATTGAAATTGTCGTCTGCAAATGCTTTCAATTTAGACATAAGATTTTGTCGTTTGGTAAAGAGTTAAGCAAGTATTTATTTAACTTACAAAAATAATTCCTCTCTCACCGCTGACCATTGTTTCGACGATGGTTATGTGGGAAAGCAGCCAGTGGCTTGGAAAGAATATTGTGCGGAGTACTGGTAAATGAAACTCCAGGAAAGCATCGATAGGAGCACTGGCCGCCGTGATATAACTGAAATAATGTTGAAAACGGCGTTAAACCCCATGCAATCAATCAACTTACAAAAATGAAATATGGTATTAAGTACACTTTAACACTTTTTCCAGCCGATATTTTAGACTTGTCCATTTTAACAAGCAAATAGTGATTCAAATGACAAGATTTATCATAGAAAGATTAGAAAACAATGTGGGGAAAAGAAGAAAATGCAGTTCAACAGCATTTCATCCTTTTCCCACAATGTTTTCAAAAGCCTTCAACCTTAGGGGTCGTTAAAACTCGGGATTTTTAGTAAAAGGTTATATCTTTCTTTCAATATGACCAATGCTCTGTGAAAAGGGGGCTTAATGCATCTCCAAAAAAGTATCGACCTACATGTATGTCGGCCCGCACAGTCCGCACAGGCTGACATGGGTAGAAACATTTTGCTTTGGATCAATTTTCTGCACCTAAAAGGACCATTCTACCTCATGACTCCGTCAGTTGTTGTACAAAATCGATTCTATGGATCCATAGTTATGTGAAGACTTGCTCGGTATATTGCATCACGGAGATTCATTAAACCAACCTTTTACCAGAGCATTGCTCATATGTTTTTTACTGTATTAACTCTTTCGGTGCCAAATAAACAAACTTTCCTCTTTTTAAAGGTTGTAAATACAATCCACTGAGTCTCCGGAAGACTTTTATCATATAGGCATGACCAAACAAGCGGAGGGCATAGATCAAGATCAGACTGCACGTTCTGTGCCGTCCGCAAAAGTCCCTGTTTTCGCCTATGGCGCTGAAAGGGTTAACCCTTTCCCAAACAAGCCCTGGTTTTCACGTGTATGCAGTACAAGTCTTTTGAAAACACTGTGGGAAAAGGAGAAATTGCTCGTAACGAGCAATTTCTCCTTTTCCCACAGTGTTTTCTCCCCTTTTTGATAACTTTCCGCCATTTTCATCAAATTTAAAATTGTCGTCTGCAAACTCTTTCAATTTGGACCAGTCCAAAATTTGTCGTTTGGGAAAGGGTTAAAGACTTCTGGTCCATTTGTGAATGAAGTAAGTTAATACTTACCCTCATTTGAGGCTCGGGGTCCGATACTTAAAATACGCTGTAAACAAAACAGTACACGGATACTTGTTCGAGGAATAGTTACTAGTTAACTATTATGATTAAACCTTTACCAAACAATTCCGAGTTCGAAGAAGAAAATTTTTGAAAACATTGTGGGAAAAGGAGAAAATGCTGTTAACCAGCATTTTCTTCTTTTCCCGCAATATTTTGTATCCTTTCAAATACAGAAATCACCATTTGAGCCACATTCAAGTTTGTCGTTTGCATTAACGCTTTCAATTTGGTCGAGTACAAAATTTTGTCGTTTGGTAAAAGAGTTAACTCTTATCCTGCTGAATAAAAGAAATGAAACTTTCAAGCCGATAGTATAACCCCAAAACTTTCCTGTTCCAAAGGGATTTTTGGAGGGAAGATATCTCCTCATCGGACAGTGTAGATCAAAGATCAGACTGCACGTTCTGTGCAGTCTGATCTTGATCTACGCTGTCCGCAAAAGGTCAGTGAGTCGCGATAAGCAGCCTTAGGGTTAACTTAGATCTGACACATTATACCCCTACATACAACTCTCTTTTTCTTCTTTCAGCAGACCCGTTATGAAAATGGAGAACTTAATGATGACAAGCAGTTTCCATTTTTACAATAATGATTTTACATCCATTCATGCGTCAAAGCCAAATTCATGTTGATTGATTACTATACTGAATACTGAAATTTTATTTTGTACAATTTGGCCTCCGGCCCCAAATACAACATAACTAGCACATCATGTATGCAAATTGTGTCCAATTCATACAACAAATTGTAACCACAGAATAAAGTCTAAATATGAAGGACTGAAATTGGCAATAAAATAAAAGTATGTAAATCTATTTCAGATATTCTGCAACAGCAGAGCATAATGTCCATTTAACAATTTATATGTTGATGTGGCTAAACATCTGAAGGTCTTTACTTGTTTTCCAGTCTCTTCAGCTAATAAGATACTATGGATGGGGAGCTATTTTGATTTTCTTTTATCTGTTATTTATAGAATTTTGGAGACATAAATGGCTACTTTTGTTACTATGACATCGTTAGTTTTCTGAAAATGTCGGTAAAATCCGTAACTATCTCTATTATATTAGCGTCAAAAGGATGTTTTCAAACCTGCCTGCTGCAAGTATTTCTTTTGTGGGGGAGGGGTGGGGGGTAGGGGGTGATAATGGGTTAACTTCATGAATGTGTATTCAAAATTTTCACCATTTACTCTCAAGATTTTGGAGCGATTTTTGATCACACTAGTGACCATTGACGCAGGTAAGGTAAGTTCTCACCTGAGCCACAACAAAGGATCAAACACGATTTTATTCTGTTCAACGGCCATTATCATCAACTTATCAGTATACTGTAATTTACAGGAACAACACTGACCCAGCAAACAACATATTTAATCCGAACCCTGGATTTTGTTAAAGAATCCACTGTGAACCTAGATGACAGATTTCCGTTGTGCGAGCTAAATAGTTCGTCCTATCCATTCTATAGGTATTGCGATCTTTGTTCTACCTCTCGTCTGCTACATAACACGGAAACATTCTTGCCATGTACTCCCATATGAAGCGACTAAATATATGAGCCATACTCTGAGAAAAGGGGTCTTAATGCGTCTTCATGATGTATTGTACCAATCAAGTCATCACATAATTAGGGATCCACAACAGTCACTTTTTTTTAAACAACCGTCTTCATCATGAGATAGTCTGGTCCTCGGACATATAGAAAATTGACCGACGGCGGAAAGTTTCGGCCCAGGTCAGCCTGCGAGGACTGCGCAGGCTGACCTGGATCGATACTTTTTGCAGATGCATTAAGCCCCCTTTTCACTGAGTATATACAGCAACGATTCCGCTGTAGTTCTGTCGTGTCTAAAAAAAATGACCAATGAAATGACCAAGTCACCATTCTGATACAAAATTTGATTGGTCAACCCGGTGAAGGAGAGTGTTTTATCTTGCCATTTGAGAACAAAACGTCGAAATTGCATGCTCTGATCGTCAGTTGACTGGATGTTGTATTTCTAGCTAAACTCACGCATTCCTGTGTAAAGGGCTCTCGAATTTTGACAATATACATGTATAACTACTAGTAATAAATATCAAAGTACTGAAAGTACTGACAGACTAGCGAATTTGATTGATTCATTGTTTGTATGGTGTTTAACCCTGCTTTAAACATTATTTCAGTTATGTAGCAGTGGACAGTGCATATATCCATGCTTTCCTGGAGTTTCTTTTACCAGTACTCCGCACAATATTCTTTCCAAGCCACTGGCTGCTTTCCCACATTTATATTATAACCATCGTCGATACGTGAGAGAGAAATGAATCCTGTCACAATGACTATCACCAATCCTCGGAAAGAAATTTGCCAAGTCGGGGATCGAACCGGCGACCTCCTGTTCCCAAGTCCTGTACACTACCGACTGAGCTGCTGGGGCTATGCGTGCCATTGGTTAACTGTAATCCATTTTAAGTTTAACCCTTAACCTGCTAATAATGTTAAACGAAACTTTCAAGCCGATGGTAAACACCTGAATATTGTTATTTCAAAGTTACATTTTGGAGAAAATAATATATCCTCTTATCGCACAGTGTAGATCCAAGATCGGACTACATGCTCTGCGCAGTCTGATCTTAATCCACACTGTCCGCAAAACATCATTGAGTCGCGGTAGTGCTGGTAAAAGAAACTCCAGGAAAGCATGGATAGGTGCTCTGGCCGCCGCAATATCACTGAAATAATGTTGAAAACGGCGTTAAACACCATGCAATCAATTAGTCAATATCCAATAGCACATGATGTAGTTAACTATTTAACTCTCTTTACAAAAAGAAAAATTTTACGCCAGTGCAAATTCAAAGCTGTTGCTGACCATAAATTAAAAGTGGCTGAACTGATGAAACCTGATTCCAAAAGGGTAGAAAACAATGTGGGAAAAGGAGAAAATGATGGTTACCAGCATTTCTCCTTTTCCCGCAATGTTTTCAAAGGGATTTTCCCCAGTATCGTTAAAACTTGGGATTGTTTGGTAAAGGGTTAATATTCAAGACTAGAATAACAGTTTAACATAACAGTATAACTGTACACAATGATCTAAATAATGAATGACTGGAGGAATGACAAGGGTTCCCTGTCCAGCTAGAGTTAATGTAACTGGGATTTGCTACAAGTTACCTAGGTGTATCTATTAATAGATTCATTCATAATGTTACAGTGGTGTAGGAAAAAGTGATTTTCTGCTTTGCATAGGTCACTTAATTTACATATTAGCAAAGATCTTGTACCTTGTAAATGACATCTTGTTCAGTTTAGTACTTTGTAAGACGAAGTGGAGTAGTAGAGATTTAGTGGTTTTTGTCAAATTGTCATATATAACAGAATTAAGATTTATAACAGAAAGAAGTATTATTCTGTGAGGCAGTATTTGGCAACTGTGGGGTTTTTTGTTTACTTTGACTCTAGGTCATTCTTGATGCCTATAGACTAGCTTCGCTAGTCTAAAAATATTAGATATTAGAAGTCGGAGTTAGTAGCAAAAAAGTACAGGTCTATGTTTCGGGTAGAGCTGGGAAGACCTATTTAGCCAATCAGATTGCTTGTCATAAAGGAATTAAATGAAAAAAAAAAAAAAAAAGAAGGCGAAACATACAAAAATACAGGTGTACACTGGTTTTTTTTTTTTTTTCAGAGGTCCCGATTTTCTGGACAAACTTCCGGAAGATGAGCCCAGGATGATCAAGTCACATTTACACTACCATCTTTTACCACGGGAACTTCAGAAAGGAAAGGGCAAGGTATTAAGGCCTGGACGGAAGTTTGACCCATGCTCTGTGAAAAGCGGGTTTAAAGCATCTGCAAAAAGTATCGACCCATGTCAGCCTGCGCAGTCCGCGCAGGCTGACATGGGTCGAAACTTTTTGCCGTATGTAAATTTTGTGCATCTCAAAGGTCCATGCCTCCTTAAGTAGTATTCAGTTGGTTGTAAGACAAAATGGATTTTATGAATTCATAACCCTTTTGATGACCTGCTTGGTACATTGCATCAGATAGATGCATTAAACCCCTTTTTCCCAGAGCGCCGCTGTGAAAAGGGGGCTTAATGCATGTGTTTAAAAAAAAAAAAAAAAAAAACCATCTGCCTTGGTCAGCCTGCGCAGTACGTGCAGGCTGACCTGGTTGAAACTTTTTGTTTTCGGTAAATTTTCTGCACATGAAAGGACCATTCTATCCCATGATTCAGTCGGTTGTTACACAAACATGATGGATTTTATGGACCCATGACCAGCTGGGTATGATACATCACTGACATGAATTACACCCCCTTTACACAAAGCATGACTTATTTATTCTTTTAAACTGCCCTTTGTTTTTTACAGCACCGAGGACAAAGACACCTTTTGAAAACATTGTAGGAAAAGGAGAAAATGTTTATAAGCAGCATTTTCCACCTATTTTTCACAACTTTTCGTGTCCTGTTGGACAAATTCTATGATTTTTGCCATATTTAGGTTTTCGTCTGCAAATGCTTTCATGGACGAGTCTACCATTTTTTGTCGTCCGATAAAGAGATAGGTATTGATGGTGGTCACAGTAAAACCGGGATTGTGTGGTTAAGGGTCAAACAATAGACTTAAATGACTTTCGCTAACAAAACCATGTTTTTTATTTCAGATAATCTATATAACAAGGAACCCTAAAGCTTCCGTACCATCCTTGTTCAAAGTTCTACACTATATAAAGAACCCACCGTGTGACACACTCGAGGAATATATGGAACGTTTTCTTTCCAACAAAAATTGTAAATGAAGTTTATCTCTGTCTCTCTGTCTGTCTGTCTGTCTGAGATCGTTAGAAAACTGACATACTGAAAAAACATATGTTACCCATGAAAGTCTTTTGGTTATTACTACTCTTACGTGGCCTTGCGGTGCGAAGAAATTCTTAAACATCGTGTTTCAAAGTCGTTGTTGAACTTTTTTTATCTCTTGCTTTGTCTTTCTTTAGTTGTTTCAACATTCAACACTGCAAAAAGAGACTTAAGAATATAGTAACGCCCACTATTTTTCTTTCTACAGAGACCTTGTATTGTCCATTCATCTTTTTATCCAGTCTTCAGAGAATCAATGCACACCATACTATTTTTCCTTCTTGTCCTACTATCTTTTTTTTTTTTCGGTGTAGCTGAATGCGCTGGCTTTTGACATACTTCTTGGTACTGATAAAGAATGAATAGATCTTAATTTGCGATTGGTCAAAAACGTGGACATGTTTATTCGGCGGACCCCTTCTGGCATATTTGCTCAGACATTTATGAAACCACTTATAACAAGCGTTACTACTGCTAATCGATACCCCTGGCCTTGATTCATACCATAGCAAAATAATGTTCTGGAGAATGATTCTTTTCTTGTGCTATTTGGAAATTAAATATTTTCATAAGCGTTACCCAGTAACCCAGTGCTACTTTTCAACAAATGAAAAACAGTGAGGAAAAAGAGGCATCTTACGCTGTCTATCTTTTCTAGATACTGTGCTTTCATCTTTTAGTCCGGCATTTTTTAGGCTTTGAAATACCATAGTGTAGCACGCAATTTCTCCTATTGTCATGATATTTTCACCTCTACTAATGTAATAAAATCGTAACTTAAAAAAAAAAAAAAAAAACCTGCTAACTAGATTAAACGGAAATTTCCAGCTAAGAGTCAAACCTAAACTTGTGCAATCTTAATTCTCACTGTATCCGACAGTGTGGTTCAAAGATCAGTCTGCACGAGTTGCACAGTCTGATCTTGATGTACACAGTTGCAAAAGCGCATTGACTCACTCTGTCTAGCTCAGTGTTATGCGTTAATTCTTATTGAATGTCCATGGTTTTCTTCCAGTGTATGTCGCTCCGTGGGGTCCACATGTCAGTGGTTATTGGGAGCACAGGAACGATGAAAATATACTATTTCTTCAGTTCGAAAATACAATAAAGGTAATATTGTACAGTGTTGTGGGCTGTCATAGTTGTCTCCCTTTAATGAATGCAAATGAGACTGGCTAGGCAGAGTGTTGAGGTGCTAGTGTTAGGTATATCAGCTGAGGTTGAACACTTACATTAACCCTTAGGCTTCTAAGCCCGAATTAAGGACCTTTTTGCGGACAGTGTATATCAAGAGCAGGCTGCACAGAACGTGCAGACTGACTTTGGGTCTACACTGTCCGATCAGGATATGTTTTCCCAAAACAAAACTTTGAAATAACAAGATTTTGACTTTTTTCTATGGGCCTGAAAGTTTCATGTAACTTGTTTAGCAGGATATGGGTCAACATGTTGGATGCCTCAGTCTGTTTGTCTGCCATAGGAGCCCCTAACTGGGCGCTTTCGTTGTCATTTGCTCTTTGTTGCGCCTTGCTGGTCGTAACAACATGTGCGTGGAATTGATTACCTTTTGTGTCATATAATTTCATCACTCGCCATAACTCGGCCGATTTTGGAATTACATCTCACCTCGTCCGAATCGAGAACAAGATTTCCTTTTCAAATACTTTCGACTACATGATCTTATACATGGCGACGGCGATGAAAATCATTTTTCAGTTACAACAACCACTGTGAAGTTATCCATATCTTTCAGTCCATCGGTGGGAACTGTCGATGAAGTCGATAAATCACGTTCAAAATGAATTCGCAAACTGTTTGTCTACTGAAATGTATTTAGGAATGCTTCAATTTAAAATTGCGTTTTGTGTATTCTTTGTTTAGTGGAAGCTTATTTTTTACGATTAGTGAAGGGGTCTACTTCAGGCGAAGGAATGTAAAGCATACTTGAATATCGTGACCTATCGTAACACAGCCGAGGGGAATTTGATCAACGTGTCAGCCAAAAAAGTTTGCCGAATTATTATTCATGCCATCCTGACTAAACATCGATATTATAGTGTCAGATCTGCTGACGGTTGCATATTCCAGAAAAAAATCTGGATTCCCATGTTGCTTATAATAGTTCAGCCAATCACTAACGTAGTTTCAAAAGCCGTTCGGTACTTCCCTCAAAATGGCGGAAATTCAAGTGCAGTAGGTGATAATTAACTACATGTATTTCTAATTAAAATGACGATGTTTTTACAATCATATAACACTTCACGGTGTGATGTACATGGTACTAATTACGAGCTGAAAGTACTTTATAAAGTCTAAACTGGTCGCCTCTTACCGCTCTAATTCTTCGTATCAACTATCGGACGGTCATGGGAGATACAATAAAGTCATAACTCTTCACGGTATGATGGTACAGCAAAAATTATGTATGTGTAACTGTAGCAGTCATCGGTAGGCCTTCTTTCGCTTCCCGATCAGCCGATCAACGGTAGACCATTCTTAGATGTACACCTCATGAAATTTTCATCTTTTGAATTATATTTTAATCTGTTCAAAGTGGCACATCACCTCGTTTTCTACAATTTTAAAAGGGCGATAACTTGCTTATTCATACATGCTATTCAACAAATACAAGTCCAAATGCATTCTAATGTGGTGTTAATTATATTTTTCAAGGACCGTGCAGGGACAATAAGGAAAATAGCAGATTTTATAGGCGTTGATCTGACGGACGAACAAGTGAACAAGGTAGTTGAACATACAAGTTTGGAGAGTATGAAGAACAACAAATCAGTCAACTTTAGCTTCTATGAAGAAAAGTACAATACAAATAAAGCGGCGGGAGGTTTCATCAACACAGGTATAAATTGAACTCGATAAATTTGACATTCTTTCTTTCTTTCTGTCTCTCTTTGAAAAAATGATGTTTAGGCATGGGTTCTAGGCTCCCGCCTTGGTGCTTTATGTAACATCACCTGCGAGTAGATACGCAATTACTGAGGCACCGACTTTCCATAACTGACGCCCAGTTACATTTCTTGTTTAGGATACAGAAAGAGCAAGCAGTGGTATGTTAGTAGCGCTTAGTACTTTCGAGGGCTTGTGGATACAAACCTCTCTGTTAACTCTTTACCAGACGACGAAATTTTAGACTGGTCCATAATAAAAGAATTTGCAGACAATAACAAAGTTTGCTCAAATGATTGAAATGAAGATATAGAAAGGAATGGTAGTAAACATTTCGGGACGGAGAAAATGCCGGTTAGCAGCAATTTCTCCATTCCCCATTATGATTCAAAGGCCTTTTACTTTGGGGTCGTTAAAACTCGGGATTGTCTGGTAAAGGGTTGAAGCATTGTGATAATCATTGCGACAGGATTCAGTTTGCTCTCTTCGCTGAAAATTGTCACAACATTGCTCATATGGAAAAGCAGCAAGTGGCTTGGAAAGAGTGTTAGTGCTAGTGACCAACATTTCACTTATGTGTCCTCTAGATACATTTGTTTAAAAGAAAAGAGGTCTAATTTTTAATTTCATTAGTTGCAACTTTTTTTTTTTTTTTTTTTTTTTTTTTTATTTGAGCCATGCTCTGGCAAAAAGGGGTTAACTGCATCTCCGTGATGCATTACACCGAGCAAGTCATCACATGATACTGGATCCATAAAATCGATTTTGTACAACAAATGCCTGAATCGAGAGTTAGACTGGTCCTTGAACATGCAGAAAATTTACCAAAAGCAAAAGGTTTCGACCCAGACTAGCCCGCGTAGACAGCACAGGTTGACATGGGTAGGTACCTTTTGCAGATGTATTAAGTCACCTTTTCACAGAGCGCGGCTCATATACTTTCAATAACTTAGATTGAAAGAAAAAAAAAGAACTCTAAATTCTAATACTTATTACCGCCAGTACGATAGAGTTGTCTCTCTTTGAACGCTCTTGTGCGTATATGGTAAGAAAATGAGGAAGTCTCGCGACACAGCATTCGGCATACCTCGGGTGATTCGGTGATCAAATCCCTCGGCTGTATCACGTAGCTTGATATGCACCTACACGGTACATTTCGCACGTTTCCGGAAGCACACCGTTTTACCGTTATTGAAATTGTAAGGCTCCTCTTAAAAACGTAAACATGAATCAATTTTTTACCATTATCTTTCTAAGAATATTTCAGTCGTCAAACACTTTGTACATTCAATTTTTTAGCGTGGTTTATCAATTCCGATGGGAGCTTTCATCGACAGATCGATAGATGTGAATAACTCCATCGTGGTTGTTCATGTCGTTGCTAAGCGATCTACAGGGGTGCCGCCATGTTTAAGGTCATGTGATTGGTAGTTCAAAATGGAAGCTGCCTTTATACAGACGAGGTTAGATGTAGGTACGGAATCGGCCGAGTTGTGACGAGTGGCGACACAGATGCGGCGATACTATCGGAACCTACACAGTGCCCGTAACGCAGCCAGATCGTTTACTAACCTATAACGGGAAAAGAAAATGAGAAAAGAAAGCCTTAATATATTCATTAGAAACTGCCTGCATCGCAATGAAGATGTGTCTCCATTAGTACAGATGCTTGCGTTTGATTTTAATTCATATGCCATTGATTTTGTTGCTTGGTCCCGGTAGTAGGTCTAAACGCGCGAACTTGAAGAGTTCCACTAATGGAAATAAGAAGTATTTCATCAGTTGTATGTAATATTTTAAATTTTGTATTTGTTTAAACAGGTGAAGTGTCCGGCTGGAGAAAGGATATGTCAGAGGAAATGGCTAAAAGATTTGACGAATACATCGAACGAGAAATCGGACATACGGATATCAAATTTCCGGAATAAATCCGACTCCGAATTATCTGAACACGAATGTGTTAAACTTAAATTTTGTATAAAATACGTAACTGTAAAGAACGATGTATCACTATGTAAAATTAAAACTTCAAAACGTTATAAATACTATGTTATGTCAAAGACGATATCAGAATATATCAGAATATATCAGAATCCTTATGCTGCTAGATATAAACCTGCACATAATGATGAAGACTTTTAACCCTTAACCTGCTAAATAAGTGAACTGAAAATTTCAAGCTGATAGTAAGACACCAAACTGTTGCCATTTCAATGGTGTTTTGGGGAAAAATATCTCCTTATCGGACTGTGTAGATCTAAGATCAGACTGCACGTTCTGTGCAGTCTGATCTTGATCTACACTGTCCACAAAAGGTCCTTGAGTCGCTCTCAGCAGCGAAAGGGCTGATATTGCTTGTTTAGAATTAAAAAGTGACAAGGATCAATTTTATTTCAGTTGACCTTGATCCTTGTCACTTTTATACTTCTCCCGGTCTCTCCTGGCAGGCGATGTTAAAAATGATCGGTGTAACCCTACAACTTTTAACAGAAATGAAACAAAATACTGTTTATTGAGAGAGCAATCAGAAGGTGGGGGTGTGAGTCAAATTTCAAATAGATAGGCCTACGCTGCTGCTAATAATCCATATTTACCCGATCCAACAAAAGAAACCAGTTTTATCACATACAGTACTATGATGTAAACAACTTGTATGGTTTTTGGCCTGGGCTTGGCTTGCCAAGCCGAAGGCCATAAGAATCGTATACCAAAATTTCAACATCATCCAAGCATTTACGGAAAAACCCGAGTAAAAGTGAAAAGCACCGCCTGCAATCCATCTCAATACGCTGAAAGAAACGACCCCTTACAACAATAAAGATAATACTTCGATTTGAACATCAAAGTTTAATTTCACAACAAACTTTGATAGATGTGGGATTTTAATCGTACGAAAGTGTCGACTGAGAATTTTGGGCCCTGATGAGGTTATTCATTACTGACTGCAAATTCGTGCGCTTAACACTGAAAGAAACAATTGGCAAACCTCGGGTGATCGTTGATCAAATGTTTTGATGTAGGTAAGCAGTCGACCGAGCTGTGAAGAGTGCTGTTGCCGAGCACTAATCGGGATCGTTCGTTTGTCCTTTTTCTAGACACTATGTGAATGTAGTGTTTTTAAGCCTGTACAAATGTGATAGCAATTTTGAGCTTCTGGGCCTCATCTTCCTACCCTTTTACCCATTCTGATGCTCAGGCCTTCAGCGCCTTCAGCGCTTTGATTCAATTTTGGAAAGACTGCCCGTAGGCTTTTTAAATTTTTTTGCCGTATGATAAGATTTAATCTCTCGATGTACATACAATGCAAATACCAAAGGATGGTTCAAATGGGTACATATTAGAAACTGATTTGGAATATCCACATAATCTACACAACGGGTACATCAACTATCCTTTGGCTCCAGAACAAAAAGTGGTGGTAGATGAAAACTTGTCTCCTTAAGCAAAAAAAAAAAAATATGGACAAACTACCACCAAGACCCAAAGTCAAAAAGTTACTCACCACTCTCGAAGATGAGAAAAACTACGTGTTACATTATAGAAATCTACAACAATATGTCCAGCTCGGTATGAAGCTCAAAAGGGTCCACAGGGTGTTGGAGTTCGAGCCAGGAGCCATCTATGAAAGCAAACGTAGACTTCAACACGAAAATAAGGCAGCAAGCCAAGTCACCCTTCGAGAGAGATCTCTTTAAGAAAATGAACAACAGTGTCTATGGTTGGTATAACTTTTTTTATACAAAAATAAAAAAAAAGATTAAAAAATAAAAAAAATCATAAAAATATTTCTTCAAAATTCATGACAAGATTAAATCATTCTTTTCAAAACATTAAATACGTGTCATTCTTTTTCAAATTCTTTAAATGAGTCTTTTATCTTAATGTTCAAATTATTTGCCAAAATATAAGATAATCATAAGAATTAATTTAATACATGTACTTAAAACACAGTCTTTGAAAATGTAAAAAGAGTTTAGAACTTACCGTTTATAAGCTGTACTTTTGTTTTCTTAATCTTCATAGTGAACACTTACAAATAAACTACTTACCAATAATACATGTTCTTTTTCTTTTTCGATAAAACTATGGAATCCGTAAGAAAACATCTGACTGCAGAACTTTGGCACAACGCAAAAAGGCTGCAGAATCTTTCAGCAAAACCAACATACAAGTCTCACGGAATGTTTTCTTAAGATTTAGTTGGCGTGGAACTCAATCGCCTCACAGTCAAACTTAACAAAGTTTAACCAATTTAGGTATGGATGGCCGTGCTAGATTTATCACAATGTGTAATGCATGACTTTTATTACAACCATATGAAGAAACTTTACGGAGACAAAGTGACATAACAAATGACGGACACTGATTCATGTTAATAGCATTGCACAACCGACGATTTATTTTAAGATTGTGTTCAACTTTGCTCACTTGAAGGCAAGCGAGCTAAAGGTATTAAAAATCTGTTACAGAAAAAGAGATGAAACTTCAAAATTACAAAGATGCATTCTTTCATGAATCTTCATTGAAAGCAAATACGAATCTACCTCGCAGTCACAAACATCAAATTTATTGTGTCCGTATTAGTAAAATTTCTCTGAGTATGTCGTTAGTTTGCTTACACGTCTGAGTTTGAGTTTGTTGTTGTTCTTTTTTGTAACTTATGCCTAAACATAACATTGTTAGCCGAAATGTTTATGTGTAAGACATTACGTTTCAGTTTTACAATATCAGCCTGTTCCCATTACATATATTAGGTGACCACTGACTCACTCACTCACAAATTCACTCACTCACTCACCCCACCCATTTTCAAAGTAAGAGATAGAGAACAAAGGATATACAAATGGGCAATGAACTAATGACTGACTGAATGAATGCACGGACGCTAAAACGAATGAATGAATGAATTGTGATAACTTAAATTTGATACATACAAATGTAATTGTTTCTCTTACTTTCTTTTCATTTTACATTTATTATGTTGATGAATGCATTATAAATTGTATAATGGAAATTCATGTAGATATGTAGACCATTCAAACGTGTTGCGTGTATTTTCTTCTCTTCTCTTACTTGTAAAAGAACGGTATTTAATCCCAGAGTAATCGGGCTTCTGTAATATGCACGTGTATTTGGATAAGATGTTTGTTTCGCAAAAAAATCAAAAATTCTTTGCAGACTCATTTTTTTTTTTAATTCAGTATCTCTGCTACGATAGGTACATTACCAGCAGCGATCATAACAGTTCAAAATACTAATTCACGCTTTTAGGACAGCAAACCTCTCTCTTATTTGCTAATTTAATGGTAATAACAGACTGAATCTACGTTCTTGACATATTATTTCGGCTATGGTCAACACAAATGATTCAGACAATACTGTACACATTCCACGGCTTTCCGTAGTGTAGAAAACACGTTGAAAGACTTGAGCGTTGCATGACACTCTCCTTTTTTGGAATTTCAAAGACATAAGAACACATAATTACAAATAATGCCAAACTTACCTGTTTTTCAGTTGTTTTTGAGCCGACGATTTTGGAACTGGGAGACCAGCACAACATTTTCTCCTCGGAGCCATTGGCTCCGAATATGAAGTTTCCTAGCCGTGAATAAGGGACACATACAATTTTAAAGCATCAGTTTGCATTCTCTGCAGACTAATACTAATAAGCGCTTCTGACCTTCATTTTGAAAACCGACTACCTTGGTGTATCCCTCGTGTGTCGCATCAATTTGGTGTCAAATAAATCAAAGGTTCGATTCAAGGACCTTCGCGCGACTTGATAATACAACCACCGGCCAAGCGAATTAATTAGGACCTCTCGGCTATGTTTACAGTTCAAGCGGTCATATTCGGGTTTTTTAACTTCAAAAGTCCCTTTGTCAGCCACCGTGAATTACAAATATTGAACCTTTTATAAGTTTGGGAGGAGATCTACTGACTTTCAAAAGGCCTTTTCAAACAGTGCGGTAAAAAGAGAAAAAGTCAAAATGACGGATTATTTCTAAGAGGACGCCTGGTTTCCCTTTTCATGGCCTACTGCCTTGCCAAGATGACCAAATAATTTCAAATGATTTTGAATCTCTACCATGCTGAACAATGCCATGGGCCGGCCACGAACGCGTTTTCACAACGGCCTATCCACAGTATGACCTTGACCTTTCAGATTGCAACAAGTATTCAAATCCCACCACGCTTGACGAAGCTTCGATCTTGCGTGACACGTGGTAACAAACAAACACATTTACAAATACATGTATTCACTTTTGGACTAGGTATTGATGGTGTGCCCTTCCGAATATTTTAACCCTTAAGCTGCTAAGGCGACTCGCTGACCTTTTGCGGACTGTGTAGATCCAAGATCAGACTGCACAGAACGTGCAGTCTGATCTTGGATATACACTTTCCGATTCGAAGCATAAGTTTCAAATAACATTATTTAGATTTTTACTATCGGCTTGAAAGTTTTATTTAACTTATATAGCAGGATAAGGGGTTGAATCATGTCGCATCAACTATAATCAACTTAAAGGCCCAATAGCAGGCGAAAATATCAATGCAGGTGTTAAAATGCATTTAAACCATATCAGTTAAAAGTATGGAAAATATTAAGATGTTATTGTGTGGTCGGTCCAAATGTTAGTCGCTGGCAGAAAAATGAAAATTAAAATCAGGCAAAAAGTAAACAAAACATAGAGTGACTCGGTAACTTTTAACCTAGTTTTGAAATTAATTTCTATGTAAGCGACTAACACTTGGACCGACTTTACAATAGCAGATTGTCATCATCAGAATAATTTCCGTACTTTTAAATCGTATGATTTAAATTTAAATGCATTTTAACATCCGCTTTGTTAACTTTTGGCGGCTGTTGTTACTTTTAGGCAGAGCGTAGATTCTATTCCTAGATAACTAGTCATGCACGCTACCGGCTTCGGTCTGGGTATATCTGATCTACAGGAAAAGCTCAAAATTGCAGACTTATTGTCTGGCATCTTCAAAATTGACCAGAAAAAGTGGGTGTTGTTGATTGGGTTGTGGTTATCTTAGATCTTCAGTAAAATGTCAATGATGGACTAACCCACCAAAATTTTGCTATTCAAAGGTATTTTATGCAGGAAAAAGACCTCCTTATCGGACAGTGTAAATCCCAGATCAGACTGCATGTTCTGTGCAGTCTGATCTCGATCTACACTGCCCACAGAAGGCCCATGAGTCGCGCTAAGCAATCTAAGTGTTTAAAACCCAAAAAACTGTCCAAAATTGTGGACTTAAACGCTCTTTTAGTAGGAGAAAATATCACATTTACGGACAGTTTAGGTCCAGTACCAGACTGAGTGCTCTATGCAGTCTTGATCTTGATCTTCGCTGTCCGCCAAAGCGCATAGAGCGCAAGAAAGTTTTCAAAAGACTCTTCCTCGGCATCGTAAAAATGTACATGATATTGTTTGGTTAAGCCATATGGTCTCGAATTAAGCCATCAGACATTTCCAGCCCTATCAATAAGACCCGAAATAATTAAAATTTTATGGTCGCTTTGTCTATGGCGTTAAAACCATTCAGAAAATGTAGACCAGAACCAAACTGCACATTTTGTGATCTACACTGACCGCAAATGCAACTATAGTGGAGGAAAGCACTTAACCCTTTCATGCACAATCCATTGAGACTTCTCTGGAGAGCTCATACCGTAAAATGCTGGTACGAATTCTCCAGGGTACGATTTCTCCATCAGACGTTTGGTTCCCGAGTTTGAAGGGGAATTGCCGTTTGGTTGCAATAACTTTTTGACCCAACAACTTTGATTGCCCTGATAATTTTTTTTTTTTTAAATGGCAGTTTCAACGGTCAAATTCTGTTAGTTATCGATCTAGACAGGTAAAAATGTCTTTTTTATTTGCTCGAAGTCATGTCACTCTACGTCTCAGGGGGACGAAAAACCCAGCTAATGTCAAGTCCAGAGGGATGAACCTTGTGAGGCAACTTTCATGTTATTCAACTAAATTAAATAGGTATGTTGTATTCTTATCTATTTAATCTTTTTTTGGTCGAATATTTTTTTTTTAATTTACAATTATAGACGCAGTAACATTCACGTAGATTAGATACCTTACAAGGCAAACTAGCTATGTTTCGTTCGATCCTTTTTCGCACATTCTTGTGTATTCAACCTTATAGCTCTTACAGTTGAAATTACCAGGGGATGACACAGGTTTCGGTAAATTACAAGTTCATTGAAATATAGTCAGAGTAATTTTGTTCCAAGCAATAATAAAGAAAATGTGTTAAAGCATATTTCATAACTTGAATGCAAAGAACATTAATAATGCTAATTAACCCTTTACCACACAGTGCTGATTTTTAGAGATCAAGACGAAGAAGGCTTTTGAAAACATTGTGGGAAAAGGAGAAAATGCTGGTAACCATCATTTTTTCTTTTCTCACAATGTTTTCTACCCTATCAAGGACAAATTTCATCATTTGGGGCTACCAATAAATTGTCGTCTGCAGATGCTTTCAACTTGAACTAGTCTAAAATTTTGTCTTTTGGTAAAGAGTTAACCCTTAACTCTTTGCAAAACAGCACAATTTCAGAACTTTTCATATAGAAAGTGCTTGCAGGCTACAAATTAAAAGTGACTCAAATGATTTCTTCTCAAGGATCCTTAAAACTCTGAATTGCGTGATTATAAAAGATTAAAGGGTCTTTTATGACTGTATTTGCTATTGCAGCCTATATAGACAGGGTATATTATATGATCTCTGATGTACACCAAGACCTAAAACGTAGAAACTAGTTTTACTAATACTTCAAATGTTAAAAAAAAAAAAAGAACTGAATGATGTCGAAACAGTCGAAGCCAGGTATTTCGTGTAAAAATCATCATGGTGCAAAACAGCACTCAGCAATTACTTTGTTACTGAAACTTCCAAACAATTTACTACATGTATTTTAACCCTTTACCACACAAATTTTGACAATCCTGAGTTTTAAGAAGGCTTGAGGAAGAAGGTTTTTGAAAACATTGTGGGAAAAGGAGAAAATGCCAGTAATCAGCATTTTCTTCATTTCCCACAATGTTTAATAGTGTTCCAAAGACATAATTCATAGTTTCAGCCATGATGAATTGGTTTTCTGCAAATGCTTTCAGTATAGACCAGTCTAAAATTGTGTCGCCCAACAAGGTAGCTCAGTGGTTAGCGTATCTTACTCGTGACCTGGTAGTTGCGAGTTTGTTACCTGGATGAGGCAGACTTTCTTTCTGGCATTTTTTGCCTCTAACCCCTGATGCATGTGAGAAAAGTAGTCAGTGACTTGGAAAGAAAGTTGTGTCAGTACTGGTGTGAGAAAGCCAGGAAACACATGTGTAGATGCACTTACAGCCATGATATGACCTAAGCTGTTGAAATGGCGTTAAACTCGCAAACAACCAAGCAACTAAAATTTTGTCGTTTGGTTATGGGTTAATCCAATTTACTAAGCTTGGCTGTTACAGAAACTACCGTAAATCGTACCTTTTGCCTTTCCTACTTTTCTTTTTGTTTCAGTTGCAAGAATGTAGTAACAAGGTATTTCCAGAAAGTTCACCAGTCAGCAACCTCAGCACCATGTGGACTTATACAGAAAGACAGCCATATACGTTACATCATAAACTTAATTCGAACAAATTTGACAAAATCTAGAAAATCCCAACAAACTCTTTTCAGTAACTTGGCTCTTATGTCAGGAATTGGTGTTTGCTTTGTGAAAGGAAAGTGTTTGTCTGTGGAGTGTAAAACAAAGTCACATAAAGGTTCAAGACTTGTTGGTTTGGATGAAAGTTACAGCAGGGAAGATGTTGATTTTGACTGGAAGCAGTTCCTGGAGTTATTATGGATGGATATTGGTTCCATATCCCTTGCTGTTTTTGTAATACAATCATTTTTTCATTTTTTTTATTTTTTTTATTTTTCTGTATCAAGCATTGATCAAATAGGTTGATTGATTGATTGATTGTATGGTGTTTAACACCATTTCAACATCATTTCAGTTATATCTTGGTGGCCAGTGCACCTATCCATGCTTTCCTGGAGTTTGTTTTACTAGTACTCCGCACAATATTCTTTCCAAGCCACAGGCTACTTGATAAAGTAGGGTTAGCCAAGTAGTGCTTTTTCATGTGTTTGATAATGATTTGATTAACCCTTTACCAAACAAGTTCTAGTGGCCCTGATAAAAAAGACTTTCAAAAGCATTGTGGGAAAAGCAGAAAATGCTGGTGACCAGCATTTTCTCCTTTTCCTACAATGCTTTCTACCTTACCAAAGGCAGAAATCACCGTTTGCACTTCGTTTAGTTTGTTGTCTGCAAATGTTTTCAAATTAGACCAATCCAAAATTTTGTTGTTTGGTAAAGAGTTAAGGTCATAAAAACAATGGACTGTCTGGTAAATTCTCATTAAAAAATCTTTTTGACACAGCATATCTTAAAGATAAATTTAAAAGTTTTAGGAACAAAAAAGGAATCAACACCAGCATTTTCTCCCTTTCTGACAAAGTTTTGTACTCTTTCAAAGGTTAATCTCAACAGAGGAGCCACATTTCATTTAGCTTTAAATTTTTACAAACCTGTTACATGTAATTTGTTGTTTGGTAAAGAATTAACCCTTTACCATACTATGCCCACTATTCACAACCCTGAGGGAGAAGGCTTCTGAAAAAGATATTGTTGGAAAAAGAGAAAATGCTAGTGACCAGCATTTTCTCCTGTTCTCACAATGTTTTCTACCCTATTAAAGACAAGTTCCATCATTTGAGTCACATTTTTATTGTCATCTGTAAAGGCTTTCAGTTTTGACAATTCTAGAATTTTGTTGCTTGGTAAAGAGTTAACTCTGTACTGCAAAGCAATTCTTTAGATTTGTCCAAATTGAAAGAATTCATGGAGGACCAATTGTGTTAGATTTGAATAGTGAGATTTGTCTTTGAAAGGGTAGAAAACATTGTGGGGAAAGGAGAAAATGCTGGTTACCAGCATTTTCTCCTTTTCCCACAATGTTTTCAAAAGCCTTCCTCAGGGTTGTTCACAAGGCTTCTTTCTCAGGGTTGTTAAATTACAGGATTGTTTGGTTAAGAGTTAAGAAAGGCCTTTTTGTGATCGTGAAATGTTTCTCACCATATTCTGTTAATATTATAGTGTGCACTGGTAGCAGCTTTAGTCAATATAAAACTACCTCTGATGGTTGGCGATGTGGTGAATGTAGTCTCTAGTTTTACCAAGGAGAATGCAGGCAACTTCATTGAAGAAATACGGAAACCAGCCATGAAGCTTATTGGAACATACTTCTTACAGGTATTTTTTGAAAAAAAAAAAAAAAGTTCATCTGAGATACCAATAATTTGATCCATGCTCTGGCAAAAGGAGGCTTAATGCATCTCCGTAATACATTGTACCAAGCAAGATATCACATAATTCGTGATCCATGAAATCCACTTTGTCTGACAAGCAGAAAATTGACTGATAGCAAAAAGTCTAGGCCCAGGTCAGCCTGCATAGGCTGACCCGAGTCGGTACCAGATGCATTAAGCCTTCTTTTTGCAGATGCATTAAGCCTTCTTTTCTCAGAGCATTGCTCAGTTATATCTTTCTTGCTCAGTAGTAATAAACCTCATTTACCCATTTACTAGGCTATCCCGAGTTCTAATGACCCTAAAAGTGAAGACCTTTGAAAACCTTGTGGGAAAAGGAGAAAATACTGGTAAGTAGCATTTTCTCCTTTTCCCACAATGTTTTCAAAAGCCTTCTTAACTCTTTACCGAATGACAAAATTTTAGACCAGTCCAATGAAAGCATTTGCAGACTACAAAATAAATGTGACCTAAAAATTCATATCTGTGTTGGATCGGGTAGAAAACATTGTGGGAAAAGGAGAAAATGCAGGTAACCAGCATTTTCTCCTTTTCCCACAGTGTTTTCAAAAGGTTTCTTTCTCAGGGTCGTTAAAAGTCGGGATTGTGTGGTAAAGGGTTAAGGGCCATTAAAACTTGGGTTTGTGTGGTAACGGGGTTAACTTAAGAGGGTATTTCCATTTTTACTGTCACTTTACATAGTCAATAACAGTGTGATGGATAAATGACAAATTTCTTTCTTACAGGGTGGAGTAACTTTCATGTACATTTCATTATTATCAAATGTCGGAGAAAACTTGGCATCAAGACTGCGTGTACGATTGTTTGATTCCTTACTCAGACAAGACACAGAGTTCTTTGATCGCCATAAAACTGGAGAGCTAATCGACAGGTAGGCACACTCTGATTTATATTATACCAGCATTTTAGACTTGCCAAAATAAAAGCATGTGTAGACAACATATTAAATGTGGTTCAGGTGAAGAGATTTGTCTATAAAAGAGAAGTACAAATTTTGGAAACAAGAGGAATGCTCATATCCAGCATTTGCCCCTTTTCCCACCATGTTTTGAAAGCCTTTGTCCTCACAAGTTGTCTGGTAAAAGGTGAATAAACTGACTTATACTGTTTTAACTCTTTATTAGATGACAAAATTTTAGCCTTGTCCGACAATTTCATTGTGGTTCAAATGGTGCAATTTTTCTTTGATAGAGTAGAAAAGATTGTGGGAAAAGGAGAAAATGCTGGTTACCAGCATTTTCTCCTTTTAACACAATGTTTTCAAAAGGCTTCTTTCCCAGGGACGTTAAAAGGCGGCAATGTGCGGTAAAGGGTTAATAAGTATTTCTTAGCCTTATCACTTGCATGATTGTGTATCAGTCTGTTTACTTGAATTTTTACCAAAAAATCCTGTGTTTTGAAAACCTTTAGGAAGAACACAACTGAAATCATGATGGGAAAAGGAGAAAATCCTTGTTACTAGCATTCTGTCCTATTCCCACAATGTTTTCTTCCCTTTTTATCACAAATCGTTTCTTTGTAGCCATGTGGTTTAGAGTCTTGTGATACTAAATTATATTTGTGGGAGTCAGCCATAAAGATGATAAAGGCAGTTCTGTTTATTTTTCAGACTCACTTCAGATGTGCAGGATTTGAAATCATCATTTAAAATGAGCATATCTCAGGGTCTTAGAGCTTTAACTCAAGTAAGTGACCATTATAAATTCTTTTTCTTTTACACGTTTATTTTTTTTACCTAAATAATTTATGAAAAAGTTGTAAATTATATGGAATTTGCTCTGAGAATGACAATTTTATTCATTTTTGTCGAGCCCTCTTGAGGTGAGCATGACGTATTTGCAACAACTTCAGCTTGTTGATTATATGTGCATTAGTGTGTGCCTGCCTGCATCCATCTGCATTTGTCTGAGCCTTAACTTCTACATTCATATATGGATTTCAAAATAGTTTGGCACAATTGCTCTCCTATACAAGCAGATATGCCAGTTGAAACTTTTGTTCAGATAGGTTCAAGATGGTCACACTTGAAGGTCAAATGATAAAATTGTTATAGAATTTGCCTGAGCCATGAATTTTACACTCAGGAATGGATTTCAAAATTATTTGGCACAAGTATTCTACTTTAAGAGCAAAAATGTCATTTGAAACATTTTGTCGGGTAGATCACAGGCCAAATGATAAAACTGTCATTAATAGAGCTTGCCTGAGTTGTAACTTCTACATTTATTGATCGTTTTCAAAGGAGTGTTGCACAATTTCCTTGAGGGAGTAGATGAACCATTTGAAAATTTGTTCAGGTAGGTCCACTTGAAAGTCAAATGAGTAAACTGTCATAGAGCTTTTCCGAGCCATAACTTCTACATTTATGGATGGATGTTGTCCCTGGGCAGCCTTCAAGTACATTGATTTCCTTACTGGTACCAACTTAATTTGTTGTAGCCTATTCATTTGTTGACATGTTTAGTTCTGGAAAATGTCATAAATTATGCTAACTCTAACATAGAACAAAATTTGATACTAATCCATATTCAAAGAATTTGCAGCCGACATATTAGATGTGGTTCAGATGACGGAAATGGTTTTAACGCTTTACAAAAATGCAAAATTTTAGCCTTGTTGAAATTGAAAGCATTTGCAGGGGACAATTCCAGTGTGGCACAAATGGTGCAATTTTTTTCTTTTTTTTTTGATAGGATAGAAAACATTGTGGGAAAAGGAGAAAATGCTGGTTACCAGCATTTTCTCCTTTTCCCACAGTGTTTTTAAAAGGCTTCTTTCCCAGGGTTGTTAAATAGTGTCAATGTGTGGTAAAGGTTTAAATGGTAGGAAAACAATGTGGGAAAAGGAGGAAATGCCCATTACCAACATTTCTCATATTTCTATGATGTTTTGATAGGGTAGAAAACATTGTGAGAAAAGGAGAAAATGCTGGTTACCAGCATTTTCTCCCTTTCCCGCAGTGTTTTTAAAAGACATCTTTCCCAGGGTTGTTAAATGGTGGCATTGTGTGGTAAAGGTTTAAATGGGTGGAAAACAATGTGGGAAAAAGAGGAAATGCCCATTACCAACATTTCTCATATTTCTATGATGTTTTGATATGCCTTCTTCCTCAGGGTTGTTTAAACTCAGGATTGTTTGGTAAAGGGTTAAAGAAATGGGTAAAGATCTTTTCAACTAGTTTATTTGTTGTCTTTTGTTACAAATTTGCAGCAGATGAATTTGAAAGCAAACAAAATTTTCCAAAAGTCCTCTTTCTCAGGGTTGTTAACTCTTTACTACACAATCCCAACTTTTAACGACCCTGAGGAAGAAGCCTTTTGAAAACATTGTGGGGAAAAAGAGAAAAGGCTGGTAACCAGCATTTTCTCCTTTTCCCACAATGTTTTCTGCCCTTCCCTGAACAAGTTTCAGTTCTTCTGTAACCTTTATTTTGTCATCTGCAGATGCTTTCAATTTGGACCAGTCTAAAATTTTGTCGTTTGGTAAAGGATTAAACAAGGGAGTATGTGGTAAAAGGTTGAACAGATAGCAGGGCCAGACATGACCAGACAATGAGGGCCATTCCTGTAAATCAACTTATCTCCCTTGCCAGATAAAGACTGAAGGTAACCAGATAACAGATTGGTCCTTTTACATGTGTTCCTTTGTTTTTATCCTGGATTCCCTTGGGGATGTTGCGATAAAAATAATTTGATTTATGATTATATGTAAGGTCCCCATGTAATTTTAAACCAAATCATGTTCTCAGTCATCATAGAAATGCATATATATCGATTTATAAAACAAACTAACCCGATTTAGCCAAGATATTATCTCAAGAACATATTTCTGTAGTGCAAGAAAGTAAAGGATAAAATCCAAGTAATGTCCTTATCAGGACCAATGTAGTACCAGAGAGGAATCAAGGGAAACAACTGAAGAATGGTTCTCATTGAAAGCATTTTGCAAGATTTATGTAAAAGAATCATGTAGTCTTTTTTTGCAGACTATTGGTTGTGTGGGTGCTCTGTGGATTATCTCCCCTAAGTTGACAGGAGTTATGTGTGCTGTGATACCAGTCATTATTGGCATTGGAACCTACATGGGTGGTGGGCTTCGGAAACTGTCCAAGGCTGCACAAGCTCAGGTTAGTGTGTGCTCATGCCCAGGGTATAAATGGTGATCTTTCTTAATTCTGTATGTATTAACCATTTACCAAACAATCCAGTGTTTTTATAACCTGGAGGAAGGAGGCTCTTGAAAATATTGTGGGAAAAGGAGAAAATACTTACTAGTAACCAGCACTTTCTGACAGCTACAGCACCTTTGTACCAAATTCGACTGTCGCTTGCAGCGACTTTCAATTTGGAAGAATGATTTCTTTTTGTTTGGGAAATGATTAAACCTCACAAAGATTCCTTAAAATGGCCAAAAAGGAGCTGTCCTTTCAGTTTTAGTGATGGAACAATCTGGTTGATTTAAAAAGAAAATTTGATTTGCAGTATTAACCCCTTACCACACAATCCTGAGTTTGAATGACACTGAGGAAGAAGGCTTTTGAAAACTTTCGGAAAAGGAGAAAATGCTGGTAAGCAGCATTTTCTCCTTTTCCCACAAAGTTTTCTACACGATTAAAGACAGAAATCATCATTTGAGCGACATTTATTTAGTTGTCTGCAAATGCTTTCAGTTTGGTTGAGTCCAAAATTTAGTTGTTTGGTACAGAGTTTATTCAGATTCTGGCTTTTTTTTTTCCCAAAAATTATTTCAGTCAAAAACAGGGATTTTTACATACAAAGCATGGATTTTGAAACTGAGTATAGTGATTGCCTAACTATGGTGACTTGCTTATACAAGTGACCACTGATGATGGTTTGACTGTTTATCATATTACTTCAGGTTGCAAAAGCCACAGCTGTAGCGGATGAGGCATTAAGCAATGTTAGAACTGTGAAGGCCTTTGCCATGGAGAAGAAAGAACATGAGTAAGTTCAATATTATTTTTGCCAAGGCAATATTTTTGAAAAAGTGTGAAAAGTAACAGAAGTTTGCAAAATTTAGGACTGAACACATTTTGATCAGACACAAAACTTTTACCAAATGAAAAAAGATTTAGACCCATTGCCAGCATTTTCTCCTTTTTCCACAATTTCCTTGAGGTTGTGAAAACACAGGATTGTTTGCCAAAGACAATCCTGAGTTTTAATTACCCATGAGGAAGACGGCTTTTGAAAACAGCATTTTCTCCTTTTCCAGCTATGTTTTCTACCCATTAATGGACAAAGTTCATGTTTTGTGCAACATTTTGTTGTCTGCAAATGCTTTCAATTTGGACCAGTCTAAAATTTTGTCAGCTCTCTAAAGAACAACAAAACTTTTGATTTAATCAAATTGAAAGCATTTGCAGACAAATTCAATGTAGCTCAAATGATGAATTTTCATAGGGTAGAAAAAAATTGTAGGAAAAGGGGAAAATGCTGGTTGCCAATATTTTCTTCTCTTCCCACAATGTTTTCAAAAGCCTTCTTTGTCAGGGTCGTTTACACTCGGGATTGAGTGTATAAGAGTTACGTGAGATATATATATTTATTGGATTTTATTGGTGCTGTATTTTGTCTTTTTTTTTTCATCAGACTGTACAGTCAAGAAGTTCAGGAAGCCCAAAGGTTAAATGTGAGACTAGGAGTTGGGATTGGTCTTTTCCAGGGGCTGGCTAATATAGCTTTAAATGGTAGGTACACTGTATTTCAGATTTTATCTGTAGTGTTTCTTTTGTTTTTATCAATTCATTACGACCTGTAGAAGACTTTTTTTTTTTAATCTTTCATTACAGTTTTTGAAAGCAGTTTCAGAATATGAAATTCATGAATTCAGCCTTGATCTAGTTTGATCTTCCATACCTCTATACAGTGAAGTTTCAGAGTTGCTTGTTGCAAAAAGTCAGTAAAAATCCAAGGCTTTTTCTAACCCTTTACAACATAATTCCAAGTTATAATGACCCTGATGGCAAAGGCTTTTGAAAACATGGTGGGAAATGGAGAAAAGGCTGGTAACCAGCATTTCTCCTTTTCCCACAATGTTTTCTGCCCCTTGATAGAAAAATATTATCGTTTGATCAATATTTTACTCATCACTTGCAAATGCTTTAAATTTGGACAGGTCTAAGATTTTGCAATGTTGTAAAGAGTTACATGAATATTTGTAACCGAATTTTGCAGAAACCATGGGGAGGGGTGGCATGACATACAGGGTCCATTAGAGATAAAGCACACCCTATGACAACCTTCTTGTCATAATCAAATGCTCAAAACTCATTTATACATGTTTATTTCATGCTTTTCGCTTGTTTATCAAGAAATAATGGTGGATTATGGTTTCATATTTCATGGTTACAGCCAGTGAAAAATACCGATTTCATATTTTCTAATTGTTCATTTGAATGTGGAAACAGTAGTTCCCATGCACTAGTTACTCAAGTAAACAGTGCATGCCATGCAACCAGAGGTAAATATGACGTAATTTACGTGCATTTATCCTACATTTCTTGTACTTTACATAATATTGTAATGCATTGTTATGTGAAGGGAGTATACGCCATGGGGAATTACAGAGAACAGCTGTACTGGATTTTGATGAAAGTCCCAACAAAAATGGGGTCAGAAGCATGAAATAAATAGAACATTTGTTTTTTTTTTTCAGTGAAAGATGGAAATTTATTTATCTCGTGAACACCATTGGTAATATTTTAACTCGAGGCCATGCCAATCATGAAAATATTACTAAATTTCGATCTTTCACTGAAAAAAACAAATATCCTCTTTATCTTGGACAGATGATTCATGGAATTATACATGTATATCCTTACATGCTCCAATAATCTATAATTTTGTTACAAGGTAGAGTTAAGTCATACAAGGGTATCATAAACCATTTTGTCTATTTTTTCAGGTATTGTTCTTGGATCATTATTTATTGGAGGTTTGTTTATGTCAAGACAGGAAATAACAGCTGGGGATCTCATGTCTTTCTTAGTGGCTACTCAAACAGTAGAGAGGTAGGCTTCACATATCTTACTGAAATACAGTGAAACTAGAAGACTCAAAGTCTTTAAGTTAGGATGATTAACACTTTACCAAATGACAAAATTTTAGACTGGTCCAAATTCAAAGGATTTGCAGACAACAAATTAAATGTAGCGTAAATGACTATTTCTGTTTTGGATAGGGTAGAAAACATTGTGGGAAAAGGAGAAAATGCTGGTTACCAGCATTTTCTCCTTTTCCCACAATGTTTTCAAAAGGCTTCCTCCTCAGGGTCGTTAAAACTCGGGATTGTGTGGTAAACAGTTAAGTAACACCTTCCTTACTTTGCTGTTAAATGTGATAGATAATGCCAAACATGTAAGCCATGCTCTGGCAAAAGGGGACTTAATGCATCTCCATGGTGCATGATACCAAGCAAGTCATCACAGTACTATAGATCTATAAAATCCATTTTGTATAACAACCAACTGTATCAGGAAGTAGACTGGTGGACAACCAACTGTATCAGGAGGTAGACATGCAGAAACTTGACAAAAAGCCAAAAGTTTTGGTCCAGGTCAGCCTGCACAGACTGCGCAGGCTGAGCTGGGTTGATACTTTTCACAGATGCATTAAGCCTCCTTTTCACAGAACATGGCTCATATTTATTGTTATTAGTTTGTTTGGTGGAGGGGTATACTAGATTCATGTTGTCCATTTGTCTGTCAAAAGACCCTTCAGATTTCAACCAGTTTGGCTGAAATTTTAATTTACTGCTCTGAGAATGTGTGCACCTGTAATTTTCATAGTGACTGGTTGAACTCTTACATTATGTCAATTTGATTTCTTTTTGCTGAGAACCAAGCCCCCATACCTCAGTTGGTAGTGTACAGGATTTGAGAACAGGAGGTTGCTGATCCCAGGCTTGGCCAATTTCCTCTGAGGATTGATGATAGTCATAGTGACAAGATTCATTCCTCTCTCATTGCTGACCATTGTTTTGATGATGGTTATGTGGGAAAGCAGCCAGTGGCTTGGAAAGAATATTGTGTGGAGTACTGGTAAAAGAAACTCCTGGAAAGCATGGATAGGTGCACTTGCAGCCATATTGTAACTGAAAGAGTGTTGAAAACTGCATTAAACACCATGTAATCAATCAATCAATCAATCTTTTTGCTTAGCAAGCCACAAGGCAACCATATAGTGGTATTGTCTATTAGACTATTGGATGTACAACTGATCTGATAATATCAGGAACATATGGGTATGGTCATTTGGATAAATGAGATTCTTGTTATAACAGCATAAGTAAGTCATAGCTCTAGATTTTTAACCTTTTACCAAAAAGTTAGTGGAAGAAGGTCTTTGAAAACATTTTCTTAAAAGCAGAAAATGCTGGTTATCAGCATTTTCCCTTTTCCCACAATGTTTTCTACCCTTTCAAGATAAAACCCATTTGATTCAAATTTAATTTTTTTTTTATCTGTAAATGCTTGCAATTTTGACTAAAATGTTAATGTCAGGTATAGAGTAAGAGCACTTTCATTGGATAGTAAATGGACCAAGGTTATGATTTATTGTTCATTTCAAATATTCAATGTACTTTGATCATGTGGGATGTATTTCAGATCCCTTGCTCAGATGTCACTACTGTTTGGTCAGGTAGTCAGAGGTCTGAGTGCAGGTAGCAGAATATTTGAAGTAAGTTCAAGTCTGCTATTTTCTACTGTCTTGACTTTTAGAGCACTTAAGTGTAGATCTGTAGGCACAACTTAAGCTGTTTTTACAGACTATGTAGATCAAGATCAAACTGCATGATACAGAACATGCAGTCTAATCTTAGATCAACACTTTCTGCTGTTTTGTGAAATATCCTGGCTAAAAAAAACTTTTGAAACTGCAGGACTTTTGGTCTGTTTTCATTATCAAAAAGATCAATTTCAATTATTCAGGGCTTAAACCCTTAAACAAACACTCTGATATTTTTAGGGCCCAGAGAAAGAAGCCTTTCAAAAACATTGTCGGGAAAGGGGAAAATGCTTGTAATCAGCACTTTGTCCCTTCTCCACCATGTTTTTATCCGTTTCAGAAACAAATACCTTAACTCTTCACTGAATGCCAAAGTTGTAGCATACACCAAATCTAAGGCATTTACAAATAAAATGAAACTCATGACATAAAATTTGTCTTTCAGAGGGTAGAAAACATTGAAGGAAGAGTAGAAAATGCTGTTTACCAGCTTTTGAAAACATTGAGGGAAAAGGAGAAAATGCTGGTAACCTGCATTTTCTCCTTTTCCCACAATGTTTTCTATTCTATCAAAGAATGAAATTGTCATTTATGTTACATTTGTCATCTGCAAATACTTTTAATTTGGTCGAGTTTGAAATTTTGTAATTCGGTAAAGGGTTAATTTTGATAGTGTAGAATTTTGTCATCAAGAGGCAAACACTAAATAAACAGACAAACAATTTGCAGAACTTCTCTTTCAGTTTATTAACCATGAGAGCACTATACCCCTGACAGCTGGGGATTCCATACCTTATCACTGTTTCCTGGGCGATTTTGAGTTTAGAAATGTCAGCTTTACATATCCTACAAGACCTGAACAAGTAAGCTCTGACTCTATGCAACAACTTGTATGACACCTTACACCCCTTTTATTATTATTTAATCCTTATTTAACCCTTTTTGAAACAATCCTGTGTTTAAATGACCCTTAGAAAGAGACCTTTGGAAAACATTGTGGGGTAAGGAGAAAATGCTGGCAACCAGAATTTTCTCCTTTTCCAACACTGTCTTCAGTCCTTTCATAGACAAATCTTGTCACAGGAGCCATATTTTGTATGTTGCCTGCAAATGCTTTCATATTGGACAATTCTAATATATTGTCATTTGGTAAAGGTTAAGCCACAATTAATTTTTTGTCTGTAACTTCCTTCAATTTGGACAACTTGGATAAAGAGTTAAGTAAAATTTCTTCCCAATTTATCCTTTTTATTTCTCGATTTGACGCTTACTGGTACCTTTTGTTTGCAGTAGCAGGAAAAAAAAGGGTTAACTTTAATTTTTTTCAGTGACTCACATTTTATCGTGTTACAAGATGTATTACGTATTCTTAAACAGTAATATGTCATATTGTGTTTAATACAGTTGAGGCCCTACTCTGACAAAAGGGGGCTTGATACATCTCTGTGATGCATTATACCAAGCAGGTCATCACATAGCAATGGATCCGTAAAATTCATTTTGTCTAACAACCATTTGAATCATGAGGTAGACCTGTCCTTTGACAGCAAAAAATTGACCAATAGCAAAAAGTTTTGGCCTAGGTCAGCCTGCACAGACTGACCTGGAGGTGCATTAAGCACCCTTTTCACAGAGCATGGCTCAATTCAATTTAATAGGCCATTGTCATTGTGTAAGCTATTTGTTAATTCTTAGCTGAGATATCTCATGATAAGTTAAAAAAAAAAAAATCCTTTTACTTTCTTCACAGACTGTTTTGGAAAACTTTAGTTTACAAATTCCAGGCGGTAAAAAGGTGGCATTAGTTGGCTCATCAGGAGCAGGTATGTAAATGTACTTGTCTTTGCACGATTTTTAACTCGGACATCTTCAAAGTAAACATCGAGGTATTGTCATAGCCCTGGCATCATTGTCTGCATTGTCATTGTCATGCAAAAACTTTGACATTTTGTAACATCTCTGTCAGTACAGAAGATATTTACTTCAAACTTGGACTAGTTCTTAACTATCAAAAGGGGAACCTATACAACAGGGGCAGGTAACCATCAAAATATATTTTATACAGTTATGCCCCTTTTTTGACTTAGAATTTTCATTAACAGCAATTGCAGCTGTGCATTGGCCCCTGCATGCAGTGCTTTTGTTGTTCAGCTGAGATAATGGAAAGGGAGATACAGTTCAATCCATTACCAAACAGATCAACTGAAATCTAACACAAATTACTCAAATGATAAATTTTTCATATAGAAAATTATCAGGCTATAACTGAAAATACTTGGGAAAGGGAGCAATTTCTTACTTCAAGCAGTTGCTCCTTTTCCTTTGATGTTTTCAAAAACTCTCAGCTGTTGACGCATTTGCCTTGTTTGCTTTGTCGTCATAATATGCTCCACACTCTGTGAAAAGGGGGTTTAATGCATCTGCAAAAAGCATGGACCCATGTCAGCCTGGGAGACAGTCATGGGTCTATTGTTTTCGTTATCTGTAAATTTTCTCCATGTCCAAGGACCATTCTACCGCCAGATTAAGGCAGTTATTAGACTAATGGATTTTACAGACCCATAATTATGTGGTGAATTACATTATTAACCCTTTCCCAAAGAAGCCCTGGTTTTTGCGTGTCTGCAGTACAAGTCTTTTGAAAACGCTGTGGGAAAAGGAGAAATTGCTCGTAACGAGCAATTTCTCCTTTTCCCACAGTGTTTTCTACCCTTTTTGATAACTTTCAGCCATTTTCATCAAATTTAAAATTGTCGTCTGCAAACTCTTTCAATTTGGACCAGTCCAAAATTTGTCGTTTTGGGAAAGGGTTAAGATGCATCAAACTCCCTTTTTCCCAGGCACAGATCAGAGGGCAACAATCAGGTGAAACTAAAAAATAGAATTGAACTTTTACGTTTAGGTAAATACAGCCATAAATTCTTTTGCTAAAAGACTGACAGATTGCACTAGCCCTATAATCTGATGTTCAACCTTCACTGTCTGATATTGTTGTAAAATCACTTGACAAAAAACATTATATCCAAAATTAAACTACATGTTCTATGCAATCAGATCTTCATCTACACAGCCTGTACAAGCAACTACCTCTTAAGTTGTGTATGAAGTTGTAGGATGTATGATTTATGAAAAAAAAAATATGTTACAGGCAAATCAACTATTGCTAGCTTATTGGAGAGGTTTTATGACATCCAGTCAGGGCAGATCACAATAGACGGTGAAGAGTTAAAGAAATTTGACCCCAGCTGGTTGAGAGGTAGAGCTATTGGATATATCAGTCAGGTAGGTACTAACCTCAGTTTTTGTTTGGAGAAGTCCTACATGGCTGTGGTAAAGTGTAGGACTCATAACCTAGAGGCCTTGGGTTTAAGCTTCACTGGAAGTGCTGGATTTTTCGTGGAAGTGTCCTTGGGCAAGACACTTCAGAGCCCAAGCCTAGTTCTGTTGAAACCAAGAATATATTTGTACATGAATTAGCAAGCTGTCAGGGTGATATGACTGAAATAATGTTGAAAGTGGGATTTAAACATCGTTCAATCAATCAGTCTGTTTTTGTTTGTGTAGTTTGTTTCCACACAAGTTTTAATGACCCTGAAAAAGAAAGCTTTTGAAAACTTTGTTGGAAAAGGAAAAAATGCTGGTAACCAGCATTTTCTCCTTTTCCCGCAATGTTTTCTTCCATTTCAAAGACAGAAACCATTGATTGAGATACAGTGAATTTGTTGTCTTCAAATGCTTTAAAGGTGGACAAGTCTAGAATTTTGTTGTGTTGTAAAGGGTTAAATCTTTTCCAAATGACAATTTTTTGACTTGTCCAAATTTAAGGCATTTACAGATGAGAATTTAACCCTTTCCCAAACAAGCCCTGGTTTTCACGTGTCTGCAGTACAAGTCTTTTGAAAACACTGTGGGAAAAGGAGAAATTGCTTGTAACGAGCAATTTCTCCTTTTCCCACAGTGTTTTCTACCCTTTTTGAGACCTTCCTGCCATTTTCATCAAATTTAAAATTGTCGTCTGCAAACTCTTCCAATTTGGACCAGTCCAATATTTGTCGTTTGGGAAAGGGTTAAATGTTACTGAAATGATTGGATTTGTTTGAACGGGCAAAAAAGGTTGTCGGAAAAGGAGACAATGCTGGTTATCAGCATTTTCTCCTGGGATTGTTTGGTAGAAGTATATTGTTATTTTAGAGCTTCAGTTTGATCATGCTCTCCTATTGTGCCTTTAGCCAGTGCAATGTTCAACACTTTATACTTTTGCATGACTTTCTATGAACTGTGGGAAAAGGTATTGACAAACTGGGATTAGATCTCACAAGCACTGAATTACTAGCTTTGTAGCTTATTAACTCAGCTGCTTGGCCTGTGCGTCTCTCTAAACCCTTTACCAAATAATCTGTGTTTGAAGCTTTTATCAAACCTCAAAATTTTAGACTTTCCCAAATTGGAAGCATTTGCACACGACAAAAAAGATGTGACTCAAAAATTGAAATTTGCTTTTGGAAGGGTAGCATTTTCTCCTGGTCTCTCGATGTTTTCAAAAGCTTTCTTTCTCAGGGTTGTTAAAGCTTGGGATTGTTTGTTGAAGGGTTAAGACCTTGAGGAGAAGCTTCTTGTAAGCAGTCTTTTTTTCCTTTTCCCGCAATGTTTTCTATTCTGTCAAAGATAAGTCCTATCATTTTAGGCACATTTAATTTGTCATCTGCAAATGTTTTTCATATGTGTTAAAATTTGAGCCATGCACTGTGAAAAGGGGACTGAATGCACCTGCAAAAAGTATTGACCCATGTCAGTCTGTGCAGTCCACGCAGGCTGACCTGGGATGAAACTTTTTGCTATTTGTAAATTTTCTGCATGTCCAAGGACTATTCAAGTTCATGATTCAGCCCTTTGTAAGCCAAAATGGATTTTATTGGTCCATAATTAAGTGAAAACTTGCTTGGTATAATGTAGCATGGATATGCATTAAGCCAGCCCCCTTTTGCCATAGCAAGCTTTTGTGTTGTGTGGTAAAGAATTCTCATTTAAAATTTCAGGAACCAGTATTATTTGCTACTTCTATCATGGAAAATATTCGTTATGGACGTCCACAAGCTACAGACATAGAGGTATTATTTTGCAGGTTCACTCATTGCATTCTGAGACAAATTTGCAGCTGACAGCTTTGAAAGTATGGATAATGAAACAGGGAGTCAGGGTTTAACTCTTTACCACACAATCCCGAGTTTTAATGACCCTGTGGTAGAAGCCTTTTGAAAACATTGTGGGAAAAGGAGAAAATGCTGGTAACCAGCATTCTCCCCTTTTTCTCCAATGTTTTCTTCCCTATCAAAGACAAAAATCATCATTTGAGCTACAATTATTTTGTCGTCTGCAAACGCTTGTAATTTTTTCGAGTCCAGAATTTTGTCCAAACAGAGCCAAGTTTAAACTGTATTGAGGTACATGTAGAAGGCTTTTTCAATTTGGGCAGGTCTAAGATTTTTTTATGTTTGGTAAAGGCTTAACTCTTTACCAAACGACAAAATTTAAACTTGTCCAAATTGAAAGCATTTGCAGACGACATGATATATGTGACTGAAAAATTGACATTTGTTTTGGGAAGGGTAGAAAACATTGTTGGAAAAAGAAGAAAATGCTGGTTACCAGCATTTTCTCCTTTCCCAACAATGTTTTCAAAAGGCTTCCTTCTCAGGGTCGTTAAAAGTCAGGATTGTGTGGTAAAGGGTTAACACATAAATTCAAGGGAAATCATTAAAGCAAAATAAGAAATTTCTCACCACAAGTAGTTTCTGTTTAACCAAAGATTTTTTTTTAAAATGGTATGTTTTTAAGACAAAACAAAAAAAGGCAGTATGATGGAGTTTTAACAGTATCAATTCCTTACCAAAGAGTTCAGAGTTTTAATGACCAGGAAGAATAGGGATTTTGAAAACATTGTGGGAAAAGGAGTAAATGCTAGTTACCAGCATTTTCTCCTTTTTCCACAATGTTTTTCTACCCTTTCAGAGGCAAAGCCTATCATATGAACCACATTTAAATTGTTGTCTGCAAAAGCTTTCAATTTGAAAAAGTTTTTTTTTTTTGTCCATGTGGTAAAGAGTTAAGGATATCATTATAACAGACAGCTGTGTTCTATAACCCTTACCTTAGCTTGAAAGGCGCCTTTTGAAAGAATATGCACGTACAATCTTTTGTAATATGTGCCCTATTTACTATGTTTCTTGTTGCATTAGAAGTAACCTTATCCAGACGCATGGTATTGTAAATCTTTAATATCCTTTGAAGTTGGGGTTAAGAACTAAGAAGTATTTGTGGACATATTGAATCTTTCAGACATTACATTTTATCAATTAACTTCCTTTGTTTTCGATGTAATATACCCATTAAAAAATTCACTTATCTTACACAATTTTGAGATAAGCATTGTTTGACATCATACTTGACGTCATTTTATACTTCCTTCAGAGAAGTGAATCAAGTTATATTCATGGAAATTACTGTGTTTAAATGTACATGGTTGTGAATACTACGATCAATAATTTGCGAACTATTATTTTGTGAAAAAAAGAATCTGACATTCATTGGCTTTTGAGATAGATAATATATGAACTGTTATTTTGTGAAATAAAGAATCTGACATTCGTTGGCTTTTGAGATAGAATTTTATTAACCCTTTTACACATGATAAAATTTTTGACTGGCCCAACTTGAAAGCATTCGCAGACAACAAAATCAGTGTGGCTCAAATGAATGGATTTGTCTTTGAAATGTTAGAAAACATTGTGGAAAAAGAAGAAAATGCTAGTCACCAGCATTTTCTCCTTTTCCCACAATGTTTTCAAAAGCTTTCTAAGAGTCCTTAAAAGTATGGATGGTGTGGTAAAGAGTTAAACCCATCTACAAAAATGCTATTTCGCTGGTCAGAGGCTCGCTTAGGAACATTTTTCTAAACTTGTTTAATAAAGTTTTATCTCAAATGCTAACTTACATCAAATCCTATATATATTCAATAAAGGTTGATCATGGCCCTTTTGGAGATGTTTTAACCCTGACTTTTAACGACCCCCAGAAAGAAGCCTTTTGAAAACATTGTGGGAAAAGAATAAAATGCTGCTAACCAGCGTTTTCTTCTTTTCCCACAATGTTTTCTACACTTTAAGAGACAAATGTTATGTTTTGAGCTACAGTTACAGTTGCAAATGCTTTCAATTCGGACTGGTCCACATTTTTGTCATGTGGTAAAGAGTTAATCTGATTTTCTTCAGGTCATGGAAGCAGCCAAGGCAGCAAATGCACATGATTTTATCACTTCCTTCCCAAACGGATACAATACGGTTCTTGGGGAGAGAGGGGTCACCGTCTCTGGGGGTCAGAAACAGAGGATTGCTATAGCTAGAGCTGTGATTAAAAACCCAACTTTACTTATACTGGATGAGGCCACAAGGTATGTGTTCCAATGTGATGCAAGAGATAAACATTATTGGATAATAAAATTTTATTTCACTAACCCTAAATGAACTTCTGGCTGAAGATTTTGAAAGCATCTCTGTAAATGAAGGGATAATCAGTTTTAAGTAAGGTTTAAATCTTTACACAAAAAAATGTAGATTTGCCCAACTTGAAAGCATTTACAGACAACAATTAAAATTTGGCTGAAATGATGGAATATGTCTCTGATATATCAGAATATCTGGCAAAGAAGTGGACAGTGTAGATCCAAGATCAGATGTTCAGTTGTACATTTTGTGCAGCCTGATCTTGATCTACACCATCTGCATGAGCAATTAAATCAGGGCTCAGCAAAATAAGACTCAGTATATACTTTAACTGTCAGCCATAGCAACAGTAACTAAGGATTATCACTATAGACTCAAATAAGCATCTTCGTTTAGAGGAGGTTTTACTGTATGATTTAGCTTAACCCTTTACCACACAATACCAGTTTTAATGACCCTAAGTAAGAAGCCTTTTGAAAACATGGTGACCAGCATTTTCTCCTGTTCCCACCATGTCTTTTACCCGATCAAAGAGAAGTTCCATCATTTGAGTCTCATTTAAAATTGTAACCTGCAATTTGCTTTCGTTTTGGACAAGTCTATATTTTCGTTATCTGGTAAAAAGTTAAACAATTTATAATACTGCAAATGTTTGTTCTCCTTAACTTTCTTGTGTGTTGAGTTCTCTGTTGCCAAGTGGTTAAGGCATTTGATTTGATCCCAGTTAGGTGTTTGTTACCTGGAAGTTTCATTGGGCAAGGTACTTCTGAGCCCAAGTCTTGTACTGGTAAAACCAGAAAGGACATGGACAAGTTAGCTGTCACATAGACATGACTGAAATACTGTTGACCTTTTTCCACACATCACAAGTTTGAACAACTTTAAGGCAGAAGTCTTTTGAAAACATTGTAGGAAAAGGAGAAAATGCTGGTAACCAGCATTTTCTCCTTTTCCCGCAATGTTTTCTATCCTATCAAAGACAAATTCCATCATTATGAGCCACATTTGATTTTTCATCCGCAATGATTTCAGTTTGAACAAGTCCAAACTTATGTCGTGTTGTTAACAGTTAAATGCAATGTAAAACATCATTCAGACAAAACAAAGTTTGTGTCTCATACACTATAGTCATTCATCCCTTAACTACACAATTCAGGCTTTAACAACCTTGAAAGGGAAGGCCTTTGAAAACATTGTGGGAAAAGAAGAAAATGCTGGTAACCAGCATTTTCTCCTTTTCCCGCAATGTTTTCTATCCTATCAAAGAAAATTCCATCATTATGAGCCATGTTTGATTTTTCATCTGCAAATGATATCAGTTTGAACAAGTCCACACTTATGTCATGCAATGTAAAACATCATTCAGGCAAACCAAAGTTTGTGTCTCATACACTATAGCCATTCAACCCTTAACTACACAATTCAGACTTTTAACAACCTTGAAAGGGAAGGCCTTTGAAAACATTGTGGGAAAAGAAGAAAATGCTGGTAACTTTTCTCACAATGTTTTTTACTTTTTCAAAAACAAATCTCAGTATTCGAGTTATGTTTAGTTTTTCCTCGTTAGATGCTTTCAATACAGATGAGTCTTAAAATTTTGTCATGTAGTGAAGCCTTTAATAATGTAAGTCAGCAAAGTGTATAGTGTGGATCAAAGATCAGACTGCATGTTTTGTGCAGTCTAATCTTGATCTACACTGGCCATAAAGGCAATTTTAGTTGTGAAAGGAGCTTTAAGGTTTCACAAATAACATCTCATTCTTTTCCAGTGCATTAGATGCAGAGTCAGAAAGGGTAGTGCAGGAAACCCTAAATCAGATCTCCAGAGGTAAACTCAGTGTTTTAAACCTTCACCAAACAGTCCTATGCTTTAACAATACTGAAAAAGACAGTTTTGATAAAATTGTGGGAAAAAAATGAAATGCTGTTAAGTAGAATTATTTTCCTTTTCTACAATGTTTTTATGCTTTCAAAGATAAATCTTATCATTTAATCCTTTACCACACAGTTCCAAGTTGTAATGACTTGGGGAAATAATGTTTTTGAAAACATCGTGGGAAAATGGAAAATAAAGCTGGTGACTGACATTTTTTCCATTTTCCACAATGTTTTCAGTCATTTCGGTCATTTGAGCAGTCTTCAATTTGTTTCCTGCAAGTCCTTTCAATTTGGTCTAGTCTAACATTTTGTCATTTGGTAAAAGGTTAAATCACATTAAGTTTGTTGCCAGCAAGTGCTTTCAATTTTTACAAGTGAAAAATATTGTCGTCCCGTAAAGAGTCTATATTTTGATTTCTTTGGTGAACTTTGCTTTTCCTTCTTAAATCCTGTTGTTTGTTAATTGAAACAATTTTGTTTTGGCACAATCGTCACTCAGATTCAATCTTGGAAAGAACTGTGTCGGAAGAATTGAAAGCAACCTTGGATAAATTATCTAGACAAGTTTGTTTCCATTTTCTACTGTTAACTTGACTTAGTTTTTTGAATGATTGAAATCTTCCACAAGCTGATAATTATGTTTGCTCACAGGTAAAATTATGCTGGTGATTAATTACAGATTAAGATTGGTTGTTCAGTCATAAACTTTAAAGTACTACAGAAATAATTGAGAGATACACATTGACAAATAGGTTTTTTTTTTTAAATAAATCTAGAAAATTTTGTCCCCATTTTTTAAACAAATGATTAAGATCTCCCACAAGCTGACATGCTTTGTACTTACAGGTAAAACCGTGCTGGTGATTGCTCACAGATTAAGCACTATCAGAGATGCTGATGTGATAGCTGTTATGTCAAATGGAAAAATAGTTGAAGTGAGTATTTAACTTTTTAACTCGCAACAAATATCAGATTTGTTCATATTGAAAGCATTTGCAGTTGACAAAGGTGGCCCAAATGATAGGAAACGATAGAAAACATGGGAAACAAAGAAAATGCTGATTTTCTTCTTTTCCGACATTGTTTTCAAAAACCTACCACAGCAGTGCTTTGGATGCAAAGGTAAACAAAACTTTGAATTATGGCATCACATAATGTTGTCATTATATTCAAAGTTTGTACAATTTTCAACCAGAGATTGTGGATGTGCAGATTTCCCATGTCTGCTTTCAACTCTTTACTAGATAAATAAAATTCTAGACTTGTCAAAATTTAATGCATTGGCAAACAACAAATTAAATGGGACTCAAATAATGGGATTTTTCTTCAAAATGATAGAAAACATTATGGAAAAAGGAAGAAAATGCTGCTTACAAGCATTTCTCTTTTTCCCACCGTGTTTTCAAAATTCTTTTTCCTTGGGGTTGTTAAGTACAGCTTTGTTGAGCAAAAGGTTAAAGTACTTGGCAGGGGTAAAAATCCACTTTTTGTGAAAAGTGTTAAATGCATTTTAACCTGTCAACCATTGTCTCCATAAATATTAGATAATTAACTTGTATTCGTTTTTTATCTTTCACAGATTGGTAACCACAACAGTTTAAAAAAGAAAAAGGGCTTATATTGGGAGTTGATAAAACAACAAGAGTTAGAGGAAGAAATCAAATATTTTGGATTGAAGTCATAAAATTGTAGCTATAACAAGCATATGCCTATCAAAGTGCATGATTACTCCACTGTTCCTTTTTACCAACAAATCTAAATGAGCCATGCTCTGTGAAAACAGGGCATAATACACTTGCAAAAAGTATTGATCCAGGTCAGCCCGCGCAGGCTGACCTGGGTTGACACTTTTTGCTATTGGTCAATTTTCTGCATGTAAAAGGACCAGTCTACTTCATTATTCAGTCGGTTGTTCTACAAAAGGGATTTTATGGGTGCATAATAATGTGATGACTTGCTTGGTAGTGCATTCACTTGGTATGAGCCATGTTTAACCCTTTTCCTGCTGAATAAAAGAAATGAAAATTTTAAGCCAATAGTATAAGCCCAAAACTTTCCTGTTTCAAAGGGGTTTTTGGAGGGAAGATATCTCCTTATCAGACAGAGTAGATCAAAGAATGTGCAGTCTGATCTTGATCTACGCTGTCCGCAAAAGGTCAGCGAGTCGCGATAAGCAGCCTAAGGGTTAATTTCTCGTCAAAAGCATCTTTCATGCGCATGGCCCTCTATGGGATGACACATGCTAAACAACTTCATATAGTCTTTGAGCACAGATGTTTGGTATATAAAATTTGAATAAAGAATTGTTGGTGAATATGCAACAGAATAGAAGGTTATCCCATAGAATGCTGGGCTTAGCATTTGATGCTGTTTTGAGCAGAGTAGATAATGAACAGACCACAGTCTGATCTTAAATCTTTTTGATGATGTAGGGGTCTTTTTAAAGCCAGAAAAGCTTTGAAATTATATGGCGTGCAACACGCGAAAAGGAGCCTTAGGACATATGCGTAAAAGTGTGTCGTCCCAGATCAGCCTGTGCAGTCTGTGGCTAATCCAAGGTGACACTTCCTGCTTTTGTGCAATTTTCTGTTTCACGAAAGTCTAAGAAAAAATCTTATGTAGTTGTAAAGTGCCGTCTCGGATTAGCCTGCGCAGACTGCGCAGGCTAATCTGAGACGACACTTTACGCAAATGTCCGAAGGTCTCATTTTGCATGTTGCGGGCCATATTATCTAGCCTCCTTTCATTGACTAAACATGACCATGTCATGTATTTGGCAGCATTGTCAACAGCAATTTGATGGTTTATGGTAGTCCTGTGTTTTCATGATATAGGGCTTTGAAAAAATCATGGGGAAAGAGTAAAATGGTGGTGACCAGTATACTCTCTTTTAAACATGATGGTTTTATCATTAAAAAGATAAATATCATAAATTTTGTCATTGGCAATTACCTTCAGTTTGGACAAGTATTAAATTTGAAAGAAGCACGTTTTGGTCAGGACGTTTTGGCCACAAACGTTTTTGGCCAGCCAGCTGAAAGTACAAAGTAGGACGTTTTGGCCAAATGTTATTTTAACGTGGATGTCTTTTGAAAACATTGTGGGAAATGAAGCGATTGTCTATTAAAGGATTAAATATAAATTATTTAAAGATATCTGTAGAAAAAAGAAGAATTTTCTTGGGATGTGCAAATTCTTTTTTTCTTCTGCAGCCGAAGACATTGAAAGACATTGTGGCAAGAGATAAGCTTAATCGTAACAAGCATTTTCATCTTTTCTTGCAATGATTTCTATCTCATCAGATTTTGAACATCAGTGGGAAATTAGAATTTATTGGATATGATTCAATTTAGATATGATAATAACAATATGGTATCTGATAACATTGAAATAGAGGAGTTCCTCAATGATATGTTTTTATTACTTATTTCGTACAGTGTTTGACCAAATGTTACTTTAAAGAAGAAAATTGCAATAAATGAACTTTCTATGCTTCTCTTTTTTGAAAACTATATACTTTGAAGTATAGAAAGTTCATTTATTGCATTTTTCTGTTTTAAAACATTTGGCCAAAATGTCCTACTTTGTAATTTCAATTTGCCAAACCTTCGTGGCCAAACTATTAAAGTCCCAGTCACACAGCCGATCACGCACGAATCACTCACAAATCACGCACAGATTGGGTTTGTGCGTGCTTGTGTGTCGAGAAATTGACCAATTTTTCGGGGTGTCGGGGGTAGAAATCACTGACGAATCACGCATGAATCACACATGAACCACGCACGTATCACTTACAATCACTGACAAATCACTGACATATCGCGCACGTCAACGCATACTAGCAAATACGGTGCAGTATTCCACGAACATTCGACGCACGCCCGACGCACGAATCACTAACGGAGCACGTCCAAACACGAACGCTTCGCGTACGTTCCACGTACAAGCACTTTCGTTCCGCGCATGTCGACGCATGCCCCACGCATGAATCACTGACGGATCACGCACGGAACACGCACCCTCGGCATCACTATTGCTTCCATTTCGCGCATATAAAAAGCGGTCCATGATGGGAGTTCTCAGTACCTTTTGCCAATCCAGAACACTTCACGTCGGTTGATGCTGTGATCCTGAGACCTTGAAGACTACTTGAAGAAGATGCCACCCAAGAAAGCTCGCTTGCCCTCAAAGACAAGGGTGCAGAAGAAGAAGGCTGCTGAAGAAGAAGTCCATGTAGATCCATCAGAGGCTGCTGCTGCTGAAAAACCTGCTGCTGGTGCTGCTGCTAGGAGGTCGCGTAGGTCGCCTACCCCTCCACCTCCTGATCTGTCAATCCAAGTGGAAGTCCATGCTGCGGATTCAAATGAGTCTGCCCCTCCTGCTGACCCTGCTGCTGGTACTGCTGCTGATGAGACGTCTGAAGAAGATCCACACCCTGTGGGCAAGGGAAAAGGCAAATCAAAGGGAAAAGCCATAGCCAAATGCAACTTTTCCCTTGAAGCTAAGGTGGAAGAAGACCTAATGGAGTGGATGGCCGAGCACGACGAGGTGTGGAGGCGGGGGCATCGTCTGTACAAGACCAGGAAGCAGATCTGGGCTGCTAAGGCTGATGAGATGGGGCTGCCATTGGAGCACATCATGGGCTGGTGGAAGTCTATTAAAGATTGGTATGTCAGACTCACCAAGAACAAGTCTGGCCAGGCAGCAAAGAAGTACACTGACCGGGAGAAGTTCATAGTGGACAGTCTGCAATTCTACCAGACCCAGCTGCCATCCACCAAGTCTGAACCAATGAAGAACTTGGCCCTGACTTCAAGCCAGGCTACAACTTCAAGGGTGAGTGACAGTGAGGCAGACAGTGACCAGCCTGTCTCACAACTTGAAGAAGATGATCTGGAGACCGTTGAGAGAGAATCAGCCAAGGCAGCCCAGACTTCCAGCCAGACTTCCAGGATGACTTCCAAGAAGAGGAGGAAGAAAGAAGTGGATCAAGAAGAAGAGTGGATGAAGGAGCTCCGGGAGACCATGAAGGCAAACCAGCAGCTCTTGTCGCAGCTCATTGGAGAGAAGCCGGCTGCTTCAGAACGGGAGGCCTTCATAAAGTATGTGGCAGACAGTCTCCGTGCAGCCCCGGTGGATGAGTACAAGAAGATGAGGATGAAGATCTGCACCCTGATTGACTCCCAAAAAGATGCCCCCGAGCCTCCACAGGCGATGTCTGCACCTCCTGTGATCCACCAGCATGAGATCTACCAGCAGTACCAGCAGCAGCAGCCCATCCAGCAGTACCAGCAGTACCAGCAGCAGCAGCCCGTCCAGCAGTACCAGCAGCAGCAGCCCATCCAGCAGTACCAGCAGCAGCCCGTCCAGCAGTACCAGCAGCAGCAAGTCCAGCAGTACCAGCAGCAGAGCCAGGGCCAGAGCCAGAGCCAGATGCCAAGCACTTCTAGTGGGGAGCGGTTGTCTGCCGGATCTCTGACCCAGCTTTTCTCCAGCAGCCAAGATGTCCTTGATGGGTCTTTAAACCTGTCCTCGTTTAATGTTGACAGCCAGCTCCTGGGAAGTGGATCCAGAAGGACAAGTGGCCAGTCGTTAAACACGCCCCCTGCTCCAAGACAGCAAGATCAAGACTAGACCTGCTGCAGGAAATTCTTTGTACATATGTAAATAAATTTTGTTACTGTTCTTTATAAAAATTTGTTGTCTTAGTTTTTGTATGAAAGGTTCAAAATTGAATGGGCAAGGAGAAACCGAATGAAAGTTAGCCAATTCCCCCAAATCCTCCTGAAAAAAAAAAAAAATTAACAAATATAAGATTAAGAAATTAAAAATTAAAGTTAAAACTTAAGAAATTAGCAATAAATGAAAAGAAGATTATTATAAAGTAATAATAAGTAATTATAGAAGTTAAGAAAAAAAGAAATAAAGAAAAAATAAAGAAATAAGAAAATAAGAAAATGAAAGAAGTGAAAGAAATAAAGAAAATAAGAAAATGAAAGAAGTGAAATAAAGAAAATAAGAAAATGAAAGAATTGAAAGAAATAAAGAAAGAAAAATAATAAGAAATTAGCATAAACTAATATTCCGAAAAATATCACTAAATTTATATAAAATTTAAATAAATGTGACATGATGTGTCTTTGCATTGCATAAATAATACTTTGTAACAAGAAATTTGTAGGTTATTTGAAGGGGACCAGAGGGGACTGATTATTTAATTATTATAAGTTTTGGAAATAAATGTAATTTAATACATTATTTCCTGAAGAAACAACAAACTCCAAAATATAAATTTAAAGATTATTTATTCAACAAAACACGCATTCGTCCTGCATTCATTCACAAATTCACATCCACCACGCGGTCCTGCCAGGGCACAGCACCAGCTGGAGAGTTGCACCAGTGGCGTAGCAAGTTTCTCTGCTTCTTCCCTTCCTTTGAAGCTCTGTTTGGGGCCTGCACAAACCTAGTGTCCTCCAAGTTCCGTCCCTGTCGCCAGGCACCAGGCTGCATGTTTCCATTGGCATCTTGGACATCAACCAGTTGATTCTGGAGTACTAGGTAGCGACTTCTCATGATGTTGTGTAGGAGTACACAGGCCTTCACAATCACTCTGACAGTCTCATGATGATGGTTCATGGTGGTCAGCAGGACTTGGAACCGGTTCGCCAGGATGCCAAACGTGTTCTCCACCACTCTTCTGGATCTGGACAGCCTATAGTTGTAGATGCGGTACTCCCTCTCCAGGTTCCTAGCTCCATAGGGCTTCATCAAGTAGGTCCTCAGGCTGAAGGCATCGTCTCCCACCAGGAAACAGGGCACATCTTGAGTGTCATTAGGCAAAGGTGATGGACGTGGCCACCCCATGATGGTGCCGTTCTCCAGACCTTCTTTCAGCTCACTGTTGTTGTAGATCTGAGCATCTGAAGCTGAGCCATTTCCAGACACGTCCACCCACAGGAACTTGTAGTCAGACGTCACCAAGGCGACCAGGATCACACTGAAGAAGCCTTTGTAATTGTAGAACTCAGATCCAGAATTAGGGGGAGCCTTGCACGCCACATGTTTCCCATCAATAGCACCAATGACGTGGGGGAAGTTCCATCTCTCGTACCAGTCATTTGCCAGCTGCAGCCAGCCTTGCTCAGTGGTTGAGGGTGACAACTGCTCATCCAGATACTCTTCAATGATGGCCTCACACACTTCTCTGACCACAATGCTGATGGTGTTGTGGGGGACCCTCCAGGCATACTGCATGTCATGGTACTTGGATCCAGATGCCAGGTGACGAAGGGTAATAGCAACCTTCAGACCAGGCTCTAGGGGAGATCTCCAGTTTGTAGTCTTCTTGGTGATCCTGGGGGTCAGTCTCTGCACAAGCTCATCAAACATGTCTGGAGACATTCTCATGAAGTTCTGGAAGGATCTTGGGTCTTCATTTCTGAGCTCCACCATCAGACGGTCATACAAGCCCTGCTGTGGTTTTCTAGTGATCCAGTTTCTGGTCCAGACAGCCCGGATCTGTTGTCTTCTCCTGCGTCTTCTTCTCCTGGCCAACATCTGATGAAGTTGCACCATCTGGGCATTCTGGTGCTGCAGCAGGAACACCATAACATCTCTTCTTTGAGGGTTCATAGTGATATGGACCCCTTGGCAGCAAGGTCTGGAATGGCAAAAGTGCCCGAAATGGCTGCTTTTATATGCCAAAAATCATACGCGAGTTGTCAGTGATTCGTCAGTGGAACATCAGTGACTCATCAGTTTTCTGTCAGTTAGTCGTCTGTCGGATGTGTGTGGCAATGCGTTGGAAATGCGTCACACGTCAGTGGATGTGCGTCGTAATGCGTTTTCCGTCAGTGATATGTCAGTTATTCGTCAGTTTTGTAAGTGATTGTCAGTGGATGTCAGTGGAATGAACGTGATACATGCGCGGTTCATGCGTGATATGAACGTGGGGCATCAGTGGACGGACGTGGACGTGCGCGGTTTCAAACCAGTTCCGACGCATAAGCACTGACGGCCGACGCGTGTCCCGCGCATAGTCACGCATACTCGACGTATAAACTACGCACGCCGAATCATGAATTACGCACACCAATGCGTCGGAAAGATTTTGAACCGTTCAAAACTCAAAATCACGCACAAACCGCCTTCGACGCACATCCACTTACAATCACCGACTGTCAACGTTCGTTCCACCGACGAATTACACATACGACGCACGCTCTGCGCAGAAACGAAAATCTGTGCGTAATTTGTGCGTAATTCATGCGTTTTCGCTGTGTGACTGGGCCTTAAGATTTGTCTTGTGTTGAAGAATGATCCCTTGGAATTCTTGGGTTTACTTATGCTGTCATCAGAGTAGATAAAGATCAAGTTAAACAGAGTGTGCAGTCTACTGTTTGTTATACACAGTCAGTCATATTGTGAAAAAGCTTTGGAATTGTAATATACAGTGCACTGGTCTATAAAGACTGAAATTCCTTTTCATTTATGTATGAGCCATGCACTGTGAAAAGGAGGGGGGTTTTAATGCAAATACAAAATGTATCGACCCAGGCCAGCCTGTGTAGTCCGCGCAAGCAGACCTGGGTCAAAACTTTTCGCTATTGGTCAATTTTCTGTATGTCAATAAAGGATCAGTTTACCTCATGATTCAGTCAGTTGTTTGACAAAATGGATTTTATGGATCCATAATTATGTGATTGGCTCTGTATAATGTATTGCGTAGATGCATTGATCACCGTTTTGCTAGAGCAATGCTTATTTATCACTCTGAAGATAGATTTAGTTTTGTTTTCCTTTGATTCAAATGTAACTATAGCTCTCACTTGATAAACCTTTCATTATCAGTTTATATTATTGTTTATGTTTGGGATAACAGCTTTAAAATCATGTCTCGTGACGAGATAATTGATAAACCCAGCTCGATAATGTTTATAGTACCCACTCAGGCAGCGTATCTGACTTGTGACCTGGTGGTTGCAAGTTCGATACCAGGTTGAGGCAAACTTTCTTTCTGGCGATTTTTCGCCTCTCACCTCTGATACATGTGAGAAAAGTACCTCTGATGCATGTGAGAAAAGTAGTTAGTGGCTGTGGAAAGAAAGTTGTGTCAGTACTGGTGTGAGAAAGCCAGGAAACACATGGATGTGTAACTGACCGCCATGATATGACCTGCTGTTAAAATGGCATTAAACCCAAATAGAAAGCAAACCAATGTTTATAGTATCTCGTCACTGTTCGTGGTTTTAAACATGTATTCCCAAACACAAACAATAATATAAACAGTTGATGAAAAGTTTATCGAGTTAGAGTTATACATACTTGCTTTGAAATCTGATTGTTTTGTTTTAAACAAGAGAAATAAATGATGATAGATCAGTGCCAGGTTGTAGTTTTCGTTCATTTTTACCCCTTTACCTTGTGATCCCAAGTTTAAACGATTCGAAGAGAAAACTTTTGAAAACATTGTGGAAAAAGTAGAAAATGCCTTTCCATCATTTCTCACAATGTTTTCCACCCTTTCAGAGACAAATTTTATCAACTGAGCAACATTCAGTTTGTCATCAGCAATAGCTTTGAATATGGAAGAGTCAAAAATTTTATTTGGTAAAGAGTTCACTCATTAGGAGTTACAAGTAAGGCACTGCATTGTGACAAAATGACAGAATTTTAGATTTGTCCAAGTTAAAAGCATTTACAGACCACAAATTAAATGTGACTTAAATGACAGGGATAGGAGAGAAAACATTGCTGGTCTCCAGCATTTTGTCCTTTTCCCACAATGTTTTCAAATGGCATCTTCCTTAGGGTCGTTAAAATTCAAGACATTGCGGAAATGGTTAAAATACTATGAACTCTGACGTTATTTGTGCACGAGTATTTCAAATACAATTGTTTTTTTTTTTAATTTTCATGTGGCACAAGCATTTCTGTATTTACAATGCCATTCTGATATGCAAGTTTGTAACCCTATACTGAACAGTTCTAAAAGTTAACTTTCAACACCTCTCTCTCTCCGAGTCTCTCTCTCTCCCTCCCTCTTCCCCCCCTCCCCCCAAGTGTGTTGCCGAGCCCCGGTAGCTCAGTCGGTAGCGCACAGGACTTACAAATAGGGGGTCGCTGGTTCGATTCCCGGCTCGGCCAATTTCTTTCCGAGGATTGATGATTGTCATTCATTCCTCTCTCACCGCTGACCATTGTTTCGACAATTGTTATGTGGAAAAGCAGCCAGTGGCTTGGAAAGAATTTTGTGTGGAGTACTGGTGATACAAACTTCAGGAAAGTATGGAGAGGTGCACTGGACGCCGCGAGATAACTGAAATAATGTTGAAAACGGCGTTAAACACCATACAATCACACTCGTCACAAATCGGCCGATTCCGTACCTACATCTAACCTCGTCCATATAAAGGTGGCTTCCATTTTAAACTACCCATCACATGATCTTAAACATGTTGGTGCCCCTGTAACTCGCTTAACAACGACATGAACAACCACGATGGAGTTATTCACATCTCTCGATCTGTCGATGAAAGCTCCCAACGGAAATTGATAAACCACGCTAAAAATTGAATGTACAAACTGTTTGCCGACTGAAATATTCTTAGAAATATAACGATAAAAAATTGACTCATGTTTTCTTTTTAAGAGGAGCCTTACAATTTCGGTAAAACGGTGTGCTTCCGGAAACAGGCGAAATGTACTGTGTAGGTGCATATCAAGCCACGTGATACAGCCGAGGGATTTGATCACGGGATCACCCGAGGCATGCCAAATGCATACAATCATTCAAACCCCATGCGTGTCAGTATTTAAACAAGACAAATTTTTGATGCATAGCATCAAAGAAGCCGGCTTTTTTTTTTGTTACCATCAATGAGGAAGGTGCTTTAGGAATAACTCGCTTATCAGAAGTTGTGTTACTTATAAATTTAACATTCTGGAGAAAAAGACTAAGAATGTTCTTATAAAAATGGTTGGTGAATACAGACCCAGTAGAAAATTTTACCGACTGCAACAATTTGGGGGCTAATTAAGATTTTTTTTTTGCTGTGCATCCTGCTTTTTGTTAGCTCACCTGAGCACAAAGTGCTCAAGGTGAGCTTTTGTGATCGCCCAATGTCCGTCGTCCGTTGTCCGTCGTGCGTCATCCATCGTCCACAATTTCTTTAAACATCTTCTCCTCCTAAACCACTTGGCCAATCTTGATAAAACTTGGAAGGGATGTTCCTCAGGTGAAGCTCTACCAAAGTTGTTCAAGAGATTGAATTCCACCCATAAGTCTGGTTGCCATGGCAACCAAATGGGAAAAAAATAGCAAAATCTTTAAAATTCTTCTTCTCTGAAACCAGAAGGCGTAGAGCTTTGATATTTGGTATGTAGCATCTTCTAGTGACCTCTACCAAGTTTGTTCATATGATGTCCCTGGGGTCAAAACTGGCCCCGCCCCAGGGGTCACAAGTTTCAAACATAGGAACAAAGAAGGAAAACTTTAAAATTCTTCTTCTCTGAAACTGGAAGGCGTGGAGCTTTGATATTTGGCATGTAGCATCTCCTAGTGGACCTCTACCAAGTTTGTTCATATGATGTCCCTGGGGTCAAAACTGGCCCCACCCCGGGGGTCACAAGTTTCGAACATAGGAACAAAGAAGGAAAACTTTAAAATTCTTCTTCTCTGAAACTGGAAGGCATGGAGCTTTGATATTTGGTATGTAGCATCTCCTAGTGAACCTCTACCAAGTTTGTTCATATGACACCCCTGGGGTCAAAACTGGCCCCGCCCCGGGGGTCACAAGTTTCAAACATAGGAACAAAGAAGGAAAACTTTAAAATTCTTCTTCTCTGAAACTGGAAGGCATGGAGCTTTGATATTTGGCATGTAGCATCTCCTAGTGGACCTCTACCAAGTTTGTTCATATGATGCCCCTGGGGTCAAAACTGGCTCCGCCCCGGGGGTCACAAGTTTTAAACATAGGAACAAAGAAGGAAAACTTTAAAATTCTTCTTCTCTGAAACTGGAAGGCGTAGAGCTTTGATATTTGGTATGTAGCATCTCCTAGTGGACCTCTACCAAGTTTGTTCACATGATGTCCCTGGGGTCAAAACTGGCCCCGCCCCGGGGGTCACAAGTTCAAACATAGGAACAAAGAATGAAAACTTTGAAATTCTTCTTCTCTGAAACTGGAAGGCGTGGAGCTTTGATATTTGGCATGTAGCATCTCCTAGTGGACTTCTACCAAGTTTGTTCATATAAGGTCCCTGGGGTCAAAACTGGCCCCACCTCGGGGGTCACAAGTTTCAAACATAGGAACAAAGAAGGAAAACTTTAAAATTCTTCTTCTCTGAAACTGGGAGGCGTAGAGCTTTGATATTTGGCATGTAGCATCTCCTAGTGGACCTCTACCAAGTTTGTTCATCAATTGACCTGACAATTGGTCAGAAATTGGATTATGCACGTTGAGTGAATTTCGCCTATTGACTCAGGTGAGCGACCCAGGGCCATCATGGCCCTCTTGTTTAACTCTTTACCAAACGACAAACTTTTAGACTAGTCCAAATTAAAAGCATTTGCAGACGACAAAATAGATGTGACTCAAAAATTAAAATTTGTTTTGGAAAGGATAGAAAACAGTGTGGGAAATGGAGAAAATGCTAGTTACCAGCATTTTCTCCTTTTCCCACAATGTTTTCATAATGCCTCTTTCTCAGGGTCGTTATAACACGGGATTGTGTGGTAAAGATTAAATACTAATATAAACTTCACTTTTTTAGCTCCACTGGCCGAAGGCCAGCGGGCTTATGTCATGGCCCGGTGTCCGTCGTGCGTCCGTCCGTCCGTCCGTGCGTCCATCCGTCTGTCCGTGCGTTAACTTTTATTTCAAACATCTTCTTCTCTGAAACTACCCATCCAATTTTCATGAAACTTCACAGAAATGATCCTGGCATGGTCCTCTTCAGAATTTCTTGAAAGAATTTGATTCCTTCAAAAACTGTGGTTGCCATGGCAACAAAACTGAAAAATATTGGAAATCTTTAAAAATCTTCTTGTCTGAAACCATAAGGCATAGGGCTACCAAATTTGGCATGTAGCTTTATGTAGTAGACCTCTATCAAGTTTCTTCAAATTATAGCCCTGGGGTCAAAATTGGCTCTGCCCCAGGGGTCACAAGTTTTACATAGGCTTATATAGAGAAAACTTTAAAAATCTTCCTGTACCTAGCCATAAGGCCTAGAGCTACCAAATTTTGCATGTTGCTATATCTAGTGGGCCTCTACCAAGCAGGCCAAAATTTTAGCCCTGGGGTCAAAATTGGCCCTACCGCAGGGGTCACAAGTTTTACATGGGCTTACATAGTGACACCTTAAGAAATCTTCCTGTTTTGATTTTTTTTTTTTTTTCAAATTAGCCTTGCATCAGGGATCTTATGTTTTACAGAGGCTTCATATGGACAAAACTTGAAAATCACCTTATTTATAACCATACAGCATAGACTTGTATTATTTTGGCATGTGGCTTTATCGTGTGGACCTCTACCAGGGTTCAAGTAATTATAGCTCTGGGATCAAAAATGGCTTTGCCTTGCGGGTCTCAACTTTCACAAGGGCTTTTACAGAGAAAACTTTTGTAAGTCTTCATTTTGAAACCATTTGGCTCAGAATTGAAATGTTTAGTATTTATGGTTTATAAGCCAGTGGAGCGATACAGGGCCATCATGGCCCTCTTGTTTCCTGCATGCATTCGGAAAGAGGACAGTTACATTCAGTAAACAGGAATGGTGCAATTTTGCTCTTCAGATAAAAGCATGGTCATTTTGGATTAGCTATTTTCTCTACTTTGACAAGATCAAAATACTATTATCATTCTTACATGAATATGATCCTATATACCGTAATCAGACCTCCAGGTAAGAGGGAGTGATAGTATTCTAAATCCATTATTTCCCTTCCAAACCCTATGTTGTGGGTACTCATTAGAATCGTTTCGATGAGACGATTCTAATGAGTACCCATAACATGGGGTTTAGTGGAGATTGATTAATATTTTCAATTTTAAAATCAAAATCACTCCCTCTATCTGGAGCTCTGCCGTAGCTGATGCATATTATTGCATGATCACTTGACATTCCAACAAGCCTTCACAAAATTTTAGCCAAAAGCTAAAAAAACCTTTACCAAACAATTACATGTTCTAATTAATGACCCTGAAGAAAAAGGCTTCTGAGACCATTGCAAGAAAAGTATAAAATGCTTGTCACAAGCATTTTCTCCTTTTCCACAATGCTTTCTATCATTTCAGAGCCAAATCTCATCATTGTAACCAAATCTAATTTGTCGTCTGCAACTGCTTTGAATTTGGACAAGACTGTCCAAAATTTTAGCCCTGTCCAAGTTGAAAGCATTTTAAGACGACAATTTCAATGTGGCTAAAATGATTGCAATTGTTCTGAAAGGTTAGAAAACATTGTGGGAAAAGGAGAAAATGCTCGTAACCAGCATTTTCTCCTTTTCCAACAATGTTTTCAAAAGGCTTCTTTCTCAGGGTCGTTAAAAGTCAGGATTACGTGGTAAAGATTTAATCCTTCACTAAACAATTATATGTTCTAGTGACCCTGAAGAAAAAAGCTTCTGCAACCATTCCAATAAAAGTATAAAATGCTTATCACAAGCATTTCTTCCTTTTCCTACAATGCTTTCTACCATTATAGAGACAAATCTCATCATTATAACCAAATTGGATTTGTCGTCTGCAACTGCTTTGAATTTGGGCAAGTTCTAAATTCTGTCGTAGGGTACAGAGTTAAGAGGCTAACTAGTCCATTGAAGAAGTACATGTACCTTCGATTTGTTTTTCCTTTGCTTCTTGCTTTATTTCTTGATTCTTAGTCAGCTATTGCCTTACTAAATTGAGCAATAAAATATTTTCAAGTTCGGTTTGACTATGAAAATCTGAATAGCCCCCTTACAATGTAATAGTTGAACATGTAAATGAGCCATGCTATGGCAAAAGGGGGTTTAATGCATCTCCGTGATCCACGATACCAAGCAAGCCATTACATAATTAAGGATCAACAATACATGTAGCCTCTTTTTTAATACAATCAACTTAACCATACAGAAAACTTACCAATAGCGAAAAGTTTCAGCCCAGGTCAGCCTGCACAGTCCAAGCGGGCTGACTTCGGTTGATACTTTTCCCAGATTCATTAAGACCCTTTTTCTCAGAGCATGGCTCAAGTGCAATGATGTACAACATCAGTCAAAAGCTGTCGAGGGTCATTTATAACTAGGTGCAAAACCCAAGTTTGGCTGGAGCCCTAAAGCCACAAAAATAAGTGCAATACCCTTAAATGCTACATCAAAAGTTCCATTACATTTCCTTTCCAGCCTTACTTTAGACCTTTGAAAGGGTAGAAAACATTGTATGAAAAGGAGAAAATGATGGTAACCAGCATTTTGTCCTCCTGTAACTACGTTTCAATAGTCTTCTTCCTCAGGATTATTAAAACATATGAGACATGCTCTGGCAAAAGGGGACTTAGTGTATCTCTGTCATCCATAATTCAAGCAAGTCATCACATATTTATGGATCCATAAAATCCATTTTGTCTAGCAACAACTGAAACATGAGGTACACTGGTTTTTGACATGCAGAAAAATTACCAAAGCAAAAATTGTCAGTCCAAGTTAGACTGCGCAGGCTAACCTGGCCAATACTTTCTGCAAATGCATCAAGCCCCCTTTTCACAGAGCATGGCTCCTAAATAAATGCCCATGGATTTAGTGTGTCCCAATTGTGCTCTGAGTATGCAAGGATTGTCACAACAAAGATACATTCTTACAAAAAAGTTATTACAAAAAGTTTCCAATAGTAAACAGATTAATTACACATCTACAAACTTTCCTGCTAAAATAAAGGTGTTGCACACAGATAAAAGTAGACACAGTGGAACAAAAAATCTGAGACATGCTCTGTGAAAGGGGGGTTTAATGCATCTGCAAAAAGTATCAACTCATGTCAGCCTGTGCAGTCCCCACTGGCTGACGTGGGTCAATACTTTTAGCTATTTGTACATTTTCTGCATGGCACAGGACCATTTTATCTCCAGATCCAGTCGATTGTTAGACTAAACAGATTTTATGGGTCCATACTAAAGTGATGACTTGCTTGGTGTAATACATCACAGAGATGCATTAAACCCCCTTTTTGCCAGAGCATGGCTCTTCTGTATCTGCAACGTCAAATATGGTCCCAAACATGGTATGCCGATGTCTTGATATGTTATGTCATTGAAAATCTATATCATAATATTTATCCACCATATTAGCCATTAATAAAAAGAATGTTATGACATATCAGACTTATACAATTTGGTATCTTTTTTAATTAAAATTGTCACTAATTGCAATATTTGAGCCATGCTCTGGCAAAAGGAGGCTTAACGCATCTCCGTAATACATGATACCGAGCATGTCATTACATACTTAAAGATCCATAAAAATCCATTTTGGGCAACAACCGACTGATTCAGGAGGCACACAGGTCCTTGGACATATAGAAAATTGTGAAATTTTGATAAGAATTTGAATTTTATGAATGGATTTATACTTGCCTGACTGAAATATACATAAGGATTTTATTCCCGTATTACATCAACAATCCGCAATAAATAGATACCACGTGATCTAAGCACGTGATTAAAACCTCCTATATATACCGTGTGTAACCCCCGCAAGTCAGTTTTATTTTCGGCCCATAAAAACCGAAAATACATAAGAGGGGAGGAGGGTGGTAGTCAGTCAGGCAAGTATAAATCCATTCATAAAATTCAAATTCTTATCAAAATTTCACAATTTTATCTCATGATTTATACTTGCCTGACTGAAATATACATAAGGATAGATTTCAAAGCAGTACTCACCTTATGGTTGCGGTTGTATTTTCGGGATTTATATCTTCCCCAGTATTATACAACAAAGAAAAAAAGGTTTTCTTTCACCTTGTTTCACAAATGTTACAACAGGTACATATATCTTCTTTACAAAATATGTCCCTAGACTGCATGTCCGCAATCCGTCGGAAATAAACTATCAAACAGAGGAACTACTTGTTCCGGTATCACAGTATCTCTGTACACAAATGTTGAACTTCTTGTTCTTCATGAATCTGCAAATATCATTCAACATTCTGAAGTACTGAAGTATCTACCTTTCTGTAGTAGAATTTTAAAAAGGTGCTTTCTCTAGACCAATCTGCAGCTTCAAGAATTGATTCCATAGAAGCTCCATTAAAAAGAGCCCATGATGGTCCTATTGATCGAGTTGAATGAGCTTTAACCTCTTTATTTTTGTCTTCATAGGCTAACTTTACTACTTTAACAATCCAAGAACTAATGGTTTGTTTGCTAACTTTTTTATGGGGTTTGTTAATGCTTAAAAACAAAGCTTTTTCATCTGAATTGACCTGACGGCGAAAAGGTTCCGTCTTTTTCAGATACCAAGTTATAGCCCTCTTTGGGTCTAATAATTTATTATGTTTGAAACATGGAACAAAAATCTTTGAAGCAATGTGATTTGGACGGTCTTGCTTACTTAAACCTTGTCTGATGAAAGTGATTCCTTCACTTCGTACCATAACAGAATCTTCTCCCAGTTTTAAGGCTTGTAGGTCTCCCGTTCTGCGGAAGGTCGTGATTGCTAAAAGGAAAGCAGTTTTGAATGTAATATATTTCAAAGATGTTTTAGGCATAGGCTCAAAAGGATACTTTTGTATAGCCCTAAGCACAAGGTGTAAATCCCATTCAGGGACTAACCTTACAACTGGTGGGCGTTCATTAAAAACTCCTTTCAAAATCCTAATTATGTGAGGGTGTTGACCAATTGGTTTGTCACCTACTGGTGGCAAAATTGCCGACAACATTGACCTGTAACCCGAGATAGTTCGGTACTGAAGACCTTGATGAAAGAGATCGGCTAGAAAATCTGCACATTGGACTATAGATGCTCTAGAGGGATTAATTTCCCGTTCAGAACACCAGCTATTGAATTTTCTGTATTTTGTATTGTAATCCGATTGCGTACCAGATCTCCAGCTTGACCTGAGTAATTTTCTAGCTTTTTTTGAAAACCCTTCTGTAGACAGGTACTTGTCGATAACAACCATGCCGTTAGTTGGAAAACTTGAGGATTTGGATGAAATATTTGAGACTGAGGCTGAGACAGTAGATTTCCCTGATTTGGCAACAGTATTGGCCATGCTACTGATAACTGTAACAGCTCTGGATACCAATGGCGTCTCGGCCAAAGAGGTGCTATTAGAATGATTGTGCACTGATACTGTTTCATATGTTGTAATACTCTTGGTATCATGCAAATTGGGGGAAAGGCATACGCAAACATCCTGTCCCATGGAATTGTCAGTGCATCCAAGGCTAGAGCATCTGGGTGAGGTGTCCACGAACAGAATATCTGTGCTTGCTTGTTCAGATGAGATGCAAATAGGTCTATCATTGGGAAATCCCACTTCAGGAAAATGCGCTGTACTATTGTTCGATTCAAAGTCCACTCCGTGGGTCGAATCTGAATTCTGGACAGCTGATCTGGTAAGACATTGAGCCGACCTGCTATATGAGCCGCTTTTAACCAAATGTGCTCCTTTATTGCTAACTGCCATATTTCCCAAGTCTGCATGCACAGATATGCTGAGCGTGTCCCCCCTTGTTTGTTCAGATATTGAACCACAGTCGTATTGTCTGATCGTACCAAAACTACCTGATTTCTTAATAATGGAAGAAAGTGTAAGATTGCTTTGTGAACTGCTAGCATTTCCAGACAATTGATGTGTAATGTTTTTTCTTGAGGAGACCAATTTCCCTGAGTTATCTCTCTCCCAATACAGGCTCCCCATGCAATTTTGCTTGCATCCGTTTCTAAAGTGACCGTGGTCAATGGTTGTTGAAAAGGTTTGCCCCGAGAAATGTTTGCTGTAGCTGACCACCATTGTAGGTGTTCGAGTAAGTGTGAATGTAGAGGGATTTGGAAATGTAGATCCCTCGAGCTTGGCTTCCAAAAGTGAAGAAGATACAACTGAATTGGTCTCATATGTAGCCTGGCATACTGAAGGATTTCCACACAGGACGCCAACAAGCCTAACAGGTGCAAATAATCTCTGGCAGATGAAGCTGTTTTTGACAATATCCGAAGTACTGCAGTTTGGATTTTGTCTTGTCTTTCTTTTGTAGGATATACAATCCCTTGTTTCAGATCGAAAACCCCTCCTATGTAGGTTATTTGTTGGACAGGCACTAGTTGAGACTTCTTTAAATTGATGATAAAACCTAGTTCTATCAGAATATTTAATAGCTTCTCTCGATCCTGCAGAATGCCTATTTTTGACGCATTTAAGTTCAGCCAATCGTCTAGATAGACAGCTAGTCTTAAGCTTTGTTTCCGGAGAAAAGCTGCCACAACTGTTACACATTTCGTGAACGTTCTGGGTGCAACTTTTGGACCGAAAGCCATAACCCGGAACTGATAAACGTGATTCCTTACACAAAACCTTAGAAATTTCCTGTGGCTTGGAAAAATTGGCAAATGGAGATAGGCATCTGCGAGATCCAGAGATATTGCAAAATCTCCTTTCTGTACAAGATTTAAAACTGATCGCATTGAATCCATTTTGAAATGTTGGGTCCGGAGAAACCTGTTTAGGGGCTTTAAATTTATTACTGGTCTCATTCCACCCGTATTCTTCGGGACCAGAAAAAATGTGCTGTAGAAACCTTGATTCAAATTCTGGTATACTTGTTCTATAGCCCCTTTTTCTAAAAGAACACCTATTTCTTTGAGAAGAAGAGACATATTTGCTTCTGCCAACCTTGTTTCTTTTATTCCATTGAAAAGTGGCTTTCCTTCGAACTCCAATTTGTATCCTTCTTGTATTAGAGAAAGAACCCATTTGTCCTCGGTTATTTTTTGCCATTCCTGAAGAAAAAATTGAAGTCTGCCCCCAACTGGAATCTCCGGATTTGTGAGTAAAAAGTCATTTTGAATCTGTTTTATTGCGAAAACTACTACCTACCGTAGATGTTTTCATAGTGTTGCTTTTGGAAAAACGCTGATATGAACCTCTTGTAGAAGAGGATCGATACTGCTGTCTTGGCATGGCTGGGTAAGGTTGGTTAAAATGTTTGTAACCCTGAGCAGAGTCATCTGGAAACCTAGTGCGTTTCGTATTTGACCTATCATATGAGGAAAAAGTTCTGCGACGCTTCCTTTCCATTTCTGGAAGAAGATCAGATATCTGTTTGTTGATTTCAACCCTTTCCTTCAATCTCTGTTCTAAACCCGAGCCAAAAACTCCTTCATGTGAAAGAGGCAAATTCCAAATCTGGTTTCGCACATCCTTAGAATCATTCAAACCGGAGTCGGCCATGGCTGCCTTTCTACGTATCAAATGGTGAACAGCGCCCGCTCGCCCTGCTTGATCCAAAGACTTGGTGTTCATGGCAAAAATATCCCTGACACATTGTGTTGCCGAGTCCAAATTGACGTCTTTCTCAGTCAGAAATTTCAACAAATTTCCCAAGGCTTGTTGCATGTACAGGTTTATAATGATACCCATTCTGGCTGCATGTTGTCCTTGAAAAGCCAATTTCTCAATGTCACGTAGCGGTGTCGAGAATAATTGCTGAGACTTAACCGTAGCTTTTGAACCAAACCGTTTTATCAACAAATTTGTAATTATAGAGTCTAAACTAGGCACACACAAAATATCCTCTGCCGCCTCAGATATGGGAAAAGATGTACGATAAGAGTCTTTAAAGGACGATATTTTGAAAGGCTTCTCAGATCTCCAAGAATCTTTAAGAACATCAATCTGAGTATGATCTAGGACAATACCCAAGGAGCTCTTCTCAGATTTTGTCGTAGCATCCTCTCCAAAGATCTCTTTAAAAAAATCTCGAGTCTTACTGGAGTATTTCTGAAAACGGTCTTCCTTATCACTGCCATCATCAGAGATATTACCCTGCATCAATGAGGTACAGGAGTCACTGCATTCACCCAAGAGTTGTCGTCTTTCCTCTTGTCCTGGTTGAATAGAAATAATGTCATCCTCTCCACGAGGTAGAGACCCTACGAAGTCGCTCGGGAGATTACTATGAGGAATACGAACCACGGTCTCTGCACTGGTCGTCCCAGTCTCCGTGCTCGTCGTCTGCGGTATCTGCCTGGCCGAACCAGCAGTATCCGACAAAATAGACAATAAAGTATCAAGTTTGGAGTCTAGACCTGTAAAACGAACATCCATGTCACTTACATTTCTCCGCAATAAATCGAAATCAGCTTGACTAGCACGTGGAGTGCGCTTCCCCTTTTTTGCACTCGTGGCTGTAATTTCACTTCTCACAGACGAATTATCCTGGAATTCCTCTCCGCCAGACAATTCGGAAGGATAGCTTTGTATCAAAGCAGCGTTAGCCATCTCAAAAAACAAAATAACTACCAACAAAAATCTCCATTCCATGGAGAAATAAAACCGAAAGTAGCGTGTTGATGTTTATCGTTTGTCGCCGGAAATAAAACTGACTTGCGGGGGTTACACACGGTATATATAGGAGGTTTTAATCACGTGCTTAGATCACGTGGTATCTATTTATAGCGGATTGTTGATGTAATACGGGAATAAAATCCTTATGTATATTTCAGTCAGGCAAGTATAAATCATGAGATAAAATTGACCAATAGCAAAAAGTTTCGGTCCAGGTCAGCCTGTGCAGACTGCGCAGGCTGACCTGAATCAATACTTTTCGCAGATGCATTAAGCCCCCTTTTTCACAGAGCATGTCTCGTTTTGTTGTTTAAATATGTAGTTATACTATAAAGGGAATACATGTACTATGTTGTATCAACTTTCCTGGTGCTTGTATCTGCTTCTTGCTTCATGGCAAAGTCATGAGATCTCACTTTACCTTTGGTTTTGTGAGATGTACATTTTCCCCGCAGCTTAAAGCATACACAAGCCCCAAGAAAGTTATTACATAAAACATAGTATATATGCAGCCAAATCTTATTGAGCGTTTTTAGAAATAAGAGTTCAAGTACAAAATCTGTAGTTTTCATGCTCGCAATTTATGTGAACAGCACAAGGAAAAAAATGCGTAATCTACTTACACGTATAGTAGTATCAGGGGAGGTAACCAGTCTATACTAGTTTAAGAAGAGTTACGCTGCCTGTGGGGTCAATCATTAATCAGTTATTATATAAATATCTATAAATACGAAATCTTTACTATTCATGCTCGAAATTCATCTCAGCAGTACATACAAAAGAATCATAATTTTGGGCTCAATAGCAACATAATATTAAAAGTATTTGAGTGAATATGTCGGAAAAGTTGTGCAATGATGTATCCCAAAATTCCCCATGTGCATAAAAAATAAAGCATTCCTACTGGAAGCCGGCTTCAAGAGCCGGCTTCCAATAATAATATAATTCCAAATAGGGGATTGCAAAGTTCAATCTTTCGAAATCTACGGAAAGAAAGCATTAACCCTTATCCTGCTGAATAAGTAAAAAGAAATTTTCAAACTGGTAATAAATTCCGAATAATGCTAGTTCAAGTTTATATTTCGGAAAAAAAATCTCCTTATCGGACAATATAGATCCAAGATCAGACTGCACGTTCCGTGCAGTCTGATCTTGATTTACACTGTCCGCAAAAAGCCAGTGAGTCGCGCTTAGCAGCCTAAAGGTTAATGACCTTATTAAATGGGCTATTACATGAACAAATAGATTCGAGAAGCATGGCGCCCTTTGACCGTGGGACTTGCCAGCCAAGGTTGATATTTTACCAAAAGCATCCTGTGTATCAAAGAAGGTTTATTGGATGGATTGTGTTTTCGCCACTTTCAACATTATTTCAGTCATATCAGGGCGATTGCTCACATATTCATAGATTCATGTTTTGCCAAGGACCCTCCCACGAAAACTCCAGTGCTTCCGGTGTAGCTCGAACCCAGGCTCCCCAGGTAACGAGTCCTACACTTAAAACACCGCTGAGCCAAGCAGGACTCCGATGGCTTTTGAAAAACATCGTGGGAAGAGAATGTGATGCTGCTGACAAACGTTTTCTCACTTTCAAACTTTTCTTTCTTTTCAAGGTCATCTTCCATCAGCTGAATCTGACGGCTTTACCAAAACAACTTAACCAAATTGAAAGCAGTTGCAAACCACAAAATAAAGGTGGATGAAAAATTTAGAATTATCTCTGAAAAGATAGAAATCATCGCCCGAAAGGGAGAAAATGTTGATTAAAATCACGTGCCGTGACGAACTTGTAGGTCTACTACCTGTCTCTCGAAATCGTTATGTTTATCATAATTAATATTTTACCTCATAATCCGGAGTTTTAACGACCCTAAGGAATAAACCCTTCCAAAAAAATGTAGGAAAAGGAGAAAATGCTTATCATGAACCAGCATTTTCTTCTTTTCTCACAATGTGTTGTACCCGCTAAAAGTGAATTTTTATATGTTTGGGTCACTACTATTTTGTCTGCAAAAGGATTCAATTTGGGCAAGTCTAAAATTTGTTTTCAAAAGCCTTTTTTCTTCAGTGTCATTGAAACATGTGAATGGTTGATAACGGGTTAACACCCATCACTCCCCCCCCCCCCCCCCCACACACACACACACCTTCAAATAATTAGAATTTCACCAGACGTCTTTGCTGAAAATATTCAACTAAAGTATTCATGAAAAGCACGAATTAAGATTTATTATATGTTAACTCTTTACCAAACGACAAAATTTTAGACTGGTTCAAATTGAAGGCATTTGCAGACGACATTTTTAATATTACCCAAAACATTCAATTTGTTTCTCACAGGGCAGAAGACATTGTTGGGAAAAGAAGAAAATGCTGGTTACCAGCATTTTCTTCTTTTCCAACAATGTTTTCAAAAGCCTTCTTCCTGAGGGTCGTTAAAGGTCGAGATTGTTTGATAAAGGGTTAAATGAGTATACATACATGTATGTATGTCACAGGCGATCGTTAAAAATGTTGTTTGGTAAAGAGGTCACGAGTTCAAAATATGGCTGGGGCAGTGAGGCAGTGTGTACTTCAGAATGAACTATATAAAGCGTGACATAGGTATTTATAATGTAGGTAAAGTAGTGCATGATTTCTGACCTAGATCTATAGTAACATTGAATTTGGATACCAAAAGGTGAATGTTAAAATTTCCCGATAATGTTTACGATAATGTATTGTGTTTACCTTTTCACCAAACGACAAAATTTTTAGACTCGTCCAAATTGAAAGCACTTGCAGTCGACAAATTAAATGTTGCTCAAAGACTGGGTTTTTCTATGAAAGATTGGAAAATATTGTGGGGAAAGGAGAAAATACTGACTGACAAAATTTTCTCCTTTCTCCACAATGTTTTCGAAAATTTCTCTTGCAGGTCATTAAAACTTATGACTGTGTGGTGAAGGATTCCAATGTCCAGTCTAAAGGCATAGAAATATTAGTCTATATAATATTATGGCAAAATTTGACCGAGAAAAATTAGTTTCCGTATAGATAGATCAACATGATACTTTCCCATACAGTGTATGGGGTTTTACCTTGTAATCAATGTACCGAGGTAAGGTCATTAAATATGAGCCGTTTTGGCAAGAGGGTAAACCGACTGAATCACTGAGATTGTAAATTTTCTGTGTCCAAAAACCATACAATCTCAGTGATTCAGTCGGTTTACCCTCTTGCCAAAACGGCTCATATTTAATGACCTTACCTCGGTACATTGATTACAAGGTAAAACCCCATACACTGTATGGGAAAGTATCGTGTTGATCTATCTATACGGAAACTAATTTTCTCGGTCAAATTTTCTGTGTCCAAAAACCATACAAAGAGCAAAAAGCTTCGACGAATGTCAGCCTGTGCATACTGACATAAGTCGATATTTATTGCAGATGTGTTTAATTATGTCAAACAATAACCCTGTTGCATACTTGTTTAGCAAGTATGTTTTTTTTATGATATTAACATTATCGTGCGGGATTTATACTTGTAGATCTACAAGTTGTACTCATTCGGCATACCTATACACCGCCATTAGATTTCGTGTCTTGTAAACTTTTGCCATAGATGTATCTCCATATATTATTCTCCGTCCTTACTGGTTGGATTTTGTGGAAAATATGGACAGTATTGTGGTCATGGTGGAGTTTGCGCCAGTCTGTAAAATCTGTACCTCTTGTAACAGATAATCACTGGTTGTTTGGTTTACTTCACAAGGTAAGACGGCTTAAAGCTCTGTAATAACTCTTTACCAGATGTCAAAATTTTCGACTTGTTCATTTTGCAGACAAAGATTAATTCGACTCATAAATTGAAATTTGTTTTAGGCAGGGTAGAAAACACTATGGGAAAAGGAGAAAATTCTGGTTACCAAGGTCGTTAAACCGATTCGGGATTGTGTGGTAAAAGGGTAAAAGACTACAAAATTGTAGACTTGTCCATGTTGGAAGCATTTAAAGTCTACAAACGACAATTTATTTTGGCTCAAATGGCTTTATTTTGACTGGAACTATCTTTGAAGTGGCCGAAAACACATGTGGGAAGAAGAGAAAATGCATGCTCCGTTTCATACACTGTTTTTAAAAGCATTTTTCTTCAGGGTCGTTGAAACATGTGAATGGGTGATTACGGGTTAACACCCATCAATGACCCCCCCCCCCCCCTTTTAATAATTAAAATTGCAACAGGTGTCTTTGCTGAAAATATTCAACTAAAGTATTCATAAACACGAAATAATATTTATTCTACTTTAAAGGAGTACACATAAAATGTCTATCTTTTCTGTCAATACTTAATGTAATATAGACAATATGTTACACAACATTAGCCTTAGATGGAGAAATTTGACACAAAAACGATCACCCATGTTACATTATATACATGTTGATAGGGGAACTTCTAGTTCCAAAATCAGGCTTCGCGTTATGTGTAACTTCGCCTGAGGAAGACGACAAATCTATACGATAGGAGTTCCTTTGATTTTTTTTTTTTTTTTAAACGAAAGTCAGGGTCAACATTTATCACTTACGGGGTCAATAAATATGAAATCTACAAAAACTTCAATAACTTAACGAGCAAAGATAAATGCAAAACATTTTTCAGTTTTCACTTTTGTTATTAAATATTACCAAAACCATCCACGAAACATGACTCTCCCTCAATATTGTTCGCTTTTTCCGTTCCGTGCTTTGGAAGACTGCGGAAGTCGTCTACGTGTTTAGCCCCTTCGTTTATAACTACTCTCTTCAAAGGAGAACTTGTCTGTTTCAGAAAATGACTTTGTTTTAAATTGTGTGTGATATCAGCAGCGATTCATAGCTTGATATGGTAGAAAATTATTTGCTGTCGATGGAATATCAAGACCATCGAATTCGTCACACATGGAAATAAATACAGATGAGAATTCTCTCTGAACTCTAAATGCAAGCACCAGCTCGAAATTGTGCTCGAACTATGGCGGTCTAACCTCTTTTCGTGGGACTAAATTGACAATTTACAAATATCTAAATGAATAATTGATTAAAAAATCAAATCTACATGCATATAAAAACATAAATTCTGCCTGAATCATGCATATTCAAAGGCGACTGTCCGACAACATATTTCACCCTTCAGTCTTGTACCGGAAGCTGAATTGGCGCATGGGATTGGGAAAATATGCCCTCATTTCGTGGCTTTCAATATCTACAGAACAGCTCATAATTAAAAATCTAAAAATCATCATGTAAGCCAAAACTCATCAAAAGTGTTAACTATCACAAGTAGGGAATGTTTTGAACAATGAAAATGAACAGCTCAGAGTCAATTACCGTCAGTCTGAAGGGTTGATACACTGTTATTTTGTGATTGGGTCTCCGCACCCCTTCATATCGGAACTTCATTAAGAGCTTCTTTCAGTCGGCATGATGTGTCTTGAATCTGCTTGTCAGCTATGAGAATGGACATGAATCAATAGATAAATGATTTAACTTAACATTTACACCAAGCGTAGTGCAAGGTTGTCATCTCTTTTTTTGTAATTTAACTTTTATTTGACATAAATACATCTGGTCAATTTGTAAAGAAACACTCATTGTAAATTCAGTTAACTGTGCATGCTCGGTCATTATTGTTTGAAAAAATGACATTGTGTGATTGGCAATTTAAGTGATAATTGTGACTCCTTGTTAATGAAATACAACCAGCATATTTCAGTTTTTTGCTCTATGCCCAAGCTGATTAAACAGAAGCTAATAAATTGTGGAAAAAATTAATATTACTGTACTGGAAATGACTTCCAGAACATGCACAGTAATGTAAAGCCTAGTTTCAATTTACGTGGAGGTAGGTCAGTGGATATTTATATTTCAAAATCATGGAATTACCAGGAGGTTACAGTTACATTTTTAATAATTTTGGCATTTTTTGTAAAGATTAATTATTAGTCTAACGATCTGTGCCCATATAATATAGGCAGTCAACCATAATATTGCGGCATAGAGCCATTAGAAGAGATGCCGGTATGATCAACTTTCATTCCTGAACAGAACAATGAATGGCTGAGATGAAGGTGAGCAGAGAAACAGTCACAAAAATAACATCAGAGCAAACCTTCAGACTGAAGGTATGAGTCAATTATCATAAGTTTTTGAAGTGCGATGAAAAGGACGGATGAGTGTCATGGCGGCCATTGGCCTCTTGTGACAGCAGCACCAGAATACCAAAATAACAAAAATTTAGACATTTCGGTCCCTTTTATCAATTTATATGCACCTATAAGGACAGATTAGGAATTGTTTTAAACACCACCATAAAACATTGGAAAATATTGAGTGTCTTGATGAAAGGGTTGGAGACATTTTCTCTCTGTTGCGGCAATTGTTCTGGAAAAAATGTTCGTTCATAAGTGACTGAACGAAATGGGTCATGAAATTCTGTGATATGTAATAATAGATCGGAATCTTGTCACATCATTCCAGTATGGTCACATGACTTTTTGGCATCAAGACTGACTATGTCACATGTTGAGAATTTTTCAGAATTAAAATTAAATATCAGATTGAGAATTTAAATTGGGCACAAATCGGGTTGAAAAAGGTAATAAGAAATTTGTCACTTAAACCTATCTTTCCTTTAGAAACATGCATACTGTCTTTACTTTGTTGCATATTATAAATTAGCAGCACTGACACTATTGTTTACATTCAAATTTGCAGTTCACACAAAACAGTGACATCATTCACTTCATAGTTGGCAAGAAAACTTGGATATCATTTTGGGTTTGAAAACAGGTACCCCACGAAAATCGGTCAGTTGATCATATATTGCCGACTGTCCTTTGGTCGTGCCTGTCCTTGAATCATGCCCTCTAGCATCTCAGGGATACCGATGAATCAGGTGAGAAGATGACGTCATTAAGCAGGTTGCAAGCTGCGGACTTCCTTCCGGAAGCTATATTGTCGAAAATTAGTTACATCAAAATCTGTTTTAAATGAGCAAAGATAGGCTTAAATGGAGACATGACCCAAAAATAACATAATTTTCTTATTCCCATTTTCCAAATAAATTCTACTGTCATGAAATACACGAAATGTTTTTCCAACATGCCAGTATTACTGCTTGAGATTTATTGACGTTTCCTTTTGTAAAAAAAAAACACCCACTTTTTCGACAGTATAAGGCCAAAGTAATGAGAGCCGCTCTTCAGTTACATGCATTTCCTTTGGCTCCCATTATATCATGTGTTTTACGGAGAGGGTTCTCTTTACATCCTCAGTCCTGAAATAATGCAATTATCAACGATGACATAAGGACGTGAGAGTTCTGTGGCGTAAGGAGTTCCAGACTTATTTCTGTGTAAATCCGCAATCATCTCATACAATTTCATTCCTAAGTTAACCATGATAAATGAAGATCGAAATTACCTTGGCCTGAAAAGGAAGTGTGTATGACGTCATTAATCTGGGACACGATTCAAGGACAGTACGTCCAGAAATAGGTAATACCTATTAAAATATTATTATGCTTAAATACAAGCTTGATCACATACCGTATGTGATCAAGCTTGTATTTAAGCATAATAATTTTGTATAATTGGAAGTGATGGGAAACAAAACAACAACATGCATACAAAGCACATCCAGTAGGTTTATTTTCTCGATGTAGCGTTTATTATTGTTGATATTTCCATTGATTGACTGTCTGGTTCATGTCTATGGTCACGAATCATGGACAGTTGAGGATAACACTGGACTGTACAAACAGATGTACGAAACATGTTTTGATAAAAGAACACAAAGTGAGCTAAGGAACAGAAAGGAAAAGAAACCTTGATCCGAGAGATTGGTATAGCAACCCAAATCAGGATGAACATGTATAAATATGATACATCTCAGCCCAAAGATGCCACTCAGTTGCCTACGATTAACCCTGTAGATCTACCATTAGACAAAACTTTAGACTGGCCCAATCTGAATCATTTGCAGGCCACGTACAAGTTAAATGAATTTATAGAAAAATGCTATTGGATAAGAAGAAAATACAGGTTACCAGCTTTTCCCCATATCCATCAGTATATTTTCAAAATGTGGCGTCCGAAGTGGTATAGTAATGTAGAATTGTTTGGTAAAATGTTTAAAGATGGATTTATTTGCCATTCTGTTATCCTTTTATTTCAGGTGCAAAACCTAGATGATTTCATCAACCATTGTCAGGCATATATTGAGAGGAAACCTACACGATGGTTTAAAGTATTTTTCTTGTTTCTACACCCTATTGTGCTTCCAATTCATCCAGATACTATACGGGTTATTTTGTCTGCATCAGGGGTACCAAAAAATCACAGAACTATGGGTGGAGTTTACAAACTATTTCGGCCTTGGATAGGTTTGTATAATTAACCCTTTCCCACAAAATCACGACTTTTAACGACCCTAGGAAAGAAGCCTTTTGAAAACATTGTGAGAACAGGAGAAAATACTAGCCAGCATTTTCTCCTTTTCCTACAATGTTTTCTATCCTATCAAAGGAAAATTGCACTATTTGAGCCACATTCATATTGTTGTTCACAATGCTTTCAATTTGGACAAGGCTAAAATGTTGCCCACTCGTCTGGTAAAGGGTTAACTTTACACAAGATGAAAGAAAGTTTTGCCTCAACTGGGTATCGAACCCGCAACCACCAGGTCACGATCAGATACGCTATAGCCACTGAGCTACCCAGGCGGGCAACATATCTCATGATCATACGGAAAAAAAAAAAACAGCTTTAATGAGAAATAATTGGAAGCAATATTCAGCTTCCGTAAAGAAGCAACAGCTGGTTTCTGTGATCAATGTGCAGGGAATCACTCTGTTACTCTATCATACCAAATATGTATTTGTGGAAAAAAAAAAAGATGAAATGTAATAAGATTTTTAAAAATTGTTTAGCAATAGTATAACTGTAGTATTCAAATTTAGGACAGAATGTATGTGCCACTGCATATCTTTACACCCATTCCTACTTTTTGGATGACATTCGCATTTACTGGTGTCATTTTTAAAAATCAAAGCACAGAAATCTTACATGTAACCATCATTTTCCCCTTTTCAAACGATGTTTTCCACATTTTTATAGACAAATCTTATCATTTCCACTACATTCAATATGTTGGCTGCGAATGCTTTCAAATTTGGACAATTCTATACAATTTTCTTGCCTAGTAATGGGCTAACTCTTTGTCAGTGTTACTAAAAACAGCTTTAACTTCTACAGGTGATGGTTTATTGGTGAGTAATGGGGCCAAGTGGGAAAGAAACAGACGTCTTTTAACTCCTGCCTTTCATTTTGATATTCTAAAACTGTACCTGTCAACTTTTAGTGAGGTCACAGATATTTTTCTTGTAAGTTTCAGAACTCATTTATTTGATCTTTCATTGTAAAATACCTATACTCATTCTCTTTCAGAGGGTTGCGATGCAATCCGAGTGAAACTCAGAAAGATTTTATCTTACAGACTTGACTGGTCCGATTGGCAGTATAGATCCAAGATCAGACAGCACATATTGTGCAACCTGATCATGATCTGTGCTGTGGGGAAAAGCTCCTAGTGTTGTCTATGATGCTGAAGGGGCTCTTTCTGATTTTTACATGCATTTGAGCCATGCTGTGGCAAAGGGGGCATAATTCATCTCTGTGATGTATTGTACCAATCAAGCCATCACATAATTGTAGATCCATAATAATCACTTTTTATAACAACCGAGTAAATCATGAGGTAGACCGATCCTTGGACATACAGAAAATTGACCAATAGTTTCGGTCCAGGTCAGCCTGCTTGGACTACGCAGGCTGACCTGGGTTGATACTTTTCGCAGATGCACTAAGCTCCCTTTTCACAGAGCATGGCTTGTATAATTTGGAAAGTGCCTCATGTGGACTGAAGCTCCCAGTTAAGCCTGTTGTGCTGAAGGGGAGTTTCTAATTTTGACAAAATTTAATCTTATACCACACAAAATAATTTCATACTAGTCAATTTCGAAAGCAACTGCAGATAACAAATCAACTGTAGATTAAATTTTAGGATTTTTGTTTGACAGGTTAGAGACATTTTGGGAAAAAGAGAAAATGCTGATTACCAGCATTTTCTCCATTCCCAAAAATGTTTTCAAAAGCTGTCTTCCTCAGGGTCATTAAACACTCGAGATTGTGTTGTAAAGGGTTAATTTGTAAGGTGCCTCTCATGGACTCATGTTGGTATTTATCTTTGAAATGGTAAAAAACAATGGAGGAAATGCTGATTAACAGTGATATACTCCTTTTCTCACAATGTTTTCAAGTCTGCTCTCATGAGGTCATTAATCCTATAGCGCACAATTTCGAGTTTTAATGACCCTAAGAACGAAAACTTCTGAAAACGTTGTGGGAAACGGAGAAAATGCTGGTTAACAGCATTTCCTCCTTAACCTACAGTGTTTTCTAGTCTTTCAGCCAAATGTCATAATTTCAGCCACATTTGAATTTTCATTTGCAAATGCATTCAATTTGGAAAAGTCTAAAATCATGTGGTGTGGTAAAGAGTTGAAACATTGGGTTGTTTAGTGAAGCGTTAATTTCCCCCCAAATTTTTTTCACCCTCTATCAGAGCTCCAGATAGAGGGAGTTATTTTGATTTCAAAATTGAAAATATTAATCACTCCCTACTAAACCCTATGTTATGGGTACTCATTAGAATCGTCTCGATGAGACGATTCTAATGAGTACCCACAACATAGGGTTTGGAAGAGGAATAATGGATTTAGAATACTATCACTCCTTCTTATCTGGAGGTCTGCCCTCTATATCCTGTGTAACATGTAGTCATATCAATGTTTCAGAATAATTTACAGACTGCTTGTAATGATAAATCTAGCTTTGATGTGTTCCCCTTGGTTAGCAGATTGACTCTCCACAATATGCTTCGTTGTACTCTATCTTATGATGATAAAACATTACAGAACACAGGGTAGGTTCACCCAGTTGCATTTTCATGTTTAGGCCAAAAAAAAAATATGTGTGTTTCAGGTTACATGGAAAAAAAAAATAGGGACGGTAGGTAGGCTTTTTTTTTTTTTTGTTAATAAAAAGATGCTAATTTGGAATGACAATGTTTCCAGTGCATTTAGTATCTATATGTTTAATAGCTATTCAGAATTACACTTTCACAAAATGTGTCAGTTTTAATATAGTGTATAAATGTTTTTGTCTGTTTTTTGTTTGTTTTCTTGCTTAACATCCAAGTCAACAGCTATCATCATGTCTAAATGGCTAGTTTATATCTTTGGCAAGCTTAAGTAATAAACATTAGTATAAACCCATATTCTGTGTGTATCTTTTCATCAGTATAAATGAGTGACAATTACTGTATGCATGTACATGTATGACATGATTGTAATAAATTCTATATATGCTGAAAAAATAAATCGAAAACGAACTTTGTATTCCTTTTATTGAACTCACAAAGCAGTCAATTCACAAACCAGCATTTACCCAATTTGTGTCTAGAGCATCCAATACATGGGTCAGTGGCAAACAGTGTAGACCCAGATGAGATGCTGCAAGGCATCTCATCTGAGTCTACACTGTTTGCTTGAAAGGTACATCAATTTGTCAAAAATGCAGACATGGCAAACATTGTTGACCCAGATCAGACTGCTCCCACGGTTGGGGAAGTCTGATCTGGGTACCCAAAGTTTACTCGTATATGACTGTTGGAACAATTAATATGGCGAGCGCTGTGCTATCGGTGCACGTTAAGAAATGTCCCCATTTCGAGGGCATCCGATGTCTTCGGACAAGCCAGGCTTGTTTGAATCTTGCCTGGTGGGTTAAAACAAAAGACATGCTCTCACTTGAAGTGGCCCAAATGATACTAATCAATTCTAATATCCCTGTATTAACCCATTACCAAACAACAATATTTTAGACTGGTCCAAACTGAAAGCATTTGCAGAGGACAAAATAAAAGTGACTGAAAATTTGAAATTTGTTTTGTAAAGGGTAGAAAACATTGTGGGAAAAGAAGAAAATGCTGGTTACCAGCATTTTCTCCTTTTCCCACAATGTTTTCTAAAGGCTTCTTTCTCAGGGGCGTCAAAAGTAGGGATTGTGTGGTAATGGGTTAATATTCTTTTGAATACTTTTTTTTATTTTTCTAAATGTCATTTAAGTACCGGTATGTAGCATATTCATGTCAGATATTGGTTCCAATAGATGATGATTGTAAAATTCACTGTACAAGGTTTTAGTGGTCCAAAGCATGTGTGCAATTTAGGCCAAAGTGCAGTTTTATATCATCAGACAAATCAAATATAGTGGACACATACCTGTCAGACTGCTCTTTTATATTATATTAAATATATATATGATAGGAGCAGTCTGATAAGTGTCCACAATGTTTGCCATTCTGTCCATATCTTTAGGACTGATTGTTTCACAATAAAAATGATGTTTCTGAAGTTTTAAAATGGATGTCATAGTTGAATTTTTTTATTGTCCAAATTCTGAAAGAACATGTAATATGTTTTGAATTTTAAAACTGCATCACTATCAGAATACAGAGAATGATTAAGAGGAGTGTTTGTTGATAATTGTCAGATGGTTTTAAGTGAAAGATAGTTTTGGTATATTTATCATATTAAAGAACCTATGTTGTGGGTGTTCTGACATTAGAATCACCTCGCCGAGGCAATTTTCTCTGAACCTAAAAAGGAATTCGGCAAAGGTCTGCATGATTTAAGTCACTACTTGTTTGCTTTTCTTTAAAAAAAAAGCCATTTGAAAGTTATTCAATGGGGGTGGGGAGAGTGGGATGGGAGGAAAAAATTGCAGTAAAAAAAACGAAGTTCTCACCTAAAAAAAAAAGGCATAGCTCTGCCTGATTTAAGTGACTTTTTGTCTTTAAAAAAAGGATTTGAAAGTGATTCAATCAATGGGCGTGGGGAGAGTGGGCTGGGAAGAAAAAAATTGCAGTAAAAAAAAAAACAACTAAGTTCTCACCTAAAAAAAATCGGCATAGGTCTGCCTGATTTAAGTGACTTTTCATTTTTAAGATTTTAAGAAAGCCATTTGAAATTGATTGGGGGGTGGGGAGAGAGAGGTAGGAGGGCTGGAAAGGGGTTAGAAAAACAGGGGTGGCACCTCGTTTCCCCTGTCACTTAATGGATATTTGTCTATTGACATGTACTTACCTTTTTAATTCTTTTGTAAGTTAATTGTAGACACTTGTACTTAAAAATCTTCAGGTTTGCTCTGACGTGCTGCGTGCAACAAATTGTCGCAAAATAAATTTACCCCACCCATCAATGCATTTCAATATTTACCTTTCCTTCTTCCTTCCTTCCAGTGGCAACGAAGGTTGCTTCAGTTGCTGCCGACTTAGGGTGGTACTGTCGGTACAGCTGACTCAAAGTTAGATTGACAGGAACTGTCCGAAGACATCGGATGCCCTCGAAATGGGGACATTTCTTAACGTGCACCGATAGCACAGCGCTCGCCATATTAATTGTAGAAGGTGCCACGCTTTATTCGAGTCAACAGACCAAGATTTATGATATTATAAATAACGTATACATACACAGGCGCTGAAGCATACCCGCTATCGATTTTTATTACGGGTCAAATCTTTTTACACTGTAAATCAAGCGTCTGCATGATGGTGAGAATAATCGATCGGAATGAACCAAATCGAACTGAAATTAACCGAATCGACTTTAAAAAAGCGAACGGAAAAAAAATAGAGACAGACACAGCGGAAAAATAAAAAGGGTCGGGAGCTGCGAATTAGACACGGTCGGGTAACCGGAAACACACCTTTTTTTTTTTAAGCCTTATGGAATTAGATTTCAGATACAGTCATACCCAGAGTCTAAATAAAATAAATTCTAAGTGGCCAGTTCTATTTACCCCTACCAACCAATGCTGTATTTTAACGATTCTGGAAAAGAAGAGATTTGAAAAGCATTATGGGAACAGGACAAAAATGCTGGTACCTATACTATTCTCCTTTTCACACAATGCTTTCTATCCTTTCTAGGACAAATTCCATCATTTAAGTGGGATCTATTGTGTCGTCTGCAAAGGCCTTTAATTTGGACAAGTATATAATTTTATGGTTTGGTAAAGACTTAACTCTGTACCTAATATCAAAATTTTAAGACTAGTCCAGTTTCAAAGCATTAATTTAGCAGACGACAAATTGAGTGTGGCTAAAATCATGGATTTTGTCTGTGAAAGGTAGAAAACAGTGTTAGAAAAGGAGAAAATGCTGATTACCATCATTTTGTCCTTATTCCCACAGTTTTTTTTTTCTCTTCCAACAGCAAATTTCAACTTCTTAGTCACATTAAATTTGTCGTCTGCAAATACTTTCAGTTTGGACAAGTCTGAACTTCTGTCCTTTGGTAAAGAGTTAAACTGTCATTAGAACCATATTCTCCTAGCTGAAATATTTTACCATCGGAGATACTAAAACAAAACATTGAATTCTTTAACCCATGATAGACTTCCAAATTGAATTTATTTGCAGATGACAAATTTAATGTGGCACAAGGGATGGGACTTTTATCAGAAAGAGTAGAAAAACATTGTGGGAAAAGGAGAAAATGCTTGTTGCCAGCATTTTCTTCTTTTCGCACTATGTTTTCAAAAGCTGACATGCTCAGGTATCTTGTGGAAAAGGGTTTAGATAAGCATTTGCTCCTTTTGTCACAACCAATTAAAAGCGAAGGCTTCTAGCTGAAAGGCATATAAAGGATTTAGTCGAGATACTGTATACTGTCAGTAAATTTTTCCACATAATGAGCTTTGGTCTAGTGAGGTAAAACATTTTTTTTTTAAGGAATCAACACCCATATGTGGAGGCAATCAGCAGACTGAAGTTTCTATTAGTTCGCAGAGTACTGTAAGTATAGTTGTGTATGTTTTAAACTTTAAACCTTTTCCAACAGATAAAATTACACTTTGGTCTTAGCCAAAAGGCCGCGAAGCGATGATGGTGTCCATGGTTGTGAGGTAGAGCATCAGCCTTATAACCATAAGGTCTGAGTTTAATAGTCATGAGTGGGTGTCAACTGTGAGACTGTTCACTGGCCCACATATTCGTTGCGAGTACTGGTGTAGTTTCCAGGAAGCAGAATCGAGAGAGATTACTATAAGTGCAAAAACTTGTTTCACAATCAATGTGAAATAAATATGTATAAACTAAATGATAAAATTTTGTACTGGACCAAATTGAAAGAATTTGCAGATGACAAAGTTGGGTCAAATGATTAGATTTGTTTAAAATGGTAGAAACATAGTGGGAAAAGGAAAAAAATACTGGTTACTAGCATTTTCTCTTTTTCCCACAATGTCAGAAGCCTTCTTGCTTACGGTCGTTAAACGTTGGGAATGTGTGGTAATGAGGAAATAGGCGACAACATTTTATAGTTGTCCATATTGAAAGCATTGGAAAAATAAGATTTGACTGAAATGTTGGGATTCTGCCTAGAAGGGGTAGAAAATATTGTGGAAAGAGGAGAGAATGCCTGCTACTCCACAGGCGCTTGGTTTTTGACAAGATTCACCCTCTATGACCAAAGAAAAGATGGCTGACAGTATTACCTGCTGTATATGACCCCATATCATTTGTCAGTATTTTTCACACAGTTTTAAATTTGGATGGAAAAGGTCTTTAATTTTATTGTGTTTTGCGGTAATTGATCTCTAATGTAATGCACGTAAAAGAAAAAGGAAAAATAAATATTGAGCCAGTAATCAATGTCAAAACTTTGGAGATAAACAATTTTTTCTCTTCCCACAGTGAGATGGAACTTTAGTCCCACAGTGAATATATTAAACAAATCTGATATTCAAATTTCATCAACTAATCAGATTTTCTCAACACATTCACTGCGGAATTAAAAAATTTCATCTCGCAGTGGGAAGAGAAAAACTTGTATGCTTCCAAAGTTTCTACCCTTATTACTCACCTTTGGACAAAATGGAGCTATACTACGTACAAAGATGCATCCAACCCCCTTTTTCCAGAGTGCTGCTCATTATGTGTATGTCAATTTATTTTCAGTAATCCGCTACTGGCATTTGATTGGATATTTGCTCATTCTGCCACAGGAAAGGAGTTTAAGAAACACAGTGACTTTATCCATGACTTTGCAGAGAAAATAATTGCAGCAAGAAAGAAAGCTTTAGTAAGACAATTGATATACAAGTTGTTATGCATTTGTTTATTATTTCCTGTTATAAAGTCCCAGCAGATGAAATTGAAAACGAACTTGTTGAATAAAGATAATCAATGTGAAAAGGGCATAATGATTAAATGAATGATTAAAAAAATGTTGCTAAAGGAGAAATTTTTCGTCTACTACTTTTTTTTTTACTTCAATGTTCTCAAAAGTGGTTTACTGCAAGATAAGCTATTTTGTTGAAATGATATCCCCCACCAAAAAAAGTACCCTTTTTCAATGATACGGCATTAAAGTAAAAACAACAAAAAAATTATATTGGCAGACTATCATAAGGAACACATGTATAAAGTGTCATCAAAGTTTGTCAAGGATTTTAAAGAGATGTCTGTTTGGACGGACAAATGGAAGGACGGATAATGTAAAATCTATATCCACTTGCCTTCGGCAGGGGATAAAAAGTTGTCCGTAAGAGGTTATGTGCTTGAGTTTTGAAGATTGCAATTTGGATTTAAAGAATTGGGTGTATAGGGTCAAAAATTTATTAGACAATTACGGTTTTAGTCAGGTTTTTCTGAACCCAAATCCCACATATCTGAAAAATTTTCTAAGTATATTTAAACAAAGAATTATCAACTGTTTTATACAGGATTGGTATAGATCGATAGAATCTAGTGTGGCTTTAGAAGAGTATAAACATTTTAAGAGATATTTCGGCTATGAATTTTATCTAGATATTTTATCAAGTAACTTTAAATTTTACTTAAGGAGACTGAGACTCTCTTCACATTATTTAAGGATTCAAACAGGTCATTATGGCAGAAATAAAGCTTGCCAGAGGCTCACATGATAACATTTTTCTAGACTTGTTGAATGAAATTCTATCTCAAACACTAACTTATCTCAGATCCTACACATTTGTAGACGCAGGATGAGACTCTCCTACAGAAGAGGCACCTTGATTTCTTGGACATCCTACTGACAGCTGAAGATTCAGATGGCTCTAAACTGACAGACAAAGAAATTAGAGACGAAGTGGATACTTTCTTGTTTGAAGGTAAACAAAACCCCCATGTTTGAAAGTAAACCCCCTTTGTTTCAAGGTTAACAAACTCCCTTTGTTTCAAGGTAACGAAAAAAATCCCTTTAAAGAATACCGTAATTCTGTAATCACAAATTTCGAATTCCCTAAGAAAGAAACCTTTTGAAAACATTGCGAGAAAAGGAAAAAATACTAGGAACCAGCATTTTCTCCTTTTTCCACAAGGTGTTCTACCCTTTCAAAGACAATTTCATCAGTTTGGCAACATTTAACCCATGACCAAACAATCCCGTCGTTGAATGAACCTAAGGAGGGAGGTTTATGAAAACATTGTGGGTATATATGGTTTATGAAAGACAAATCCTATCATTTGAGCAACATTTCCCCCAGCACAGAAGAATCTAAAGTGTTGAGAGTTAATGAACTTGTATTTTTTTTTTCAAGGTCATGATACTACAGCCTCAGCTGTGAGCTGGGCTCTTCATTCATTGGCTAAATATCCGGAGTACCAACTGAAAGTGAGAGAAGAAGTGATGCAGATTTTCAATGGAAAAAAAGACATCTCTGTGTAAGTGACAACAGTTCATCTTGGAATTGTTGAAAAAGTCCTTTATTTGCATTAGTTGCAAAGAGGGAATTTGGACCCCGAGGGAAAAGGCTTTCAAAAACATTGCTGGAAAAAAGAGAGAATGCAGGTTACAAGAATTTTCTCCCTTTTCAACAGTGCATTCTATCCTTCAGAAAACAAAATTCACCAATTTAGCCTCATTTGATTTAATGTCTGTAAATGTTTTCTATTTGGAATTCTTAAATTTTGTTGTCTTTGATAGGATTTGACTATGTAAGAGTAGTAAACATTATGGGGGGAAAAGGGGAAATGCTTGTAGCTGGCATGTTCTCCATCTTCCTCAATGATTTCAAAAACCACTTCCTCAAGATTGTTTAACTCTTTAACAAATGACAAAATTTTGACGTGAGCAAATTGAAAGCATTTGCAGACAACAACTCGAATGTTGCTAAAATGATGATTTCTCTCTTTAATAGGGTAAAAAAACATTGTGGGAAAAGGAGAAAATGCTGGTTACCAGCATTTTCTCCTTTTCCCACAGTGTTTTCAAAAGCCTTCTCTTTCATAGTCATTAAAACTCAGGATTGTGTGGTAAATGGTTTATTCTTACCTCCTGCAGATAACCTTCTGCATTTTGCAGTAGACCTCTTTTGTGACATTGTGACAAAATGAAGATTTGTGTTGATCAAAGTCAGATTCTTTTGTACATGCTAGCTGTTGGATCATAGATTATAAAACAATATCCAACATTTTCTGAGACATTCCTTTGTAACTCTTTACCAAATAACAAAATTTGGGACTTTGACAAATTGAAGCATTTGCAAACAATAAATTCAGTGAAGCTCAAAAGATGATTTATGTTTTTGAAACTGTTTGAAAACATTGAGGAAAAAGGACAATATGGTGGTTACCAGCATTTTCTTCCTTTCCTACAACTTTTTCAAAAGACTTCTTTCCTAGGGTTATTTAACCCTGGGATTTGTTCAGCTGGACTGATTTGCAATTTGATTGTTAAAAATTTTACACTATATTAGTCAAAAAATTATGCTACAATATTCATCTGCCAATCATAAAAATGAAGTTTATATCCACTAAACCCGTATTCATTATAATTTTTTAATGATTTTCAAATAAAGTTATCAACAAAATATGTTGTCGTAATAATTTGTTGGTACTAGTATATGAGCCATGCTCTGTGAAGAGGGAGCTTAATGCATCTGCAAAAGGTATCAACCCAGGTCAGCCTGTGCAGACCTTGGCCAAAACATTTTGCTACTGGTCAATTTTCTGTATGTCCAAGTACCATTCTACCATGTGATTCAATCAGCTGTTATACAAAATGGATCTCATGGATCCACGATTATCTGATGACTTGCTTGGTGATATGCATCAAGCTCCCTTTTGCCAGAGCATGGCTCATATAGAAAAGGAATGCGTAGTAACTTTCCTTGTGTAAGCATTTGTTTCTCCCTAGGTAAGAAAATTTTGACATCTTGCTCAACCTTCAGTCTGGTAAAGTATTAAATTTTCTCACACAACTTGAAACAAATACCAGGACCAGAAAATTTACTACAAGGTAATATGTTGATTTATTTCAGAGAGGACCTATCTAAGCTACCATACACTACCTGTTTTATAAAAGAGTCCATGAGAATGAACACTCCTGTACCAGGATTTGTCAGAATATTGAACCGACCAATCACAGTCGAGGGAGTTACACTTATGGAAGGGCAACAAGTTGACCTCTATCCTCATTTCCTTCACCACAATCCACTAGTCTGGGAAGATCACATGGTATTGTCAACTAATTTTTGCTACACCTACTTCAGCAAGTGGGTGTAAAATAAGCATGATGTTTTCTGTATATACATGTATGCTCATAAGTCCATCAGAAATTACCTGTCAATTCAACCATTAAATCAATAATTTCTGAAGTTTTAACCATACTAAAAAATTGTCTGAATTCAAAGAATTTGCTAAAACAAATTAAAACAAGAGGGCCATGATGGCCCTGTATCGCTCCACTGGCTTATAAATATAAACCATAAATATTAACATTTCAATTCTGAGCCAAATGGTTTCAAAATGAAGACTTACAAAGTTGTCTCTGTAAAAGCCCATGTGAAAGTTGAGACCCGCAGGGCAAAGCCATTTTTGATCCTAGAGCTATAATTACTTGAACCCTGGTAGAGGTCCACAAGATAAAGCCACATGCCAAAATAATACAAGTCTATGCTGTATGGTTATAAATAGGGTGATTTTCAAGTTTTGTCCATATGAAGCCTCTGTAAATCATAAGACCCCTGATGCAAGGCTAATTTTAAAAAAAAAATCAAAATAGGAAGATTTCTTAAGTTGTCACTATGTAAGCCCATGTAAAACTTGTGACCCCTGCAGCGGGGCCAATTTTGACCCCAGGGCTAAAATTTTGGCCCACTTGGTAGAGGCCCACTAGATATATCTACATGCAAAATTTGGTAGCTCTAGGCCTTATGGCTAGGTACAGGAAGATTTTTTAAAGTTTTCTCTATATAAGCCTATGTAAAACTTGTGACCCCTGGGGCAGAGCCAATTTTGACCCCAGGGCTATAATTTGAAGAAACTTGATAGAGGTCTACTACATAAAGCTACATGCCAAATTTGGTAGCCCTATGCCATACGGTTTCAGACAAGAAGATTTTTAAAGATTTCCAATATTTTTCAGTTTTGTTGCCATGGCAACCAGAGTTTTTGAAGGAATCAAATTCTTTCAAGAAATTCTGAAGAGGACCATGGCAGGATCATTTCTGTGAAGTTTCATGAAAATTGGATGGGTAGTTTCTGAGAAGATGTTTGAAATAAAAGTCAATGCATGCATGCACGCACGGACGGACGCTGGGCCATGACATAAGCCCGCTGGCCTTCGGCCAGTGGAGCTAAAAACAAATGTATCACAATTTATACAGGATATTACACTTGAAAGTAAAGAAAACATGGTGAAAAATTTAGAAAATGATGGATACCAGCATTTCTCCTTTTTAGCTCCACTGGCCAAAGGCCAGCAGGCTTATGTCATGGCCCAGTGTCTGTCGTGCATCCGTGCGTTAACTTTTATTTCAAACATCTTCTTCTCTGAAACTACCCATCCAATTTTCATGAAACTTCACAGAAATGATCCTGCCATGGTCCTCTTCAGAATTTCTTGAAAGAATTTGATTCCTTCAAAAACTCTGGTTGCCATGGCAACAAAACTGAAAAATATTGGAAATCTTTAAAAATCTTCTTTCTGAAACCATAAGGCATAGGGCTACCAAATTTGGCATGTAGCTTTATGTAGTAGACCTCTATCATGTTTCTTCAAATTATAGCCCTGGGGTCAAAATTGGCTCTGCCCCAGGGGTCACAAGTTTTACATAGGCATATATAGAGAAAACTTTAAAAATCTTCCTGTACCTAGCCATAAGGCCTAGAGCTACCAAATTTTGCATTTAGCTTGATCTAGTGGGGGTCTACCAAAAGTGCCCAAATTACAGTCCTGGGGTCAATTTGGCCTCATGCCAGGGGGGGGGGGAGCAGGTTCACAAGATTTACATGGGCTTATATAGGGAAAACTTTTAAATCTTGGTGTACATAGCCATATGGCTTAGGGCTACCAAATTTTGCATAATTATAGCATTATCTAGTGGACAACTACAAAGAGGGTCCAAGTTACAGCCCTAGGATCAAGTTTGGCCCTGCACCAGGGGTCACAAGTTTTACATGGGTTTATGGAGTGAAAACTTCAGAAACCGTTATGTTACTAGCCATAAGGCCAAGAACTCCCAAATTTGGCATGTTATTCTTCTAATACACATATTCCCCATTTAGTCCAACTGTAGACCTGGGGTCAAAGTTTTATAAGGGCTTATATAGTGAAGACTTCTCTTTATGGTTTATATTTATAAGCCAGTGGAGCGATACAGGGCCATCATGGCCCTCTTGTTCTTGCAATGTTTCAAAAGGACTTCTGTCTTATGATCATAAAAATACATGATTGTTAACCCTTTACCAAACAGTCCTGAGTTTCAATAATCACAGTGAAGAGTGTTTTTGAAAACATTATGAGAAAAGGAGAAAATAACCTATTATTTCTACCCTTTCAAGGACAAATTTAACCCTTAAGCTGCTAATCGCGACTCATTGACCTTTTGCGGGCAGTGTAGATCAAGATCAGACTGCAGAGAACGTGCAGTCTGATCTATGATCTACACTGTCTGGTACGGTATTTTCTTTCTGGTGAAATTAACTTTGAAACTGCAAATGTTCTGGCTTTTAGTATTGAGTAGAAACTTACGTCTCATTTATTCAGCAGCTGAAGTGTTAATTAATTAACACTACATTTGTCAGTTGCAAATGGTTTCAATTTGGACAAACCCAAAATTTAGTTGTTTAGTGAAGAGTAACATGTTTCTGTGTTTGCTACTCAACTGTACTTTCACATGTGAGCAAGCCAGAATGTTTATTTCTTGCTCTCTTATTTGTAAAATTATCTCTTCTTTTTACAGTTAACTCCTGGGCTGCCAAGCATGACTCAATGTGTACATGTGGACAGAGTAGATCAAGATCAGACTGCACAGAATGTGCTGTCTGATATCCAACCTACGCTGTCTGATATGAAGAGATTTTTCTGATGAAAGAACTTTGAAAGCCATTTATTTGGCATTTATCATTGGCTGGAAATTTTCATGAACCTCTTACCCAACAATCCTAATGTCTGAGAATGATGGCTTTTGATAACATTGTGGGAAAAGGAGAAAATACTGGTAACCAATACTTTCTCCATATTCTCACAGTGTTTTCTACCCATTCAAACAACAATTAATTCCATTGGCCCACACATTTGGCACGAGTACTGTTGTAGTTTACAGGAAGCAAAATTAAGAGAGATTAGTATAAGTTGAAAGAACTTGTTTCTCAATTGATGTAAAATAAATATGTTTAAACTAATTAATTCCTTCTTACCACACTTGACTGGTTGCCTGCAAATGCATTTAAAGTGGTTGTGTCCAATTTCGTTGTTTAGTAGAGAATGAGATTTATGTGCTAGTGAATGAGATTTATGTAGTAGTTAAGATCACATGGCTGGATCATTACACATCATTGTACTATTTTAGCTTGTGCAATTAAATTTAATAGGTGAAATATCAGGTTTTCTTTCCCATGCATGTGTTACAGGGTTACCGACATTTTCTCCTTTTCCCATGATGTTTTCTAGAGCTGTCTTCCTCCGGGTATGTTAAAATATTAGATTATTTTGAACAGGGTTAATTTATTTAACTTTGTGCAAACAACTTTTCATGTGTTACATCATACCGTTTTTGAAAACAATGTGGCAGAAGTAGAAATCAGTCAGAATTAGAAATTTCTCCTTGTGAAACTTTTTTCACAATTTTCATTGTAAACTCATGCATCAAACAGTAATTAATGTAAATCTACATTTTACAAGGTTCTTTACGAATTTATTTATTGCAGATTTATGTTGGAGTCTGTTAAGCCTCTACCAGACAAAAATTTTAGACTTTCCCCAATTTTGAGGACCCTCACAGACAACAAAGTGAATATGTCAAAAATAACTGATCTGTCTCTGAAAGGCTAGAAAACATTGCGGGAAAATGAGAAAATGCTCATTTCTAGCATTTCCTCGTTCTCCAATGTTTTCAAAAGATTTCTTCCTCAGGATCTGAAAGATTCAGGATTGTGTGGTATAGGATACAGTCTTGTTTTTCTATTGACTATTACAGGAATTTAAGCCAGAAAGATTTTTACCTGAAAATATTGACAGAAAGGATCCCTATGCATTTTTGCCATTTTCAGCAGGACAACGGTAAGAATTTTATCCTGAAACATTTGAGCCATGCTATGTGAAAAGGGGGCTTAATGCATCTGCGAAAAGTATCAACCCAGGTCAGCCTGCACAGTGTGCGCAGGTTGACCTGGGCCAAAACTTTTCGCTATTGGTAACTTTTCTTTATGTCTAAGGACAAGTCTACCTCATGATTCAGTCGGTTTTTGAAAAAAGTGGTTATCATGGATCCATAATTATGTGATGATTTGACTGGTACAATGCATCATGGAGATGCATTAAGCCCCCTTTTGCCAGAGCATGGCTCATTTGTGTTTGATTCTTAGTAGCTGTAACAGTCCTCAACTCTGATAGGGCCATAGACCTTAACAGGGTCCTTTGTGGACTGCATGGATCAAGATTAGACTGCTCAGGCCTTTCAGTCTGACCCTTGATCTATTTTGTTTGCTTGTTCAGGCAAGCCTATGAGATCTATAAAAAACTTTCTCAGTTTTTGCTGGTGAAAGTTTTAGCTGGCAAAAGAGGTTGAGTTTATTATTGAGCCATGCTCTGTGAAAAGGGGGCTAAATGCATCTGCAAAGTATCGACCCAGGTCAGCCTGCACAGTTCGCGTAGGCTGACCTGGGCCGAAACTTTTTGCTATTTAACAATTTTCTGCATGGCAAAGGACCAGTCTACCTCATGATTCAGTCGATTGCTAGAAAAAATTGAATTTTTGGATCCATGATCATGTGATGACTTCTATGATATCATGCATCACGGAGATGCATTAAGTCCCCTTTTGCAAGAGCACAGCTCAATTATATTTAGCACTAAAACAGTAAAAATATTCAAAAGTACAACAAATACATCGCTGAAGGAATCAGCTGGTTACCAGCAATTTCTCCTTTTCTCACAACGCTTTCTATCCATTCACAGACAGAGAAGATCATTTGAGCTTTATTTAATTTGTTGTCCACAAATGCTTACAATTAGAAGTGTAAAATTTTGTTATTCAATAAGAAGCTAATTTTGCTTATTTTCTTCTTTTGATATTTTCAGGAATTGTATTGGCCAGCATTTTGCAATGAATGAAATCAAAGTCATAATATCAAAAGTTGTGCAACGGTCAGTATTTCAATAGTATTTGAGTGGCGTTTTGGGAAAAGTAGGTTCAGTGCATCTCTGTGATGCAGTATATTCAGCAAGTTGTCACATAATTATGGATCCATAAAGTCCAGTTGTCTTACAACCGACTGAATAATGAGGTAGAGTGGTCCTTTGTAATGCAGTCAATTTACAAAAAATAAAAAGTTTCCACTCATGTCAGCCTGTGCGGGCTGCGCAGGCTGACATGTCTCGATTCTTTTTTTGCAGATGTATTAAGCACCATTTTCACATAGCATAGCTCATTTTCTTATATTTCATAAGGTAAAGTAATATTTTTTAACTCTTTACTAAAACAACAAAATTTAGATTTGTTCATACTGAAAGCATGTGACTCAGATATTTGAATGATAGAAAACATTCAAAGGAGAGGAACAAAGCTGGTTCCAGACATAGCTAATGCGAGATACACTGATAGACTTAAGGAATAAACCCTTTACCAAACAACAAAATTTTGGGCTTGACCAAATTGAGAGCATTTACAGATGACAAATGTTAATGATCATTTCTGTCTTTGATAGGGAAGAAAACATGGTGGGAAAAGGAGAAAATACCAGCATTTTCTCCTTTTTCAACAATGTTTTCAAAAGCCTTCTCTTTCACGGTCGTAAAAAGTCGGGGATTGTGTGATAAAGGGTTCAATTTGCGCACATTAAAATACAGAAGAAAGAGAAGTGATCTAATTCAAGTATTTAAAATATTAAACAGACATTATGATATAAACTGGGAGGATTTATTCACACTTGATACTCATCTTTTCAGCTTTGAAATTCATCTTGATCCTAAGAGAAAGGCGGAACTGTTTCCTGAAGTCATAATGGGGGCCAAGGATGGAATTTACCTGTATTTCACAGAGTTGGGCATTGACAAGAAACACTGAACTCTTGACAGCAGTTCATCTTCATGTTAATTCTTCAAAAAAGGCAAAAATGTAGACCTGTCCAAATTGAAAGCATTTGCAGATGACATGTCAAATGTTACTCCAAACAGGAAATTTTGAAGTTGTCTGCAAGTGCTTTCGCTTTGGAGATGTAAAAAAGATAGGTGTTTTGCAAAGAGTTACCGATCCACGGATTCATTTTACAGCAAGTTATTTACAAGCCTGAGGATAAGTTTACAGTATGCACCCGATTTTTCATGAAATAATATTGATACAAAACAAGCTACGTCAATGTCATCAAAAAAAGCTTCAGTGTTGGTTGATTTTGTAATGTAACTCTTTACTAGACGATAAACCGACTTCCTTGGCTACCGTAACTAAGGGCTCACAAACAAACGCAGTAAATACATATATAGTATAGCAGAAAGGCTACTTAAATCTTGCTATCATGACCGTTTCTATCGATTAAATTCCGAAAAAATATTCCTTTTCTTATGTTTCTGTCGATGATGGATTCTCGGCAAGAAATTTATGGATACTTTAACTAATTTACACAAGAATTTGTACAAAAAGTGTAAATTTCAGGGGCTACGAACAATGTTTTTAAAACCTGTGCCAGCAAGTTTTGAACTTCTATGAGAAAGAATGAAACAACTCATAAACCTCAGTTTTGCTTAAAAATAATAGAATAAAAGATGATAAATATTTTTGTAAGGCTTGTTTGGTTGTCTCAACATCGTATGCGATAATAAATGTCACTAAATTACAAGCATTTTGAAATATTTAAAAATATTGTCTTATTCAACAGAGAGATGGAAGTCTAAGAAATGTTTAAATTTCCAGTTAAGGGAAAATTGTTGCCTGATGATTCTAAAATGTGTAAAGTGTGCTGTCAACAAACTTGTTTGCTGAACTTCAAAAAATGTACATAACAGAACTTATAAGGTCTGTTTCATAATTGAAATCTACATGTACCTTCATTAAAGAATACACGTAAATGTACTTAATTTAAGTAGCAGATCCCTTACGGACGAAATTATCTCTGCTTTGTACTGTACATGTGGCGTTCTTGCTGTTTACTTGAAGTATACTAGATTCACAGACTTACAATTGTACACTGATATACACAGCATATTCACCAGTCATACATCTATAGTACACTTTTCACATGCAAATAAGCTCTGCGGTGTACTTCCTCCCGCGTATATCCTGCAATCTACTATGCATGAAATACACAGGAAAATTAGTACGTAAGATATACGCGGAATGTTCACTAGAAGTACGCTAGAGAATCCATAGACAGCATGTACGTATGCAGCATATACACCGTGAATATGCAAACGAGACTGTTGTTTACTACCCTGTGGTGTATGTGCTGTGTACAGGTTTTGCACTAGGAGCACCCATGGCTCCAATACAGTAGTAGGCTATCGCTCAGTTTATAGACTTGGGTTCGAATACTGCAGGAGGTGGAAATCCTCTCAACTGTCTGCAGTGTTCCATGCATAGAGCCTTTCAGTACACTCTTTCTACCTTCTTGATGCGACAGAAGTACAATTGAATGGATTGTTAAATAACAATCATGTTTCAAAAAAGGTCAGTTCCGTGTTCCTGCACTGCTTTTTTGCACTTGGGTTTTTTTGTGCACCTCCTGAAGTCCACTTTTTCTGGGGTGCACAAATATGGGGGCTCCATCAAGAAATTGGGGGGGTACAGTTCACGAAAAGTATTGTAAAAAGTAGAAGTCAAATTGTTACTGGTATTTCGCATCAAAATATTACAAAATGACTGACATAAAACTGCTACGATCATAAAATGTTATTAATTTGTTAACATGCTTCAACTTTCAACACTTAACAATATGATTATGCTATTACCATAATTATCAGCCATTGTGTGCCTCTGTTTAAGCCTAGCAGATGACATTATTTTCATCAAAGTTCTCCGTATTTTCTTGAAGCTACAACAGTCATATCCAAAGTGTTCCCACTAGGGTCATGACCAAGGGGAAATCCTTGACTGGTTTAACATTTTTATCAATTTGTGAAATTGGCAATGACAGAAATTGTGACAGGTAACCAGTCACAGGAATCCCAGTTTATCCTTCCTCCATTACCGAATATTTCAATTAGATTAAATTGTTTCTTGAAGCATCATTAGAATTAAATAGGATGTTTGTCAGACTAGTCATCATACAAATTAAAATTTAAAAGATATTAAATTTGCTTACATCCTGGACACTTCAGTTTTAATCTATTTATCAGAGTGAGTAATTTTTTTCCTAAACACAATTCACAACATTCACATAATGATGGAAACACTACAATCCAGATAAATAATTAACTAATAATCGCAATATCTGAATGGAAATAGGAAAACTGTCTTAGTACGTAAGATATTACCTTCAAATGAAAATTGTGGTTTCAGTCCTAAATTTCAAAGATATTTTGAATGTAAGTCAGCAATTATTACCTAACAATTAGTGTAAAAAGCAATGTCAACACAATAAACAAAGCCAGATTAAGAATTGGGGACGAATATTCTTCTCCTCGGGCCCAATCTTCTTTGGGCTGAATCTTCTTCTCTATCATGTTGCATTGGGACGAAACTTATAGGAGCCGAATCTTCTTCCATCCATTTGAAAATACCCCCCGATGGTCAGCGGGATGAAAACCATGCATGTGATCGAATTCAACGAAACTGTTTATTTAAATGCAGGACTATTAGCTAGGATTTGGTACTGTGCAATCGATTTCATTACAATGTAAGCCTGCGATTTTACATTTCCCAACCAAACAATCGTCGATTTCACCTTGTAAGTTGTGCTTCATTCAATACAATTCCTTCCATCAAAGTGTCAACAACATTTCATTGTCCGATACCCAATCTACCAAAAAGTCACTCTCATCACTCGATTTCCTACATTCACTCGCCATTTTTCTAAAAAAAAAAAAGAGAAAACTTTCGGATGATGCAACAGTCATTATGTCGATTCCTGGATTTTCAAATATGCCGCTTCACACTGCGCATGTCAGACAGGAAGTTTTTCACTATTCTTGGTCTTCATTTCTAAAAAGTGTATGCGAGTGGAACGGGATTTTTCGTCCCATTGCTTTTTCACCTTTGCGCGTTTGACCGGACTTGTTCGTTCCAAATGAATTTAACACAGTATAAACAGATGTATTGAAGTTCCCTCGATCCAGGTTGGTCATTGGAGAGGTCATCAGACCTCTCCAACAGTGGTGAGTTTAAAAGGCAGACTGCCACAGAAATCGCTGTCAAAATCCATTTGTTTTTGTGAAATTGTTCTGATACACAGTCTATTTCGTCATGGTTATGTAAATAAACCGAAATAAAAAAAAAACGAAATAGGAAATAAACATGTTTTTTTATATGACGGATTTTCAAAATGATTTATTATACTATATTGATTGTAAAGACCTCTCCAATAATTGCAATTTTTCATTAAACAAACAAATCTAAGCAAAAAGAAAATTTTCGTTAAAAAAAGAGAAAGAACATCGTTCGAAAAAATAAATCAAAAGATCACGTGACTTGATACTATCTGAAGAATTCGTACCCTGGAGAACTCGTACCCTTATCTCGAGAGCACAAGTTCTCTGGAGAACTTGTACACCACAAATGGATATAAATAGGTTGATCAGTATGTTGTCAAGTTTTATTTTTCAAAACTGACTGGACTCTGGCATTTTTCTCAGTTTTATACAAAAATTCTATCGATTTATAATGATACAGATTTGATGAAATAAGACACAGAGTTGCCTCTAGGATGTGGGATTGCGAGAATCCCGCGAAAATCAACTTATGAGCGCAAAAAAAAGTCGTACCATTTCGCCCTACGTACTGCACACCTCAAGAGAGTCTGTGGTCCTTTGATTTTGGGCGGATTGCACAGGCTGACATGGTCAATACTTTTTGCAGATGCATTAAGTGCCCTTTTTCTTAGAGTATGGCGCATTTATCTACTTTCTTAAATTTTTAACGTCTAGACAAACAACCTCTTCATTTTACATGTCTGCAGCAGACAACTTTTCAAAATATTGTGGGAAGAGGAGAAGCTGTTAGTTACTACTTTTGGATGTGCAGAGGTTATTAAACAATGTTAGCTATTTTCTTGAACATACTTTCTTTTTATTAGTATTTCATATATTTTACCTTTGTTTTCCACTGTAAAACAGTTTATGTTTTTTTCAGAGGGTTTCACAGAAAAAGAAAACTAACATTAATTATTAATTAATCCATTGCGTAATACAGCATTGATCGAAACTCTTTGCTCATGTCCCATTGTCAATCATAATCATAATGCAAACTTGTAATCTCACGTAAGCCGTGCACGATTGCAAAGCACATCTTTTAACCCTTTCGCAAACAAGCCCTGGTTTTCACGTGTCTGCAGTACAAGTCTTTTGAAAACACTGTGGGAAAAGGAGAAATTGCTCATAACGAGCAACTTCTCCTTTTCCCACAGTGTTTTCTACCCTTTTTGAGACCTTTCTGCCATTTTCATCAAATTTAAAATTGTCATCTGAAAACTCTTTCAATTTGGACCACTCCAAAATTTGTCATTTGGGAAAGGGTTAAACTTTTTCATAAAAATTCATGCCTTGTAAACACACATATAATAATGCATTTCTCCAACATTAACAGTTGCTTGTTTGTGAGCTGAAATAGCAGACAGCAAGGTTGCACATCGGGCCAAATAAATGCGATGACCTGATTGGTCAAATATCAATTTCAACGGATCCATGTATTGAAGGCACCTGCACACCACAAATTCATTGTTGCTCAAATAATGGGATTTTCCTGTGTAATGATGGAAAAAAATGTGAGAAACAAGAGGGCCATGATGGCCCTGGGTCGCTCACCTGAGTCAATATGCGAAATTCACTCAACGTGCATAATCCAATTTCTGACCAATTGTCAGGTCAATTGATGAACAAACTTGGTAGAGGTCCACTAGGAGATGCTACATGCCAAATATCAAAGCTCCACACCTTCCAGTTTCAGAGAAGAAGAACTTTAAAGTTTTCCTTCTTTGTTCCTATGTTCGAAACTTGTGACCCCCAGGGCGGGGCCAGTTTTGACCCCAGGGGCGTCATATGAACAAACTTGGTAGAGGTCCACCAGGAGATGCTACATGCCAAATATCAAAGCTCCATGCCTTCCAGTTTCAGAGAAGAAGAATTTTAAAGTTTTCCTTCTTTGTTCCTATGTTCGAAACTTGTGACCCCCGGGGCGGGGCCAGTTTTGACCCCAGGGACATCATATGAACAAACTTAGTAGAGGTCCACTAGGAGATGCTACATGCCAAATATCAAAGCTCCACGCCTTCCAATTTCAGAGAAGAAGAATTTTAAAGTTTTCCTTCTTTGTTCCTATGTTTGAACTTGTGACCCCCGGGGCGGGGCCAGTTTTGACCCCAGGGACATCATATGAACAAACTTGGTAGAGGTCCACTAGGAGATGCTACATACTAAATATCAAAGCTGTACCCCTTCCAGTTTCAGAGAAGAAGAATTTTAAAGTTTTCATTCTTTGTTCCTATGTTTGAAACTTGTGACCCCCGGGGCGGGGCCAGTTTTGACCCTAGGGGCGTCATATGAACAAACTTGGTAGAGGTCCACTAGGAGATCCTACATGCCAAATATCAAAGCTCCACGCCTTCCAGTTTCAGTGAAGAAGAATTTTAAAGTTTTCCTTCTTTGTTCCTATGTTTGAAACTTGTGACCCCCGGGGCGGGGCCAGTTTTGACCCCAGGGACATCATATGAACAAACTTGGTAGAGGTCTACTAGAAGATGCTACATACCAAATATCAAAGCTCTACGCCTTCTAGTTTCAGAGAAGAAGATTTTTAAAGATTTTGCTATTTTTTTCCTTTTGGTTGCCATGGCAACCAGAGTTATGGGTGGAATTCAATCTCTTGAACAATTTTGGTAGAGCTTCCCCTGAGGAACATCCCTGCCAAGTTTCATCAAGATTGGCCCAGTGGTTTAGGAGGAGAAGATGTTTAAAGAAATTGTGAACGACTGACGACGGACATTTGGCGATCACAAAAGCTCACCTTGAGCACTTTGTGCACAGGTGAGCTAAAAAGACAAAATGCCGATTACCACCATTATCTCCTTTTCCCACAATTTTTTCAAAGGCTTGCTTTTTCAGAATTGTTAAAACCGTGCGATTGTGTGGTAGCAGGTTAATCTTGGTGTATGAGAGCAGAGACTTGCCATAACAACCTCTTCCAGAATAATACATATCAGCCACTATGTATATATATGCCAGTCACCTTCAGGGAAGTGTACTGCAGTGAAAGTAACAGGTCAAGAGAAAGAAGACAATGTTAAAATATCTAGACGACACATGGAATTTGTTAACATATCATGTAATGTGTTTTTGTTCTAAAATCTGTTGTCATTTTGCAGCTGTTATTCACGATATATTTGTAACAGAGAAAATAGCTGGAATCCCTTGATATTATATTAATTTGAAAAGAAAAAAGTTTTTCAGACCTACCAGCCCTATTTAGTTTTTCAAGGGTCACCTGAAACACATGTATTTTTTTTTTCCTGGCCTAGGGTTGCAACTTAAAATTCATATTTCCGCTGCATTCCAGTCTGTACACAAGATGAATTATTTTCTTGTTCAATTTCTGTCCATAAGTAAAGCACATAATTTGAAAAATTGTGTTTCTTTCACCCTTATCTCTCCATAATAACCAAGTAATTTTGACCCTTGCACATTTCTCTTTGACTCTTGGAAAATCAATTTCAACTCTTGAAAATTTGGGCACAAGAGTTAATGACTCTTGGGATTCATTATTTAGTGAGAACCCTGCTTGTATGACAAGTGTATATCTGGTAATTACATTGTTAACTAAAGGAAATCGGACACATAGGATGATAGATGTTACACAATTTACTGGCATGAGATTTTCATTCCCAAATGGCATAGTGAGATCTGTTTTCGTGCTGACATCTATAGAAGTCTGCCATATTTTTTATTAGCTCTACTGGCTGTAAGCCTGCAGAGCTTATGTCATGGTTTCCGTCATCTGTCCGTCGGTCTTTTTCTTGTTTACGAGATAGTCTTCATTTGCGGTTGGATTTTCGTGAAACTTGCACAGTTTGTTTATCTCATCAATAGCTTGAGACCTATTGATTTTGAAAAAAAATCTAACAATCAGCGTGGGAAAAGTAGCCATTTGAAGTTTAAGATTTCTAATTCTTGTTCACGCGATAAAGTCTGCATTTGTGGTCAGATTTTCTTGAAACTTGCACAGCTTGTTTATCTGATCAATAGCTTGAACCCTGTTGATTTTGAAAAAAATTCAATAATCAGTGTGGGAAAAGTAGCAACTTAAAGTTCAAAATGTCTATTTCTTGTTTACGCGATAGAGTCTTCATTTGTGGTCGGATTTTCATGAAACATGCACAGTTTGTTTATCTGATCAGTAGCTAGAGCCCTTTTGATTTTCAAAAAAATCTGACGGTCAGTGCGGGAAAAGTAGCCATGTAAATTTTATAATTTGAATTTCTTGTTTACACGATTTAGTCTGCATTTGTGGTCGGATTTTTGTGAAACTTGCACAGTTTGCTTATCTCATCAATAGCTTGAACCCTATTTATTTTGAAAAAAAAATCTGATAATCAGTGTGAGAAAAGTATCCATTTGAAGTTCAAAATTTTGATTTGTTGTTTACGCAATATGGGCTGCAATTGTAGTTGGATTTTCATGAAACTTGAACAGTTGCTTTGTATCATCCACAGCTTTAACCCTATTGATTCTGAAAAAAATTCAATGATCAGTATGGGAAAAATAGCCAATTAAATTTTAAAATTTACAATTCTTGATTACAAGATAACGTCGGCAGTTGTGGTTGAATTTTAATGAAACATGCACAGTGGGGAAAGGAGCCAGTTAACTTTGGTAATTTACATTTCTTGTTTATGCAATTAAGTCACATTTTTTATTAAATTCTTCTGAAACTTGGAAAGATTACTTGTATCATCAAGGGATTGAACTCTATTAACTAGAAGGCCCTGAATATGCTCTACTGGCAGGGACCAAAATCCAAACCAAACTACAAGCTTAATCCCTTAAACAGGAAATGTAAATTTTCAACAAAAAAAAAAATGGCTACTTTTCCCACATTGTTTCTTGGATTTTTTTTTCAAAATCAATAGGATTCAAGCTGTTGATGAGACAAAACAACTGGGTGAATTTCACAAAAATCTGATTACAAATGCAGACTTTATCATGTAAACAAGAATTGGAAATTTTCAACATGAAATGGCTACTTTTCCCACATTGTTTCTTCGATTTTTTTTTCAAAATCAATAGGGTTGAAGCTACTGATGAGATAAACAAACTGTGTGATTTTCATGAAAATCTGACCAGAAATACAGACTTTATTGCGTAAACAAGAACAGAAAATTTAAATTTTCAACTTTAAATGGCTACTTTTCCCATACTATTTGTTGGATTTTTTTCAAAGTCGATAGGGTTGAAGCTATTGATGAAATAAACAAACTGTGCAAGTTTCACGAAAATCTGAAGTTATTTGCAGACTTTATCGCGTAAACAAGAACTGGAAATTTTCAACTTGAAATGGCTACTTTTCCCATACTGTTTGTTGGATTTTTTTCAAATTCAATAGGGTTGAAGCTATTGATGAGATAAACAAACTGTGCAAGTTTCATGAAAATCTGGCAACAAATGCAGACTTTATCGCGTAAACAAGAAAAAGACTAACGGACGGACAGACGGACGGACGGACAGACAGACGGACAGACGGACGACGGAAACCCCGCCATGACATAAGCTCTGCTGGCTTTCAGCCAGTAGAGCTAAAAATGAAGAAAATCTAGCAATTAATTTAGGAAAAACAGCCATTTGATGACTTAGTATTGTTTACACAACACAGTCCACATTATTAGTCACATTTCTTTGGAACTTGCAAGAGATTGTTTAAAACAATGAGTACTGATACCCTGTCAAATTCGGCTGGATTCCAAACAATTGGTTTTGAGAAATTGTACTTCAATTTTTTTTCGCTATTTGTTCGATTCACCATTCCTTACTTATGCTGTTTTACTGGTTTCAAGCCCAGTTACAACAACACCTCCCCCTCCATTTTTTTGTGTGTTTCCTGTTTTCCTTTTTGAATCATGAATTCATTATGCATGCTAGAAAAAAAGCAAAATCAATGCCAATAGAGCAATTCAGGCCCTCAGGGGCCTCTAGTTTTACCGAACTATGACCATTTCGAATTGCAATGTATACCACGATATTTTTATAAGTGTGTGGCGATACCTTTTATGATATTTTCAACTTTACATGTGTGACTGGTTCCAAATGTTTTCTAACAAAAAACTTAATGCTGGGCCTTGAACTTTCTTTTATAATGACAAACTACAAATTGCAAATGTTATTGAACATATGGGACATATTACTTGTAAATCCACACAAAGTTTAATAGTGAATGTACATCCATTAGTGTGTACGTCCGTCTGTGCTTCTGTCCGTCTGAATTTGTCCTGATCAGAACTTCGAATTTGTGTATGGATTTCTCCTTAATGAGTAGAAGAGCCATTTGAAACACTTGGTCCAAGGTCAAAGGTCACATTTGAAGGTCAAATGATAAAACTGTCATACAGGTCCACTAGAAGATGCTACATACCAATATTATGATTCATATTTTTTCAATTATGCACCAATTGCATAATAAGTAAAAAAATATTGAATTATACTAATAAGCATGTCATGTTTGGCATCAAATTAATGAGAATTGGATTTTGTGTATATAAATTTTGCATTTTGAACTTTTTTAACTTGATTTTGTATTTCTCCATTTTTGTCATCAGTGCAACACAATCAAATGCTACAAATTCCTTTCTATCAAAGCCACAGGATTTGACAGTAATACCTTATCACATGTAAAAACATAGGAAATGGTCACTAATTCCTTCTTCCCCCTTTAGCAAGCCATTTCAATCAAAAGTGCAAACAAGCCATTGTCATTGTTTTAACACTTTTATGGGTAGGACATCTGTTGTGAAAACAAGATTGTCTCAGTTGTCTTAACACATTCACACCTGGAATTGGTAGAAGACTATATATACCCTGGTTTAGTGGGTCCAGTCATAATACATGCTGGACTGAATAAACGTTGTTTCTAAAACAGGTATTGTCTTCTGTATTCCAGGTAAGTCAGTTTTATTCTATTTTTGTGTTAAAACTGTTTCTCTATGACTGTTTCTTCCTATTTCTGATTTTCTATGCTGCAGTCTACAGCATTAGACTTCTGGTTTCGAGAAACATTGTGAGGAAAAGGAATTTATAGTTTAAATGTTGACTATAACCTACAATGCATTTGTAAAACAGGACTTTGAATATATCTTGTGGAACATTGTTGAAATTTTGCAGCATAGTTTGTGTTCTTGGAAAAAAAAGGATTGTAGTAGATTTTGAATGTAATTGTTAGCACTGTTTTGTTTCCTTGCACTATTGAAATGTATTATTTGTAACTTACAGTATTGGTTAAACACGATTGTAGATGTGTATCTTGGAAAACATTGTGGGAAAAGTTGCTAAGTTTCTAAATCCTGGCAATTATTCTAATTGTATAATTTTGAGTAGGCATTAGGATCCCAGTTTTATAATGAAACTTGCATACACATCAGTATATAATCTAAATTCCTAAGTAGACAGGTGACTTTCATAGCCAAGCGTAAATTCGTAATTCCTCTATATATATAGATAAGCTCTACCACTTGTTACAGAGGATACTGCTCACAACATTCCCCATTTCTATAAGCATATCCTCATTTTGTATTAGTTGTAGTCCCAAATCCCAAGTTTACAATCAAGTCTGTGGAATCTATGCAAAGAATCTATGCAAAGAGGCAACTCCATGTGGCCTTGGGATAACAGGACAATCAACTAAGAGAAAAATAAATATCATAACTTTACTTAACCTTTAACCTTTTTTTTTCATAAAAATATATATATATATATATTGTAATAGTTAATGGAAATACTGTATATAGTGAGATACATATAATACATGCTGCACTGAATAAACGTTGTTTCTAAAACAGGCATTGTCTTCTGTATTCCAGGAAAACTAATCCGTCCCACACGCTCATAAGCCCCTTTTGAGCTGGCCGTGTTGGTTTGTTACTCTGAGTAAAGTTCTGTGTTGTGAGTCCGTCTTGCTTACGCAACATTACGTATAGCAACAGGCGGCTCATAATACCAAATATCAAAGTTCCACGCCTTCCTGTTTCAGAGAGGAAGATTTATAAAGTTTTCCTTCTTTGTTCCTATGTTCGAACTTGTGACCCCTGGGGCAGGGCCAGTTTTGACCCAAGCAGCATCCTTGGAACAAACTTGGTAGAGCTTCACTAGGAGATGCTACATACCAAATATCAAAGCTCTACACCCTCCTGTTTAAGAGAAAATGGCCCCTGGGGCGGGGCCAGTTTTGACCCCAGGGGCATCATATGAACAAACTTGGTAGAGGTCCACTCTGAGATGCAACATACCAAATATCAAAGCTCCACGCCTTTCGGTTTCAGAAAAGAAGAATTTTAAAGTTTTCCTTCTTTGTTTCTATGTTCGAACTTGTGACCCCCGGGGTAGGGCCAGTTTTGACCCCAAGGGCATCATATGAACAAACTTGGTAGAGGTCCACTAGAAGATGCTACATGCCAAATATCAAAGTTCATGCCTTCCTGTTTCAGAGAGGAAGATTTATAAAGTTTTCCTTCTTTGTTCCTGTTCGAACTTGTGACCCCCGAGGCAGGGCCAGTTTTGACCCCAGGGGTAAGTATTTAGCAAGAAGAACCAGAACAAGATCAGAAAAACATTTAAAATAGCAAATAGCAAATAAACATTTTGAACCAAGATCACACCATATTTTAACGACAAGAGTGAAGAAGTACCAGATCCGAGACATTTAAACCCAAACAACAAGAATTTAATAATATTTGATGACTTGCTAAAAGAAAAACAGGATATACCTGAAAAGTACTATACAAGAGGTAGACATAGTAATACGGATTATATGACTGGAAAATATCCAGATTTACCCGTTGTATCTGATGTTTTACCAGATACTGAAAATATTTGTTGGATATGGAGACCTGAAAAAGATGGTAACAAGATAGGAAAGAAAAAAATCAAAAACACAATTCATGAAATTCCAACTGTTAGAAAAATTACAACAAATTCAACCAGAGAACGAGAAATTAAGTTAAATGAAGAAGAAGAGCTATGTTTAGACGATAAGTGGAGAGAAAAATATGAAGAGCATATAGAACGAAAAAGAGAGGAACTTTTAGAATCTTTAAACCAACATTAATTGTCATAGTCACTTAAAATTTTTTTTTTAACCCTGTAAAACAACATTTTCAGTTAATGGAACCTTTGGAAAAACATATATTACATATTTCAATATGCGACACTTAAAAGGAAAAGTATAAGCAGGAATTGAAGTTTGATCACCTAAATTTATACCATCTAAAATATAATTTTTTCCACCAAAATAAAAAAATCTTCCACTGTGTCTCTTTAATCATCTTCGCAAGCCAAGGATACTAACTCCACTTTGTTCCTTACGTACCCTTGGCCGCTCGCCTCTTTAAAAATCGAAACTTCCGCTGCGCCACCTATCGAATATCACGAGTTGCCTAACCTTTGCTGATGTTATTTTCTGACCAATCAAAATGCTCGTAATAAAATTTGACCCAGTAACCTAGTTTATGACCCCAGCTGACCCAATTTCAAACTCACCTAATATTTCATCAAGACAAACATTCTGACCAACTTTCAAGTCAATTGTGCAAGAAATGTGACCTCTAGAGTGCCCTAAAGGTATTTCTTTAATTAGTAGACCTAGTGACCTAGATTATAAGCCCAGATGACCCAATTTTGAAGTCATCCTAGATTTCATCAAGACAAACATTTTAACCAATTTTCAAATCAGTTGAACAATAAATGTGGCCTCTAGAGTGCCCACAAGGTATTTCTTTAATATGACCTAGTGACCTAATTTATGACTCCACATGACCCAATTTAAAAGTTTTAACTGGTCTGAAAATTTATCAAAACAAACATTCTGAACAATTTTCAAGTCATTTGAGCACAAAATGTGGCCTCTAGAGTGCCCAAAAGGTATTTATTTAATTCGACCTAGTGACCTAGTTTATGATCCCAGTTGACCAAAATTCAGACTCATGTGAGGTTTCATCAAGACAAACATTCTGACCAATTTTCAAGTCAATTGAGCAAAAAATGTGGCCTTTGACCTAGTGACCTAGATTATGACCCCAGGTGACCCAATTTTGAACTCATCCTAGATTTCACCAAGAGAAACATTTTAACCAATTTTCAAATCAATTGAACGATAAATGATGCCTCTAAAGTGCCCACAGGATATTTCTTTAATTTGACCTAGTGACCTAATTTAAGACCCCACACAATCCGAATTCAGACTCATGTAGGGTTTTATCAAGACAAACATTCTGACCAATTTTCAAGTCAATTGAGAAATAAATGTTGCCTTTAGAGTGCCCACAAGGTATTTCTTTATTTTGACCAAGTGACCTAGTTTATGACTCCAGGTGACCCAATTTCAAACTCATCCGATATTTCATCAAGACAAACATTCTGACCAATTTTCAAGTCAGTTGAGTAAGATATGTGGCCTCAAGGGTGACCACAAGGTATTTCTTTAATTTGACCTAGTGACCTAGATTATGACCCAGGTGGCCCAATTTTAAACTCATCCTAGATCTTTTCAAGAGATTGTATCAAGACAAGCATTCTGAACAATTTTCAAGTCAATTGAGCCAAAAATGTGGCCTCTAGAGTGCCCACAAGGTATTTCTTTAATTTGACCTAATGACCTAGTTTATAATCCCAGTTGACCCAAATTCAGACTCTTGTGAGATTTTATCAAGACAAACATTCTGACCAATTTTCAGGTCAATTGAGCAAAAAAATTGGCCTCTAGAGTGCCCACAAGGTATTTCTTTAATTTGACCTAGTGACCTAGTTTATTATCCCAAGCAACCCAAATCTAAACCCATTTGAGATTTTATCAAGACAAACATTCTTACCAAATTTCAGGTCAATTGAGCAAAAAATGTGGCCTCTAGAGTGCCCAAAAGGTATTTCTTTAATTTGACCTAGTGACCTAGTTTATAACCCCAGGTGATCCATTATCAAATTCATCTGATATTTTATCAAGACAAACATTCTGACCAATTTTCAAGTCAATTGAGCAAGAAATGTAGCCTCTAGAGTGCCCTCAATGTATTTCTTTAATTTGACCTAGTGACCTAGATTATGACCCCAGGTGACCCACTTTTGAACTCATTATAGATTTCATCAAGAGGAACATTTTAAACAATTTTCAAATCAATTGAACAATAAATGTGGCCTCTAGAGTGCCCACAAGGTATTTCTTTAATTTGACCTAGTGACCTAGTTTATTATCCCAAGCAACCCAAATCTAAACCCATTTGAGATTTTATCAAGACAAACATTCTTACCAAATTTCAGGTCAATTGAGCAAAAAATGTGGCCTCTAGAGTGCCCACAAGGCATTTCTTTAATTTGACCTAGTGACCTAGTTTATGACCCCAGGTGACCCAATTTCAAACTGACTGAACATGTTGTGCTGAAGTGGGCCAACAAACTTAGAACAGGTTCACTACATACCAAATAACAAAGCTCTATGCCTTCAAGTTTTAGAAAAGAAGAATTTTAAAGTTTTCCTTCTTTGTTCCTATGTTAGAACTTGTGATCCCCGGGGCGGGGCCAGTTTTCATCCCAGGGACATCGTATGAACGAACTTGGTAGAGGTCCGCTAGGAGATGCTACATACCAAATATCAAAGCTCCACGCCTTCCAGTTTCAGAGAAGAAGAATTTTAAAGTTTTCCTTCTTTGTTCCTATGTTCGAAACTTGTGACCCCCGGGGCGGGGCCAGTTTTGACCCCAGGGCATAATATGAACAAACTTGGTAGAGGTCCACTAGGAGATCCTACATGCCAAATATGAAAGTTCCACGCCTTCCAGTTTCTGAGAAGAAGAATTTTAAAGTTTTCCTTCTTTGTTCCTATGTTTGAACTTGTGACCCCTGGGCCAGGGCCAGTTTTGACCCCAGGGGCATCATATGAACAAACTTGTTAGAGGTCCACTCTGAGATGCTACATACCAAATATCAAAGCTTTACGCCTTCCAGTTTCAGAGAAGAAGAATTTTAAAGTTTTCTTTCTTTGTTTCTATGTTCGAAACTTGTGACCCCCGGGGCAGGGCCAGTTTTGACCCCAGGGGCATCATATGAACAAATTTGGTAGAGGTCCACTAGGAGATGCTACATACCAAATATCAAAGCTCTACACCTTCTAGAATCAGAGAAGAACATTTTCAAAGATTCTGCTATTTTTTTCCTTTCTGTTGCCATGGCAACCAGAGTTATGGGTAGAATTCAATCTCTTGAACGACTTTGGTAGAGCTTCACCCAAGAAACATCCCTGCCAAGTTTCATCAAGATTGGCCCAGCGGTTTAGGAGAAGATGTTTAAAGGAATTGTGGACAGATGGACGCCGGACAACAACCGATCACAATACCTCACCTTAGCACTTCATGCTAAGCTGAGCTAAAAAAGTCTAGACAGTCAGAATAAAATAAGACAAGGGAAAGAATCCACCTTGACACGAAGTTCCAGACAGGCAGATGAACCTTTACCACGCGATCCCAACATTTAACGACCCTGTGACAGAAACCTTATGAAAACATTGTGGGAAAAGGGAAAAAAATGCTGGTGGTAACCAGAATTTTTCTCCTTTTCCCACAATGTTTTCTACCCTTCCCAAAATAAATTTTAATTTTTCACTCACATCTATTTTTGTTGTCTGCAAATGCTTTCATTCTTTCCAGTATTACTCAATATTCTTTCCAAACCACTGGCTGCTTTCCGACATAACCATCCTGAAAAAATTGTCAGTGATGATAGAGGAATAAATCTCGCTGCAATTGAAAATTCCTCTATCATCAATCTTTTGAACAAAACTGGCTGACCCTGGGATCAAACCAGTGTACCCATTCTAAAGTCCTGTACACCAGTGATGAAAACAATGAGAAGTGCCAGACAGGCAAATGAATTCAAAGAAGAAAGATGACTGAATGGAGTTTTACACTGCTTTCAACATTATTTCAATCGTGTCACAGCTTACATGTAATTATGTAATTCCTGGGTTCCACCAGTACTAGGCTAGGGCTCTGAAGTGTCTTGCCCAAGGATACTCCACAAAACACACAGTGGATCCATTGAGGCTCGAACCTGGCACCTCCAGGTCACAAGTCCTGCACTTCAACACTGTGCCATGCAGGACCCCTAAAAAGAAAGTGTAGCTAAGAAGGTATAAGATGGTCAGAAGAATGTAAAACAAGAGAACTACCATACATACAGGTGCCAACACTTGGCTGCAGTTGCTCGATTTTCAGTAAAAATTCCAAGTTGAAAAAAGGGCATAACTGTCAAAAAAAAAAAGACTTTGATGGCTATCTGCCTGTTTTATGAGTTCCCTTTTTCATAGTTAACAAATTGTCCCAAGTTTGAAGTAAAGTGTTTGGTTCAGGTGTTGGGACAGGTCTGTAAAAGGGACAGGAAAGAGTCTTAAAAAAAACCTTGCACATTTCTGCTATGTAAGCCTGTGTTGCTGCTCTATGGATATATTCCTTAGCCAGGGATACAACTATGTCTGCAGATCACACTTCCATTCTCTTCAGATTTGCATGGCTAAATGGCTTTAATATTAGTTACTCTGTTAGGTCCACCCAGGCTATCAATCATAGGCTTTCATCACTGGAATAAAAAAAAAAAATCACACCAGCATTCATCATGTAATGATAAACAAAGAATGAAAATGTATCATCCTTATTTAAAAGAAAATGGTAGCTCCAGATTTAAGAGAGATTACTAATTTATGAAAGGAACAGATCTGTCATCTGCTTCAGCAATCGATAAACAATCTGTGGATGTTTTATAAGAATATATTGTTCATCATATTTACCATGTAAATAAATTTGCCTATTGTATAATGAAAACCTTTAAATTTTCACAAAGAGGTGGTCCAACGTTTTTGTATTGTGCACATATAGTTCTGATATCTGAAGGTCTCCTCCTCCCCTACAGCCAACCCTTTCCACCTTTTTCGTACTAACTGTAAATGTATTACTCTTAAAACATGTATTTTTTAATTTTGCTTTTCTTTGAAATAATTCTCTATTTTTCTTTTTCTATGTACATACATGCACCTATGTAAATGAGCCATGCTCTGGAAAAGAAGGGCTTAGTGCATCTCTGTAATCCATAATACCAAGCAAGTCATTACATAATTATGGATCCATAAAATCCATTTTCTCTAACAACCAACTGAATCATGAGGTAGAATGGTCCTTTGACATGTAGAAAATTTACCAAAAGCAAAAAGTTTCGACCCAGGTCAGCCTGTGAGGACTAGGCAGGCTGACATGGGTCAATAGTTTTTGCAGTTGCATTAAGCCCTCTTTTTACACAGCATGGCTTAAATGTATTTTCAAAGGAAAGGTTTTTATATTGTCGGATGAGTGATTGAAATAAAATGCATGTCAATACAGGGATATCTGTTGGCCTCCTCCTCCCCTACAGCCAACCCTTACCACCTTTTTACTACTGATTTATCTATTAGGTTAGCTTTTAATTTGTCCATTTTTGCATGCTAATCCAAAATGTCCTTATCCACAGTCTACAGGGCTACAACTAATAAAATGACTGATCATAAACGACTGACTGAAATTTATCTACCTAATACAAAAAAGAATGTTTCTAGTTGCCACATTTTAAAACATACATGTATATATGTTGTGCAGTTAGTTTTCTTAACACATACATTGTCATTCAAAATTCCCTGACCTTGAAAAAACATTTTTTTCCCTTTTTCCCTGATCATGGACATCCTGAAAAAAGGAAGTGAAGTAGGACTACTTGTAAGCCTGACACACCTAGAAATTTGTCCTTTGGTAAATAGTACTGGTTTAAGTTAACCCTCAGGGAAAATTGTGTAGATCAAAGATTCTGTGCAGTCTGATCTTAATCTATACTCTCTTCAAAAAATAACTCAAGTTGGTTCCAACACTTTCTGGGTTAAGGTTGAATGAAATCTGTTGAAGTGAATTGTAAGATCAGACTTGAATGATATATAGGTCTAATTGATTTATTGCTGTAAAAAAGCCTTTTTAAATAAAATTAAACAAGAAATTTAGAATATTCTAAAACTTCAGTGCTCAGATAGGTTGTTCTTACCAAACTGGCGATTTCTCTACACTAATTTATGTCCAGGAAATACAAGTTTGACGGAGATGATTCTTTTGTGAAGTAAGAAAATTATATCTATCTGACCAGTGTCAGCAAGCCTAGTTCTGGTAAGGATCCGGGTTCGATCCATAAATTCTTGGCACAGGTTAGATTCCCACCAGTTTAAGTCATAGTTAGAACTAACTGTAAGCATGATATTTTTGTATACGCTGGTTACTGGTTTCCATTCAGGAAGATATACTTCCAGCAAACATCAGGTTACAACTGGGGCAAATGGCAGCAAGCCTAGTACGTTTGGCAGTAAAATCTAGATCTGTGCTATAGATCTATGAAAGCCATATTTTTTCATCTTGACAATGGGTAAAAGTAGATACATTTATGTATCTTTTTAAAATCTTGAATGTTTAAGATGCAACATGGCTGCCCCTGAATAGACCGACAACTTTTCAAGCTTGCCTTGATCTGTCATTGGTGGCAGCTCCATATTTGTGAGTGATTTCTTATCTGCCATTATCTTCACTTCAGCAACAACTTGGCTGCCTTTTATGGAATACCATGGCTACAATTTTTCTAACCATTACTTCTACTGATACGAATCTTACCCTTCCACCAAATTTATGGGTGGAGAAAACTAAACCATCAGGGGACGAATCTTTTACAAGCATCTGCACCTGGATAAATTGACATACCTTCTGATTTGCTGTGAACTAAATTTGTGTGTTCAGAATCATTCCAAAAATCTTAAGAATATTCATTGTAGACATCAGACTTCCATTCTTCCTGGATTCAACCAATTATCAACTGAATTCTCTCTGTCAAACTTACACATCCTAGATCTCTACTAGTCAGTGCAGGGAACTCAATCACTAGGCATGCACAACCTTTCTGAGCAACTGAATTCCATGCCAATATAGCTCTTTCCTACACAACTAAACTTTAGACACATCGAATTTGAAAGCATTTGCAAGCAACAAGTGCCACTTGATTGATGACATTTGACATTTACAGGGTAAAACAAAGTTATCAGCATTTTCTCCTTTTCCCACATTGTTTCAAAAGGCTTCTTTCTCAGGGTTGTTAAAACTCCGGATTGTGTGGTAATGGGTGAAACGGTGTTTTCACAAGCCTTCTTTCTTTGAAACATGGGATAGTTTGGTAAAGGGTATTTTTTCATTTCAACTAGACTTTAAAACATTTCCATTAATTATATACCCATTCCATCCTAAGAATAAAGTTACACAGATTTAACTTCCCTCCTCAAACTCTTTACTTTATGTAATAAAGAAGATAAAAATTGCTTTTGTCTTTTCAGTTAGAAAAAAGCTGAGGACTGGGGGGAGCATTAAAGATACATCTATGATCATTTTCAGCCAGTTTTTAACCTTTTTCATGTTTATTTTCAGCCACTTTTTAACTTGTATTATCTTTATTTTGTGAAACTGTAATCAATCTTGAATCTTCATGCCAAATGTTGCCTCCAACAGCTGCAAGGTTGCACAGATTACGACGAACAGAAAATGCATTTCATTTTTTGGTAACCTTACAAAAAAAAACCTGAACATTGTTGTTTCTGGTTTTAAATGAGTACTACTCCCTTGAGTTCTCAATTCCTTACACATTATAATTATTGATAATTTATCTTTGTTTACATGGCTGACTAATTTTAGCCATTCTACAAACTTTCAAGTTTTAACAGTGTTTATTCTTTCTTGCTGTAAGGATGTATATTTAATTACAAGGGCCATCAAATGAAGAAATGACCATCTTTACATTTCTCCCAAAATAGACCCATAAGATTCAACTCCTGGCAAAATGGGCATTGAACTGCAAATTTTCAAACAAAAGTAGATAAAAAGTTTAGAACTTTACCTCACCACACAGTCAACAGCCCAGTCTTAACCCATGAATTGCCTTTAACCCAGCTTTCCACAGCTAGACATCAAAAGCGAAAGAGGAGTCACAAATGAGCTAAGGCCAGTCATGTCATTTAGTTGTGGATGAACAGGAAGATCTTGTGATGCTCGCAACCCCTACATCTTTCATTAAGCCTTAGAGTGCAAAATAAACTGATCAGACATATTCATTCTAGAAATACAACCCAAATAATTGCAATTTCATGGTTGCTTTTGTCTACAGTGTTTCAGCAAAGCTGACAGTGTAGATCAAAGACCAAGCTGCCCATTTTGTGCAGCCTGATCTTGATCTACACTGGCCTCAAAGGCAACTATAGTCATGAAAGGTGCTGTAAGGGTTAAATAACATAGGTATCAACTGGAAGCTTACCCTTCTCAGCACGAGTGCTTGAAATTAGATGCATGTCAAAATACAGGGATAACTTTTGGCCTCCTCCTCCCCTACAGCCAACCCTTACCACCTTTTTTTATACTAATTGTCATTGTATTACTCTTTGTATTTTTAATTTTGTTTTTCAATTGTTTTTCTTTAATTTTGTGTTCTGTTTTTCCCTTTTTTACATACTGTATTTACAAAAGTAATCTATACTGTTGAATGTAGTGCTTGAAATTAGATGAATGGCAAACTGGACAAAAATACAAGCTAACCTAATAAGATTTATGTTTCTTCTAAAGTATGCACTTCAAAATGACATTGATGTAAGTCTTTCTATGTACTTCAAAATTTAATGATACAATTCTTTTTTTATATCATTAAATTTTGAAGCAAATAAAAAGACTTAGGAGAGGCATGGGGTGCTACTCCTTCAGTTTCTTCCCAAAGAATAATTTGAAAAATATACATAGTAAAATTAGTGTTGCACCCCCTGTGTTTTTTACCAGGTTTGATTTTCTGACGTGAATGAGATAAAATTGGGTCGAAATTAGAATTCGGCTGCTGCATACACCAACAGACTCGTCTTTTGCCCATAAAACGAACTGAACTGAGGTATCCCTTGACCTCATGGTAAGTGGGAATCTTTTGCCTAGATGTTGCTTTCAAATTTAAGAAAAACGAGAAGCATTTAAGTTTGGTTAAAACAGGGAATTTAATGTCAAAACAAAACTTACAACAGGTTGAAAGTGACCTGCAGAGAATGGACACACAAAATCAGGCAATATTGCATACTTCAGCCCGGGGCATGTAAAACAGCTTGCAGTCTTTGTCTCACACCTCTCACGAGAGGTTGAAACAGCTCGATCAGTAGCTGCTGCCATGAGGTTAAGGGATACCTCAATTCATTCCATTTCAGAGACAACAGACTTGTTTGTTCTTGTATACAGCAGCCAGATTCTAATTTCCAACCCATTTCATATCATTCACGCCAGAAAATTAAACATGTTAAAAACACAGGGGGTGCAACACTAATTTTACTATGTATATATTACTTAATTATCATTATCATTATTTTTTCATTATTATTACTTTTTATTATTAGTAGAATTACAATTAATATTATTGTGATAATAGCCAAATATGAAGAAACTGCCTTAGCCTCTATCCTTGATGTTTTTATCGTTTATGGACTTGTCAAAGTTTCTTGACTTTTTTGCTTAAATTTCAAATTTCTCCGACAATTCCCTGACCTTGAGCAAATATTACAACCCCTGTGAAAGGCTTGTCTGTTTTGTGTTTAATTCTTTACCACATGACAAAATTTTGGATTTGTCTAAATCAAAAGCATGTGTAGACAACAAATTAAAGTTTCTGAAAAGATGTGATTTGTCCAGGAATGGCTTGAAAACGTTGTGGGAAAAGGAGAAAATACAAATGGGAAAATGGCTTGAAATACATCAAGGGAGACAACTATTGCATTACATGCATGTGACGTAATGTTGATCCTCTTACAACATTCCTTTGCTTGTAAAATACTAAAATTAAACAGGGCCCATAAGCTGAATCTAAAAAAACACCAAATGTGGACTGAACCTATGGATAAGAGGGAGACCAACTGAAAGAGAGACTAACAGAAAGAGAGGCCAACAGAAAGAGAGAGAGACAGCAGAAAGAGAGAGACTCTACGACTGTATCTGTAAAAATAGTCTGTTATATGACAATGTATATATAAGTCAATAAAGATTCGGATTCTGTTAAAAATTACGGAATCATTCTTTGCTTCAAAGTCACCAGCCCTGTCTTAGGATTTAACCCTGTACCACACAATCTCTAGCTTTAACAATGCTGAGAAAAAAGCCTTTTGAAAACATTGTGGGAAAAGGAGAAAATGCTGGTAACCAGCATTTTCTCCTTTTCCCACAATGTTTTCTTACCTATCGAAGACAAATTCCAACATTTTGAGCCACATTTAAATTGTTGTCTGCAAAAGCTTTCAATTTGGACAAGTCTACATTCTTTGTCATCTGGTAAAAAGTTAACCTGTTAATCCCCTTAAATGTGCTTTCTGTTGCTCCACATTGAAAGCCAGGGAGGAGCCACAGAATAATGAAGTAAAGTGATTCATGTTATTTAGTATTTTAGTGATAATTGTGTTATCTTGTTCAAATGGGAACAATGACTTCATGCTAAATCTCAAATAAGTAGAGTTTCCAGGAATTTAACAGTCCAGTTTCTTTACTTGCAAAGATAAATATTAATTTTGTTGATTTTATGTCAGTGTTTAACAAGAAATTTTGATCCCCAGCAAAAGAAAAATTTTGATCCACTCTTTGGTTTCTTGTCATAATTGTATGGTCATGTGCAGGATACAATTTTATTCTACCAAATGAGCACTTCAGTGCATGTAAATATGTGTTATGTTCAAAAAGAAATTTAAGCTCGTTAATATCCATCACTTAGACTAAAGTTTTGGTTCAATAATCATGTTTCATACTAAATTTTCTGGTAATAACATTTAGGAACCATATTTTGTTCGTTACAAAGTCATCAATCAAGCAGTTTGGCCTTAACCCATCGAATCACCTTTAACACCGTATTCTGTAACTCCACATCGAAAGCGAAAGCGGAGTCACAGATGAGGTAAGGTGAGTCATGTCATTTAGTTACAGATGCAGGGAAAGATCTAATTATGTACACAACTCCTACATCTTTCACTAAATAACATAGGTGTCAACTCGAAGGATGCCCTTTGTAAAATCAAACGATAGGATTTTGACTACATGACTCTAGCAAGTAACAGATGCAACCAATCATTGATGTATGTTTAAATTTACCTTAGCAAAAGATCACATCATCATTAAACTTTTTATATTTTAATTTAATATCATTAATATATGGTGTGCAACACACGAAAAGGGGCCTTTGGACATATGCGTAAAAGTGTGTTGTCCCAGATCAGCCTGTGCAGTCTGTGACTAATCAGAGATGACACTTCCCGTTTTGTGCAATTTTCTGTTTCACGAAAGTCTACTGTATGAAAAAATCTTATGTAGTCATAAAGTGCCATCTCGGGTTAGCCTGCGCATTCCGTGCAGGCTAATCCGGAACAACACTTTACGCAAATGTCGGACGGCCCCTTTTCGTGTGTTGCACACCATATATGACTTTATCTGAATCAATAACTACTTCCATTTTAAGTTTTCTGGCACTAAAATCTGTGGACCATACTTTGCAATAAAGCCAGTCACCAGCCAGGTCCATGAATCACCTTTAACCCCTTCTTTCCGTTTCTCCGCATCGAAATCGAAAGAGGAGTCACAGATGAGGTAAGGCAAGTCATATAATGTAGTTATTGATGCAGGAGGAGGGGGATCTTGTATAAAACTGCAATCTGTTATGGCAGCATACATATATGTACCTCCAGATAAGTGGGAGTGATAGTATTCTTAATCCATTATTTCTCCTCCAAACCCTATGGTGTGGGTACTCATTTGAATCGTCTTGATGAGACAATTCTAATGAGTACCCACAACATAGGGTTTAGCAGAAAGTAATTAATATTTTCCATTTTGAAATCAAAATCACTCCCTCTATCTGGACCTCTGCTGGATATATTAATAGGCCTGTCTCTGTACACACTTCATTGCAAAGAAATACTTGTTCATGTTTAGAACTTCAATTTAAAATCTTATTGATATATGTCACACAGTCTGATTCAAGAACCATTTTCAATATCAAACTGCTATATTCAGTCACAGATGCAGGGCAAGATCTCATAATGAACACAATCCCTACATCTTTCATTTAGGCCTAATAACATAGGGATCAACTTCTTCTCTTATTTTTTAAGGGGCATTGATAGAATCATAATCTCTTGTAAAACACTGTTAGATACCACAAAGAATATTTTTGTCTGGAAGTGTAAAGAGCCTTGGCTGTTTTATTCGTTTAGTACATGTGTGCAATTTTGGAGTTCAAATTACTGGATAATAGTTTTGCAGTTGGGATCTCTACCTTTTGTTGTAAGGCCATAATCATATGTTATCAGAGCTATTTGAATTTGATCACACAAAATTGATGAGTGTTATTGGTGTGTGTTACAGATCACATTATCAATTATCCTTTCATACTTTTTGTTATTAATTTACATGACTTTGTCTATTCTATTCAATAACTAATTTCATACTTAGACACTAAAACTTTGGACCACATTTTGTAATAAAGTCAGCCACCAGCCAAATCTAACCCATGAATCATCTTTAACCCTGCTTTCCATTTCCCTTTACTGAAAGCAAAAAGGGAGTCACAGATGAGGCAAAGGGAGTCATACAATGTAGGTACTGATTGAAAAGGGGGTGGGGGAAGGAGGCAAGGTATGATTTCAAACTCTGCAATTGTTCTGTAATGACAGCTTATAAAATTAATAGGCCTGCTGAACTCTCTACCACACAAACAACCCTGAGAAAGAGGCCTTTTGAAGACATTGTGGGAAAAGGAGAAAATGCTGGTTATCAGCATTTTCTCCTTTAATTTCCCACAATGTTTTCTGTCCATTTACATACAGGCAAATCTCACCATATGAGCCCTATCTAATCCGTCATCTGCAAATGCTTTCAATTTGAACAAGTGTAAAAAATTGTTGTGTAGTACAGGGATAAATGTGCAATTCAATGCATATAAGAACTTTTTAATGTTCAGAACTGTTCCCTCAATTTTGAAAAGCTATGTCCCTTTTCTGTTTTTCATAATTTTATGCTCCTAAAACCACACAAAAAAAATATCAGTCTCTTTCAAAGCCAAATGATAATAAAAAAAAAAATCTTTTCTATGACTAACAGTATGATCCACCCCAAATGAAAGAAACCATTTAGTCAGCGTAATAGTGTAGACCAATGCAACAGACTGCAGAGATCAGTGATCAGGCTGCCCCTTTTAACTGTTCACCGCACAATCTCAACTTTTAACAAGCCTGAAAGAAAAGACTTTTGAAAACATAGTGGGAAAAGGAGAAAATGCTGGTAACCAGCATTTCCTCCTCTTCAGACAATATTTTCTACTCTATCAAGAAGAGAAATCATCATTTAGCAACATTTAATTTGTTGTCTGCAAATGCTTTCAATTTGGTCCATTAAGAAAATTGTCGTTTGGTAAAGACTTAAGTTGCAAACTGTGAACAGGGACAAACTGGGATGAATGGTAATGACAAGGCTTACACTCCTGCATGTATCAGAACTTTTATATAACAAAAACAAATCAGTTCAATGCCAAATGACAAACCTGGCCAATATCAATAAACTTGGTTAACATCAGCAAACTCGGCCAGTATGAGAAAAATTTGGCCAATATCCAACAAAACAAGGCCAATATGACTCGGTCAATAGCAAATCAAAAATGGCCAACAGATCTCAGAGCTCTGTTGATTGATAAAATTGTCATTAATCAAGTAATTTTGTATTGGCTCTCTGTCCGGGGCATATACTACAGACCTCTGACCTGTAATATGGCCAATACAAAAATATTTCATTAATAACATTTAAAGTACATGTGTACAGCCAGGAGTTATCAGGGAGAGTATCCAATGCTGGTTTATTCCTTGATGTACATTGGTATTTTGTGAGGTATTCTGGTGAAAGCAGCCTTGAAATTGCAATCTACTGGGACCAAAATCTTAATTAATCCTGGTTATCCAGCACTCAATCTAATCCTCTAGTGAAACATTTTGTTTTGCTAACCAACCTGTTAATGACAGTATGGTGCTGGCATGGCACTGTTGCACAAGAGCGGTCAACCAGGATCCTACTGGCAATCTTCAGCACATCACTGGTGGCAAACCGGAGGTTCTCCATCCCAAGCTGGGGCTTAACGTGGATAGTCCGTGGTCATGACCCACAATCAGGCTTCGTAACTGGGATAGCCCGAGCAACATCAAGTGTATGAGAATGTAAACCCATTTTTACGGTAAAAACACTGCCAGTTTATGGTATACAAACCACTCTTCACAGGGACAAATCGGGGCCAACATTGTGACTGTGAGAATAACAGGGACGGGTAAGTTTAGAATAAAATAGTCCCAACTCCTATCTGTATCTCTGCTAAATACAGCTGACTGTTACCCCTTCGAGAGCCAAATACAACTTTAAGATCATGTGGCAGAGTGTAGATCAAGATCAGACTGCAGTGTATGCGCAGTCTTATCGATGATGTAGAATGTCTGATATTTTGTTTAGTATTCTGGTAAAACAGCCTTAAAATCATAATATCTGTCTACTCTTCCAATTTTAATTTTCCTTTTTATATTGGGCAGGCACTAAATATGGGTAACATGGTCAAGCTTATACCATTACCTCATTTAGAACAATATCTATTACTCTTCCATGTATGTTGCTAAATGAATATGAATTAAGTTTGTCTTTATTATACCTTTAGTGAAGAGACAACTATGATTAGAATATGTATAATAAAACAGGAGGCAAATGAAGGCCTGAATCGTTCTATTAGCAGTTAATCACCAGCATATTTTAATGTAAAAAAACCATCACATTGTCCTTGGACTATGGCTGATTTTATTGCACTGGTATTCAGGATATTTAACTCGGAAAGAGAGAGCAGAGTTGAATAACTGGTGGAATCTAGGAGAAATGCAAGTCTTATATTTGAAATGAATAGACCAAGATGATTAGATTCTCGCTACCAAAATGGAGATACAATGTCATGATAGATAGATCATTTCAGACCAGCATGGTCCACATTCACCAACCATTCTTAAGAACTTTCTCAGTCTTATTCTCCTGAATTTTCTAAAACTGAAAGTAACATAACTTCTGATTGGCTAAACCATTTGGTTTAGCCAATCAGGAGTTATGTTACATTCAAATTTTGAAAATCTTAGAGAATAAGACAAAGAATGTTCTTAAGAATGGATGGTGAATACAGACCCAGAAATGTTGATCTATTCAGGGGAAGGTAACAATAAGAAATTCATCCTCTCACAGGTTTTCTTTTTCTATCATTGAGAAAACTCCTTGTACATATATTAGGTTACTACCGGCCAGTAAAAGATATCTTTGGAGGGTTAGATTCAAATCAGTATGATATGAGCCATGTACAGGTTTTCGTTCAGAAAAAATTTATCATGGTGCCTGGGCTATAAATTCAATAGAATTCGGGCCAGTGTCAGCTACCCTAGTCTGTTTAGGGTCTGGGTTTCAGCTAGATTCCCAACATTTTAAGTCACGGTTAGAACAGTTGTAAGCAAGATATTTCATACAAGCCAATTAAAGATTAGAGCCCTGCAAATTCTTCATTTAGTACTTTGGGAGAATTAACTATTCTGATGATTAATATAAGGTTATGTCAAGATGCAACATCAGCTTGCCTAGAATTGGGTTTTACACATTATGTGTAGTCTGATCTTGTCTTTTTGCTATCACTAATATTTCTTTGAATTACTTTTTATGATGAAAGGGTAAAGTAAACCCATCAATGTAACCTGAAAGACAATCTATTTTTTTATCTGACTTTCTTGTCATTGGTGAATACAACTGTCCCTGAATAGACCGACAACTTTTCTAGCTTGCCTTGATCCGTCATTGGAGACCGTTGACATAGCTGTCCCTGTATAGACCGACAACTTTTCTAGCTTGCCTTGGCCCGTCATTGGTGACAGCATCATCTCCCTATATGTGGACACTTGTCAACCTGCTATTAACCTAGACTTGGGCTGGTGTTGGGTTAGCTTGTATAAAATGTCTGAACATACTATTGTCCCAATCATGATTTGAACTGGCAGGAATTTTACTCTTCTCAAAAATATATGGACAAAGGGATATAATCGCTGGGAGGAAGAACTTCAGACAATTATCTGTCTTTGAAAAGTGAAAAGTAAACTGGGGGGATGAGTGTCTAACAATTATTTGCTCTTGAAAAGAAAAAAGTAGTGAGGGGATGAACTTCTCATGATTATCTGTCCCTGATTTAATCAATAAGCTTTCTGGTTTGCCTTGATCCCACACTGATGACAGCTTATCTTCACTTATGCATTTATAACCAAAATATCTTTCAGATTCTTTGCAAATTCCACTCACTAATTAAACTCTATCTTACTTAAATGGTGGTAAAGAAAATGAAAAGTGTCTGTCTTTTCATAATTGTTCTTAGTTCCTTATCAACAGGAGGAGCATGATGGTCCCATTATTGCTAACCTGTGTAAACAAGGGCTGGAACTCGGCATTGCAAAACCTTAGTAGCATATTCTTGCTTTTGCTCATATCCTTTACTGTTTTTAGAAACAGTGACCTTGACCTTTACTTTTGATGTACTATTTATTTTTTTATTTCCATTTTCAGTTAATTATTCTTAACCTTCATCATTACCCATAAATGATCATATGACCCTAATTTTGATTGACTGAATTGTAGTTTAATACCGTTTTAACAGCTTGGGTCATATCATGGCAGTCAGTGCACCTACCCATTTGCTTCCTGGCTTTCTCACACCAGTACTGACACAACTTTCTTTCCAAGCCCCGACTTCTTTTCTTACATGCATCAGGGGTGAGAGGCAAAAAAATCACCGGACAGAAAGTTTGCCTCGAACAGGTACTGAACCCACAACCACCAGGTCACAAGTCAGACATGCTAACCACTGAGCTACCCAGCTGGGCTATGGCCTAATTACCTGATAATTATAAATGCTAAGAAATATGAGTCCATACAAGATTACTTATTTTTTATAGTAACTTTTATGTAAAACTTGTGAACCCTCCACCCCAACCTGGGTAGGGGCAAAATATAACAAACTGTGATCAATATTATGATGCTTCACACAACTTACATAGTCCCTAGACCTTACAGTTTCTATTTCGATTTGATAGTGTTTCTGAAACTCTTTATAATACTTGAGTAACAGGGAAGGGGCCATCTTTGACCCCAGGGACATGATCTGAACTTTGATTGTCATACCGATGCTACAAACCAAATACTTAACTTTAGGTCTTGTTGTTCCAGACAAAATTAATTGCTTCTATGGTGATAAATGCCATTTTCAACATTATTTCAATTATATCACGGTGGCCAGTGCACCTATCCATGCTTTCCTGGAGTTTTTTGTACCAGTACTCCGTACAATATTCTTTCCAAGCCACTGGCTGCTTTTCCACATAACCATTGTCGAAACAATGGTCACAGATGACAAGTAATAGCATTAGCTCACCTTATTTAACCCTTTACCATGCAGTCCGGAGTTTTAACAATCCTGACAAAGAAAACTTGAAAATATTGTGGGAAAAGGAGAAAATGCTGGTAACCACATTTTTTTACTCTTCCCACAATGTTACCTATCCTTTGAAGGACAAATTTCATCATCAAGTTTCATGTAACATTTGATTTGTTGTATGTAAATGCTTTCAATACGGGAAAAACTAAAATTTTGTGATGTGGTAAAGAGTTGAACACCAAAATTGCCCTTTTTCAATGAATGTAACCAAGTATTTTTACCCTTGCAAAAAGAAATGATATGTGAGCCATGCTCTGACAAAAGGGGGCTCAATGCATCTTCATGATACATTATACCATGCAAGTCATCATGTAATTATAGATCCATTAAATCCTTTTGGTCCAACTGAATCATAAGGTACAATGGTCCTTTGACAAGCAGAAAATTTACCAACAGCAAAAACTTCCGGCCCAGGTCAGACTGCGCCGACTACGCAGGCAGACCCGAGCCAACATTTTTTTGCAGATGCATTAAGCCCCCTTTTCACAGATCATGGCTTATGTGTAATTGCACTTGTTACAGTTTTACAAAAAATTCTGATCCACGGCAGAAAATAATCTAAACAAGCCCTTTTAATAATACATGAATATGGTACATATTCTGATTTTTGTCCCTTTCTCTTAATTTCTTTTATCATCACTGGCTGAATTACCTTACAAACTTGCCTGTTTGAGTGAGTAAATACCTAATGCTTAATTTAACCTTGACTGAATATTTAATATCCAGGTTCCATATAAGATTTTCTGGTAATAAAACCTTGGTTTTGTTTTGTTTTGTTTGTATTGCAGTTTAATGCTGTTTTTAGCAGTTTAGGTCATATCATGACAGTCATTGCACCTATGCGTTTCATGGCTTTCTCACACCAGTGCTGACATAACTTTCTTTCCAAGCCATTGACTGCTTTTCTCACATGCATCAGAGGTGAGAGGCGAAAAACTGCCAGAAAGACACTTTGCCTCAACCAAGTATTGAACCCGCAACCACCAGGTCACAAGTCAGATACACTAACCATTGAGCTACCCTGACAGGCTAAAACCTTGGTACTTTACTTTGTCACTAGCCTAGTCTTAACCAAGGAATCACCTTTAACCCCATACTCTGTTTCTCCACAATGAAAGCGAAAGCGGAGTCACAGATGAGTTAAGGTGAGTCATGTCATTTAGCTACAGATGCAGGGAAAGATCTAATTATGTGCACAACTCCAACATCTTTCACCAAATAACATAGGTGTCAACTCGAAGGATGCCCTTTGTAAAATCAAATGACAGGATTTTGACAAGACTCTAGCAAGTAACGGATGCAACCAATCATTGATGTATGTTTAAATTTACCTTAGCAACATATCTAATAATCCTTTGAAGCATGTGAGAAAAGTATTCAGTGACTTGGAAAGAAAGTTGTGTCAGTACAGATGTGAGAAATCCAGGAAGCACATGTGTGGATGCACTGACCGCCATGATATAACCTTAGCTGTTAAAACGGCGTTGAACTCAAAACACAAACAACGATCTCATCATCATTGAACTTTTTCAATTTACGATAACCTCATTAATTTGTATGTCTTCGACTATCTGAATCAATAACTAGTTTTCTGGCATTAAAATCTATGGACCATACTTTGCAATAAAGTCAGTCACCAGCCAGATCCATGAATCAGCTTTAACTACGCTTTCCATTACTCCACATTGAAAACGAAAGAAAAGTCACAGATGAGGTACGGTGAGTTATAAAATGTAGTTACTGATGCAGGAGGAGGGGATCTTGTATAAAACTGTGCAATCATTCTGTAATGACTGCATAGATATATTAATAGGCCTGTTTCTGTACACACTTCAATGCATAGAAATACTTGTTCATGTGTAGAACTTCAATTTAATCTCATTGATATTATTATACCTTCCACAGTCTGATTCAATAGCCATTTTCAATACAAAACTGCTATTCAGTCACAGATACAATTTGTACGAGTTTGACTATCTGAATCAATAACTAATTCCATACTAAGTTTTCTGGCAATAAAATCTCTGGACCATACTTTGCAATAAAGCCAGTCACCAGCCAGGTCCATGAATCACCTTTAACCCCGCTTTCCATTACTCCACATCAAAAACGAAAGAGGAGTCACAGATGAGGTAAGGCAAGTCATATAATTTAGTTACTGATGCAGAGGGAACAGTGCATGGGTATGGGAAATTGTTTGTACTGGATTGTATTGGAGTTTAATGCCATTTTAACAGCTTAGGTCATATCATGGCTGTCAGCGACGCGCTTATGTGTTTCCTGGTTTTCTCACACCAGTACTGACACAACTTTCTTTCCAAAACCACTGACTACTTTTCTCACATGCATCAGAGGTGAGAGGCGAAAAATCGCCAGAAAGAAAGTTTGCCTCAACTGGGTATCGAACTCGCAACCACCAGGTCACAAGTCCGACACGCTAACCACTGAGCTACCCGGGCGGACAGGGTATGGGAAAACAGTGATCCTGTATAAAGCTGTGCAATCATTCTGTGATGACACCATACATGAAGATAGACCTGTTTCTAAACGCACTTCAATGCATAGAAATGTTCAGAACTTCAAAAATAATGTGTCAATTTGACAAGCTGATTCAATAACCAAGTTATTAAGTCACAATTGCTGGGGAAGTTCTTGGAATGCACACAACCCCTTCATCTTCTATTCAACAACCTAGCTCTCAACCTATTCATATACTTAATATTGTTTATTGGGGCAGTTTTAGACTTTTTTGCAGTGAATCAGAATCTCTTGTAAAACACTGGTGAATGCTATTTTTTGTCCTAAAGTGAAAAGAAACTGGGCTACTAAATTCAATAAAAAGATGAAATTTTGGAGTTTAACTTTTTACGACATGACAAAATTGGATTTGTTCCTGATAGGTAAGAAAACATTGTGAGAAAAGGAGAAAATGCTGGTTACCAGCATTTTCTCCTTTTCCCACAATTTTTTCAAAACACTAATTTTTCAGGGTCATTAAAACATGGGATTGTGTGGTAATGGGTTAATTCACTGGATGGCCATATGTCATCATACCTATTTGAATATGATCACACAGAATTGATGTGTGTTGATATTTGATCCTGTGATATTCCCACAAGCCTTTTCTAAAAATTAACCTTAAAAAATAGTAATAACAGGCTATCACAAAGAAAATTCCACAGAAAACTTTCTTTTACAGGTAAATACTTCTTTTTTTTTTTTACTTGTGAACTATTTGGGAAGGACTGACTTACTCTATACAGATTTTTTTTTCAAAGTTTGGCAATGAAATCATCTTCACCCCCTCTAACCCTTTTCCACATAATCCTGAGTATTAATGACCCTGAGGTAGGCAGCTTTTGAAAACATTGTAGGAAGAGGACAAAATGCTAGTAATCAGCATTTTCTCCTTTTCCCAGAGTGTTGTCTGCCCTCCTGATACAAATCCCATCAATTTAGTATCGTTTTATTTGTAGTCTTCAAATGTTTTAAATTTGGACTGGTCTAAAAAATTTTTGTATAGTAACGAAATAAGTTTAGCCCAACTTTATTATGAAAAACTTTCTTTTAAGCAAAAAATGTAGAATAATCTCAATGTTGGATACTAATGAACCTTTTTGAAGGAATTGCAAAGAAATATAGATTTCCATTACATGAGATAATGCAATGTTTCAATGATGAATTGATACATTAAATACCTACAGAAACGCAGAAAATAGTTATAATAATTTGATGATTACGTTGCAAAGTTAGTAAAAAAATTATATATTTTTTTTAAAATCAAATTGGACACAGAAATTGCATTATTTTCTTAACCCATTTTTTTTCCACAAGAGAACCATCAAGGTCCTGTAACACTCTAGTTAGCAATGGCAAAAGTCACTTCCCTTTTCTGATCAGAACTTGGGTTTACCACACAATCCCAACTACCCTGAGAAGGAATGCTTTGGAAAGCATTATGGGAAAAGGAGAAAATGCTGGTAACCAGCAATTTCTCCTTTTCCAATAATGTTTTCTACCCTTCCCAAACGAATTTCAATTTTTGGGTCAAATTCATTTTTCCATCTGCAAATGCTTTCAGTTTGGACCTAGGTCTAAAATTTTGTCGTTCTGTAACAAGTTAAGCAACTTTTGTGCCACTTGTCATTTAAGTTTTTAATCAAAATTTCACTTTATGAAGAAATTTCCATGGGAAAGTCGTTTATGTTATTGTCGATGGATAGACTGATACATGATGAGCGATCATACAGTTCATTATGAACACTGGATCATGAAAAGGAATATTAAAATGAAAAAAGCTCTACTGGGATGCCCCTGCTGTGACAAGTAGACAAGTCAGTCACAGTGAGCAATCATTTCATATGTCCAGATGTATTGTCACATAATTGTCTCTTCACTTAAGGTATGATACATGTATATGAGCCATGGTCTGTGAAAAGGGGGCTTAATGCATCTGTGAAAAGTTCCGACCCATGTCAGCCTACACAGCCTGACCTGGGCCGAAACTTTTCACTACTGGTCAATTTTTATGTGTCAAAAGACTATTCTACCTCATGATTCAGTTGTTTGTTGAAAAAAGTGCCTGCTTGGGATCCATAATTATTTGATGTCTTGCTCGCTATCATCCACAACCGAGATGCATTAAGCCCCCTTTTGCCAGAGTATGACTCATATAAACTTGATCCTCATTACTTCAACCCCATACAAGAAAGAGAAGTCGAAAATGTTCCCATGGGGTAATGGTATGGTGAACTCCATTTATAATGGTACAGGATGTAAAGATGTACTGCTTTATATGAAACTAATCTGACATCCCTTCTATATTTCATTGTAAATAAAATAGTTTTTAACATTAACGTTAGTTAATGATATTTCTGGTATGACAATGTCATTTTGTCGTGGTGTCAAACTTAATCAAAATGGCAATAATTAGCACCGTCTTATCATTTTATGGAGGTGTCAAGACCAAGCAATGACAATTGTGACAAATAAATTGAGACGGTTGACAACCCATGAATGACCTTCCACCCCCTCTTAATCATCTCATTTAATATGTCAGGACACAGTGTTGTCGTATATATAAAAAATCAAGCGAGGTTTGGAGAATTGATGACTGTCCAGCAGCCTTGGTGAGACCATTATCAATTCTCACTATCGACATTTTCGATATACGACAACACATGTATCTATATTATTTATTTTTAAAGATACATCTATACTCGTTTTCAGCCAGTTTCAACCTATTCATCTTTACTTTATGAATCTACCATAATTCTTAGATCTTCATGCCAAATGTTGCCCCTGATGGCTGCAAGGTTACAGATTACAACAGATAGAAAATGCGGAAATGCATTTTTTTTTTTTGCAGTCTTCAAAGGAAATCACTGTTGTTGTGGTTCCCAGTTTTATAAATGAGGACAAACCCTTGAATTTTTCTATCCCTTACACCATACTTCTTGGTAATTTATCAATATTTAAACAGCTGATCAAATTCTGAGCCATTCTACACTCTTTCAAGTTTAACAGTGTTTTTCTCTCTGGTTGTAAGGATGCATCTTTAAACGTCTAATTTGTTAGTGTTTATGTTTTCATTCATAGATTAGTATATCGACAAAATGTTAACATGAGGCCATTTTTTAGGTCAAAAGTAGTTTGGGCTCTATGCGCTATTCTATAAATATCTTCGGTATATCAAAAACAAATATCACATTACGTTATTGAATGGATATACTATTAGTTGAAGGATAAATGCTTTTATACCAACAACTCGACACAAAGAACATATTTGATGCTCATATTTCAGTTTTCCAGTTTGCAAACCACAAACAATTCTATATTTGTCCTTGCTTTTCATTCATAAGAAATTATAATGAGCCATGAATGTACTGTTTCAGGGAAACCACAATCACAAATGTAAGACATTGAATCACAAAACAAAATCATTCAACACTGAAAGGCTGGTTTCTTATTGCAGTATCAACAAGATTAAGATGCTTACAATTATTGCCTTCAAAATATCAACCTATTCACAGAGATGTGTACTTCTACTCTCTGAACTTCCCTCTTTGATACTTTTGAATGTGACAGCATAAATATTATCAAAAACATCTTTTTTGACACATATTTTAAGGATGAAGTTAAAGAAGACATCTGATCATTAGCAAGGGTTGTCTTTTTTCACCTGATTTTGGTAAATCTTTAAAATGACCATTGCTCTAAGGAGTTCACCATATAAGCTTGACCGTGTTACCCGTAACCCTTTCCCACACAACAGGGCCATGATGGCCTTTATAAGGCCCATGATGAGCCTGATTAGGCCCATGATTGCCCTAATTAGGCCCACGAAGGCCCTGATTTGCTCATCTGAGCCTATATACCTTTGTGAACACAATATAAAGCATGATCAATGTTTTTCTCTGATATGACATTATGAGCTAGTTTTTAACAGACTTACCAATTTTCAACATTGTTTATGATATCAGGACAAGTATTCTGACCCAGTCTGATGAGCATCAGAGTGGACTGTGATCTATAGAGATTCATCTCAGTGACCTACTTTTAGACCCTCTACAACAAATCTTAGAAATCATCTGAGATAAAATCAAAACAAGCTTCCTGACCAACTTTGTAAAGCATTGGAGTGAAAATGTAACCTCTAGAGTGAACACAATGTTTTTCAAAGATCTGTCCCAATGACCTACTTTTTGATCCGACATGACCTTTTTTTTAGTCTTAGGTGCAATATCATATGGACAAAGTTTCATGAGTTTTGGACTGAAATCAAGGTTTTTCAAAGATTTGACCTTGTCACCTATGTCTTGACCCGAGGTGTCCCGTTCTTGAACAAGTGTGAAATATCAAGCCAAAAATTATGTCCAACTTTCATGAAAATTGAACTGTAAATGTTTTTTTGCAAGCCTTAACCCAGTGACGTACTTTTTGATCTGACTTGATCCGATTCTTGACACACTAAAGATATTATATAGAAAAAAATTGTGTTCAACTTTCATGAGTTACAAGCTGAAAATGTGGCCTCAAGAGCATAGACAAGTTTTACTAAGATTTGACCCAGTGATCTACATTTTGACCCAACATGACCCATAAACTTTCAAATGGTCAGAGGTGTCATCAAGATAAACATTCTTACCAATATCTAAGACAGTGAATGTGGCCTCTAGACAGTATTCAAGGTTTTTCAAAAGTTTTGACCAGGTGACCTACTTTTTGACCTGACATTACCCATTTCTATGTCTAAGAGGGACATTCTGACCATTTCATTTTCTATAGTGTGTACATAAAGTTTCTCAAAGATCTGACCTGACAGAACCTAATTTCAAACTTGACTAAAATATTCTCAAGATAAACATTTTGACCCAGTTTTAAGAGTATTGGACTGAAAATGTTGGCTGTAGAACCTATACAAAATTAAAGTTGACGATACATGACAGACACAGCATGATCACAAAAGCTCACCTTGAGCACATCGTGCCAAGGTGTGATGATAACTTTTTTTTTCCTACCCTGATTGTTTTGTTTGTATGGTGTTAAATGTCATTTTCAACATTACTTAAATATCTCAGTGGCCAGTGCACCTATCCATGCTGTCGTGGAGTTTCTTTTACCAGTACCTTGCACAGTATTCTTCCCAAGCCACTGGCTGCTATCCCACATAACCATTTTTGAAATAATGATCAGCATTTCATTCTGGAGGAAGACATTTGCAAAAGTCCAGGGTACACAGCATTTTCTGTTTTCCTTTTATCTTAAAAGATTAAACCAATCATTGGAATCAAGTTTTGTCATCTGCAAATTCTTTCAGTTTGGCAGAACCTTTCACACTTTCCCACACAATCCTGAATTTTAACGACCACGAGAAAGAAAGCTTGTGAAAACATTGTGAGAAAAGCAGAAAATGCTGGTATCAAGTATTTTCTCCCTTTCCCACAATGTTTTCTACCCATTCAAGAACAATACTATAATTTGAAAACCATTTGAATTGTTGTCTGTAAATTCCTTCAAAATGGACAAGTCTAAAATTTTGCTTTTTGGTAAAGGGTCAATTATTCCTTTGGGAAAGGGTTTAAGTGCCTGCCTAATATGCAGTGGAACTTAAAATCAATAAAAGGAACTGACTTCCATTAGGCTGCATGTACCAGAATACCTAACAAAATCAGACAGTGTATATCATAGATCAGACTGCATGTTCAGTAGTCTGTTCTTGATCTAAACTCTGAAACGGTAGCTTGAAGCTGTACTTGACTCTCGAAGGGGTAACAGCCTTGGTTTTCAGCAGAGATCTATACAAATAGAAGTTGGGGAAGATTTCAGTCTAAACTTACCAAAGTGCTCACCACCTGAAAATCTGTACAAATGACTAACCTAAGGATCTTATTGATACCCTAATTCTCAAAGTCACAGTGATGGTCCTGGTCCCTCCTAGTGAAGAGTAATATGTATACCTGGAGAAACCAGAAGGTATTTTTTCCCTTAAATGAGGGTTTACAGTCCCATGCACCCAATGTTGTCCAGGTTTTGTCCCAGTTCAGAAGTCGGATTGCATGTAATGACCAAAGACCTTCCAGGCTAAGCCCTGGTTTGGGACAGAGTACCCTAGGTTGGCCGCAAGTGATGTGCCAAAGATTTCCTGTATTGTTCCCTCTTACCACATTTGTGCATGGTCAGGCCGTTGACATGCTGGCATGAGCAGGTGAGCAAAACAAAGTGTGTCCATAAAGGTGAATTATGTGCTTGATCACCAGGATTCATCACGTCTTGGTCCCAATAGAATGCTATTTCCTATAGAAAGGGCTACAGTGCTTACCATAAAAAGAAAATGACAATTAAATCAAGAAAACCATAACATGCTGCATCGCTCACAAAAGTAAGGTAAAGCTAAAATTATACACGCAACTGGCAAAAGATGAATCTCCTACCATGTTACTATTTCTATACTTGTCATAATAGGAGGGCCATTAGCCCTTAACCGCTCATCTGGGTAAAGTCGTCTAGGATTGATAAAGCTGGAGAGATCCCAGTTGTGATGATGTAAAATACATGAATGTTAGTGACCTACTTTTTGACTGACATGGCCTATTTTTGCAATTGTCAGAGATATAATCAAAACAAACAGTCTGACCATCTTTCATGAGTATCAGATTGAAAATGGGGCCTCTATCATGCACACAAGGTTTTTCTTAGATTCGTCTCTGTGACCTACTTTTTGACCGGACAAGATCCAATTTCAATACTGTCTGATATGTCATCCAGACAAACAGTCTTACCAATTTTTATGACTGAAAATGTTGTCTCTTGTAGTCAGCACAAGGTTTTTCTCAGACATGTCCCAGTGACCTATATTTTGATGTGATGTGACTAAAATTTTGACTGTAAGACTGTTACTAGATATCAGAACAAAACATTCTGGCCAAGTTTCATGAGTATCAGACTGAAAATATGAACAATACGGTGCACACAAGGTTTTTCTAAGATCTGACACAATGACCTAATTTTTACCCAAAGAGACCCAATTTCAACTTTGTCCAAGGTATCATCTTCACAAATATTCTGTCCATTTTTTATGATTATCCGACCAAAAAAGTGGCCCCCTAGCATGCACTAAAGTTTTTTCTAGGATTTGACCCAGTAACCTACTTTTTGGCTCCACATGACCCAATTTCAAAATTGTCCAAGATATCATCAAGACAAACATTCTTACAAACTTGCATGCGTACTGGACTAAAAATGTGGCCTCTATCTAGAGTGTGTGCCAAGGTTTTTCTATGATTTTGCCCAGTGACCTACATTTTGAGCATATGTCACCCAATTTTAAACTGGTCCAAGTTATCATCAAGACAAACTTTCTGACTAAATCTTCTGAGTATTGGACTGAAATGTGGCCTCTAGAGTACATACAAGGCTTTGCTAAGATCTGGAGGTGTTTCCTACTTTTTGACCTGACATGACCCATTTTCAAAACTGTCTGAGATATCATCAAGACAAAATATATCGACCAAATTTCATGAGGATCAGACTGAAAATGTGGCCTCTTGAGCGCATACAATGTTTTTTTCTACGATTTGGCCCAGTGACCTACTTTATCCAACTTGACCCAATTTCAGGCTTGTCCAAGATTTTATCAAGACAAACATAATGGTCAAGTTTCATGAGTATTGGACTGAAAATGTGTCCTTTAGAGTGCACATAAGGTAATTGTTAAAGACCGCACAACTGACGATGGACACAGCAAAATCACAAAAGCTCACCCTCAGCACTTCATGCTCAGGTGAGCTAAGAACAAATGAAACACACTCTGGCAGAAGGGGATTTAATGCATCTCTGTGATAAATCATATCAAGCAAATCACCACATAATTAAGGACCTGTAAAATCAATTTTGTCATACAACAGGCTGAATTATTAGATAGATATGGTTCATGGACATACAAAAAATTGACAATAGCAAAAGATTTTAACTCATGTCACCCTGTGGGATCTGCCTAGGCTGACATTGGACCATACTTTTCTTAGATGCATTAAACCCCCTTTTCTTAGAGCATTACTCCAATAGGTTTGCCTTAAATTAACATTCTGCATAATCTGAATTTCAAGACCTGTCACCATGTGAAGTTTCCTACATATGGTCCACAGAATGAAAATGTTGCAGATTCCACATTGTCTGCTTTTAGTAACAGAGACTTTGATATTTACCTCAGGCATACAATGAAGGGATGTATATGTCATTTGCATATCAAGACCTAACATACAGTATGTGAAGTTAACAAAGCTCATAGACTGTTGAAGTGATTGTAAACATTTTTTCCAAGACCTTGACCTTTGCTTTTGACACAGAATCACATTTCGTACATAAACTATACATCAACACATTTCACACTGGTTACATTCATTATTCAAGCTGATTAAAGAATGATTCTTTAGAGTATTGTTGATTCTGTAGCTCTTTCTATATTTAGTAATGGTGAACTTGACCCTGATCTTCAGCCACAGAAATGATCATATGATTGTTAATATCGGATATAAACCCTCTCCACCACATAAGATCTGACAAAATGAGTTTGATGTAAAATTTTGATTTTGTTCTAAATATGTGAACGCCCCCATCCCCTGGTCATACTTGACCCAAGACGGTAAAATTAGAACAACTTTGATCAGGAAACATCCTATCATGCTGCACATTAAATGCAAAAACTCTTGGTCTTTGGAATTCAGACAAGAAGATCTTTAAACTTCTCTGATTATGTGTAACAATATAACTTCTATAAAACATGTCACTCTGAGGGTGAGGCTATTTTTAACAACAGGGTCAACAATTTGAACATGGAAAAAAGATATCCCATGAATTAACTACACAAAATATCAACCATCTCTAGCCTTTGGGGTTCAGACAAAAAGATCTCTTACGGTTTCCTTATATCATTCTGTGTATAACCTGTTAACTCCCGGCTGTAGCCATTTTTGACCATTGGAACACAATCTGAACAACTTTGATAAAGGGCCATCCTATGATGCTACATCAACATTCTAGACCTTTCATTTCAAGACAAGAAGATCTTCCAAGTTTCTAAAATAACAAGTGTAAAAAGCATAAAAGCCCCATATTGCAACCTCTCCTAAATTGGCCAAAGGCCAACTTACAGTAATTATATGGACACCCTCTGTAGTAGCCTTGTTATTAATTATCTGTGCCAAGTTTTATTATTGTAACCATCTTCATGACTGGGAGATTTTTATGGGTTTTTTTTACTTTCTTTTTACACTTGTGGCCATATTGGTCAGGTGACCCAAATTGTTTGAGCATGTTTTGTTTCCCTTGTCGTAAGTGGTTTACACATGAAATTAATTTGACAAGATAGTTTTTGATGAGAAGTCATTGTTGTAATTGTGGACTAACAGATGGACAGACAGGTGCCGGACTGCATGCTAGATCACAAAAGCTCCCTTTGAGCACTTTGTGCTCGTGTGAGCTAATCAATAAAAGACAGATACATGCACTGCGATTTCGGGTGGACAAAAGCACCATGACCAAAAGCCCCATGTTATCTGATAAAGTGATATATTATGAGGAATGACTTTATATCCTAATACTTGCAGACTCATTTTGGTTGGAATGATTGGTTTCATGTTCTAGCAAATTAAGAAAAATATTTTGGTATATGAGTTGATAAATGATTTCTTGTAATTTCCTTTCTTATCAAGAGACCTGAGAGATGATTGTTGTTTAAAATATATATGTGAACACATTAGATGAGCAATGGCTTTTGACCTACAATATTTAACCCTTAAGCCGCAAAGCGACGCTGGGGACGCTTTGGCGGACAATGTAGATCAAGGTCAGAATGTACAAAACATGCAGTCTGATCTTTGATCTACACTTTCCAATATGTTATTTTCTTTCCAGTGAAATAAACTTTGAAATCGCGATATTTGGGATTTTACTAATGGGTGGAAATTTTCATTTCATTTATTTGCAGTTTAAGGGTTAAGAATAGATGATGTGAATGGTAATGGATAAATACAAGCAGAAGCATTTAAACTTTCATCATACAATCCTAAGTTTTAACAACCCTGATAAAGAAAACCTTTGAAAACACTGTAAGAAAAGAAGATAATGCTGGTTACCAGCATTTTCTGCTTTACCCACGATGTTTTCCATTCCACGCTTTCCTCATCCAAAAAGCAATAACATCTGCCACATATAATCACATATAAATTGTCGTCTGCAAAAGCTTTTGACTTGGACAACTCCAAATTTCTGTTGTTTGGGAAAGAGTGAATGCGCAGTAACTGCTTTTTACAATGTTTTCATAGAAAATTGATAATACAGCATTGTATTGGTTTTTACTTTTTAGTGTCTATAGGTCTCAAATTTCATAAACTTACAGTAAAAGCCAAAGAAAGTCTGAAGATACACATAATGATATTATAATATCATTGGTCTTTTTTCCATTTTTCTGTTTGAGGTATGGGGCTTTTGTCCATACCCTGTGAATTTAAGGCTGCTCTCACCAGAATACCTCACAAAATATTAGTTACTAGCTGTGAAAAGGAAGTTGGCATATAAAATGCTGTTGAGGGGAAAATGGTCCAATGTAGGGCTGAAACGAGTACAAGTATTTTGTACACAGTCATATGACAAAAACCTGCAAGTACCCAGGACTTGTACCCACAACTGTACACAAGATTATATTGCTTCACAAAATTTGGGTGTCTGCTTCTTTTGGAAAAAATTAAAGCAGATATTTCAAAGCAACATTGAGTGATGTTTAGGAACATTTCATTTACTTCCTAATAAACAAGAGGCAAAATGCAGCTTATGTGCGATTGAGCTGAGCAAGATTGTCAGCACTGTCAGTATGGAAAGGTGTGATGTTCAAGCATCCATATAAAATGTTAACCTAGGAGCGAAACAAGGAGACTTTAAAGGGATATTGAACTATTTTTGCAATTTCACCGAACAGAATTGTTCAGGCATGTATTAACAATTTACAGAAATTTGTACAAAATATCCTAGGTCTCTTAACCCTTTACTTAACAAATTCCAGTTTTAATGAACCAGAGGAAGAAGCCTTTCGAAAACAATTTGGGAAAAAGAGAAAATGCTGGCAATATGTGTTCCTTCTTTCCCAAAACTGTTTTCTACTCTTTAACTTTTTACCACCTTAGAAAGAAGCCTTTTGAAAACATGAGGAAGGAGAAAATGCTGGTAACCAGCATTTTCTCCTTTTCCCACAATGTTTTCTACCCTTCCCAACACAAATTTGAATTTTTCAGTCACATTTATTTGTCATCTGCAACTGCTTTCAATTTGGATTAGTCTAAAATTTTGAGGTCTGGTAAAGAATTAAAAGATAAACCTTATTCTTTGAGGCATACCTAATTTGTCACCTGCAAATGGTTTCACTTTCAGATTCTAAAATTTTCATTTGGTAAAGAATTAAACTAAATCTAGTGTGATTTACCTGACTGAAGATTAAGAAGATACACAATACATTGGACCAAACCTTCAACAACTTGATAGATGAGGTCATAATGAGAGTAAAACTGAAAAACTACTTTTAGCATCACTATAGAAAATGCTTATAGCTTTAACTCTTTACCAAACGACATTTTAGACTGGTCCAAATTGGAAGCATTTGCAGACGACAATTTAAATGTGGCTAAATTGACGTTGTTTTTCTTTGAAAGAGTAGAAAACGTGGGAAAAGGAGAAAATGCAGGTTACCAGCATTTTCTCCTTTTCCCACAGTGTTTTCAAAAGCTTTCTTTCTCAGGGTCGTTCAAAGTTGGGATTGTGTGGTAAAGAGTTAAACAAATTTTTTGCCTACAGAAGACCTAGTGGACCCTGGTTTACTAACCAGTACCTCACACACTTCCTCTACAAAACCAACAATTTCTGACATAAAATCACTATAAATCAAAAGTTCAAGCATCTTTTACAGCTATAAATACTTTTGCAGCCAATGCAGATCAAGATCAGACTGCACTAGATGTGCAGTCTGATCTTTGATCTACACTGTCTGCTAAGCTGAGAATTTCTGGACAAAAAGAGCCATGCGATCCCAATGATATGATCTAATCTCTTCACTAAAAAAGAATGTCGGGTTTATTCGGCACTCTAAGCGTTGGTGAATTTGTACCATTGTACTGTACTGACAATTTTGTACCTTACCAATAAATACATTTGAAACTAAATATAAAAAAAAAAATCTTGGAAGGACAAAGTTTTGCCTATGTGCATTACGATAAGACATTTTTCAAAATCAGTGTGACAATGTCAATTAATCTGTCCCTTGCCAGACTATGCAGCGATATCAGAAAATGTCAATTTTTTCAAATGAGGATGACAACAGGGCTATGAGAATACTTGGGTGTTTTGACAACAGCCCAGTTGAAATGTTGGAAAAAAGTCCTTTCTTTTCCCACAATGTTTTCTACCAGCTGAGGAATCCCATTACTTAACCCACCCAAATTTAATTTGTAAACTGAAAACTTTAACTCTGTTAACTCTTTACCACAAAATGACAAGTTTTAATGGGAAATATAGTGGCCTTGTTTTTGGAAAACTGCCCAAAGTACATGTATATTAATAGACAAAATTTGTTAATTACATTTATACGCTTGTTTTTGAAGGACAATGAAAAGAAAATTGTTACAGAAAAAAATAAAATAGAATTTAAATTTTCTTTAATCTTTCACCCATGTCTCCCCAGCAAAACAGAGGTATGATAAATGTGTAATTTTAAGTTTTGTATAACCTTTAAAATTACATTACTTGTAGCAAAGAATGACGTTCTATCGACACATATAATTATACTTGTAATTACTTTAATTCATTGTTAAATATTTTATTCCAGGGCAAACCCATGTCGCTTAATGTAATGTCATGTATTATGGGCCGGTGGCCTAATTTACAAATAAACTTTCTGAGTTACGAGTTCTAAAAGCAACTTGTATTTCGAGTTCAACGAAAGTGTTTGTGGCTGGATTTTAACATACCTGGTTGCATAAATTCAAAAATCTGAACTGAATGACATTTGAGCAAAGAATGATGTTACCCCTTACTTCAAATTTATCTCCTAACCCCACCCACTCCAGGCATTATCACCTGGATGGACCAGAATATTTGCAATTCAATACCAACATGACCAGTATCATGAGTATGTCTACTGTAAAATTAACCCTTAGGCTGCTAAGCATGACTCATTGACCTTTTGCAGACAGTGTAGATCAAGATCAGACTGCACAGAACATGCAATCTGATCTTAGATCTACCCTGTCCAATAACAAGATATCTCTCCTCCATAATACTTATGAAATAGGAAAATTTGGGTTTATACTATCATTTTGAAAGTGTCATTTCTTTTTTTTAGCAAGATAAGGATTATGAGCAATTATACCCATTATTTATAAAACTATCACATGAAAGAAATTGGGCATGAATTGTATATTTAGAGAAATAAAAGTTTAGAGTACACATTTATCATGTTTTACTTGCTCTTTTTCACTTTACCAGATGACAAAATTTTAGCCTTACCCAAATTAAAAGCATTTGCAAACAAAAATATCAATGTGGCTCAAGTGGTGCAATTCCTTGGATAGGGTAGAAAACATTGTGGGAAAAGGAGAAAGTGCTGGTTACCAGCATTTTCTCCTTTTCCCACTATGTTTTCAAAAGATTTCTTTCCCTGGGTCATTCATTGCTTGCTATGTTCAGGTGATTGCTCTTGTTTTTGTTGTTCCATTTGAGCCATGCTCTGTGAAAAGGGGTTTTAATGCATTTGCAAAAAGTATGACCCATGTAAACCTGTGCAGTCGAAACTTTTCACTATTTATAAATTTTCCACATTTCCAAGGACCATTCTATCTCATGATTCAGACGGTTGTTAGACAAAAATGGATCTTATGGATATATAATTATGTGATGAATAGCTTGATACTATGCATCAGAGATGCATTAAACCCCATTTTCCCAGAGTATGGCTCATTTACTGAAGCTCATGTTCAGAGGACTAATTGGATAAAAATCTGCAAAAACAGCCGGCTGTCCAATCAGCTGTTTGATCAACAATGCTAACTAGTATGAGGTACTTACAATACCAATCTGGGATGGTACTACTGCATGATTGTTTTCAAAATGTGAAGCTTGATTACCTTAGGTATGGTAACTCTCACCTCAATATATGCATCTCTGTAGTCAAATCATACATCTGCAAAGAAAAAATAAATCCAAGTAATCAGCAATACAAATATATATATGCTCTGGCAAAAGGGGGCTTACTGCATTCCCGTAATGCCAATCTCCGAGCAGAGTTGTCGTTCGTTACCTCACATACATCTCTGCGATGGGCTAAATGACAAGAATCTTGTCAAACCGAGGAAAACATGTTTTGTTACTGTTTAACTGTTTCATGTGTAACATGATAAAGTAGACAAAGCAAATATGATTCCAGATGCATTATAGGTGCATTTAAATTGATGAATTTACCTGTATACAATGGAACTATTTTTTCGAGTTTCTTCACTGATCAGATTCCTGCGCCAATTGTAAACCGAATGGCTGTGCCCACGAATGAAGACAAGTTAAACAAAATTATACAGTCCTGTGACAGTTTCGACAAACCGATGGATCTAAGTTTGTAACATCAAAGAAGAGATTGTCGTCCTTTAAAACACATTTTAGCTTTTCAGAAAACCCCTCTTTTCCACATTTTCTCCCACTAAGTTTGATTGGCCATATGCTGTTTGAACAGCAAACAAAACAATCGATACATCTTTCTTTCACCGGCATTTGTGTCGCCATTTGGGGTTATGGTCATGTGAAGGAAAATCTCGCGAGAGGACGGACTACTTTCTGAGCCCACTACAGAGGTGAATGTGAATGAACCGGAGTGCAAGAGAGTGCCGTAATGCATGATACCAAGCAAGTCATCACATGATCATGGATCCATGAAGTCAATATGTCTAACAACCCACTGTATAATGAGGCAGAATGGTCCTTTGACATATAAAAAATTAATCAATAGTTAGAAAAATTTTCGGCCCAGGTCAGCCTGCACAGACTGTGCAAGCTGACTTGGGTCGATACTTTTTCCCAGATGTGTTAAGCCCCCTTTTCAAAGAGACCAAAAGTTTGAATCAGCTTTGCACCTCTTTACACACACAAGAAGACCAGGGTTGGTATTCACCAACTATTCTTAAGAAAGTTCTTGGTCTTGTTCTCCAATATTTTCTGCATTTGAAAGTAACACACCTTCTGATTGGCTAAACCATTTGGTTTAGCCACAAATGGTTTAGCCAATCAGAAGTCGTGTTACCTTCAAATTTGGAAAATTCTGCAGAGTAAGCCTAAGAACGTTCTTAAGAATGGTTGGTGAATATGGACTCACATCCAAACACACAGAAATAGACTGTTGTAATCTTCCTTTTATTTCATACCTTCCGTCAAAACCGTTTATGCAAAAAGCAGGTGACAAATAACAGACAATGATTGTATTCATGGATCAACTAAAATGCGATTTTTGTGCTTCCCAAGTAATGGCAGCACATTTTTGACTGAAAGAGCCAAACATGAATACACAAAGTAGTCCATGAGCACAATAAAGCTCTACACAGAGTACATGCATGATAGGGAAAAGCTATAGAGAGTTAGAGAGTACATCTCTGATATGGAAAACCTTTTCTTGGCTGTTGTATATGTGTTTGAGATTATGTTCATATTTTATTCAGATCATTTATAGGTATAAAATAACTAGAGGAGGGGGGGGGGGGGGGGGGGGGTTTGGTGAAAGATCGAGATTTATTTCAAATATTTTCACAAGTGGTACAGCCACAAGTGAAAATGTTACCTTATAATGTCCACAAGAATGGTGCTGCCACAACTGAAAATATTACCATATGATGTTCACCAGATGAAATAAACTTCAAACTTTCAAAAAAATTCTATCAATTTCATGCTTCTTGGGACTTGCGAAGTACAGGGGAGCTCTCAGTATTTCCGTACCAGTGAGTTAATCAATCGGTAAACTCATTGGCCCAAACAATGAAATTATCAAACCATAATCCACCATTACTTTCCTATAAATTACAGAATTGATTGATTGATTGAATAGTGCTTTATGCGCTTTCAACATTATTTCAGTAACATCACAGTGACAGCTCACATATTTATGTATTTCCCGGGTTTCACTAGTACTGGACTAGGGCTCTGAAGTGTCTTGCCAAAGGACACTCCCACAAAAAACCTAGTGGAATCAGCAAGGCTCCAACCCAGGGCCTCCAGGTAGCAAGTCTTTCTCTTTATCACCGAGCCACTCAGGACCCCTAATGCTCTAAAGAAAAGCATGAAATAAATATAAATGTCGAACACAAAGACACAGGGTAAGTGGGTAAAATTCAGGGTAAGATAGAAACATGGATATTTTGGGCCCTAAATATCAACAAAAAACTTACAACAATCATCAGTCTGCATACAGAAGCAGAATGTAGACTATAATTTGGCTGGTGGCACCTTTTCCTTAATATTTGCACAGAGTTCCATTATGAATTGTGGATTAGTGTCGTTTCTCAAAACCATCAATCTGAAAGAACAACAAATATCTAAAACTTTGTTTTTTGAGTACTGGAAAGTGGGGTTATTAACCCTTTACCACACAATCCCTACTTTTAACGACCCTGATGAAGAGGCCTTTTGAAAACATTGTAGGAAAAGGAGAAAATGCTGGTAACCAGCATTTTCTCCTTTTCCCACAATGTTTTTTCTACCATATCCAAGACAAATTCCATTATCTGAGTTGCATTTAAATTGTTGTCTGCAAAATTTAATGCTTTCAATTTGGATCCATCTACATTTTTCTCCTATGGTAAAGGGTTTACCCCATATGAAACAATCTCCAATTTTTAATGACCCTGAGGAAGAAGGCTTTTGAAACATTGTGGAAAACAGATAAAATGCATGTAACGAGCATTTTCTCCTTTTCCCACAATGTTTTCTACACTTTTTAAGTTTTTACTAAATGACAATGTCACTCAGATCTTGTCAAAATAGAAAGTGATTGTAGATGTCAACAACAAATAAAATGTTACTCAATACATGAAAGTTGACTTTTAAAGAGCAGAAAACATGGGAAAAGAAGAAAATGCTGGTTATCAGCATTTTCTTCTTTTCCTGCTATGTTTTCAAATGCCTTCTTCTTCAGGGTTGTTAAAACTTGAGACTGTGTGGTAGAGGGTTAAAGACAGAAAAATGGACCCACACACTGAACAGTCAATCCAAGTGTTGGTCACTGGCGGGAAAATGAATTTCAAAACCAGGTAAAATATAAACAATATTATAGATAGCATGACCTGGCAACTTTTGACCCAATTTCTTAAATTCATTTTTTTGCTAGCGACTTCACACTCCAACCGACTGTACAATAACTGATTGCTATCTTCACAATATTTTCCATACTTTTAAATGTTATACAATTTAAATTCAAATATGCATTTTAACACCCACATTGTTTTTTGGCAGCTATTGGACCTTTAAATTGAAATGCTTTTTACCACCACTGTTTAACTTTGGCTGCCACTGTGCCTTCAACATACTGTCATAACTAAAAATATATTTCCACTGGGAATAAGAGTATAAATAGAGGATATTTGTTTTTTTCGGTGAAAGATCGAAATTTATTTCATCTCGTGAACATCTTTGGTAATATCTTCACAAGTGGCTACGCCACTTGTGAAAATATTACCAATGATGTTCAGGAGATGAAATAAATTTCGATCTTTCACCGAAAAAAAAAAAACAAATATTCTATTTATTTCATGCTTCTAACGCCTTTTTTTGTTGAGACTTCCATAAAAATCAGTACAAACTTCCCGTGGTCGGTATTCTCAATGGTCATACCCGTGTAATATTGAAAAATATTTTCACCGCTATTTCTCGATATCCTACCAGAAAGCATGAAATAAATAGATATACCACACTTAACTCTTTATCAAACAAAAATATTGTAGACTTGTCCAAATAAGTTTGGTTTGTATTAAGATTTTAACGCCTTTTTAACAGCTTAGGTCATATTATGGCTGTCAGTGCACCTATGCCTTTGTTTCCTGATTTTCTCACACCAGCACTGAAACAACTTTCAATCCAAGTCACTGACTACTTTTCTCACATGCATCAGAGGTGAGAGGCCAAAAATTGCCGGTAAGAAAATTTGCCTCAACCCTGTACTGAACCAGCAACTGTCAGGTCATGAGCCAGATACACTAACCACTGAGCTACTCAGCCTGGCTTGTCCATTTGAAGAGAGAAAATAAATGCAACACAAACATTCAAACTTGTCTGTAGAAGGGTATAAAACATTGTGGGAAAAGGAGAAAATGCTGGTTACCAGCATTTTCTCCTTTACCCGTGAGCCTACTCTCTCAGGTTCGTTTTAAGTCCAGTTTGTGTGGTAAAGGGTTAAGGAGTTATGAAGGTCCGTGGTACACCTAGTGTCAGCTAACAAATGGATATTTGGTGAGGGGGAGGGCAGCTACGAAATGACAAAAATTACTTACAAAAGCAATTACTCCATGACCAGAAATATAATAAACAAGTTATGTATTTCTTGGCTGATAGAATCTCTTCCAGAATATCCGCATGGAGGTCCATAACCGATTGTATGTTCCTTAAAAACCAACAATCTGTAAGAAAATAAAAAAATAAAAACCCCTGTTTTTTAACCCTCGTACACAGTGCTGTATATAATACATGAAACGGACATTCTCTGGCAAAACTGAAAAAGCAGATATTGTTGCTTCAAGACTGTCTTTGTCAGGAGATCTGGCAAAGTAGCCCGAGGTGTAATCCAGTATCAGACTAAAATGTTTTTTGCAGTCTGATCTTGATCTACAAATGTCTGATATAAGCAATTCAGTCTGGGTTCAGAGCTAGAAGGGTTAAGACTAGAGATTGATTAATTGATTGAAAAGTATTTAACGCCACTTTCAACATTATTTCAGTCATATTACAGCAACAGCAACAGGTCACATATTAATATGTCCAGGGTTTCACTGTTCTATGCTTGGGCTCAGAAGTGTCATGCCCAAGGACACTCCCACATAAAACCCAGTACGTCCAGAAAGGCTTGAACCTGTGATCTCCAATTGCAAGCCCTACAATTTACCACTGAGTCATGCAGGACTCCTCACCCCCACCCTGGTTTATACTGAGATCCAGATAAGTTAATATATAAATGTAAATGCTTTACCTGATGGACTTTTACAAGGATTAGGGTCACAGGGCCCATGAACTTGAAAATTATTTTTAAAAATCCCCTTAACTCTTTACCAAACAAAACAATTTTAGAGAATGTGGATATGACAAAAACTTACAAAAATTTATCAGTCTGTGGACAGAAATGTCACAAGAATGTTCATTTTCTAGGCTGACAGCATCTTTTTCTGAATATCTGCATAAAGTACCATTATTGATTGTAAGCATTTCTTAAAAACCAACAGTCTGGAATTGGAAAGAAATAAAATGTCATTTAAAATAACAATAGCTGCCAAAAGTAAACAAAACAGGTGCTAAAATGCATTTAAATCATACCATTTAAAAGTACGGAAAATATTGTGGAGATCAAAATCTATTACTATAAGGTCGGTCCAAGTTTTAGTAGCTGGCAGTGAAATTAATTTCAAAACAAGGTTAAATGCTACCAAGTCACTCTTTCTTTTGTTTACTTTTGCCTGATTTTAAAAGTAAGGAAAATATTGTGGAGATCAAAATCTGTTATTGTACGTTCGGTCCAAGTTTTAATAGCTGGCAGTGAAATTAATTTCAAAATTAGGTTAAATGCTGCCAAGCCATTCTTTCTTTTGTTTACTTTTGCCTGATTTTGAAATTCATTTTTTCTGCCAGCGACTCACATTTGGACTGACCACACAATAACATATTGTCATCTTCACAATATTTTCCATACTTTTAAATGGTATAATTTAAATTTAAATGCATTTTAACACCTGTATTGTGTTTCTGGCTGGTATTGGGCCTTTAACCCTTTACCAGATGGCCAAATTTTAGACTAGTCCAAATTGAAAGCATTTGCAGACGACAAATCAAATGTGGCTAAAATGATGAAATTTTACTTTGAAAGGACAGAAAACATAGTGGGGAAAGGAGAAAATGCTGGTTTCCCCACTATGTTTTCAAGAGCCTTTTTTCCTCAGGGGCGTTAAAAGGCAGGATAGTGCAGTAAAGGGTTAAGCGGAACTTAAGCCTCCCTTTTCTTCAACCCTTGTGCATATAGTGCTGAGTAAATGAAATGGACATTTCACACAGACCTAAAGAATGTGGATATAGCAATGTCAATAGTGGATTTTTTTTGTTGTTGTTGTTTTTCAGGATATCTGGAAAAGTGGATAGTGTGGATTCAGGATCAGACTGTATGTTCTGTGCAGTCTGATCTTGATCTACAAAGTCCCACATAAGCAATCTGGAGTCAGTGCCACAAGTTGATTGATTGATTGATTGTATGGTGTTTAACGCCATTTTCAACATTATTTCAGTTATATTGCGGCGGCCAGTGCACCTATCCATGCTTTCCTGGAGCTTCTTTTACCAGTACTCCGCACAATATTCTTTCCAAGCCACTGGCTGCTTTCCCATATAACCATCGTCGAAACAATGATCAGCGGTGAGAGAGAAATGAATCCTGTTGCAATGACTATCATCAATCCTCAGAAAGAAATTGGCCAAGCCGGGGATCGAACCAGCGACCTCCTGTTCTCAAGTCCTGTACGCTACCGTCTGAGCTACTGGGGCTTGGCCCACACAATCCCGAGCCTTAACAACCCTGATAAAGAAGCTTTTTGAAAACATTGTAGGAAAAGGAGAAAATGCTGGTAACCGGCATTTTCTCCTTTTCCCACAATGTTTTCTAGACTATCCTTTAGAGAAAAATTCCATCATTTCAGCTACATTTAAGATGTCATCTGCAAATGCTTTCAATTTCGGCCAAGTCTACATTTTTGTGTTGTAAAATGCTCAATATAAATGTGTTACAAAGATTCATCTAACCCCCTTTTCTCAAGAAACCTTCTCAAATATTTTTAAAACTCTCCTGAACAAGCTTTTACATCTACCGGTATTTCCTTTTCAAAGATAACAACCATCACATCCTGAGTGACAATCAACAGTCTTTCTCTGAGATGCTAATTCAATGACAGTCAATGTGAAAAATTTTCTCCTGAAGATAAAAATGTTAACCCTTAGAGTGCTGAATAACACTAACAGATATTTTCAGTCTAGAAATACAACCGAAATAATCACAATTTTGAGGTCGCTCTTGTCTATAGTATTTCTGCACAGAGGACAGTGTAGACAATAGATCAGGCTGCAAGTTTTGTGCAACTACAGTTGTAAAAGGTGCTTCAAAGGTGAATATCACACAGAATGTCATAGTTTGTTTATTTGGTCCACTGTATTTAACACTACTTTCAACGTTACTAGAATTATATTGTGGGGCAGCTGTGCACCTATTCATGCTTTACTTCAGCTTCTTTCTTTTGAAATGCCTATGATTGGATGATGTCAAACCAATTTTTGTTCTGTCATGGGTTTTTGCGGGTTTTTTTTTTGCAGCGATTTTTTTTTTCATGCCTGTAAAGTGTTGGAGTAGTATTTCAGCATGATTTGACAAAGATCTGTCAATTAGGGTAGCATGTACCTTCAAAACCTGTCATTTACACTAGAAAAGTGGATTGATACCATTGATACATTTAACCCTTTCCCAAACAAGCCCTGGTTTTCACGTGTCTGCAGTACAAGTCTTTTGAAAACACTGTGGGAAAAGGAGAAATTGCTCATTACGAGCAATTTCTCCTTTTCCCACAGTGTTTTCTACCCTTTTTGAGAACTTCCTGCCATTTTTATTCAAATTTAAAATTGTCGTCTGCAAACTCTTTCAATTTGGACCAGTCGAAAATTTGTTGTTTGGGAAAGGGTTAAACAAATGACAACAGTTTGATTAGCAGTGATAAACAGTGACTTTAACACTTGATATCTATGGTACACGCCAGAATTTAGGTCTTCAAATATGTAAAGACCTTACTTGTTGCCACTACATTAGCCAATGCATACAGTTTGGAGAAATTTTTTCTAACTTGTCCCAACTGGCGCCACTGGTGATTGACAGCAGAAGCCCTGAAACCTGTGCATGCATACACGTTTCACTTCACTTTTTTGTGAGTGATTATTCAATAAAGTACATGCATCACGCACATATGTTCGTGAATTGGAACCCTGTACACAATCCAAAATTTTAACCACCCCAGGAAGAAGGCTTTTGAAATCATGGTAGGAAAAGGAGAAAATGCTGGTAATTGGCATTTTCTCCTTTTTCCACAGTGTTTTCTACCCTATCAAAGACAAATTCCATCATTTGAGCCACATTTAAATTGTCTTCTGCAAATACTTTCAGCATTGACAAGTCTACAATCTTATTGTTGACCACACAATCCCAAATTTTAATGACCCTCAGAAAAGGAGCCTTTAAAAAAACATTGCTGAAAAAAGAGAAAAATGCTGGTAACCAGTATTTTCTCCTTTTTCTACATTGTTTTCAATCCTATCAAGGACAGATTTCTTTCTTTGAACCACCTTCAATGTGTAGTCTGCAAATGCCCTCAACTTGTGCACGTCTACAATTTTGTCATTTGGTAAAGAATAACTGCCTAAACTATCAGGCCCAGCCACAGTGACAAAGCATCGGTGTCTTAAACTCTGTACCACACAATCACAGATTTAATGACCCCGAGAAGGCTTTGGAAAGCATTGTGGAAAGAGTAACATACTGGTTAACTAGCATTTTCTCCTTTTCCAACAACATTTTCCAATCTATGATACACAAAGTTTTAGTTACCCTACATTTAATTTGTTGTCTGCAAATGCTTTCAGTTTGGACAAGTCTAAAATTTTGTTGTTTGGTAAAGAGTTAAGCCATGTCAATAAATGACCGAGCTATCAGCCTCAGCCAGAGACATATCATCGGTAGGTAAAACTTAACCCTTAAAGCACTTTTAATGACTATAATTGCAGTTACCGCCAGTGTAGATCAAGATCAGACTGCAACAAATGTGCAGTCTGATCTTTGATCTACAGTCTGCTTTGCTGGGATATTCTGGACAACAGTAACCTTGATATTGCTCTTATTTATTCTCTTTTTTCTAGGATAGGAATGTCTGTTGGGTTTATTTGGCGCTCTAGGGGTCAAGGTCAGTTGAAAATAATGGATATTGGGGGTTGGGGCCTAAATAATGGCAAAGACTTACAAAATAATCTGTCTGTGGTCAGGAATATCATAATAATGTTGTCTATTTTTCGGCTTGTGGAACTTTTTTCTGAATATCAGCTTGAAGTTCCATTATTGATAGTAGATGTTTCTAAAAACCAAACATCTGAAAGAAAAATGTAAACACAGCAGTAAGCAGTAGAGTTGAAAATTAAACCTTTACCTTAACCCTTAAGCCGCTTACTGACTTTTTACAGCCAGTGTAGATTAAGATCAGACTGCACATTTGGTGCAGTCTGATCTTGGATCTACACTGTCCAATAAGGAGATATCTCCCCCCCCCCCCAAAAAAAAAAAAGCTTTGAAATGGCAGAATTTGGGGTTTTACTATCAGCTTGAAAGTTTCATTTAACTTATATAGCAGGATAAGGGTTTAAAAACAGAAAAATGTTAATTAACCCTTTACCACACAATCCCGACTTTTAACGACCCTAAGAAAGAAGCCTTTTGAAAACATTGTAGGCTGGTAACCAGCATTTTCTCCATTTCCCACCATGTTTTCTATCCTTCCTAAAACAAATTTCAATTTTTCAGTCACATTTATTTTGTCGTCTACAAATGCTTTCAATTTGGAGTAGTCTTAAATTTTGTCGTTTGGTAAAGAGTTAATGTAGATCTATTAGTGAAAGGACTGTGCCTTGGTCACTCAGTCACTAGTTTGCAAGACTTGAGAAAAGGGGTCATGGTGTGAATCTCCAGCCCAGCCAATTGTCTTCCAAGGATTAATGATAGCCATTGTGATAGGATTTATTCCTCTCCCACCACTGATCATCGTTTCAACAATGGTTTTGGAAAAGCAGCCAGTGGCTTGAGAAGCACATTATGCCAAATACTGGTAACAAAAACTCCAGGAAAGCATGGACATGTGGACTGGTCACCACAATAAAACTGAAATAATGTTGAAAACAGCATTAAAGACAATTATAATCAATCAATCAACTACAGTTGAAATCAAGTTGAGGAGATTTCTTTTTGTAACTTCCAGTTTTTATATAAAGGACCCTGTTAATGTTATATTATTGAGGCACCTTGAAAATAAAAAAAAAAAAAAAAATGTAAATAAGTAGCCTAGACCCAGACAATGGTGGCTTAAAAAGACGTCGCACGAGCTTGTTTTGATGGAGAAATACAGATTACAGTGAGGCGAAACTGATGGGCAGAATAGCTGTCGCGCTTTTACACTAGTAAAATTTCAAACGAAAGTCGAGGGCGGGAAATCCCATTTGAAACAATGAATAGGCTCGAACAGGGCTTCTAGAGGCAAACAAAATAAGATTAGTTACCTGGCTTATTACTAGACCATCAAATTCACATAAACAATCTGTAAAAGACAGTGAATGAATCACAAACATACCTCTTTGTTCCAAAGTCGCACAGGATTGCCTTTTCGTGAACCAACATTCGGCCTGAACGTTTGAGTAGTCATGTGATATGTTATGATCGATTTTGATTGGTTAAGTAAGGAATCAACAATTTTAAACAAAAAAAATTTTTAATAACATCAGATTTTATGTAAAATAGTTTACCTACCCTCTTTTTTTCCCACCTGATTTCTATTCCAAACATTTCTGTTTTTTCTTTAAATTTTTTCCCTCAACTCAGACTGGGAGTTTGTTTTATTACGAAAAACCTGTTTACTGGCTTCCTGTCGCCATAACCTGGTACCCGTAGTTAAACCTGGTGCACATTGTACATATGAAAAATGCATAGCCTCTACATGAGCGACACGAATAATTTATTTGTGAAATAAATATCCAATTCAAATGACAAGCTCGATCTTGAAATTCTGGGAGTTATAGTTCGAATCCCGGATTTAGAGGGTTTTCAAATGTCATTGCGATAGAAGACATTCTTCTCTCGTAGGTAATAATCGGTCCGTATTCTCTTAATGTTCAGAATCAAGACAGTTCCCCGACAATTTGTCATTCAAAGCTGTTGTCTGAAAACATTGCATGAATAGGAGAAATTGCAGGTAACAAGCATTTAATTCCATTAAAAAGCATTTTATTCCTTTTCCGTCAATTTATTTGCCAACCTATCGAAGACAAAGCTCAAAGTTATTCAGCCACATTTTAAATCTGTTGTCTGCAACTGCTTTCAGTGTAGGATGTACACAGAGTGGACCAACGTAGAGTCTCCCAAATCGGAAGCTGCAGTCACTATACACCCAAAATCATGTTACTGTGCCTGCCTTAAACAAGTTTCATAAAAACAGGCTCGAAAATGACTTCTGTTTGGCAGAAACTCTTCAGATATATATCATTTGAAGGCAGGATAGGTTTCTTTTCATATTTACTGCGAACTAAGACATAAACTTGTGATTTTTACACATGAAAGCAAAATCCCTAACGTTTGCCGTTGACGGTTGCTGTGACCGCTAAGCTTTTGCTTTTTATTCTTCTGTGGACGCTTGAACTCTTAACAAAAAAACAATATTTCGGACTAGTCCAAATTGAAAGCATTTGCAGACGACAAATTAAAAGTGGCTAAAACGATTGCATTTGTTTCTGAAAAATTAGAAAGTATTGTGGGAAAAGGAGAAAATGCTGGTTACCAGCATTTTCTCCTTTTCCCACCATGTTTTCCAAAAGGCTTCTTTCTCAGCGTCGTTAAAAGTCGGGATTGTGTGGTAAAGGGTTTAACCACTTTCTGATTATGGACACAGATAAATAGATCGTTCAACTTCACTTACAAGTATCGATGAGAGTACCCATTGTTGAAATTATTAAACTTGGGGGGGGGGGGGGGGGGATCAGCTGACCAAGGTTTATTTTTTACTGTACGGCTATAATATGTAAAAAGGTTCTATGTACAGCATGAAAATGATTTTTTCTTAACTATTATCCTGCAAAATGAAAGAAATGAAACTTTCAAGCCGATAGTAAATACCCAAATAACGTTATTTCAAACTTATTTTAGAGAAAAATGTCTCCTTATCGGACAGTGCAGATCCAAGATCTGACTGCACGTTGTGTACAGTCTGATCCTAATCTACACTGTCCGCAAAAGGTCAGTGAGTCGCGCTTATTAGCCTAAGGGTTAACCTAACTATAACAAAATGTTACAAAATGTTACTCAATGTGGATGCCTAATTCACGGAATGTTAAGGAATGTGGAAGCAGCAACAGCACAGTGTAGGACCGGAAGTATGCATTGTATGTGACTTGGGATTCTGTACAGTGACGATCTGTCACTTGGTGTTAAAAACTGTGTTCACACGGTGAGTCAAGCTGCTGATTTTTCATTTATGTTGATAGTTGTTATAAAATATTCATATCCAGTTACTTGTTTGTTATGTATAGACGATATTAGGAACACGTATGTGCACTGTGAACCTTCCATAGAGCAATGGAGATGCCTTGATCATTTGTCCGTGCTAAAAATACAGATGATTTTGTCCCAAAACAATGCCGTTTTTTCTCGATTACTCTGCGTTAAAACCCCGTTTTCTCAACGGAAAATGTATGAACAGTTTCTTTATGCATATTTTTGTAAAAACATGTCAAAGTTTGGTAACAAAGTCGACTGCAATATTCCTTATCCTTCGTTTAAAACGGCACGTTGAGAAAAGAAACCTGTGCAGCCACTTGTGAGCTTTTGAAAGATCTCAGGTGACTATACAAACGAAAATTTCTCAACGTGCCAATTTTAAACGGAGGATAATGAAGATTGTAGTGGACTTTGTTACTAAAACTTGACGTTGTTACGGAATGTAGATGTAATTGTGTATTTTAGATATAAGCCATGCTCTTGCGAAAGGGGACGGGGGCTTAATGCATCTCCGTGAAGCATGATACCTAGCAAGTCATTACATGATTATGGATCCATAGAATGCATTATGTCTTACAATAAACTGAATAATGAGGTAGAACGGTCCGTGAACATACCAAAAATTGACCGATAGCAAAAAGTTTTGGCCCATGTCAGCCTGCGCGGACTACGCAGGCTGGCCTGGGACGATACTTTTAGCAGATGCATTAAGCCCCCTTTTCACAGAGCATGGCTCATATCTGATTATCAGAATGTTAAGGAATGTTGAAGCGGCATCGACGAATTGTTATCGAATGTAATTTTAAAAGCCTAATTACCGGAATGTAGCCAAATGTAGATTACACGCACACACACGCACGCACGCGCGCGCTAAAAAAACAGAATGGAAGAGTAAATTTTCATCAATAGAACATTAGATAGCCAGAAAAAGAAAATGTTACGGAATGCAGATGCCTAATTACCGGAATGTTACAGAATGTGGAAACTGCAAAACCAAAATGTAGCAAAATGTAATTTTAAAAGCCTAATACCAGAATGTAGCTAAATAAAGAATAAATTTTATGTAAGTTAAAGACACACAGGCACAAACCAGTCCTGAAATTTAAATTTTGATCAACCTGATAAGCGCAAATGTAACAACATACCAGTATATGCAGCAACTTAACACCGGAATGTCGCAAAATGTACCCATATTTGGATTTTAAACACCAACTATATATCGACATGTGGAGTTATCATCGTCGACATTTTCAGTTTTTTATGTAATATGGATACTTAGATGTGAAGCTTCAACAACAAAATGAACTACGAAATGTACTTCAGTGTAATATCAATAGCTTATAACTTATACGGTGCCAAATCAAATTGGAAGCAACAAGATCACAGTTTAGAATTAAGAAGAAAGAATGAGCAATACGTCAATAGGTCATTTTTTTTCCACATAATGTATAATGAATGATTTAGCACTGAAAAAAAAAAAAAAAAAAGAAAAACATTCTATATTTCCATTAGAAAATATTGACCAGTTGAAAAATCGCCATCGAAAAATCGAGCATTTTCAAGGGGGTTAATTTCATCGATAAGCCAGTAAAATGGGCCCAATTGTTGCACATGGTAAAGGCTTGTAACAAACAAAGAATTAATATTAATAAAGCAACACAAAAAATCAGGCTCAAAAAGGGAGTTTTGGTCAGTGGAAAACAAATACATGTAAAGTCAGAATGGTTTTCCATATATCGTGACTTTCAGTATTTCTTTATGTTCCATGGATCAAAATTTATATTTTTGTATGATACTGTGCCCTTTATTTTCCGTCTCACTAAATTCCCGTGTTGAAGAACCTTCATTTCGTGACATTACACAATCATTTTATACAGTTCCAGCAAATATGGTGCATAATAGGGCACAAATAAAACTAGTCTGGTACCCCGCCGTACCTCAAAAGTACGACCCTATCCAGACTAAAATAAAACAGGCGTTTTTACGGAAGTAGCCGTTGGCGAATTTCGAAATCGAACAGGCGCAGCATGTTTTTCATATTTTTCCCGCGCGATGAATATGTGGATCAGACTCTCAGGATGATTACACTCGTCACAACTCGGCCGATTCCGTACCTACATCTAACCTCCTCTGTATATAGGCGGTTTCCATTTTGAACTACCAATCACATGATCTTAAACATGGCGGCGCCCCTGTAAATCGCTTAGCAACGACATGAACAACCACGATGGAGTTATTCACATCTATCGATCTGTCGATGAAAGCTCCCATCGGAATTGATAAACCACGCTAAAAATTGAATGTACAAACTGTTTGACGACTGAAATATTCTTAGAGAGATAACGATAAAAAATTGATTCATGTTTTCTTTTTTAAGAGGAGCCTTACAATTTCAATAACGGTAAAACGGTGTGCTTCCGGAAACGTGCGAAATGTACCGTGTAGGTGCATATCAAGCTACGTGATACAGCCGAGGGATTTGATCACCGGATCACCCGAGGTATGCCGAATGAGGATGATTACTGCAGAGACCAACCTCATTCGGCATACCTCGGGTGATCCGCTGATCATATCGCTCGGCTGTACCACGTAGCTTGATATGCACCTACACGGTACATTTCGCACATCTCCGGAAGCACACCGCTTTACCGTTATTAAAATTGTAAGGCTCCTCTAAAAAAGAAAACATGTGTAAATTTTCTATCGTTATCTTTCTAAGAATATTTCAGTCGGCAAACAGTTGGTACATTCAAATTTAAGCGTAATTTATCAATTCCGTTGGGAGCTTTCATTGACAGATCGATAGAAGTGAATAACTTCATCGTGGTTGTTCATGTCGTTGCTGAGCGATCTTCAGGTGCGCCGCCATGTTTAAGATCATGTGATTGGTAGTTCAAAATGAAAGCCTCCTTTATATGGACGAGGTTAGATGTAGGTACGGAATCGGCCGAGTTGTGACGAGTGAGACCAACCTCTGACTTTCCCGGATCAGCAGTTTAACATCCAGTGCTTTCAATTAAAAGAAAGGGGGGGGGGCAAAGAAAATCAAACGGCAAGGCTTTGGTACCAGTTGCCAAGAAGCGCAGGGTTATGGCCAGCGTCGGAACCGGGTCCAGTGACTGAGGTCTCCAGGTGAATGGGACAGCATTGTCACAAATGGAGAAGCTGCTCGGGGCAAACAATTTCTCCATTCCGCCATGGTGCTGTAGTCTATCGCGCTATGTGCAGAAGAAGGTCATCTGTAGAAGACGATGAATCAATAGATTAAATTAAACCCGCCGCAGATGGAGAAGTCGCACACCTCGAGCGACCTTTCCAACCGCCACGATGTTTTTATAGTACGCCCTCTCACGCCAATGATGTAAAAAAGCAAGCCCTAGTGCACCTGCAGTTGTAGACTTTCGGCAGCATTGTGATCGACCGATAGCATTTTACCTCACACCCAAGGCCACCCATGAAAAGGAATACTGATAACAACATCTATTCTTCAACTTATTACCGACAAAATTCACACCTGTAGACCAAATTATAACAAGACATGATGTTGATAACTGCAGTATTCACTGGTCATACCAACACAAGTTGGCTTCTTTAAAAATGAAGCCAAGAGAGGTCAGCATCAATGTTTTCAAATAGCTTATTGCTTTTAATTTCAATATATTTTGGTACATGTAAACAAATAAGCAAGGCATTATATGATTGCCGCTGTGTAAAAAAGAGAAACCTCTTATGCATTACATGACATACATGTATGTGACCTTCTTCCCACGTTTTCAAGTCGTGTGATCTCTTTCCGCGGTGTTCTCTTTTTTAACGAAATTCTTTTTTTGTGTGTGTATAGCTTTATTTGTTTAATGAAAAATTACAACTATTGGAGAGCTCATTTACAATCAAATCAATAAAACAAATCCTTTTTGAAATCCGTCACATGAAAACAAAACACGTCTATTTCCTATTTCAGTTTTTTGATTTCGGTTTATTTATGAAACCATGACGAAACAGACTGTGTATCAGAACAATTTCGCAGAAAAGCATGGAGTTAGGAAACAATTTCCAAGGCAGTCTTTCTTTTAAACTCACCACTGTTGGAGAGGTCTGCTGATGACCTCTCCAATGAAAGCCGAGCAACGCCCGCCAGACAAAACAACCGCCGCACGGTGCCTCGATACCCTGACGATAATTTATATCGGGTGGGTGTGTATCGGGCGGTGCCTTTCCGAGCGCTTAACGGGGCCTGAAAGGTACCCGCGCGGTAGCCAATAGGACCAACCGATTTTTAAAAAGGAGATTCTCGTACGTCCACCATGCGATCAAATCTAAGGTCTTCCAGGCGCCGGGCCCGGCCGGGTAGCTCAGTGGTTAGCGTATCCGATTCGTGACCTGGAGGTTGCGAGTTCGATACCCAATTGAAGCAAACATTCTTTCTGGCGATTTTTCGCTTCTCACCTCTGATGCACGTGAGAAAAGTAGTCAGTGACTTGGAAAGAAAGTTGTGTCAGTACTGGTGTGAGAAAACCAGGAAGCACATGTATGCGTAGGTGCAAGTTAACGGCCGTGATATGAGCTAAGCTGTTACAACGGCATTGAACTGCAATGCAAACGAAATCCAGGCACCGGACAGAGATCGAATGGTGCTCGGCCAACGTGTTTTAATCAGTACTCCATGACACCCCCCTGCAACCCCCGTATAAAGGCGCGGTCGCCGTGAAGTTTAGTACTCAAACCTCCGACGGGTGCCGTCCGACAACCAAATTTTCAGCTGCCACGGCTGGATTTCGGAACATTTCGTTGTACGATTCTGGAGTTTAGGCTTAAAATTATATTTCGTAACATTCAGTTCTTGAATCTTCTGCATTCTGTAACATTCCGTGAGTTAGGCATCTATCTTCCGTAACATTTTGTAACATTTTGTTACATTCCGTGAATTAGGCATCTACATTCCGTTACATTCCGGTAATTAGTATACCCGATTACATCTCTTTCCCCCCCTCTAAATTTTTCGTTTGCAACTTATCGTAGTCGTTGTGCATCCTTTTAAGTCAACATGTACATATACATATTTGCTTTGTTGATTGGCTTGGCATTATGGAAAATTGTGGGCATTATCAGCCTTTGGTGGAGCTGGAAAGTTTACGTACGGGGAGTCCCGGTTTTGCCAGACAATCATTGGTTATTTGGCCTGTCCCATAAGGTGGGTACTGTATCATTATCAAGATCTAGTTCAACTTCTCCTAAAAGTTTACTATATACATGTAAGTACAGAAGGCAAATTGTATGGTCTGTTCAAATCAAAGACAGTCAGGACATTATTTTACAAAAATTTGAGGCTAAAAGATCTCGGAAAGATCTGTAAACATTGTGAAATTTCCATCCCCCATTTGCCAAATTCGTCTGCTGCATTAGAAGACCGGTTCTCATTTTCGCGAAAAGGACTTTTCAAGTTGAATCCTTTTCGCAAAAAGGACTTAAAATTTTATGAAAAGGAGTCAACCCCTTACGCGAAGAGAACTCTACATTGCACAAAAAAGACATTTGCAGAGGAAAAATTAAAAGTGACTCAAAAGCTGAAATTTGTTTTGGGAGTTGTAGTAGACATTGTGGGAAAAGGAGGAAATGCAGGTCACCATATTTTCTCCAAATTTGCCCACAATGTTTTCTAGAGCCTTTTCGCATTACGGTTGTTAAAACTCAGGATTATGTAAAGGGTTAAACCTTTTTTTCAAATTTCAGGTCAGAAGTTTTCAGGATGTTTTTACAATCAGCCAGAAATATATCGAGAGCACTCCAACTAAATGGTTCAGGGTTTCATTCTTGTTTATACATCCAGTATTGATGCCAGTGCACCCATCGACTGTCAAACCTTTCTTGACAGCTAAGAATGTGCCAAAAAATAGAAACACATTCGGTGGAGCTTATAAAATGCTAATGGCATGTATAGGTATGAGATAAACTGAAAACACTTCTGTGTATGGTTTTTAACCCTTTACCAGTTGACAAAATTTTGGACTGGACCAAATTGAAAGCATTTGCAGATGACAATTATTAAGGTGTGGCTAAATTGATGATTTCTGTCTTTGATAGGATAGAAAACATTGTGGGAAAAGGAGAAAATACTGGTTACCGGTATTTTCTCCTTTTCGCACAATGTTTTCAAAAGCCTTCTTTCTTAGGGTCGTTAAAAGTCGGGATTGTGTGGTAAAGGGTTAACCGTTTACCAGATGACAAATGTAAGACTATTTCAGAATCTAAACATCAGCAGACAACAAATTTCAGAATTGGCACAAACGAACTAAAAGCCTCTGACAGGTTTGAAAACATTGTGGGAAAAGGAGAAAATGCTTGTTACCAGCATTTTCTCCTTTTCCCACACTGTTTTCAAACGCCATCTTTCCCAGGGTCGTGAAAACCCAGAATTATTTCGGTAAAGGGTTATGTCAACATTATGTCAGTTACTTGTATATTGCACATGCCAGTGCACCTATCCATGTTTTCCAGTTTCTCTTACCAATACTTTGTACAGTATTCTTCCCACGCCCCAACTGTTTTCCCACAAAACAATCATCATAACTAGAGTAGCAGTGAGAAAGGAATGAATCCTGTTGCAGTGACTATCATCACACCTTTTAAAGCAATAACCAGAGGTGGAGATTCGAACCAGCAACCCCCTGATGTCAGGGTATCTATGTTGCCAATGGGCTTGAATAGGAAACACTGTTAAAGGCATTTGAATAGCATCAAGGAGGGGACGTGCAAGGAAAAGGAATGTCTCATGGCAGAGCTTTCGATAATATGAGGGATGATTGATAGTTTGTGTTCCTTATATTGAAGACGTTATGCAGGGATGTCCTCTTTCAGCCCTACTATTCCTTGACTATTTGAGGCTGTGAATCGGAAGACTGCACGTTATCATTAGGTCAGTGTATGTCAAAGAAGTAACACTCTGAAGTAAACAAGGCAAACAACTTTTGCTGAATGGAGATTTTGTGTTTATTAGGGTAGGAAAGACTGTGGGAAAAGGTGAAAATGCTGGTAATCTGCATTTTCTCCTTTTCTCACAATGTTTTGTATAGTCTTTTTGGCCAGGATGGTTAAAAGATGGGATTGTATGGAAGAGGATTAACAGTAGAACTTTCAATTATTTTTGTTGATATTGAACCTTTGATTTTTATTTTTAAAACAGGAGAAGGATTACTTGTTAGTAATGGTGGGAAATGGGAAAGAAACAGACGGCTCTTGACACCTGCTTTTCATTTTGACATTCTGAAGCCATATACCCCCATATTCTGTCAAGTTACAGATATTTTTCTGGTAAAATAACACAATTTTGTATTGTCTGTAGCAATCTACGTGAATTACACATATTGGATAAACTTTGGATAAATCTTTTTTTCCACAACATGCAATTACTCTTTACCAAACAACAAAATTTTAGACTTTGCCAAATTCAAAGCATTTGCAGATGACAAAGTAATTATGGCTCAAATGATGGAATTTGTCCTTGAAAGGGTAGAAAATGTGAGAATGCTGGTTACCAGCATTTCCACCTTTTGTTACAGTGTTTTAGATAGGTTGTTTTATGTGGGTTGTAAAGTCAGGATTGTGTGGTAAAATGCACAAGATATACATGAAAGAAAACCACCTTCAATTAAGACCAAGATGCGCATAAAATAAAGCAGCCTTCAATTAACTTTTTACAACACAATCCCGAGTTAGAAGGATCCAAATAGGGAAGGGCTTTCAAAAACAGTGTGCGAAAAGGAGAAAATGCTGGTAGCTGGTAACCAGCATTTTCTCACAATGCTTTCAACCCTTTCAAAGACAAATCCTATCATTTCAGCCATATTTATATTGTCATCTGCAATTGCTTTCAATTTGGACAAGCCGTAAAGGGAGCTACTGGGATTTTTAAAATCATATCTAAAATCGTATTCAAATAAGTATGATGATGTCGTATCCGATATAATAAAACAGAGCTATCAATTGCAAAATGACCATTTCTTCATTTAAAGGAAGAGTTTACATGATAACCAGAATTTTCTCCTTTTTCCACAGTGTTGTCAGAAGCTTTTGTTGTCAGGGTTGATAACCCCTTACCACATAATTCCAAGTTTTAACAATCCTAAAAGAAAACACTTTTGAAAACATTGTAGAAAAAAGAGAAAATACTGGTAACCAGCATTTTCTCCTTTCCCCACAATTTTTTCTACCCTATCAAAGAGAAATATTGTCTTATGAGCCAAATTTAATTGTCATCTGCAAATGCTTTCATTTGGGCAAGTCTATTTTTTTTGTGTAGTATATTATGTCTTTTCAGAATAGACTCAAACGTTATTCAGACTGTGGTGAGAGTGTTGATATTTATCCGTTTGTAGGCAGACTGACTTTACACGCATTGTTACGATGTATGTTGTCCTATGATGATGACAGCATACAGGATGAGGGGTTTGTCGTTGTAATATTTTTTTCATTCATCAGATTTTTTTTTTTTTTTATTTCATTTGAAGATAAACTATTCAGAGTTTAATTGCATAATGAACAATTAGAAATAGATATACAATACATTCTGTATCCAATTTTAAATTACAGTATCTTAACTGAAGTATGGTAGCATGAAAAGACCACCTGCTGCAGGAAAGCACTCTTTGTACTGCCCTTTAGCAAACAATACAGGTTTTTGACGTCCCTTTGAATGGAAGCTTCAAAAAACATTGTAGGAAAAGGAGAAAATGCTGTTTACAGCATTTACCCCGCTTCCCACCATGTTTTTAACCCTTTTCCACACAATCCTGATTTTTAATGATGGTGAGGAAGAAGCCTATTGAAAACAAGGTGGGAAAAGGAGAAAATGCTGGTAACCAGCTTTTTCTCCTTTTCCCACAATGTTTTCTACCCTATCAAGGAGAAATTCCATTAATTAAGTCACATTTAAATTGTCATCTGCAAACGCTGTCAGTTTGGACAAGTCTACATTTTTGTCATTTGGTAAAGATTTAACCTGTCTGTACAAATCCTTTCAATTGTGTCACATTCAGTTTTGCATGTGAGACTGCTTTCATTTTGGACCAGTCTTAAATTTTGTCGTCTGGTTCAGAGTTATTACATATTCAAGATCAGACTACATGTTTTGTGCAGCCTGATGTTGATCTTTACCATCAAAATAAAAAGCCTGTTTTCATCTAGGTATGTGTTGAAAAGGATGTAATATATATGAGCCATAGTCTGTGAAAAGGTGGTTTAATGCATCTGCAAAAAGTATCGACCAAGGTTAGCCTCTGCACTTCCTGCATGCTGACTTTGGAGGAAACTTTTTGCAACTGGTAAATTTTCTACATGTCAAAGGACTGTTCTGTCTCATGATTCAGTTGGTTTTTAGAAAAAAGTATCCATATTACATGGCGTGTAACACATGAAAAAGGGCCTTCCGACATTTGCGTAAAGTGTTGTCCCAGATTAGCCTGCGCAGTCTTCACAGGCTAATCCGAGACAGCACTTTATGACTTCACAAGATTTTTTCATACAGTAGACTTTCATGAAACAGAAAATCGCACAAAAATGGGAAGTGTCGTCTCGGATTAGTCACAGAGTGCACAGGCTGATCGGGTATGACACTATTTTCCGCATATGTCTGAAGGCCCCTTTTCGTGTGTTGCATGCCATATGATAACATGCTTGGTACAATGCATAACAGAGATGCTTGTATCCCCTTTTTCCAAGAGCACAACTCATTTGTAATTCACCCTAAACAGATCATTATCTAATAAATATATTGCACGCACCTGTATTTAATAAACTATTATTTTTCAGAGATCATCACCCATATGTTGCTGCTAATCAAAGACTTAAGCATTTATTAGTGCAAAGAATTGTGTAAGTAACATTTCGTAGTAGAATTTTTTTCCTTGTATACAACTTATGAATACACATGTGACAGCTTGTCTGACAAACTTTCATAAAGAAGGCTGACTTAACCCTCGGTGCTAAATAAATGGACTTTTGAAAGAAAAAAGATAGAGCCTAACCTGGTATTTCACAACTGTTTTGTCAGAAGATCTCACAAAATATTATATACATGTAGTTTTTTCACCAGAATTAGACCGTGCAATGTGCATTCAGTGCCATCTTATCTTGGTCCACACTGTCAGCAAGAACTTTGACATCAAAAGCTGTGCCTTAGTCAGAAATCAGCAAACTTTTTCTCCCTTTTACCACCATGCTTTCATATGTATTTGAGCCATGCACTTTAAAAAGGGGGCTTAATGCATCTGCGAAAAGTATCAATCAGGTCAGCCTGTGCCAAATGCGCAGGCTGACCTGAGCCGAAACTTTTCGCTACTGGTCAATTTTCTTTAAGTCCAAGGACGAGTCTACCTCATGATTCAGTCAGTTGTTAGACAAAATGGACTTTATGGATCCATGATCATGTAATGATTTGCTTGGTTTAATGCATGACGGAGATGTATCAAGCACCTTTTGCCTGAGCATGGCTCATTTATAAAATATGGTGATTACGTTTACGGTAGTTATCACTGATGTTTACAAAGACAAATTTATAGGCTAAAGCGTGAAGTTTGAAAACTTTCAAAATGTCTTGAGATAGATATGGTACATGTAAATTGAAAGAGATGATGATTGGAAAAATAAACTATGGACAAAGAGGACAATTTAGGTATAATTATGGTTTGATAAAAGGATAAATAATTATGGAAAAGAGGAAATAAACTATGGACAGTTGGTCCATCAACTTATAGAGCCTTTCACAACCATAGCTGCTTTTGAGGCCAGTGTAGATCAAGATCAGACCACACAAAATGTGCAGTCAGGGTCTGTATTCACCAACCATTCTTAAGAACGTTGTTTGTCTTATTCTCCAAAATTTCTACTTTTGAAAGTAACACGACTTCTGATTGGCTAAATCATTTGGTTTAGCCAATCAGAAGGTGGGTTACTTTCAAATTTTCTAAATCTTGAAGAACAAGACTAATAATATTCTTAAGAATGGTTGGTGAATATGGACCCTGATCTTTTATCTAAACTGTCTGCTGAATTGAAACACTTATGACAAAAGCAACCATGAAATTGCAATTATTTTGGTCATATCTGTAGACTGGAAATATCTATGTTTTTTTAGCTCTCTAAAGGTCAAGTCTCGACAAAGGAAAAGATTAAAGAAATTGCTGTAACTTGATAATTTGCTTTTTTAAGGTGTTTTTTCCATCATACCTGATGTGATTGCTCTGAGGATATTTAGCAATATTTCTTTACCCATTAGTTGACATGATAAATTGTGGCCTAGAGATGACTAGACCAAGAGGAAAACATCTTGCTTGAATTGCATTGAAATCAATGTGGATGAAAGGGAAACTGCTTGTTATAAGCAATTTCTCCTCCCACACTGTTTTTCAAAACTGTCCACTATAATGTTGTAAAAGTTGCATTTTCATGGAAATGTTTTGAGATGATGTGTCAAGGTTGTGAGAGAAAAAAATCTGGATAATGAGGCATTCGATATTTTCTACAGGAGACCATGGCTGTATCCAGACTGGAGCTTTCAAAGATCTGAATTTGGTCAAAAGTTTGAAGAACAAAGTAACTTCACCCATGGCTTCTCAGAGGAACTTATCAAAGCTCGGAAACTTTCACTGGTAACTTATGGCATTCTTTTTAATACAATGACACCTTTTGTTGCACAAAGATCTGACGTTGGCTGGGACTTATGGGTAAATAGTAATTTCACCCACAGCTTTTCAGAGAAACTTTTTGAAGCTTGGAAACTTTCCTTGGTAACTTTTCATAGTTTTTGATAAGGACACATATTTTTCATGACACTTACTTCAGCAAGCAGGTTTAATGGATTTCTCTGGTTTTCTATCAGTCTGCCTGTCCATCTGTATGTTGTCATTTCATTCACAAGAGCAAATTGATTAGAGCCAATAAGACAAAGTGCATGGTATAGGAACCAGACCCAGTTTTATGAATTGTCCATGGAGTTAACCCCTTATCAAACAACAAAATTTTAGACTCGTCCAAATTGAAAGCATTTACAGACGACAAAATAAATGCAACTGAAAAATTGAAATTTGTTTTGGGAAGGATAGAAAACATTGTGGGAAAAGGAGAAAATGCTGGTTACCAGCATTTTCTCCTTTCCCACAATATTTTCAAAGGGCTTCTTTCTCGGGGTCGTTGGAAGTCAGGATTGTGTGGTAAAGGGTTAAAAATAGATTGCAAGAACGTTCCAAGCTTCTTGATTCTAAACACCAAAAAGCTTTTCATTTGCAGAAAAATCTTATTTTTACTGTCAAAAAGCAAGAATTTCTTTTGTCTGTGGCGAAATAGCTTAAAGGCCCACCAGCAGCCAAAAGTATACGATTTAGGAGTTAAATGCAGGCAAATTCATAGCATTTAACCCTTTACCACACAATCCCAAGTTTTAACGACCCTGAGGAAGAAGCCTTTTGAAAACATTGTGGGAAAAGGAGAAAACGCTGTTAACCAGCATTTTCTCCTTTTCCCGCAATGTTTTCTACCCTATCAAAGTCAGAAATCGTCAGTTTAGCAACATTTAATTTGTCGTCTGCAAATGCTTTCAATTTGGTTCATTCCTAAAATGTGTCGTTCGGTAAAGAGTTAAGTCTGGATATTATTATGAGTAAGGCAATGTGCTGCAGAACAGTCTGTCAAAGTTTCAGTCGCTGGCAAAAAAGTGAATTGTAAAACTAGAATATATATGCTAACTTTAAATCTACTTTTCCAAATCATTTTTATGCCAGTGTCTAGAACTTTAGTGTATTTCATTGAAAAAAAAAAAAGCGAGAGAGAGAGAGAAAGAAAGAGGAAGGCATTAGCCAAAACATAAATAAATAGTTTTCAATTAAATTTATAGTGTTGAACATTATAGATTTATTTCCATTCAGACAGACTCTATTATAACAATAATGTCATACTCAAAGTAATATCCATACTTTTATATGGTTTGAAAGTATGAATTAATTTGGCCAACAATTTGACCCAGGCTTTGATTACTTTTCCCTGCTAGTGGGCCTTTAACCCTTTACTAAACAATCCTGTCTTTTAACAACCCTGGGACAGAAGACTTTTGAAAACACTGGGAAAAGAAGAAAATGCTGGTAACCAGCATTTTCTCCATTTTCCAAAATGTTCTCTAGTCTTTCAAAGACAAAGTTCAACAATTGAGCTGCTTTCAATCTGTTGTATGCTAGTGCTTTGAATTAGGACTAGTCTGAAATGTTGTCATCTGGTAAGGGGTTAACCCTTTACCACACAATCCCAAGTTGTAAAGCATTTTCTCCTTTTCCCATGTTGTTTTCTACCCTATGAAATTTATATTTTATCATTTAAACCACCTTTGTCTTCTGCAAATGCTTTCGAATTTGACAAATCTAACAATTTGTCGTCTGGTAAAAGGGTCAACTAAGAAGTTTTTTTCATCAGAAGACAAGACACAGCTATAAAAGTGTTAGTTTGACTTTTTAGAAATGTTACTTTCTACCAGTGACAATGATAAGTGTGTATATTGGTGGCAAATGAGCTTAACTAAGGATTTCTTTTTACCAGAAAAAAGACGAGACATCACTGCTTGGAAAGCGACATCTTGATTTTCTAGACGTTCTGCTTTCTGCTTGTGACAACAATGGTGTGGGCCTGACAGATCAGGAAATCAGAGACGAGGTTGACACTTTTCTGTTTGCAGGTCAGGCAAGGTCAAGGTTTTTCTAAATGTACATATTTCGTTATCATTTTTTTTTTTCCAAGGTGACATAATTGAAAGCATTTGCAGACAAACAAGGTATGGCTCAAAAGATTGGATTTGCTTTTGAAGTACTAGAAAATATTGTTGGAAACAGGGAAAATTGCTTTTAACCTTTTAACTGTAATATGTTCATTTATCAAGTGATTGTTTGGTAAGGCCATCTAAAGTTGTGCTCAGCAATCCAATGGTTAAAAGTCTGTCAGCATTTGCTTCTTTTTTTTTCACTGTTTTCAAAAGCCGTCTTGTTCAAGGTTGTTAAGGCTTAGAAAGAAAATGCTTAGACTTAAGTGACTTAACTCCTACAAAAGAGGAAAATTTTTGTGTTTTTGTGAGGAACAAACAACTTTTGTTTAACCCTTTCCCAAACAACAAATTTTAGCCCCCTTCCAAATTGAAAGCATCTGCAGACGACAAATTTGAAAGTGGTACGGATGAACTTAAGGTTTTTTAACAGGGTAGAAAACATTGTGGGAAAAGAAGATGCTGGTTACCAGCATCTTCTCCTTTTCCCGCAATGTTTTCAAAAAGGCCTTTTCCTCAAGGACATGAAAACATGGGATTGTTTGGTAAAGACTTAACCCTTTACCTGACGACAAAATTTTTAACCTTGTCCAAATTGAAAGCATTTGCAGACGACAATTTCAATGTGGCTCAAATGGTGCAATTTTTCTTTGATAAGAGCAGAAACATTGTAGGAAAAGGAGAAAATTTTGGTAACCAGCAATGTTTTCAAAAGACTTCTTTCCCAGGGTCGTTAAAAGCCGGCATTGTGCGGTGATGGGTTAAGAGATAAAATTTGAGTGTAAAATTCTAGCCAACTATATGTAATGTACCTTTATTTTCCTGTTAGGTCATGATACCACTGCTTCTGCTGTTAGCTGGGTGTTGCATTCATTAGCGAAATATCCAGAATTTCAAACCAGAATATTCTCTGAAATTACCATGGCATTGGCCGGGAGGGATGAACCTCAATTGTATGTTGTTTTCCTTTTTAACTGTGTACCTAACAATCTGATGTTTTAATGAGCCTAACAAACGAATCTTTTAAAAACATGGTGGGAAAGGGAAAAAATGCTGGTAACCAGCATTACCCGTTTTTCCCACAGTGTTTTCCAACCTTTCAAAAACAATTTTCAAGTTTTGAGTCACTTTTATTTTGTTGTCAGCAAACGCTTTTAATTTGTAAGAATCTAAAATCTTTTCATTGGGTAAAGAGTTACGCCACATTTTATTTGTCATCTGCAAATGCTTTCAGTATTGACAAGTCTAAACTTTGCTGTTAACTCTTTACCAAACGACAAAATTTTAGACTTGTCCAAATGGAAAGCATCAGCAGAACAAAAAAATTAAATGTGACTGAAAAATTGAAACATGTTTTGGAAAGGGTAGAAAACATTGTGGGAAAAGGAGAAAATGCTGGTTACCAGCATTTTCTCCTTTTTTTCACAATGTTTTCAAAAGGCTTGTTTCTCAGGGTCGTTAAAAGTCGGGATTGTGTGGTAAAGAGTTAAGTGTTAACCTTAAAGTAGTAAATAAATCTTTTTTTTTTTTAATCTGGAAAAAAGACCCTAACTGTGATATTGCATAGAAGTGTTTTCTTACCTATTTCACAAAGTAGTGATATGGTAGATCCAAGACCAAACTAGAAACTATATCGGCCCTAGCCTGGGTATTAACCCTTTCCCAAACAAGCCCTGGTTTTCACGTGTCTGCAGTACAAGTCTTTTGAAAACACTGTGGGAAAAGGAGAAATTGCTCGTAATGAGCGATTTCTCCTTTTCCCACGGTGTTTTCTACCCTTTTTGAGACCTTTCTGCCATTTTCATCAAATTTAAAATTGTCGTCTGCAAACTCTTTCAATTTGGACCAGTCCAAAATTTGTTGTTTGGGAAAGGGTTAAGGGGAATGGGGCTGGTTTAGTGGCAGCTTTGAAATTTCATTTAACACATCAGCTGTGATTTCCAATCCAAAATTGCACAAAATTTTGTCGATGACTACAAAAAACTCAGTATTTTTATATTTGTGTAGCCAGGTGGGAGTTGAGCCTGGAAGCACAGTTGGTAGCATAAAGGGCTTGAAACCAGGGGGTTGTTGGTTCGAATCCCTATCTGGGCCAATTTCTTTCCAAGGATTTGATGATAGTCATTGTGACAGGATTCCCTCCTCTCACAACTCTGATCATTGTTTTGACAATGGTTATGTAGGAAAGCAGCTAGTGGCTTAGGAAGAATATTGTGTGAAGTATTGATAAAAGAAATTCTATGAAAGCATGGATTGGTGCACTATCTGCTATATTGTTTAAAATGGTGTTAAATACCATACAAAGAAGCTAGGTGAGCACAATAGGACCATGATGGTCCTCCCTTGTTTCCTTTTTCAGTGAGGATCTGTCAAAACTTAATTTTACCACCTGTTTCATCAAGGAGTCCATGAGGATGAACACTCCAGTTCCAGGATTCACTCGAATGTTGAAAGAACCAATGACAGTTAAAGGTGTGACCTTCCCTGAAGGTCAGTCTGTAGATATCTATCCACACTTACTGCACCATAATCCAACTGTCTGGGAAAATCATTGGGTAAGTTGGGCATAAATCTAATAAAATATCCAGATGTCATTTTAGCTCCACTGGCTGAAACTAGCTAGCTTATGTCATGGCAGTGTGTTCGTCATGCATCCATGCATCCGCGTGTTAACTTTTATTTCAAACATCTTCTTTTCTGAAACTACCAATCCAATTGTGACTGAACTTCACATAAATGATCCTTCCATGGTCCTCTTTAGAATTTCTTGAAAGAATTTGATTCCTGTAAAAACTGGTTGCCATGGCAACAAAACTGAAAAATATTGAAAATCTTCTTGTCCCAAACCATAAGACCTAGGGCTACCATATTTGACTCGTAGCTTCATCTAATACAGCTCTACCAAGATTCTTTAAATTGTAGCCTTGGGGTCAAAATTGACCCATGACCTAGGCATCACAGGTTTTAAATGGACTTACAAGTGAAAACTTTGAAAATCTTCTGTTTCTAAACCATAAGGCCTAAGGCAATCAAATTTTGCATATAGCTGCATCTAATTGACTTTTACCAAGATTCTTCAAATTTTAGCCCTGGGTCAAAATTGCCTTGCCTCAGTGGTTACAAGTTTTACATTTGCTTATAAAGTGAAAACTTTAAAAAAATGGCTTTGTCCCTAACCAGAAGACCTAGGGCTACCAAATTTTGCATATAGCTTAATCTAGTAGGCCTTTACCAACATGTCCAAATTACAGCCCTGGGGTCAAATTTAGCCCCACCCTTGCAGTCACAATTTTTAGCTCCACTGGCCGAAGGCCAGCGAGCTATTGTCATGGCGTTGTGTCCGTCGTGCGTCCGTCCGTGCGTGCGTCCGTCAACTTTTTCTTTAAAAAACTTCTCCTCAGAAACTATTGACTGGATTTTTACCAAATTTCACAGGAATGTTCCTTTGGTGGTCCTCTTTCAAATTCCTTCAAATAATTGTGTTCCATGAAGAATTCTGGTTGCCATGGCAACCAAAGTAAAAAACCTTTAAAAATCTTCTCCTCCCAAACCGCTATTTGGATAGCATTATTATTTTGCAGGAATGTTCCTTAGATACAGGTTTACAGAATTCCTTTAAAAAAAAATGATCTGTCAAAAAACATGGCTTTTATGGGAGACTCATTTTCCTTTTATGGTATAAAGTAAAATCTTTGAAAAATTTCTTCTCTAAAACTACTCATTGGATTTCATTGTTGTTTTGCAGGTAAGTTCCTATGGTGGTTGTCTGCCAGATTGTTTCTATGGTGGTTGTATACCAAATTCCTTTTTAAAAAAATGATACACCTAAAAACACATTTTTTTATAGACAAGGCTTATATTTCAAAAAAATGTTCTCCAAAACTATTTATTATGTTAGTTTTATCGACTAACAAATAAAAAGGAAGAAAATTGGATTGACTTGACCTAGTCAGGGCTGTCCTGTTTAAGCCCACACATTTTCCTTGGTATTAAGATCACAATTTACTCCAATGATATGCTATTAGTACTAGTAATAAAATATCACTGGCCATAAATAAGATAAAAGCTTGAGCACCTTTCACAACTTGAGCTTTTCAATTTTGCCTTATTACTAAGCCCGAGTAACCATGCCAAGATACGAGGGACACTTTTTAAGTTCGTAGAGTAAGCCTATAACTTTTTAACGCGATTATGAAGTTGCACAATTTTTTACACAGAGCTTGCGTAATCATTCCTCTCTCGAATGGTGTTACGGTATGCGATCTACCCATTTCCGGAACGCCGCCCGGTAGTCCTCTTTAGGTATATGTTGCAGACACTGGTAGACCGCACTGCCTATACCACAACGGGATTCAAAACGGTGCCCTGCCAGCATTTCCTTTAGTCTTGGGAACAACCAAAAGTCACAGGGGGACAGGTCAGGGCTGTATGGGGGATGATCTAAGACATCGAACCCAGATTCTTTCTGATATTCCTGTACCGTAGTGGATTTATGGGCTGGTGCGTTATCATGGAGTAATTTGATGCTGCAGACACCGGTGCGCGGTCTGCGTTTCTGATAGAAATTAACAAGTTGAGTAAGAACACTTTCTCTGTAAAACTTTCCAGTGACAGAACTACCTTTCGCGACTGGAATGTGAAGGACTGGACCTTTCGAATCAATGAATATCGCATACAACATGCGATTTGATGTTTTGCAACGGCCCGCAATGACAGGTCTGTCGCCCTCAGATGAAACCCAAACCTTATTTTTAGCCTTAAAATCGGGTCGAAAATGATAGATCCAGGTTTCATCACCTGTAACTATCTTTTCCAAACGACGTGGGTCACATTTATCATATTTTCTATAACTTGCGATGCAAGTCTAACCCGACTTTGTTTCTGCTCGTCAGTGAGCAAATGGGGCACCCAACGCGCACAGATCTTACGTAGCCCAAGTCGTTCACGTAAGATCTTCAAAACACTTGACGAATGAATGCCACTTAATTCTTCTATCTCTTGCACGGTATAACGTGCGTCTTCCTCAATTAACGTTTTCACAGTAGCAACGTTCTTTTCCGTCAAAACGGAAACCGGCCTACCCACCCGAGGGTCATTTTCAATTGACTCCCGACCATCATTAAAACGACGTACCCACTTGCAAACTGTAGCATATTTTAAAGCACCATTCCCATAAACTTTTTGCAAGTCAGCATGAATTTCTGTTGGTGGAAACCCGAGCTGTGCTCAAATCTTACAATATGCCCTCTGTTCACAGATTTTTACATCCATATTGAACGCTATATTTTACTATAGTGTATAAAACCACGTGTTGAAAATACCCAGTGCAGCGCGCACGTGGACCTCGTACACCGCATACCATGGCACCGTTCGAGAGAGGAATGATTACGCAAGTTCTGTGTAAAAAATCGTGCAATTTCATAATTGCGTTAAAAAGTTATAGGCTTACTCTACGAACTTAAAAAGTGTCCCTCGTAAAAAAGAAAAAGTATTTTAATAACAAAACCCCCATGTTGTAGGTACTTTATAGTCCTTTTGATATAGAACAAGAGAACCTCTGCACTTTTAATTTTTATTAGTTCTGGTAAAGGTTTGTTGACCTACTAATGAGTAAATGCAGAGTGGACAGAAGGTGTGTAAATCCTGGTGACCTGGTACAGAGTGGGACAGGGCTTTACATTTGTGATAAGGCATTAATGTTATCCAGTCAAACTGATCCCGCAACTTCAGTACACCATAATTAATCTGTGCCCTGGAGCAGGATATTTGATTTATGTAAATGCATTTGTAGACCATTTTGTTGTTTGCCACAGAAGACATTCTAACTGTGACTGTGAAAAGTTGATTATTAGGGATTAGGTATTCATTGTATGCCAGCATATTTCATTCTATCTGGTGTATTGATGTAAGTTGATCTATATTGCTGTAACATTCATTCATTTGCCCTCCTAGCTGTTCTTTTAGATTACCCCTTTACCACACAATCACAACTTTTAACGACCCTGAGAAAGACATATTTTCTATATTTTGATGTTTCCCCACCCAAAATGGTTTGTGAAAGGACCTGTTGCAGACAACATATCTTCAAATTAGTAAGACATATATAAAAAAGGATAGAAATTATTGTGGGAAACTAAGAAAATGCTGGTTACCATTTTTTTCTTCTTTTCTCACAAGTTTTTTCCATACCTTTTTTCTTCAGTGAGCTAAAATGCAGGATTGAATGGTAATTGTTAAAAACTTCTTTTCGCCATTATAGAAATATCAGGCCTGTGGAGCGATACAGGCGCTCAAGCGCCTCTAGTTACATTGGCTTATATAGTGAAAACTTTGAAAATCTTCTTGTCCCAAACCATAAGACCCAGGGCTACCAATCTTTGCATGTACATGTATATTTATCTAGTAGACCTCTACCAAGATTCTTCAAACTATAGACCTGGGGTCAAAACTGGCCACACCCCACAAATCACAAGGTTTACACATGCTTATGAAGTGAAAATTTTGAAGATCTTGTTCTACAGGTGTAATATTTAGGTGTTGTCATCTAGTTGGCCTCTTCCAGAATATTTAATATAAAAGCCCTGGTGTCAAAATTGGCCCCACTCCATCGGTCATAACTTTTACATGTGCTTATAGAGTGAAAAATCTATAAATCTTCTCGATCCTAACCATAAATCCTAGGGCTACCTCATAGGCATATACATGTAGCTTCATCTTGTGGATCACTTCTGAATTTGTTCAAAATTTAGCCCTTGGATCAGAATTAGCCTTGCTTTTAGGGGTCTCATGTTTAACAGGGACTATTATATTGAGGAAACTTTGAAACATGGCTTAGACCTGTGTTATTTTGTATGTGGCCTTATTTTGTGGACGTCTACCAGGATTCAAGTAATTAGTGCACTCATTAGCCAGTGGAGCTATACAGGGATACCATGGCCCTCTTGTTTTTGAGTATAGAACAGTAATCACAACACATTTATTTCATGAAGCCCATTATAGGAGTAACCTCAAAGAGGGGGCCTTTTTCACTCTTTAATGATTGAAAAATTTTATTTTGAAACTTTTTGCATTCTCTTTCAAGTTATACAGTAAAGTTGATTGTTTGTTTGCAAAACATAATTTTCTGCAAATTTCTGCATTTCTAGGAATTTCAGCCCGAGAGATTCTTCCCAGAAAATTTAGAAGGCAAAGATCCTTTTTGTTTTGTTCCATTTTCAGCTGGCCAGAGGTAAAGTATAGTATATGGGACAGGAACAAATACTTAAAAGGATGTTAGGAACTTTGTTTTTTAATACTTGAATATGTATGAATGATTTGAATTTGAGTACATGCCTGAGTGTTCGTACATATTTAGACAGAGGATTACATCTTACTGTGTCAATTTAACTCTTTACCAAACGACAAAATTCTACACTGGTCCAAATTGAAAGCATTTACAGACGCCAAATCAAATGTGGCTTAAAATTGAAATTTGATTTGGGAATTACTGAAAACGTTGTGGGAAAAGGAGAAAATGCTGGTTACCAGCATTTTCTCCTTTTCCCACAATGTTTTCAAAAGGCTTTTTCTTCAGGGTTGTTAAAAGTTGGTATTTTGTGGTAAAGGGTTAAACAGGCGCATAGAGAAAACTTCACTTTCTGGTTTTCCAATCTATATGCTAGAGAAAAAGGTCTTCATTGAATGCAGAGTCAGATAACCTCCTGCATTATATTTTTCTTCCATTGAATAATTTCCGGTTAGCTTTTTTTTTGTGTGAAAGGAGAGCAAAGTTTGCTGAGTATTAAATATTTTGTAGCTGAGTACTGGTAGCTGTAAAATTCAATGTTAAAGGAGCTATTCACATTTTCATAATCTCACCAAACTTGAAAACTAACTTATTACTTAAATAAGTAAGCCAATATCTGGCAAATAATCACTAAAGAAAAAAACATTTTTCAAAGGTACATGTATATCCTTAGCCCTTTACCACGCAGTATCGACTTTTAACAACCCTGAGAAAGACGCCTTTTGAAAACATTTTGGGAAAAGGAGAAAATGCTGGTAAGTAGCATTTTCTCCTTTTCCCACAATGTTTTATACCTTCCCAAAACAAATTTCAATTTTTCATCCACATTTATTTTGTCATCTACAAATGCTTTCCATTTGGACTAGTATAAAATTTTGCCGTTTGGTAAAGAGTTAAAGGGCAATTCAGCCTATTCAGGTATTTTTGGATTTCACACCAGAGTTGCAAAGACTTGTGGGAATGTCACATGATCCATAACACGTGTCTATTACGAGGATTCATATTCAAATTAGTATGATGACATCATATCTGATGTACTGAAAACATATGAGCCATGCTCTGTCAAAAGGGGGCTTAATGCATCTGCCAAACGTATTGACCCAGCTCAGCCTGCGCAGTCTGCGCAGGCTGAGCTGGGCCAAAACTTTTCGCTACCGGTCAATTTTTTGTATGTCTAAGGACCAGTCTACCTCATGATTAAGTCAGTTGTTTAAGAAAGTGGCTATTACGGATCCATAATTATGTGATGGCTTGCTTGGTATCATGGATCACGGAGATGTATTAAGCCTCCTTTTGCCACAGCATGGCTCATATAGATTTACCAATTACCAAATGACCGTCACATTTTTCAAATGACCAAAGTTGCATCTTTTTATTGAATGTAACTATACATTTCAAATAACCCAAATGCCCTCGCACCCACATGATTTTTAATTAACTTCAGTTCACACACTCACACACCCTGACCCATACTTGGGCTTCTTTCCCTGGAACAGCCCTGAGCACATAATCAGAAAAAAATATATTTGAATCTGAATTTAACAATCAAATATTTGCCTGTTTGGTCCTATCCCAAATATCTATGGGATTTCAAGTTTAATTTAATAATGGCCTAAGGATACCTGCTTCAAAGTAAAAGTCTTGCCTGGAAAATGACCTCCCCAAGGAGTCAGATTTTCAAAGAATTATATGTATATACTTTGGATATTAATAAGATGCTGAAATTTAATTTCAGTTGAGCCTTTTTAGGGGCTACATCACTGCCATCTTGTTTCACTGTTAATATCTAGACAGAACTTGAACAAAAATGTTATCATTTCTTTCAGGAATTGTATTGGCCAGCATTTTGCAATGAATGAGATAAAGGTGATAATATGTAAAGTTCTTAAAAGGTAAATGGACTTACATATGAATGGGTTTTGTGCTCTAAACATAAATAAATTTACCTAGAACTTATTTTGCACATTTTGAATTAGCAGAGTCTGCAACTTTGACCAGATTTGCAAATTCATATCACTGCAAAATTTTCTGTAACAACCAAGTCGCGAACCTTTCTAGCTACTGACCAAGTCACAAAATAGACTGACAGCTTTTCATGAGATTGAAAAGAAAGTAATGATTTGATAATAAAACATAATGTTCAGTGCTGTCTGATCTTGATCCATATTATATGATTGAGCATTTTGGTCTTTAACCTTTACCAAACAGTCCATTTTTTAACAACTCTAAGGTAAAGGGCTTTTTGAAAGCATTGTCAGAAATGGAGGAAAATACTGATAACCACTTCAGATTCCCATTCACATTCTGAACAGTCTAATTTGCCAGATGGTCTGATAGAAACTACATTAACCCTTTACTACACAATCACAACTTTTAACGACCCATAGAAAGAAGCCTTTTGAAAATATTGAGGGAAAAGGAGAAAATGCTGGTAATCAGCATTTTCTCCTTATGCCACAATGTTTTCTACCCTTCCCAAAACAAATTTAAATTTTTGAGTCACATTTATTTTGTCGTCTGCATATGCTTTCAGTTTGGACTAGTCTAAAATTTTGTCGTTTGGTAAAAAGTTAAGATTACAATATTTGTATATTTTGCACTCATTTAGAATGTCCATTCCATTGATTAGCACCTCAAGGTGTAACCCTTTACCAAACAACAAAATTTCAGACTGGTCCAGATTGAAAGCATTTGCAGACGACAGAATAGATGATACCCAAAAATGGAAGTTTGTTTTGGGAAGGGCAAAAAACATTGTGGGAAAAGGAGAAAATGCTGGTTACCAGCATTTTCTCCTTTTCCCTCAATGTTTTCAAAAGGCTTCTTTCTAAGGGTCGTTAAAAGTGTGGATTGTGTGGTAAACGGATAATATCACTGAGTGTTAGCTCAGGTCAGCGATTCATGGCTCTGAGGGTCCTCTTGTTGTAACCACAAGTCTTTAATACTTGGCACAGGTATGAAATCGCCCTTGATGCAAGCAGAGTAGCCGAGCCTTTTCCAGAAATTGTGATGGGAGCTAAAGATGGAATTTACCTTAATTTCTCAGGGAGAAAAAATCAAGAAGAAAATCTGTGACCTTGACCTTATCTGGCTTTGGAATTTTATGGTCTTTTTTTTTTCTGTCTCAGTTGTAAAGGAAAATGGGCTATTTTACAAAACAATCTCAGGTTGAAACAACCCTATTGGAGAAAGCTTTTGAAAGCACTGCAGGATAAGGAGAAAATGCTAGTTACCAGCATTTTCTCCTTTTTCCACAATGTTTTCTATGTTATCAGGGAACTTAAGCTCATTTGTATCAATATCAGATTTTTTCTTTGCATTTTTTTTTAAATTTTGAAGAGTCTAAATTAAAATTAAAATGGGTTAGATAAAGATGTGCCGTAGATTCCATTGACTATGTAGTCTGTTTGTATTATTTCAAAGACAATCCATCTGTACATATAGCTGGGACGGGTAGTAATTTTTTACCCAGGTACCCGTGGCCGTATTACCCGTGGGTACTCGGGTACCTGATGTTATATTTCCGATTAAAAACACCAATAGTTGTCTGTCTTTATGCATCCTGGCACTTGCACAACTAAACATTGCTTCAAATAGCCAAGCTTCGTCAAAAAGCAAAGTTTGGCAGTTCTTTAATCTTCTGCAAGACAAACAGAAGACAAAACATAACATTTGTGATTTAAAACTCAGTTACCGAGGGCGTTGTACTTTATCTATGAAAAAGCATCTCGAGTTTAAACACCCTATGAAGCTAAGGAAGCCATCCAGCGATAACCTCCAGAGTCAGCTGAACCACGAATGGCGAAACAAAGCAAACTTGACTGCAAATTATACACCATATTAACATCAATCTATGTTTTTTTATTCCATATATTTTTGAAATTTTCCGCCTGTTAAACTTATATTAACATATGCCATTCACGTAAAATTATATCGTGTTGTGATGAAAATAGATCAATGCATAGGTGTACGCACACATCGACTGTGTTTACATAACTATGCAGTTACAGTAACAGTACGCAGCATTATGAATTTGACGTTGATCGGAGCGGAGCATTAACGCCATGGGATTGTATTGAATGATGAAGGAAAACGTTCCAGGATCCGTTCAGTTTATGTCGAATAAACCTAAAACGCTGAATGGGTAAATATATAACAATATTTACCCATTACTGACGAGTTATGCGTTGCAGGGGTTATAAGCGGTACAGCCTTAATTCAAGCTTTTTTGATTATCTACTTTCGGTTCATGTACGGAAGTGGGTAACCTGTTTTTTGCTTGTATTTAAATTAAGATCAAATTATTTCATTGGAACTTCAAAATTATAGCTTTACTTAATAAGTCACTATATAATTATCGGGTACTCGGGTAATGATTTAGTACCTGGGTACCGGCGGTACCCTACCCGATACCCGAGTACACGAGTACTCGTCCCAGCTCTATCTGTAGACCAACCAAAACATACAAACTGTAAAGAAAAAGTGTTACGGAGAAAGAGGCATAGATTTAAATTGTTTACTAAATGGCATGTGTGTGAAAGTAAACTGTGGACTGACAAGTGAGAAATTGTATTTTCTTTAACCCTTTCCCAAACAAGCCCTGGTTTTCATGTGTGTGCAGTACAAGTCTTTTGAAAACATTGTGGGAAAAGGAGACATTGCTTGTAACGAGCTGTTTCTCCTTTTTCCACAGTGTTTTCTACCCTTTTTGAGAACTTTCTGCCATTTTCATCAAATTTAAAATTGTTGTCTGCAAACTCTTTCAATTTGGTCCAGTCCAAAATTTGTCATTTGGGAAAGGGTCAAGTTAGTGGATTCTTTGAAAGAGGTTGACTTGAATCAATTCACTTTGAGTTGATGACATATAATATGTGTATGAGTAACGATCTGTGTATAGGGGGTTTCATGCATCTGCAAAAAGTAGCAACTACACAACGAGACTGCGCAGGCTGAAACTGTTTTGCCATTTTGTAAATTTTCTGCATGTCCAAGGACCGCTCTACCTCATGATTTAGCATGTTGTTGGACAAAATGGATTTTATGGTTCAATAATCATGCGATGACTTGTTGGGTTTAACTCTTTACCAAACGACAAAATTTTAGATCGTCCAAATTCAAAGCTTTTGCAGACAACAAAATAAATGTTACTCAAAAATTGAAATTTGTTTTGGGAAGTGTAGAAAACATTGTGGGAAAAGGAGAAAATGCTGGTTACCAGCATTTTTCTCCTTTTCTCTCTATGTTTTCAATAGGCTTTTTCCTCGGGGTCGTTAAAAGTCGGGATTGTGTGGTAAAGGGTTAATGCATCACAGACATAAACCCTCTTCTCAGGGTGCTGTTTGTTTATATATATGCATGCATGGTAATGTCTATACAAAGCAGTCTGAACTGAATTCATGATTTTCATAGAGAAAAAGTAGGTTGTGCCTATGACTGTAAGGGCTAAACCCTTTACAGATCACTTCCCTGTTTTAATGACACTGTGGAAAAAAGCATTTGAAAACATTGTGGAAAATGCTGATAACCAGTATTTTCTCATTTTCCACAATGTCTTACATTCTGTCAAAGGCATATCTCTTCATGTGAGCCACATTTGAATTTTTCATGATGCAAATGCTTTCAGTTTGGACCAGTCTAAATTGTTTTTGACCTGATAAAGAGTTTAAAAGTAAGATTATTTTATTTGATATATAGATATACTTTCACACTGTAACTTATGAATAAATTCAGAATTGCGTATATTTTACATTGTATTTAATGAAATATGATATAAGAATACTTACAACTGACTTTGTTTTTGCTTCACTTTTCTTTCAAAATTGCCCATACCTTTTTCAATTTTTAAAGCTCTGTGGTGTCCGTGGTTGTGAGGTAGAGCACCAGCCTAGTAACCATAAGGTCCTGAGTTTGATACCCAGTAGTGGATGTCAATTTTGGAATTGTTCATTTGCCCACACATTTGAAGCGAGTACTGATGTAGTTTCCAGGAAGCAGAAATGAGAGAGATTAATATAAGTTGTAAAATAAATATGTTTAAGATTCAAAACCTGCAGGCTTTAGGTTTGATCTTCACTTAAAGCACTTTTTTTTATTCTGGGACTGTCCTTGAATAAGACATTTCAAAGCCAGCCTAGTACTGGTGAAACCCACGACAAACACGAAAAAGTGTACTATCACCATGAGGTGACTGAAATGATGATGAAAGCATGGTAAAACAAAATTCAGTTCCGTCAATCCACTTGCCATGACCATAGTTTTATTTCTTCAAAAAATAAAGAATGAAAATGACAACAAAAGAACGAAAAGAATACAGTCACACTCATGTCAAGACAAAGAACAGTAGACCTTTACAAACAGATCAAATTCTGCTTATTAGTACTTTTATCCACCTTATTTCTATCAATCCATTACCAAGCAAGTCCTTTTTTTTTATGAGCAAGAAAGGTTCTTCAAACAATGTGGGAAAAGGAGAAAATGCTGGTAACCAGCATTTTCTCCTTTTCCCACAATGTTTGTTCTCTACTCTGTGAAAAGCAAAGCACTTTTCAACCATATTTTACCAGTCACCTGTAATTTGTCATCTGGTTAGGACAGAGTTGAAAGTTTTATCGAAAAGGTGAGCCAAGCCAACATCAGCCATATCTTCACACATCAACATCCCATGACAGCAATCTGAGGGAATTCTACCAAAGAATTATTGTTTATGCCAAAAAACAATTAACCCTTTACCAAATGACAAAATTTTACACTCGTCCAAATTGAAAGCATTTGCAGATGACAAAATAATGTGACTCAAAAATTGAAATTTGTGTTGCTGCTTACCAGCATTTTCTCCTTTTCCCACATTGTTTTCTAAAGGCCTCTTTCTCAGGGTCATTAAAACTCGGGATTGTGTGTTAAAGGGTTAAGTCTGAAATACCATTATGTGCAAGAAAATTATAGTTGTTTGATTGATTTTTGTATATTAAACTCTTTACAAACGACAAAATTTAAAACTGGTCCAAATTGAAAGCATTTGCAGACGACAAAATAAATTAGACTGAAAAGTTTAAATTTGTTTTGGGAAGAGAGGAAAACATTGTAGGAAAAGGAGAAAATTGGGAAAAGGAGAAAATTATGTTACCAGCATTTTCTCCTTTTCCCAGTGTTTTCAACAAGCCTCTTTCTCAGGGTTGTTAAAAGTCGGGATTGTGTGGTAAAGGGTTAGTCGTCGCCAAGAGTTGCCCATCATCAACTTTACTCCATTTCTTTTAAACAGCACAATTTTAGACTCATTCTCATTGAACACTTCAGCAGATGACAAATTAAAGAGAGTTTAAATGTTAGTATTTGTCCTTGGAGGATAAAAAATATTGTTTGAAAAGGAGAAGATCCTGGTTACAAGCATTTTGCTCCTTTACTCTGAATGTTATCAAAAAGCCTACCTCAGGGTCCTTAGAACACAGTATTGTTTGGTAAATGGCTATGTACTGCTCACAGATCCATTCTCACAAGGGACAACTATGAACTGCTTTTCTACAATGAAAGTGTCAACAGGAAAATATACTATCAGCTTTACAATATACGTGTAACATGCATACAGGCCAAGCTCTGTGAAAAGGGGGCTCCATGCATCTGTGAAAAGTATCTATCCAGGTCAGCCTGTGCAGCCCGCGCTGGCTGACCCAGGGCGAAACTTTTCGCTATCGGTCAATTTTCTGTATGTCCAAGGAACAGTCTACCTCATGATTCAGCTGTTTGTATAAAAAAAAAGTGGCTATTCTGGATCCAAAATTATGAGATGGCTCGATTGATACAATGCACCACAGTGATGCATTAAGCCCTCTTTTGTCAGAACATGGGTCATATACATGTACTTTAATTAAAGAGAACAACAAGTTGGAGCTTGATTACAGAGAATGATTCAAATATGACTGTATAAACCCTTTTATAGCCATAGACAAAAAAAAAAAAGCCACCAATTGCAGATGTCACAGTTCAAGATCAGACTGCACAGAATATGCAATCTGATCTTGGATTCGCACCATTTTCTAGTTAAGTCAAGCTTGCAAGATTAAAATCTTTCTGAATTTTTTAACCCTTATCCTGCTTAATAAGTGAAATGAAATTTTCATACTGGTAGTAAAAACTTGAATTCTGCTATTTCAAACTGGATCTTGGGGAAAAAAATATCTCCTTATCGGACAGTGTAGATCCAAGATCAGACTGCACATTCTGTGCAGTCTGATCTTGATCTACACATGTCCACAAGAGGTCAGTGAGTCGCGCTTTGCAGCCTAAGGGTTAGAGGTGGATTTCAGCCATCAACTCTTTACCAAATGGTAGACTAGTCTAAAATTGAAAGCATTTGCAGACGACAAATTAAATGTTGCTCAAAAGATGGAAATAAACCACAACAGGATAGGAAAAATTGTGGGAAAAGGAGAAAATGCTGGTTACCACCATTTTCTCCTTTTCCCACAATGTTTTCCAAAGCCTTCTTTCATAAGTTCATTAAAATTTGGGATTCAGTGGTCAAGGGTAAAAAGAGGTCGAGTCTATACATTTGACTCTTAGTATGATCTCACTTTTGCAGCGGTAAAAAAAAAAGAAATCTTATCTCTTTAAAACCCTTTACCACATAATCCTGAGTTTTAACAACCCTGATGAAGAAGGCTTTTGGATACCAGCATTTTCTCCTTTTTCTACAATATATTCTGCCCTAATTAACTGGGCCACAATTAATTTCTCATCTGTAACTGCTTCTAATTCGGACACCTCTTTTTGTTGTGTGGTGAAGAGTTAATTTCAAGAAAATAAAACTCAACACAAGCTCTGATACATACTAGCTTTTCAATGCTTCTCTTTATCTCTTAATTTTTTCTGCTTAAAAAAAAAGTAAGTAGATCTATTTATTTATTCATTCATTTATTTTTACTTAGCATTTTTCAGCATATATTTAATTTTCGTTTAAAAAAAAAAACACAATTTGAATTTGACCATAAATATGTGTGTCTGGAACAGGGATATGCCTGTCATTTTATGGTCTAAGGGAGAAAACTCGTACAAACGTGATCGCAACTAAAGTTATGAAGAGCGACCCCCCTTTATTACACGCTTGAATTTGTTCTTGAAAACCAATGCCTGCGGGGGGGGAAAATTGACCTGTTTCGAATTATTATCCATGATTATAATTACATATGGAAGTTTCCAATAAAATTTATAAAGAAACCCTGCCTTGAAGTGTTTATACAATGTGACACAACACTGTGTTGTTTTTGCGCTTCCGTGTCCAAGGCGAATTTGGGCTAAGAATTATAATCGCCAAGAAAGATTTGATACAGGGCAGAAGATAATAAAAAAAATGGGGCTTTCGAATCGAGTTTTTTGTGAAATTTTACTGGTAAGAGAACTCGGTACAATCGACAATAATATTATTTGTCAATAACCTTGAGTGAACAAAAACATGGCCGCTGTTTACCTTTCCAACTGCATTTCAATCATGTAGATTGATCTCTACATATACTGTCAGCATACATTTATTAATAGAAGAAATCAAATTTATAATCTATTGATTGAATTGTTTTATATCCTAGATTAAAAATATTTTTTGGGCGAAATCTTACCTTGAAATTCAAACAGTAAATTTTTACTTTAAAATAATGGCGGTCATTTTGTTTACAAATTTGTTGAAAAACAAGGGAGACTACCATCTGATTATGTCTCTAACTGCTCTCTCTTCTTTCTCATGTCATTATATCTTCAGAACTGTATTTTATTTTTTAATCCGCTTCGTAAAATATGTAATAATCCGTTTAAAAGCTAATTGATTAAATCGATCGTCTGCGCAGACCTAAAACATGTTCGCCGTTTGACTAATGGTCTCCACATCGAATTACGGACGTTTCGTACCATAACCATTTCGTACCAGTCACTTCGTACCATAATTTTACCAATTGGTACCATAGATTATACCATTTCGTACCATAATTTTTCCACTTCATACCATTGTCATACCATTTCGCACCATGTTTTCTTTTTAGACCTATGACAAAGTTTCGACTATGAAAAACTTTCACTATGAAGATATCAGAAGAAGAAGACAAAAAAAACAAGAGGGCCATGATGGCCCTGTATCGCTCCACTGGCTTATAAATACAAACCATAAATAGTAAACATTTCAATTCTGAGCCAAATGATTTCAAAATAAAGACTTAAGTTTTCTCTGTAAAAGCCCATGTAAAAGTTGAGACCAGCAGGGCAAAGCCATTTTTGATCCAAGAGCTATAATTACTTGAACCCTGGTAGAGGTCCACAAGATAAAGCCACTTGCCAAAATAATACAAGTCTATGCTGTATGGTTATAAATAAAGTGATTTTCAAGTTTTGTCCATATGAAGCCTCTGTAAAACATAAGAACCCTGATGCAAGGCTAATTTCAAAAAAAAAAAATCAAAACAGGAAGATTTCTTAAGTTGTGACTATGTAAGCCCATGTAAAACTTGTGACCCCTGCGGCTGGGCCAATTTTGACCCCAGGGCTAAAGTTTTGGCCCACTAGGTAGAGGCCCACTAGATATAGCTACATGCAAAATTTGGTAGCTCTATGGCTAGGTACAGGAAGATTTTTAAAGTTTTCTCTATATAAGCCTATGTACAACTTGTGACCCCTGGGGCAGAGCCAATTTTGACCCCAGGGCTATAATTTGAAGAAACTTGATAGAGGTCTACTACATAAAGCTACATGCCAAATTTGGTAGCCCTATGCCTTATGGTTTCAGACAAGAAGATTTTTAAAGATTTCCAATATTTTTCAGTTTTGTTGCCATGGCAACCAGAGTTTTTGAAGGAATCAAATTCTTTCAAGAAATTCTGAAGAGGACCATGGCAGGATCATTTCTGTTAAGTTTCATGAAAATTGGATGGGTAGTTTCAGAAAAGAAGATGTTTGAAATAAAAGTTAACGCACGGACGCACGACGGACACCGGGCCATGACATAAGCCCGCTGGCCTTCGGCCAGTGGAGCTAAAAACACTATTTATTCAAGTTAGATATATATTCAAAAAGTTATGTACAATAACACTTTCTGATTATCTCCTTTTCCCAAGATGATTTCATAGCAGTTTCTCCGAGTCGTTGAAGAACGAACTGCTTTTGTAAGGAGTGTAATTTAAGTAAATTAATATTATGCAAAATGATGTATTTACAAGAAAAAAAAAAAAAAAAATCGTCATATTGACCTTTACGTTTGACCCTGTCCCTGTCACGGCATCATACAAGGCTCACCTAATTTCAAAACATACTCATAAACAAACATACAAAAAAGAAGACAAAAAGGAAATAGACAATTTAAAATCAAGAGTAATCAAACAATTATAATTCTTTGATTAACTCTTCAATTTAATGAGATCAGTTTGTTCCTAATTCTGATTATCCAACTGGCGCCAAACATTACAGGCAAACAGACTAAACACCTATCTTCTCAATCGCATACTGATTCTTTAAATTGATTTATGATAATATTCCCTAAATAACATAAGGTCCAAAGCATTGGTCTATACCAAGTAAATAGATTAAATACCACTTTTTGTCATATTAAATTACATGTTTGGTCATAGTATGAGAAGGTTCTACCCTGGTACGAAATGGTAACGCTATGGTACGAAATGGTAAATTTATGGTACGAAATGGTAAATCTATGGTACGAAATGGTTATAAACGAAATGGTACGAAATGGTTATGGTTCTGTTCTGTGTTCTGTATTAACTTCCTATAGTAGGAACACCAAGACCTCCAGTTTTATAGGTCATGTAGAGTTGCAGCAATCTTCTTTAGTATTTAAAACACAACTTATTTACATTCTACAGTTTGTGTGTTAGCTAGGCGTGGTATTAAATTTTGATTTATCAGTCATTAACTTTTTAAGTCTCTTCAGGTGTATACTGTAGCACAAGTTCCTTGAAAGTTTTTCCAGTTCAAAATGGCACTCTTTGTGTGTAATTTCAGAGAATTTTCCACTATCCATAAGTAACTGAATTATTTTAAGGTCGTCATCGCGGAACTGTTCCCAGTTGAATCTTCCCTTTTGACTTGAAACTATTGCCTTAATTTGGTTTAGAATAGTTTTTCTTTGTAGATGATAAGAAGGACAGTCCAGTAACATATGAGATATATCTTCGTCTTTCAGACCACAACACTTGCACAGCGCACTCTGTTTGCCTTTGCTAAATTTGTGATTGTTGGCTTGCACCATATAGTTTCCGGTCAACATTCTGCACTTAATAATACCCCTTTTCACATCTGTGGTTGTTGTATCTATGTTGTCCCAGATTTGATGAGTTTTTCCAATCTCACAACTATCTAAACATAGGTATTTCAGGGTTGTTTTTGTTGATGCTTCTAGTTTAAGCTGGTTGAGCCAGTATGAGTGGATAGTTTGTTTGACTCTATTTTTCCACATCAGTTTAGATAGGGACAGATATCTTACTGTATCAATAGTTGGCAGATTATACATATCCAGAATGCGCTGTACTCTGCTGTAGAAGCTAAGATTGTTATCTTTATTTATTGCAGACTGCCTATGAGTCAAGGATGCTAGTGTTTCGTTTTCTGTGAAGATAATGTTGTACAATAGACCAAGTTGTCGCTTATGTAATTCAGCTTGCAATGGAAGGGCTCCTAGAAGCAAATACACTGCACAGTTTGCTGTTCTTTTTGGTAATGACTGAATACGTTTAAGAGTTTGTAGGTGAAACTTCGACAGATTTTCCATTTGTGAGTCATTAATAGGTATAACCTCTAAACCATATAGCATTCTTGGTATGACATAGCATTGATATATCTTATATGAAACCTTTGGGTTAATGCCATTTGATCCATGGACTCCAGTACCAATAAGCGAGTACAGGGTTCTTCTTGCTAGCTTCAATCTTTCGTCTATGTTTGCAATATTTTCATTGGTTTCTGCTCTCAAGATACCTAGATGGGTTGTGTTTGGAACTAGAGGGATGTTTCTGTCATCCAGATTTAACATAAAAGAATCTCTTTTGAAGGAGGAAGATTCTGATAGAACGACAGCATTAGATTTTTCTGGGTGAATGGTAACCCTGTCTTGTTTGGCGTGACGGTTAACTATATCGGTCATAATCTGGAGTTCTGGGATATTGTCTGATAGTAATGCTAAGTCATCTGCACAAGTTGGGCAGCCTGTGTATGAGGTTCCAATATGATATCCTATCCTGTTCCTTTCTAGCTCAAGTAGACATGGATTTATGTAAGCTTTGTAGAGGAATGGGGAAAGGATACCACCCTGTCGAACACCTTGTTTTATATTGAAACTTGAGCTGGTTTGGCCAAGCCATTTAACTTTTGAAGATAGTCCTGTATAAAGGTCTTTAATCAATAACCATAATGTTGGGTTAACATTCATCTCGTATAGTTTGTCAAGCATGATTGTATGATTTACCACGTCAAAGGCTTTTTGACCGTCTAAAGTTAATAAAAAGAGTGACGTCCCGGTATTCAGCTTTGCCTCTGCTCTAGCTTCTGTTATAATGAGTGCTGCCATGACAGGTGAGAGGTTTTGAGTAAAACCAAACTGCATATTTGACTGGTTTAGGTAGATTTCTAGTCTTGGCAGGAGTATGCTTTCAAATAATTTACCAATAATGGGAGTAACAGTAATTCCTCTATAGTTATCAAGGTTTGTCTGGTCTTTGGACTTCTTTAGTACAGGCGTGACCACTCCAGATTTGAACATGTCTGGAATCTTTCTTGATTCCAGAAGTATGTTGAAAGTATCTGTTAGGAAGGTGACAAGATTCGAGCTAAACATTTTGAGATGCTCCGCACTAAGACCAAATTCATCTGGTGATTTTCTACTATTCAAGGATTGTATTGCTTTTATTGTCTCCTCATTAGTGATTGGAGTGAGAAACAGCTTCTCTTCTCTGTACATGTGATCTATAAGAGAATGTTTTATTTCGCATATTTCAAGATAGCTATTATCATAATCCTTATCTTTTGGGACTGCAAGATCTTCATAGTATTGAGCAAACAGATCTCTTTGCTTGTCTGGACAGAAAACAGACTCTCCGTTAGAATTTAAACTGCTTGTGACGGGAGAGATCCCTTTATTTCTTCTTATTAGTTGATAGAACTTATCTGTTGTAGGGTTTTCCATTAGACTTTCATAAAACGACTTTCTGTCTTGGTACTTTTCTCATCTTAGTAATTGTCGAAGAGCTCGCTTGGCTAGTATATTTTCTCTTTTTAGGTCGGGATTACATTTACGGCTGTTAATCCATTGTTCATATTTCGCCTTACAGATCTTCAGTTGATTTTTGACTGACGGTGAAGCTTTCCATTTTGGACCTTTTAATTTCACGACTCTCTGAGGTACGGATGATTTTGTCGCAGAATGTATCGCTTTTGTCAGAATTTCCAGGCGTTGATCTACGTCTTTGTTACTGGGATCCATTTTTTCCAATGCAGTCTTCATTTTTTCCTCAAATCTAGATTTGTTGGCTTTCTCCCAGATAAGTTTCTTTCCAGTTATAGTTTTATTAGTTGAATTTCGGTTAATAAGAGTCTTGTTCGATATCAACACAGCTACCTTTACATGGCTTGATGTATTAACAGAGTTCCGATTTCCTGTTACTAGACTTTGGAGAATACCGACATCAGTAGAGAGTATGTAGTCTATTTGAGAGCTCCCTCTGCCTGAATGATGGAAGAAAGTGTGTTGACTACTTGGCAGATAATTAAGATTTTGTTCAATAATAAATTTCTGTAAAAGAATATCGTGTCTATTGGATGGACGTGGGTTTAAGAGCGTTCCGTTAAGGTCCCCTGCAAGTATAACTGTATGTGAAGAGACATATTTGTTGCTGATGTTGTCGAGGATATCTAGACAGTCTGCATACTCGTTCTGAGAGTTTATTGAACTATTGTTGGTCGGAAGATAGGCATTTATAATACACAGTTTCCTCTCCACATTTAGGGTAATTGCTTGAACACGTTCATTTCCATCTAGGAGTTCTTTCACAATATTGGACCATGATAAGGGCCAGAGAATGGAGATACCGCCGTGACCTCTTGGAAGGTTTTGACCTGTTAAGGGATCGTCATAATCCGAGCCTCTATTGAAATGGTCTTTACCGGTTGAAAGTTTGTTTATATCGTTTGACTGAAATTCCCATAGCCAGTGCTCTTGTATACATACTATATCATGATTGTTACAAAGTTCATTAAAGTAGGGGGCATTATGTTGCACACCCTCTATATTACAGGTAACTAGACTGATATCCTGGTTTCTTCCTCCTGAATGGAGTGTGTCAGGTCGGGAGGGTTGTTTTTCACTATAGGAATGGACAAAAAAGACTGACCTGTTCTAGTACCGTTTTCTTCATTGCACGTAAGTCTCCGTTTCTGTGGGAATTTTGAGGAGTAGGGGATGTTACTTTTTCTAGCCACTATTACATTTTGGATTATCTCTGGGTTGGCAGCAGTAGAGATGCTTCTTGATTCCCGGTAAGCTGATTTTTGAGATCTTTTCCCATCAGATTGAGCAACTTCCCTCTGGTTAGTCATGGTAGTTTGATCTTGGTTACTAGAGGCTGGCAGAGTTTGATTGAGGGTACTCTTATGATTTGGTTCATGAGCAGGTTGTGGCTTTACTCCTTCATTTGGATGGGCTGGTATGACAACGTGATTAGGCACAATATGTCCCGTATTAAGTTGAATGTTACTCTGCTGGAATGATGGTATATATTGAGCAGTAACTGGGTTAGTCTGATAACTGTGTATAGTCTCCCTCCGATTATATAACGGGTTCTGAACACTGGGTTGATTGGCCAAACCAGTGGCATGATGAAAATTCATAGGCTGGCTAGGAGGTATTAAATGATTGAAATACAGAGGTTGGGTGGGTTGAGGGGGAGGTTGAACAAAATATCCATATCCATGATTTAGTACCGGATTGTAGATGATTTGACGTCGGTTTTGAGCCATAATTTGCATATGTAAAGTGTTATTCATGTGTGAGATCTGCATCACTTGTAATTCAAGCATTCTGATTCTTTGATCATTTAAACTATCTTTTAGTTCATTGTAACGACTTTCTCCTGAATGGCAGCATCTCATACTGTTGTAATTACAAGAACCTTCCCGAGAGTGGGTATCTGTATTTCTTTGACAGCCATAGTTGCTAGATTCTATTTGTTGAGTTTGGATACCAGCATTAATATTGGGCTGTTCCATGTTTCTAAGTCTTTCATAAAGATTAATAGTAGACTGTAAGGAATTTACTTTGCTTTCAAGTTCTAAGATATAGGCTTTTTCAGATTTGTCATCTTTTTTTGGTTTATTGTTGGATTTACAAGGTTTTCTTACCTTCGCTCTGTTTGAGTTTACCTCTGACTGTATGGTACGAAGTGACTGCATACCTCCACATCATGAAGGGAGGCAACTCTCATGAAAAAAATAGAAAGGAAATCTGTATGAGTTTTCTCCCTTAGACCGGTAAATCAATGACAATTTTTACATAATGACAAACGTTCCTCTTTACTCCCCCCCAAAAAATGCTCGGTTTGAAAAGAACGGCAAAAGCATATGAGCCATGCTCTGTGAAAAGGGGGTTTAATGTATTTGCAAAAAGTATCGACTCAGGCCAGCCTGCGCAGTCCGCACAGGCTGACCTGGACCAAAACTTTTTGCTTTTCTGCATGTAAAAGGACCAGTCTACCTTGTAATTCAGTCGGTTTTCAGATAAAATGGACTTAATGGATCTCTGATCATGTGAGGACTTGCTTGGTATCATGCATCACTGAGATACATTAAGCCCCTTTTGCCAGAGCATGGCTCATATGTACAATACTGAGAGGGACTAATTATGTTTTTTTTTTATGTTTTGTTAATGTTTTCAAAGGCACTTTTCATCAGGTTTGTTATATAACATAGAACTATATAACATTGAACTGTGTGATAAAGGGTTAGATTTGGATATTTTCCAAATCATCTGCGGCATTTCTTTTTTTTTTCAGGGGGCACATGTAATGAATAAAATAGTTCTCTACTCACAACAGAAGAATTCAGAATTTCCCTTATTAACATCAGATGTTTCGAAATAAAGTTTACGTTGATAATCAAACCGCTACTTTCATCTTTAAAATAATGGCAGTTCTTTCTTACAAATGTATTGAATCATAATTGGGACTACCATCTGGTTACAAAATACTCTTTCTATCTTTTACCAAGCTGTTTTCTATCTCATATCATGCTATCTTAAGAACTTTCCGGAAACTATAAAACCCATTGCAAATTACATACAAATTCCTTGAAAATTCAAATTTGGGTTTTTGACTATTCGTCTTCACAGAACTTTAAAACACATGATCGTGTTTGTTGTTATGCTGTGCAACAAAATCTGACTCTGGTATGAATGACGAGACAGTCTGCGCAGGCTGACATGGTTGAAATTTTTTGCTTTTTGTAAATTTTCTGCATGTCCAAGTACCGCTCTACCTCATGATTCAGCCTGTTGTTGGACAAAATAGATTTTATGGTTCATTAATCATGTGATAACTGGCTTGCATAGTTTAATGCATCACAGACATAAATCCTCTTTTACTAGGATGCGCTGCTTGTATATAAATGCACACATGCAATGTGTATACAAAGCAGTCTGATCTGAATCCATGCTGTTCATAAAGCTAAGTAGGTTGTGCCTATGACTGTAACAAACAATTCCCATGTAGAAAATGTTGGTAACCAGTATTTTCTCATTTTCCACAATGTCTTACATTCTTTCAAAGGCATATCTCTTAATTTGAGCCACATTTGAATTTTTTGTGATGCAAATGCTTTCAGTTTGGACCAGTCTAAATTATTTTTGTCTTGATAAAGAGTTTAAAAGTAAGATTATTTTATTAGAGATACAGATATAATTTCACTGTGTAACGTGATGAATAAATTCAGAATTGCTTATATTTTACATTGTACTATTTAATGAAATATGATACAACAATACTTAAAACTGACTTTGTTTTTGCTTCACTTTTCTTTCAAAATCATCCATACCTTTTCCACTTTTCAAAGCTCTGTGGTGTCCATGCTTGTGAGGTAGAGTGTCGGCCTCGTTACCATAAGGTCCCGAGTTCGATACCCAGAAGTGGGTGTCAACTTTGGAATTGTTCATTTGCCCACATGTGCACATTTGACGTGAGTACTGGTGTATATAATTCCCTGGAAGCAGAATTGAGAGAGATTAGTATAAGTTGTAAGAACTTGTTTCTCAATCGATGTAAAATGAAAATGTTTAAACTAAGTGGTGAAAGTTTAAGATTCAAAACCTGCAGGCTTCAGGTTTGATCTTCACTTTAGGCACTTGGGTTTTTTTCTGGGATCATCCTTGAAAAGGACATTTCAAAGCCAGCCTATAAGTACTGGTGAAACCCAGGAGACACATAAACAAATTCACTGTCACCGTCATATGACTGAAATGATGATGAAAGCAGGGTAAAACACCATTCAGTTAGTTCCATCAATCAACCAGCCATAACCAGTTTTATTTCTTCAAAAAAAAAAAAAGAAGAATGAAAATGACAACAACAGAACGAAAAGAATACAGTCACACTCATATCAGGACAAAGAAGAGTAGACATTTACAAACAGATCAAATTCTTGAGCAAGTAGTTTTATCCACCAAATTATCTCTATCAGTCCATTGCCAAGTAAGTCCCTGTTTTTACAACCAAAAAATGGTTTTTGAAAACACTGTGGGAAAAGGAGAAAATGCTGGTTACCAGCATTTTCTCCTTTTTTCACAATCTTTTCGAAAAGTCTCTTTCACAAGGTCATTAAAAGACAGGATTGTGTGGTAAAGTGGTAACTCTGAAATACCACTATTTGCAAGAAGATTTTGGTTGTTTCATTGATAGTTGTTTTTTAATCGTCACCATGGTTTGCCTATATCAGCATCACCACCTTTAAGTCCATCTCTTTTAATCCTTTACCACACGTCAAAATTTTACACTTGTCCAAACTGAAAGCATTTGCAGACAACAAATTAGATATGGTTCAAATGGTAAGATTTGTCTGTAACAGGTCAGAAAACATTTTCTCCTTTCCCCACAATGTTTTAAAAAGGCATCTTTCTCGGGGTCTTTAAAACTTGGGATTGTGGGGTAAAGAGTTAAGCTGAGCCTAGGTAGCTTAGTCAGTAACGTACAGGACTTGAAAACAGGGGGTTGCTGGTGAGATCCCTGGCATGGCCAATTTCTTTCCCAGGACTGATGCTAGTCATTTTGACAGGATTCATTCCTGTCACCTCTGGCCATGGTTTTGACGTCATGGTTATGTTGGAAAGCAGCCAGTGGCTTGGAAAGAATATCGTGCATGGTAACTGTTGTGGTAGAAGAAACTCCAGAAAAGCATGGATAGGTGCACTGGCCGCCATGTTATTACTGAAATAATGTTGAAAATGGCATTAAACACCATACAATCAGTCAACCATCTCTTAAAACAGCACAATTTTAGACTCATTCTCATTGAACACTTTAGCAGACCACAAACTATAGATGGCTCAAACACTGATATTGTCCTTGAAGGATAGAAAACACTGTGGGAAAAGAAGAAGATCCTAGTTACAAGCATTTGCTCCTTTACCGTCAATGTTTTCAAAAAGCCTATCTTATAGTCCTTAAAACACAGTATTGTCTGGTAAATGGCTACGTCCTGTTGGCAGATCTATGCTTACAAGGGACAACTATGAATTGCTTATCTACGATGAAAGTGTCAACAGGAAAATATACTATCAGCTTTACAATATACATGTAACATGCATATGAGCCAAGCTCTGTGAAAAGGGGGCTTCATGCATCTGCGAAAAGTACATGTATCTATCCAGGTCAGCCTGTGCAGTCAGCACAGGCTGACCTGGGCCAAAACTTTTCGCTATTGGTCAATTTTCTGTATGTCCAAGGACCAATCTACCTCATGATTCAGCCATTTGTTAAAAAAAAAAAGTGGCTATTATGGATCCATAATTATGTGATGGCTTGATTGATACAATGCACCACGGAGATACATTAAGCACCCTTTTGCCAGAGCATGGCTCATATACATATACTTTAATTAAAGAAAACAACAAGTTGGAGCTTTATTGCAGAGAATGATTCAGATATGACAATATAAACCCTTTCATAGCCATAGACAAAAAAACAGCAATTGCAGATGTCACAGTTCAAGATCAGACTGCACAGAATATGCAATCTGATCTTGGATTCACACTTGTTTGTTTGTTTAGTCAAGCTTACAAGGTTAAAATCTTTCTGAATTTTGTAACCCTTATCCTGCTTAACTCTTTACCGAACGACCAAATTTCAAAGCATTTGTAGGCGACAAAAAAATTGCAATTCAAAAATTGAAATTTGTTTTGGGAAAGCTAGAAAACATAGTGGGAAAAGGAGAAAATGCTGGTAACCAGCATTTTCTCCTTTCCTACAATGTTTTCCAAAGGCTTTTTTCTCAGGGTCGTTAAAAGTCTGGATTATTTGGTAACAAGTTAATAAGTGAAATGAAATTTTCATACCGGTGGTAAAAACTAGAATTCTGCCATTTCAAACTTGTTCTTAGGAAAATATATCTCCTCATCGGACAGTGTAGATCCAAGATCAGACTGCACATTCTGTGCGGTCTGATCTCGATCTACACTCTCCGCAAAAGGTCAGTGAGTTGCGCTTGGCAGCCTAAGGGTTAGAAGTGGATTTCAGCCATAAACTCTTTACCAAACGACAAAATGGTAGACTTGTCCAAAATTGAAAGCATTTGCCAATGACAAATTAAATGTTGCACAAAAGATAAAAATCACCCACAATGGGATAGAAAAAATGGTGGGAAAAGGAGAAAATGCTGGTAACCAGCTTTTTCTCCTTTACCCACAATCTTTTCCAAAGCCTTCTTTCTTAGAATCATTAAAACTCAGGATTGTGTGGTAAAGGGTTAAAAGACGTTGAGTCTATATATTTGACTCTTAGAAATACGATTCTGCTCTTTCAGTGGTAAAAAAATGAAATTTTATCTCTTTAAAACCCTTTACGACATAATCCTGAGTTTCAACGACCCTGATGAAGGAGGCTTTTGGTTTTAATTACCAGCATTTTCTCCATTTTCTACAATATATTCTGCCCTACCAATGGCTACTCCTATCATTTGGGCCACAATGAGTTTCTCATCTGTAACTGCTTTTAATTTAGACATGTCTTTTTGTCGCATGGTGAAGAGTTAATATTCCAACAAAATGAAATTTAACACAAGCTCCGATACAGACTAGCTTTTCAATGCTTCTCTTAATTTCTTCCACTTTAAACAAGTAAATAGATCTATTTATTCATTCATTCATTTATTTTTACTTATCATTTTTTAGCAAATATTTAATTTCCATTTTAATATGAAAAATACAATTTGAATTAAATTGAAACCCATAAATATTTGTATCTGGAACCAGACTAGCAGAGATATGCCTGTCATTTTATGGTCTAAGGGAGAAAACTCGTACAGACTTTATCGCAACTAAATTTATGAAGAGCGACCCCCCCCCCCCCCTTTATTACATGCTTGACGAATTTATTCTTGAAAACCAATGCCTTTGCGAGAAAATCGACTTATTTCGAATTATTATCCATGATGAATTACATGTGGAAGTTTGCACTAAAATTCATACAGAAACCCTGCCTTGAAGTGTTTATACAATGTGATACAACACTGCTGTTTTTATAAAATTGAAATACGCTTCCATGTCCTTGGCGAATATGAGCTAAGAATAAAATCGCCGAGAAAGGTTTGATACAAGGCAGAAGATGTAAAAAAATTGGGCTTTCAAATCGAGTTTTGATGAAATTTTACTGATAAGAGAACTCGGCACAATCGACAATAATATTATTTGTCAATAACCTTGAGTGAACAAAAACATGGCCGCTGTTTACCTGTTCAACTGCATTTCAATCATGTAGACTGATCTCTACAAATACTGTCAGCATACATTTATTAATAGAAGTAATCAAATTTATAATCTATTGATTGGATTGATTTATATCCTAGATTAAAAATATCTTTTGAGTGAAATCTTACCTTGAAAAGCAAACAGTAAATTTTTTACTTTAAAATAGTGGCGGTCATTTTGTTCACAAATGTGTTGTAAAACAAGGGAGACTACCCATCTGATTATGTCTCTAACTGCTATCTGTCTCATGTCAATATATCTTCAGAACTGTATTTTATTTTTAATCCGCTTCGTAAAATATGTAATAATCCCTTAAAGCTCTTTGATTTTAACCGGAGGATTTAAATCGATCGTCCGCGCAGACTTAAAACATGTTCGCTTTTAGTCTAATGCTCTCCACAAAAAAAGGGAGGCAACTCTCATAAAATAGAAAGGAAATCTGTACGAGTTTTCTCCCTTAGACCGTTAAATCATTTACAAATTTTCCGTAATAAACGTTCATCTTTATTGCTCCCCCCCCCCCCAAAAAAAAATGCTCAGTTTGAAAAGAACGGCAAAAGCTTAAGTATATGAGCCATGCTCTGTGAAAAGGGGGCTTAATGTATTTGCAAAAAGTATCGAATCAGGCCAGCCTGCGCAATACGCTTAGGCTGACCTGGACCAAAACTTTTTGCTTTTCTGCGTGTAAAAGGACCAGTCTACCTTATAATTCAGTCGGTTTTCAGATAAAATGGACTTAATGGATCTCTGATCATGTGATGACTTGCTTGGTATCATGTATCACGGAGATATATTAAGCCCCCTTTTGCCAGAGCATGGCTCATATGTACAATACTGAGAGGGACTAATTATGTTTTTTTTCTTATGTTTTGTTAATGTTAATGTAGCTTAACCCTTGTCCACACGACAAAATTTTTAGACTGGTCTAAATTTAAAGAATTTGCAGACGACAAATTAAATGTGGTTCAAATAATGCGATTTGTCTCTGAAAGGTAAAGAAACATTGTGGGAAAAGGAGAAAATGCTGGTTACCAGCATTTTCATCTTTTCCCACAATGTTTTCAAAAGGCTTTATTTTTTCCACAGGGTCGTTAAAACTCGGGATACTGCGGTAAAGAGTTCGATAATGTACCATCCCTGCCTATGTCTATGATTCCTACCCGTGAATCAAGTCTGGAATAATGACAAACAATGCAAAAAAATATATAATAATAATCTTCTGTGAGATAGCAATGTTTTCGATGCTTAGAAGCAAAGTGAAAGTATCTTGTTCCTTGTAAAAGATGTTGAAATTTGTACTTGTGCTTTTCGGCAAATCCTTCCTTTCTCGTATTTCTTTTTGTTTTCAGTAATTCTTCAGTCGCTGGTTCCAGTTTTAGCACTATCAAAAGGTTGGTAACCAGCATTGTTAAGGACGAAATATATATTTGCCTGCAAAGGTAAACATTGTTTATTTTTTTTGGCTTACTATTCGTTCTCTGTGTAGACATCTCTAGACTGGTATTGCGATTTGAATCTTGCAGTTTTCTGTTTAGATATAATCTCTGTTTCTACATTTTCCCATTGAAAAAAAAAAAGACGATAATTATTTAGGACCAGTACATTCATGTCAACAAAAATGGCGGCGTTGTTGGCTTAGAATGGAAATTAGTCATGATAAATTGATACCACGCATTTTATTATGATGTCAGCATATTACTTCATCGGCTTGCAATTAAATGGAGGTAAGAAACAGCGCATTTTAGATACAACATGTGTTTATATAGATTACGGGAGGTTAGATTAGCTGTAAAACCCAGTAACATAATTTCAACATTGCTCTTTTAAGGCTCACCGTAAGAATATGCTCTTTAAATTGGGTCTTTAGTACTCATGGATATTCACTGAAATACCTGCTGGGCATAGGGAGTTCTGTCATTTCTGCAAAATAATATTTACTTCCGCTTTTGCACTACAGTAGAAGTTTGATGTGCCTAAACATAAATCAAAGGACTAAAAGTCCTGGAAAGCAGATTTTTGGAGTAGAATAAACCTGTAATATGTTGTAATAAAAAAAAAATAACATCACAAGCAACACATGTGCAATCGTTTTCAAGTGGAGTTAGCAAGGGCAGGTAAAGTCAAAATTGTTCTGCAGAGAGGGCCATGCAGTTGTTAGAAATATTAGACGAGTGGACTGAATCTGTGGACAGTGGAATACCAATTGATGTTATCTATCTGGACTTTGCCAAGGCTTTCGACAGGGTTTCTCACGAACATCTCATTTACAAGTTGAATAAATTAGGAATAAGTGGTACTGCCTTGGACTGGATAAAAGACTTTTTGACAAGAAGGCAACAATGCGTCCGTGTTGGTTCATCCTTGCCATCCTGGACAGATGTTGTAAGCGGGGTCCCTCAAGGGAGTGTCATTGGGCCGGTGTTATTTTTATGCTTCATTAATGACCTACCTGAGTTTGTTGCTGGAATTGTAAAAGTATTTGCTGATGATACAAAACTGTATTCAAAAGTGTCATCTGTACAAGACCATGAGAAACTTCAGATTTGGACAACCTAAGCAAATGGAGCAATAAATGGAGATCTGTCTTTTAACGCTAAAAAATGTAAAGTACTCCACATTGGTTCTAAAAATGTTAACTACCGTTATACTATGAAAGAATCAGATGGTAACTATGCATTTATAGACTCGATACAATGTGAAAAGGATCTAGGAGTCACTTTTGATCAACATCTGAATTTTGACCAACATATTACAAACATTACCAACAAGGCCCAGAGAACACTTGGTTTTATTCGTAGATCATTTGAGTGCCTGGATGAAGATATGTTTCTGCCACTTTATAAATCCTTAGTTAGACCTACTCTGGAACATGGCTCTTGTGTTTGGTCCCCTTATTTAAAAAAGCACATCAAGTTGATTGAAGATATTCAAAGAAGAGCTACCAAACTAGTACCATCAGTAGCCCATTTAACATATGAAGACAGATTACTGAAGCTAGGCCTGGTGACTCTAGAATACAGGAGAGATAGAGCTGACATGGTGCAAATTTACAAAGCGTTACACAATTTTGACAAACTGAAGTGGGAAGACATGTTTTCTCTGGCTCAGGACGATCTTAGAGGACATTATTTGAAATTCAAAACAAAAAAGTGCCATCACAACATCAGGCTGAATACTTTTGGCCACCGATCTGTGTCATTCTGGAATAACCTAAGTGAAGAAACTATATCTGCTGATAGTGTTAATCAATTTAAATCAAGGTTAAACGCTGAGAATTGGAACATTAAGAAATTTATTTTAAACCGTCCTGCTAGTGCATTCTGAGATAAACAAGGTCATTTTAACGCATTGGAGACATTAACGAGAAATTTTCAACGGAGGGCTCATGACAGATTTTCTAACATATTGACCCTACGATCCAGGTATATCCAGGTATCCAGTAACTGTTATTCTATTACTGTTTAAGGACTGGTAATTTGAATGATCTGCTAATCTTAGCACAGTTTTTTGCTGGTGTTAGATTTCTGCATATGTATGCATGGTACACGTGTGAAGGACTGTATATAAGGTAGTGACAAAAGCGATGTTGATGTGTATTAGCTAAAACTGAAAGTAGAATGGGTGCAAGCATGAATGACAGTATATTTGGTTCAGGTCAAACCGAGTGTGAGCACGCATGCGTTGTTACGCATGATGTATTTGGTTCCGGTCAGAACAATCACAGCAGATTTGCTATACAAATCTGCTTAAAATGAGGGTATTTTGAAGATTTATCAGACCTCATCTGAATAATTTTAAAGTTTCTTTTTACCTAACTCTCCATTTACCAAAACTAGTGAAACTATTTTACAATTCATTTATTTATTTCCTATCGTGTAAACATCATTTTTATGTCTAATTTTTCATCATTTTTTCAGATGCCAAGTATAAAATTACAGAGTTCAGATGGGGAGATATTTGAGGTGGATGTTGAGATAGCCAAACAGTCTGTCACTATCAAAACAATGTTGGAAGGTTAGTATTCAAAGTTCTAGTAAATGGCATGGGATAAGCTTGTCAAAATTGAAAGCATTTGCAGACGATGAAATAGCTGGGGATCAAATGATGATATCAACCTTTAAAGAGTAGAAAATATTGTGGGAAGGTAAGAAAATGCTGATTATCAGTGTTTTCTCCTTTTTCCACAATGCTTTCAAATGCCCTTTATCCCAGGGTCATTGAAACTGGGGATTGTGTGGTAAAGAGTTAAATGGTAAATGTTTGGGTCCTATAACATTAGGCTAGCCCACATCATTTAACCGACCCAGGTCAACATCATTTTACATAAAGCTCTATTTTTACCCTCGGCGTCGGGACTGCTTTCGGCATATGTCCCGAATGGTCACGGAAATATTTCGTACGATATGCACAAATTGAATCACTTATAAATCTGTATATATATGTATATGCACCTGACAGAAGAACTAGCCCTAGTCTTCTGTAACTTCAGTGAATGCAAACTAAGTTCCCCAATAATAGTCTAATCTTAGACTAGAACTTTGCAGGCCTCATGCTTCCATAAAACAATTGAAAAACACTTAGTCTTGTCCACATTGAAAGCATTTGAAATGGACAAACTGAAATGTGACTCAAATAGAATGTAATGGGATTTGTCTCCAAGTCTTGTTGCCAGCATTAACTCCTTTTCTTGTAATGTTTTTGAAGTCTTCATCTTTGATACCAGTGTTTTCTCTTTTTCACCGTATTGTTTTCAAAAGCCCTTATTCCCAGGGTTTTCAAAAACAAGATTGTTTGATAAAACGTTGAATTTAAACAAAATGTCCTTTCATAAATTACTTTTGATTTTAGCATTTTCTCCTTTTCCAACAATGATTTCATGCAGTGTTTTCAAAAGCTTTCCACCTGACAGGGGCAGAATAGACAGAAGATTTTTTTCTCTGTTATAAAGGGTTAAAATTTCAAAAAATCCTTTCATGAATGACTTTCGACTTCAGATCTTGGGATGGATGAAGATGAAGAAGAGCCAGTTCCATTACCGAATGTAAATGCCGCCATATTGAAAAAGGTACAAATTTTTTGTTAGCTCTAGACTTCAACTTAATAGTTTTGCTCTTGTCATGGACAGTAGTTTGATAAATGATCACTTAACCCTTAAACTCTTTACCAAACGACAAAATTTTAGACTAGTCCAAATTGAGAGCATTTGCAGACGACAACATAAATGTGACTGAAAAATTGCAATTTGTTTCGGAACGGTTATAAAACACTGTGGGAAAAGGAGAAAACGCTGGTTACCAGCATTTTCTCCTTTTCCCTCAATGTTTTCAAAAGTCTTCTTTCACAGGGTCGTTAAAAGTCGGGATTGTGTGGTAAAGAGTTAATTTACTATGAAATTTAAGACTAGCTCACATTGAAAGCATTTCTGGAGGACAATTGATATGTTGCTAAAACGATTGGAATTGTGTTTCAAGGGGTAGTTTACAGTGTGGGAAAAGGAAAAAATGCTGGTTACTAGCATTTTCTCTCCTTTTCCCACAATGTTTTCAAATACCCTTTTCCCTAGGGTAGTTAAAACTCAGGATTGTTTGGTATATGGCCTGCAACATGCGAAGTGAGACCTTTGGACATTTGTGTAAAGTGTCCTCCTGGATTAGCCTGCGCAGTCCGCACAGGCTAATCCGAGACGGAACTTTACGACTAATTAAGAATTTTTCATACAGTAGACTTTCGTGAAACATAAAATCACACAAAAACAGGAAGTGCCATCTCGGATTAGTCACAGCCTGCACAGGCTGATCTGGGACGACACACTTTTATGCATATGTCCAAAGGCCCCTTTTCGTGTGTTGCACGCCAAATGGCCAAAACCTGCCTTTCTGTTGAGCTTCCTTTTACACTGATGTGGCAGAGCTCCAGATAAGAGGGAGTAATGGTATTCTAAATCCATTATTTCTCTTCCAAACCCTATGTTATGGGTACTCAGAATTGTCTTGATGAGACGATTCCAATGAGTACCCGTAATATAGGGTTTAGTGGAGAACAATTGATATTTTCAATTTTGAAATCAAGCTCACTCCCTTTATCTGGAGCTCTCTGTGTTATAGTGTATTTCACATCTGTGATGGTTAAGCAACATATTTTGGTTTTTGCTTCAATGGTTGGACAAGTCCATGCACATAACTTTTTCTTTCATGATTTTTATTTGACTTATGACAGTGTGAAGATTGGCTGACTTCTGCATTGAAAATTGGAAAACAGTGTTTCTTACATCAGTATGTAAGAGAAGCTTCCAGTGACTTAACTGTTTACCACACAATCCTGAGTTTTAACAACCCTGAACAAGAAGGCTTTGAAAACATTGTGGGAAAAGGAGAAAATGCTGGTAACCAGCATTTTCTCCTTTTCCCACAATGTTTTCTCCCCTTCCCAAAACAAATTTCAAGTTTTGAGTTGTCTGCTAAAGCTTTCAATTTGGATTGGTCTAAAATTTTTGTCAGTTGGTAAAGAGTCAAAGAGTTGGATGCATCTGTAGAAATTTCAGTTTTATGATCACATTTATTTGGGCATCTGCAATTGCTTTCAATTTGGACTTGCCTAAAATTTTGATGTTTGGTAAAGAGTTAAACAATTATAACCTCACCTGTTGTCATTGTAATTCTGTAGCCTTATGATGTTTTACCTGTTACCAATATACACAGTAAAAGATAAAGGTAGATACCAAATTATTGACACTTTAAGTGGGAACTAATGATCTCTTGTTAAATGATTTGAACTTGTCCAAATTGAAGGTATTTGCAGTTGACAAAATTAAACATGGCTCAAATCAAGGTTTGTCTGATAAGGTAGAAAATGTTGTTGGAAAAGGAGAAAAATGCTGGTTACCAGCATTTTCCCCTTTTCTCACAATGTTTTCATAAGCCTACTTTGTCAGAGTCATTAAAACACTGGGTTTATGTGGTAATGGGCTACTAATGCATTGATGAAAATGTTGTAAAACATAAAATACCAAACATGTAAGTGTTTATTGTTCAGTTTTGTTTTAGACTATCCAGCAGTGTACCTACCATATGATTGACCCTTCTCCATCAGAAGAAGATGAAAACATTGTAAAACGTAAATAACCAAACATGCAAGTGTCTATAATTCAGTATTGTTTCAGGTTATCCAATGGTGTACGTACCATAAAGATGACCCACCTCCACCGGAAGATGATGAAAACAAAGAGAAGAGGACTGATGATATTTGTTCCTGGGATGCAGAATTTTTGAAAGTCGACCAAGGAACTTTATTTGAATTGATTCTTGTAAGAAATTTGTCTCTTGTTGTAATATATATGTGTTCATTTTGAGGAAAAAAATTAGCTGGGTTTAATTACTGGTAGTCTGGATGTTTTAACCCATTATTTTGAAAATAAAAAAAGGCTTATATTCACAACTCTGTCATAGCTTACTTTTTGAAAAGAATGTTGGAAAAGGAGCATGTGCTTCTTTCTTTTGAATCTGTCTCTGTGTTATGACCTGCACAAGCGCATGATTGGTCTAAGTTTAGCCTGTAATTTAACCATTTACCACACAATTCCAAGTTTTAATGACCCTGAGAAACGGGCCTTTTGAAAACATTGTGGGAAAAGGAGAAAATGCTGGTAACCAGCATTTTCTCCTTTTCCCACAATATTTTCTAACCTATCAAAGACTGAAATCATTGTTTCAGCAGCATTTAATTTTTTTTTTGTCATCTGCAAACACTTTGAATTTGATCCTGTCCAAAAATTTGTTGTTTGGTAAAGTGTTAAGTGTTAAAATGCTGATTCAAGTTTCTTTGTATGGCATTTATATTACATGTATATTTATGGCATTTACTGATATGTTATATTGTAAGGCATTTGTTACTTTGTTTCTTGTCTGGTAGCCTGCAAGTAGCCAATGAAATGAATTCTGTCATTTTAGGTCATTTTTTACATTTTCATATCTTCAGTTAGATAAATGTTTATGGATAACAGAGCATATTTTAATTGGGAGCCAGACAGTCATATGTTTTAGAAGTTGCAGAATTTGTTGAGTGATAGGTCAGTTGTTATACCTTAGAGCATCAAATAAACCCAACAGACATTTTCAGTCTAGAAATGAGACCCTAATAATTGCAATTCTATGATTGCTTTTGTCTGAGGTGTTTCAGCCAAGCAAACAGTGTAGATCAACATTTTGTGCAGTGTGATCTTGATATACACTGGCTGGAAATGCAATAGTAGACGTGAATGGCACTTAAAGTAGTGAACACATCTGATTGTCACATTGTTTTTCTGACCACTTGGTATCTATTATTGTATTTCTGAGTGTTTGGCAACTATAATTGAATATCTTGACCCTGGGGTCAAACTGATGTGAATTATGCAATTTATTCTTTGCCAGACAACAAAATTTTGCATGTGGCCGTATTGAAAGCATTTGCAGAGGACAAGTTAAATGTGGTTCAAATGGTGGAAATTTTCTTTGAAAGAGTAGAAAATATTGTGGGAAAAGGCTTCTTTCTCAGGGTCATTAAAACTCAGGATTGTGTGGTAAAGGGTTAAAGCTGTGAACACATCTGAATGTCACATTGTTTATCAGATCATTTTTGCATCTTTGTATTATTTGACCTTTGGGGTCAAACTGATAGCAGTACTGATATAACACCAGTATGTAGTAAAAATATACATTCTTCCAATGGTAAACTTCATGAGTATATCATATTTTGTATATTTTTTTTATTAAAGGCAGCAAATTATCTGGATATCAAGGGGTTGTTAGATGTTACATGTAAAACAGTGGCCAACATGATTAAAGGAAAATCACCCGAGGAGATTCGTAAAACGTTTAATATCAAGAATGATTTCACTCCAGCTGAAGAGGAACAGGTATGGAACTGTTCATCAAATAATCCTATGTTTAAATAACTCTGAGGAAGAAGGCTGTTGAAAACATTGAAAGGAAAAACGAAAATGCTGAAAATCAGCATTTTCTCCTCTTCCAGCAAGTTGTTCCTTTTTTAAGGTGTTATGGGAGATCACTCCTTCCTTACGGCATAGCTTTTCTCTATAAAATCAATACCTGACATCTGCGTTAGGGAGAATTCTCTTTAGCTCAGGGGTTATTGTATTGGTCTTTCAAACCTCGATAAACGAGGATATTTTCCCGCATGGGTTTGAATCTCAGCTGTTGCGGTTTGTATTTTAGCTATGCATTTGTTGCAACCTTCCATGTTCGTAAGAAAGGACAAATTACACTATTTCAGCCAAATTTAATTTGTTGTGTGCAAATGATTTCAAGGTAGAGCTTTAGAATTTTGGCATCAGATAAATGTTAACAGTCCAAGTTTATTTGCATGGAGTTTTATACAGCTTTCAACTGTAATACCATCATATTATAACAAGCTCACTTATTGGTGTCTTCACTGGATTTCTGCCTAGGCTGGGCTCTGAATTGCCTTGCCTAAGAACACTATTGCATGATACTATTGCATGACATTGCTTTCAGTTGAAATTATACGAGTGTTTCTTGATAAAACACCCATAGCCCTGAACCACTGAACCATAGAGGACCAAATCAGTTTTAGGTTCTGCTTTTGCTTTCACTGTCAAAAAATTGAAGATCTTTCAGATTTTGGCAATGATTGTTGTAATGCTACTAGTGTTGTACATCTTACAAGACAATAAAATTTTAGACTGGTCCATATTGAAAGCATATGCAGAGTTCAAATTAAATGTCATTCAGATGATGGGATTGGTCTTTGAAAAGATAGAAAACAATGTTGGAAGAGGAGGAAAGGCCGGCATTTTCTCCTTTTCCCACAATTTCTTCGAAAACTTTTTTCCTTAGGGTTGTCAAAGTTCAGAACTGTTTTGTAAAGGGCTAAATCATCAAAAATGATATTTTTTATGATATAGATAAAGGGTTAGAAAAAGAATAAAAATAAAACAGTATACAACAATTCAAATACTTTGAGGAAGAAGTCCTTTGAAAACATTGAAGGAAAAGGAGAAAATGCTGGTAGCCAGTGTTTTCTCCTTTTCCGCAATGTTTTTCATCTCTTCAAACCCCATCACATGAGCCATGCTTGTTATATACAAATGAGCCACGCAAAAGAGGGAATTAATGCATCTTCTCGATCCATGATACCAAGCAAGCCATCACATAATTATGGATCCATAATGGCCATTTCTTAAAAACTGACTTAAGCATGAGGGAGACTGGTCCTTGGACATACAGAAAACTGACCAGTACTGAAAAGTTTTGGCCCAGGTCAGCCTGCGCAGACTGCGCAGGCTGACCTGGGTCAATAGCTTTTGCAGATGCATTAAGCCCCCTCTTCACAGAGCATAGCTCAAATATTTGAGTTTTGACCAGTGTAGAATTGTGTCATCTGAGGAGGCTGATAAAAATTATCAGCTTTCAAATAAAAAAAAAAATCCAAAATGGTAACTGCATGAAATTTTATCTTCCTTGTTTTTCAGGTCCGCAAAGAAAATGAATGGTGTGAGGAAAAGTGAATTACAGGACTTGTGTGAAAAAAAATAGAAACTGTAATATTATATTAGTGAGATGTACCATGCACAGAACAGAAATATCCTATCCTTTTGACTTTTATTCAAGTGACAGCAAAAAAATCTTTCCAGGATCGAACCCTGTGTGATTGCTTCCTTGACAGTTATGAAATATTGGGCCATTATTCCTTATTTAGTGTAGCAAAAAAAGTGAGCAACTTTTCCTTTTGCCACAATGTTGTCAAAATTTTGAATGTATTTTAGAGGCATTCATGCATTAACCTATTTTACCCTGAATACTTTTTGTATACCTTAAATCACTGCATCAGCTCTACACTACAAATTCTTGTAAATGTAGTTTATGCTGCAAAAAAATACCTCTATATTATAGCAAATACTGTCAACTTAGATCAAATGTTGCACTTCACAGTGTCTGATCTTGGTCTATACTATTTTACATTGACCACTTTTGTAGTAATAGGGTAAAAGTTATCCAACTACGACACACATTTACCTTTCAAGTGCCAAAAAAATGAAATGGTCAACACACCAAACCATTGCAAGTTTTAGGGTGTTTTTGCTAGATTACATGTATTTCAAAAATAAAGGGACAGTCTAGATCAAATATCAGACTGCATATCATGTGGTCTGATCTTGATCTGCATTGTCTGCAAAAGATAGTCTGATCCTTACTGACATTGTCTCAAAAACATCACCTGATCAACATTGTTTTCAAAGCGGCTAAATTTGCACATGACACTCAAGGGGTTGTGCACTGTTTGGCAGTAAATTCGTTTTAAGATACAATGTAATTCATAACAAGGAAGGAATTGCATAAGATATTTACAAGGGAAAAGTCACATGACAGAGATATAGATATTAATGTATGTATTGTGTGAATACAACTGTAAAATTTAACAACAAGCTTTTCACATATTTAAAACCTTTTTAATTGGGTAGTGCTGGCCTCGTCTCGTACAGATTAAATGCAGGTCTTACTGGCTGAAGGGTGACTTGTCAGTGTTCACTCTACCTCACAATCCTGAGTTTTAATGATCCTGAAAAAGGAGGCTTTTGAAAACATCATGGGAAAAGGAGAAAATGCTGGTTACCAGCATTTTCTCCTTGTACCACCATGTTTTCTACCCTGTCCAGCATGGAAATCATCATTTGAGCCAAATTTAATTCCTCATCTGCTCATGCTTTAAATTTGGTTGAGTCTAAAATGTTGTGGTTTGCCACAGGGTTAAAGAACAATCCAGTGTACTCAAGGCTCTTGTCAATAAATAAATTCTAGCATTGTCTAATTATTTAAATCCGAGGTTCCTATGTCATTGTTTATTTCCTACAAATCCATTTAATATCATTTTTTCTTGTTGTACAGTTGTAATAAATTGTCCAAAAAGTATTGTTGTCCTCGATATTATTGATGCTTTTTTTTTTAGCTCCACTGGCCAAAGGCCAGCGGGCTTATGTTATGGCCTTGTGCGTCCTTCCGTCTGTCTCTGCATGCGTCCATGCATGCGTTAACTTTTATTTCAAACATCTTCTTCTCTGGAACCACCCATCAGATTTTAATGAAACTTCACAGAAATTATCCTGGCATGGCCCTCTTCAGAAACCCTTCAAAGAATTTGATTCCTATCAAAACTGTGGTTGCCATGGCAACAAAACTGAAAAATATTGAAAATCTTTAAAAATCTTCTTGTCCAAAACCATAAGGCCTAGGGTTACCAAATTTGGCATGTACCTTCATCTAATGGACCTCTACAAAACTCTTCAAATTATAGCCCCATGGTCAAAATTGGCCTTGCCCCGGGGGTCACAAGTTTTACATAGGTTTGTTTATATAGTGAAAATTTTAGGTATCTTCTTATTCTAAACCATATGGCCCAGAGCTACCGAATTTAGCATGTAGCTTCATCTAATGGACTTTAACAAAAACCTTCATATTATAGCTTCAGGGTCAAAATTGGCCCCGCCCCGTGGGTCAAAGACTGAAAAATATTGAAAGTTTTTAAAATTCTTTGTGTTTGAAATCATAAGGCCTAGGGATACCAAATTTGGCATGTAGCTTTACCTTATAGACCTTTACAAAAACCATTCAAATTATAGCCCTGTGGTCAAAATTGGCCCTGCCCCAGGGTGTTTTACATAGGTTTCTATAATGAAAACTTTTAAAATATCATCTTGTCCTAAAACCATATGGCCTAGGGCTATTAAATTTTGCATGTAGCTTCATCTAATGGACCTCTACAAAAAACTGGTCAAAATTGACCCTAACCTGCAGGTCAGAAGTTTGACATAAGCTTATATAGTGAAAACTTTAAAAGTCTTCTTGTCCTAAACCATATGGCCTTATACAAATTATAACCTTGGTGCCAAAACTGGTCCAGTGGAGCGATACAGGGCCATCATGGCCCTCTTGTTTTAATTCCTTCATCAAGGGTGATAACAATCATGGTCCATATTCATCAACCATTCTTAAGAACATTCTTAGTCTTGTTCTCCAGAATTTTCTATATTTGAAAGTAACACATCCTCTGATTGGCTAAACCAAATAGCCAGTCAGAAGTTGTGTAACTTTTTAAATCTAGAATTAGACAAAGAATGTTGTTAACCCTTTACCAGATGACAAAATTACAGCCTGGTCCAAATTGAAAGCATTTGCAGACGACAATTTCGATGTGGCTCATATAGAGCAATTTTTCTTTGATAAGGTAGAAAACATTCTGGTTAGCAGCATTTTCTCCATTTCCCACAATGTTTTCAGAAGGCTTCTTTCCCAGAGTCATTAAAAGGTGTCATTGTGCGGTAAAGGTTTAAGAAAGGTTGATGAATAAAGACAAAATGTGCAGTCTGATGTTGAATTTCAAAAAGAATATATTTCCTCTAACCTACCGGTAATCTGTGCCCCTTGTTTTATCCCTCTACCAAATAATGCCAGATTTTCACAACCCTGGAAAGAAGGCTTTTGAAAACATTGTGGGAAAAGGAGCATTTTCTCCTTTTCTCACAATGTCTTCAATCATATCAGAGACTGTAAGCTCATTTGTACCAATTTTGAAATTGTCGTCTGCAGATGTTTTGTCATTGGCAAATGCTTTCAGCCTGGACAAGTCTACATTTTCGTCACGAGTTAAAGAGTTAAGGAAAGTGAGATGTTGACCATTTACCAAAAAACATTTTGTATTGTAACAACCCTGAGAAAGAAAGCTGTTGAAATAACATTTGAAAGGCAGAAAATGCTGATAGCCAGCATTTTCTCCTTTCCTTTCTTTTCTATCCTATTGTAAAAGAATTCCACCATTTCTGCCAGATTTATCTTCCTGATTTTCAATGTGTTTTGATAGCTTCCGAACTTCATAAACCACACGAAACACTATGTAACTCTTTTCCACACAATTCCAAGTTTTGACGACCCTGACAGAGAAGGCTTTTGAAAACATTGTATTACTGATTTTCAGAGGAAAACATTTAACCTTAACATAAACCATACAATCTAAAGTTTTGACGGCCTTGAGGAATAAGACGTTTATATTATTGGGGGGAAAAAGAGAAGATGCTGGCAACCAGCATTTTCTCCTTTTTCCACCATGTTTTCTACCCTTTCGAAGACAAAACCCACAGTTTGCCCTACATTCATTTATAGCCTGCAATGCTTTGGACTTGTACAAGTCGGATATTGGGTTGTTTGTTAAAAGGTTAAAAAGGACAACATATCATTCTAAGGTTCCTCATAAACTCCATACAACTCTGAAAGCATTTGGTTTATCCAGAAAAGTTTGTGAATGGTAGTGTTTGCTGTGTGGACCTTACGCATCAAAAAGAATGGTAAATGGGAACCAGTTGGAGTATTGCCAATTTAAGTTTTGACAAAATTTTTTATTTCTCCTCTGTAATGAAAATTCATACAGCAATTACAGCAGGTATTATCCCTTTACCGAACAATCCCGAGTTTTAATGACCTTGAAGAAGAAGCCTTTTTAAAAAAATTCGGGAAATGGAGAAAATGCTGGTAACCAGCATTTTCTCCATTTCCCAAAATATTTTCTACTCTTTGAAAAAAAAAACAAATTTCATGTTTTGTGTACCAGTAACATTTATTTTGTCATCTGCAAATGCTTTCAATTTGGACAAGTCTAAAATGTAGTTGTCATGTAAAGAGTTGAGCAAGCAGGGATGCCTGGAATGTTTTTGTGAAAGACAGCTGCTTGCTTAGTAAAGTACATCTCAACATACTTACTGGGAACATATGCATGACTCTACCAGACAAAATTTTCTACTTTTCAAAATTGAAGGCAATCACAGACAACACTCTAAATATGGTTGGAACTGAGATTTGACAGTGAAAGATTAGAAACATTGTGGGAAAAGGAGAAAATGCTGGTTACCAGCATTTTCTCCTTTTCCCACAATCTTTTCAAAAGCCTTCCTTCTTTCCCAGGTTAGTTAACGCTTCACGAAATAGCAAAATTTTTGACTGGACCAAATTTGAATGCATTTGCAGATGACATGCTCACGAAATGTAGCTCAAAGGGCTATTTCTATCTTTGATAGGGTAGAAAACATTTCTTCAGAAATGTCAAATGCAGCTCATAGGATGATTTCTGTCTTTGATAGGGTAGAAAACATTGTGGTAAAAGGAGAAAATGCTGATTACCTGCATTTTCTCCTTTTCCCACAATGTTTTCAATAGCCTTCTTCTTCAGGGTAGTTAAACCTCAGAATTCTTTGGTAAAGGATCTAGCAGCCAACACAGTTTTCACTGTGCTTCTATATAAATAACAAACACTGTTTTACATCTTTAAATCGTTTTAATACACTGACACTAAAATTGCCAAATTGAACTTTTAATTATAATTAACAAATAACAAAGAAGCAATAGAATAATCTATATATTGAAACAGCATTATAGCAAAAAGGACATCACATTGATAACTTTACATTTCCTATATATGATAAATGACTCTGCAAAGAAAAAAAAAATATATGTACGAAAAATACACAAACAAAAAATGTCATTCTTCTATATGTAGCCATCTTACAGCCCAGTGAAATTATTTTACTTATTGACAAATAATGACAATGCCATTCATATCATGTTTCATTCTTTAGTATGTGACATACGACACAATTTTAGACTAGTCCAATTCAACAGCATTTGCAGAGACGTAATTAACCCTTTACCAAATGACAAAAATATAGACTTTTCAAAATTGAAAGCATGTGCAGATGACAAATTGTATGTGACTCAAATGATATAATTTGTTTTTGAAAGGGTAGAAAACGTTGTGGGAAAAGGAGAAAATGCTGATTACCAGCATTTTCTCCTTTTCCCACAATGTTTTCAAAAGCGCTCTTTCTTAGGGGTTGTTAAAACTCGGGACTGTGTGGTAAAGAGTTATATGTTGCTCAAATGATAGGATATCAATGGTAAATATTTAAGAGAATAGAAAAAGAACAAAATGTTGGCCATGAACATTTTCTCTTTTTCCAATGTTTTCAAAAAGCCTTCTTCCATACTGTTAAAAAACTCAAGATTCTTTGGAACAGGGATAACCTTTTGAGGCCTAAATGAATGAAATATCTATATTCACTCTGCCAAAGAAAAAACGATGGAACAAGGCATATTTTAGAAATATTGCCATATACTTGACAGTACAGATTCAATATCTTACTGGACATTCAATGAAATTTTGGTAACCAGGATTTTATCCTTTTCTCACCAAGTTTTTTACTCTTTCACAGACAATTCTATCACTTCAGCTTCATTTCTCACCTGCAGATGCTATCAATATGGACGAGTCTAAAATTTTGTTTTCAGGAAGAAAATTTAATCATAACATTTCTTAAGAATTCTTAGCCTTTCAATTGCCTTGTATAAGTGGATAAGGAATCCACTTGTAAAAAATTCAGAAACAAAATACTGTATGCAAAAAAGCACAAAGATATGCTTTAAAATGGTACAGTTTCAACAGATAGCAAATATATGTGTAGGAAATGTCTTGAATTCAGCTTCAAATGGAGGATTAATTGTATACCAGAGCACCATGAGGATTCTATATCCCTCACCATAACCGTTTACCACACGACAACATTTTATACCTGTCCAAATTGAAAGCATTTGCAGAGGACAATTTCAATTTGGCTCAAATGATGCGATTTTCCTTTGATGGGGTAGAAAACATTGTGGGAAAAGGAGAAAATGCTGGTTACCAGCATTTTCTCCTTTTCCCACAATGTTTTCAAAAAGCTTCTTCCTCAGAGTCGTTAAAAGTCGGCATTGTGTGGCATTGTGTGGTAAAGAGTTAAACAATGCATATTTTCAGTTTTTTGCAAGGGACAAAATGTATAAAATTGCCCAAATTAAAAGTAATCGCAGATGATTTAAATTTAGCTCAATGGTGGAGTTTGTCTTTGATATGGTAGAACACTTGTGGGAAAAGGAAGAAAATGCTGGTTACCAGCATTTTCTCCTTTACCCACAATGCTTTCGAAAGGCTTCTTTTTCTGGATCATTAAAACTCGAGATTGTTTAGTAAAGGGTTAAACACCCTCATGCTCGTTTTGACACAAGAAGCAAAATTGCTAGGATACTCCCACCCTGGAGGTAAAGGAAGGGAAAGACACATGTGACATATCCACTTTGGACCATTTTTTTTTTAAATTCTAAATTCAATACGGAAAACTTGGAAAAGGACTATTAGATACACCCACATACAAAAGTAGAGAAGCTCTAGGGCTTGTGGTTCTAGGAAAGAAGATCTGTATGTTTATCCTGTATAGATCTACTAAAAAATGTAGCCCAAAGTAACCCTGTTCTGAAACAGAGCAAAAGCCAACCTACAGTAATCATTTGATCAACCTTTGTAGTACTCGCAATACCTGGTACCGACTTTTCATGCAAAGTTTCAACACTGTCAGACTTCCTGGATCTTGAGAGGATATACAACAAGCAATTTTGTTGAAATGATATCGCCTGCGGAAAAAAAGCCTCCTTTTTCCATGACACAGCTTAAATATATGTATATACTGACCATCATAAGGAACACATGTATGAAGTTTCATCAAATTTTGTCAAGGATTTCAGAAGATATCTATCTGAATTGACTGATAAACCGATGGACGTTCTGTGCAGTCTGATCTTAATCTACACTGTCTGCAAAAGGTCCTTGACTAACGCTTAAAAGCCTAAGGGTTAAGTTTTTTTTTTCAGAAAAAAAAGGGGGGGATGAATAACACTTCATGACACTGTCAGTGTGTAAAATGGCTACATCACTTATAATCTACATAAATTATGATATATATTTATAGCGTGGAAAAAATTCATTACAACAAACTAGATTTTTTAAAGACACAAAGATTTAAAATACATGTAAATGTATATTCTTAATCCTATCATGTATGATCTGAAAATTATCATCAATCCATTACTGCCCAGGCTGGATTCAGACAAACAGAAAACATTAACAAGCCATGCTCTGTGAAAAAGGGGCTTGATGCATCTGCAAAAAAAGTATCGACACAGGTCAGCCTGCGCACTCAGCACATTCAGTGCATTCAGTGCAGGCTGACCTCGACCGAAACTTTTTGCTACAGGTCAATTTTTTGCAAGTCGAAGGGCCAGTTTACCTCGTGATTCAGTCGGTTGTTAGACAAAATAGACTTCATGGATCCGTGATCATGTAATGATCTGCTTGGTATGATGCATCATGAAGATACATTAAGCCCCCTTTTGCCAGAACATGGCTTGTTTTCAAAGTAACAGACAATAGTTAGAAGAAAAGGAAAATGCCATTTCTTTCCTGTATTTAGTATTTGTTTTCAAAGGCTTTTTTTTTTGTCACCAGTTTCGTTAAAACTTGGGATTGCGTGGTAAAGGATCAAAGGAGAGAACAGTGGAAATAGGAGAAACTGATTGTTACAATCAACTGCTCCTTTTCTTATAATATTTTCCGAACCTGTCAGATGCATAGGTTTTTTAAAAGTCCTATTTATACTGTAATGGGGACAGAATTATGACAGAATACATGTATGAAGTAACTTATTAAAGACTTGATTATATTTCTTTTCTATCATGATTAAACTGTAATATATGATTAAAGTCGACCTAGAATAAATAGTTATACAGAATATATTGACCATATATTGTTCATGTACATAAATGAAAACATACCAGTACATTCAGTCACTCTTCTTTCACCCTTTACCACACAATCCCCTTATTTTTAATGACCCTGGGTAAGAATCCTAAAATAGAAAACCTAGCATTTTCTCCTTTTTCCTCAATGTTTACTACCCTATCAACGACAAATGCCATGAATTTACCCACTGCTTTCAGTCTGGATGAGTCTAAAATTTTGTCATTTGGAAAAGAGTAAACACACCCTTGGCTGAACTTTTTATCCACAATTCAGTAATGCAATTGACCCTTTGCCCTTAACCACACAATCCTGACTTTTAATGACCCTGAGGAGGAAACCTTTTGAAAACATTATGGGAAAAGGAGAAAATGCTGGTAACCAGCATTTTCTCCTTTTCCCACAATGTTTTCTATCCTATCAAAGATAATTCCATCATTTGAGCCACATTTAAATTGTCTTCTGCAAATGCTTTGAATTTCAACACTTTTTTTTTTTTTGGAGAGTAAGAAATAATTTGAGAAAAGGTTGGTTTGGTTTGTATGGGAGTTTAATGCCATTTTAACAGTTCAGGTCATATATCATGGCAGCCAGTGATGCACCCATGCGTTTCCTGGCTTTCTCACACCAGTACTGACACAACTTTCTTTCCAAAGCCACTGACTACTTTTCTCACATGCATGAGAGGTGAAAAATTGCCAGAAAGAAAGTTTGCCCCAACCAGGTATCAACCCACAACCACCAGGTCACGAGTCAGATACGCTAACCACTGAGCTAACCAGGCAGGCTTTGAGAAAAGGAGGAAATGCTGATTACCACAATCTTTTCAAAAGTCTGGGTTTTTTTTCCAGTGTGGTTAAAACTCAGGATTGTCCGGTGAAGCAATAAGTCATACAGGCGCCAATGCTTGGCTACAGTTGCATTTCTAGTGAAAATTTTAAGTAAAAAAATGGGCTTAACTGTGTGAAACATATCTTGAAGGTTACCTGCCCTTCCAGCCTGCATTTGAAGTAAATATCTTCTGACTTCAGCAATGGCAAAGAAAACAGAAAATGTTGAAAGTTTTCCCATAAAAATCATCCAGACAAAGACAGAGCTGTGACAGTATTTCAAAATTTTCCTTAAAAACACCTGTGCTAAAAGCTGAAGAAAAGGATTATACCTTGCTTCACTCTTTACCAAATGACATAATTCTACTTTTTCCAAACTAAAAGCATTTGCAGACGACAAATTAAATGTAACTCAAAACATGAAATTTGTCTTTCATACAGTAGAAAACATAGTGGAAAAAAGGGGAAAATGCTAGTTACCAGCGTTTTCTGCTTTTCCCACAATGTTTTCAAAAGCTTTCTTTCTCAGGGTCATTAAGTAGGGATTGTGCAGTAAAGAGTTAGACTGTATGGATGGTACTTGCAGAAGAAAGACAATAACTCCTCTTTCCTTGATGTTTCCTAGAAATTGTTAAACAACAAAGATGTAAAATCACAAATGGCTGATTTGCACATGTAAAGCTTAGTAAAATGATTTCTGTAAATTTCTTAACATCACTGTTTAAGGGACATTTTTACAAATTGACACATTTTAACTATAATGCAGGAAAAATCCAATGAACTGGTAATACAGTACCAATAACTTCGTATAAAAATTATTTTGATATCTACAGCAGAAGAGTTATGATATAATGACAAACGTACAAAATTGGCCGTAAAAATCTGTGTGGAGAAGGAAACAGAATGAGGAAAGAAATGAAACAAAAATCATCAAAAAAGAAGGAAAAGTTGTTTTTACCAAATGACAAAGTTTTAGACTGGTCCAAGGAGAAAATGCTGGTTTGAAACATTTTTTTAGTCTATGTTTTCTCGTTATCCAACAACGTCTTCTACTGTTTCAAAGGCAAACAAAATCATTTAACCCTTTCCCAAACGACAAATTTTAGATCTTTCCGAACTGAAAGAGTTTGCAGACGACAATTTTAAATTTGATGAAAATGACAGAAAGTTCTCCAAAAGGGTAGAAAACACTGTGGGAAAAGGAGAAATTGCTCGTTACGAGCAATTTCTCCTTTTCCCACATTGTTTTCAAAAAGACTCGTACTGCAGACACGTGAAAACCAGGGCTTGTCTGGGAAAGGGTTAAGCCTCATTTAATTTGTCTTCTGCAAGTGTTTTCAGTACTGACAAGTCTGTTACTTTGTCATTTGGTAGGGAACACCTTTATACCAAATGAGTCAAAGATTTAAAAAAAAAAAAAAACACCCATTACCATACAATCCCAACTTCAAACAACCCTATTATAGAAGACATTTTAAAATTTGGAAACATTGTATCCAGCATTTTCTCCTTTTCCCACAATGTTTTCTACTCTATCAAAGACATAAATCATCATTTGAAATACATTTGTCGTCTTCAAATGCTTTCAATTTGGTGGAACTCGAAATTGTATCATTTGGTAAAGAGGTAATATAGAAAAAAATTGTATAGAAAGTATTGATAGAAACATGCTTGTGAAGAAGCAATCAGTCCTTTTGCCACATCAAAGTATCAAAATGTATCGATAGAAAAAAATCACATTCAAGCTGTAACCCTTTGCCATACAATCTAAAGTTTCAACAGTCTTGGCAGAGACAGCTTTTTGAAAACATTGTCGTGGAAAAAATAGAAAATGCTGGTAACCAGCATTCCCTACAATGTTTTCAACCCTATAACAAAATCCATCTTTCAGCCCCATTTCAGTTGTCGTCTGCAAATGCCTTGAATTTGGAGAAAAGTTTGTCATGTGGTAAAGAGTTGAAGTTCAACAGTCCAAAATTATATTGAGGTAACAAGTTTGTGATATGATTTTAAACCATGATTTGTGAAAAACAGCAATACAGTAACACTCTGTTACAGAGTACCTTTTTTCTTCTTTGATAATTTTTCAGCTGAGAATTTTTTTTCATTTAACTATTTTCATAGAAGCATGCAACAATCACATTTTTCTGGCACATATTTATTAAAAGTAATATCATCTTCAACAAAAATCATATTGTTGTAGTCACAAAAAAAAAAAAAAAAGACCCTCCCCAGAAATGTGTCAATACTACACAAATCCCCCCCCATCCTAGCATGAACATGCTAATTTGTTGAGGTGATATTCCCTGTTGAGATGATATTCCCCCTTTTCCTATGACACGGCATTAAATTAAAAAAAAAAGAAAAAAAAAACTAGAAGGCCCTGAAGGGCCTGAATATGCTCTACTGGCAGGGACCAAAATCCAACCCAAACTACAAGCTTAATCCCTTAAACAGGAAATGTAAATTTTCAACAAAAAAAAAAATGGCTACTTTTCCCACATTGTTTCTTGGATTTTTTTTCAAAATCAATAGGATTCAAGCTGTTGATGAGACAAAACAACTGGGTGAATTTCACAAAAATCTGATTACAAATGCAGACTTTATCATGTAAACAAGAATTGGAAATTTTCAACATGAAATGGCTACTTTTCCCACATTGTTTCTTCGATTTTTTTTTCAAAATCAATAGGGTTGAAGCTACTGATGAGATAAACAAACTGTGTGATTTTCATGAAAATCTGACCAGAAATACAGACTTTATTGCGTAAACAAGAACAGAAAATTTAAATTTTCAACTTTAAATGGCTACTTTTCCCATACTATTTGTTGGATTTTTTTCAAAGTCGATAGGGTTGAAGCTATTGATGAAATAAACAAACTGTGCAAGTTTCACGAAAATCTGAAGTTATTTGCAGACTTTATCGCGTAAACAAGAACTGGAAATTTTCAACTTGAAATGGCTACTTTTCCCATACTGTTTGTTGGATTTTTTTCAAATTCAATAGGGTTGAAGCTATTGATGAGATAAACAAACTGTGCAAGTTTCATGAAAATCCGGCAACAAATGCAGACTTTATCGCGTAAACAAGAAAAAGACTAACGGACGGACAGACGGACGGACGGACAGACGGACAGACAGACGGACGGACGACGGAAACCCCGCCATGACATAAGCTCTGCTGGCTTTCAGCCAGTAGAGCTAAAAAAAAAAACTATATCAGTGGACTTTCATAAGGAACACATGTATGGAGTTTCATCAATTTTTGTCAAGGTTTTTTAAAAGATATCTGTCTGGATAGACTGACAGACAACACAAAAAATATATGCCCCTGCCTTTGGCTTGGAATTAAAAAAAGTTCAAAATCGAGCAAACTCACATCAGTGGAATTTGTCCTTAGCTATTTACCAAACAACGAAATTCTGTACTTGTCCAAATTGTAAGTATTTGAAGACAAGAAATCCAATGTGGCTCTAAAGATGGGACATGACTATGGAAGGGTAGAAAACTTTGTGGGAAAAGGAGAAAATGCTGGTTACCAGCATTGTATCCTTTTTCAAAAGCTTTCCTCCTCATGGTCATTAAAACATGGGATTGTCTGGTAAAGACTGAAACAAACATATGCTATACATTTTCACTATTTACCTTTGTGTGAAATATGAATTAAATACACAACAATCTTTTCAAAAGATAATGAACTGAAACCAGCATTTCCAAAAACATGCATATACCATAGCTCCCATAAAAAAATCATTAGATTTTACCTTAAAATCTAACAGAAGTAGTGTGTTGCATTCAGTTTTATACATGATGTATCCTTTTGTTTTCTGTGACAACTTACAGTATTAAAATGAGCCATGCTCTGTAAAAAGGAGGCTTAATGCATCTGCAAAAAGTATCGATCCATGTCAGCCTGCGCAGTGCGCACAGGCTGACATGGGTCGAAACTTTTTGTTATTTGTTAATTTTCTGCATGTCCGAGGACCAGTCTACCTCATGTTCTAGCCCGTTGTCAAACAAAATGGCTGTTACGGATCCATAATTACCCGATGGCTTGCTTGGTATCATGCATCAAGGAGATGCATTAAGCCTCCTTTTGCCAGAGCATGTCTCGTGTGTGACTCCTGTCCCTTCTCTTATGTAAAGGTTGGATGGGTGATGGATTGCAAAAAAAGAACACTGACAAAACACTATCTCTGGATATTTAAATAGTTAAGCACAGCTCCTACTTATTGCACAAACAGCAATATATACAAGCACTGGAAACCACTCGCTTACAAGTCATAGTTCTGTGATACTTCATGAGATATTCCAGCAAACCAATTTCCCCTTTTGCTGCAATATTTTTAAAAGGTCCTCTACTAACAGACAAAAAAATCATCCTGCATGTTGAAGGTACTCTGAATTAACCCTTTCCCAAACGACAAATTTTGGACTGGTCCATACTGAAAGAGTTTGCAGACGACAATTTTAAATTTGATGAAAATGGCAGAAAGGTCTCAAATAGGGTAGAAAACACTGTGGGAAAAGGAGAAATTGCTCATTACGAGCAATTTCTCCTTTTCCCACAGTGTTTTCAAAAGACTTGTACTGTAGACACGTGAAAACCAGGGCTTGTTTGGGAAAGGGTTAAAAGTAGAAAGTTAACCTTTTAACCCTTCACCACACAATCCCGACTTTTAACGACACTGAGAAAGAAAGCTTTTGAAAACACTGTGGGAAAAGGGAAAAATGCTGGTAAACAGCATTTTCTTCTTTTCCCACAATGTTTTCTACCCTTCCCAAATCAAATATCCATTTTTGAGTCACATTTATTTTGTCATCTGCATATGCTTTCAATTTGGACAAGCCTAAAATTCTTTTGTTTGGTAAAGAGTTAAGCCCAGGAACAGACTTCAGTCGTTTTTGCAGACAGTGTAGATCAAGATCAGACTTAGATCTACACTATCTGCTACAATGTTAAACATCCTAACAGATTAAAAATCTGATACAGTAGAGGTACAAAAAAGAAAACCCTATCCTATTAATGAATTTGATTTATCTTTAACCCTTAAAGTGCTGAATAAATGATTTGGACCTTTTAAATTTACAAAAAACAGTCCGAATTATTCCTATTTTTAGGTTGTTTCCGTTTATCTAAAACCTGTTACCACCAGGGCTGACCCAAGGGCTATAGTTTTAACAATCTTTCTACAGGTCCACTAGATGAAGCTACATGCAAAATTTGGTAAAACCTACACAGACCTCCAGATAAAAGGGAGTTAAAGATTTCTAAATCCATTATTTTTCTTCTAAACCCTATGTTGTGGGCACTCATTAGAATCGTCTCGATGAGACGATTCTAACGAGTACCCATAACATAGGATTTAGTGAAGAATGATTAATATTTTCAATTTTGAATAAAAATCACTCACTTTATCTGGGCTCTGCCTACATCTTACGGTTAAGAATCCTTTTAGGTTTCAATTTATAAGCACATGTAAATGCAGGGCTAATTTGAATTTTTGACCCATTGAGCTGGACAAATTTTGACCCCAAGCCTTTAACTTGAAGATTATGGCAGAGGTCTGTTAGATGAAGCCACCCACCAAATTTGGTAGCCCTAGACCATATGGTTTGGAAAAGAAGACTTTTAAAGATATTTCAATATTTTTCAGTTTTCTTGCCATGGCAACCAGAGTTTTTACTGAAATCAAATTTTTTGAAGAAACTCTGAAGAAGGCCATGGCAGGAACATTTCTGAGAGGTTTCATTAAAATTGGATGGGTACTTTCAGACAAGAAGATGTTTGAAATATAAGTTAACACAGCATGGATGCAGTGTTCTGCTTGCTCATAAATTTTGGGGGTCATCTGTGACTCACTGTTTGGAATTTTGGGGGTCATTCAGAAATTTTATGTGTCATGGTCTTTAACCTGTTTTTCTTTTTTTTCACGTGTTGTTTACCTTTGCCAGTTTGTAGATGTCGCATAACGCTAAAAGTTTTAAATGACAGTGTGGTATTAAAGGTAAAAGCAGAAAACAATGACCGCGTAGAAACTGTCGTCTGTCATGCCGATTACTCCAGCAAGTTGGTGACCATTGCCGAGCAGCGTCTAAAACGCCGACAAAAAATTTATCTGCAGATTCCATACAGTAATATAGATGTCACACAGAATAATGTCGCGTTTTAGACTGATTCAGGTTAAACCGGAAACAAATAATTCAGTGTTAGAAAGCGGGTTCGGTATGATTTTGCAGTTCCTTGACGATTCTGTAAGATTAGATCTATTCAATGAATTAATACTTTACATTCCTTTTTCATTCTGATTTATGTTGCGTCAAGGAAGACGCGATGCATTAATTTTGTTGTGTCAGGCTTTCATTTTGCGCGTCAAAAACGCAGACTTTCTGAAACGCTGATGGATGGACCGTCACACTACAGACACAGGACTATGGCATAAGCTCGCTGGCCTTTGGCCAGTGAAGCTAAAAATGGCTAATTTGGAATTTCCTTTTCTAACAAAGGAAGAAACTGTCACTGCAATTTATTTTTTAATTCTTAAGGTTATTACTTTCTTTCATTCACTTTTTTTTGGTGAAAAATCTTAAAAAATCATACAAAAAGGATAAATTCATTCACTTTTTTTGGGTGAAAAATCTAAAAAAAAATCATACAAAAAGGATAAATTCAACCTTTTATCAAACAAACCTATATTTTAACCCTTTACCACACAATCCTGACATTTAACAACCCTGAGAAAGAAGCCTTTTAAAAACATTGTGGGAAAAGGAGAAAATGCTGGTAACCAGCATTTTCTCCTTTTCCCACAATGTTTTCTAACCTTTCACAAACAAATGCAATCATTTTAGCCACATTTAATTTGTCGTCTGCCAATGCTTTCAATTTGGACCAGTCCAAACTATCGTCGTTTGGTAAAGAGTTAAGATGCTTTAGAAAACAGTAGGAAAGTAAAATGCTGGTAACCAGCATGTTCTCTTTTTACTACAATGTTTTCTACCCTTCAAAAGACAAATACCACCATTTGAGCCATGACAAATTTTTTCATCTGCATATACTTACAATTTAAACAAAACCTTATTTTGTCATCAGGTAAAGGGTCAAGAGATATTACCTGGAACTTAAAATATACCACAGTTACAACAGTCCTTATAATGACAAAAGCAAATACTTTTGAGTCATGCTCTTTGAAAAGGGGGGCTTAATGCATCTGCAAAAAGTATCGACCCATGTCAGCCTGCATAGTCCATGCAGGCTGACCTGGGTAGAAGCTTCTTGCTGTTGGTTTATTTTTTACATGTCAAAAAAAGGGCTATCCTACCACATGATTCAGTCAGTAGTTATAAAATATGGATTTTATGGACCAATAATTATGTGATGACTTGCTTGGTATAATTCATCATGCATATGCATTAAATATCCTTTTGCCAGAGCACTGCTCATTCATGAAAATCTTTACATGCATGTATATATCTACACTGTTATGAAAGTTACATTTCTAGTTAAAACTTATCATTGTACATTATTTTCCTCATCATGTAAGCTTATAATTTCTAGGTTATACAACTGCAAAAACAAAGTACGCATATCCAGTTCATCAGCATTCTCAAGATGTTTTCTACCTATACCAAGACCACACTGAAATTTTTTTGTTGTCTCAACATTTTCAATTTTGATAAGCGGAAAAATATTGTTGTCTGGTAAGGTGTTACAAGATAACCAGACATGGGACTTTTGCTAGTTACTTTCCTACCCATGTTTTCCATAACAAGAGGGTTTTTGGCCCTAAAGCGCTCACCTGAGCAAAGTCATCTAGGATTGATAAAGTTGAACACATCCTGGTTGTGATGATGTAAACACATGAGTGTTAGTGACTTACTTTTTGATCCAGTGTGACCCAGTTACTCTTGTTCAAAATATTATCAAGACAACATTCTAATCAAATTTATCTCATAAGTCACAGACTGAAAACAAGACCTCTAGAATGCACACAAGGTTTTAGTAAGATTTGTCCCAGTGACCTACTCTTTGACCCTACATGACCCAATTTTGAACTTGTCCTAGAAATCATCAGGACAAACATTCTGGCAAATTTTCATGAGTACTGGACTGAAAATATGGCTTCTAGAGTGCACACAAGGATTTGTCCAAGTGGCCTACATTTTCATCGAACGTGACCCAGTTTCAACTTTTCCAAAAGATCATCAAGACAAACATTCCAACCAAGTTTCATGAGTGTCAGAATGAACGATTTGTCCTGATGACCTATTTTTTTATCAAAAATGACCCAATTTTGAACTGATACCAGATATCATCATGACAAACAGTCTAAGTTTCATGGGTATCAGACTGAAAATGTGGCCTCTAGAGTGCACACAAGGTTTTATAAGATTTGGTCTGATGACCTACTCTTTGACCCTATGTAACCCGATGTGGTACCAAGTCTCAAGAGTAGCAGACTGAATATGTGTCTTCTTAGGTACACACAGTTTTTCAAAGATATGTTCCAGTGACCTACTTCTTGACCTTTCGTAACCCAATTCAGGATTTGTCTCAGATATCATCAAGACAAATATTCTGACCAAGTTTCACAAGCAGCAGACTGAAAATGTGGCCTCTAGAGTGCACACAAGGTTTTTCTAAGATTTGGCCCAATGACCTACATGTACTTTCCACCATGACATGACCCAATTTCTAACTCTTGTGAGATATTATCGAGACAAACATTCTGACCAAGTTTTATGCATACTGGACTGAAAATGTGGCCTCTAGAGTGCGCAAAAGGTAATTGTTGACATGCCCACAATACAAGTTGAATGATGAATGACACACACAGAGCAAGATCACAAAAGCTATCCTTCAGCACTTTGTGCTCGGGTCAGCTAATAAAAAAGGTTTTTCCTTTCCTTTTAAATATAGCTCCTTTGTGCCAATTATTTTGTTTAATCCTTTACCACATTATCCACAGTTTTAACAGTTTTAACAACCATGAGGAAGAAGCCTATTGAAAACATTGTGGGAAAAGCAGAAAATGCTGGTTACCACCATTTTCTCCTTTTCCAACATTTTCTATGCTATCAAAGACAAGTTCCATCATTTGAGTCATATCTAAACTGTCATCTGCAAATGGTTTTCATGTGGACAAGTCTACACTTTCATCGTTTGGTAAAGACTTAAGGTGTATGACTGGCTCTCTGATATTGCCTACTTCATTTAACCCAACACAGGTCAACGTCATTTACAAAAATTAAAATTCTTCAGCATCGCACAGGGCTGCCTTCAGCATATTTTCCGAATGGTCACGGAAATACTGCGTACGATGTGTGCAACTCAAATTGCTTGATTATGTATATAAGTGCCTAATGGAAAACTAGCTCAAGTCTTCCATAACTTCAGCGAAATACAAACTATACTTCCTGAATAATAGCCAGAGTTGTATTTATATGCCCACTTATATATTCAGCATAAAGGTCAGGATCAGGTTGAATGAAGAAGGCTTAAATTGGGTTTAAATATTCAACTGTGTTTCTAGGTAAGAAGACTATTAACCCCTCACCACACAATCCTGAGATTTAACAACCCTGAGAAAAAAAGCTTTTGAAAACACTGTGGGGCAAAAGAGAAAATGCTGTTAACCAGCATTTTCTGCTTTTCCCACATTGTTTTCTATCCTTTTAGAGACATATCTCATCATTTTAGCCATATTTAATTTGTTGTCTGCAAATACTTCAAATTGAAACAGTCTAGAAATATGTTGTTTGGTTAACTCTTTACCAAACGACAAAATTTTAGACTGGTCCAAATTGAAAGCATTTGCAGACGACAAAATTAATGTGACTGAAAAATTGAAATTTGTTTTGGAAAGGGTAGAAAACATTGTGGGAAAAGAAGAAAATGCTGGTTATCAACATTTTCTCCTTTTCCCATAATGTTTTCAAAAGGCCTTTCTCTCAGGGTCGTTAAAAGTCGGGATTGTGTGGTTAAGAGATAACTCTTTACCACATAAAAAAAATGTAGACTTGTCCAAATTGAAGGCACTTGCTGGCCTCACTTTAAACTTGGCTCAAATGGTGAAATTTGTCTTTGATATGTGAGAAAACACTGTGGGGAAAGGAGAAAATACTGGCTAACAACATTTTCTCCTGTTCCTAAAATGTTTTCCAAAGGCTTCTTTCTCAGGGTCAATAAAACTTTGGATTGTGTGGTTCTGGGTTACATTAATCATAACACAGCAGCTTTCATCATTGGCATGATTCTTATATTTCCACAGCACATTTCTACCTGCAGATGGCCTTTTTGTGTTGCAGAGGAACTTAAATGATAAAATTCACCCTTACACAGGTACAAAACATTGTGAGATAAGCATTTTCTCCTTTTCCCAGTGTGTTTTCCAGCAACTCTACCTTCCAGGTCTTTAAAACTCTGATTAATTTTGCAAAGGATGAAAACAACCTCCAAGTGCTTTGATATAGGAAGATGTGTGAAACTGCCGAAGTTCAAGGGGAGATGACTCTTGATTCACTTAACCCTTTACCACACAATCGCGAGTTTTAATGACTGTTAGAAAAAAAGATTTTGAAAACCTTGTTGGAAAAGGAGAAAATGCTGGTAACCAGCATTTTCTCCTTTTCCCACAATGTTTCCTATCTTTTTAAAGACAAAGTTCATCATTTTGATCCACATTTCTTTTGTGATCTGTAAATGCTTTCAATTTCTCCTTTTTCCACTATGAGTTCACATGCATTTCTGTATCAAACAATACATGATGATTATCCATTGTTTACAAGGTCTTTCTCAAGCTGCAAAATTTGTTTTTGTAATTCATACAATGATAATCAATTTCTTGAAAAATATCTAAAAAAAAAAAAATATTTAAACAATACATGTAAAGCACTTTTAAACTCACTAAACATTATGTGTATACACATATAAAAAGAATCATATTTCATTCCCGCTATGGAAGAAAAAACTACACTGTTCAATAAGCGTCTGTAGAATCTCTCCTGGTATACGTGAATACTTTGTAAACTTGTCTATTGTATCGAACTCCATTCGTATCAATGTCGGCCACCAACATATTGAAAGATTTTTAGGGTCCATGCTATTGTGTTCACTGTTTTTACTGACTCTGAAAACAGAAATAAAGAATAAAATATGAGCACACATTTCTTATGTGATCTGTACATGCTTTGAATTTAGACAAGTCTTAAATAATGACACACATAAATCCAAAGTTTTCAAAAACCCTGAAAGATTTGAAAACATTGTGAGAAAAGGAGAAAATGCTGGTAACCAGCATTTTCTCATTTTCCCACAATGTTTTCTCCCCTATCAAAGACAGAAATCATCATCTGAGCTACACTTAATTTGTCATCTGCAAATGCTTTCAATTTGGTCGAGTCCAAAATTTTGTCATTTTGTAAAGATCTAAAGCGGAGATAATTATGGTACTGACTCATCCAAAAACTTCATTCTGCACATCTACTGTCTCTGCCTAATACACAGGCAAAGTTTCAACATTTGTCTAGTATCTCTTTACTAACAAAAGATTTTTAGACTTGTCCATAATGAAAAGATTAAAAGACAACACATTACATGTATCTCAGAAAAGGGCCTTTGAAATGGTAGAAAACATTGTGTGAAAAAGGCCATCTTCCACACAGTTGTTTAAACTTGGCAATGTATGATAAAGTGTTAATATACAAGAATGGTCAATATCTATTTTTTTTTCCAAAAATGTTATTAACCTTTACCACATGATCCTGACTTTAAATGATCCTGATAAAGCTTTTGAAAACATTGTGGGAAAAGGAGGAAAGGTATATTATCAGTATTTTATCCTTTTCCCACAATATTTTCTACCCTCAAACGAATTTCAATTTTTGAGTCACATTTATTTGGTCATCTGCAAATGTGTTCAACTTACACTAGTCCAAATTTTTGTATCACGTTAACATCATTTGGTAAAGAGTTCACGTAATTTCTTTTATGCTTTTCAGTAGTTTATAGAAATCCAACAGTGAATTATATCCTTATAATTCACTAGTGAATGTTATAATTCACCAGTGAATGTTAAAACTTTTATTTTGGACATGTCACGTTATTTATAGAACATGAATGAATTTTTAGCGGGTGAATGTAATTTTTTATGACGTAGGCAACATCACTCATGATGTCATCATTACAGCTAGTCCATGTCCGACTAGATTGAGTAGATCTATTTCGCATGAGAAACACACATATTTTTTATGATAAGCAAAAATTTGATGTGAAAAGAAAGGTTAAAGTAAAGAGCATAAAAGAAATAGGATAATTGTTTGTTTCAGTGTAATCAAAATTTCTTTCATCTCGTGAAAAAAGGCCGTATTTTCTCTTGTGGCCTTGCCACTCGTAAAAATACAGCCTTCGCTTTTCACTCAATGAAAGAAATTTCGATCATACACCAAAACAGTTATGCTCTATATCACTTACTTATGTAAATGAGTAATGAGGAATTTTAGAACTTCAAAGTTCAGTGGATGCATCTTCAGGAACACCCCCCTCAGAGCTGATACACGAGCACTTTTGTCTTGAACATCTGAAATATAACAGGAAAAGAAAATTTTACTTGAAAGTACAAATATTAGTAAAGTGTGACATTACTGATCTAAAACAAACAAGCAATGCTCTGGCAAAAGGGGGCTTAGTGCATCTCTGTGCTGCATAATACCTATCGAGCCATCACATAATCATAGATCAATAATAGCCATGTTTCTGTACAAACAACTGAATCATGAGGTACACTGGTCCTTTGACATACAGAAAATTGACCAATAGCGAAAAGTTTCGGCCCAGGTCAGCTTGCCCGGACTGCGCAGGCTGACCGGGGCCGATACTTTTCGCATATGCATTAAGCACTCTTTTCACAGAGCATGGCTCAAATCATACTTTGGAACATGCTTCTTCTGTCTCTTTGACAGCCCGGTTTTATGTGGTTTTACCAGAGTCAGATAGGATATTGTTATAATTATTATTGCACACATGTCATTTCGGAAGACAAGCACTGCCAAAGTAGAGTTCTCCAAATATGCAGATGTCTCAGTTAAATCTTGTCAACCAATAAAAGACTTCACTAAACTCTTTACAAAAAAGACAAACTTTTGACTTGTCCAAATCAAAAGCATTTGCTGAGGACACATTAACTAACAGCTAAAATAATACAGTTTGTCTTTGATAGAGTAGAAAACAATTTGGGAACAGGAGAAAATGCTGGTGACCAGCTTTTTCTCCTTTTCCAAAAATGTTTCCGAACACATTATTCCACAGGCTGGCATTTTCTCCTTTTCCCACAATGTTTTCAAAAGGCTTCTTTCCCAGGGGCATCAAAAGGCGTCACTGTGCAATAATGGGTTAAAATTCGTATACCTATTTGATCCAATACTGTTACATTTAACTCCATACCAAATGACAAAATTTCAGATTGGCCCAAACTGAAAGCAATACATTGCAGATGACAACTTTTATGTAGCTGAAATGATGATTTCTGTCTTTGATGGGGTAGAAAACATTGTGGGAAAAGGAGAAAATGCTGGTTTCCAGCATTTTCTCCTTTTCCCACAATGTTTTTAAAAAGGCTTCTTTCTCAGCATTGTTAAAATCTGGGATTGTGTGGGAAAGGGTTAAAACTAACTGATGCACAATATTGTCTTCATGTCAATCATTTATTTCTGTAGAGGACATTATTATAAGAGTGAGTCACTTTTGAGAACACAACAGGTGGAAAAATTTTATACATCTAACAAACAATTTCTCATTTTGCAACAGTGTTTTCACCTGCAGATTGAATGGTGTTATCCCATATGAATGTGACAAAACCCTACAATCAGAGCTCTTTGAAGCAAGCAATATGTGCCTGAGGATGCTATCAAGACTAAGCGTGTCATCTTCTTACCCCTACTGCTACCTTGGCCTCTGAGTCTGAAAGGTCTGCTCTGCACCTCATCTCCGTTTTCAAAATCAGACCAGAGATTCAAGAAATATGGAGCAAATACAATAAAAGAGCATGTGACCTTGATCTTGGAGCCTGGGCCCGGTTTCACGAAAAAATTTAAGTCTCTTATTTTACTCAAATCTACTAACAGTGCCAGGGTTCTGACTTAAGTTGAGTTTGTCACTTGAGACACACTTCAGCAACATTAACAAACTGTAGTAACATTCTCAAATCCTGAGCTGACACTACTTTCCAGACTCAACTAAGCAAAATAAATGGACATAAGTAAGTTACTTAAGTCCACTATTGTGTCCGAAACGTGTCAACACAGGGCTTGAGAATGTTAATGTTAGTGAAATGCATCTGGAATAACAAACTCAACGTAAGTCGGAAAATAAGTCTGTTTGCAGATTTGAGTACAATAACAGACTTTAAGATTTTTCGTTAAACCGGGCACTGGTGTCTTACACCTCCACTGTGCATATCATCTAAGCAAGTGCACATAATAATTATGTGTGAAATATTTTAAAAACCAGACGAGTTCAAGACAAGCAGACACGAAGTTGCTGATAGATTGATGAAAAAGGGCATAGTATAATTCATCCCATCATAGGTATACAAAGCAAGAATGTTCAGCATGTAGTAGTCATTTTGCCCAAAGATTTTAAGCTCTATAAGGCAGAAGAAATGTCACTAGAGAAAGAAAAAGAGCTCAATAAACGCATGCAATACTAAAAGGTTTCCATGATATAATTTCTTATCAAAGTCTGTTCCTTCACCTGATACCCTGTTCTACAAATTCAATTACTTTTTACCCTACTTGGAATAGCATGAGATTAACTCTTTACCACACAAAAAAATTTTGGACTTGTACAAATTGAAGGCATTTGCAGACGACAAAATAAATGTGACTCAAAAATCGAAATTGTTTGGGAACTGTAAAAAACATTGTCGGAAAAGGAGAAAATGCAGATTACCAGCATTTTCTCCTTTTCCCACAATGTTTGCAAAAGGCTTTTTCCTCACAGTTGTTAAAACTTGGGATTGTGTGGTACAGGGTTGAAAGTGGCTAATAAAACACTTGGTCTCCCAAGACTGTTGCTAGCATTTTCTATGATTTCCACATTTTGCATTCTTTCAAGATCAAAACCCATCATTTATGTATCTTTTAACCCTTTATCACATAATTCAAACTTTTAACAACACTGAGAAAGAAAGCTTTCAAAAACATTGTGGGAAAAGGAGAAAATGCTGGATACCAACATTTTCTCTTTTTCCTACCATGTTTTCTAACCTGTCGGAGACAAACCTGATAATTTGATCCACGTGTAATTTGTCATCTGCAAATGGTTTGAGTTAGGGCAAGTCTAAAATTTCACCATGTGGTAAAAGTTTAGACAGTTTTGTAAAGTCTAAAAATTTTTTTGTTTAGTAAAAAAATAAGTCTTTACCACACGAGAAAAAAGCAGACTAGTCAAAATTCAAAGCATCTGCAGACGACAATGTAAATGAGACTCAAATGATGAAATTTGTTCTTTATAGGGTAGAAAACATTATGGGGAAAGGAAAAAATGCTGGTTACCACCATTTTCTCCTTTTCCCACAATGTTTTCAAAAGACTTCTTCAAAAGGCTTCTTTCTCAAGGTTTGGGATTGTGTGGTAAAGGAATAAACAAGACCACAATGATACTCCACTAGCACACAAAGCCTGTGAGTTAAATCAGAGTAGATTGTTACAAAGAAGAGTCACTCTCTCATGTCTGTCATACATCTAAAATCTTACAGTAAACCTGAGATAACTTTGTCCATGCCCTATCAGAAATTTCCCTGACTCCCTTTTTCTTTGAAGTTGAACTACCGATTTTTCTAAATGTTTCTCAAAATTGAAACGTTTCTTTTATTCACTTGAAAGGGGTCAAATGGCTCTAGCATGAGAAAAGTACAAAAGAAACCATGCATTATTGTAATTCATCACAATCATAACCTCCCTTGTTTTCAGTGAAATATAGTCATTATGAATCTATCTTACACATGTATGTCTTATAGCAGCGTCTTATGATGTCATTTGCTAGAACATTGTTTTCTTGCCTGATATTTCCCAAAACAGCATCAGACACAAAATTCCAGATCAATTCAACTGTGAATTGATGGTTTTGGTAAAGCTAAGGTTTGTATTATTTTCAGATACCCTATAAACTAATTGTCAGATTGTTTGAAACTATTTCATGCTCCGCATGTACACTTATGTCTAAGCAGTTAGTCAGTCTCATACATGAAAATGTGGGTTTCTCATAGAGATCTATTGATTTTGCAAGCACTTCTTCTGATAGAGTTATGTGATAAATAGAATATAACATTCATTGATGCTTGAGATAAAAATTTCATTTAACTCTTCAAGAAAAAATTCTATTAAGCCTGCAAAAGGCTTGCTTAATAACATTTTTTCTAGACTTGTTCAATAAAATTTTATCTCAAATGCCAACTTATGTCAGATCCTATAGCCTAGCACATTATGTGATATAATAAACTCTACCCAAAAGTCTAGATCAGTCGGGGTAATCAAGTTGCCAAAAGTCAATTTTTGATCAAAACCCCTTGAAGTGCCAAGATACTGGCCCAGAAATGCTAATTAACTTTTCCTTTGAAATCCAGTATCTTTGCCTTTTAACTTCATTAACTTTGCCTTTGAGATCCATTAAATCTACCTTTGAAATTCTATATTTCCATTATCTATTGCTATGTTACTAAAATTTAAGACAGTAAAATGAGAGAATTGAAAAATGGACAATACTTAACCCCCCCCCCTCCCCATGTCACAACAGTTAAATCCATCGCGAAATTGTGAAGTATTAAAAAATCTATAATAGTATTTTCAAAGCTTGTCAGCACCTGCTTACATATAAACATGCATCCATATTTGAGAGAAGCATTTATATAGAGAATTTTATGGAAAGGATAAATTCAATATCTGAAGAACAACCATTGCATGTTAACGTTTAACTAAACAATCCCATTTTCTGACAAAACCTGAGGAAAAAGGCTTTTGTAACAATTGTGAGAAAAGGAGAAAATACTCATCACCAGCATTTTTTCCTACCCTTACAGTGTTTTCTGCTCTTTTGAAGGCAAATTTCATCATTAATTTGAAAGCAAATTTCATTTGTTATCTGCCAATGCTTTCAATTTGGATCCAACCAAAATTTTTTGTTTGGTAAAGATTGAATATATGTATAGGTGAAAGTTTCTTTAATTTATACCAAACAAGATCATTTTGGACTTGACCAAATTGAAAGCATTTACATATTACAAGTTAACATGACTCAAAAACTGAACTTCGTCTTTGGAAAGAAGAAGACACTGTGGGAAAAGGAGAAAATGCTTGTCATCAGACTTCTTCCTCACAATCATCAAAAACTCGGGATTGTCTGGTAAAAGTTTAAAAAACAAAATGCATTTTAATCCTTTACCACACAATCCCGAGTTTTAATGACCCTGGAGAAAAAGCCTTTTGAAAACATTGTGGGAAAAGGAGAAAATGCTGGTAACCAGCATTTTCTCCATTTCCCACAATGTTTTCTACCCGTCCCAGAACAAATTTCTATTTTTGCATCACATTTATTTTGTCGTCTGCAAATGCTTTGAATTTGGACTAGTCTAAAATTTTGTCGTTTGGTAAAGAGTTAAACCTTCATCACTTGCAGAAAACTTTTTTCAGTGTGCAGTAGTTAACTTTTGCAAAGCATTGTGGCAAAGGAGAAATATTTTGTGATGAACAGTTCCTCTATTTGCTGCAATGTTTACACATACAATCAAGAAATAAGCCTTGATATTCATTAACTCTTTACAAAACAACATAATTTTAGACTGCTCCAAATTGAAAGGATTTACAAACAACAAGTTAAGCTTAACTCAACAGCTGAAATTTGCTTTTGGAAGGCAAGGAAACATTGTGGGAAAAGGAGAAAATGCTGGCTACCAGCATTTTCTCCTTTTCCCACAATGTTTTCAATGGCCTTTTTCCTAAAGGTATTAAACCTGGGAATAGTGAGTTAAGGGATTCACAATAATCTTTCATCAAAGTTTTCAGCTGGAAGTTTTTTTTTAAGAAGGTTAAGAGTTAACTCTTTACCAAACAACAAGATTATAGACTTGTGCAAAATGCAAGCATTTGCTGACAACAAATTATGGGATTTTTGTCTTTTAACTCTTTACCAAACGACAAGTTTTTAGACTAGTCCAAATTGAAAGCATTTGCAGACGACAAAATAAATATAACTCAAAAATTGGAATTTGTTTTGGGAGGGCTAGAAAACATTGTGGGAAAAGGATAAAATGCTGGGTACCGGCATTTTTTCCTTTTTCCACAATGATTTCAAAAGGCTTCTTTCCCTGGGTCGTTAAAAAGCGTCATTGTGCAGTAAAGGGTTAAAGATTAAAAAACATTGTGGAAAAAGGACAAAATACTGGTTACTAGCATTTTCTCTTTCTCCAGCAATGTTTTCAGATGCATTCTTCCTCATGGTCATTACAGTGCTGGTATTTGGTAGAGAGTTTCTGTAAGTACCAGTTCTGAATAAATGTTAGGCTACATGTCAGTGAAGGTCAAATTACCTGGTTCCAAACACTCCTTCGTCCTTTCTTTTAATTATGGAAATAACATAATAACCATAAGCCATTTGCATTTAGATTATTTTGGTTTCATGTCAACATGTATCTTTAAAATTAATTCTCTGACCACCACATACCATAAACAAAACATAGTTTTTTAACCCTTATCCTGCTGTGTAAAATGAAATTTTCCAGCCGATAGTAAAAACCAAAGTTTTGCAATTTCAAAGGTGATTTTTTGGGAAAGACATCTCCCTCTTGGACAGCAGTGTAGATCCAAGATCAGAGTGCACTTTCTGTGCAGTCTGATCTTGATGTACAATGTCCGCAAAAGGTGTTCATGTCATGCTTAGCAGCCTGAAGGTTACTCTGTACAGAAAATCAGTTTTCAGCAATTTTCATTGACATTTTGATGGAATATCTCTAAAAGTATGTGTGCAGTCTGATCTTAATCTTGATCTACAATACCTGTAAAAGTTTCATAGGCTGCTCTTACTATGCCAGGAGTGAATTAACCATTTATCACAGAATCACCAGTTTAACAAACTAGCTGAGAAGGCTTTTGAAAGAAATTTGGGGAAAAAAGAGAAAAAAAAATGCTGATTAACAGCTTTTTCTCCTTTTTCAAGAATGTTTTCAAAAGCCTTCCTTCTTAGGGTCATGAAAACTCTGGATTCTGTGGTAAACAATTTGAATGAGTAACATGTCTTTAGGTTTCTCATTCAAACATCCACTTGTTCATCATAAAGTCTCTTCAAAGTAACTTATATTGAGCCATGCTCTGGCAAAAGGGAGTTTAACACATCTCTGTGATCCATGATACCAAGCAATTCATCACATAGTTATGGATCATAAAAATCCATTTTGTCCAACAACTGACTTTATCATAAGGTAGACTGGTCCTTTGGCATACAGTACAAATAATTGACCAATAGCAAAAAGTTTCGGCCCACGCTGACCTGGGTCAATACTTTTCGCAGATGCATTAAGCCCCCTTTTCACAGAGCATGGGTCATATTCATTCAATATCTATTTCAAGCTGTCTGCATCTAGCAGTTTCACTACCCTAAAAATTTCCTATACATCTAGGCATGGGGGTAAATTCATGCAAAACTGTCTACAAGTATACATGTAAGCACTAAACATCATTTTCTCTTTACCAAACAATATAAACTGTGTTTATGACAGAAAGGTAGACAATTTTTCAAAAACATTGTGGATAGAGGAGAAAATGCTAATCACCAGCATTTTCTCCATTTCCCACAATGTTTTCTACCCTTTAAAAGATGGATTCCATCATTTTAGACACACTAATTTCTCGTCTGCAAATGCTTTCAATTTGGACAAGTTTAAAAATTTTGTTGTTTGGTGATGAGTTAGGTAAATAACATGCATTAGTACTGGTTTAAACTAATCAAAATTAAACTATATTCGATTCATTACCCCCTAAAAACACAACTGTATAACAGGGAAACTAAAATGCTTAAAGCTTTGATACTTGAATTTGTGTGAAAGCATTATGGCAAAGAGAAAAAAAAAATCCTCTATCCATTCTTTCCTTTTTCTCCATTGTGATTTCAAAATAAGAATTGCTTTTGTTATTTAACCAAAAGACAAAACTTTAAACTAGTCCAAATTCAAAGCATTTGCAAACGACAAAATAAATGTGAGTCAAAAAATTGAAAGTGGTTTTGGGAAGGGCAGAAAACATTGTGGGAAAAGGAGAAAATGCTGGTTACCAGCGTTTTCTCCTTTTCCCAAAATGTTTTCAAAAGGCTTCTCTCCCACTGTTGTTAAAACCCAGGATTGTTTGGTAAAGGATAAAACAATTTCTTTCTTTACCAACATTTTCAAATTCATGCACTGGAGATCAACATAAACTGTATCTATATAAGGCAATGGGGTTGACAATACTAACATGCATGAAGTCCTATGCATTATTCTTTTACGTGACATGAAATAACCATCTATCATTCAATCCCGTTTTTGAATGACCCTGACAAGAAATGCTTTTGAGAACAATGCCAGGAAAAGAAGAAAATGCTGGTAACAAGCATTTCTAACTAGTGTTTCCTCGTTTCCCACAATTCTTTCTACCTTCTTAAAGACAAAAACAACTATTTGACCCATATCCTACTTATCGTCTGCATAATGCCCTCAATGCTTTCAAAATCGACAAGTCTAAAAAAAGTTCATGGTACAAATTACTACTTTACCAAATGGCAAACTTTAAGACTCACCAAAATTGAAAGCATTTAAAAACAACAAATCACAAGTGACTGCAATCACTGTATCTGTCTTTGATTGGGTAGAAAATGTTGTGGGGAAAAAGAGGAAAATGCTGGTTACCAGCATTTTCTCCTTTTCCCACAAAGTTTTCGAAAGCCTTCTTCTGCAGGGTTGTTACAATTCAGGACTGTTAGGTACAACGTTAAAGAGGTAGAGGTGCTAACCTGAGGCTTCAATCAGTTCATCGTAGAGAACAACAGGGACTAGAGGGTCTGACAAATCGGCAAAAAATGCTTTCAACACCGTGGCAACAGCATTCACTTGTATCTCTAGACTTGATATGTCCACATTGGAATCTGTAAACAATTGAAAAGAAAATATTCATGAATAAAATCTGTTAGCCACAACAAACAAGAGGGCCATCATGGTCCTACATAGCTCCACTGCCTTGATAAGTGAAGCATAATTGGTATAGACAATGACACTAACTCTTTCCTGTACTTTTCCAAGTTTTAATGACAACGAGAAAGCTTTGAAAACATTTTGAGAAAAGGAGAAAATGCTGGTACCCAGCATTTTCTCCTTTTCCCACAGTCTTCTACCTTTTTACAACCAAAAGGTATAATTCCAGACACATTTAAATTGTCTTCTGCAAACGCTTTCAATTTGGGCGACTCCAAATTTTCCTCGTTTGTGCACACAAGGTTTTTCTAAAATTTGGCCCCCTGACCTCCTTTTTGACCCAAATTCCAGTATTTATGCCACAGTTCACTTGCAAACTGCAAGGCTTTTAATTCTTTACCAAAAGAAAAAGAAACAAGAGGGCCATGATGGCCCTGTATCGCTCCACTGGCTTATAAACATAAACCATAAAGAGAAGTCTTCACTATATAAGCCCTTATAAAACTTTGACCCCAGGGCTACAGTCGGACTAAATGGGGAATATGTGTATTAGAAGAATAACATGCCAAATTTGGGAGTTCTTGGCCTTATGGCTAGTAACATAACGGTTTCTGAAGTTTTCACTCCATAAACCCATGTAAAACTTGTGACCCCTGGTGCAGGGCCAAACTTGATCCTAGGCCTGTAACTTGGGCCCCTAAGCCTTATGGCTATGTACACCAAGATTTAAAAGTTTTCCCTATATAAACCCATGTAAATCTTGTGAACCCCCCCCCCCCCAGCATGAGGCCAGATTGACCCCAGGACTGTAATTTGGGCACTTTTGGTAGACCCCCACTAGATCAAGCTAAATGCAAAATTTGGTAGCTCTAGGCCTTATGGCTAGGTACAGGAAGATTTTTAAAGTTTTCTCTATATAAGCCTATGTAAAACTTGTGACCCCTGGGGCAGAACCAATTTTGACCCCTGGGCTATAATTTGAAGAAACATGATAGAGGTCTACTACATAAAGCTACATACCAAATTTGGTAGCTCTGTGCCTTATGGTTTCAGACAAGAAGATTTTTAAAGATTTCCAATATTTTTCAGTTTTGTTGCCATGGCAACCAGAGTTTTTGAAGGAATCAAATTCTTTCAAGAAATTCTGAAGAGGTCCATGGCAGGATCATTTCTGTGAAGTTTCATGAAAATTGGATGGGTAGTTTCAGAGAAGAAGATGTTGGAAATAAAAATTAACGCAAGGACGGACGGAAGGACGCACGCACGGATGGACGGACGGACGATGGACACTGGGCCATGACATAAGCCCGCTGGCCTTCGGCCAGTGGAGCTAAAAATGGACGAATCAATATTCCAAACATTTGCACACCACAAATCAAAAGTTGCTCAAATGCTTAAAATTGACTACGAAAGAGTAGAAAACAGTGTGTGAAAAGGAGAAAATGCTGGTTATCAGCAGCATTTTCTCCTTTTCCCACAATGTTTTCATTTCTTTCTTTGTATTGGAGTTTAACGCCATTTTAACAGCTCAGGTCACATTATGGCGGTCAGTAACGCACCCATGTGTTTCCTGGCTTTCTCACACCAGTACCAACAAAACTTTCTTTCCAAAGCCAGAATACTTTTCTCACAGGCATCAGAAGCAAAAGGCGAAAAATCGCCAGAAAGAAAGTTTGCCTCAACCGGGTATCGAACTCGCAACCACTAGGTCACAAGTCAGATACGCTAACCACTGAGCTATCTGGGTGGGCTCCACAAAGTTTTCAAAAGCTGTGTTCCTCTAGGTTGTTAGAATTCAGGATTGTGTGGTAAAGGGTTAATTTCGTCAAGATTAAAATTTATCATGTGATGAAAAGTTAAACAAATGAACCAATGACTGCTGTTTTATGGCACATCAACAGCTTTGGTCATTTAGCCCATGTATCTGTATTAAAAAATGCTTAACCCTTTACCAGACGACAAAATTTTAGCCTTGTTTAAACTGAAAGCGTTTGCAGATGACAATTTCAGTGTGGCTCAAATGGTTTAATTTTCTCTTGATAGGGTATATAACAATGTGGGAAAAGGAGAAAATGCTGGTTACCAGCATTTTCTCCTTTTCCCACAATGTTTTCAAAAGGCAATTTTTCCCAGGGGCGTCAAAAAGCGGCATTGTGCGGTAAAGGGTTAAAGTAGAATTTTTGAACTAAAAAATATCTGAACAAAAATGATGACAGTCAAAAGGGTTGAATAAAGAAGATTGTGTGTGATCTTGAGATGCGTAAAAGACATAAGATATCACCTACCTTCATTATATCTTTGGGTGAGAAGGTCACTTTGAGCTTTATTACCTGGTACCCTGTAAATACCTTCAGCATGAAGACCTGAAATACAGTGAAAACTGCCGCTATATTGACCAATAATTCTAAATACTCTTCTAATTCTACATTATTGGACTGGCTGTCCAATTGGTTAACCCTTTACCAAGCAATCCTGAGTTATAACAACCATGACAGAGAAAGCTTTTGAAACCATTGTTGGAAAAGAAGAAAATGCTGGTAACCAGCATTTTCTCCATTTCCCACAATGTTTTCTCTGCATTCAGACCCAAATCCCTTCATTTGAGTGGCATTGAATACGTTGTCTGCGAAGGCTTTCAATTTGGACAGGTGTAAAATTTTGTTGTTTGTTAAACAGTTAAAGAATTAACTCTTTACCACATGACAAAGTTTTGGGCTGGACCAAATTGAAAGCATTTGCAGACGACAAGTTAAATGTTGCTTAAATGGCAATGTCTGTATTTGATAGGGTAGAAAACATTGTGGGAAAAGGAGAAAATGCTGGTTTACAGCATTTTCTGCATTTCCTACAATGTTTTTTTAAAACCCTTCTCTTTCAGGGTCGTTAAAAGACGGGATTGTGTGGTAAAGGGTTAACCATAACATGTAGTGTATGCTCTCTGTGCGCACTCTGAATCAATTTGTATGAACAGCATTGACAGAACACTTTAAATTTCTTTAGTAATACATAGGAATTCATTACAAATTTGGTTGAAGGAATGCCAGCATGTGGGGAACAAACCACAGAATAAAAACAAGAGGGCCATGATGGCCCTGGGTCGCTCACCTTAGTAGAGTGCCTTTAAGGTTTTTCTTTAATTTGACCATGTGACCTAGTTTTTGACCGCAGGTGACCCAATTTCAAACTCATATTTCATGAATACAAACATTCTGACCAATTTTCAAGTCAACTGAGCAAATAATGTGGCCTCGAGTGCCCTAAAGATATTTCTTTAATTTGACCTAGTGATCTAGATTATGACCCCTGATGACCTAAATTTGAACTGGTCTTTGACTATATCAAAAGAAACATTTTAACCAATTTTCAAATCAAATGAATAATAAATGTGGCCTCTAGAGTGCCCACTAGCTATTTCTTTAATTTGACCAAGTGACCTAGTTTATGACCCCAGTTGACCCAAATTCAGACTCATGTGAGATTTTACAAAGACAAACATTCTGACCAATTTTCAAGGCAATTAAGCAAAGAATGTGGCCTCTAAAGAGCCCACAAGGTATTTCTTTATTTTGACCTAGTGACCTAGTTTATGGTTCCAGGTGACCCAAATCCAAACTCATCTGGTATTTTATCAAGACAAACATTCTGGCCAAATTTCAGGTCATTTGAGCAATAAATGTGGCCTCCAGAGTGCAAACAAGGTATTTCTTTAATTTGACCCAGTGAACTAGTTTATGACCCAAGTTGACCCAAATTAATCTTATGTGAGACTTTATAAAGACAAACTTTCTAACTAATTTTCAAGGCAATTGAGCAAATAATGCGGCCTCGAGAGTGCCAACAAGGTATTTCTTTAATTTGACCTAGTGACCTAGTTTATGACCCAAGATGACCCAATTTTGAACTCAATGAACTTGTTGCGCTTAGATGGGCAAGCAAACTTAGAAGAGAATCACTACATACCAAATATCAAAGCTCTACGCCTTCCAATTTTAAAGAAGAATTTTAAAGTTTTCCTTCTTTGTTCCTATGTTCGAACTTGTGACCCCCGGGGCTGGGCCAGTTTTGACCAAGGGGCATCATATGAACAAACTTGGTAGAGGTCCACTAGGAAATGCTACATACCAATTATCAAAGCTCTACACCTTCCCGTTTAAGAAAAAAAGAAATTTAAAGTTTTCCTTCTTTGTTCCTACCTTCGAACTTGTGACCCCCAGGGCGGGGCCAGTTTTAACCCAGGGGCATCATATGAACAAACTTGGTAGAGGTCCACTCTGAGATGCAACATACCAAATATCAAAGCTCCACACCTTTTGGTTTCAGAAAAGAAGAATTTTAAAGTTTTCCTTCTTTGTTCCTATGTTCGAACTTGTGACCCCAGGGGCTGGGCCAGTTTTGACCCAAGCAGCATCTTTGGAACAAACTTGGTAGAAGTCCACTAGGAGATGCTACATACCAAATATCAAAGCTCTATGCCTTCCCATTTAAGAGAAAAAAAAAATTTAAGTTTTCCTTCTTTTTTCCTATGTTTGAACTTGTGACCCCCGGGGCAGGGCCAATTTTGACACCAAGGGCATCATATGAACAAACTTGGTAGAGGTCTACTAGGCGATGCTACATACCAAATATCAAAGCTCTATGCCTTCTAGTTTTAGAGAAGAAGATTTTTAAAGTTTTCCTTCTTTGTTCCTATGTTGGAAATTGTGAGCCCCGGGGCGGGGCCAGTTTTGACCCCAGGGGCATCATATGAACAAACTTGGTAGAGGTCCACTAGGAGATGCTACATGCCAAATATCAAAGCTCTACGCCTTCAAGTTTCAGAGAAGAAGATTTTTAAAGTTTTCCTTCTTTGTTACTATGCTCAAACTTGTGACCCCCGGGGTAGGGCCAGTTTTGACCCCAGGGGCATCATATGAACAAACTTGGTAGAGGTTAACTAGGCAATGCTACATACCAAATATCAAAGCTCTACGCCTTCCAGTTTCAGAGAAGATGATTTTTAAAGTTTCCCCTCTTTGTTCCTATGTTTGAACTTGTGACCCCCGGGGCAGGGCCAATTTTGACCCCAAGGGCATCATATGAACAAACTTGGTAGAGGTCCACTAGGAGATGCTTCATGCCAAATATCAAAGCTCTATGCCTTCTAGTTTTAGAGAAGAAGATTTTTAAAGTTTTCCTTCTTTGTTCCTATGTTGGAAATTGTGACCCCCAGGGCGGGGCCAGTTTTCACCCCAGGGACATCATATGAACAAACTTGGTAGAGGTCCACTAGGAGATGCTACATGCCAAATATCAAAGCTCTACACCTTCAAGTTTCAGAGAAGAAGATTTTTAAAGTTTTCCTTCTTTGTTACTATGCTCAAACTTGTGACCCCCGGGGCGGGGCCAGTTTTGACCCCAGGGGCATCAAATGAACAAACTTGGTAGAGGTCCACTAGGAGATGCTACATACCAAATATCAAAGCTCTGCGCCTTCTAGTTTCAGAGAAGAAGATTTTCAAAGATTTTGCTTTTTTTTCCTTTTTGTTGCCATGGCAACCAGAGTTGTGGGTGGAATTCAATTCTTTGAACAATTTTGGTAGAGCTTCACCCAAGGAACATCCCTGTGAAGTTTCATCAAGATTGGCCCAGTGGTTTAGGAGAAGAAGATGTTTAAAGAAATTGTTGACGGACGACGGACGACGGACGACAGACGACGGACGACAGACGCCGGACATAGGGCGATCACAATAGCTCACCTTTAGCACGTTGTGCTAAGGTGAGCTAAAAAAAACATTTGAATTGCAATCATTGAACCAACCCTTGAATATGGGTTGTTCTTTGTCATATGTGGAAAAAATTCCTGCATGAACTCACTGACCAAACGAGAACATACTTAACAAATTTAGAATAATCAGCAAACAAACTATCTCTGCCAAAATACCTCTGTACACTGGCAAACACTGTGTTGATTTGGTGTAGTGTGTAGGTACATATACCTCTATCAACATTTCTCCTTTACCTATAATGTTATCAAAAACTACAACATGACATGAGGTAAACAATACCTTCTGCTTCTATAAATTCCACACATTTTTCTATGAAGTGAGGCACTGATGGGTTATTTGGGGACATTGCAAAATCATTAAGGCTGATCCCACTCTCAGATTGTCCAGCAGCTTTGCTGTCTTTCTTTTTGATCTTTTTCTGCAGTTTCTGCTGTTCTTTTTGCTTCTTTCCCTAAAGAAAATAATAACAAAAAAATCAACATCATGACTGGATATACATGTACATCAATATCATGTACAGTTAAACCTTCCCTACCTCTGTTCAGCAAGCAACCTGTATTTAGCCATCATTATATTGTGTTCCCATAGACAGGCAGTTACACTGAAATGTACCTGTACTAAGCAAGTGCCCGTCTAAAAGCAAGCAAATTCAGAGTTACCTATGTGCTTGCTTCATATAGACTGGATTTCAGAAAGAACATAAAATATGTGCATTTCAATATCAATATTAACTTCATGGCTGAGCTTTATCACGATGTTATCCATTTAAAAGAAAACAAATTATTAAAAATCCAAATTCAAATTATTTCTGTAACCTTCGGCACAAATACTGTAATGAAAAAAAACAAGAGGGCCATGATGGCCCTGTATCGCTCCACTGGCTTATAAATATAAACCATAAATACTAAACATTTCAATTCTGAGCCAAATGGTTTCAAAATGAAGACTTACAAAGTTTTCTCTGTATAAGCCCATGTGAAAGTCGAGACCCGCAGGGCAAAGCCATTTTTGATCCCAGAGGGATAATTACTTGAACCCTGGTAGAGGTCCACAAGATAAAGCCACATGCCAAAATAATACAAGTCTATGCTGTATGGTTATAAATAAGGTGATTTTCAAGTTTCGTCCATATGAAGCCTCTGTAAAACATAAGACCCCTGATGCAAGGCTAATTTCGAAAAAAAATCAAAAGTGATCCAGATTTGGTAGCCCTTGGGTTTGCGGTTAGGAGCAAAAGGATTTTTTGAATTTTCACCCTATAAGCACATGTTTATAACCAAATTTGGGAGTTCTTGGCCTTATGGCTAGTAACAAGACGGTTTCTGAAATTTTCACTCCATAAACCCATGTAAAACTTGTGACCCCTGGTGCAGGGCCAAACTTGATCCTAGGGTTGTAACTTGGGCCCTCTTTGTAGTTGTCCACTAGATAGTGCTATAATTATGCAAAATTTGGTAGCCCTAAGCCTTATGGCTATGTACACCAAGATTTAAAAGTTTTCCCTATATAAGCCCATGTAAATCTTGTGAACCCCCCCCCCCCAGCATGAGGCCAAATTGACCCCAGGACTGTATTTTGGGCACTTTTGGTAGACCCCCACTAGATCAAGCTAAATGCAAAATTTGGTAGCTCTAGGCCTTATGGCTAGGTACTGGAAGATTTCTTAAGTTGTCACTATGTACACCCATGTAAAACTTGTGACCCCTGCAGCGGGGCCAATTTTGACCCCTGGGCGAAAAGTTCGGCCCACTTGGTAGAGGCCCACTAGATATAGCTACATGCAAAATTTGGTAGCTCTAGGCCTTATGGCTAGGTACAGGAAGATTTTTAAAGTTTTCTCTATATAAGCCTATGTAAAACTTGTGACCCCTGGGGCAGACCCAATTTTGACCCCAGGGCTATAATTTGAAGAAACATGATAGAGGTCTACTACATAAAGCTATATGCCAAATTTGGTAGCCCTACACCTTATGGTTTCAGACAAGAAGATTTTTAAAGATTTCCAATATTTTTCAGTTTTGTTGCCATGGCAACCAGAGTTTTTGAAGGAATCAAATTCTTTCAAGAAATTTTGAAGAGGACCATGGCAGGATCATTTATGTGAAGTTTCATGAAAATTGGATGGGTAGTTTCAGAGAGAGAAGATGTTTGAAATGAAAGTTAACGCACGGACGGACGCACGCACACACGACGGACACCGGGCCATGACATAAGCCAGCTGGCCTTCGGCCAGTGGAGCTAAAAATAGACTATTGAAGTGAGTCATTTTTGATAAGCTCTTAAATAATGAGTCCAGAATTTTTTTCTATCAAAGTCTACAAACTTGATTGCATATTTTATTAGTCTTTTCATAAAAGATGACCCCTCAAAATATTTAACCCTTAAAGTGCCTTTCACTGCTATATTTTCAAGAATGAAAATGTTCATTGGGTTTATTTGGCCCTTTAAGGGTTGAGATATCCCTTAAAAGCAGACTACTGGAAATAATGAAAGTATTTCTGTTATACCATGTAACAAACAATCTCAAAGGAAGAAGGTTTTTGAAAACATTGTGGAAAAAGGAGAAAATTCTGGTAATCAGCACTCTCCACATTTCCCACGTTTTCTACAATGTCTATGACAAATCCTATCATTTGAGTCACAATTACATATATATTGTTGTCTGTAATTGTTTTCAATTTGGACTGGTCTTAAAATTTTCTATTCCGTAAAGAGTTAAGAAAAAAAAAAAAGAAATAAGTAGTCTGCAGAAGTAATTTGTTGTTAAGTCAAAGGCCATTTTCTGCATTCGCTATAACAGTAATGGTTAGAGTTTGTCACTAATTGTCCATAATATGGGTCTGTCGTTTGTTCATTTGGAGTTTTTCTCTTTCTCCAATACAGAAGAGTCACATAGATTTATCTGGTAGTGGGCAAAAGTAGTCTTCCGTAACAGTTAAAAACCCTGTACCAAACAATCCTGACTTTTAACGACCCTGAGGAAAATGGCTTTTGAAAACACTGTTGGAAAAGGAGAAAATGCTGGTCAACAGCATTTTCTCCTTCCTCCACAATGTTTTCTATCCTTTGAAAGACAAATTTAATGTTTTGAGTAACATTTAATTTGTTGTCTGCAAATACTTTCAATTTGAACATGGTTAAATTTTTGTCGTCTGGTAAAGAGTTAAAGCCCTTTCACAACTATAGCTGCCTTTGCAGCCTGTAAATCAAGATCACAAAATGTGTCGTCTGATCTTTCATCTACACTATCCGCTTTACTGTTGTAAGCTGGAAAAAAACAACACTGATACCTTGATACTGCACTTATAATGAGGACTGTTATTTGAGACTAATACCATGTGACAAGTTTATTTGTGGTTAAAAAAGAAAATAGCAGATGAACATAATTTTAGAAAAACTGTGGCCGATATAAGATACTAAAGAATTGGCCACAATGTTTTAAAAATTCATCTGCTATAGATTCACAAGGAAAAAAGTGCGAAAAAACGTGTATTAGCATTACACACAATCACACCATCACTCCACCATCACTACCTTTGGTTCATCCGAACTTGAACTATCCTCCGCCGAGCGTTTTAACCTCCCATATGGGACAGTTTTCACCGTAGCACAGGGAACAGTTTTTGTAGCACCACATCCCATACTCGCATGTCTAGTGTTTGAATACAATCTTTACGACTGTTAGTTATCTCCCCTTTTTTGATTTTTAGTACACTTTTCTAAAATTTTTTGGCACAACATCTAACCATCCCATTTCTATTGTTTGAATCACTATTGTTGTAACTGCTAGTGTTTCTCTTTATTTTCTAATACAGTGCATAGACAACAAAATCATTATCTGAGCAGTCTGTGCGAATGGCATACATCCCTTTTGTCAGCTGTACACAATCTTTAACTCTCTACTAAGCAACAAAATTCTGGACTTGCCCAAATCCAAGGTATTTGCAAACGACAAATTAAATGTAGCTCTGATAAGAATACAATGCATAGTGGGAAGAGGAGAATATGCTTGTTACCAGCATTTTCTCCTTTTCCCACAAGGTTTTCAAAAGGCTTTTTCTTCGGAGTCGTTACAATCCTGGATCATTTGGTAAAAGGTACATACAGTATACTCAAACATAATTATATTACGGAATGACCACAGAGAACAGTGTTTAGCAGTGGCAAATAGAAATAAGCTATGCTCTGCTGAAAGGGCTCTTTACCACACAACAAAATTTTAGACCAGTCCAAATTGAAAGCATTTGCAGACAACAAATTAAATGCAACTCAAAAATTGAAATTTGTTTTGGAAAGGGTAGAATACATTGTGGGAAAAGGAAAAAATGCTGGTTACCAGCATTTTCTCCTTTTCCCGTAATGTTTTCAAAAGGCTTCTTTTTTAGGGTCGTTTGAAGTCGGGATTGTGTGGTAAAGAGTTAATGCATCATATCATATTCAAGTATCACATCAGGTCAGCCTGCAAAGTCCGTGCCAGCTAATCTGGGTCATAACTTTTTGCTTTTGTCAAATTTCTGCATGTCAAAGGACCAGTACCTCCTGATACAGCCTGTTTTATACAAAATGGATAATTTATGGATCTATAAAACTGTAATACCACTAATGCATTACAGAGATGCATTAAACCCCCTTTTGCAGAGCATTGCTAAAAAAGTTTTCAACTTTACTTCTTTTCAGACTTCCTGACTACATCATTTTATAAACAACACAGTAGATCTATAACCATATTGTCAAGCACTGTTCATTTTATCGAATGATCTAAATTACAAATTGTAATTAAATACTAGCAAGACATACCTCACCAATTTCTTACTTTACCCCTTTTTAACCTCAGACCTACTTCAGCAAATTTTAAGCAGACGACTTTGCCAAGGTCTTTGTAAGCGGGAATTTTCTACATGGAATGTGGTTCCTTTACCAAACGACCAAATTGAAAGCATTTGCAAACGACAAATTAGATGTTGTTAAAATGAGGATTTCTCTCTTTGATAGGGTAGAAAACATTGTGGATAAAGGAGAAAATGATGGTTACCAGCATTTTCTCCTTTTCCTACAATGTTTTCAAAAGCCTTCTTTTGTAGGGTCGTTAAAAGTTGAGATTGTGTGGTAAAAGAGGTAATATATGGTCTAATTGTTGTGAGATTGCCAAAAAGGAAGAGAGAAAGTGCTTGATACAAGCAATAGAATTCTCTTCGCTTGCTGAAATGTTTCCAAACTTGGTATACTGCTATACAACTTAAAAAAAAAAATCTTCATGTAGTAAAGTGTTCACCCTTTACCACACATTCCTGAATTTTAACAACCTCGACAGATAAGACTTTTGAAACCATTACAGGAAAAGGAGAAAATGCTGGTAACCAGCATTTTCTCCTTTTTCCATAATGTTTTCTACCCCTTCAATGTCAAATCCCTCACTTTGAGTCATATTCAATTTATTGTCTGCAAGTGTTCAGGCAAGTCTTAAATTTGGTTGTTTGGTAAAGGATTAAAGAACTAAAGACATATTAACCCTTTCCCAAACAAGCCCTGGTTTTCACGTGTCTGCAGTACAAGTCTTTTGAAAACAATGTGGGAAAAGGAGAAATTGCTCGTAACGAGCAATTTCTCCTTTTCCCAGTGTTTTCTACCCTTTTTGAGAACTTTCTGCCATTTTCATCAAATTTAAAATTGTCATCTGCAAACTCTTTCAGTTTGGAAGGGTCTAAATTTGTCATTTGGGAAAGGGTTAACGTAGTGGGTCTTTCAGTTTGTACATAAAGCTTGCTCTGTGCCATATTTTATCCCAGGCTCAAGATATTGGGAATAAGAAGGACAGAAGGACTGACAACAGTCCCTTAAGTCCTTAACCCTTTATGACACAATCCCAAGTTTTAACAATCCTGAAGCTTATCTGAAAACAGTGTGGGAAAAGGACAAAATGCTGGTAACTAGCATTTTCTCCTTTTCCCACAATGTTTTCTAACCAATGAAAGACAAGTCCCATCATTTAAGTCACATTTAAATTGTCATGCTTTCAATTTTGACAAATCTACATTTTTGTTGTTTGGTAAAAAGTTGAACATGAAACTGCAAACGGACCAATATGACCCTTGGTTATACCTATTCCTTTTTTCCCCCAAAAAAATTCACCTTTAAAAAAATCACAGCCAAAAAAAAAAATAAAATCTGAAAAAAGTTACTGTGAGTTGGCAAATGTTAGTAAATCAGAAGTTAGGAAGTCATTTTTTCATAAAAATCACAGCATTTTATTTCTTTGGGTGCTGTTCATTGAATACATTTATGCTAAACCTGGCAACCTTTAATACAGATACCATATTTCACCTAATTAACACTCTCTCCCTAATAGCAGCACCGCACTATATTACTTACTCTAGAGGCCTCCAGTCAATCCAAACCCATGCCCGACCTTACCTTAAAATGGACAACTAGAGTGACAAACTTTCAAACGCAAGGTAACTTCACTAAAACTTTTGAAACGCAGACTGACGAAAATTGTTGATGACCGATATTTTATAAATAAACTTACCGGTATGGTATTGACCTAATCCTAATTACTTTACAAACCAATATCATATTAACACCTGACTATCCGAATATACATACACTTCTAATAACATTATAAACTTCCAGTGACACAAAATTTGTCAACTAACCTGGAAAAACTTTAAGAAAGTGAAGTACCAAATACCAGTGTCCCATACTGATCATGAATGTTATTTAATGTCCAAATGAATCATGACTGGTGGAAAAAATCGGTATTCTGCATTAGTGCAGTGGGTCTTTCAAATGGCAATTGCGTTGCAGTCCGCACTTACTAAAACCCCTGATTAATGCACCATAGTTTCTCTAAGTGACAGCACTTAAATTTCAGGAAATTGGCTGTTATATAAGGGTGCCCTGTCTGCGTTATGCATGGCTCCCAGTGCGTTAATTAGGTGAAATACAGTATTAGCACAAGATGATATTTTGTATCTGGAACAGCATCCGAAACAGTTACCACACAAACACAAACACTTGTTACCTGATCAAAATACAAGGCAGTATTGCCATAATAAGCCAAGTACTGCAGAAAAAAAAATGTTTACATGGGATTGATAAAAAAAAAAAAACCTCTCAATCCTGCCCATTTGTACCAGTTGCTTTTACAAAATTAACTGCTTACCTTTACCAAACAATACCGAATTTTAACAACCCTGACAAAGAAAGCTTTCGGTAACCAGTACTTTCTCCTTTTCCCATAAAGTTTTTAAAGCTATCGTTAATACATGTACAAAAATCGAAAATGCATCTAAATTATTCTTGGTTCATGTACAAGGGCCATTTTTTAAGATCATACAGTGGGGCAGTTTATCCAAGATAAGAGGGAGTGATGGTATTCTAAATTCATTATTTCTCTTCCAAACCCTATGTTGTGGGTACAATGAGACGATTCTAATGAGTACAAATAACATACGGTTTAGTGAAGAATAATTCATATTTTCAATTTTGAAATCAAAATCACTCCCCCTATCTGGAACTCTGGAAGCCAATACACAAATTCGCATAGGCATGTACATGGGAAAATATTTTTTATAAATCCTTCAATAAAGTAATGAGCCAACACCAAAAAAATTAACTCCGAACAGTGACACTACCACATTAATCTCATTTTCAAAAAAAAAAAAACATATTTTAAAATCACATTGAACTATGCATATTCAACAAACTGTTACAATTTGAATTCCTAAATCAAACGTTTCTGATTACATGTATCCAGTCTGGTTCCCCTCTTTTCAATGTATCTCCCTCATACTTAACAGCTGGTACATGTACCTGAGAACCAATAACTTAATCCTATTCCAGACTACAAAACTTGAGACCTGCCTAGTATATTAAAGACATTTGTGGCAAAGAATTTAAATGGAAATTAAATGGAAATAAACAAAAAGAGAAAGAGTTTGAAAAGCTACAATAAATTATGAGAAAAGGAGAAAATTCTATTTTATCATCATTTTTCTTTATTTTCAAACAGTCTTATCAATAGCCCTCTTCTTGATAGTCGTAAAAATACAGTCTGGTTCAATAAAGGATTAATCCTTAACTCTGGACAGCTTTAAGCAGTCAATGACAATGATTAAACAGTAAATCAGCAACTGCAGAATATTGATTTTAACCCTTAAAGTGCCTTTCACTAGATTTGGCCACCAGGGCAGATCAAAGATCAGACTGCACAAAATGTGCAGTCTGATCTTTGATCTACAATGTCTGCTTTGATGAGACATTCTGCACAAGACCAGTCTTGACATTGCCCCTTTTACCACCCATTGGGCTAGTTTGGCACTCTAAGGGTTAAACAATTGATGTCATTTTAATGCTTCTACGAGATTTTTACAACCAAGATTGATTCAAATATAGCTCTCAGATGATAAAACTTTCATTATCAGTTTATATTATTGTTTGTATAATGGGAACACAGGCTTAAAACCACATACCATGGCACTATAATTTTACTCCAGAGTAGCAAGTTAATACATATCAGTAGAATCAATTACTAAAATAGACATACGCATGCTTGTATTACTAAAATGATATTTTTCGTTATCATAAACATTATTGAGTGGAGTTTGTAAATTGTAATACTAATGGTAAAACTGGAAAAGGGTCGATCTGTATGTGTAAACACCTTTATTGATATTGTTCAACTCGGCGGGCTATTTATAGACACATATGATATTGGATATTGATTGGCTCGATTGACACTTACCTGAAAAGAGCGATTTCTGACCCTTTTACAGACAAAAAACATCATGGTGTAATGAAAATTTTTGCCATAATGTTTCATGACTCAATCAATTAGAACTCCTTTGCCCATAATATTTTCTTCACTATTAGGTTCTATTGTAGTCACTCTCATTATTTGAATCACACTGAATTTGTCATCTGCAATGCATTCAATTTACAGATTTGTAATGATACATGATGGGGGTTTTCCCATTCAATATGAGATACTAAATTTAGTACTGTTCGACAAATTTAAACTAAGACATTTGCACATTCAATGAAGATTCTTTGGCATAATGATTTTCATTCCGTACATTGCAGGGGACCTTACAAAGATGATATGTGGAAACTGGTGTGTCCCAGTTTAACATGGTCATATAATACCAATTTCATTGTTTTTTTTTTTTATTCCTCCATAGCATATGAAATGGCTACCAAAGTTGGATACCACTCTTACAGTTTTTTTTTTTTCATTTTTCCCATTTATTTCTGCAAGATATTACCAAACAAAATGGACCTGCCACTCACTTTCATCAATACTCAGAATTTTGTGGGGTCATGCTCAAACTTTTATCGTACAGTTTCATATTGGGTTTTTACAAACAAATGACCCCATGAAATTCACTGAGTGCAGTCATGTGTTGGCAAAAGTAAATGAGTAACAGGTCTAATTTGTTGAGAAATACCAAAAGATATTTAACCCTTTACCACACAATCCCGAGTTTTAACAACCCTGAGAAATATGACTTTTGTTAAACACTGTGAGAAAAGGAGAAAATGCTGGTAACCAGCATTTTCTTCTTTTCCCACAATGTTTTCTACTGTTTCAGACACAAATTCCATCATTTGAGTCACCTATAAATTGTGGTCTGCAAATGCTTTCAATCTGGAGCAGTCTAAAATTTTGTCGTTGGAAAGGGCTAAAAGAAATAATAATAAAATAATAACCCAAGTCAGATTCCGACCTATGACTCCTGAATCGAAAGCCTATCACCTTACCAGAGTAGCTATTTATTTATACCATTGGAAAGGCATAATTTTTGAAAATCATCACATGAAAACCTACATTTAGAAAGCCTGAACCAACTACTAATGAAGATCAAAAGGAACATTAATGAGCGACAGGTTAATTCCGTTGAATAATACGACGGTATCCCCGATGTAAAATAAGTATTTACAACTTCAATGGCTGTAAATTGTTATGAAGCACTTTGGAGTTAAATGAACTGATTGCTCCCTTCCAGAATTTGCTAATGTGGGTTGTGAAGTAAAAGCTCCCTTTCCCCACAATCCTGAGTTTAAACAACCCTGTGGAAGGAGCCTTTAAAAAAAAAAAAAAAAAAAAAAAAAAAACCATTGTGGAAAAAGGATAAAATGCAGGTAACCAGCATCTTTCTCCTTTTTCCACAACCTTTTCTACCCTATCGAAAACAAATTCTGTCATTTCAGCCAAATTTAACTTGTCTCCAAATGCTTTCAGTTTGGACAAATCTATATTTTTCTCATGTGGCACAGAGGTAATAACACTACTACCTGAATACAGTCTAATTCTAGATTTAGAAAGCAGCTTCTGATTGGCTGAACCATTTGGTTCGGCCAATTGGAAGTTGTGTTGCTTTCAAGCTTGAAAAACTTTTGAGAATGTTCGAAGGAATTGTTGGTGAATATGATCCTTGTTAAAAAAAAAGTTCAGAAAGGAAGAAACACTTTAGTGACTTTAGTAGAACAACTATAACAAGCTATTTCATTGAAATGATATGCCCCACCCAGAAAAGCCCCCTTTTTCCATGACATGGCATTAAATAAAACAAGAGGGCTATGATGGCTCTGAAGTCCCTCACCTGAGCTTTTTGACCAAACATGACCCATTTCCAATCTTTTCCTAGATAACAAAACAAGCATTCTAACAAACTTTCATGAGTACTGGACTAAATATGTGGCCTCTAGAGGGTACATACGGTTTTCAAAGGTTTGTCTCTATGACCTAGTTTTTGACCCAATGTGAGCCATTTTCAAAGTCATTGAAGAAATCACAAGATAAGCATTCTAACTAATTTTCATGAGCATTGGACAGAAAATGTGGACTCTACAGCGTATACAAGGTTTTTCTAAGATTAGACCTGGTTACCTAGTTTTTGACCAGACATGACAAATGTTCACTCATCTGAGATATTATCAAAACAAACATTCTGACCCACTTTCATGAGTATTGAATTGAAAATGTGGGCCTCCACAGCATACAGATGGTTTTACAAAGACTCGATTGGTGACCTGGTTTTGACCTGACATGACAGATGGTTTTACAAAGACTCGATTGGTGACCTGGTTTTGACCTGACATGACCTATTTTCAAACATATTCAAGAAATCATCAAGACAAACATTCTGACCAACTTTGATGAGTATTGGACTGAAAATCTGGCCTCTACAACTCAAACTTATCTGAGATATCATTAAGACAAACATTCTAACCAACTTTCAAAGGGTATTGGACTAAAAATGTGGCCTGTAGTGCATACAGATGGTTTTTCAAAGATTTGATCCAGTGACCTAGTTTTTGACCCAATATGACCCTTTTTCTATTTCATCATAGAAATCATCAAGACAAACATTCTGACCACTTTTCATGGGTATTGGATTGAAAATTTGGCTTCTAGTGCATAAAGTTTTCCGTTTCAACTTGGTGACCTAGTTTTTGACACAGTATAACACATTTTTAAACTCACCTGAGATATCAACAAGACAAATATTCTGACAATGTTTCATGAGTATTGGATTGAAAATGAGGCCTCACGAGTGTACACAAGGTTTTTCTAAGATTTGACCTTCTAACCTAGTTTTTATAAATGGACATGACCCACTTTCAAACAAGTCTGAGATATCATCAAGACAAACATTTTGACCAAATTTCAAGAATATTGGACAGATAATGTGGCTACTAGAACATACACAAGCTTTTTCTAAGATTTGACCTGGTGAGTTAGTTTTTGACCCGACGTGTCCCATTTTCAAATTCATCTGAGATACTATCAAGACAAAAATTCTGACAAAGTTTCATAACTACAACACTGAAAATGTGGCCTCCAGAGCAAACACAAGGTTTTTCTAAGATTTGACCTAGTGACATAGTTTTTCACCTGACATGACCCATTTTCGCACTTGCAGGCGATATCATCAAAGCAAACATTCTGACAATGTTTCAAGGTTATTGGACTGAAAATGTGGCCTCTGGAGCATAAACAGGTTTTCCAAAGATTTCACAGGGGATAAAAATAACAATGTTAGTTCCTACAATTCCCCTATTTTGTACACAAGGGAGATCTTATCATCTTTTTGCCAAGGATAACTTCATATGTTTTCATGGACAGTAAAGATTAACCCTTTACCAAACAATCCCTGTTTTAATGACTCTCAGGGACAAACCTTTGGAGAACATTGTGGGTACAGGAGAAAATGCTGGTAACCAGCATTTTTTTTCCTTTATCCACAATGTTTCTGCATTTAAAGAGATAAATCCTATTATTTGAGCCACATTTAACTTGCCATCAGCATATGGTTTCAAGTTGGACCAGTCTAAAATTTTGTCATGTAGTAAACAGTTTAGATCAGACATCACAGAATAAGAAATGTGAACTTGTTCCACTCTGTCTGGTATTTTAATTGATTTCATTACCAAAATCTGTCTTGAAACAGCAATATCTGCCATCTTTTATTTGCCTAAATAATAGGTTTGGAGTTCTAAGTGATGAAATTGCTAGTCTGAAATAGCATATGAGCAAAGCTATTGTTTAACCCTTTACCACACAGTCCCGACTTTTCATGACCCCGAGGAAAAAGCCTTTAGAAAACATTGTGGGAAAAGGAGAAAATACTGGTAACCAGCATTTTCTCTTTTCCCACAATGTTTTCTACCCTTCCCAAAACAAATTTCAATATTCAGTTGCACATATTTCATTGTCTGCAACTACTTTCAATTTGGACTAGTCTAAAATTTTGTTGTTTGGTAAAAAGAGAAGGGTGTTTAATGAGTCCTAGTAATGAATTATACCATGCAAGGCATCTCATAATAAGGACATATTTTGTCTTAAAAAAAAAAAAAAGGTTAAATCATAAGTTAGAATAGTCCTTGACATGCAGCATATTGACCACTAGCAAAATGTTTCTACCCAGGTCAGCCTGTTCCGACTTAGCAGCCTGACCTGGTTTGATACCCCCCCCATGCATTAAACTTTCTTTTCACAGAGCACGACTCCTATGTAAGAAACTTTGAAAGAAACAATAGCACAACATGACATGCCTGTGTATATTATAGCTAAGTGATCTAGAGAGTAACAAGGGCAGACAACACATTTCTAGCCTTGACAAAAATGAAAGTATTTGCAAGCAACAATTCAGTATACCATAACAGATGATTTCCGTTTTTGAAATGGTAGGAAACATTGGGAGAAAAGGAGAAAATACTGGTATCCAGCATTTTCTCCTCTTCCTGCAATGTTTTAAAAAAATTCAAAAGCATTAGTTATACAACAAAACTTATGCTTTGGGTATACAGTAGACTTGTATCAACAAGATCACTCTAACTAGTACCCACAACATAGGCTTCAGTGGACAAATAAGGTGATATTACTTCCCAATCCTTTCCGGAAAACAGCTTTTGAAAACAATGGGGAAAAGGAGAAAATGCTGGTAACCTGCATTTTCTCCATTTCACCACAATGTTTCCAACCCTTCAACAGACAAAACTCATTATTTCAGCCGTATTTAAGTTTTCGTCTGCCATTTTTTTTTCGTCTTGAAAAGTCTGATATTTTGCCGTGTGGTAAACAGTTAAACTCCCATACACTCTCCTTTTCTACATCTCGGATATCGAAAAAAAATATTGTCTTACCAGGTCTCGTTTTCTGCGTTCCTCATCCTTGATTCGTTTCTCTCTTAGGGTGTCTTTGCCGGTTTTCTTTTTAAACCATGTGCCCAGGTTTATACTCTCATTCATGTCGTCTGGGTCATCACCAATCTGAAAGCAGGTCAAATATTACTTAGTTTGCGGCCAAATGAATAAATGCAACAATTTTCAAGTTTAACACCTAACCTCACAAACCTGAGTTTTAACAATCCTGAGGAAGAAGCCTGTTGAAAAAATTGCGGGAAAAGGAGAAAACACTGGTTACCAGCATTTTCTTCTACTCCCACAATGTTTTTTACCCTATCAAAGACAAATTCCATCATTTGAGCCACACTGAAATTGTTGTCTGCAATTTTTTTTTTTTTTTTGCTTTCACTTTTTTAATGCTTTCAATTTGGACAAGTCTTAATTTTTGTCATGTGGTACAGAGTTAACCCTTTACCAGACGACAAAATTTTTGCCTTGTCCAAATTGAAACCATTTGCAGACGACAATTTCAATGTGGCTCAAATGGTGCAATTTTTCTTTGATAGGGCAGAAAACATTGTTGGAAAAGGAGAAAATGCTGGTTACCAGCATTTTCTCCTTTTCCCACAATGTTTTCAAAAGGCTTCTTTCCCAGGGGCATCAAAAGGCGGCATTGTGCGGTAAAGGGTTAAACTCTTAACCAGATGACAAAGTTTTAGACCTGAGAGCATTGCAGCCAATGTATCAAATTTTACTTTAAAACGCTGGAATCTCTCTTAGACAGGCTAATAAACATTGTGGAAAAAAGGAGCAAAAGCTGGCTACCCACACTTTCTGCTTTTCACATAAGATTTCAAAAAGTCTCTTGTTAAGGATTGTTAACACACTGTACTGTTTAGTAGAAATTAACTCTTTACCACACAATCCCAAGTTTTAATGACCTTGAAGGAAAAGCCTTTTGAAAACATTGTGGGAAAAGGAGAAAATGCTGGTAACCAAAATTTTCTCCTTTTCCCACAATGTTTTCAACCCTTCCCAAAACAAGTTCCAATTTTTGAGTCACATTTATTTTGTTGTCTGCAAATGCCCTCAATTTGGATTAGTCCAAAATTTTGTTGTGTGGTAAAGAATTAAGATATACTCTAATACTAGTGTGTACAAAAATACTGTATTGTCAAATTTTAGAGTCAAGTGATGGACAAAGTAGATTCCAAGAACAGGCAGCATCTTGACTCATCCTGTTAAAATGACAGTCATCAATCCGCGGACAGAGCTCTAGCAGATATGGGTTTTAACCTTTTATAAAACCTAACTGACCCTGAAGAAACACACTTGTTGTCTGGTATACAGTTAGCATAGAGTATAGACTCATATAAATGTATAATGCCCTGTATCTTATCACATGAGCTACTAGGGCTTGTATGTGACAATATCAATTAACCCTTTACTAAAAGACCCTGAGTTGTAATGACTCTAAAAGAGAATGCTTTTTGAAAACATTGTGGGAAAAGGAGAAAACAGTGGTAATCACCATTTTCTCCTTTGCCCAAAATGCCATCTACCTTCCCAAGGACAATTTTAACTTTTGAGTCACTTATCTTATTGTTTGCAAATACTTTTAATATGGACAACTCCAAAATTCTGTCATTTAGTAAGGAGTTAAAACTTGTTACATAACATGATGAAAGTGAGAGTTTACACACCTTGTGAATAGATGTTTCTCTGTCATCATCTTCAAGTCCTCCTTGTACTGAAATAATTTTCAATACATATACATGAATCTTGCTCTGGGAAAAGGAGATTTAATGCATCTCCATGATGCATGATACTAATTAAGTCATCACATAACAAGATTGATGGATTGACAGACAGGTGGGTGGATGGACGGATGGACACACAGATGTGGCGAAACCAGCATGCCCCCTCGACTTCATAGGTGGGGGTGGAGGTGGGGGTGTACAATTATGAATCCATATAATTCATTGTGTATAACAACTGAATGAATCACGAGGTACACTGGTCCTTTAACATGCAGAAAATTGACCAATAGCAAAAATGATTTGACCAAGGTAAGCAAACTGCAGAGGCTGACCTGGGTCAATACCTTTTGCAGACACATTTAGCCTCCTTTTCACAGAGCAAGGCTCAATTGTCACAACTTTTTTTATCACTAATACATACACATATTTGTAGAACAATATGTACACATATTTGTAGAACAGTATTTGTATAATATTTAACCCTTTACCAAATGACAAAATTTTAGACTAGTCCAAATTGAAGGCATTTGCAGATGACAAATCAACTGTGCCTCAAAAACTGAAATTTGATTTGGCAAGGGTAGAAAACATTGTGGGAAAAGGAGAAAATGCTGGTTACCAGCATTTTCTCCTTTTCCCACAATGTTTTCAAAAGGCTTTTTCTTCAGGGTCATTAAAAGTCAGGATTGTGTGGTACAAGGTTAACCCTTTCCCAAACAACAAAATCCTGGACAAGTTCAAATTGAAAACATCTGACGAAGAATATGGCTCAGATGGTGAGATATGTCTTTGTCTGGTAAAAGTTAACCATTAACCACACCATCCCCAGTTTTAATGACCCTGAGGTAGAAACTTTTTTGCAAACATTGTGGAAAAAGGAGAAAATGCCAGTCACCAGCATTTTCTCCTTTTCTCACTGTGTTTTCAACCCTTCCACAAACAAATTTTCATTTCTGAGTCATTTGTTTTGTCCTCTGCAAAGGCTGTCAATTTGGAGAAGTGTAACATTTTGTCGTTCGGTAAAGAGTTAGCTATTTGCTAAACGACAAAATTTAAGACCAGTCCAGATTGAAAGCTTTAGCAGACAAAAGAATAAGTGTTACTCAAAAATTGAAATTTGTTCTGGGAAGAAAAGAAGACATTGTGGGAAAGGGAGAAAATGCTGGTAACCAGCATTTTCTCCTTTTCCCACAATGTTTTCAGAAGGCTTTTTCCTCAGGGTCGTTAAAAGTCAGGATTGTGTGGTAAAGGGTTAATACATTTTAGCAGAAACATGTTACTGTTCAAATCCATTACTATTGCTAATCAAATCTATTTTTACTCCAAGTCAACTGATACATTCAAATTACAGGTATTTGTAATTATACAAATACATCACAGGCTTTTATCACTGCATTTCATTCACATTAATCAAGCAATGTGTTTCTTTTTACTTTAACTCTTTACCACACAACAAAAATATAGACTTGTCAAAAATTAAAGCACTTGCAGACGAAAATTTACATGTGGCTCAAATAATGGATTTTGTCTTGGATTGGGTGGAAAGCATGGTGGGAAAAGAAGAAAATGCTGGTTCCCAGCATTTTCTCCTTTTCCCACAATGTTTTGAATTCAAAAGGCCTCTTCTTTGGGGGTCGTTAAAACTCGTGTCTGTGTGGTATAGGGTTAAAGAAAAAAATAATATTTGCAGTTAAACATTTCTGAGTTTTATAACAGGAAAATTCTTCTATGATCGCATGCTACATCATGCTACATTTCTTCACACTTTACTTCTTCCTTGATGTGATTTTTTTCGGAAAATCAAACAAAATCTACTTGAGCTGACGTTAAAAAAAAAAAATGACCATTAACCCTTATCCTGTTAAATAAAAGAAATGGAACTTCCAAGCTGATGGTAAAATCCAAAATTTTCCCATTTCAAGGGTATTTTTGGAGAAGGGATATCTATTTATCTGACAGTGTAGATCCAAGATCAGACTGCACATTCTGTGCAGTCTGATCTTGATCTATGCTGTCCGCTATAGGTCAGTGAGTCGCACTTAGCAATCTATGGGTTAAAAGAAGATAAAGATCCCACAATAGGCAGTCTATACATACACATTGGAGATGATATTTCACTGTCCGACAGATTAGCGGAAACATTTTCAGGGGATGTAATTTTCTTTTTGAGTGACCGCCGCTTTTCTTTACGACCTGGCTGCAATTCATCACCCGTGCTGTCTTCAGACGGCGAGTTACTTCTCCCTGAAGAAAGAAACGTAAAACTTGGATAATTTCAACACAAGTGTGAGCACGGAACTAATTTTCTTAACTCTCGGTACCATTGGAAAGATGAATAACATTTATGAATGGTTTAGATCAAGATCAGAATGCCAAGAACGTGCAGTCAGATCTGCAATCTACACCATCCTTCACCTGATTCTGATATGTAACAAAAAGATATCTTCAAATGTAGAGAAGATGTAACATTAGTTCCCCCCCTCCCCCTCAAAAGTGAACGAGCCATGCTCTGGCAAATGGGATTTAATGCATCTCCATGATGCATCAAACAAAGCAAGTCATCACATAATTATGGATCCATAAAATCAATTTTGTCGAACAACTGACTGAGTCATGAGGTACACTGGTCCTTTGAGGTGCAGAAAATTGACCAATAGCAAAGTTTCAGCCCAGGTCAGCCTGGGCGGACTGCTCAGGCTGACATGGTTGAAACTTTTTGCAAATTCATTAAGTCCCCTTTTCACAGAGAAGAGCTCAAATTTATTATTTTGGCAGACACTGAAAAAATCATCAGTGTACCTGGGGTCTCTATTCACCAACTATCCTTATGAACATTCTCAGTCTTATTCTCAACAACTTTCTACATCTGAAAGTAACAGATCTGTAGCCAATTAGAAGTTGCATTACTTTCTAAATCTAGAATAAGACTTTGAATGAAAGTAAGAATGATTGGGGAATAAGGACCATGTTGTCATCTGTGTCGTTGACATCATGCATAGACATTTTCTCATTTCTCTGTTAACTTTTTACCGAATGACAAAATGTTTGACTTGTCCAAATTGAAAGCATTTGCAGACAGCATTAAATGTGGCTCACATGATGGAATTTGCCTCTAAAAGGGTAGAAAACATTTTGGGAAAAGGAGAAATTCCTGGTTACCAGCATTTTCTCCTTTTCCCATAATGTTTTCAAATAAGAGGGCTCTTTAAAAAGTATGCCGAAAAGTACAATAATTCTCTCAAATATTGCTTGAATACAGCGAAATTGATACAAATTGTAGACAAATTAATACTGTACTGAAAGAATAAATTTCAAATTATTATTTCAACATCTTACAAAGATATGGTAGTTATGGCAACGTCGTGTTCCAAAACCCAGCCAAAAATGCAATAAAACGAAAGCAGTTGCCGATTGGAAAACGACGTTTCTCTTTTGAGTGTGATCAGATATCTTCACCAAACTTTGTCATGGTTTGGCACCAACTCTTGGTATGACGTTCATGAAGTCACATTTACATCTGACTTCATTTGACTGTTTGGCAGCCATATTGTTTATTCATGTGCGTCAAAATGACTACCGAATAGAGAACTGCAGTTAAATCTTGTGTTTTAAATGGAAAATCCTGAGAAGAAACAATGAAAATGTTAATCAAAGCATATGGCGATTCAGCAATGAAGCAAATGGCTTTATACAAAAGATGTGTGCATTATGAAGACGGTCATGAAAGTGTGACAGATGACCAGGAGTGGCCGGTTGACGTCGATAACAACGTAAAGAGTGCAGTGCAGTCTGCGATTGCCTCCGTTGAGTCTGGTGCTAACAGAAAAAGCTTCTATTCATGTGTGAAACAATGCAAAAAGTGTACTACATTTCGATCAGAGTATTTTGAAAAAGATGAAATTCTTTAGACAATTATCATCTCATCTAGGTATGTGAAAGAAACAATTAATAAGTAATGCAAATAAAGCGACGTAAAATTAATGCTGGATAATGTTGGGCTGGTTTTTGAGCGATGATGTTGCTATAACAACCATATCTTTATAAGTTGTTGAGATATTGGCATGAAATTTATTCTGTCAATGCAGAATTAATTTGTCTACAATATGCATGTATTTAAGCGATATTTGAGAGAATGACAGTATTTTTCTGCGTATTTGTTGAACACCCCTCGTATATTTTCTTTCAGGGTTGTTTAGACTTGGAATTGTGTGGTAAAGAGTCAACCAATCTGCCTCAAACTTAAAGCTCTATCAGTGCCAAATATATAACTTAACCTCTTTCCCACAGCTGAAAATACAACCCACTGAACTCAGGATTTTAATCCTTTAGGCTTGAGTAAACAAGAAAGGGTATAAATCCAAGATCAGACTGTACATTCTGTGCAGTCTGATCATTGATCTTGATCTAGGTTATCTGCAAAAAGCTCCTGTTTACTTCCTATGGTGCATGACCTTTTACCACTCAATCCTGAGTTTTAACATCCCTTTATAGGAAGAAGGCTTGGACTCACGAAGACAGTATAATAAGTAGGCATGGTGAATTGGACAAAATTAATACTGAAATAATTTAAGTACAACTTCTCAAAACCAACTGTTTGGAATCCAGCCAAATTTGATAGGGTCTTAGAACTCATTGTATCAAACAATCTATACAGGTTTCAAGGAAATGTGACCAATAATACGGACTGTGTTGAGTATAAACAAGACTTAGTCATCAAATGGCTGCTTTTCCTGAACTGACTACCGATTTTTTTCATGGCTTAAAACTGTAGCCAACCACCTATCTTCGCATTCCTCTTGTTTCTTCCAGGTGTTCTAAGCTACAGGCTATCCAAGCCACAGACTGCCTCCACACACAGTGTTGAAAAAGTATTTAACAGCGGCAGAGAAAGGATTCTGTTGCAATTACTTTCATGTCAAATCTCGGATGGGATTATGGCTGTGCTGAGTTTCAAGTCAGCGACCACTGGATAATTAATCTTGTAAATTATCGGCTAACCGCTATGGCGGTTCAGAATGCAAGCATGCATTATCTTAGCAAATCGACAGGCAAGTTTCTGAATAGTACAATATCCGAGAGTTGTTAACTGAGACTTGTTAATGACTAAAAGTGCCATCTCACATGCATGTTAATCCCAAACAATACTATGTTATGAAATTTAATGACTCTGATGAAGGAAGCTTTTGAACACATTGTATGAAAAAGAGAAAATGCTGGTAACCAGCATTTTCTCCTTTTCCCATAATGTTTCCTACCCTTTTAGAGACAAAACTCATCATTGGAGCAACATTTTATTTGTCGTCTGCAAATGCTTTCAATTTGGATGTGCCTGTAATTTTTTCATTTGGTAAAGTGTTAAATATTAAAACCCCCTTAACCCTTTACCACACAATCCCGAGTTTTAACGACCCCCATGGAAGAAGCCTTTTGAAAACATTGTGGGAGAAGGAGAAAATGCTGGTAACCAGCATTTTCTCCTTTTCACACAATGTTTTCAACTCTTCCCAAAACAAATTTCATTTTTTGAGGAACATTTATTTTGTCATCTGCAAAAGCTTTCAATTTGGACCAGTCTAAAATTTTGTAGTTGGGTAAAGAGTTAAAATGAAAAACTGCAATGTTAATTATAAAGATGCTACACAGACAAACAGAACAATTTCAACAAAGAAGCCCTAAACTCTTTAACAAATAATCCCATTTATCACATAAAACCTCCTCCAGCAGTGTATTAAACCCATGACTTAATTTTGATAATACACTAGTGTAGTATCGTTTTTTGGGTCACGGTTCTGATCAGTTTTTAGTCGTGAGCGCGTGAAGCCTGAGAAACCAGCCACAGCACATTCCGGAATTTGTGCGACTACGCCATTTTGCGGAAAAAATGACGTCGCTGTTGCTAAAGCGTATACGTGCGGAGAGTATTTGATTTTCATGTTTAATAAAAACAAAGAAATGCAGCAAAAGTCTTTTAAATCAACAAATTGCGGAAATAGGTGGTGTTATCCCCTCTAGAAACTGTTTCATTCTACTTTCGGTGTAAATATCAAAGAACTATCTACTTGTGTATGTACACATTTGAAACCAAACTACAACTGTAACTATGGACTTGTGAATGGTGTAAGGCTAAAGGTGATGATGCAGGACATATTTTGCCTGTCATTCGTTTTATGTGATAAATAGAATCTCACATTCGTGTTTATGTATTATCATTTTTATCAAACTCGTTGACTAAAATGCATCTGATGCTCGCCAAGGCTCTCGTAATACATTTTTTGTCAACTCGTTTGATAAAAATGGTAATACATAAACATTCATGTAAGATCCTCTACGTCTTCACAACGCTGGGGCACTAGCCTACAAAACATTGGGGGATATGCAGAAAATGCAATCACCAGCATTATCGGCCATTTCCTACAATGTTTACTAGCCCTTTTACCACATGCTCCGGAGTTTTAGCAGAAAAAGCATTTGAAAACATTGAGCAAGAAGGACAACATCTTGGAAATCAGCATTTCCTCCTTTGCCCAAAATGTTTTCTACTCTTTCACAAGAGGGTTTTATCATTGAAGCCACCTTTGATTGTCTTCTGCAAATGCTTTCCATTTGGAAAAGTCTAAATTTTTGTTGTATGGTAAAGAGTTATCCCTTTACCAGATGACAAAATTTTAGCCTTGTCTAAATTGAAAGCATTTGCAGATGACAATTTCTGTGTGGCTCAAATGGTGCGATTTTTCTTTGATAGAGTAGAAAACATTGTGGGAAAAGGAGAAAATGCTGGTTACCAGCATTTTCTCCTTTTCCCACAATGTTTTCAAAAGGCTTCTTTCCCAGGGGCGTTAAAAGGCAGTAAAGGTTTTAAATGTTTACTAGGCAAAGGCAAGTTCCATCATTCACAGCATGATTAATTTGTCTTCTGCTTGTGCTTTCAATATTGATGAGTCTAAGATAATGGTCATCTGGTAAAGAGTTCAAGATGCTTACCTCTTTATCATACGAGAAAAATGCAGACTGGTCCAAAGTGAAATCTTTTGCAGACAACAATTTAAATGTGGCTTAAATAATGAAATATGTCTTTGACAGAGTAGAAAACATCATGGGAAATGGAGACAGTGTTGGTTACCAGTGTTGTATCCTTTTCCCACAATACTTCAAAAGGATTCTTCCTCAAGGTCATATGATAAAGGGTTAACAGTCCCACAGGACATTTCCTGGGATCAAAGTTGCTATAAATATTGCTATTTGAAGGCTGATCTGGCAAGAATTTGAAAGTAAAGTGGATAGTATAGTAACAAGATTAGTACACACATTTTGATCTACTCTGTCCATTAACTCTTTACCAGACGACAAAATTTTAGACTAGTCCAAATTGAAAGCATGTGCAGACAACAAATTAAATGTCATTTAAAAATTGAAATTCATTATGGGGTAGGTAGAAAACATTGTGGGAAAAGGAGAAAATGCTGGTAGCCAGCATTTTCTCCTTTTCCCACAATGTTTTCTGCCCTATCAAAGAAAAATTGCACCATTTCAGCCACACTGAAATTGACGTCTGCAAATGCTTTCAATTTGGACAAGGCTAAAATTTTGTCATCTGGTAAAGGGTTCAGGCTGTCAAAACTTTGGATTGTGCAGTAAAGGGTTACATAGTTATCAGCGTGCTTAGAGCACAATTTTTACTAGACAACAGTATTATAGATTAGTCCAGTTGAAAGCATTTGTAGATGTCACTTCAACTATGGCTCCTGAGATGAAATTTGTCTTCAAAAGAGTAGAAAGCACTGAGCGAAAAAGAGGAAAATTTAATGCTGGTGATCAGCAGACTTGTTTCGGGAGGAAGTGAGTCAAATCTCCTATTTTTCTTTCATACAAAATAACTGAAACACAACATGCATTTTTTGTAAACAAAATAGCAATTTTCAGACAAAACAAATCTCTCTAGAGCAAAATTCCCTCAATGCTTTGAAAGTTTCAATGTTCAGTGACTTTATCCCTAGGATAAGCCCAAAATTTCAAAGAAAGGTAAACATGGGAAAAAGCCAAAAGATTTCTTATCTAGCCTTTATACTAAGATAAGCCGAAAATTTCCAACTAGTTTAACGTGGGCAAAGTCTGATGATTTCTCATCTAGCCTTCATCCTAAGATAAGCCCAAAATTTCAACCTAGCTTAACCCTTTACCACATGACAAAACTTAAGGAGTTGCAGATGACAAAATAATTAAGTCTCAAAAATATTCGCCTTTGCAAGGGTAGAAAACATTGTGGGAAAAGGAGAAAATACTGGTTACCAACGTTTTCAAAAGGCCATTTCATAAGGGTCATAATTTCAGACTTGTCCCAATTCAAAGCAGTTGTAGATGAAAATATAACCCTTTACCAAACAATCCCGGATTTTCATGATCCAGGGAAAGAAGGCTTTTGAAAACATTGTGGGAAAAGGAGAAAATGCTGGTAACCAGCATTTTCTCCTTTTCCCACAAGGGTTTCTACCCTATCAGAGACCTTAAGCTCATTTGTACAAATGATGAATTTATTGTCTGCACATGTTTTGAATTTGAAAGAGTCTAAAATTTGTCGTTTGGGAAAGGGTTAAATGTGGCTCAAGTGGTGATACTGTCTCTGAAAAGGTAGAAACCAGCATTTTCTCTTTTTTCCCCCCACAAAGTTTTCCAGCCTTTCTAAGACAAATTCCATTATTTCAGCCATATCTAAACTGTTGTCTGCAAATGCTTTGAATTTGGACAAGTCTACATTTTTCTTATACGGTAAAGAGTTAAAAAATTGACAAGGGAATTTCCAGTTAACTTATTTGGGTAAAAGTCCAAAGAGATCTTATCTGGGAAAGGGTAACACAACAGTTATTGTAGTAGGCATACCTCTCTCCCCATACTCCATGCCATGCAGGCGGTCTTGCTCAGCTTGTTTCGGATCTACATAAATTTGAGTAATGTACTGACCCTCTTCTTTGGGATGTCTGTGTTTGTTTTTCTTTTTATGTGGTGTGGGTTTGCGGTTCACTTTGGAGTACAAGTCTTTACTCTCCTTATCTCTCTCTAATGAACTAAACTCTGATTCTTCAGAATCTGTCCCTGTAAGAAGTAAAAGGGACTTTCATATTTTTTCTTGTCTCATTACTACACTGTATAACTTTTCATGCCCCTTTGCTAAAAAAGAATGTGTAAAAACAGCACAGCAAGTGGGTGCAAATGCTCTGCTGCAATTACTTTTAGAAATAGACTGATTTTCAGTGAAATTCCTGAGTTGAAAAGTGGCATAACTGTGTCAAAAATACATGTATTCTGGTTTCCTGTCCTTGCTGCATGGGTTCCCCTTTTGGTAGTTAACAACCAGTCTGAGTCTGAAGTAAGTATCTTCAGTAATGACAGAGATATTATAAAATGTCAAAGATTTTTCACTATGATGCAGACAACAGGGCTATGACAATACCTCAACAATTTTGTCAAAAATAGCCAAGCTAAAAATAACCCATAACTTTATTCTTCAAGCATGTGCTCTTTAACATATTTGCAGTTTAAGATACAGTGCACTCAGAGCAGGCTTGGTTGTTTTTGCAGACACTGTAGATCATGATCAGACAGCACAGAGTGATGGGTTTTTTCCCTTTTTCATTTTTCACTTTTTCCCCAATCTTCTTTTGAGTTAAGTTGCTCTGTTAACCAGACTTTTTCAATGAACTAAATTCTAAGGAACTGTGAAGAGTACTGCAGGCTGTTCAGCTGTTTTGTACATTTGGGTAAAGTTAAATGCTCTGCTTGTTTTTAGGGATTATAACTCATGTTATATACGCCATGCTCTGTGAAAAGGGGGTTCAACCCTTTACCGCACAATGCCGCCTTTTGACGCCCCTGAGAAAGAAGCCTTTTGAAAACATCTAAGAAAAGTTGCACCATTTGAGCCACATTGAAATTGTCGTCTACAAATGCTTTCAATTTGGACAAGGCTAACATTTTGTCGTCCGGTTAAAGGATTAATTCAAGAGGTATTGACCCAGGTCAGCCTGTGCATTCCACAAAGGCCGACCTGGGTCAAAACGTTTTGCCATTGGTCAATTTTCTGCATGTAAAAGGACCAGTCTACCTCATGATTCAGTTGGTTTTTAGAAAAAAATGGATTTGATGGATCCATAATTATGATGATGACTAGCTCGGTACAATCCATCCCAGAGATGCATTAAACCCCCTTTTGCCAGAGCTTGCCTCCACATATATTTGGCCATACAACCACATAAAGAAGAGGAACAATAGATCTTATAATAAAACAGCCCTGCATAATTCCATCAAATGTAACCACATACTTACCTTTCTCATTCTTTTTGGAAGTAGATTTAATCCTGTGTATTTTTCCTTGTGGCAAAGCATCATCTACCAGAGCATAGTCACTATCCTGTGTGTAGAGAGCATCCTGCAATAGAATAAATATGAAATAGCTTAACCCTGTACCAGACGACAAAATTTCAGCCTTATCCAAATTAAAAGCATTTGCAGATGACAATTTCATTGTGGCACAAATGGTGCAACTTTCCTTTGATAGAATAGAAAACATTGTGGGAAAAGGAGAAAATGCTGGTTACCAGCATTTTCTCCTTTTCCAACAATGTTTTCAAAAGGCTTCTTTCCCAAGGGCATCAAAAGGCGGCATTGTGCGGTAAAGGGTTAACCCTTTACCAAATGACAAAATTTTGGAGTGGACTAACTTGAAAGAACTCACAGAATTGACTGTGACTACAGTGATGATTTCTGTCTTTGACAGGGCAGAAAACATTGTAGAAATGGGAGGAAATGATGGTAACCAGCATTTTCTCCTTTTCCTACAATGTTTTCAAAAGCCTTACATTTTAGGGTCTGTAAAATTCGGGACTGCGTGGTAGAGAGTTAACCCGTTATCACACAATCCTGAGTTTTGATAACTGTAAAAAAGAAAACAACGATTACCAGAAAAAGAGAAAGGGCACGTAACCAGCATTTTCTCCCTTGATTTTTTCTACTCTTATACAGAGAAATTCAATCATTTAACCCTTTCCCAAACGACAAATTTTGGACTGGTCCAAATTGAAAGAGTTTGCAGACGACAATTTTAAATTTGATGAAAATGGCAGAAAGTTATCAAAAAGGGTAGAAAACACTGTGGGAAAAGGAGAAATTGCTCGTTACGAGCAATTTCTCCTTTTCCCACAGTATTTTCAAAAGACTTGTACTGCAGACACGTGAAAACCAGGGCTTGTTTGGGGAAGGGTTAAGCGAAATTTGATGTAACCAACAAATTGCTTTGAATATAGACTAGTCCAAAATTTTCTCATCTGGTTAAACTTTAAACCTGTTAAACTCTTTAACATATGACAAAATTTTAAACTTGCCCATTTAATAACTATTTGCAGACAACTAACTAAACATGGCCTAAATGATGGGATTTGTGTATGAAAGGGTACAAAATAATGTAGGAAATGACAACACCATGAAATCAATACCAACTTTGGATGAGTATGGTGTATTTTTCTGTGTTTCTGAAAAGGCTAATAACTGCAGTTGGCCTTTACAAAATCTTGAAGGAGCACAAGTCGGCGTCCACAAAAAATTATGCCAGGGCATATGGCTGCCTCTAGCAGAACAATTCTGGTGCTCATATCTGCTCATTAACCCTTTGCCATATGGCAAAGTTTTGGACTCAACCATATTTAAAGTATTAGCAGATGACAAATACAATGTTACTTAAATGACAATTTCCGTCTTTGATAAGGTAGATAACATTGTGGGAAATGGAGAAAATGCTGGTTACTAGCATTTTGTTTTTCTCCTTTTCCCACGATCTCTTTAAAAGCCCTCTTCCTTGGGGGTTGTTAAACCTCTAGACTGTGTCGTAAACGGTTTAGGGGCTTTTATCCACCCCTACAAAAGCAAGGGTTAAATGACATACCTTGACAGTGCCATACACCTCTGATATCTCAATTTTTTCTGGCATGGCCAGCGGCGCTCCACCACCCTTGGAGGAACTCTTTGTCAACTGCGGAATACCATACTGCAAATAAAGATTACCAAATAGTCTAAATGTACCTACAGCTATCCACACTAACAGTCCCCTAAAATATCAGAAAACTAACTAATAGGAACACACAAAAAGGGTGGTCGAAACCAGGGGTGGTTTTAACCAGCGGTTTTAAATGGTTAAAGCCACCCCAGTCAATACTCCAGAAGTGGTCAATATTGGTCACAAGTGGTCAATTGTATATTTTTTAGTGGTCATTTGGAAATATTTATGGTCAGATAAATTTTAAGAGGACAGTTACACTGTTTAGTCGATGATTTATCATTTAATCTTACATAGTTGTAAAGTGCCGTCTTAGATTAGCTTGCGCAGACTGCACAGGCTAATCCGGAATGACACTTTACCCAAATGTTCGGAGGTCTCATTTCACATGTCATGGGCCATATATGGCTTCCAAGTCTGTATTTCATAACTCTTTATTAACAACCCTCAGCAAGACAGAATGCCTTTGAAACATTGTGGAAAATGGAGAAAATGCTTGTAAAAAGCATTTTCTCTTTTTCCCACAATGCTCTCTAACCTTGCAGTACAGTTTGGTAAAGAGTTATCACAAAATCCTGAATTTACAGGATCCTGGAAAATCACTTCTGAAAACATGTGGGAAAAGGAGAAAATGCTGGTAATGAGCATTTTCTCCTTTTCCCATAATGTTTCCTAACCTTCCAGAACAAATCCAATCATTTAAGCCACATTTAGTTTTTTGTCTGCAAATGCTTTCAATCTGGACCAGTCTAAAATATTGTCATGTGATAAAGAGTTAAAGGTATATCTATACTCACTTTCAGCCAGCTTTTAACCCATTCTTTTTTATTTTATGAAACTATAATTATTCTTGTAACTTCATGCCAAATGTTGCCCCTGACAGCTGCAAGGTTGCATGGATTATGACAAATAGAAAATGTATTTCATTTTCTGGAGGCCATCAAAGAAATCTCTGTTTTAACATTTCCAGTTTTAAATCAAAGAATTCTAATATATATTTTTACCCCTTACACCATATTTGTATGTCTGTAATTTACCTATCTTTACACAGCTGACTAAATGTTTAACCATTCTACAGTCTAATCAAATTTTAACACCATTTTTTTTTCTCTCTGGCTATAAGGGTGTATCTTTAACCATATTCGTATGTCTGTAATTTAGCTATCTTTACACAGCTGACTAAATGTTGAAGCATTCTACAGTCTAATCAAATTTTAACACCATTTTTTTTTTCTCTCTCTCTCTGGCTGTAAGGGTGTATCTTTAACCCTTTACAACACAATCCCGTTTTAACGGCCCTGAAAAAGGAAGCTTTTGAAACCATAGTGGGAAAAGGGGAAAATGTTGGTAACCGGAATTTTCTCCTTTACCCACAATGTTTTCTACTCAGTTGAATGCAAGTTTTATCAGTTGAGCCATACTAAAATTGTCGTTTGCAAATGCTTTTGATTTGGACAAGTCTATATTTTTTTCATGTAGTCAAGGATTAACTCTTTATCACACAATCCCCAGTTTAACAACCCAGGGAAGGGGCCTTTTGAAAACATTGTGGGAAAAGAAGAAAATGCTGGTAACCAGCATTTTCTTCTTTTCCCACAATGTTTTCTACACTTCAAAAGGGAAATTTCAGTTTTTGAGTCACAAGCAATTTGCCATCTGCAAACGCTTTCTATTTGGACCAGCCTAAAATTTTGTCGTGAGGTAAAGAGTTAAATGACTTACCCGCTGTTTTAGGTTAGAAGGTCTGTAGGGACCAGAGTGGTCATACATGGAGTTGTCAGTCCATTCTGTCTCCTCATACGGGGATTCTGAAACACAAGATGACAATATAGAATATGTGCTTCTGTTTCAAAAGTCTGTCAATTTTTTACCATAAACCCCTTGTAATTCTTTACCAAACGGCAAAACTTTAGACCTGTCCAAACTGAACGCATTTGCAGACAACAAAATGAATGAGGCTGAAAAATTGGGATTTGTCTTGGGAAGGGTAGAAAACATTTTGGGAAAGGGAGAAAATGCAGGTTACCAGCATTTTCTCCTTTTCCCACAATGTTTTCAACAGGCTTCATTCTCAGGGTTGTTAAATGTCGGGATTGGCAACCAGCATTTTCTCCTTTTCCCACAATGTTTTCTACCCTTTCAAAAACATATTTCAATTTTTCAGTCACATTTAATTTATTGTCTGCTGATGCTTTCGATTTGTACTAGTCTAAAATTTTGTCGTTTGGTAAAGAGTTAAAGTGGTACAAATGAACTTAAGTGGTGTTTTGATAGGGTAGAAAACAATGTGGGAAAAGGAGAAAATGCTGATTACCAGCATTTTCTCCTTTCCCCACAATGTTTTCAAAAGGACTCTTCCTTAGGGTTGTGAAAACACTGGAATGTTTGGTAAAGGGTTAAATTTTGATAAAATCCTTCTCTATCAAACACCGACACATCTGAATGACCCTGAAGAAGACAGGTTTGGAAAATATTGTGGCAAAGGGAGAAAATAGCTGGTAACTAACATTTTATCCACTCCCTACAATGCTTTCTAAGATTTCTAGCATTTTTTCCTTTTCAAACAATGTTTTCTACCCTATCAAAGACAGAAGTCATCATTGGAGTTGCAATGAATTGGTTGTTTGCAAATGACTTAATTTGGATTAGTCCAAAATTTTTTCTGTCTGGAAAAGAGCTAAACAACATCAATTCTATATACCTTGTGGTTCATTTAACCCTTTCCCAAACAAGCCCTGGTTTTCACGTGTCTGTAGTACAAGTCTTTTGAAAACACTGTGGGAAAAGGAGAAATTGCTCGTAACGAGCAATTTCTCCTTTTCCCCCAGTGTTTTCTATCCTTTTTGAGTCCTTTCTGCCATTTTTCATCAAATTTAAAACTGTCGTCTGCAAACTCTTTCAATTTGGACCAGTCCAAAATTTGTCGTTTTGGAAAGGGTTAAAACTTCCAAGCTCAATTCTAGTGAGGAAGATTTTTCAAGGCTATTTTCTTAGCTCTAATGCTCATACTGGTCACAGAGCCTAAGCAATTTGAAATCTCTCTTCCTACTGGCTCCAAATTAATCATGTGATTTGTTTCGAAAAGGATAAAAAACATGGAAAAAAGACCGAAATTTGGTTACTAGCATATTCTCCTTTACACACAATGTTTCCAAAAGGATAAAAATATTGTGGAAAAAAAAAACATATTCGGTTACAAGCAAATTCTCCTTTACCTACAATGTTATCAAAAGCTTTAATCGCCTGGGTCATTTGGGAAAGGGACTGTAGCATTATATGCAAAACGTTTTCCCAGTAAAAGATCTTTTAACTTAATTTTACTAACTAGACCTGTCGCAGAGTGGAAAAATACCCTCCCCCACCCCCCACCAGAGTACAGAGAACAATAGGACAGCTCGTTGGATCATGGGCAATACTTGCATAAAGTTTCATAATCCTAGGTCAAACAGCTATTGAGCTGGAGCACAGAAACAAGTTTCAAACAAAGTCCATCTCTGACCTTGACCTTTGACCCATGTGATCCAAAAAACAGTAAGGCACCTCCTTGGGTCAAGAACAACATTTGTATAGAGTTTCAGGATCCTAGATCAAATGGCTTTTGAGTTAGACTTGGAAACGAAAAAGTATACAGACAGATGGATTGACGGACGGATTGATGACAGACAGACTGCCATGGTGAAACCAGTATAACCCCCTCTACTTCGTAGGTGGGGGTATAATTACTAGTAAAATAACAGCATACAGGGAGTGATCAAAGTAGCTTCTTATGATCTCAGCTGAGTCAAGAAAAAACTAAATTCTGTAAAAAAGATAATTATTTTAAAAGATTAGGTTAAAACCTAAACACTATGTGGCAAGTGTACAAAAAAGTTCTGGTCTACTGATTAATGAAGCTACAATGGATACAAAAAAAGCAACAGATTTTAGTACATAAATCAACACAAAGGTTCACACAGCATATCCTTCTACCTTAGGTATTAGGCAACATAAAAGCTCAAAGCCAAGACATAAGACAAACAGCACACTCTTTAATTTTCGGACTTGCTCTTGTTTTGAAATAGATATAGAAGATACTTGTTTTTTGTGGTGAAAGATCGAAATTAATTTCATCCAGTGAACATCATCTGCAGTATTTTCACTTGTGGCTGTACCATTCATAAAAATATTACCAATGATGTTCACTCAATGAAATAAATTTCGATCTTTCATGAAAAAAAATTTATTTCATGCTTCTAACCTCTGTTTTGTTGGAACTTTCATCAAAATCCAGTACACTTGTTTTTGGTAATTCCCCAGGGCATACTCCCTGACATAACAACACATTACAATATTACATAAAGCACGAGAAATATAACGTAAATTAAGTCATATTTCCCTCCATTCGAATGGCAAGCACTGATTACGTGGGTAACTACCGGTGATGCACGGGAACTACTGTTTCCGCCTTCAATCGAAGACTTAGAAAATATAAAATCGGTATTTTCACTGGTCGTAACCATTAAATATTAAACCATAATCCACCATTATTTCTCGATAAACTACCAAAAAGCATGAAATAAACAGTGATATTTTTATTATTCTATGTAGAGAGACTTATAACCCATTAACCACTAAATCCCATGTTCTATCAACCCTATGCAAGAGAAAACATGGTTGGAAAAGGAGAAAATGCTGGTAACCAGCATTTTCTCCTTTTCCCACAATGTTTTCTACTCCTTTTAAGCAAATTGCATCATTTGAGAACCATTTTATTTGTCCTCTGCAAACACTTTGAGTTCCGGTAAGCCTTCAATTTTTTTGTTATGTGGCAAAGAGTTAACCAATGCTGCCCTGTATATCTAATGAGAAATATCCTTAAGTTGGTTTCTCTTGTCTCATGTGGGCCTACAGTCGAGCCTCGTTTATCCGGCCACTTCTGTTTCCTATGAATGTTTCCGGATCAGCCGTATTTCCGGATCGACGAACTGTGATTGCTGGCATGGCATCCAATTTAAGCTAGGTCAATAACCGCCATGTTGATAAGGGACACCGTGTATCGTAAGAATTACAACAGCGTATGTTTTACACAAGCACTTGTATACATGTCATTATTGCTCCTACGATTGTTCAGGTTTATAAAATAAAGGGTGTCATAAATTTGCATTTTGCCTTTTTTTTATTTGTCTGTTTTTGTACATGTCTTTTTACTTGTACCTAATTACATGCACATGCAAACAGGTGCGCTTGTAAAGCTCGGCACATTTATGACTTTGAAAACACCATGAAAAGGGCGAAACAAAAGGAAAACACGATATGCACAGTATTTTAAATGTACATGACGTGTTGTCAAATTCCTGCAAAAGTGTTTTTTTGGATGGTCTTCTTTGTACTGACAAATGTCTTTTTTCACGGAAGTCGAAACTTCAACTCATCTTTTGCTGGTGGTGTAGACATTCTGTTGGCTTCTGATAGTTGTACTTTCAAAGTGGTAAAATGGCAAAGACTAATTGAGATTGATTGCCAATTGATTCGATATCGAAGACAAGCATATTTTCAATTATCTTTACAGTCTGTTAAGAGTAAAATATTTTCGAAAAACCTAACGAAATTTATCGTGTTTGGCGGCCATTTTGTGTGTACTTTGGGGAACATAAACATCTCGAGTTAACACATGAATCAAACTGTTTTTTTTTTCCTATGGTTTACCATTTAAATTGAAAATATTTGTTTTTGAAACGAAGGATTATTGAATATGCAAGCAGACGGTATGTTCATATTTTAGTTTTGCGTTTAGTTTTGAAAAATAAGTTTAAACATGCCCACATAATCTTTGCAGACATTTCAGTTATTTTTTTAGCGATTGTTACTGTAATCAAGTAGATCCAGTAATAATTAAACAACAATAGTGTGGAATTGTCACTTCAGTACTATGCGTATGGATAATCTGTTAAGTTGACAATTGTCGATGGCACGAGAACGTCATTTAACAGTTTTCGAAAACAGTACTAATTAACACGCGTGTTTTCAAAACGTGTGAAAATCGTCTGCAACATTGACACTATTTAGACTGATACCCGTGTTATTCACGACGAACCAGTCCGAAATCGCTCGAAGTAAATTGTATTTATGATATTTATGATAACCAGTCTATGGTCCCGGGGAAAATAACAAGTCTAAATTGTGTGTAAACTAGTAGCCTGTTATCGATTTTTGTATTTATCGGACGGTTGCGGGAGATACAACGGGTACCAGTTTAAATTGTGTGATACACAGTCAGGCCACGTCCGGTTTCTTGGATAAGGTTTGTACTAATTTTTAACCCTTCGTTCCCGATTTTTTCATTCCGGTTCCGGAACGCGGATTTCCGGAATAAAAAGTAAAATTTGTACAGAAAATATCCGTTCCCTGATGTTTTTGTCCGGATCCTGAGATTTCCGGAATTATGGAGCCCGGATAAACGCGGTTCGACTGTATATACATAAGCTTTAGAAATAAATAGTGGTGAAATAGAGTAATTATACAGTATAAGCACTTTTCTTACATCTTGTAATGTTCAACTATTGAGAAATGTACAGAATTTTAGGCTCATCCATACTGCCAGAATTTGCAGATGACAAACTAATTGTGGCTCAAATGATGGAACCTGCCTTACATAGGGTAGAAAACATCGTAGGAAAAGAAGAAAATGCTGGTTATCAAACTGTCTTTCCCTTTTCCATCATGTTTTCAACAGCTTTCTTCCTTAGGTTTGTAAACACGCTAGATTCTTGGTAGAGGATTAAACCTTTAGCACATAATAGCAAGTTCCAATGACCCTGTGAGAAAGAGCATTTGAAAACACTGTTGGAAAAGGAGAAAATGCAGGTGACCAGCATTTTCTCCTTTTCCCACAATGTTCACTACCCTTTCTGATACAAATCCCATCATTTGAGTATCATTTTATTTGTCGTCTGCAAATGCTTTGAATCTGGACAAGTCTAAAATTTTGTCATCTGGTAAAGAGTTTAAAGTCATCTTTTATAAATTAACCTCAATGGTGAAGTATAATAATAGCAAATAATATAGCATAGTGTAATATGACACTGTTTTTGTGTTATCTACAACAGACATAATAATTATTATAATAAGATGACATACAACAGAAAAATTCACAGAATGTTCATATACATGTAAGTTAGATTCTACATATTATATCTATTAGACAAGATAAAATCATCTCTCAAGTTAATTTTTACAAAGTCATAAAAATTTAGACTTTTTACCTTTAATCACAAGGCAAAAATTTTAACTCCTCCAAATTCTAAGCATCTGAGGACAATAAATCAAATGAGGCTCAAATTATAAGATTGTGTGTGATAGAGTAGAAAACATTGTGGGAAAAGGAGAAAATCCTGGTTACCAGCATCATTTTCCTTTTCTTGCAATGTCTTCAAAAGCCCTTTCCAACAGGGTCATTGAATCATAGGATTGTGTGGTAAAGAGTTAAAGAGAATTTGCTAGATGAACAAAGAAAATATGACTCAAAAAATTGGAATTTGTTTTTGGTAGTGACAAACAGCTGATTAAGCAGAAAATGTTGGTTACCTAAATGATGCCAATGTTACGATTTCTGTCTTTGAAAGGATAGACAATGTTTTCAAAAGGCTCGTTTCTCAGGGTCGTTGAAAGTCAGGATTGTGTGGTAAAGGGTTAATATTGCAGCGGACTAGCTATGCTTTCCTTGATTTTCTTTTACCACTTCTTTGCACAGCATGCTTTCCAAGCCAATAGCGGCTTTCTCTAATAAACATGGTCGCAAAAATCAGTGATAAAAGTAAAAGTGACTCTGAGAGTGAATAGTTTTTGAGGACTTAAGCAATGCTTCACCCATTACCATACAGGCTATAAACACATAAACTTAACCCTTTACTACACAATCCCGACTTTTAACGACCCTGAAAAAGAAGCCTTTCAAAAACATTGTGGGAAAAGAAGGAAATGCTGGTAACCAGCATTTTCTCCTTTTCCCACAATGTTTTCTGCCCTTCCCAAAACAAATTTCAATTTTTCAGTCACATTTATTTTGTCGTCTGCAAACACTTTCAATTTGGACTAGTCTGAAATTTTGTCGTTTGGTAAAGAGTTAAAAGTAAAAGGATGGTAGACACATGTTCAGATGCTGGATATAGTAGCACTCTCAAAGCTGCTTGGACCTGAACATTTCAAACATCTTTGTTGGACAGTGTAGATCAATGACCAGACTGCATATTCTGTGCATTCAGATTTTAATAGGAATCTTCCCTGGGGTTGTTAAAGCATGTAACTGTTTGGTAAAGGGTGAACATGCAAAGACGCAATACACTTTGGATAATACTGTTAAGTACAGGCAAAGAAAAGCTCCCAAAAAACCCAGTATAGAAATCATGTGACACCCTAGCATACAAGCACAATTTTAGCAGCAGCATTCGGATTGGTTAAAACAATACAACACTGGTGGGCAAGGCTATTCTATTAAGCCTAGACTACGTTATTCACCATTTGACTTGAGACCCCGTGTGGCCGAGGCTGGAAACGTAGAAGACTTCAAGTGTTTCTTCGGCTCATTGATTGCCCACGCTTCAAAAGATAAGAAATATCAATATTATTCATAAATAGACTATGGATCTGAAAAATAAACCATCAATCTTAATACAATATATCTGAAATACAAAATGAGGGAAATGAAGAAATAAAACAGTATTTTTGACTGACAAAATAGGTTACAGAGATAGATGATCTGATATTATCTAATAAATCTATCATTCTTTAACAAAGTATAGTGTGGGGGTTTTTTTGTAGTTTAAAAAAGTAAACATTTTTGATGATACAAAACATATGATACAACTTATCAATCTATTTGAGCCATGCTCTTACAAAAGGGAGCTTAATGCATTTCCAAGATGAATTATGCCAAGCAAGTCATCATATAATCAAGGCTCTATGTGCATCCATTTTGTCTAACAACCAACTGAATCCCGAGGGAGAATGGTCCTTGAACATGCAGAAAATTTATTAAAAGCAAAAAGTTTCAACCCAAGTCAGCCTGCGCAGTCTGTGCAGACTGACCTGGGTTGAAACTTATTGCAGATGCATTAAGTTCCCTTTTCACACAGCATGGCTCATTTACTTTGATACATTTGACGAACAGTATATCTATTACAAGAGGAGGAATGCCATCATCAAATCATCGAAATCAAGATACAATACACAAGCTTTTACTTCTCAAAAGCCATGCGATTGCATTCTCCATACTTAATTGGTGGAAAACAATATAACGAAATTCTAACTTACCGCTCTCCAAATATAGATTGCAAGCTCAAAAAATAATGTTTTTCCTAAATTTTTCACCATTAATAACACAATCTGGAGTTTTAGCAACCATGGAAAAGAATGCCTTTGAAAGCGTTGTGGGAAAAAGGAGAAAATGCTGGTAACCTGCATTTTCTCCTTTTCCCACAAAGTTTTCTAACCTTCCCAAAACAAATTTTAATTTTTGAGTCTTATTAATTTTGTTATCTCAAAATGCTTTCGATTCGGGCCAGTCCAAAATTCTGTCATTTGGTGAAGAGTTAAAAACACATTTTACAACTCGGACTAATTTTTCAGTCTATAAGAAAATCCCACATATTGCAATTTTCACCCTTTACCGCACAATGATGCCTTTTAACAACCCTGGAAAATATGCCTTTCAAAAACATTGTGGGAAAAAGAGAAAATGCTTGTAACCAGCATTTTCTCCTTTTCCCACAATGTTTTCTACCCTATCAAGAGAAAGTTGCACCATTTGAGCCACAGTGAAATTGTCGCCTGCAAATGCTTTCAATTTGGACAAGGCTAAAATTTCGTTGTCTGGTAAAGGATTAAGGTGTTTTAGATAAGAATATCCTGTTCTGACCAAATTATCTTTCTGCCACAATGTTGTCAAAAGGGGTCCGCTGTAAGACAAAGTTACCTATATCACACAATCCGAGTTTAAACAACCCTATAAAAGAAAGTTTTTGAAAAACATTATGGGAAAAGGAGAAAATACTGGTGACCAGCATTTTCTCCTTTTCCCACGTTTTCTACTCAATTACAAGGCATGTTTCATCTTTTGAGCCACCTTTGATTCATCGTCTGCGATTGCCTTCAATCAACCCTTTCCCAAACGACAAATTTTGGACCGGTCCAAATTGAAAGAGTTTGCAGACGACAATTTTCAATTTGACGAAAATGGCAGAAAGGTCTCAAAAAGGGTAGAAAACACTGTGGGAAAAGGAGAAATTGCTGGTTATGAGCAATTTCTCCTTTTCCCCTAGTGTTTTCAAAAGACTTGTACTGCAGACACGTGCAAACCAGGGCTTGTTTGGGAAAGGGTTAAGACAAGTCTAAAATTTTGTCATGAGATAAAGAGTTAATATTGAAAAAAAAAAAGCTAAAGGAGATTTTCTAACTACTTCAAGTCAAAAGCTGTATTTTACCCCCAAAAAAATACAAATAAGGGTTGAATCTATTCTAAAGCAACAAAACATCAGCATGTAGAACAAGGGAATCATTCAACCCTTCTCCCAACAATCCCTAGTTTCAGTGACCCTACAGAAGGCTTTTTGAAGACATTGTGAGAAAAGAGGACAATGCTGGTTACCAGCATTTTCTCCTTTTCCCTTCATGTTTTTTTGTTTTTTTCTAAACTTTTTGAAAAACAAATTTCAATTTATGTGTTACAGTTCCTGTTTTGTCATGCATTTTTTTTTTTAATTTGAAGGAGTCTAAGACTATGAAGCTTGGTAAAGGGTGAAACGGGGAATAACGTGAAACTGACTTAAACTACTTCGTTACAATATCTTTATTTTCGTTGAAAAGTTCACTTCCTCTTAACCCTTTACCACACAAGCAGGAGTTTTAATGACCCTGAAGAATAAAGCTTTTGAAAACATTGTGGGAAAAGGAGAAAATGCTGGTAACCAGCATTTTCTCCTTTTCCTTCAATGTTTTCTACCCTTCCCAAAACAAACCTCACTTTTTTACCCACATATAATTTGTCATCTGCAGATGCTTTCAAATTTGGACAAGTCCAAAATTTTGTTGTTTGGTATAGAGTTAAAGTGCCAAGTAAGGATAAGGACATTTCAGACAGAAAAGGAAGCCAAGCTGCAGTCTTTTCCAGTTGGCAATTATGATGCTACTTTTCTTACAAACATGAAAGTTCGCAACAAAGCATAGCTCAAATATAAACCACTCCGGCTGGGATTCAAACCCATGCTGAAAGATCCTCCTATATCGAGGTTTAAACCAACTAAACCCTGAGCTAAAGAGAATTCTCCCTAATGCAGTTGTCAAGTATTGATTTTATATGGGAAGAAGCTATGCTGTAAGGAAGGAGTGATCTCCTGTAACACATCCCCTCTTAACCCTTTACCAGACGACAAAATTTTAGCCTTGTCCAAATTGAAAGCATTTGCAGACGACAATTTCACTGTGGCTCAAATGGTGCAATTTTTGTTTGATAAGGTAGAAAACATTATGGGAAAAGGAGAAAATGCTGGTTACCAGCATTTTCTCCTTTTCCCACAATGTTTTCAAAAGGCTTCTTTCCCAGAGGCATCAAAAGGCGGCATCGTGTGGTAAAGAGTTAAGGAAGTCATCATTTGATGACGGAAAGCCTTATTAGGCAGGAAGTATATTATTTTGACAACAAATGGATTAAAGGCCAATACCAGACGAGCCCCCATCTTACGAACATGAAAGTTCGCAACAAATGCATAGCTCAAATATAAAACACCCCAGCTGGGATTCAAACCCATGCTGCAAAGATCCTCGTTTATCGAGGTTTGAAAGACCAGTACACTAACCCCTGAGCTAAGAGAAATCTCCCTAATGCAGTTGTCTGGTATTGATTTGATACGAGAAGAAGCTATGCTGTAAGGAAGGGGTGGTCTCCCATAATGCTTTGTATTTTAACAAGATTTTCATGTAAAAACATACCCTCTGGGATCAAACTGCACATCTGATGGCTGATCTTTTGATCAATGTTTATCAATTTCAAATGAATTCTAGTGTCTTTAGTCTTTACCAAACAACAAAATTTTAAGGAATGTCCAAATTGAGCCCATTTGTGATGACAAGAAGAGTAGCACTTTCTCCTTTTCCACAATTCTTTCAAAAGCTTTTTACCTCAGTTTCATTAAAACACTGATTTGTTTGGTAAAGGATTAATTTTAACAGAATTGTCTAGCAGAGAATTCAAAATACCATGGGAAAGGGAAAAAATGCTGACGAGTAGCATTTCTCCTAATCTCACAATATTTTCAAAAGCCTTTCTGCATTCAAGACTGTAGAATAGATTTATTGCATGGTGTTTTACAACTCTTTCAATATTATTTCAGTCATGTCAAGGTGGCAGCTTGCCTATTCATGTATGTCCTAGAATAGTACATGTACAGTGCTAGGGCCTAATGTTTTGAAAGTGTTTTGCCAAAGTATACTCCCATGAATAACCCCATGCTCTAGTGAAGCTCAAACTCGGAGCTCCAGGTTTTAAATTACCACTGCATCACACATGACTCCACTTGTAAAATCATTAGATCGTTTGGTAAAGGGTTAACACACAAGTATAACTTTCATTATGACTACATCATTTTAGGATGCTGATTTCATCTCTTCAGTATTTTCTTTAGCAGTGCAGATCAAGATCAGCAAAGCACTTCAAGTCTCATCCTCGATTCATAATATCCAGTATTTGTGTGTTTTCTATTCCTTTAGTGGACCTTTTCTGCTGTCAAAGAATAAAAAGTCCATTTGACTGCTCCCTCCTTTTAGAAGGGTTAACTCTTTACCTAATGACAGTTTTTAAAATGGTCCAAATTGAAAGCATTTGCAGACAACAAATTAAATATGGCTAAAATGATTGCATTTGTTTCTAAATGGTTAGAAAATATTGTGGGAAAAGGAGAAAATGCTGGTTACCAGCATTTTCTCCTTTTCCCACAATGTTTTCATAAGGCTTCGTGCTCAGGGTCGTCAAAAGTCGGGATTGTGTGGTAAAGAGTTAAATACTTTCCAAATCTAACTCTGTTTACTGTAACAGGTTTTCAAACTTCTTTTTTCACCTGTCCATATTTTTTCAGTAACTTACAGCTATCTAAAAGCAAAATCTACTCTCACATAAATATAAACCTATCAAAATCACTGAAAAACTCTCTAACTCTTCACCAAACGACAAAATTTTAGACTGGTCCAAACTGAAAGCATTTGCAGACGATAAAATAAATGTGATTGAAAAATTGAAATTTGTTTTGGGAAGGGTAGAAAACATTGCGGGAAAAGGAGAAAATGCTGGTTACCAGCATTTTCTCCTTTTTCCACAAGGTTTTTTAAAAAGGATTCTTTTACAGGGTCGTTAAAAGTCGGGATTGTGTGGTAAAGGGTTAAGTTCTGTAACATTCTGTGCAAATAATGTGGGAAAAGGTTTTAACACTATTTAAGCCCAACAAGAAATAACCCTTTCCTAGAAAACAAAGGTTCATATTTTCAAATTTTGCATGGATTCCTGATATCTAAGTAATGATGTGCAAATTCCAGAAAATACTGTCTCACAAATCTTGACAGCTGCTGAACAGAAAAAAAAAGTGGAATTAATTCAGCTAATAAACCTATCATCAACTTGCTCTAAGAGGTTTAGAGCTAATAATGATTAAAAATGCTCCTTATTTTTTACCAAAGGACAAAATTTTGGACTTGTCCAAATCTAAAACATTTGCAGACAACAACTTAAGTGTGGTTCAAATGATGGAATTTGTCTTTGATTGGGTGGAAAATATTGTGGGAAAAGGAGAAAATGCTGCTTACCAGCCTTTTCTCCTTTTTCCATAATATTTTCAAAGCCCTTCTCCATCAGGACTGTTAAAGTTCGGGATTATGTGGTAAAGGGTTAAATAAATGAAATGTTTTTCTCCATTACATTGTTCATCAATTCAGTTCCCATTTCTCCAATGCAGCAGATTCTTTTGTTTCAATCAAAATCAATGATATTTTTTCAACCCATTACCACAGAATCCTGAGTTTTAACTACCCCCCAAGGAAAAGGACTTTTAAAAACATTGTGGGAAATGGAGAAAATGCTGGTAACCAGCATTTTCTCCTTTTCCCCGCAACGTTTTCTACCCAATAAAAGACAAATTTCATAATTTGTGCCACAATTAATTTGTCATCTGCAAATGCTTTTAATTTGAACAAGTTTAAAATTTCTTGTCTGGTAAAAGAGTTAATGTCCTTCACAACAATTAAGAGCCTAGAAGAACCAGACAGTTTTGAAATTCATGTTGTAACAAGTCGTTTTCTGTTTAACCCTTTACCACACAATCCCGACTTTTAACAACCCTGAGAAACGAGCCTTTTGAAAACATTGAGGGAAAAGGAGAAAATGCTGGTAACCAGCATTTTCTCCTTTTCCTACAATGTTTTCTACCCTTCCCAAAACAAATTTCAATTCTAAAGTAGCATTTATTATGTCATCTGCAAATCCTTTCAATTTCAACCGGTCTAAAATTTTGTCGTTTGGTAAAGAGTTAAGTCAAACCTTAACAATATTGCAGAATTTCAGACTCTACCAAGTTGAGAGCAGCCGCTGATGACAAATTCAAAATTTTGAAATTGGTACAAATTTGCCAAAGTTCCTGATAAATTACGAAACTTTGCGTAAAAATGAGAGAATGATGGCTACCCAGAATTTTCTCCACTTCCCACAATGTTTTCAGAAGCTTTCATTCCTAGAGTCATAAAAATAATTGAGCCATGCTCTGTGAAAAGGGAGCTTAAAGCATCTGCAAAAAAAAAAAAAAAAGTATCCACCCATGTCAGCCTGCGCAATCCGCGCAGGCTGACACGGGTCGATACCTTTTTGCCGTTTGTAATTTTCTGCCTATCAAAGGACCATTCTAATCCAGATTCTTTTGATTTTTAGACTTAACCCTGTACCGCACAAAGCCACCTTTTAACGCCCCTGGGAAAGAAGCCTTTTGAAAACATTGTGGGAAAAGAAGAAAATGCTGGTAACCAGCATTTTCTCCTATTCCCATAATGTTTTCTACCCTTTCAAAGAAAAAATGAACCATTTTAGCCACAATGAAATTGTCGTCTGCAAAGGCTTTCAAATTGGACAAGGCTAAAATTTTGTCGTCTGGTAAAGGGTTAATGGATTTTATGTATCTATAATTATGTGATGACTTGCTTGGTATAATGCATAAAGGAGATGCTTGAAGCCCCCTATTGCCAGAGCATGGCTCTGTTATAAAATTGTTCGGTAAAGGGTTCAAAAATTGCAATTCATTTAGGAAAGGGCTATCATCACAATAAAGCTGCTGGTGGAGATATGGCATGACCTGGAAAACAGTCAAACAGCCAAAGCGTGAAAAGAAAAGACAAAAATAAAACCATCTGCAAATTAGAAAAACACAAACAATAGGCTAACGGGGCCCTGACCCACCCTACTGGCTTTCATCTGAAAGTTTGTTCGTTTGTATTTGAGTTTAACATCATTTTACCAGCTTAGGTCATATCATGGCGGTCAGTGAACCTTCACATAAGTTTCCTGGCTTTCTCTAACCAGTACCGACACAACTTTCTTTTCAAGTCACTGACTACTTTTCTCACATGCATCAGAGGTGAGAGGTGAAAAACTGCTGCAAAGAAAGTTTGTCTCAATCTAGTATCAAACTTGTAACCACCAGATCACCAGTCAGATACACTGCCCACTGAGCTACATGGCCAGGCTTTCACATGAAAGCAAATTTTACTGCAAAATCATTCCTCAAAATCGAATGGTTCAACCAACTGGTGAAATGATTTCTTAACCCTTTCCCAAACAAGCCCTTGTTTTTACATATCTGCAGTACAAGACTTTTGAAAACACATTGCTCGTAGCGAGCAATTTCTCCTTTTCCCACTGTGTTTTCTACCCTTTTGGATAACTTTCTGCCATTTTCATCAAATTTAAAATTGTCGTCTGCAAACTCTTTCAATTTGGACCAGTCTAAAATTTGTCGTTTGGGAAAGGGTTAAAGTAATTTTAACTCTAACCAATACATGTAATGGCTATCCTCTTCTAGTCATCTAACTCCACCTAAGTCATATATTTAAGACACAAGAAACAGGCTGAAAAGCTCTTGATGATGTAAACAAGCAGTGAATGTTTCACAAGAATTGGATGTAGACTTTCTCCTCTGCACAAGAAACAGCCTTAGAGTTAAATTTTCACAAAATGGACAAATTAAACACGGAACACCACACCTTGACATACCCTCTCCCAGCCTTTAGCCAGTAGACTACAAACCAACTGAATACTGACTGTAACTATGACAACAATGCTATTCAACAGTGACCTTCACCTTCAACTTCATCTTTCACAGCAAGTTTCATACTTCGTGATTTCCTAAACTGAAATTTTGGCAGCATGGCCGCCTCAGCATCCAAATGCTCAGTCATGCTCTGACTCATTGAGCTAGACAGTTTGAATCGTTCCGTCTCTACTGCTGGGAAGGACTTACGATATTGATCCCTCAGTGGGCCTGTAATAGGGGAATTTGTGCTAGTTCTTATTGTTTGGCTACCACATCTACTATATTATGCTGATACAGAGCACTATTTAGGCAAAGTGTTCTTAATGCTAACTGTCTATTTAAAACGCAAAACAACCTTGTAAACTTAAAGGCCCAATAGCTGCCTAAAACACAATGCTTGTGCAAATATGCATGTAAATTCAAATACTACCATTTAAAAGTATGGAAAATATTGTGAAGATGACAATCTGCTGTTGTGTGGTCAGTCCAAGTGTTAGTCGCTGGCAGAAAAATGAATTTCAAAATCAGGCAAAAGTAAACAATGACCTGGCAGCATTTATCCTAGATCTGAAATTGATTTCACTGCCAGCGACTAACACTTGGACCGACTATACAATAGCAGATTGTCATCTTCACATGATTTAAATTTATTTGCATTTTAACACTCGTTTTGCTAACTTTTTGCAGCTATTGTTTCTTTAAGAAATCAACATGAATTACTGTTTAACTCTTTGCCAAACGGCAAAACTTTAGCCCTGCCCAACTTGAAAGCATTTGCAGATGACAAAATAAAATGTTACCCAAAATACAAAATTTGTCTGTCATATGAAGGAAACATTGTGGGGAAGGAGAAAATGCTGGTTTTCAGCATTTTCTCCAATTCCCACAATGTGTACAAAAGCCTTTTTCCTAAAGGTCATTAAAAGTCAGGATTTTGTAGTAAGGGTTAAAACATGGATATAGGTGGAAACATTTTGGCAAAAAGACAAACTGATTTAGATGAGTAAATTCACCTTTAGCCACAAGGTTTTCAAAAAATTTCTGCAGTAAGATGAGCAAAATCTTCTGTCTATGGTAATGAATAAAAAAAAGTTCCAACACAGAATAGTGTAACCATCACTAGAACAATGGGTGGTATCAATATGAGCCAATCTCTGGCAAAAGGGGGTTTAATGCATCTCTGTGATACATCACACCAAGCAAGTCATCATGCAATAATGTATTCATAAAATCCATTTTGTCTAACAACCAACTGAATCCTTTGGTAGAATGGTAAATAGACATGCAGAAAACTGACTAATAGCAAAAAGTTTCGACCCATGTCAGCCTGCGCAGTCCGCGGAGGCTGACATGGGTCGAAACTTTTTGCAGATGCATTAAACCTACTTTTCACAGAGCATGACTCACATTATTTGACAAAACAGCAAAATATGGAGTTTTACAGAAAGACAGCATATTCAGACAACCAATCGAATGTTGCAAGGATGACAGGTTTGTCTTTGAAAGGATACAAAAAATCACGGGAATATGAGAAATTGTCAATTACTGGCATTTCTTCTTTTCCAATGAAGTTTTTGAAAGCCATCTTCCTTAGGATAAAAACATGGTATCATTTGGTATACTGAAATCATCGAAGTATTTGGATCACTGAAAAGAAATCTAAAATATTTTTTAGTTGTTTATCTCATAAGTAAATGCCTCAATCACATAATTATAGCCTTCATATGAAAGTAAATAGGTTACAGTTAACCCTTTACCAAATGACAAAATTTTACACTTGTCCATATTGAAAGCATTTCCAGATGACAGATTAAATGATACCAAAAAATTGGAAGTTTGTTTTGGGAAGGGCAGAAAACATTGTGGGAAAAGGAGAAAATGCTGGTTACCAGCATTTTCTCCTTTTCCGACAATGTTTCCAAAAAGCTTCTTTTTCAGAGTCATTAAAAGTCGGGATTGTGTAGTAAAGAGTTAATTGCAGGAATAATTATTTTGCAATTCCAACAGCTCATATTATCCATCTGTGTTGCTGCTATAATGTTTACACTCTTCTAAAAACCTATGGGCCATGCAAATGGCAGTTTAATGCATCTCCGTGATGCATCGTACCGAGCAAGTCATCACAAAATTATGGATCCATAAATATCCATTTTGTCTAACAACTGACTAAACTATGATGCAGAAGGGACCATTGGCATGCCGACAATTTACAAACAGCAAAAGTTGCGACCCATGTCAGCCAGTGTGAACTGAGCTGGCTAACTTGCCACAATACTTCCACATAATATTGCGTAAGCAAGATTGTTTTGGCTAGAACATGTCACAAAGAAACAGACACATTAGACCCAAGATTAGGCTGCATGATCTGTGCCCTCTGTAGGGTCCATATTCAACAGCCATTCTTAAGGATACTCTTATTCTTACGCTGGAGAATTTTCTAAACTTGAAAGTAACAAAACTTCTGACTGACTATACCATTCCGTTTAGCAAATCAGAAGTTATGTTAACTTTCAAATCTAGAAAATTCTTGAAATTTAGACAAAAGGTATTCTTAAGAATAGTTGGTGAATACAGAACTTGATCTTTGATCGACAATGTCCGCAAAAGTAACAGACATTTTGCTATGCATTAAATGTCACATTTACCACTCAAAACTATCCCAATCGGTGTTTCATCAAAACCTCTTAACACTAAAGTATGATATGGAAAAAAAGGATGCACAAAAATATATACCTGCATACTGGCTTCTCTTCTCCTTCAGCATGCTGGGTTTGACTAGGGCGTTGTCATTTCTGTAGAAAATCTCTGTTTCTGGGCCTGCAGGTGGGGGAATAGAGTTTGGCAAAGGGGGTGGGGATGGCGATACCCTCTCGTTGTCTGAGAGAGGAGGTATGATATGGGGCTGGTCATACAAAGGTTCTGAATCCTCAGTACTTTGGCTGTAAAATATGGCAAACATGCAACTTCTTACAATCCCTAACTCATTATCAAACGACAAAGTTATGGACTTTTCCAAAATGAAAGCATTTGCAGATGAGAAAATCAATGTGGCTCAAAAGAAGATTTTTGTCTTTGAAGTGGAAGGAAACATTGTGGGAATAGGAGAAAATGCTAGTAATGAGTATTTTCTCCTTTTCCCACAATGTTTTCAAAAGCCCGTTTCCCCAGTGTTATTAAAATTAAAACCTGTAATTGTGTGGTAAAGGATTAAACTATCTTTGAAGAGAAACAGCTTGTAAAAAGGCCTAGCTCCTTTTCCCACAATATTTTTCCTTATTCATAATAATTAATAATTTCTTAAAAGGTGATTTAACTCTTTCCCAAACGACAAAATCTTTGACTCATCCAAATTGAAAGCATTTGCAGACAACAATTAAATATTGATGAAATAACTGGACTTCTCTATGAATTGTTAGAAAACATTGTGGGAAAAGGAGAAAATGCTGGTTACCAGCATTTTCTCCTTTTTCCACAATGTTTTCAAAAGACTTTTTCTTGGGGTTGTTAAAACCCAGGATTGTGTGTCAAAGGGTTAAATAATAAATTAACCGACAACAGTAAAAACAATGTCGCCTGTTCTGCTCACAGCTTTGGAAAGCAATGTGGGTAAAAGAATAATCATTTATAATAAGCAATCACTTTCTGAATGTTTTTCTATCATTTACAACCAATGATTACCTGTACTTCAAATGAATAAATGGTATACAGAAAAGATTCAAACAAGTTTCTTGGTCCATTTCAGATGCACGTCATCAATGTTTGATTGAACAATGCAACAAAAAGCTAATGAATATTTATAATATTAATAATTAGTACGACTGAAAGGTTATTCTGCCTGACAAATTGAACTTTGGCATGCCATTTGAACTCTTTACAACACAACCCCTTGTTTTAATGACCCTGACTGAGAAGGCTTTTGAAAACAATGTGAGGAAAGGAGAAAATGCTGGTAACCAGCATTTTCTCCTTTCCTTACAATGTTTTTTACCCTTTCTCACATTAATGTCCTCCTATAAACTATATTTAATTTGTGGTCTGCAAATACTTTCAATTTGGACTGGTATAAAATTTTGAAGTGTGGTAGAGTTAACCCTTACAACACAACCCTGAGTTTTAACAACCCTGAGGAAAAAGCCCTCTGAAAACACTGTAGGAAAAGGAGAAAATGCTGGTAACCAGCATTTTCTCCTTTTCCAACAATGTTTTCTACCCTATTAAAGACAAATTCCATCATTTGAGCCACATATAATCTGTTGTCTGCAAATCCAGTCACATATAATCTGTCGTCTGCAAATCCAGCCACATATAATCTGTCGTCTGCAAATCCTTCTAATTTGGACTAGTTGAAGATTTTGTCAGGTGGTAAACAGTTAATAGTATCTGAATTCTAATCACTTTGATATGGTATTTTTAATTTTTTTTTGTTAATATAAGTAACAATTCAAGTTTTACATTTTGTTGACACTACCAAACACTTGGCATACCTTATTTAGCCATAATATAGTGCATACAAAACCATTTAGTATTAGTCTCAAAATGTATCCCTGAAATCATACGGTGCTGATTGCGGTAAATACAAGAAATATCAGACTACCTGTTACTTGAAGTACTTTTGTTATTGGGTATCTGATTGGGTAGAGGGGCAGGGGGTCGCCTGTACTGGGCATCATAAGCTGGCGGTGGACTTGGCTCATCACTATCATCAACATCATCTCTATGTTCCCAGACTTTCTTCAAAAATTTCTCATACACTTGTGGATGCATGGCACCTGTTATATAAAGAAACCCAGGATAACTGACTTTGCAATTGCTTTAACCCGTAACCACACATTCCCGAATTTTAACAACCCTGAGAAAGAGGCCTTTTGAAAACATTGTGGAAAAAGAAGAAAATGCTGGTAACCAGCATTTTCTCCTTTTCCTACAATGTTTTCTGTCCTTTTACGGACAAATCTCACCATATGAGCCATATATCTCACCATATGAGCCATATCTAATTTGTCATCTGCAAATGCTTTCTATTTCGACCAGAGTAAAATTTTGTCATGTGGTAAAGGGTTAACTGTAAGCTTTCTTGTGTTTGTAAATTATGTTCTTTTCATAAAACATTTAAATACAAATGCCGCCATTTAAATACAGACTGAAGAATGAAGTTTTAGGACAGGTGTTCCCCGAAATCATGGACAATTTTGATATGCATGTGCTTAATTTGCAAAATCTTGAGTCAAAAGTACAGCAAAGTTTACACAACATTCACTGATACAGAATCAACAAGCCACTAATAATCTTTGGAAGGAAATTCAGAAAACGTAAGTTAGTTCAATACGCTACCATCTACAGGTGAATTTTCAAATCTAGCAGCAGACCATATTTGAAAATACTGTGGCAAAAGGAGAATTGCTCATTACAAGCAACTTCCTTCTTTCCCTTTTTTTAAAACATGTATTCATAGATAAAACATTAATTATGTTGATCATCTATATTTACATATTAATTATTAGATGCTTTTAACCCTTTACCACAAAATCCCTGATTTTCACGACCCTGAACAAGAAGGCTTTCGAAAACATTGTGGGAAAAGGACAAAATGCCGGTAAACAGCATTTTTTTTCCTTTTCCCACGTTTTCTACCCTATCAAAGACAAATAGAACACCACAAGCGGGTGCCAACGCTCGGCTGCAGTTGTTTTTTAATAAAAATTCCAAATTGAAAAAGGGGCATAACTGTTTCAAAAATATATTTTGATGTTACATACCCCTGTTGTATGGGTTCCCATTTCTGATAGTTAAGAAGTAGTCACAGTTTTAAGTCATTATCTTCAGTAATGATAAATATAAAATGTCAAAGTTTAGCAAAATTCTAAGTCAAAAAGGGGCGTAACTGTGTCAAAAATATTTTGATGCTTACCTGCCCCTGTTGTATGGATTTGCATTTTTTTTAGTTAACAACTAATGCAAATTTGAATTAAATATCATCAATAATGATAGAGATATAGAATGTCAAAGTTTTGCACCATCAAGCAGATGACAACAAAGCAGATGACAACAATGCAGATGACACCAGAGTTATGACAATACCTTAATATTTTCTTCGAAAACAGCCGAGCTATAAGTCATCATTTGAGCTACATTTGTCGTTTGCAAATGCTTTCAATTTTGGTCACGTCCAAACTTTTGCAGGTTGATAAAGAGTTAAAGCTTTCAAAGCCATCACCTGTGAATTGTGAATGGATTTCTAAACAGCTAATAAGTTTTACCATAGTGTTGAAAGCTTGGAGAAATCTCCATGAAGCCAGATTGTAAACATTTGGCAAGCTCTTTGCCCTCTTTTAGACCTCGACTATGTTCACTGAGATTGTAGCTACGACCTCCTTCCTCCGGTACGGCAAGAATGAGAAAGTACTGTGGGCTGATTGGTTCTGCGAAGGCTCTGTAACACAAAGTCAAGTACTTTATATATACGTAGAACATAAAATAAGGGAAACCTTGTATTTTGTCTCAAGGCAATTCTTAATTTTACCTTAAAGACATAACAGATATGGAATTCTAGTCAATATTGGGTGTGGCCTATGCTAGGGCTTTGCAATACCCTGCCCAAAAACACTCCCATTAACATAAGATCAGCAAGTAAGGATCTAACTAAGAGCTTAATTTACAATCAACCAACTATATCACTGAGCCCTGCTGGATTTAATATAACCACATTTTTACTTCAAAAGGATCAGGGCCCATATTCACCAACCATTATTTATGTTATTCTTAGTCTAACTCAAAATAACACAACTCCTGATCGGCTAAATGATCATTTGGTTTAGAAAATTCTTCAACATAAGACTAAGAATACTTGGTGGATATGAACCATGGTCTCTTGTTTTTTTCTGAAAATGAGCCAAATGCATGTAAAAACAAGAGCACCGCATGCAGATGCCAACGCTCTGCTGCAGTGAAAATTTAAGGTCAAAAAGGGGGCATAAATCTGTCAAAATACTTTGATGGTTAAATGTCCTTGTTGTATAGGTTCCCCTTTTGATAATTAAAAATTTGTCCAAGTGTAAAGCAAACATCTTCAGTAATAAAAGAGATATTATAAAATGTCCAAGTTTATGCACGACATTGGAGACGACACCAGGGATACAGCAATTCCTCGATATGTTCTTCGAAAACAGCCAAGCTAAAAATTACGTAGGTTCATTTTGAAAAGGGTTCACAGACAATCTCTCTGTCACTAAAACATACCTCAATGAAGCCAGAGATGCCTTCCTTTTTGGACAATAGACTAGTATAAATCCATGATAAATTTCTCCATGATTAACACACACTTGGGCTCCATGATACGAAGTTACTGTCACTTCTATTTTCTGTTTTGTGCAGTCAAGGCTAGCATCGAAGGTGAAAACATTTTCCTCCTCCAGGGAGAGTGAACCCGTGTCCGCCACTGAGGTGACAGTGAATGAACCCTCATTAAGAAAGGGCTGTAGGGGCAGATGCATGGGGAAAGGGTCTGAACACATCATACACATAAGAATCCTGTTCAAGAAAAAAAAATACATGTATCACTGATGAAATGCTACATTGTTATAGATCATTCCTTCCTTGCGGCATAGCTTTCCCGTATAAAATCAATACATGACAACTGCGTTGGAGAGAATTCTCGTTAGCTCAGGGGGTTAGTGTATTGGTCTTTTAAACCACGATAAACAAGGATCGTGGCGGTTTGTATTTGAGCTATGCATTTGTTGCGAACCTTCATGTTCGTAAGATGGGGGGCTTGTCCGGGATTGGCCATTGAGCCATTTGTTGTCTAATTAATAGACTTCCTGCCTAATAAGGCTTTACGTCATCAAAAATGATGACTTCTCTTAAGAGAGGGTGCGTTACGGGAGATCACTCCTTCCTTACAGCTTTCCCGTATAAAATCAATACCTGACAACTGCATTGGAGAGAATTCTCTTCAGCACAGGAGTAAGTGTATGGTCTTTTAAACCTCGATAAACGAGGATCTTTGCCCGCACAGGTTTGAATGCCAGCCGTGGCGGTTTGTATTTGAGCTATGCATTTGTTGTGAACTTTCATGTTCGTAAGAACACTTATATATCAGAATTCTTATTCATTTGACCCTTTACCACACAATCGCAAGTTTTAATGACCTTATGACTTTAACCTTTTGAAAACATTGTGGGAAAAGGAAAAAATGCTGGTAAGCACCATTTTCTCCTTTTCCACAATGTTTTCTACCCTTTTTGATACAAATCCCATCATTTGAGTATCATTTTATTTGTCATCTGAAGATGCTTTGAATTTGGGCCGGTCTAAAATTTTGTCGTTTGGTAAAGAGTTAATCAAAATGCTATTTTAAGAAAACGAAATAGGTCCTTTCAGAACAATAGTTGGTTTATGTCGCCCATGAATCGACCACAGATGAACAGAATATTATTTTATTTAAAATTTAAATAGGATTTCCTTGAAATTAGTAATTATTCTGGGAAAATGAATTATTATTTCCTAAAAACAAATTATCGTTTCATTATTTCAAACTTCTATCGTGAGCAAACAAATTATCATTCTTGTTTTACTGAAATATGATCTCTTTTAAATCTTTACCAAGCGACAAAATTTTAGACCTGTCCAAATTGAAAGCATTTGCAGACAATATTAATGTAATTGAAAATTGAAATTTGTTTTGGGAAGGGTAGAAAACATTGTGGGAAAAGGAGAAAATGCTGGTTACCAGCATTTTCTCCTTTTCCCACAATGTTTTCAAAAGGCTTCTTTCACAGGGTCGTTAAAGGTCAGGATTGTGTGGTAAAGAGTTAAACAAATACAATTTTATTTCATTGAATTGGTATTTTGTTTTAACCCTTTACTGCACAATGACGCCTTTTGACGCCCCTGGGAAAGAGGCCTTTTGAAAATATTGTGGGAAAAGGAGAAAATGCTGGTAACCAGCATTTTCTCCTTTTCCCGCAATGTTTTCTACCCTATCAACAAAAAGTTGTACCATTTGAGCCACACTGAAATTGTCGTCTGCAAATGCTTTCAATTTGGACAAGGCTATAATTTTGTCGTCTGGTAAAGGGTTAATGAAATAACAGATGTCTGACACATGACACTTTCAGGGCTATATAATACAGTTTAACCCTTGACCACATGTCAAAAATTTAGACTAGTCCAAAATCAAAGCAGACAACCAATTAAATGTAGACAACCAATTAACCCTTTCCCAAACGATAAATTTTAGACTGGTCCAAATTGAAAGAGTTTGCAGACGACAATTTTAAATTTGATGAAAATGGCAAAAAGTTCTAAAAAAGGGTAGAAAACACTGTGGGAAAAGGAGAAATTGCTCGTTACGAGCAATTTCTCCTTTTCCCACAGTGTTTTCGAAAGACTTGTACTGCAGACACGTGAAAACCAGGGCTTGTTTGGGAAAGGGTTAAATGTAGATCAAATAATAGTTTTTTTTTTTATGAAAGAGCAGACAACATGGTTGGAAAATGAGAAAATGCTAGTTATCACCATTATCTCCTTTTCCCACATTGTTTTCAAATGCCTTTCTTTCTCAGATTGCAAGTACTCGAGTTGTGTGGTGAAGGGTAAGTTGTGAATCCCCATTCCCCCACCATGCTTTGGCAAATTTAACCCTTGGGCTGTTGAGCTCAATTCACTGACCCTTTGAGGACAGTGTAGATTAAGATCAGACTGCACAGAATGTGCAGTCTGATCTTTGATCTACACTGTCCAAGAAGAAGAAATCTTTCCTCCAAAATTACCTTTGAAACAGAAAAAATTTGGGTTCTAACTATACACTTCAGTTTCATTTCTTTTATACAGCAGGATAAGGGTGAACATATAATTCTCACCTCAGATCTGGTTCTGTTTGTTCCATGATTTTATGGCCTATAGACTTGCCTGGGCCACTAATGATGGCCGAGAAAGCCTGCTCCAATTGCTCGGGATAGAACTTTAACTTCTCAGCTAAGTCCTCTTCAGGTATATCTACAAACTCGCACTGTAAGCTGATGTAGAAAAGAGAAAATTTCACTTCAATTCTTTGGTATCTTTTTCAGCAACAATTTCAACTTTTTTGAAGATTTTCCATCAAAACAAACTTGGTAACCTCTATGTTCCTTACATCATTTCCAAATGACAGAATTTAACACTCACCCAAATTACATGTAAAACCATTTGCAGACAACAAATTAATTGAAATTAATGTTTACAACCATTTTTAACACAGAATTTATCTTTTTAACGATAGAGCTCCAGATAGAGGGAGCGATTTTGATTTCAAAATTGAAAATATTAATTATTCTAATTATTCTCCACTCAACCGTGTTATGGGTACTCATTAGAATCATCTCATCGAGACGATTCTAATAAGCACTCACAACATAGGATTTTATAAGAGAAATAATGGATTTAGAATACCATTACTCCCTGTTATCTGGAGCTCTGTTAACAACATATAAAGGCTCAAAGGCAGCCAAAAGTAAACAATGCAGGTGCTCAAATGCATTCAACCATTTACCATAAAATGCCCTTTTTTAATGACTCTGAGAATGAAAGCTTTTGAAAACATTGTGGGAATAGGAGAAAATGCTAGTAGATAGCATTTTCTCCTTTTGCCATGTTTTCTACCCTTCCCAACACAAACTCAAATTTTTAAGTCACATTTGTATGTTGTCTGTAAATGCTTTCTATTTGGAACGGTCTAAAATTCTGTCATTTGGTAAAGAGTTAAATTTGAATCATACCATTTAAAAGTCTGGAAATTTTTGTAAAGATGACAATCTGTTATTGCATGCTTGGTCCAAATGTTAGTCCCTGGCAGAAAAATGAGTCAAAACCAGGTAAAAAGTATATTAAAGATAGAGTGATTTGGCAAGTTTTCACCTAGATTTAAAATTCATTTTTCTGCAAGCAGCTTACACTTGGACTAACTGTACAATAACAGATTGTCAACTTCACAATAATTTCCATACTTTTAATTGGTCTGATTTAAATTTAGATGAATTTTAGCACCTGTGTTGTTTACTTTTGGCCACCAGTCGGCCTTTCTTTTAATGAGGTTAAAAAGGTTATTTCTGTGTTAAAAATGGTAGAAAACATTGTGGGATAAGGATAAAACACAGGCTTTTTCTTCAGAATCAGTAAAACATAAGATTGTTTGGTAAAGAATAAATTTTTCTTAAAATTGATACTCAAAGAAATCTCAAAAAAAAAAAAAAAATAAATCAGTCAAGTATAGGTCAAAACAGTGTCAAGGCCATGTAATTAAATAGCTTTCCATCTTTTTCTAAATTTCAACTTAAAAGCTTTTACCACCATGGGTGATAAATGAATTTTTAGCTGTTGGCAAATAAACAACACAGAACGCACATTCTGATCTTGGATTTTCCTCATCTGCTTCTTTTTTCTAAACAATTGCAACACAGTCTGCTTGATGTACAAATCTGGCTGCAAACTTAAGTTAAAGCCTTTACCAGATGACAAAATTTTAGGCTTCAAATGACTGCTTCATTCAGGTCTGCCTTTGAAAAAAGAGGAAAACATTGTGGGAAAAGGAGAAAATGCTGGTTGCCAGCATTTTCTTCTTTACCCTCAATGTTTTCAAAAGCCTATTTCCTTTGGGTCATTCAGACTTGGGATTGTATGGTACAGGATTTAAAATAACTTATTCTTTTCTAACAACTTGACTTACCTTCTGGCCAACAGTTTACCATTCTCTCGTAGATAATCTAGTTCCTTGACAGTGTATGGTTCATAGGCAAGCATCACAACAATAGGCAATCCCTCTAAAGCTCTGCTATTATCTTTTGATAGGTTTGCCTCCAGGGTTTTCAAAATACTTGAGCGAATATATTCTAAAGATTCTTGGGAATCATACACACATATACAACCTGTAAAATTAACATAGAGATAATTAACCCTTTACCACACAGTCCCCAGTCTTAACAACACTGAAGATTTGTTTGTTTGTATTGGAGTTTAATGCTATTTTAATAGCTAAGGTCATATCACGACGGTCAGTGTGTCAGTGTACCTATGCATGTGATTCCTGGCTTTCTCACACCAGTTTTGACACAACTTTCTTTCCAAGCTCACATGCATCAGAGGCGAGCAGCAAAAAATTGCTGGAAAGAAAGTTTGCCTCAACCAAATATGGAACCAACAACTACCACATAACCCGTCAGACACACTTATCACGGAGCTATCCAGCCGTGCCAACCCTAAAGAAAGAGGTATTTTTAAAACATTGTGAGAAACGGAGAAAATGCTGATAACCAGCATTTTCTCCTTTTCACACAATTTTTCCAATCCTACAGAAGACAGAAATCATCACTTTGAGCTACATTTATTCTGTCATCTGCAAATGCTATCAATCTGAACAAGTGCAAAGCTTTGTTGTTTGGTAAAGAGTTAAAGTATATGTTTCAAAAAATTATGCTTCAAAAAAATTACTTTTTCCTTGAATAGGCAGAGAAAATGCTGGTTAGCAGTATTTTTTTTCCGTTTCCCACAATGTTTTCGAAAGGCTTCTTTCTAAGGGTCGTTTAAAACTTGGAATTGTGTGGTGAAATGTGACTTCAGTGCATGGCGATCCGGAAAATGTAGAATCTTTTTAAATTTTTTAAGATCAGAGCTATTGCTTGATAGCAAGAGCCGTTTGGAACGTTCTAAGGTCAGGGTACTCAAGAAAAATCATTTGTGAACCCATCTGCAATGGTAACTAGGTTTATTTTTCCGTTTTGGGTTAAATATTATCTCTGAAAGGGGACAGGGGTAAAAATTTTCTTCGATTTCGTTGCTCACCTTGTCTTATTATATACAACATAGAGGCAGTCGCCAATGTGCTATTTATAGTAACGATGTAAATGAAAATTTGCGTATTCCCTGATTTACAGGCGATCCACCAATTCGCAAGTATTCGATGATCAACCTAGAAAAATGTTAGTGTTCTGTAACAGACCAATGGAGCTTCAAAGGCCTGTGGTTTTAACCTGTCCATATTAAAAGCGTTTGCAAAACAGTGAATAAAGTGTGGTTTAGTTTTAACATGTCCATATTAAAAGCATTTGCAAAACATCAAATAAAGTGTGGTTAAGTTTTAACTTGTGTATATTAAAAGCATTTGCAAAACAGTCAATGAAATGTGACTCAGTTTTAACTTGTCCATATTAAAAACATTTGCTAAACAGCAAATAAAGCCTTGTTCAGTAGATGGGATATTTTCTCTTTTGGATCAAGAGTGAAAATGGAGAATAATGGTGGTGACCAACATTTTCTATTTGACCTACAATGTTTTCCAAAGCTTTTCTTTACCTCAGAGTCATAAAAACATGTGATTATCCAGTATTGAGTCAGGTGTGATCTATGTGAGCCATGCTCTGGGAAAAGAGGGTTTAATGCATCTTTATGATGCATTAAACTGAGCAAGTCATTACATAAAATCAGTTTTGTCCAACAATCAACTGAATTATCAGGTAAACTGGTCCTTTGACATACAGAAAATTGACCAATTGCAAAAGTTTTTCGGTGACCAGCATTTTCTCCATTTCCCATAATGTTTCCAAACGCCTTCCTAACGAGTCATAAGAACATGGGACTGTTAGTAACGGGTTGATAATCTGACCCAGAGAATACATGTACTTGAAAGAGCTAAAAAAATGTTTACAGTATTAATGAAACTCACCATGCGGCTTGAAATTGGGTAATATAAAACTATTCTGTTCCTCGCTAACATCTCCCTCTATTGGACGATAATCTAACTTGTATACGTGCCGTGATACACGGTACTCATCATCGATGCACATGTTCTGTAATACAAAATTAGGATTATTAACCTTTCAACGAATTTCCAAGGAAATTACATCAGCTGTTTATAGTGTTTAACTCTTTACCTAACACTTCTTTCTGTTAATGACCCTGCAGAGGACACCTTTTGAATACATTGTGGGAAAGGGGAAAAAATGCTGGTTACATTCATTTTCTCCCTTTTCCCCAATGTTTTCCTCCCTTTCCAAGAAAAAATTCATCATTTGAGACACATTCCTAATAGCCAGTTTTTTCAATAACCGACTTAATAATGAGGTAGGCTGGTCCCTGGACATACAGAAAACTGACTAATTGTGAAAAGTTTCGGCCCAGGTCAGCCTGCGCAGACTGCGCAGGTTGACCTGGGTTGATAATTTTCACAGACACATTAAGCCCCCTTTTCACAGAGCATAGCTCAATAATCATTTTATCTAACTCGGTACCTCCAGCATATGACTTAAAAGGGCTGGTAAGCAGCATTTTCTCCTTTTCCGTACCATCTTCTACCCTTTCAAAAACTATTTCTTAACTCTTTCCCAAACGACAAATTTTGGACTGGTCCAAATTGAAAGAGTTTGCAGACAACAATTTTAAATTTGATGAAAATGGCAGAAAGGTCTCAAAAAGGGTAGAAAACACTGTGGGAAAAGGAGAAATTGCTTGTTACGAGCAGTTTCTCCTTTTCCCACAGTGTTTTCAAAAGTCTTGAACTGCAGACATGTGAAAACCAGGGCTCGTTTGGGAAAGGGTTAATTTGAGGCATATCTAATATGTCATCTACAAATGCTTTCTATTTGGACATGTTTAACTCTTTACCAGATGGCAAAATTTTTAGACTCATCCACGTTGAAAGCAGACATCTTAAATATGGCTAAATAAATTATTTTTGTCTCTGAAAGGTTGGAAAACATTGTGGAGAAAGGAGAAAAATGCTGGTTACCGGTTTGTTTTCAAAAGCCTCCATCTGTTAGGGTTTTTAAAACTCGAAATTGTGTGGACAAGTTTAAAATTTTGTCCACTGATGAAGATTTAACCCTTTACCACACAATCCCGATTTTTAACGACCCTTAAGAAGAAGCCTATAGAAAATATTGTGGGAAAAGGAGAAAATGCTGGTAACCAGCATTTTCTCCTTTTCCCACAATGTTTTCTACTCTTCCAAAAACAAATTTTAATTTTCAATTCACATTTATTTTGTCGTCTGCAAAAGCTTTCAATTTGGACTGGTTTAAAATGGTGTCGTTTGGTAAAGAGTTAAAACACTGAACCAAGACACTAACTCTAATTTCTTGAGAAAGCTCTGTGGCAAGTCCATCCTGTCCTAGAAGAACCAAATTTAATGGAGAAACAATAGGCCCAGTGAATCTTGTCTCTGGTGTGACTTGCAACCTGAAATACAGATACAGAAAATATATTGTTGGTGTTTCCAACCAGATCAACAAAACCTGGGACAATTTTTGATTTTCAGTTTTAGCATTAACCTTTTACCACACAACCACAAGTTTTAACAACCTTAAGACAGAAAGCTCTTAAAAAACAATGTGGGAAAAGGAGAAAATACTGGTTACTACCAGCATTTTCTCCCTTTCCCACAATGTTTTCTACTCTTTCAAGAACAGATGTAATTATCTGGACCATATCTAATCTGTTGTTTACAATTACTATGGATTTCGACCAGTTTAAAATTTTCTTGTCAGGTAAAGGATTAAAGGGAAGAACTCCTCTGAAAGGAGTTAAAAATTATACCCCGCCTGATTAAATCACAAAATGACAGATGTTTATCTGACTTTCAAAATTCCCGCCTGGTTTTAAAAATATTGGTGTGGCAGCTCCAGAAGTTTCACCAAAATAAATATCATTATCTTTGTACATGCAAGAAATAATCTTTTTATCATGGTTTGTCGTTCAATAAACCACAGCTGTAAGTTATGAGGCACAATAAATAAACCACAAGGACAAAAGCAACTGTGAACTATTGAACAACAACTACAATAGAAAGAAGATATAGAGGATATTTGTTTTTTTCGGTGAAAGATCTAAATTTATTTCATCGAGTGAACATCATTGCTATTATTTTCACTCGTGGCTCTCGTGAACATCATTGGTAATATTTTCACTCGTGGAGCCACAAGTGAAAATATTAGCAATGATGTTCACTCGATGAAATAAATTTCGATCTTTCACCGAAAAAAACAAATATTCTATTTATTTCATGCTTCTAACGCCTTTTTTTGTCAAGACTTCCATAAAAATCAGTACAAACAAAAGTTCCGTCATGAAATCGGTATTCTCACTGGTCGTACCCGTGTAATATCAAAAAATATCTTCACCACTATTTCTCGATATCCTACCGGAAAGCATGAAATAATATTTCGATTCTAACATGACAAACACTTGATCAAAGGTAAACGAGTTCAAAAAAGAGAATTTTTTGTCTTCATTTGACACAATTTTATTCCACGGGTACACATCATGTTCATGAGGTAATCATACATCATTCATGACATCATTATTGCAGCTACATATACAGTATAAGAACTTTTTAACTCTTTACTACACGACAAAAAAGTAGCCTTGTCCAAATTGAAAGCATTTGCAGACGACAATTCAAATGTGGATCTAATGATGGAAGGTGTCTTTGATAGGGTAGAAAACATTGTGGGAAAAGGAGAAAATGCTGGTTACCAGCATTTTCTCCTTTTCCCACAATGTTTTCACAAGGCTTCTTCTTCAGGGTCGTTAAAACTTGGGATTGTGTGGTTATTCCACGGGTAAACATCATGTTCATGAGGTAATCATACATCATTCAAGACATCACTGCAGCCACATAAACAGTATAAGAACTTTTTAACTCTTTACTACACAACAAAAAAGTAGACTTGTCCAAATTGAAAGCATTTGCAGACGACAATTCATATGTGAATCTAATGATGGAAGTTGTCTTTGATAGGGTAGAAAACATTGTGGGAAAAGGATAAAATGCTGGTTACCAGCATTTACTCCTTTTCCCACAATGTTTTCACAAGGCTTCTTCTTCAGGGTCGTTAAAACTCGCGATTGTGTGGTAAAGAGTTAAATAAACAGTTCTTCATCTTTGTTCATAGTTAATTATTTTATTTTCTCGCTTTCAAACAACAAAGAAAAATGAACTTAGATGTACATCATGTTAATAATCATGAATTGACATTCTGCTTTTATGGATAAAATATCCTAAGGCAGAGAAATGGAACAGCCATTCGTGACCTTCTTTATATAGAATGAAATAAATCTTACCACGATTCCGTTGCATTGTGTTTATAGAGCCAAATTTACGTCATGTTAGAATTATGTATTGACTCTGAACCAAATGATAAGTTTTTATATTGGAAACATTTACGTTGCACAATTTTCACCCTTTACCACACAATAAAATTTTGGACATGACGCAACAGAAAGCAATGTTTTCTAAAGCTTTCTTCCTTGGCTCATTTAAACACAAAAGTGTTTGGTAAGGGATTATGCAGTCGGTAACCGGTCAACATATACATGTATATTAGAGCCATGCTGTGTGAAAACCAGGCTTAATAATGCATCTGCAAGAAGTATCAACCTTGGTCACCCTACACAGTCCATGCAGGCTGACCTGGGCCAAAACTTTTCTCTAGAGATCAATTTTCTGCATGTCCTAGGACCAGTCTACCTCATGGTTCAGCTAGTTGTTAGACAAAATGGATTTTGCGGGTCCATGATGTAATGACTTGCCAGGTATAATGTATCACTGAGATGCATAAAGCCCCCCCTTTTGCCAAAGCACAGCTCATTTCAATTACTGCCTGTTAGAATAATCAAGTTTGCAAAATGTTAAAAAGAAAACCACCCTTTTTACCTTCCATTAGGAATATGCTGACTGTCATGCAAAATCCTTGCCACCTGACATTCCGTACACAAACATACATCTGGCGTTGAGTTATGGAAGAAACAGCTCTTCACTGTAGGCTTTTCTAAGAACACGACATGGTTTAACAGCATCACTTTTCTGATATCGTCAAGTTTCATAAACTTCCGAAATCTACGGAAAGAGTTAATAATAACAAATTAACAGCAGTGGCTTTATTAACCCTTTACCACACAATCCCAAGTTTTAGCCACTCCAAGGAAAAGGACTTTTGAAAACATGGGAAAAAGAGAAAGTGCTGGTAACCAGCATTTTCTCCTTTTCCCACAATGTTTTCTACCTTTTCAAAGGAACTTTTCCTAATTTGTGTAGAACTTAGTTTGTCATCTGCAAATGCTTTCAATTTAGACCAGTGTAAAATCTGGTGGTCAGGTAAAGAGTTAACTGTTTACCATACGGCAAAATTTTAGACCCATCTATATTGAAGGAATTTAAAGACAACAATATAATTCTTTTTCATGTGATAATGTTTATCTTTCATAAGGTAGAAAACACTGTGGGAAAAAGAGAAAATGCTGGTTACCAGCATTTTCTCCTTTTTCCAACAATGTTTTCGAAAGCCTTCCAGTGTCTGATCTAGAGCGCGCGATTGCAGGAATCACCAATACTTTTTGTGAATCATGCATATTTTCAAACCAACTGCGAGATAATCCTGCATTCAAATTTTGGAGAGATTAGTCAAATTTCCTACCTATTTTTCACCGAGTTATGTGTTTATAAAGAAAGATAGACAGATCGAGCACATCACTGTTTCATAGGGTAGCTTTTTTTGTTTACAGTAGAATTACCAATTCAACTTAACAGATTTTTTTCTAAATGAAAAATTAAACCGCATTTTTATCTAAGTAAGCCTGGTAAAAAATAATTTCGTCATATTTACAGAAATGTTAGTATTTTTGGTGTTTTTCTCTGAATATGAATTTATCTTATCGACAATAATATAAAAGGAGTGCGGAAAAAAGTAAATTAGTTTTTTTGTCAATTTTTTCCGAAGCCGATTCTGTAAGTCGGGTTGTTTTCCTATCAACTTTTTCCCTATCCCCCATACTTTTGAGAAATCCCCCATCCTTTTCAAAGTAATAAGGGATTTTTCCCCCTCATTTTTCAAATCCTGGATCAGAGACTGGCCTTCTTTTTCAGGGTCATTAAAACTCTGGATTATGTGGTAACCAGCATTTTCTCCTTTTTCCAGAATTTTATTCTATCTTATAAAGACAAACTGAAGAATTTTAACTAAATTTCGTTGTCTAGTATAGAGCTGTTTCAGTTGTATTTTCATCAACTTAAACTGTTTACTATTTAGAAAAAGAAGACATGTTGTGACTTTACATTAATGTTGCCTTTTTACACAAGAGCACCAAATGCAGGTGCCAACACTCGGCTGCGGATGTTTGATCTTCGGTGAAAATTGGAAGTTGTAAAAGGGCCATAACTCTGTCACAAATGCTTTGATGGTTATCTGCCTTTTTCATACAGATTCCCCTTTTGACATTAAGAACTTGTCCAAGTTTGAAGCATATATCTTCTGTAATAAGAGAGAATAAGAAAGATAAATGTCAGTTTTCGTACGATGCCGCAAACAACTATGCAGACAAAGCCAGGGCTATGACAATACCTCGCAGTTTTTTTTTGAAAACAGCGGAGCTAATTATTACCTCCTGCAGACTATTTTGCAGCAGACAACTTTTGCAACATTTAGTGGCTTGGCACAAATGTAGTGCTAAGTAATGGTTAAAGGAACTCTAGGAAAGAATAGATGGCTGCACATTATGTCGAAAACGATGTTAAACGCCATAAAATCAAACTTTGGGGTAGCCTGTTTGGTAATGCGTTAAAGCAGTCCGCTGTAGGTTATTTCAGGAGGTAAAGAGCAGGTGCACATACCTTTGGTCGTCATTCAGTGAGTTATAAATGACATTGAGATCATGTTCTGTGACATTTTTGTTGTAATTCAAACTTCGAAACAGGCTAGGATGCTCCCACAGCAGTTCCTGAAAGTCGTTTCTGAGTTTACTTTGTAGTTGCTGCTGGAAATCATCGTACACTTTCTGTCGCTCGTGCTCCTGAAGTCCCGTATAGCACTCTTTCCCAAAGAATTTGGTATTATTATCACTAAGAAGACCACCTGGAATATCTATGTGCTTCTCCAATAATGCCCAGAATTCTTTCTTCATTCTGAAATTTAAAATATTGATTGGCATTTCATACTGCTCTCAACAGTATTTTACACATTCATCGACAAATAGTGTATTCAAATGTTTTCAAGGTTTCATTAGTACATACTAGGTTTCATTAGAACTAATTTCATTAGAACTAGTATGCAACAATGCCTTGCCTAGGGACAGTCACACTATCACATACTCAGCAAATTAGCAAGCCTATGGGGATCAAAAGAATAGTTTGGTTCACCAGATTCAAGGCATAGATCTAGTTCCTTTTTTTCATTTGACATAAAAAAATAATGCAATTTTCTTTTCTCAAAATACAAATAAAGTGGCTTCCAGCTTTCTGTATTTGTATTATGGGTTACACAAGATAAAACTGGTACCAGTTTAACTCTTTACCAAACGAGAAAATTTTGGACTGGTGCAAATTGAAAGCCTTTGCAGACAACAAAAGGAACGCTGGCCCAAATGTCAAAATTTGTCCTCAACATGATAGAAAACACTTAGGGAAAAGGAGAAAATGCTGTTTACCAGCATTTTCTTCTTTTCCCACAATGTTTTCAAAAGCCTTCTTCTCCAGGGTCATTATAAGCCGTAATTGTGTGGTAAAGAGTTAATAATTCAAGGCATGAGATACGGTAGATTGAAGAAGGCACCAAATCTTTTATATTGAAGGAAATAGAAAACTTGCCAACATATAAATAATTATAGATATCATTTAGAGTATGAGTGTCTTTCAGTGTTTAACATCTACAATGCAAAGTAGTACAACTTTACATAAATTAGTCATGCTTTGTGAAAATGGGGCTCCATGCATTTGCAAAAAGTACTGACCCAGGTCAGGCTGCGCAGGCTGACTTAGACCCAAACTTTTTGCTTTTGGCCAATTTTCTGCATATCAAAGGACCAGTTCACCTCATGACTCAATAGGGATTTTTGGGATGTATAATGCTTGTGATGACTTGCTTGGTATCATGTATCAGAGATGCATTAAGCTCCCTTTTCACAGAGCATGACTAAAATAAATGTGATCATTACATGATTGTTCAGCCATGAATACCTTTCTCAAATATTGGTTAGTCTCACTTACTGTTACTTTCTTTACAGAATTTACATACATGTATTCCTAACCAATCACAAAATGTAACCATCCATTTCATGCTATTACTCATCTTAGCAAGCCGAGATGACGATCACAACGTGGATCTTACCCCTTGGCTGATGGAGTTGAAATTTGTTAGCCTCGCGATACAAGTAATCACTGGTTGCAGTCAGGACTTCAAGCACCAATCCAATAGCACGTTACATTTGCTATCTAACATCAGCAGAATGTAAATAAAAATGACCACAAGAGAAAGTTATCCGATATGCTGGGAATTATAACCAACAAAAAAGACACCAAATAATACTTTCTTCAACATTCACTGTCACAAATCAGTTAAATGAAGTTTTAGGATACATCCAGATGATGGACTGTCAAAGTAAGTGTGTGGCTTTTGCTTTGCAAAACTTAAGATTTCAAAAAATAGATTTTGACTTGATAAATCGTCTGTCAAGTTTGCGATCTGAAAAGCAGTCAATTGTTGGGAAATTACGGAAAAAGCATGCTGAACAAATTATAATTGAACCAAACCTTAGTGGCCAATTGTCAAGAACACTTGTTAAAACAACACCGAAGCCATTAACAGATCACAGCCCAACACTGAGAAAGGTAAACAAGTCTTTGGCCAAAAAAGTTATGTTACGCAACGTTTGATTGGTTTTCTATGACATAAATCTAGGGGTGATAACAATAAAAATCCAGTAGGTGGCGCGTCGCCATGCTAACAAATTTCGACATGATCAGCCAAGGGTTAAGATCCACGTAGTAATCGTTGCCTTGGCTTGGGAAGAAGGCTATTACTAAAAGTGTGTCAAAATTGAGATCATTCAGCTACGCCGAACAAAAGAAGAAAAAAAAAAAAACTTACGACTCTTTCTTATGAACCTCTAACAATGCATCAAAGTGAGCACGAAATTTATCCGCAGCCTCTTTAGTGTCTAAAATGTCCATAGGTATTCTACTTTCCTGAACATTATCAATAAAGTCAGTATTCATCGTCCAGGATTCACCTGGCTCACAAACTTGCACAAAAAACTGCTCAAAATCAGGATCACGCATCATACGTTCTTGGCAGGAAGACCAGCTTCTTCTGGTAAATTGGAAAAAAAAAAACAGAAACAGCACAATATCAGAGGATTCTTGAATTCTTTAACTCTTTACCACACGAGCAAAATATAGACTTGTCCAAATTGATAGCATTTGTCTTTGATAGGGTAGAAAACATTGTGGGAAAAGGAGAAAATGCTGGTTACCAGCATTTTCTCCTTTTCCCACAATGTTTTCAAAAGGTCTCTTTCTCAGGGTTGTTAAAACTCAGGATTGTGTGGTAAAGGGTTAACTCTTTACCAAAAGACAAAAATTTGGAGTTGTCCAAATTGAGAGCATTTGCAGACGACAATTTAAATGTAGCTCAATAGATGAAATTTGTCTTTGATAGGGTAGAAAACATTGCGGGAAAAGGAGAAAATGCTGGTTACCAGCATTTTCTCCCTTTCCCACAATGTTTTCAAAAGGTCTCTTTCTCAGGGTTGTTAAAACTCAGGATTGTGTGGTAAAGGGTTACCTCTTTACCATACGTCAAAAATTTGGAGGCTTTAAAATTGAAAGTATTTGCAGACAACAATTTAAACATGGCTGAAATTATGCTTTTTTGGCTGTGAAAGATTAGAAAACATTGTGGGAAACAGTAGAAATGCTGGGTATTGGCATTTTCTCCTCTTGCCAGAACATTTTCAAAATCTTTCTTCCCCCGAGTCGTTCAAAGTTGGGACTGTGTGGGAATGGGTTAAAAGTAACATAATTATGAAGCAAGTTGAAACACAGTTGGCCTTTGCACTGCTTGCTACATGTAACTACACGTACTACCGCAAATTTCATTTATTTAACCCTTTACCACACAATCCCAAGTTTTAGCGACCCTAAAAGAGAGGAGATTTGAAAACATTGTGGTAGTCAGCATTTTCTCCTTTCTCTAACTTGCCATCTGCAAATGCCTTCAATTTGGACAAGGCCACAATTCTGTCATTTGGTAAAGGGTTAATTTGTCATCTGATTTCATTACAATCCACTTAAAAATTTTGTAGTTTGGTAAAGAGTTCAACTCTTTATCTGAAGACAAAATATGTCCTTATTCAACGCATTTGTGATAGCATATTAAATGTGACTCGAATGATTGAGTTTGCCTTTGAAAGGGCAGAAAACATTTTTGGAAAAGGGAGAAAATGCTGGTTACCTGCATAGTCTTCTTTTCCCACAAAGTTTTCAAAAGCTTCATTCCTAAGGCTCCTTTAAACTTGGGATCGTCTGATAAAGAATTTAAGGAAACTTAAACTGTAACTGACAGATACTTTCTACCAACCTGTCACCGACTGTTTCCAAATCAGGAAAGAAATGACTAAACACATCTGGTAGTCGCTTTAGAAATAAATTCTGCTTCTTTTTCACAATCTCCTCTCTTAACTGACGGGTGTGCTGTCTGACTTGTTGGCGGGCCTGATCTGTCCCAAATAAATCTACGTAATGTTGATAGTCTGGCTCCTTTTCCAACTTCTTTCTCCCGTTTGTCCAAGTAATTTTATAGTCTGTTATCTTATTTTTGAGTAAATTCTTAAAGGCCTCTTTTGCTACATCACAAATCTCTTTTCTAGCTTTGGCCGCGTCACTATAAGACAACACCTTAGTTCTTGTTTTTGATTTGTCAATTAAATGTGCTAGAAGAATGAAAGCAGTTTCAATATTCACATTGTCTACTGCTGATGTTTCCACCAGGTGAACTGTACTCTTAAACTCCTTTTTCATCATTATTTTCTCCACCTCTCTTATGTGGTCTTCATCCATTGCATCATTTTTTGTGGTTGCTAAGACAACAGGTTTTTTAGTTTTTAGTGCATTAGTTAACAGTGTAGTACACACATCTACTTGTTTCTCAATACTTCTGTCTGGTACCTTGCTTACATCAAAACAACACAAAATACCATCAATGGTCATTTTCCCATCCGGCATCAGTTTCTGCTCATACGCACTGTCTGTCTCCATACCTAGTACAAATACAAGAAAAGAAAACGTTGTCACTAAGCTCTGTACCAGTTGACAAAATTTTAGCATTTTCCAAATTGAAATCATTTGCAGACAACAATTTAAATGCTACTCAAAACATAAAATTTGTCTTTGATAGAGTAGAAAACATTGTTGGAAATGGAGAAAATGCTGGTTTCAAGCAATTTTTCCTTTTCCCACAATGTTTTCAAAAGCCTTCTTTCATGGGGGTCATTAAGAGTCACATTGTACAGTAAAGGGTTAACCCTTTACAACACAATCCAGTGTGTTAGCGACCCATTCAGAGAGGGCTTTGGAAAAGGCTTTGCAGACAACAAATTAAAGGTAGCTCACATTATGGAATTTTTTTTTAACTGGGCAGAAAACATTGTGGGAAAAGGTAAAAATGCTGGTGACCAGGTATTCCTTCTTTTCTCTCGATGTTTTCTATCCCTTTACCAAGTGATCCTGCATGGCTCAGTGGTAAAGCGTAGGACTGATACTCTGCAGATTCAGGGTTTGAGCCTCGCCGGAAGCAGTGAGGTTTTCCTGGGAGTGACACTTCAGAGCCCTAGCCTAACACTGGTGAAACCGTGGACATACATGCATAAGCAAGCTGTTGCTGTGACATGACTAAAACAATGTTGAAAGCCACATATAACACCATTCTGTGAATCAATCAACCAAACCCTTAACCAATTAATCCCATAATTTGAGCCACATTTGTCATTTGCAAGTACTTTCAACACAGGGAAGTCTAAAATTTTGTCATAATATGGTAAAGAATTAAAGTTAAAATGAATAATGCATGTAGTACAGTAGAAAAAGAAACAAAATGGAAAACAAAATTATACAGAGGATATTTGGGGTTTTTTTTCAGAGAAAGATTTATTTCATCAATTGAACATCACTGGTAATATTTCTACAAGTGGCACAGCCAAGAGTGAAAATATTACCATATGATGTTCAAGAGATGAAATAAACTTCCATCTTTCACTGAAAAAAACAAATATTCTACTTATTTCATGCTTCTAACTCTTTTTCTGTTGGGACTTGCGAAGTACAAGAGAGCTCTCGGGATATCTCTACCAGAGAGTTTATCAATCAGTAAATTCAGTAGTTGAAATGGTGAAATTATCAAACCATAATCCACCATTATTTCCTGATAAACTATCAAAAAGCATGAAATAAATTTTAACATTAACTCCATACCTAATTGATCTTTGCAGATATACATCAGCTTTTCCGCAGACTGGACTTTTGTCTGCACACATCTTTTCGCGTAAGGATCAGTGCGGCCAGTTTTAAATGGCGTGAAAGAAACATCATCGATAAACTCTGTCTGCTCGATCACATGGAATGTGAAGTTGTTTCCCTCGTCCGTTTTCGTCACATCTCCCCAGTACAGAAAATGATCGTTATTTATAACTCTGCCGCCAAAATCCGATTGGCTCAAAACAGAAATATGTTCTTGATAATATTTGTCCTCCACTTGATAAATGAATCTATTGCACAGACAAGATTTCCCGACCCCGTATATTCCTTTCTCTTTCTCTCCACCAGACAGCCCAATGACACTGATATTGAAGGTTCGACCCTCTGGTTTCTTGGCCATAGTTATATTGATGACAGAGTCTTCGTACCACAACCTACGTGTCCACAAATTGCGCTAAGCATTTTTCACATGAACTGTCAGTCAGACACTTAAAGATACAAGTATATGTGATGAATTTCATCATGGGTATTCTACATTCCCTTTATTGCGTCTAATTTTTTTTTATCATTTCCTGGTTGGAATGACCAGTTTTCAACTTGTATGAATGTGTTTACTGGTAGGTTTCTAAGCCCCTGTTGGGTCTTTTTTCACAATCTTACTGGCTTCAAAACTTTCCCATCACATTTTGACTGACCAGAACCTGAAAAAAAGAATAAAATAATACAAGCAGTGCTCTGGCAAAAGGGAGCTTAATACATCTCCATGATGCATGAACTCTTTACTAAACAACAAAATTTTAGACTTGACCAAATTGGAAGGATTTGCATACAACAAATTCAGTGCAGCTCAAAAGATATATGTGTCTTGGAAATGGTAGAAAACATTGTGGAAAAAGGAGAAAATGCTGGTTACCAACATTTTATTCTTTTCCCACAATGTTTTCCAAAGCCCTTTTCCTTAGGGTTGTAAATACCTGGACTCCGGATTATATGGCGAGGCGCTACACCAAGAAAATCATCACATAATTATGGATCTATTTTCTCCTCTCACCATAATGTTTTCTTCACTTTTTGAGACACATTCTCATCATTTGAGCCAAACTTTATTTGCCGTCTGCCAATGCTTTCAATTTGGAAAAGTCTAAAACTTTTCTTGCAAGGTAAAGGGAAAACCACATAACAAAATCTTAGACTTGTGACAATTTGTCATCATTTGAGCCATGTTTAAACTGTTGTCTGCAAAAGCTTTCAATGTGGCCCACTTTACATTTTTCTCATTTGGTAAAGAGTTAAAACTCGGGACTGTGTGGTAAGGGGTTAAGTATGGACTACCATATAGTCTCTTTTTAGGACCCTCGGGGGCATTACTTTTTCCGCGAATGGGAAGGGGGGATTAACTTTTTACCAAACGACAAAATTTTAGGCTCAACCAAATTGAAGGCAAGTGCGGACAACAATATGAATGTTGCTCAAAAGATTATTTGTGTCTTTGATAGGGTAGAAAACATTGTGGGAAAAGGAGAAAATGCTGGTTAACAGCATTTTCTCCTTTTCCCACGATGCTTTCAATAGGCTTCCTTCACAGGGTCATTAAAAGTCGGGATTGTGTGGCAAAGGGTTAATAGGGGTAAAACAGCATAGAATTTTTTGAGGACAATGATAACATTACTGCCTGGATGTTAGTCAATGCCAGCTGTGAAGTGATCGCCATTTGAGAAACCCCCTGTACTTAACCCTTTCCCAAACAAGCCCTGGTTTTCACATGTCTGCAGTACAAGTCTTTTGAAAACACTGTGGGAAAAGGAGAAATTGCTCGTCACGAGCAATTTCTCCTTTTCCCACAGTGTTTTCTACCCTTTTGGAGAACTTTCTGTCATTTTCATCAAATTTAAAATTGTTGTCTGCAAACTCTTTCAATTTGGACCAGTCTAAAATTCATCGTTTGGGAAAGGGTTAATGCACAATTTTGATTTTACCGCCCATCATGATTCATCTAGATATCAAATAGCATTCACGATTAATATGTGACACTGGTCTTCAATACTTTCACTTCCTTACTGTTTTTCCAAGTTATATACTGTAAGAATTGACCTGGCAGGGTGTGGCTAATCTTTGACATAGTGGACCAAATTTTCATTTCAGTGGCCTCGAGCCAGTTCGGAATTGTTCGTCGTAAATCTTCGTAAACACATGCATTATAACAGTACTTTACTGATCCTTTGCTTTATGGACACATGAAGTACATACTCTTTTACTGTCTGAAAACATTGTGAAAAAAGGTGCTTCTGATCCCCATTGTTCAGTTCTCGCGTTCTTTATCTTTACTTTGCATTTCATACTACGGGAGTCTAATAGAGCTACTCAGAATGATTTCCGAATTAGCTATTTTACATTGATCTAAAATGCAGTGAACTGTACCATAGCTCCGGCCTGCCAGGTCAATTCTTACAGCATATACTTGAAAAATTTTGTGTAGCTGGAAGTTTATAATGTTATCGTAAATGTATTGTATACTGTAATTATTCAGATAGGTATTAATGACAATGACTTGCTGGAAGTAATTATTAGGATGGTGCCATAAGTTTATTCCTGCTGATTTATTTCAACTTTTTAGATGGATTGGCCATCCAGTACGCCCATTTTTAGTTAGAAAACCACTTGGGGTGGAGGGGGGGGGCGTTATTTAGAGGGGGAGCATCTATAAGGGACATTACGGTGGTCTAAATACTTCATCATTTGGGAAAGAGCTCATGAAAATCTCAGCCGATTCATAGCCTTATTTTCCTCTTCCTTGTTCTTCAACACTTCCTGGCACTTCATTTTACGTGTATATATTGCAAAATAGCTTATAACTTGTTCAAATTGAGAGCATGACTTGCAGATGAAAAATTAGATAAGTGCTCAAAGATGATTAGACGATGAAATCAGTCCTTGAAAGCGGAGAAAACATCGTGGGAAAATGAGACAATGCTGGTTACCAGTATTTTCTCCTTTTTCCACACTCTTTTCAAAATGCTTCTTTCTCAGGGTCATTGAAACCCCAAATTTTGAACCAGCCTATATTGGAGCAATTTGCATACTATAACAAGTTAATCCTTTACCAAACAATCCCTAGATTTAACCCTTTACCAGACAAAAAAATTCTAGATCAGTCTAAATTGAAAGCATTTGTAGACGTCAATTTCAATGTGGCTTAAATGGTGCAACTTTTCTTTGATTGGGTAGAAAACATTGTGGAAAAAGGAGAAAATGCTGGTTACCAGCATTTTCTCCTTTTTCGCACAATGTTTTCAAAAGGCTTCTTTCCCAGGGGCGTCAAAAGGCGGCACTGTGCGGTAAAGGGTTAATGACCCCGACAGGGCAGGAGGCTTTAGAAAACATTGCTGGAAGGAGTGAAAATGCTGTTGACCAGCATTTTTATCTCTTCCCCCAATATTTTCAACTCTAAAGAGAATATGAGAGAGAAATTTCATCTTCTGAACCATCTTTGTCATTTGCAAAATTATTCAACTCTTCACCAACAAAAATTTAGACTAGTCCAATTTGAAGGCATTTGCAGACGACAAATTAAAGGCAGCCAAAATGATGAAATTTGTTTTCAGTACTGTATAAAATATTGTGGGAAACGGAGCTGGTAACCAGCATTTTCTTCTTTTCCCAGTGTTTTCAAAAGGCTTCTTCCTCAGGGGTTAATAAGTCGGGATTGTGTGGTTAAGGATTAATGTTTTCAATATGAACAATCCTAAAACTTTGCTTTCTGGCAAAACGTTAAATATAGTCCAGATGATCAGGTTTGACCTACAAAGGGTTGAAAACATTGTGGGAAAAGGAAAACATGCAACTTATCAGTATTTTATACTTTCACAGTGTTTTCAAACATATCTTTTATAAAGAACGTTAAAACATGGGTTGTTTGGTGAAGGGTTAACACTTAAGTTTACTTTAAGAGGAAATGGACATTTTCTGCTGCCATGTAGTTGATAAGATCAAATCAAAGCAATTTCAAGGCCGTTTTCCAAAGTAAATCTTACAAAATATTGGAGAGAGTACAGAAAAATCAGACTGCACATCCAGTTTAGCCTTATCCCTACATATGAGCCATGCTCTATTAAAAGGGGGCTAAATGCATCTGCGAAAAAGTATTGATCTTGGTCAGCCTGTCCAGTGCTCCGGGCCAAACCTTTTCGCTATTGGTCAATTTTCTATATGTCAAAGTCTAAAGTAACTTTAAACAAGAATGCACCAGTCTTTTTTTTCACTTTTTAGACTAGCGAAGCTAGACTATAGGCATCAAAATTGACCTAGAGACAAAGTAAACAAAAAACCCCACAGTTGCCAAATACTGCCTCACAGAAAAATACTTCTTTCTGTTATAAATCTTAATTCTGTTATATATAACAATTTTGACAAAAACCACTAAATCTCTACCACTCCAATTTAAACATGTCGTCATACAAAGTAATAAACTGAACAAGATGTCATTTATAAGGTACAAGATCTTTGCTTATATGTAAATTAAGTGACCTATGCAAAGCAGAGAATCACTTTTTCCTACACCACTGTAACATTATGAATGAATCTGTTAATAGATACACTTAGGTAACTTGTAGCAAATCCCAGTTACATTAACCCTCACTGGACAGGGAACCTTTGTCATTCCTTCAGTGATTCATTATTTAGATCATTGTGTACCGTTAAACTGTTATGTTAAACTGTTATTCTAGTCTTGAATATTAACCCTTTACCAAACAATCCCAAGTTTTAACGATACTGGGGAAAAATCCCTTTGAAAACATTGCGGGAAAAGGAGAAAATGATTGTAACCATCATTTTCTCCTTTTCCCACATTGTTTTCTGCCCTTTCGGAATCAGGTTTCATCAGTTCAGCCACTTTTAATTTATGGTCTGCAACAGCTTTTAATTTGGACTTGTGTAAAATTTTTTCGTTTTGTAAAGAGAGTTAAATAGTTAACTACATCTTGTGCTATTGGATATTGAATAATTGATTGCATGGTGTTTAACGCTGTTTTCAACATTATTTCAGTGATACTGCGGCGGCCTGCGGACAGTGTGAATTAAGATCAGACTGAGCAGAGCATGCAATCTGATCTTGGATCTACACTGTCCGATAAGAGGATATATTATTTTCTCCAAAATGTAACTTTGAAATAGCAATATTCAGGCGTTTACCATTGGTTTGAAAATTCCGTTTAACATTTTTAGCAGGTTAAGGGTTAAACTTAAACGGGATTACAGTTAACCAATAGCAAGCATAGCCCCAGCAGCTCAGTCAGTAGTGTACAGGACTTGGGAACAGAAGGTCGCTGGTTCGATCCCCTGCTCGGCAAATTTCTTTCCGAGGATTGATGATAGTCATTGTGACAGGATTCATTTCTCTCTCACGTTTTGATGATGGTTAAAATATAAATGTGGGAAAGCAGCTTGTGGCTTGGAAAGAATATTGTGCGGAGTACTGGTAAAAGAAACTCCAGGAAAGCATCGATATGTGCACTGTCCCCTGCTACATAACTGAAATAATGTTGAAAACAGGGTTAAACCATACAAACAATAATCAATCAATCAAATTCGCTAGTCTGTCAGTACTTTCAGTACTTTGATTTTAAATGCAAGACACATCAGTGAGAACTGACTGATGCCCCACAGGTTAATATAAAGCTTTCCTGTGAGCCTGTTAAAATAAAATTTCCATTTTTGAAAACAAAGTTGAAGCTGTTGTGACCTTGACCTTTGACTCTTGCACCAAACACATCATCTGTAATTGGTTTCTGCACAGTTATAATCACCTTGTATTTGAGTTCTGTATTTCAAGTCAATGACTTTATCATCTCCAAATCATAAACCTCTCTTGATTTGGTTCTAACTCCTTTCTTTTGAGCAACTTTATTTAAATTTGCCAAAGTATAAGTATCATAAGGTTTCCTGAAGCAGGGATGTGAAAATGTATGCACACAAAGCAATTATGTTGCCCGTCCGGGTAGCTCAGTGGTAAGCGTATCTTACTTGTGACCTAGTGGTTGCACATTCAATACTCTGTTGAGACAAACTTTCTTTCCTTCGATTTTTCACTTCTCACCTCTGATGTGTGTGAGAAAAGTTGTCAGTGCCTTGGAAAGAAAGTTGTGTCAGAACCGGTGTAAGAAGGCCAAGAAACACATGCGTAGGTGCCTTGACCGCCACAATATGACCTAAACTGTTAAAACGGCATTAAACTCCAAAACAAACACACAAAGTAAATATATCACAATCAAGGAAGAATACATAAGTCACTAAAATGTGACAGGATATAGATATGATAGGTTTCGGCCAAGCCAAAACCCTTACGTGGGCTGTAACTTTTTATCAAACAACAAAATTTCAGACTTGTCCAAACTGAAATTGTTCACAGATGATAAATTCAACAACAAGTTTGAAATTTGATATTAATCAGGTAGAAAACATTGTGGGAAAAGGAGAAAATGCTGGTTACCAGCATTTTCTTCTTTTTCCACAATGTTTTCAAATGCCCTCTTCACTTGGGTTGTGAAAAATGTGGATTGTCTGGTAAAGGGTTAACCCTAAAACAAGCAATCCAGAGTTCTGATAACTTGAGAAAAAAGGCTTTGAAACATTCTGAGAAAAGAACAAAATGCCAGTAACCAACATTTTCTCCTTTTCTCGTAATATTTTCTACCCTCCCAAAAACAGATCCATTCTTTTGATCAACATTTACTTTATTGTCTACAAGTACAAAAGCTTTGAAATTGGACAAGTCTAATAATTTAGTTTTTCCGTAAAGAGTTCACCTTTAACGATTCACATATTTTTTGTGCCCATACAGTTGTCAGCTTCACTGTGGGCAAAGGAGCAATTATCTTGTAACAAACAATCGCTCCTTTTATACTGACATTATCTTCCTTACTGCTAGAAAAAATTCCTCTGCTCTAATACTTCTTCCTGAACCCTTCACCTGAATTTAAACAAAGCTGAGAAAAAGCCTTCTGAAAACATTGTGGGGAAAAAGAGAAAATGCTGGTAACCAGCATTTTCTCCTTTTCCCACATTGTTTTCTACCCTAACGAAGACAACATACATCCCGCATCCTTTGAGCAGGATTTAAAATGTCATCTGTAAATGCTTTGAATTTGGGCAACCAGTATTTTCTCCTTTTCCCACAATGTTTTCTACCCTATCAAAGACAACATGCATCCTTTGCGCAGGATTTACATGTAAAATGTCAACTGCAAATGCTTTGAATCAATATTTTTGTTGTGTGGTAAGGAGTTCAATAATTTGTAGCAGTTTTCAGTAGGTCCGAAAAAAGCCTGTACATAAATGGGTTAAGTTTAATGTCCTACCAAATAAGGACAGTGTATTTCAAGAGCCCTGCACATTTCAAGTCTTAACCCTTTACCATACAACAGAATTTTAGACTTCCCTAAAGTGAAGGCATTTGCAGACAACAAATGAAAATGTTACTCAAAAATATGAAACTTCTCTGTCATAGGGTTGAAAATACTATGGGAAAAGGAGTCAATTTTCTCCTTTTTCCACAATGTTTTCAAGGGTTTTCTAACTCGGGGTCATTAATCCCAGCATTATTTGGTAAAGGTTTAACCCTTAGGACAACCAAGATATTAGCTCCGCCAGTTTGTGTTTGACCCTTTACCACACAATTCTGGCCCTGACGAACAAGAAGACTTTTGAAAACAATGAGGGAAAAGAAGAAAATGCTGGTAACCATGTTTAATACTCTTCCTAAGGCAATAGTTTTTCAGTCATGTTTAACCCTTTCCCAAACAAGCCCTGGTTTTCACGTGTCTGCAGTACAAGTCTTTTGAAAACACTGTGGGAAAAGGAGAAATTGCTCGTAACAAGCAATTTCTCCTTTTCCCATGGTGTTTTCTACCCTTTTTGATAACTTTCTGCCATTTTCATCAAATTTAAAATTGTCATCTGCAAACTCTTTCAATTTGGACCAGTCCAAAATTTGTCGTTTGGGAAAGGGTTAACTCTTTACCAAATGACAAAATTTTAAACTGGTCCAAATTGAAAGCATTTGCAGACGACAAAATAAATGTGATTGAAAAATTGAAATTTGTTTTGGGATTGGTAGAAAACATTGTGGGAAAAAGAGAAAATGCTGGTAACCAGCATTTTCTCCTTTACCCACAATGTTTTCAGAAGGCTTCTTCACAGGGTCGTTAAAAAGTTGTGTGGTAAAGGATTAATTTGTTCTATGCAATTTGGACCAGTCTAAAATTATGTCGTTTGGTGAAGAGTTAGCTCATCACCACACAACAAAAATGGAGATTTGCCAAAACTTCAAAGCATTTGCAGACGACAATTTAAATGTTACTCAAATGATGGAGTTTGTGTTTGATAGGGACAGTGAGCAGAAAACACTGTGGGAAAAGGAGAAAATGCTGGTAAACCAGCATTTTCTCCTTTTTCCAAAAGGTTTTCTAAAGCTTTCCTTTCCAGGGTCGTTAAAACTCGGGATTGTGTGGTAAAGGGTTAAAAAGGACAGCATTAATACTTGATTATTTGTCCACACTGTCCAATATTTCATATGATACTCAAACTAAAAGATTGCACTGATGCTGCAATGATCTGAATATTATATTTTTTACATTAGTATACTGCGTTTGTGGCCAGTGTACATCAAGATCAGACTGCATCAAAGAAGCAGTCTGATTTTTTACTGTTTACCACACAATCCCAAGTTTTAATGACCCTTGGGATAAAGGTTTTCGAAAACATTGTGGGAAAGGGAGAAAATGCTGGTAACCAGCATCTTCTCCTTTTCCCACAATGTTTTCTACCCTATCAAAGACTTTAATTCCATCTTTTGAGCTACATTTAAATTGTTGTCTGCAAATACTTTAAATTTGGACAAGTCTATAATTTTTGGTTGTGTGGTAACGAGTTAATCTACAGTGTTTGATGTACAAACACATTCTGGACAATGAAAGTAGCCGATCAATTACTGGGATCTTATTTTAAGAATGGAAATGTCTTTTGCTAATATATAAAAGGTTTGTATTTTACCTCTTTACCACACAACAAATATTTAGACTTGTCCAAATTGAAAGCATTTGCAGACGACAATTTGAATGTGGTTCATATGGCAAAATTTGCCTTTGATAGGGTATAAAACATTGCGGGAAAAGGAGAAAATGCTGGTTACTGGTCCTATTTCAAAAGGCTTCATTCTCAGGGTCGTTAAAACTCGGGATCGTGCAGTAAAGGGTTAAAGGTTTACCCTTTCCTAAACGAAAAATTTTAGACTTCCAAATTGAAAGTATCTGTGGATGGCAACTGAAATTTTGAAAAGTTGGAACCTGTCTATGAAAGGATAGAAAACATTGTGCAAACAGCATTTTCTCCTTTTCCTATAATATTTTTGAAAGACTTCTCTCAGCGTCACTAAAACTAGGGATTGTGTGGTAAGGGTTTAAATTTCCTAACAAATGAAAGGACAGATTTATAAGTATGTGCAAAATATCTGTCAGGGTCACGTAACTCAACCCTTGAAATGCCAAGCATAAGTTAAGGTTATCTAACAGACAGTAATAATAAAGATCAGACAGCACATAATATGCAGTCTGATCTTGGATACATACTGTCAAACAATTCGTGAAATTAACAAGCACAAAGCTGCAGTAAAATTCACAGTAGAAGTCATTCCTACAGATATATATCATTTATTCAGCTCTTTAAGTCAAATGATTTATTTACCGAACCACAACATTTTAGACTTGTCCAAATTCAAGGCACTTAACTGCAGACCACATCATTATTTTAAATGTGGCTTAAGTGTTGAAATTTGTCCTTAACTTTTTATGAACCCTTTCAGCGCCATAGGCGAAAACAGGGACTTTTGCAGATGGCATAGATCAAGATCAGACTGCACAGAACGTGCAGTCTGATCTTTGATCTATACCTTCCGCTTGTTTGGTCAAGCCTATATGACAAAAATCTTCTGGAGACTCAGTGGATTCTATTTACAGCCATCAAAAGAAGCAGAGTTTGTTTATTTGGCGCCGAAAGAGTTAACCCTTTACCGCACAATGACTCCTTTTGACGCCCCCGGGAAAGAAGCCTTTTGAAAACATTGTAGGAAAAGGAGAAAATGCTGGTAACCAGCATTTTCTCCTTTTCCCACAATATTTTCTACCCTATCAAAGAAAAGTTGCACCATTTGAGCCACACTGAAATTGACGTCTGCAAATGCTTTCAATTTGGACAAGGCTAGAATTTTGTCGTCTGGTAAAGGGTTAAACGACAAAATTTTGGACTTAACCAAATTAAAAGCATTTGCAGACGACATAATAATTAAGTGAAGCTCAGATAATGATTTCTGCCTTTGATAAGGTAGAAAACATTGTGGAAAAAGGAGAAAATGCTGGTTACCAGCATTTTCTACTTTTTCCACAATCTTTTCAAAAGCTGTCTTTCTCAGGGTTGTTAAAACTTGGGATTGTATGGTAAAGGGTTAAAGGGTGAAAACATTTTGGGGAAAGAAGGAAATGCTGGTTACCAGCATTTTCTCCTTTTCCCAAAATGTTTTGAAGACTTCTACAGCATTGTTAAAACTGGGGATTGTGTAGAACGGGGTTAAGACTGTACCAGGCGACATAATTCTAGACCTGTCTATATTGCAAGCATTTGTAAATGAGATGTTAGAAATGGATCATAATAATGATGGGATTTGTCTTTGAAAGGAAAGAAAACTTTGTGGCAAAAGGAGAAAATGATGGTAACCAATATTTTCTACTTTTTCCATAATGTTATCAGAAGCCTTCTCTCTCAGGATCCATAAAATATGAGATTTTTTGGTATACATGTAGTATGAACTGACCCATGACTGTAAAAAGATACACTTGACATCCGCCAAGCATGCCAATTTAGCAAAACATTGTTGGGAAAGGAGTAACTGTTTCTAGCATCAAATGGCTCCTTTCCAACGATGTTTTAGATAGCACTGAAAAACATTTATTCATTTCATTCACATCTCCAACTATTTATTTAACTATTTACCAAACAACAAAATTTTAGACTGGTCCAAACTGAAGGCATCAGCAAATGACAAATGTTGGTTGAAAATTGAACTTTTTTGGAAGGGTGGAAAACATTGTGGAAAAGGTAACCAGCATTTTCTCCTTTTCCCACAATGTTTTCCAAGGGCTTTTTCTTCAGGGTCGTTAAAAGTCAGGATTGTGTGGTAAAGGGTTAACTTGAATCAATGTATGACAGCCTGCACAGGAAAGGGTAAACTCTTGAGAACTAGACTGAAGGAATGCATCAATATGATACATATATAACAGTCATGAAAACATCATTTCACATGAAATATTGTTGTATATGAGTAATTTTTTCCATAAATCACGATATTTGTAGCCTTTTACCAAACCGTTTGGACGACCCAAAGGATCAACTCTTTACCAAACGACAAAATTTTAGGCTGGTCCAAATTGAAACCGGTTGCAGACGACATAATAAATATGACTAAAAATTTGAAATTTGTTCTGGGAAAGACAGAAAACTGTGTGGGAAAAGGAGAAAATGCTGGTTACCGGCATTCTCTCCTTTTCCCGCAAGGTTTTCAAAAGGCTTCTTTCACAAGGTTGTTAAAAGTCGGGATTGTGTGGTAAAGAGTTAACCCTTTCGCACACAATCCCAAGTTTAAACGACCCTGAGGAAAAAACTTTTTGAAAACATTGTGGGAAAAGGAGTAAATGCTAGTAACCAGCATTTTCTCCTTTCCCCATTATGTTTTCTACCCTATCAAAGACAAATTCCATCATGTGACCAACATTTAAATTGTCATTTGCAAATGTTTTCTATTTCAACTCTTTACCAATTGACAAAATTTTAGACTGGTCCAAACTGAAAGCATTTGCAGACGACAAAATAAATATGATTAAAAATTTGAAATTTATTTTGGGAAGGATAGAAAACACTGTGGGAAAAGGAGAAAATAGTGGTTACTGGCATTCTCTCCTTTTCCCACAAGGTTTTCAAAAGGCTTCTTTCACAGGGTCATTAAAAGTCGGGATTGTTTGGTAAAGAGTTGACTATTTTGCACACAATCCAAAGTTTAAACGACCCTGAGAAAGAAGCCTTTTGAAAACATTATGGGAAAAGGAGAAAATGCCGGTAACCAGCATTTTCTCCTTTTCCCACAATGTTTTCTACCCTATCAAAGACAAATTTCATCATGTGACCAACATTTAAATTGTCATTTGCAAATGTTTTCTATTTGCACTAGTATACATTTTTGTTGTTTGGTACAGGTTTATGTGAATGATTCATTCAATTGTGTTTTACTCTGCTTTCAACATTATTTTAGTCACAGCAACCGCTCCCTTGTTTGTGTATGTCCTGGGTTTCACCAGCACTAGGCACCTGAAGGGCACTTCCTCAAAAACCCAGAGATGATCTCAAGAAAAAAGGCTTTTGAAAATCAAGGTAGGAAAAGCAGTAACTACTGCAGCCTAACTCTTTACCAAACGACAAAACTTTAGACCTGTCCACATTGAAAACATTTGCAGACAACAAAATGAAAGTGACTGGAAAATTGAAATTTGTACTGGAAAGGGTTGAAATCATTGTGGGAAAAGGAGAAAATGCTGGTTAACAGCATTTTCTCCTTTTCCCATAAATGTTTTCAAAATGTTTTCTCAGGGTCGTTAAAAGTCAGGATTGTGTGGTAAAGGGTTAATTAACAGCATTTTCCATTTTTCCACATTGTTGCATTGTTTTCTAACCCATCAGTTCCATATTTCATCATGTCAGCAATATTTTACTTATTAACTTCAAAATGCTTGCAATAATTGACAAGTTTTAAAATGTTGTCCTCTGGCAAAAGGTAACTCTTTACCAAACAATATTGTCTTAAATGACCCTGCAGAAAAATGGCATTACTTCTTACCCCACAGTCCCAAGTTTTAACAACCCTGAGGCAGGAGCCTTTTGAAAACATTGTGGGAAAAGGAGAAAATGCTGGTATTTGGTGTAGTTGCTGGCATGAAAATGCATTTCAAAACCAGATAAAAAGTAAACAAAAGATAAGAATGATCGGGCAACTTTTGACCTACATTTGAAATTATTTTTTCTGCCAGCGACTGGCACCGACCATACAATAACAGACTGTCATCCTCACAATAATTTCCATACTTCAAAATAGCATGATTTAACCCTTTACCACACAATCCTGACTTTTAATAACCCTGAGGATGAAACCTTTTGAAACCAGCGTTTTCTCCTTTTTCCAAATTGTTTTCTACCCTCTTAAAGACAAATTTCTTAATTTGTTCAACACTGAATCTATTGTCTGCAAATGCTTTCAAATTGGATGAAATTTTGTTGTTTGGTGTGTTCTACCATGTTAAAGACAAAGTCCATCATTTAAGTCATATTTCATTTCATCTTCTGCAAATGCTTTCAATTTCATTTAGTCTTACAGAGCTCCAGATAGAGGGAGTGATTTTTTATTTCAAAATTGAAAATATTAATTATTCTCCACTAAATCCTATGTTATGGGTACTCATTGGGTACTCATTAGAATCGTCTCATCGAGACGATTCTAATGAGTACCCACAACATAGGGTTTGGAAAACAAATAATGGATCTAGAATACCATCACTCCCTCTTATCTGGAGCTCTGGTCTTAAATGGTGTTGTGTGGTAAAGAGTAAACCCCTAGGTTGCTAAGCGCACCTCAAGGACCTTTTGCGACAGTGTCAATTAAAATCAGACTGCAAAGAACGTACAATCTGGTCTCCGATCTTTTGTTTGTATGTTGTTTGTTTGGAGTTTAACAGCTGTTAACAGCTTATGCCATATCACAGCCGTAAGTGCACCTGCACGTGTTTCCTGGCCACAACTGGGTATCGAACCTGCAACCTCCAGGTCACGAGTCAGATACGCCAACCACTGAGCTACCAAGCCGGGCTGATCTTTGATCTCGGGTAAGGAGTAACCTTCTCCCAAAAACTACCTTTGAAATAGCAAAATTTGGGTTTTTAACTATCAGCTTGAACGTTTCAATCTACATGTACTTATTTAGCAGGATAGTGAGGATATTGATTAATAAATATCAGAAGACTGACAAGAACAAGGATAATTGTGAAGGAAGTTATTCAACTTGTTACAATCCTGTTTTTTCACCCTTTACCACACAATCCTGAGTTTTAACGACCCCGAAGATAAAACCTTTTGAAAACATTGTGGGAAAAGCAGAATATGCTGGTATCCAGCATTTTCTCCTTTTTCCACAATGTTTTCTACCCTATAAAAGATAGAATTCATCATTTTACTACATATAATTTGTTGTCTGCAAAATGCTTTCAATCTGGACCAGTCCAAAACTTTGTTGTTTGATAAAGAGTTAAAGAAGAAGACATGAAAACAGTCTGGTAACCAGCATTTTCTTCTTTTTCGGCACTGTGTCCTACTTTTTCAGAAATAAATTTTGGCCACATTTGGCGTCTGTAAAGATTTTGTATGTGGACTACTCTAAATTTTGTTGTTTGGTTAGGAAATGGTTATGATCCCGGAAAATATCTCACCCAATTACTTAACACCTTTTGCGAAATTTAACCCTTTATGAAACAACCCCAATTTTAAACAGCCCATGCAAAGTAGGCTTGTGAAACCAGCATCTCCTCCATTTCTCATTTCCCCACAATGTTTTCTGCCCTTTCAAAGACAAATCCTACTGTTTAAGCCATATTCAATTTATAGTCTGCATGACAATACTTTTGAAATGGAGAGAGCTAAAATATTGTCATCTGGTAAAGAGTTTTAACTCTCTTATCACACACAACATAATTTTAGACCGGTCTGATGAAATTCAAATTATTTACAGACAACAAAATAAATTGGACTCAAAAATTGAAATTTGTTTTTGGAAAGACAGACAACATTGGGGGGAAGTAGAAAATGATACTAACCTGTGTTTTATTCCTTTTCCCACAATGCTTTCAAAAGCCATCTTTTTTCAGGGTGTTAAAACTCAGGATTGTTTAGTAAAGAGTTTAACCCTTTACCACACAATCCCGAGTTTTAATGACCCTTACGAAGAAAGGCCTTTTGAAAACCTTGTGGGAAAAGGAGAAAATGCTGGTAACCAGCATTTTCTCCTTTTCCCACAATGTTTTCTACCCTTTCAAATCATCATCTGAGCTACATTTAATTTGTCGTCTGCAAACACTTTCAATTTGGTTGCACCAAAAATTTTGTCATTTGGTAAAGAGTTAAATGTACCTGACACCTAGACAACAAGTGCACACTTATCTATCAACCTCAACCTTCTTTCCATCCCTGCAGAGGACATGTTGACTCTTCTCCAAACAACAAAATTTTAGACTCGTCCAATAGTATGATCTGCAGACGACAAAATGAATGCGACTCAAAACTTGAAATCTGTGTTGGGAAGGGTAGAAAATATTGTGGGAAAAGGAGGAAATGCTGGTTACCAGCATTTTCTCCTTATCCCACATTGTTTTCAAAAAGCTTTTTTCTGAAAGTCATGAAAACCTGAGATTGTTTGGTAAAAGGTTAAACTCACTGTTTTACAGTGGTGTGATTGATGAAATATGAGAAAGAAAGGAGGAAAATGCCCTAACCCTCCTCCCACCTACCCCCCCCCCCCTTACATACCTCTGTAAATACATAATTTCTGAGCAGATCCTTCTAGGTTGGGGAAGTTTTGAATTTTCAGTTAACTCTTTACCACACAACCCCAACTTGTTTAATTTCATAGTTTGTCATAAGAGACGCAAAGCCTGATCAGTGACAAAAAATTCTGGTAATCAGCACTTGGCATTTCTCCTTTCCCAATGAAGTTTTCTACCCTTTTTAACTGTTATCACAGAATCATCCTGAAGAAAAAGCCTTGTAACCCTTTACCAGACGACAAAATTTTAGCCATGTCCAATTGAAAGCATTTGCAGACGACAATTTTCAATATGGCTCCAATGGTGCAATCTTTCTTTGATAGGGTAGAAAACATTGTGGGAAAAGGAGAAAATGCTGGTTACCAGCATTTTCTCCTTTTCCTACAATGTTTTCAAAAGGCTTCTTTCCCAGGGACCCTAAAAGGCAGCATTGTGCAGTAAAGGGTTAAAAACATTGTGGGAAAAGGAGAAAATTCATTTTCTCCTTTTCCCACTACGTTTCGTAAACTTTCCAAGACACATTTCAATTTTTGAGTTACTTTTATTTTGTCGTCTGCAAATGCTTTCAATTTGGACAAGTCTAAAATTTTGTCATTTAATAAAGAGTTAAGACAAACCTCATTATTAGACCCACATTCAGACTGTCGCCTGCAATTGCTTTCCATAAGGACTAGTCTAAAATTTTGTGATTTGGTAAAGAGTAAACCCTTAATATGCTGCTAACCATCATTTATCCTCCTTTTCCCTCAATGTTTTCTTTCTTTCAAAGGAGAAATCCTTATATGGAAGCCACATTTAATTCTTCACCTGCAAATGTTTCAAATTGGACAAGTCTTAATTCTTAACAGACAACAGAAGTTTACCCTTGTCCAAATTGATAGCCTTTGCTAAATTCGATGACAAATGTTACTCAAAACATAAAATTTGTCTTTCATAGGGTAGAAAACATTGTAAGAAATGGAGAAAATACTGTTTACCAGCATTTTCTCTTTTTTTCAGGTTTTCAAAAGGCTTCTTTCTGCTTAAAGTCGGGATTGTGTGGTAAAGGGTTAAGCTTTGGGGGTGTTTTTTGGTAAAGAGAAAAGCTCTACGAGGGCTGCAGGTAATTCAAGGTAAAGACACCACAAAGAATTACTCACAGCTCTAATTGATTTCATATTGATTGATTTTCTACTGGGAAGTCCCTAAAAATCAATAATTTTCTTGCTTGCAAAAAACACACACACACATTGACTCACTGTTGGGAGTCAGTTGAGCCATAGTGCCTGATCACTGTTACCCTTATTCTGTGTTATAATTCTTTCCAAGAAGAATTTAAACTCACTCAAATTGAAGGCATTTGAGGAGGACCAATTTGTGTAGCTTAACCCTTTCCCAAACAAGCCCTGGTTTTCACATGTCTGCAGTACAAGTCTTTTGAAAACACTGTGGGAAAAGGAGAAATTGCTCGTAACGAGCAATTTCTCCTTTTCCCACAGTGTTTTCTACCCTTTTTGATAACTTTCTGCCATTTTCATCAAATTTAAAATTGTCGTCTGCAAACTCTTTCAATTTGTCGTTTGGGAAAGGGTTAAACAATGTTATTCGTCTTTGAAAGGAGAAAAATTGACAGAAAAACTCCATCACGCTTGCGCCTGTTCTCACAATATTTTCAAAAGACCTTCTAATCACGGGAGAATGTGAGTTAAGGGTTACCAATAATGGCACTCAGTATGAGAAACCAGGTTTTGGACAATTGGAAAAATGCTGGTAAGCAGCATTTTCTCTTTCTCCAAAATATCTACCAATATACCCTTTCAGAGACAAATTTCATGATAGGTACAGGTATTGCAAGTAAATTTTCCTTTGCCAAAGCTTTTCTAAATGGACCAGTGTGAAATTTTATCCTCTAGTAAATCATCAATTAACTCTACCACACAATGCCGACTTTCAACGACCCTGAGAAAGAAGCCACTTGAAAACATTGTCGGAAAACGAGAAAATGCTGGTAACCAGCATTTTCTCCTTTTCCCACAATGTTTTCTGCCATATCAAACAACAAGAGGGCCATGATGGCCCTGTATCGCTCCACTGGCTTATAAATATAAACCACGAAGAAAAGTCTTCACTATATAAGCCCTTATAAAACTTTGACCTCATGGCTACAGTCTGACTAAATGGGGAATATTGTATTAGAAGAATAACATGCCAAATGTGGGAGTTCTTGGCCTTATGGCTGGTAACAAGATGGTTTCTGAACTTTTCACTCCATAAACCCATGTAAAACCTGTGATCCCTGGTGCAGGGCCAAACTTGATCCTAGAGCTGTAACTGGGGCCCTCTTTGTAACTGTCCACTAAATAATGCTATAATTATATGCAAAATTTGGTTGCCTAAGCCTTATGGCTATGTACACCAAGATTTAAAAGTTTTCCCTATGTAAGCCTATGTAAATCTTGTGAACCCCCCCCTCCAAGTATGAGGCCAAATTGACCCCAGGACTATACTTTGGACACTTTTGGTAGACTCCAACTAGATCAAGCTAAATGCCAAATTTGGTAGCTCTAGGCCTTATGGTTTCAGACAAGAAGATATTTAAAGTTTTCTCTATATAAGCCTATGTATAAAACTTGTGACCCCTGGGGAAGAGCCAATTTTGACCCCAGGGCTATAATTTCAAGAAACATGATAGAGGTCTACTACATAAAGCTACATGCCAAATTTGGTAGCCCTATGCCTTATGGTTTCAGACAAGAAGATTTTTAAAGTTTTCTCTATATAAGCCTATGTAAAACTTGTGACCCCTGGGGCAGAGCCAATTTTGACCCCAGGGCTATAATTTGAAGAAACTTGATAGAGGTCTACTACATAAAGCTACATGCCAAATTTGGTAGCCCTATGCCTTATGGTTTCAGACAAGAAGATTTTTAAAGATTTCCAATATTTTTCAGTTTTGTTGCCATGGCAACCAGAGTTTTTGAAGAAATCAAATTCTTTCAAGAAATTCTGAAGAGGACCATGTCAGGATCATTTCTGTGAAGTTTCGTGAAAATCGGATGGGTAGTTTCAGAGAAGAAGATGTTTGAAATAAAAGTTAACGCACGGACGGACGGACGGACGGACGACCGGACGGACGGACGGACGCACGCACGACGGACACCGGGCCATGACATAAGCCCGCTGGCCTTCGGCCAGTGGAGCTAAAAATCACATCATTTGAGCCACATTAAAATTGTCATCTGCTAATGCTTTCAGTTTGGATGGGTATAAATTTTTGTCGTGTGCTAAAGGGTTAAACCTCAGAGCACTGTGCTTTACTCTTCACCAAATAACAATTTTTTAGACTCATCTAAATTCAAAATAATTGCAGACAACATATTAGGTGTGGCTTAACTCTTTAACAAACGACAAAATTTTCTCCTTTTTCACGCAATGTTTTCAAAAGCCTTCTTCCTCAGGGTCATTAAAAGTCGGGACTGTGTGGTAAAGGGTTAAATGATGGGTTTGACATGGTAGAAAACATTGTGGGAAAAGGACAAACTGCTAGTTACCAGCATTTTCTCAAAATGTTTTCTAAAGCACTCTTCTTCAAGGTCGTAAAAACTTATCATTTGAGATTATTCAGTATAGGGTTAACTACAGGGGCTTCTTTCAACAGTCAGATGTTAGGTCTCCACTGTCCAATATATTTTAATGTGTTCTGGACATAAAAAAAAACTTGAAATCGCAACATTTGGATGTTTTCCAGAGCTAGAAATGTCCATTTTCTTCAAAATTTTACAAACAACCAGCCATGAATGCCTTTCACTGCATACAAGATGATAAAATATTGGACTTGTAAATATTTTGTCCAAATTTGTGTAACATTTGAGTCGACATCAGTCTGCAAAGTTAATGATTTTCAAAGTTTTCATATGAAAAAATAAAAATTACTTCATGTGGTTTATACAAATAGATGAAACATGGAAGTGTAAAAAGTCTGTCAGTGCAACTTCAATTCATTTTTCACTAAATGGTTTTCTTATGACCTGGTGGTTGCTAGTTTGATACCCAGTTGTGGCAAACTTCCTCTCTGGCGATATTTTGCCTCTCACCTCTGATGCATGTGAGAAAAGTAGTCAGAAGCTTAGAAAGAAAGTTGTGTGAGCACTGGTGTGAAAACACCCAGAAAGATATGCAAAGGTGCACTGACCACTCAGGAATTGCAATATGACCTAAGCTGTTAAAACAGCGTTGAACTCCAATATAAACAAACCACATTACATTTTACTTCAAAGCAGTTGGTTTATTTTTTTATCATAAAAAACATTGACGCTGTCTAGCAGCTTGTCTGGCCTCTTTCAGTGTTAATACCTTGACTCAGACACCACTCTTCCAAAGCCAACTATAATTTACAAAATATAAGTTTTGAGTGCAAAAAAAAATATTCCTGATGGGAAAACAATGTAATTGGCACCTACTTGCTTAATTCCATTCACCGCACCCTCTAAAATCCTTTAGTACATGCAGTTTTACAAACCGATATGAGGTATTTAGATGATTGGCTAGATCATGTGGCGTTATTTCAAATCATATGATTACAAATTAGCGCCAAAGGTAAAGGACACAGTGATTCTTTTTACGAATATCAGCAATGTCACGTGATTCAATTTCAACATGGTTGCTATACAGTGATGTAGGTCAAGGTGGGTTTTCTTTCAAAAGTTTGGATGAAACTGAATATTTTCTATGACGCTAAATAAAAGATGAAATTAAAACATTACTCTGAAAATATTTATTTCTTATTACATGTATATATTATACTGTTAAAATTTTGGTGTTTTTCTTGATCGGACAGTGGTTAACGTGATCCAGTGATGAACAGGGATGAAAGTTTTTGGAAAAACAGGAGAAAATGATCAGATGCTAATTTTAGCAAACATTATTTTTTGAAATAGTCTACCACTTTAGTACATGGAACAATGGTTGAAAGGAGACAATGCAAAATGTCTTTCTTGGATACATAGAAACCATAAAAAACATTTGAAAAGGCAAACATGTTTTGGCTGCAAAGCAGTACTCCTTTTGTCACAATAATTTAAAAGCTATCTACAGCTTGTTGTCAAGCCATAATTATACAAGACTGGGAAATAAAGAACTAAATCTAGGTGCAGCATTTTAACCCTTTACCACACAATCCCGACTTTTAACGACCCTGAGGAAAAAGCCTTTTGAAAACATTGTGGGAAAAGAAGAAAATGCTGATAACCAGCATTTTCTCCTTTTCCCACAATGTTTTCTACTCTTACCAAAACAAATTTCAACTTTTGAGTCACATTTATTTTGTCATCTGCAAAAGCTTTCAATTTGGACTGGTCTAAAATTTTGCTGTTCGATAAAGAGTTAAGGTTAACAAATGGCAATGACTCACTTTTGAACATGACAAGTTTAATGCAATAATCCAGGTATTTTTGTTCTAGTCCTAAAAAAGTTCTAATGCTAGAAAAACTTACAGACAAATTATTAGTGGATAAAAAATACTTAAATAATAAGAAAAACAAATATGGCTTTTTAGCTTAAGTCATCCTACTAAATTGTCCACACCTGCAATTACATCAGATCTATATATAATATAATGTGGTGTTCAATTTCTATAAATAAATTGCAAATTCTTAAACCCGGGCTTTCACTATTGTAGTTGCCCTTGTCTTGTGGCCAGTGTAGATCAAGATCAGACTGCACAAGACGTGCAGTGTGATCTTTGATCTACACTGTCCACTTTCCTAAAACACTAAAGACATAAAGTGACCACAAAATTGTAATTATCTTGGTGTTATTCTAGACTGAAAATGTCCATTGGGTTTATTTGGCACCTTAAGGGTTCACTCAACTTGCGCACAACTTTGTAAAGTGTATACAACCTCTTCATTTTTTACCATCAAACAAATACTGATAAACTGACATCATTTCTTGTAATCTGTTGGAAATATACATGTATTCAAGAAGTCCTGCAATTAATGACAAAATCTTAATCTTGTCCGAACTGAAAGCATCTATCTGAAGACAACAAAATTAATGTGAATCAAGAACAGAAAATTGTCTTTTGAAGGCTAGAGAAGACACTGTGGAAAAAAAGAGAAAATTCTGGTAAATATTATTTTTTCCTTTTCCCACAATGTACAGGCGTCCTTTTTGGCTCAGTGGTAAAGCGTAACATAGAAGCCCTGCCTCACTGGAGGCTGGCCTTTAATGGGAGTGTCCTTTGACAAGACACTTAAGAGCCCTAGCCTAGTACTAGTGAAACCTAGGACAAACAATGAATACTGCAAACTGCCGCCATGATATGACTGAAATAATGTTGAGAGCAGCGTGAAAGAACAATTTATCATTTCCCACAATGTGTTCAAAAGTTTTCTTCCTCAAAGTCATTAAAACACAAGATTGTGTGGAAAAGGGATAAAACATCTTCCTTTACGACTGTTTCAAATCAAGCATTTACCAATATTCCTGTTTTTAACGACCCCAGGGAAAAAGACTTTTCAAAACCTTGTAAGAAAAGGAGAAAGTGCTGGTAACCAGCATTCCCTCCCATTCCCATTATGTTTTCAACCCTTTCACAAACAAATCTAATTAATGATTAATCCCTTGAAAAAAATTTAATTTGTTCCCTAAAAATGCTTTCATCTTAGCAGGGTCTAAAATTTTGTCATTTGGTCTTTAGCACTCAATCCTGAGTTTTGACGACCCTGATGAAAAGAGTTTTTGAAAACATTGTGGGAAAAGGGAGAAAATGCCGGTAACCAGCATTTCCTCCTTTTCCCACAATGTTTTCTGCCCTATGCAAAAACAAATTTCAATTTTTTATTCACATTTATTTTGTCAACCGCAAATGCTTTCAACTTGGCAGCCCTAAAATTTTGTAATTTCGTAAAGAGTTCAGGGAAAGTAAGAAAAGACAAAGCATGTGCTATTTCAGTTAGCACAGCACTTAACCCTTTACCACACAATCCCGACTTTTAACTACCCTGAGAAAGAAGCCTTTTGAAAACATTGTGGGAAAAGGAGAAAATGCTGGTAGCCAGCATTTTCTCCTTTTCCCACAATGTTTTCTACCCGTCCCAAAACAAATTTCTGGTTACATTTGTTTTGTCGTCTGCAAATGCTTTCAATTTGGACTGGTTTTGCCGTTTGGTAAAAATGTAATGGGCCAAACTAAAGAAATTTCAAATACATCCAAATATTGCATGGTCATCGTCTAAATATCTATGATCAGATGGTATATTCTGTACTGTTTGATCTCAATCTTTACTGCCTAGTGTCTGCAAGATCAATTTAAGTTGAACTTACCATTTAATTAAATTCTTTACTAAACAACAAACGAGACAAGAACACGTTTTGAAGAGGCCTACTAAATGATTACATTCATAAAATGTTACAGCTGCAGCTCACAGTCAGGAACAAAAAAGACTAAAAGAGTTTTAACTTCTTCAATATATAACTTAATCATGTACGTGGATGTAAAACTGGTGACTTGTGAGGCAGGGCCTTTTTTGACCCCAATGGCTATAATTTGGATAGTCTTGGTAGAGGTCCACTAGGTAAGTATACATGCAAAATTTGGTAGCCCTGGGTCTTAAGGATAGGAATGAGAAGATTTTTTTTTTAAGTTTTCACAATGTTAAGCCTATGCAAAACCTGTGACACCTGGGGCTGCGTCATTTTTCACCCCAGGGCTATAATTTAAAGAATTTTGGTCAAGTCAAAAGTCAAAATCTCTTTAATCACCCAGTAATGTAAAACATTATACATGGGGATATGACAGAGTAATGTAAAGTTTGTTGAAGACAATATTTTGCAGTGAACATACATACACACAAACACTCACTTATACACACTTTTAATAAATTCATGAGGGGGAAATCATGTCGAAAAAGCATCCTTTATATTGGTGAATCATGAGGAATTGCTTATACTACAAAAAAACATTTTAGAAGTTGTAACCCTTAAGAATTGCATATTCAACTGGTATCCAGCAGAATTTCCAATTATTACGCATTAATGCAAGTTTGAAATGTTTCATTCTATAAACATGCTACTATTTGTATGGGATTGTTGGCAGGTTGGCAAGAAGTGGAAACCAAGATCAGACTGTAAGTAGGTACAGGCTGATCTTCGTCTACAATCTGCCTACAATGCCTAGGGTAACATGAAGCAGAGTATGGGTTTTTCAGTGAAGGGAAACATTTCCTCTATCTCTACTATTTCAATAGATAGCAGATAATTTGCAGGAAAAGAACTGAGAAAGTAAATGCCTTTCAAAATAGCAAAGTGGAAAACGAGCACCAGTGCTGGCTAGGGGCGTGGCTATGCAAACATGACCATGAGGAATTACACAATCACGTATATAAATAGATTTACAACAGTCAACAACATTCAACAAACTCAATTTGCATGTGCGTCTCGCGACCTGACGTATATCGTAGTACATAGTTTAACCTTGTCGATTACAACTCCATTCATAGAAGGGATAGTGGTAAATATAGGTCACAATCTCAAGAGATTGAAAACAAACATGTAAGTGTGTCAGTGGAGGAACAGATATAAATGGAACGTACATATCTTGCAAGGTAAGCTATTTGAACTTTTGCATGATCACTTTAGCGAAACTCGCGATTTTACTAAGTACTGTTAGTGACGTAGACTTCATCAGATTTATATAGGAATATTTATTATTATTATAACTGATGTTCGACAGATACTTATTTCTAGGTTGGGAGAAATAATCACATTCAAGCAGATAATGTCGTTCGGAACCGGTGACTTCATGTTCACAAAGGTTACATTTCCTATTTTCCAAGGTTGTTCCATCCCATCTTCCAGTTTCAATTGGGAGCTTGTGATTTGCCGTACGGAATTTGAAGAATTCGAGCGCGTCAGATTGAGGTAAGGACTTGAAATACTTTTCAAATTCGGGTTCTCTCTTGAATAGATGGTAAGCTCTACCTTTACCTGATGATGTTACAGAGGCTAGCCATTCTTGTTTGTATTGATCAATTAAGATTCGTTTTACGTCTCTATGTAGATTCAGGGGCGTCATGCCACAAAGTTGATCTTGCCATTAGATGAAGCTACATTCCAAATTTGGTAGCCCTAAGCCTTATGGTTTGAAAGGAGAGGATTTTAAAGTTCTCACTTTCTAAACCAGTTCTCACTTTCTATACCAATGTAAAATTTGTAACCACCGCAGATGGACCAGTTTTCACCCCAAGGCTACAATATGAAGAATCATGGTGGGGGTCGATTAGGTAAAGCTATGTGCCAGTTTTGGTTGCCCTACGACAAGATTTTCAATTTTCAAGTTTTGTTGCCATGGCAACCACAGCTTTTAAAGAATCAAATTCTTTGAACATTCCGAAGACGACCATAGCTTGATCATTTCTTAGAAGTTTGTTAAAAATTGGAAAGGTAATTTCTGTGATGAAGATGTTTAATATAAAATTCCACACATGGACGAATGGACAGACAGACACACACACACACAATAGACAAACAGCCATGACGTATGTTTGCTAGCCTTTGGCCAGTTGAGCTAAAAATGGACATTGCATTGAAAAACAGAAATTGGCAATTCATCTGTTGTCTTGATCAAACTATTTTGCATCTTTAATCATGACACTTTCTCACTTTATTTCTACACTATTCAATATACAACTGACATGTTGTGTACATGTACTTAAAGAAAAAAATATTTAATCTAGAATACCATATCACCCTCAAATAAATCATTCATGTAATCAAAATAGGCACATGTTGTCTTCTCTCTCTGTGTATGCTCTGAGTGAAATAGATTGTCAGTGATGTTCTTCTTTAATTTTGACCTGTAAATGTTCTTTCTCTTTTTTATCTTTTTTTTTTTAATAAGCAATATGGCCAATTTAATGAATTAGCTAGGCAATAATCAGTAAATCATTATACCACTGCTTTTGGGATGTCTCTGTGAGAAAGAAACTATAAAAATATGCTGTTGTTTAGATGAAGGGTCTAAAACGAAGCACTTCAACTTATCTAGTGATGTAATGACAAAACATACTTCAATAACTTAAGATTCTGATAGTTATGATTCATCAAGGACTTGACAAACTTTCTCACTATCACTTGTGGAAAAATTCAAAACCCATCACCCCTTTTCAAGATAAATTTCTTCATACTACTATGCAGTGTAAACCTTTTATAGTTACCGGTATACTGTTTTTTGCTGTTGCAGTTCAACCCTGTAACATAAAATCCTACCTTTCAGCAACCCTGAAAGAAAAGGCTTTTAAAAATATTTAGGAAAAAGGAGGAAATGCTGGTAACATGTTCTCTACCCTAACTACGACAGAAATCATTGATTTAGAGACATTCAATTTGTTACTTTCAATATTGTCCAGGCCAAAATTTTGCTGTTTGGTAAAGAGTAAAACTTGAACATTCCTTTACTTGACAATGGGTGGATAAGTGGACAGTGTATATGAAGATCACAATGCACACTGGCTGATCCCATATCCACATTGTTTTTCTTTTTTGAGATGCAATGACCAAACATAGTTAACCCTATCCCACACAATTCTGAATTTTAACGACCTTAAGAAAGAAAACTTTTTAAAACGTCATGGAAAAAGGAGAAAATGTTCTCCTTTTTCCATGTTTTCCACCCTTCCAGAAACATATTTCAAGGTTTTTTGTCATCTGCAAATGTGTTCCATTTGGTCAAATTTTGTCATTTGGTAAAAGTTAATACACCTGATTTAGCATGTCTAAGTCTTCATTTACATCTGAAAACATTTAGGCACCACATTACAAGGGATATAAACTCATCAACTGAGTCCAGCTAACTGAAACCATTAAACAATACCCAAACAAACAATTCTGAGGGACTGAGAGTTGTATCTTATAACAAATTTTAAAGATTCAGAGTACCTTCAAGGAAATCATTTAAGCCCTTTCTACAACACACTATTGACTTTTATCAACCCTTATAAAGAAGAGTTTTGAAAAAAAAATTGTGGGAAAAGGAGAAAATGCTGGTAACTAACCTGCATTTTCTCCTTCCTCCAAAATGTTTCTGCTTTAAAAAATAAAACACACACCCATCATATAAGCCAAATTCGAATTTGTTGTTTGCAGATATTTTCATTTTAGACAAGCCTGAACTTTGCTGTATGATAAAACTTAACGTAAAAAGTGTTTTCTGTACATTCAGTAACCTTCCGTTACATGAGAGTGAGGGACTAAGTGTACCACTGACATACATGTACCACAACAAGTGTAGGTTTAAAACCTAAAACTGTTTAACACACTATATTAAGACTTAGCTTTCTGCATATGAAGTATTTAGCCATTGTTTAACATTTTCATTTAAAAGAGACTTGGATGCTTATTTGCTTTTGTGATTTTCATGTTCTCTTATCTTATTTATAAATACGAAGATCCTTAAAAATGTGTATGGCTACTTTATCCTATTAGGGATCGTTTTTTACCAAACAACAAAATTTTAGAGTAGTCCAAATTGAAAGCATCTGCAGACAACAATTTAAATGAGACTCAGATGATGGAAATTATCTTTGATAGGGCAGAAAACATTGTGGAAAAAGGAGAAAATGCTGGTAGCCAGCATTTTCTCTTTTTCCCTCACTGTTTTCAAAAGGCCTCTTCTTCCTCAGGGTCGTTAAAACTCAGGTTTATGTGGAAAAGGGTTAATATGCATGTATTTCACGGAAAAATAAATCTTTTATCACTTTGTTCATACCCATATTTACACCTTGTATATGCAGTATTACTCTATATTCTACAAGTTTTGGGCTAAGTCCCAGAGCAAACACACTTATATTCTATTATATGATCCCTGTCCCAGAGCGGTCACACTAAAATTGGGCCACAGCAGTGATTTACGCCACAGGAGAAAAATGATATGCCACAACACATGAATAACTCCTAATACTTAATTTATATACTTAGATATCTTAACTAAGGTGTTATCTTTATTTGTAAGTACAATTGGGAAATTTTATGTACTTCGGTAGAAATTTGATCTTGAAAGATAGCCGTATCCTGTGTTGTACGCAAGTTGTGATGCAATGATGGCATGGGTGTACAAAACACCAATCTCTTGAAGACGAGTGTTTGTACAACTTTCAATTAATTTATTTTTCAGTTTTTAGGAAATTTTTATAGAATTGCAGACAACTTACATGAGGCATCTAAAATAGCAGGTTTGCCTTTGCATACTGTATATCGAAAACAACCTGTGAATAATGAAGAATTCACATTAAAAAATTTACCTGTCCAGTCACTGACACAGAATATGGCTATTTTTCAAGATTAATGTTCTAACAAAATACACAATTTTGTTTAGCTACACTTCAGAATATTACACCTCAATTAAGAAACTTTGATATAAGAAATAAGTAACTGAAGATATAAATGTGCTGTGGCATATCATTTTCTCCTGAGGCATAAATTACTGCTGTGGTGTATTTTAGTGTGACCCGTCCCTGGGTGGCAATTCTGTATGCATGCATCGGCTGTCCATTTTCAGGAGAAAAAAAAATGTTCAACAAAATTATAAAATTGCTTTAACAGGACTCCCCAAGAAATAGTATGAATATGACGATGGATACGACTTGAATAATCAGCCATGTCCAACAAATCAAGACATGTATGTTTTCGAACCAAAGTGGCACTCTAACAAGTGGGTGGGGTGGGGTGGGATGAAAAAAAAAAAAGAATGTCAACAAATAGGAATTATGCGGAACTCAACTCCACCGACAGCCACTTCAATCATATCAACTCATTTCAAACTCTGACACGTTGTTTAACAAAATGTTGTTTGACTTAAAAATGTATTTCTGTGTCACTGATGCTGGATTCTGCAGACAGATTCATTTACCGACCTTAATCATTTATTTCACGATTCATCTATCGAAGTGTGTACAAACCTGGAGAGAATCCTACAAAATCATTCCGTCAATGTCAGCAATATTGAGTAAGCCCTTGTCCTGGCTGTTTTACATAACAATACGATGAGCATTAAGTCTATAATTACTTCCAAACGTTTCGACACTTCTCAACAACTACCAAAATTACATTATTCGCCATGTTCATTATTCGATGAAGCATAACATAGACGGGTTCACAACGTTTTCGCCGACCACGATTCAACCGGAAGTTGTGTGTCTGCGTTCAGTCCATATTTATTTTTTCAGTGAGTTTTACCAATGAATGACTGCACGGCACGGAACACTCCCTTGTATATTAGGGTTATAGGTTACATTATTCTGTATATAATAAACACCATATTTGTCGCACCTGAAATATACTTTATTGTTCAGTACGCACCTCTTCTCAAAGGAAAACATATCGATGAAATATAGAGCTCTATTATACCAAATAAGATTTGCATTTAACATATTGCTGCGCATTTCTTATTTCTACCCGAACCGAAAACTGTTCAAAGAACCGGAACAAAAAAAAAAGAAAAACGTTGAAGGAAGTAAAAATATTATCAGGGAACGTAAATTTTATGATGAACATCTTCGTAAAGATCAATAGACAGTGCGATCTCTGGTTTTATAAACAAAGTTGGAAACAGTCTGAGAAACTTGCTGAAGCAAATGTTTGTTAACAAGCAATATTACTCCATTTTCTATTGATAGTGTTTTACATGTTGAAATCAGATGCACCGAATGTCCTTTTTGTAAGAAGCAAACCCTAATGATGGAAGCAAAAACAACAGTATTTCATCAATTTTCCACTATAGGGCCTATTGTTTTCAACAGCATTTTCTCAGTTTCCCGCTATGTTGTTTTCAACGGCATTTTTTTTTTTTTTCAATTTCCCACTATGTTGTTTTCAGCAACATTTTCTCAAATTCCCACTATGTTGTTTCAACAGCATTTTCTCGATTTTCCACTATATTGTTTTCAATAGCATTTTCTCAGTTCCCCAGTATGTTGTTTCAAGAGCAAGTACTCAATTTTCCCACTTTGTTGTTTTCAACAACATTTTCCCCAGGTTCCCACTATGTTGTTTCAACAGCATTTCTCGATATCCCACTATGTTGTTTTCAGTGGCATTTTTCTTCGGAGTCTTAAACCACAGAACTGTTTGGTCAAAGGTTAATGTGCATTCATTTTCTCTTTTTTGTTATGGACCGTGTGCTAGAACTGACAAAAAATTCTGAAGTAAATTTATATGGGGGGGGGGGGAGTGTTTAAATAAAGAATAAAAAAAAATAATACAAGTTTCGCCTTAAAGAAAACGTGATCTACCGGATGATATATATTTATATACCTTATTTCACGTGATATATGACGATATGAAAAACCATTTCTTGAATGATAAACGTCCCTCAGGCTCAGTCCCTGACCTGCCCCTCCCCCCCACCAACACACCAACAATTTACACAGAAATGTAATTACGATGTCAGATTACAGGATATTTGCCTTATGACCTTGATCTACAATGTGCGCAACGAAATTCGACTCAGATCTTGGCCAATAGGCCTAAGGGTTTAATTTAGCAAAGCGACATCGTTTCGCTCACGGGATTTTTTGATGGTCTACTTTCATTTTCATAGAATTTTAATCCTTCAGTCTTTACCAAAACGACAAACATTTTAGACTGGACCGAATTGAAAGCATTTGCAGTCGACACAATTAAATGTTGTAAAGATGATGATCTCTGTCTGTGATGGGAAAGAAACATTGCGGGAAAAGGAGAAAATGCCGGTAGCCAGCATTTTCTCTTTTTCCCACAATGTTTTCAAAATCTTTCTCTTTCGGGGTCGAACAAAAGTCCAGATGAGTGGTAAAGGGTTAACGCCACAGGAATTTTCAGTCTCGAAATGAAACCCAACTAATGGAAATTCCATTGTTGTTTTGTCTATATACATGTAATGTTTCAGCAAAGCGGAAAGTGAACATGGATCATAGAACAGACTGCAACTTTAGTGTAGTCTGATCATGATCTTTACTTGCCGCAAAGACAACTTAAGTTGCGAACGTCGAAGGAAGGGTTGAACTTGGATTCTTGTTTGTGCTCTCCCATTTTTCCTGGAACTGTTTCACTTCTCCGAAAGTCAGTGCTTCTGATTAAATACATGTACTGACATTGAATATTCATTAGTCGTTATTATTTGAATCATACTCTGTGAAAAGGGGGCCTTAAGGCATCTGCGAAAGGTATCGACCCAGGTCAGCCTGCGCAGTTCGCGCAGGCTGACCTAGGCCGAAACTCTTTCGTAAGTTTTCTGCATGTCAAAGGACCAGTGTAGCTCATGACTCAGTTGTTACATACAGTGGACTGTATATATCCATAGTTACGTGATGACTTGCCTGGTATCAAGCATCACGGAGATAAATCAAGCCCCCTTTTACCAGATCGTGGCTCATTTACTTTTTTTTTAAAGAAAGCGTGCGTGTATGTGAATCTATCCACCACCCTTTGACCCTTTCACGCAATCCCTAGTTTTTAACGACTCTTAAAAACATTGTGGGAAATAGAGAAAATGCTGGTAATCAACAATTTCTTCTGTTCCCAAAATGTTTTCTAACATATCAAAGGCAAGTTCTATCATTTGAGCCACATTTTTATTTGTCGTCTGCAACATCTTTGAAAACTGACCGGTCAACAAATTTTGTCGTCTGGTTTTAGAGTTTACTGTTTTTACGTAACCCTTTACAAAACGACAAAATTTTAGACAGGTCCAAATTGAAAGCATTTGCAGACCACAAATTGAATGTGACTAAAATAATAGAATTCGTCTCTACAACACAAGAAAACATTTTGTGAAAAGGAGAAGATGCTGGTTAACAGTATTTTCTGCCGTTCCCACAACGTTTTCAAAAGCCCTTTCTGTCAGGGTCTCGGAACTGTGTGGTAAAGAGTTAATTCAGGACTTGAATTTTAACCCGTTACTTTTGTTTGTTATCCTTAACGTGTCCTCGTTGCACATACACATTGTAAATTATACTTTATTTACCGATTTAGGAGTATCAGGGGAGGTAACCAATCTAATCTAAGCCTTTGATCGCTGAATCGTTAAAGTGGATCTTTTCACTTAACAAAAAAAGTATCAGAATCATTGCTATTTCAACGATCGTTAAAACATCTTCTAAAGTTTAGTTACCTGTTAAAGGGCTAATGAAATAAAAAGGTTCATACAGGAAGGGTCGGTTTCGTTTATCATGTTTTTTTTTTTCCAGCAGAATAATTGGAAGAGCGTGAGTCCAAGGTAATTAACCCAATAATACCGAATCAGTCAATTCCACCAAAGTTACCTCCCTTGTTATGTTTAACTTTGCTCGGACCAGGTTCAAAGAAAAATCAGAAGACTGAAAAGTCCTGAAATGCGGATTTGCGGGGCAGTATTAAGCAATAATTTGGTGTAATGAAAAGTAAAACTTGCATCACATGATATAAATGTGAGCTATGCTCTGGCAAAAGAGGGCTTAATGCATCTCCGTGATGCATGATAGCAAGCAAGTCGTCATGTTGTTATTGATCCATAAAATCCATTTTGCCGAAAAGGTGTCCAAATCATGAGGTAGACTGGTCCTTTGACATACAGAAAATTGACCAAGAGCGAAAAGTTTCGGCAGGCTGACCTGACCAGATACTTTAAGCATGCAGATGCATTAAGCTTCTTTTTCACAGAGCACGGCTCATGTATAACTATGTACACTAATTAGTGGAGTTAGCAAGGGCAAGGAAAGTTGGAGTTGTTCTGCCGAGCGGACTCCACATTAACTGTTATTTTATTTTATTACTTATTAAGGAGTAGTAATTTGATCCATCAATTTGTCGGGTTTTTCATGCACCTTTACGACTGTAGAGGTAGTAACAAAAGCGAGTTTGGGGTTTACTAGTTTAAAATGAAAGTAAAATGAGTAGCGCGCAGGCGTTTATGACAGTATTTGGTTCCGGTCAGACTGATCACAGTAAGCAGGTTTGCCATACGAATCCGCTAAAAAAGTAAAGGCTAGGGGAAATCAAGGTATGTTTTTCTTTTCATCATTACATAATGAACAGTGCTTTTGTTTGTAAGAACTGGTTTTAGCATGACCTTCGAATCAATGTTGCGCAAGTTGAACAGAGTTTTTCTTTCGTTAATTTTTCAAAATCTAATCGAATAACACCTGAAAATGGCATCAATAGTGTAATACCAGAAGTATATTGCAGTGGCAGCCACTTGATTTCATTGGCATCGCCCATACTTTAGATCAAAGCATTAGGTTGTGATGTTTTGTTTTTAAGCCTTTACCTAGCCAGGCGGTAATAATTTTTTAATCACTCCTAAACGCGGTTCCCTTTCACGGTCCATACAGATCTGTGGCAAAACGGTTTATCGTTTCCGTAGTTATGACCATTTTTGGACAAAGTAACGTACGAAAAAATAACTGGGCTGGAACTCATGCTACCCTTTACGATACAATCCAACGTTTTACGACTCTACAGAAGAAGGCTGTTGAAAACATGAGTGAAAATGAGTAAATGCTGGTAGCCATCATTTTCTTTTCCTACTGTGTTTTCTACCCTTCCAAAAGAAAACTTCAAGATCTGGCACACTTTTCACGTGTCATCTGTAGATACTTTCATCTTGGAAAAATCTGATATTTGTCTTCTAGTAAAGAGTAGGCTCAACCCTTTTCCTACGGTATTTCCGTTATTTTAGGGCGGCCATTGCCCCTTTCCGTTTTTTTTTTTTAACGACGCACAGGTTCTTTTCAAGCCATTAATTACACTTAGCCTGAATTCCCGTCCACTCACTTTTTCCTTTAATATGGGCCGTGCTCTGTGAAAAGGGGTCATAATACATCTGCGAAAAGTATCGATCCAGGTCAGCCTGCGCAGTCCGCGCAGGCTGACCTGGGCCGAAACTTTTCGCTATCGGTCAATTTTCTGTATGTCAAAGGACCAGCGTACCTCATGAATCAGTCGGTTGTTATACAAAAAAGTTTTTATTTGTCTATAATACTTTGATGACTTGCGTGGTATCATGTATTCTGGAGGTGCACTGAGCATGGCTCATATATTCTGACGTCACTTGATAAAAGTCTTAGGGAACCAACAAACAGTTTTGCAACAGATCTGTTCAAGTCGTAGAAGGAGACCGCAATATGGAGAGATTAAAAAATATTACTGCCTGGATCAAGGCAAGTACATAGTCGAAACAGTGGTTAGTGATGAGAGAGAAATGGATTGAATCAATGTGATGTTTGTTCAAACTTGGTCTGGTATGGTCGACGTACCTATTATCGTGGGGTACCTATTCTCGAACCAGAAATGATATCCAAGTTTTCTTGTGAACTATGTAGTGAATGACGTCACTGTTTTGTGTGGGCCGCTAATTTGAATGTAAGCAACAGTGTCACTGCTGCTGATTTATGAAATGCAATAAAACTAAGACAGCATGCATGTTTCTAAAGGAAAGATCGATTTTAGTGACAAATTTCTTATAACCTTTTTCCACCCAATAGTGCCCAATTTAAATTCTCCATCTGATATTTAATTTTAATCCGGAAAAATTCCCGACATGTGACATATACAGTCTCGATGCAAAATAGTCATGTGACCATACTGGAATAATGTGACAAGAGTCCAGTCTTTAATTAGATCAGAGAATTTCGTGACCTATTTCGTTCGGTCGCTTATGAATGAACAATTTTTCCAGAATATTCGCTGCTAGAGAGAGAAAATGTTTTCAGGCCTTTTATTTATATATTCAATATTTTTCAGATGTTTTATGATAAAATGGTGTTTAAAACAATTCCTAATCTGTCCTGATAGGTGCATATAAATTGATAGAAGGGACCAGAATGCCTGAATTTTTGTTATTCCGGTATTCTGATGCTGCCGTCAGGAGAGGGCCAGTGGCTGCCACGACACTAGTCCATCCTTTTCATCGCGCTTCAAAAACTTAGGATAACTGACTCAGAGCTGCTCATTTTCATTGTTCAAAACAGTTCCTCCTTGTGATAGTTAACGCTTCTAATGAGTTTTGGTGTACATGATGATTTTTATTTTTTTTTTATTTATTTATGAGCTGTTCTATAGATATTGAACGCCACGAAATGAGGGCATGTTTTCACATGCGCAACTTCAGCTTCCGGCCCAAGACTAAAGGGTGAAATATGTTTTTGCCGTTGAATATGTATGGTTCTGGCAGAATTTATGTTTTTTATATGCATTTAAATTTGATTATTTGTTTATTACATGTTTTTTGTAATCAGTTCTTCATTTAGATACGAGTAAACTAAAATTGTCAATTTAGTCCCACCAAAACAGGTAAGACCACCATAGTATCTTAGAAGAAGTTAGCACATGAACAGACGGAGGGTCGCATGGACGCACGACGATAACTGGACCATGACATAAGCTGAACTAACCTTTGGCCAACTGAGCTTTAAAAAGCTTCACAAACATTTCAAAATTATTTATTCACATGCAAAATACCATTTTTTACAATACAACAGTTATTTTCTCATAAATGGCTCTCTGTCTAGTATATTTGCACCATTATTGAAATCGTTTCTAAAATCGTTTTCGTAATTGCTGTTCCCGACAGTTTGAATATTACCGCTTCCGCCGTCACCATTCGACCCACTGTATCCGGTGTTTACATCACGTTCGATTGTATTGCTTCCAAGGTTGGAAACTGTAGTTGCCCCTGAATTAACGTTTCCACTAGTTGTAACAGAGTTTTGGCTTTTTGCCGCGTTTTTGTTTTGTAGTTTCTGTAATTTTTCCTGTAGATATGCTTCACTCAGAGGTACTTTTCCCCGACCCGCCGGACCCTTGGCCCCGACCTGAGCAGCAGGACCGGGATACCTGCCGTTAGCCTGGTTCGGCAAGTTTCTCAAAATCACCCTTGACGCTTTAATTTCCATCCGTTTCATGGAAAATTCTATGGCTTCTCTTACACACTGCTGTTTTAACCGTTCATACTGACTTTGAATGGACACCACACAACTACAAAAAATATATATATATATATATACAATCATGTTTTTTTTCTTAAATTTTTATTTGTTTGATTGATTGTATTTGAGGTTAACGCCGTTTTAACGGCTTAGGTCATATCAGGTCAGTGCAGCATGTGTTTCCTGGCTTTCTCACACCAGTACTGACACAACTGTCTTGCCAAGCCAATGACTACTTTCTCACATGCAACAAAGGTGAGAGGCGAAAAATCGGGTATCGAACTCGCTACCACAAGGTCACGAGTCAGATACTCTAACAACTGAGCTACACATTTTTATTTGGCTTAATGTACACGAAATCAATCGAATGGGAGATGGTATCAGATTTAGAGATGCGAATATTCTATGATCTACATGTAAGACTTTGTCCTTGGGCAAAACACTTCTGAGCCATGGCCTAGTAATGGTGGGACCCAGGAAATATATATGTGAACTGTCGCCGTGATATGACTGAAGTGATATTGAAATCGGCGTAAAACATCAATCAATCAATCAATCAATCAACCAATCAATCAATCAATGGATCGATCGATCAACATGTAAGACTTGCCCGAGAGTGAGTATAGGCCTGGGTCCGTCGTATTTACCAACCATCTTCAAGAACAGTCTTTGTCTTATTCTGCACAATTTTCTGAATTTGAAAGTAAATCAATTGGTTTAGCCAAACAGAAGTTGTGTTACTTTCAAATGTAGAAAATCTTAGGGAATAAGACAAAGACTGTTCTTATGAATGGTTGGTGAATACAGACGCAGATTTTACTTTTGCAAAGACAACACTTTGCATAGCTCCAGATAAGAGGGAGTGATGGTATTCTAAATCCATTGTTTCTCTTCGAAACCCTATGTTGTGGGTACTCATTAGAAGCGTCTCGATGAGACGATTCTAATGAGTACCCATAACATAGGGTTTAGTGGAGAATAACTAATATTTTCAATTTTGAAATCAAAATCACTCCCCCTATCTGGAACTCTGACTTTGGTGTTTAACTCTTTTACCACACAGTTTCGAGTTTTAACGACCCTGAGAAAGAAAGCTCTTGAAAACGAAGTGGAAAAAGAAGAAAATGCTGGTAACCAGCATCTTCTTCTTTTTCCACATTGTTTTCTTTCTATCAAGGACATATCTCTTCATTTATGCCACCTTCTGATTGTCGTCTGCAAAGGCTTTCAATTTGGATAAGTCTTAAAGCGTGTCGTTTATTAAAAAGGTTGGTGTCGTTTTTAACAACATGTTAGCTACAGTCATGTGCATGTATATCTCGACTGCCGATAGACCTAACAGGTAATTTTTGAAATTTATTACCAGTGCCTCGCACACTTTCCAAGCCACTGGCTCGGCTTGAGGAAGGTAATGTCAGAAATAGCAGAACTGAAAAGAGAATGCGTTGTCTCGGTACATTTTGTACAGTGATAACATACAGTGCCACTTCCAGCGTTGTATGAGGATTTGACAACTCTACACTATAACTGCAATGAGCGGCGCTCTCTGCGCTTTCCGCGCAGACTGACCTGGGTCGAAACCTTCAGCTTTTGGTAAATTTTCTGCATGACCAAGGTCCATTCTACCTCATCATTCAGCCAGTTGTAAGACAAAATGGAGTTTATTGATCCATAATTATGTGATGACTTGCTTTGTATAATGCATCGCGGAGATGTACTAAACCCCCCTTTGCCAGAGCATGGCTCATATTGAAATGCCGTTTCCAAATATGCCCCGGGTGTTTCATGATACTGATTACACTTTCAACTATGCCCAAGATATATTGTTTACAGAGGTAATGGAATTAAATGTATACCATTTAATAAGTGTGACTCTTTATCACACAATCCCGAGTTTTAACGACCCTGAGGAAGAGGCCTTTTGAAAACATTGTGGGAAAAGGAGAAAATGCTGGTATCCAGCATTTTCTCCTTTTCCCACAATGTTTTCAACCCTATCAGAGACAAAAATCATAATTTAATCTACATCTATATTGTCGTCTGCATATGCTTTCAATTTGGTCAGGTCTAAAACTTTGTCGTTTGGTAAAGAGTTAAGACGCCATTTTGAAGATTTGATGTACATCGATATTATGTTTTGAAAGGCCCTACTCGCCTTTGTGGTTCAATGTTACCTTAAATACTGTGAATATCATAAAACTTAAACTTATTAGGTGGTATTAACTTCATTGTATTACCTTTATAAACAATATACCTTAGACATATTTGAAATTGTAACATATATTATGAAGCACCCTGTATGCATTATACAAGGTCGTAGGTAACACGACCTTTTTAATCTAAGGCATGGGGGGGGGGGGGGGGGGGCAGCAGAGAATAGTTCAAATGACAGCCAAAAGAGAAAAAAAAAGTCTAACCGACAGTTACGTAAAAGGTACGGTGGCTTGATAAAATCTTCACATTCCCTCCCTCTTCGCACGCAATAATTGTTGAGGCCCACGCAACAAGGCGACAACGTTTCGACGACGGGCTGGTTCTCTATCAACTGTTTCTGCGGCTCTATTGGCACGGGAGGCTTATCGCTCGTATCGGTCCCGTCCACGAGCTTCAACAGAGCGAGCGCCAGAAACACTCGCAGCATTGTCTGTGAATAATAGAAACAAGAAATATCTTTGAAAAAGATAGACGGCGTAAATTTGCCCGCAAATAGACAGGGACAATTAGAATAAACATGTCTACATTTTTTACCACAGGGCCCTTAGAATAAACATGTCTACATTTTTGACTAATCACAAATTTCTGTTTATTCATTTGTCATTTGTTATCAGAACCGAAAGGTAGGTCAAAAGCCAGCACATTCACCTACGCCGGAAACAATTAACTCTTTGCCAAACGAAAAAATCTTGGACTTGTCAAACTTCAAAGCATTTGCAGACGACAAACTAAAAGTGGCTAAAATGATGAGATTTACCTTTGGTAGGGTAGAAAACATTGCGGGAAGGGAGAAAAATGCTGCGTACCAGCAATTTCTCCTTTTTCCACAATGTTTTCAAAAGATTTTTTTTCATGGTCGTTAAAAGTAGGGATTGTGTGGTAAAGGTTAACCCTGAAAGCGCATTTCACAACCATAGCTGCCTTACCGGCCAGTGTAGAACAAGAGAACAGACTGCACAAAAAAAAATGCAGGCTGATCTTTGATCTACATAGGGCAATTTACTGCGATATTCATAACAATTGTTCAGTAGGTTAGAAAATGCAGTTGAGCACTGTGCAAAAAGTTTCGACTCAGGTCAGCCTGCGCAGTCCACGCAGGCTGACCTGGCTCGAAAACTTTTGCTTCTTTGAATTTAATGTCTAGGGACCCTTCTGCCTCAGGATTCAGTTGGTTGTTGGACAAAATGGATCTTATGGATCCATAATTATGAGATGACTTGCTTGGTATAACGCATTACGGAGATGCATTAGACCTCCTTTAGCCGGAGCATGGCTCAACTATTTGGGTCATATTTCTAGACTGAAATTGTTCATGTGGTTTATCTAAGGGTACTTCGTGGCTCAGTGGTAAAGTGTAGGACTTGTAAGCTGGAGGCCCCGGGTTCGAGCCTCACTGGATCCACTGGATTTTCGTAGGAGTGTCCTTCGGTAAGACATTTCGACCACGAGGAAAAAGGCTACTGGCTACTTTTCCCACATGAATCAGAGGTTAGAGGTGAAAATCGCCGGAAAGTAAGTTTGCCTCAACCGGGTATCGATCTCGCAACCACAATGTCACGAGTCAGATACGCTAACCACCGAGTTACCCGGCCGGGCAGAATAGGACTGTTCTTAAGACTGACTGGTGAATATGGACACATAATCTAGCTTAAATCATTTACAAAGGGAAAACCCATATTTGAACATAATTTTCAACAACACACTTAAAGTTAATTAAGCAGTCACGATATTGGCCTACCTGGGTCCGTATTCACCAACCACTCTTAAGAACATTCTTGGTCTTGTTCTCCAAAATTTTCCAAATTTGAAAGTAACACACCTTCTGATTGGCTAAACCATTTGGTTTAGCCAATCAGAAGTTCTGTTACTTACAAATGTAGAAAATCTTGGAGAACAAGACTAATAATATTCTTAAGAATGGTTGGTGAATACGGACCCTGGTCTCAGAGCGTCAATCCTAAGTAAGATGCGCTTAAATTGCATACAGTTTTCGATTCTGATCAGACCTTTTTGGAGGTAGGAAAAGCACATTTCCATCGAACAAGGTACACACATTTAAACGCCTTTCATGTCTAGCTACATTTTCGTCAAGTGTAAATCAAGATCAGGCTGCACATGACGTGAAGTCTGATCTCTGACCTGAATTATCAGCTTTGCCTAGACATTTTAAACAAAAGCAACTTTAGTCAATCATTGTTTTGATATTTCTACAATTTTTTTTTTTAACTGGCCCAAATATGACTTAAAACGGTTGATTGACTGAATAGCGTTTAACGCCGTTTTCAACATTATTTCAGTTATATCGCGGCGGCCAGTGCACCTATCCATGCTTTCCTGGAGTTTCTTTTACCAGTACTCCGCACAATATTCTTTCCAAGCCACTGGCTGCTTTCCCACATAACCATCGTCGAAACAATGGTTAGCGGTGAGAGAGGAATGAATCCTGTCGCAATGACTATCATCAATCCTCAGAAAGAAATTGACCAAGCCGGGGATCGAACCAGCGACCTCCTGTTCTCAAGTCCTACACGCTACCGACTGAGCTACGGGGGCTTGGCGACTTAAAGCGGAGTCAGCGCTCTGTGAAAGGGATGCCTAAGGTATCTGCGTAATACATTATACCAACTTGCGGCAAGTGGATGCATAATATGGACTAACTTTGCCTAAAAAATCGGTTTTATCCTGCTGTAGAATGGTCCTCTGACATCTGGGTCCGTTCATCAACCATTCTTAAGAATATTCTTTGTCTAATTCTCGAGACTGTTCACGATTTGAAAGTAATGCAACTTCTGATTGGCTAAACCAAATGGTTTAGCCAATCAGAAGTTGTGTTACTTTCAAATCCAGAAAATTCCTCAGCATAAGACTAAAAATATTCTTAAGAATGGTTGGTGAATGGAAGCCTAGCTGGTAAATTTACCGGTATAGCAAAAACTGCCACCGAAAAAGACACACATGTTGACAATCGTCTATCAGATGAAACAATTTGCTCGAAAACATTGTTGGAAAAGCAGAAAATGCTGTTTACCAGCATTTTCTCTTCTTACCACAATGTTTTCAAAATCCTTCTTTCATTAGATCGTAAAAATACGAGACTGTTGGATAAAGAGAAGGCCTAGGAAAGTAAACAGGACAGAAAGTCAAGAAACAGACCAATTTCAAAGCTGTTTTTTTTTTTTTTAATCTGACGGGTTTTTTTGTTAATTTTTGTATGCTGTTTGGCGCTGTTTTCGTCATTATTTCAGTTTAATTACGTCGACCAGAGCACCTATCTATGCTTTCCTGGAGTTTTTTCTTATCAGTACTTCGCACAATATTGCCAAGCACTGGCTGCTGTTCCACGTAATTATCGTCGAAACAATGTTCAACGGTGAGAGAGAGAGAGATGGGTGGGTGCGAAAATCGAACAAAATATCTGACAAACGTTAGATCAAACTGTTCATTTTGTACAGTCTAATCTTGATCTACACAGTTTCCTACAGCATCTTAACCCTTTGTTAGACAACCTTGTGTATTAAGAGCCATGGGGTAGTATTCTGAAGCGTTGTGGGGAAAGGAAAAAACGCCGGTACCAAGCATTCTGTGCCTTTCCCACGATGTTTTCTACCCTGTCACAAATTCCACGACATAAGTCTTATTAACTTTGTGTCGTTTGCAAAATTGTTTCGTCTTTCTGTCTTCGGGGAAAAAGTTGAAAATACCGAAAATCATGGATATCTTCGATAAAATCACAACTTTGATGACATTTACTCTTTCTAAAAGGCACCCACACCACAATGGCAATAGTTAGTTAAAGCTTAATACTTACTTTAAATTTCATATTCCATAGCATTGTTTCTAGTATGGATCTGTTTACAAAATGTATCGTGCCCGATTAAAGTCATAAACAAAAATCGATGAATTATCATCACACAGAGCACGTGCGTAACAATTAACCCTTTTTCACACTATCCCGAGTTTTAATGACCCTTAGGTGGAACACTTTTGAAAACATTGTGGGAAAAGCAGTAAATGCTGGTAACCAGCATTTTCTGCTTTTCCCACAATTGTTTTCTACCCTTTCGAAGACAAATTCTGTCATTTGAGCCGCGTTAACTTTGTCGTCTGCAAATACTTTGAATTTGGACAAACTAAAATTTTGTCAGTTGGTAAAGAGTTAACCGTCTTTAAATAAAAATTACGATACCCTGAGCTAAAGTTCACGGATAGAATCTTTTTCCCGACATCTGCCGAAGACAAAATATTTTTGAGGGGCTGTTCAGATTTATAAGATCGTTCAAAACTTCACAATTTTTCTAAATTATTGATTTCAGTAAGGCAATACATTGCAAGTCGGCAATAAATAAGAACGAGAAGTGTGAAATAAATCGTTTAAAGGTATTTTCGCAAAGAGAAACACAGTCTCCTAAAGGCCCAATAGGTACCAAAAGTAAACAAAGAGGGTTTTAAAATGCATTTAGATTTAAATCGTACCTTTTAAAAGTTAGGAAATTATTGTGTAGATAACAATCTGTTATTGTATAGTTTGTCCAAACGTTAGTCGCTGGCTGAGAAATTAATTTCAAAACGAGGTTAAAAGCTGCCAGGTCACTCTTTGTTTTTTTTACTTTCGGTTGCCTGATTTTAAAATTCGTTTTTCTGCCAGCGACTAACACCTGGACCGACTACACAAAAATAGATTGTCATGCTCACAATATCTTCCATACTTTTAAATGGTATGATTTAAATATAAATGCATTTTAACACCTGCATTGACTTTTTGGACGATATTTGGCCTTTAAGCTAAGAATTTTGCAAAGTCTTTGAATGACTCGTGATTGATAACGATTATTTTGTATCGTATTCAAACAATCAAGATGACGTCATATCTCATTGCTGGTGTAACGCCAGAATGGAGTGCTTCCGGGTAGTAGAACCCAACAGAAGTCCTACTTGGGCCCGCCCGGGTAGCTCAGTGGTTAGCGTATCTGACTCGTGACCTGGTGGTTGCGAATTCGATACCCGGCTGAGGCAAAACTTTCTTTCCGGCGATTTTTCGCCTCTCACCTTTGATGCATGTGAGAAAAGTAGTCAGTGGCTTTGGAAAGAAAGTTGTGTCATGACTGGTGTGAGAAAGCCAGGAAACACATGGGTGCGTCACTGACCGCCATGATATGACCTGAGCTGTTAAAATGGCGTTAAACTCCAATACAAACAAACAAAGTCCAACTTGAAAATTTGATATCAAGCATCTGCTGCATCGTTTTGTAATGAAAGATGATAGGGTAGGTCTAAAACGATTTTCTAGAGTTGATTTGATTACTTTTTTAGAGAATGAATACCTTTTTCTATTTTTTTCGGGACTATTTTTGTGTATGACTTGGCAAAGAAGCATGGTCAATCACCAGCAAGGGCCATAACTAACAGAAATTCCCGAGGGTTGATGTGTTTGAAGAGGAAGAGCAAAAAAGTTCATTGCTGATGACGCCATTTTCTGCATCATTTTCTGGAGGACATTGGACATATATTTGATCGGGGAAAAACTGCCAGGCTCCTGCTTCGTCAGGGAATCAGCAGGAGCCAGTCGAAGATAGTAGTTTTACTCTATTTTCAATGAGCCAAAAAGTTACGGGTGTGACATCTGCTAACTCAATGACTGTAGATGGATAAAGATAGATAACTCTTGCAGATTTGTGCAAGTTCAACGCAATTTTATTCCATTTATCCCCCTTGATTGGCTCGACTTCCAGCAACAACGGCTTGACGCCTTTTACGCACAAATTCAGCAGCACAACACATTATAGGAAAATCAGAAATTACTCTTGACGTGAAAATGCATGGGAGTAGGGGGAGGGCCTGACGGGGAAAGGGACAGGGAGTCCGGTTATAGATTCAGATTCAAAGACATTGAATTGATCGCTGTCTTCAATGACAGGGGTCCTACGTGGCTCAGTGGCAGCGTGTAGGACTATTTATGAAATAAATAGTTCGCAAATCCCCCCCCCCTCTCTCTCTCAAAGTAAACATGATCTAGTGTTCAGTGCTCTGATTGGGTCTATTAAGATATGGACTCGTTTGCGTATTAGTCACGTCAGAGTTTGGTGCACCTTTGAACAGTCTCAGGCAGGGGAGGCAGAACGGTTTGGACATCAGGGAGATGACTTTTACAAGCGACGAAATGTGCAAGAGTGTGAGTAAGCTCGAGAAGCCTTTGAGATAAGACTGTTCCAATAAAACAGGACGTGGTGGTGGTGGTGGGGGGGGGGGTCCCCTGGAAGCTGCCTCTCTGAAATTTGAAAATCTATCACTGTTGTCTTGGGAAGAATATTGTGCGAAGTACTGGTAAAAGAAACTCAAGGAAAGCATGGGTAGGTGCACTGGCTGCCGCGATATAAACTGATATAGATCTAACGTTGAAAAAACGGTGTTATTACTACAAATACAAACAATGTGTCTAAGAGTACATCCAGTATACCCTTTAAAACACAATCCCGAATTTTCACGACTCTGAGAAAGAAGTCTTTCGAAAACTCTAAAAGAGTTTCGAACTCTTGAAAAAGGCAATAGCCGAAAATATCGAACGATAGAGTGTTATTTTTCATAGTGTTTCATTCATTCACTGAGGAACTCGTAGTGTCACTGTGGGAAAAGGGGAAAAAAATGCTGGAAACCAGCATTTTCTCCTTTTCCCACAGTGTCTTCTACCCTGTCAGAAAACTTAAGCACATTTATACCAATTCTGAATTTGCAGGCTGTAGATGTTTTTGATTCTGGAAGAGTCTTAAATTGGTCCTTTTGGAAAGGTTTAACCCTTAACTCTTTACCAAACGATAAAATTTAAGACTGGTCTAAATTGAAAGCAATTGCAGACGACAAAATAAATGTGACTGAAAAATTGAAATTTGTTTTGGGAAGGGTAGAAAACATTGTGGGAAAACGAGAAAATGCTGGTTACCAGCATTTTCTCGTTTTCCCACCATGTTTTCAAAGGGCCTCTTTCTTAGGGTCGTTAACAGTCGGGATTGTGTGGTAATGGGTTAAGCTGCTATGCGTGACTCACTGACCTTTTGCGGACAGCGTAGATCAAGATCAGACTGCACAGAACGTGCAGTCTGATCTTGGATCTACACTGTCCGATAAGGGGATATCTTTCCTTCAAAAGTACCTATGAAATAGGAAAATTTGGATTTACGCAATCGGTCTGAAAGTTTCATTTGAGAAATGCTCTGTGAAAAGGGGGCTTAGTGTATCTGCAAAAAAGTTTCGACCCAGGTCAGCCTGCGCAGTCTGCGCAGGCTGACCTGGGCCGAAACTTTTCGCTATCGGTCAATTTTCTACGTGTCAAAGGACCATTCTACCTCATTATTTAGTTTGTTGTTAAAAATAGTGGCTATTATGGATTCATAGAATGTGGTTGCTTACGTGGTATCATGCATCACGGAGATGCATTAAGCCCATTTTCACAGGGCATGGCTCATTTCTTTTATTTAGCAGGAAAAGTGTTGAAACACGGAATTGTTTGGTGAAGACTTTAACCTCACGTTGCTGTTGCTTTTGTAGACAACATAGTTTCCAAACTTCACAAACAATGCCGTCTGATCTTGATCCAGATTGTATGAAATTCTCTTTTAAATGTATAAAGGTAAAAATTGTCTTGTAAATGCAATATTTGGGCCCGCCCGGGTGGCTCAGTTGCTAGCGTATCTGACTCGGGACCTGGTGGTTGCAAGTCCGATACCCGGTTGAGGCAAACTTTCTTTCCGGCGATTTTTCGCCTCTCACCTCTGATGCATGCGACAAAAGTAGTCAGTGACTTCGAAGGAAAGTTGTGTCAGTACCGGTGTGAGAAAGCCAAGAAACACATGAGTAGGTGCACTGATATACCTACGACCTTAGCTGTTAAAACGGCGTTAAACTCCGATAGTCAGGCAATATTTGGACTTTTGCAGTGCCCGAGAAATTCTCATTTCCTTTTCTTTCCTGTGTACTACAAAGATCGTACTGATATTTAATGATTCGGTTTTATTTCATGCTTTTCGGTAGTGTATCGAGAAAAAAATGGTGTATTATGGTTTGATATTTCATGGACCTTGCCACCAGTGAAAAATACCGATTCCATATTTTCTAACTCTTCAGCTGAAGGCGGAAACAGTATTTTCCGCGCACTGGTCACCTAGGTAAACAGAGCGTGCCATTCAACAAGAGGGTAATATGACGTAATTTACGCGCATTCACCCTATATTTCTCGCGCTTTACGTAATACTGGAATGCGTTGTTATGAGGGGGGCACGCCAAGGAGAATTACCGAAAACAGCTGTACTAGATTTTGATGAAAGTCCCTACAAAAAAGGGGTTAGAAGCATGAAATAAATAAAATAGTGAAAGATCGAAATTTATTTCATCTCGTGGACATCATCGGTAATATTTTACTCGTGGCTGCGCCACTCGTGAAAATTTTACCGATGATGTTCGCTCAGTAAAATAAGTTTCGATCTTTCACCGAAAAAAAAAAATCTACCCTCTATTTATTACTTTATATTTAGGCCTCTGGCCCAGCAGGCAATTATACAAATCCCTCGGAAAAAAAAAACAAAAAAAAAAACAGAAGGCATGCAGTGAAAACATGAGAGTCGTGCTCTGTTAAAATGGGGTTTAATGCATCTGCAAAATGTATCGACTCAGGTCAGCCTGCGCAGTCGAATGGGTCGAATTATTTTGCTAGTTGTCAATTGTCTGCATGCAACCGGACCAGTCTACCTAATGATTCAGTCGGTTGTTAGACGAAATGAATTTTATAGATCCATAATTATGTGATGACTTGCTTACTATCATACATCACGGAGATGCATTAAACCCCCTTTGCCAGGGTGTGGCTCATAATATTTGAAACGATATAAAGAAAAATAAGTGTTGGTGAAAGCATTGCATGAGAGGGAGAAATTCTATACAACAGGCTAGATTCCAGGTTATAGATAGATCTAACCCTTTCAACACAGTGCTTTAAATAATTAATGGTCCCGTGTTCTGCCATGGTAAGGATTATGAGACAGTATGGCCCTGTCACGTTGCACTCGCTATGGGAGAACATCCCACCAGAAAGCATAGATAAACAGGTGGGACTGAGGGCCAATAAAATTTATTTGCGAATTTAATTAGTCTTGGGGCATTTCTCACATATCCATATTTCTGCAAATCTGTGCGAACTTTTTGCGCTTTCGCTGAATAATCATTGGTAGATGAGCGAGGGTCAGTACTTAATCCTTAGGCTGCTAAGTGCGACTCAAGGACCTTTCTGGGAACAATGTAGATCAAAATCAGACGGTACAAAGCGTGCAGTCTGATCTTGGATCTATATTGTCTGATAAAGAGATATCTCCCCTCAAAATAATTTGAAATAGCAACATTTAGGTCTTTACCGTCGGCTTGAAATGCATTTAATTTATCTAGACAGGCTAAGGGTTGAAACGAATATACATCATCTTGACCTACTTCGTTAACAAGGTTCCGTTCCGGACATTTATCGTTACGTCGTGTAGAAATATTACATATTGCAAAAATTCATTTACACTTCCAATAGAAATCGCTGAAGCGTGACGGTTAATATAACGAGGGGCGTTCAAAATGCACATTGTTCATCACTACCGGGGTAGCGGTGTCGGTCCATAACAAATTGGAGCTGCGTTAGGGAGCAAGTTATGTCCGAGCACCGTTAACTCATCAACAAACGACAAAAACGACAAACTTTTTATTCAACCAAATTGAAATATTTTGCAGACAACAATTTAAAGTTAGCTCAAACGATGATTCCTGTCTTTTATAGGGTAAAAAAAAAAACATTGTGGGAAAAGAAGAAAATGCTGGTTACCAGCATTTTCTTCTTTTCGCACAATGTTTTCGAAAACCTTCTTCTGCAAAGTCGTTAAAACTCGTGATTGTTTGGTAAAGGGTTAAAAGAGAGACGGATAAAGAGCATAGCATTACATAAACTACTTACACTCAAGCACAGACAAGGATGTTTTCCAATATATGAAAAGTGTAATTACCGATGGATAAGAATAAAAAGTACTTGTATATATATCACTATGTCTTTTTACAGTCATTGCGCCTTGATCTGAAAATGGCTTCAAATTCTAATCAGTCGGTTGGTGGGCCCTCCAACAAATCTCATTATTAAAATGTTGATACTTTTCGATCATGAAAGGTGACGCTATCTATCAGAGTAAACAGGGTCCGTATTCCCAACCATCCTTTAGGACATTCTTAGTCTTGTTCTCAAAAAATGTTTCTAAACTTGAAAGTAACACACCTCCTGATTGGCTAAACCAAATGGTTTAGCCTATCAGAATTAATGCAGAATTAAACTTAAAATGAAATTAAGAATAATTGGTGAATACGGGCTCAGTGCATACAATTCTGAACTCAGTTAGGATAACATAGAATGTTGGGAACGATGTAAACATAGATCTCTTCAAACTTTGCAGGGGTCCGATATTTGATAGGAGACTTTCCTGTAGAAAAACTTTAGACCTCCAAATAAATAAAAAAATATATTCAAGTTGTTGCATTAGCTACATGTTCGAGCCCGATATGAAAAATCGTGGATATGAGATCGGACTGTTTCTGCTGACTAACGTCGTCAAAAAGAGAAACTGCAACTGTGCTCTGCGCACCACTGATCTTAGCGTTCGATCTCACGTATTCTCTTACGTTAAGGTAGGAGGAATCACGGTTACTGTTCTGCAGTAAATTGCACAAGGAGACTCTCGCGTGACCTGGAACGCGAGCGGAGATCAAATCTGGATTTCCGGCGCCTTGACCAATGAAGAACGGAGAGAACCCATGATAACGTGTGAAATTATCAATGGCTGTATAAGACTACATTAAACACACAAAAGTCATTGGGGAAAGGGGAAATTTTACGACGATGTTCTTAACCCTTTGCGTGACATAGGCAATTTGAAGAGCTTTTTCGTATAGATCAAGATCATACTTCACAGAATGTGAAGTCTATGTGCAGTCTGATCTTGGATCTACACTGTCTGCTTGTTCGAAAAAGCCTATAAGACAAAAAAAAAAAAAAAATGAGTTTCAGTGCATTGTATTTGCAGCCTTCGAAAGAAGTCGAGTTTAAGTGAACCATGCTCTGTGCAAAGGGGGCTTAATGCATCTGCGAAAAGTATCGACCCAAGTCAGCCTGTGCAGTCCGCGCAGGCTGACTTGGGCCGAAACTTTTCGCTATTTGTCAATTTTCTGTATGTCAAAGGAACATTCTACCTCATGATTAAGTCGGTTGTTAAAAAAAAGTGTCTATTACGGATCCATATATATATACAATGGCTTGCTTGGTAAACTGCATCACGGAGATGCATTAAGCCCCCTTTTGCCAGAGCATGGTTCATATATATTTGGCGCTGAAACACTTACTGCCAAGTTGAAGAGGAAGGGATATAAATGTTTATAAACGGAGTATTGTTAATGCATATGATATCTATCAACAAACGTTGCCCATCGTTTACTTTCTCCATTATCGCATTTTCCAGCCGAAACGGTAGCTTCATTGATATATAGGCCAACGTGCGAGCATAATTCTACTAGGCTTTTGTACTGCCTTGCAGTACAATGTCGCTAAATACGAAGTGTGCTACTTACACTGCTTAGTCTATTGGGAACACCGAAAATCTATACAGACAGCAAAAAGCGTTCATATATTGTCAAGTCTGATCTTGGGTGTACACGTTCTGTTACTGATCTGGAAATCTGAAATAAAAGTGGCTTATTTTAAGTTTGTATTGGATTTTGTATTGGAGTTTAACGCCATGTAACAGCTCAGGCCATATCATGGCGGTCAGTGACGCACCCATGTGTTTCCTGGCTTTCTCACACCAGTACTGCCGCAGCTTTTTTTCAAAGCCATTGGCTACTTTTCTCGCATGCATCAGAGCATAGGCACCTGGTTTCCATGACATTCAGTTTCACAATTTGCATTCTTATTTCTGTATATTATAAATACTAAAATGTATCGCAGCAGCCATGTTTTAAAGCAACGGAATTTCGTTCACTGGGTTCCCGAATCGTCGCAGAGCGAACATGGCCAGTTCGGGTACCACGGTAATTTAAACACACCGTTCACTATATATCTAAATATATTTTGTAAAGTACATGTAAATACTTTATAATTTTGTATGAGTAACAAACAGCTATTATTAAGTGAGTTTATTTAAAAGTCCCACATAACCGTGGTACCCGTATTGGCTATGTTCCTAATGGGGCCATTCGGGAACCGGTGAAAAAATTAAACCAGTGAACGAACTTCTGTTGCTTTAAAATATGGCTGCTGCGATACCTTCTAGTATTTATAATTTACAGAAGTAAATGTAAATTGTAAAACTGAGTCATGGAAACCAAGTGCCTATGCATCAGCGGTGAGAGGTTAAAAATCGCCGGAAAGAAAGTTTGCCTCAACCAGGTATCGAACTCGAACCACCAGGTCACTAGTTAGATACGCTAACCACTTAGCTACCCGGGCGGGCTCTTATTTTAATGAATTTGACTTTGAAAAGGTAGAAAACACTATAGGAAAATGAGAAAAATGCTGGTTAACAACATTTTCTCATTTTCCCACGATGTTTACAAAAGCATTCTTTGTTACGATCATTAAAACACGGCCCCGGATCAATGAATCAATGCTGTTTACAAAAGTCTGGAAGGATTGGCTCGCATAGGACGATGAAGAAATATAATAATATCGATACTTGTTGAACACCCCCCCTTGACACCAGAAGTATACTGACAATAAACGCATGTATAAATAAGGAACAGTGTAAACAGGACATTCACTCTGTAAGTATATAGTTTACTAAATCTGGATCTAGAATTATTAAGTTTATTATTCATGTTCATAAATCTGTATGATGTGTACAAAAGATCTACACAATAATTATCAAGCTCCAGATAGATACAGTGATTTTGATTTCAAAATTGAAAATATTAATTATCCTCCACTAAACCCTATGTTATGGGCACTCATTAGAATCGTCTCATCGAGACGATTCTGATGAGTACCCACAACATAGGGTTTTGGAGAGAAATAATGGATTTAGAATACCATCACTCCCCCTTATCTGGAGCTCTGATTATTCTGCTCTCGGACTGTTTTCTGTAGTCTATCTTTTAACCCGTAAACTGCTTAACCCTTAGGCTGCTAAGCGCGACTCACTGACCTATTGCGGACAGTGTAGATCAAGATCAGACTGCACAGAACGTGCAGTCTGATCTTCGATCTACACTGTCCGATAAGAAGATATTTTTCTACATGAAATAAGTTTGAAATTACATTATTCGCGTTTTTTGCTATCGGCTTGAAAGTTTCATTCTATTCATTTAGCAGAACAATATATATAATATAATGAATGGAGATTTCCAGACAACAGATTTAGAGTTACCTAGTGACGAAAATGATCTGATTTCAAAGTTCTAAACTGCGGACAAATTAGCATCGGACTGTATGGATCCAAGATCGGACTGCACATTCATGCTCTCTGTAAATGCGAACTGAATCGCTCTAAGCAAGCAGCCTAAGGGGTTTCATACAGGTCTAGCTTCTGAACCGCGTATTTCAGTATTATATTACATGAATAACTGGGAGCGTTTTCAGTTAATCTTTAGGCTGCTATGCGCGACTCACGGACCTTTTGCGGACAGTGTAGATTGAAGATCAGACTGCACAGAACGTGCAGTCTGATCTTGAATCTAAACTGTCCGATAAGGAGATATTTCCCCAACCCACATAACTTTGAAATACCGCCATTTTGGTTTTTACCATAGGCTTGAAAGTTTCATTTTAAGTTATTTAGCGGGATAAAGTTAATTGATTGCACGATATTTAACTCTTAACCTGCTATATAAGTGATAATAAAACTTTAAATTCGATGGTGAAAATTGAAACGTTGCTATTTCAAAGTTATTTGAGGGGGGGGGGGGATATCTCCCTATCGGGAAGTATAGATCCAAGATCAGACTGCGCGTTCATGCTCTCTGTAAAGGCGAACTGAATCGCTTTTAGCAAGAAGCCTAGGGGATTTCATACACGTCTAGCTTCTGAACCGTGTATTTCAGTATTATATAACACGAACACTGGTAGTGCTTTCAGTTTATTGATTGTATGATATCTCGTATACCCTGCTAAATAAGTGAAAGTGAAACTTTAAATTCGAAAGTAAAAACCCAAATGTTGCTATTTCACAGTTATTATTTGGGGGAAAGATATCTCCTTGCCAGACAGTGTAGATCCAAGATCAGACTGCACAGAACGTGCAGTCTGATCTTGATCTACACTGTCTGCAAAAGGTCATTGAGTCGCGTTTAGTAGCCTAGGGTTTAACACTTTTTTTAACATTATTTCAGTCATGGCGGCCAGTACACCTCTCTATTTTTTGTCCTGGAGTTTCTTTTAACTTGGCACAATATTCTCCCCAAGCCACTGGCTGCTTTCCCACATAGCCATCGTCGAAACGATGGTCAGAGATGAGAGAGGAATGAACCCTGTCGCAATGATTATCATCAATCCTCGGAAAGAAATTGGCCGAGCTGGAGATCTGAACCAGCGACCCCCTTGTTCTATAGTCCTGTGCGCTACCGACTGCGCTACCGGGGGCTCGACGGAACTATTGTCAGTCTTAAAAATTTGAAAAAAGAATCGTAACTTAAAAAAAAAAGATAATGCTCTATGAAGACGAGCAATCTCTCATTTGTCGCGTGGTTATCATGTGATTTCATTTATCAAAGCATTATTATTTAATGGCTTAGTGGGAAAAAAAAAACAAGTTTCAAGAATGTTTATGGATATTCATATTTAGAAGTTAAGACTTTTCTCACTGAATACGTATATTGAGGTGTCGCCGTGATATATCTGAAATACCGTGGAGGGTGGACTAAAACACTGTTTTAAAAAAAAGCACAGAGAGAGAAACTTTATTATTGACGCTAAAACGAGTTAAACCCATAATTATTATTAAACCACCACCACCCCAAGTAACTCAGTAGTATAGGTTTACGGTAAGAGGCTGCACGTTCTGTGAAATCTGATCTTGATCTATGTCGTGTGCAAAAGCCCTGATTTTGCCTATGGCTGTGAAGGGTTTTTACTTCCCCGTTTAACTCTTTAATTTAACCCTTTACCGCACAATGCCGCCTTTTAACGCCCCTGGTTAAAAAGCCTTTTGAAACCATTGTGGGAAAAGGAGAAAATGCTGGTAACCAGCATTTTCTCCTTTTTCCACAGTGTTTTCTATCCCATCAAAGACAAATTGCACCATTTGAGCCATACTGAAATTGTCGTCTGCAAATGCTTTCAATTTGGACAATACTAAAATTTTGTCGTCTGGTAAAGGGTTAACAAATGACAAAATTATAAACTTATCTAAATTGAAAGCATTTGCAGACGACAAATGAAATGTTACACAAATGATGGAATTTGTTTGTGAGAAGGTAGAAAACATTGTGAAATAATGGAGAAAATGCTGGTTAGGCCTACCAGCAATTTTTCCATTTCACACAAAACAGCCCCTCTCGCAGGGTTGTCAAAACTCGAGATCGTCTGGTGAAGTGTGAAGGAAGGACAAATCTTACTCTTCAAGAGTGTGTCCGTTTTCCGTTCTTTTTTCCGAATACTGTATAAAGATGTCGAACTCCTAGCTGTAAGTTTGTAAGTTGGACCTCTGTCAGTGTGCCTGTCTGTGTGTCTGTCCGTCTGACTGTCTTTCTGTGTGTCTGTGTCTGTGTGTCTATCTGTGAGTCAGTCTGTCTGGTTGTCTCTGTATGTCTGTCTGTGTGTCTTTCTGGTGTCGTCTGGCTGTCGGGTCTGGTCTGTCTGTCTGTCTTTCTGTGTGTGTGTGTGTGTCTGTCTGTCTGTCTCTCTCTCTGTCTTTCTGGTCTGGTCTTGTCTGTCAGTCTTTCTGTCTGTCTGTGTATGTCTGTGTGTGACTGTCTGTATGTCTCTGTCTGTCTGTATGTGTGTCTGTCTGACTGTATGCCTGGTCTGGTCTTGTCTGTCTGTCTTTCTGTTTGTCTGTCTGCGTGTCTGTCTCTTCTGGTCTGTCTGTTTGGTCTTGTCCGTCCGTTCGTCCGTCCGTCCGTCCGTCCGTCTGTCTGTCTGTCTGTCTGTCTGTCTCCCCTCACTCTCTCTCTCTCTCTTTCTCTCTCTCTACTTTTTTCGTTCTCTATCTGTCTGTTTCTCTCTACCTAGTGCTCGGTAAAGTTGAATTCCGAACCTAAATCGAGATTTGCAGATTAATTTAACTCCTTGACAGACGACAAAATTTTACACTTGTCCAAGTTGAAAGCGTTTGCAGAAAACACTGTGGGAGACGGAAAAAATGCTGATTACCAGCATTTTCTCTTTTTCCCACAATGTTTTCACAAGCTTTCTTTCTCGAGGTCGCTAAATTACGGGATAGTTTGGTGAGAAGTTGACACGAATTTCTAGCATCACAATGCTGCTTCCTGTGACAGTTAAACCACCTTGTCACGATGTGAAAAACCCAATTACAAAAACAATAGGTCAGCTGATCATACAAACAATTGATGATTCTACTTGTCAACTGTTGACGACAATGAATCGTCATAAAGTCAGTTTTTATCTTGTTGAGTGTCCTCTGTTTTTTTCGCGTAATGTGTCATAAAGGGGCAGACAGTATGCTGCAAATATAGCTGGATAATATACATGTAGTTGGATAACAGATCCATGCATATTCTCACGTCATGGGCTTTGGGAACCGAGACTCCTCGGCATATTCCGTATGTGATCGTAATTTCTCACGACCTTGTACGGCATGTTCCGAGTGAAGTTGACTACAATTCGTTTTCCCCTGGGTGTTTTCTAAACCTTTCCGCCTAGAGGAATGAAAATCTCGATTTATGCAAAGACTGGTGTAGACCGTTAAACTTATATTGCAGATAGTGTAGATCAAGATCACACTGCACAGAACATACAGTCTGATCTTTGATCTACACAGTCCTCAAGGAGAAAATGGTTAGTTGCACCAACGGCCGCGATATAACTGAAATAATGTTGAAAACGGCTTTAAACACTATACAAACAATACAAAACTGAATCTCTCTAAGGAACTTCTGAAACAAATGTAAAAAAAAATCTACAATCATTCGATTTGATAGTTTAACTATTTACCACGCAATCTCGACTTTTAAACGACCCTGAGAAAGAAGCCTTTTTAAAACATTGTGGGAAAAGGAGAAAATGCTGGTAACCAGCATTTTCTCCTTTTCCCACAATGTTTTCTACCTTTCCCAAAACAAATTTCAACTTTTGGGTCACATTTAATCGTCTGTAATTGCTTTCAATTTGGACAGGTCTAAAATTTTGTCGTTTGGTAAAGAGTTAATCGATTGATAAATTCTCCCATCTTGACACAAACCAAACAGCCCCCCCCCCCCCCCCGCCCTACATAAATTATATGTAGACCTAATCAACGTATCGAACAGTGTAGATTCAAGATCAAATTGCATTTCCTGTCCAGAATGATCGTGGTCGGTACCTTCCGCAACATTTCAAACATTGTCATTGTCTTTCTGAATGTTTTAACGGGACGGAAATGTGTAATAAGTTCTTAACCATTTACCACACGATAAAATTTTAGACTAGTCGAAATTGAAAGCATTTGCAGACGACAAATTAAATGTGACTTAAAAGTTGAAATTTGTCATGGGACAGGCAGAAAACATTGTAGTAGCCAATTTCAGTTTTTTACTATCGGCTTGAAAGTTTCATTTAAGTTATTTAGCAAGTTAAGGGTTAAAGGTTGCTCAGTGGTACTCGATGCGCTTTTGCGGACAGTGTAGATCAAGATCAGACTGCAAAGAACGTGCAGGCTGATCTTGGATCTGAACAGTCCTATAGGTGAAAGCCATTGGACCCAATGAACTGGTGAACAATGTTTTCAAAGGCCTTTTTTGCTCATGGTCTTTTAAGCTAGGAATTGTGTAGTAAGGGCATAAACTACGTCCAAAAAGTCACTTCATTGGCAATCGTCGCGGGAAAAATGTTTTTTTTTCTGTGAAAAAGGGGCTTAATGCATCTGCAAAAAGCATCGACCCGTGTCAGTCTGCGCAGTCCGCGCAGGCTAACATGGGTCGAAGCCTTTTGCTATCGGTCAATTTTCCGTATGTTCATGGACCCTTCTACCTCTTCATCCAGCTGTTGAAAAGCAGCCAGTGGTTTGGGAAGAATCTTATGCGAAGTGCTGGTAAACGTAACTCAAGGAGAAAACGGTTAGTTGCACCAACGGCCGCGATATAACTGAAATAATGTTGAAAACGGCTTTAAACACTATACAAACAATACAAAACTGAATCTCCCTAAGGAACTTCTGAAACAAATGTAAAAAAAAATCTACAATCATTCGATTTGATAGTTTGACTCTTTACCACACAATCCCGACTTTTTAACGACCCTGAGAAAGAAGCCTTTTTAAAGCACTGTGGGAAAAGGAGAAAATGCTGGTAACCAGCATTTTCTCCTTTTCCCACAATGTTTTCTACCTTTCCCAAAACAAATTTCAATTTCTGGGTCACATTTAATCGTCTGCAATTGCTTTCAATTTGGACCAGTCTAAAATTTTGGTGTTTGGTTAAGAGTTAATCGATTGATAAATTCTCCCATCTTGACACAAACCAAACAGCTTCCCCCTGTAAGTTATATGTAGACCTAATCAACGTATCGAACAATGTAGATTCAAGATCAAATTGCATTTCCTGTCCAGAATGATCGTGGTCGGTACCTTCCGCAACATTTCAAACATTGTCATTGTCTTTCTGAGTGTTTTAACGGGACGGAAATGTGTAATAAGTTCTTAACAATTTACACGATTAAAGTTTAGACTAGTCGAAATTGAAAGCATTTGCAGACGACAAATTAAATGTGACTTAAAAGTTGAAATTTGTCATGGGACAGGCAGAAAACATTGTGGGAAAAGGAGAAAATGCTGGTTACCAGCATTTTCTCCTTTTCCCACAATGTTTTCAAAAGGCTTCCTTTTTAGGGTCGTTAAAAGTCGGGATTGTGTGGTAAAGAGTTAACCATTTACCACACGATCACGAGTTTTAACGACCGAGAGAGAGCCGGAAGGCATTTGAAAACATTGCAGGAAAAGGAGAAAATGCTGGTTTCTGCTCTGCCAGATATAAGTACCATCATTTGAGACACATTTAAGTTGTCGTCTGCACATACATGGTTTCAATTTTGACAGGTGGTAAAATTTTGCCGTTTGGGTAGAATTAATATGGATCATAATTAATTACATGTATTGGAATGGCCGACAAGACGATAATGTCTGTTTTTTTAAGGTGCTTGGCGGGACTTTATGTGCTTTTGCGAACAGAGTAGATCAAGATGAAACTGCACAGAAACGCACAGTCTGATCTATGATCTACACTGTCCGATATGTTGAGGTTTTTCTATCGGCGAAAAGAGCTTTTGAACTTGGATGGCCGACTTGACGATAATGTCCGGGGTTTTTACTTTAACTTTAAGGTTGCCACGCGGGACTCAATGCGTTTTTGCGGACATTGTAGATCAAGGTCGGATTGCACAGAACGTGCGATCTGACCTTTGATCTATACTGTCAGATAGGGTGAGGGTTTCTTTATCGGTGAAAAGAACTTTTTAGTTTGGGATGGCTGAGTAGATGACAATGTCCGGGGTTTTATCTTTAGGTTGCTTGGCGGGAGTCAGTGCGTTTTTTTTGCGGACAGCTAAATTCAAGATCAGACCACACAGAACAAGCAGTGTGATCTTGTATCTACATCGTCCGTTAAGGAGATATTTTCCCCCCCAAAAAATAACGTTGAAGTAGCCAATTTCAGATTTTTACTATCGGCTTGAAAGTTTCATTTAAGTTATTTAGCAAGTTAAGGGTTAAAGGTTGCTCAGTGGTACTCGATGCGCTTTTGCGGACAGTGTAGATCAAGATCAGACTGCAAAGAACGTGCAGGCTGATCTTGGATCTGAACAGTCCTATAGGTGAAAGCCATTGGACCCAATGAACTGGTGAACAATGTTTTCAAAGGCCTTTTTTGCTCATGGTCTTTTAAGCTAGGAATTGTGTAGTAAGGGCATAAACTACGTCCAAAAAGTCACTTCATTGGCAATCGTCGCGGGAAAAATGTTTTTTTTTTCTGTGAAAAAGGGGCTTAATGCATCTGCAAAAAGCATCGACCCGTGTCAGCCTGCGCAGTTCGCGCAGGCTGACATGGGTCGAAGCTTTTTGCTATCGGTCAGTTTTCCGCATGTTCAACCGGCCGATATAGCTTTGCGAAAGTGGTGCGAAATCTAGAAAATATTTCAAGAGGCTAAGTAGCCCATGAAAGAAAATACCACATTTTTTTTTCTCACGTTTCCTATCGCCTTAATTAAGCGATCAATCTTTTTTTTTAAAGGTAGGTGAGATTGTGAAAATCTAAATATCCCCCTTTAAGGTTAGAGTGATTAGTAAATACGGACTCGGGTTGAATCATTAAAGCGACCAGGATGCTGTTGATTATTAGTCAATTCACTTCTTATGCAATTATCGGACACTTAAACCTTTACCACAGGATCATGTGTTTCCTGGACTCTGATAATGAAAGCTTCTGAAAACATTCTGGGAAAAGGAGAAAATTTGGTATCCACATGAATAAGTAAGCTGTCGCCGTGATAACTAAAGTAATATCCATCCATCCATCCATCCATCAACCAATCAATCAATCAATCAATCAATTAATCAATCAATCAAAAGTTTTGGTTTTTGGACAACTGAAAGAGCAGAACGTGTGCTCAGATCTTGATTAACAACGTACGCAAGAGATAGTTAACCCTTATCCTGCTACATAAGTCAAATGAAACTTTGAAGCCGACCGTTAAAACCCAAACGTTGCAATTTCAAAGTTATTTTTTTGGGTGAAAAGTATCTCCGTATCGGGCAGTGTAGATCCAGGATCAGACTGCACGTTCCGTGCAGTCTGATCTTGATCTACACTGTCCGCGAAAGATCCTTAAGCCATGATCAGCAGCCCAAAGGTTAATATTTCCTATTGCGGTGAAATGTAAAGATAAGCTAATAATTTCCATGTTTTCTTGTTCTTCCGCAGTAAACTCGTGTAAAATGTACAGAAGATGTAAGGAAGTAAATGTAGTTTGAAAAAAATGGCGCGTAGTATCGGGGTATTCCTAGCAGACTTGTTTGTGTTCTGTGCTTTGTTGGAGTATGCTGGAGGTAAGTGGATTTTAGCGTTTAAATATTTTTTTTTATATTTTTTCTATGACGTTTTAAAGACACAGTTACAGTCCAAAAATGGTTTTAAATTCTATCTACTTTTTTGAAAAAAAAAAAAAAATAGGAAAAACAGCATCTGCTCGTTACAAATAATTGTTTCTTTTCACTCATTGTTTTTCATACATATTTGCTTTTTTCGTGTTGCTCAAATATTTGTCCTTGTGACATTTTATAGTAGTTTCGCTCGGTCAGTAATTTGAAAAGTAGTGCGAACTGTCGGCGTTTACATTGAAATTACCTTTCAGAGACAAACTTGATACGTTGAGCCACATTTTATTTGTCGCCTGTAAATGCTTTCATTTAAAGAAAAAAAAAACCTCTAGAAATTTTGTTGTCTGGTAAAAAGTTAATCAAACAAAAAAAAAAAAACATTGCTGAACAAATGAAGATTGCCAGCCGATAGTTAAAATGCTAATATTGCGATTTAAAAGAACTACATGTATTTTCAGCGTATCGGACAGTATAGATCACAATGTAAACCCTGATAGTACGCGCCATTTTTCAAACTACTGACCTACTGCAACTACTATCTAAAAGGCTAGAAAACACTGTGGGAAAAGGAAAAAATGCAGGATACCAGCATTTTCTCTATTTCCTACAATGGTTTCAAAATCTGTCTTTTTTAGGGTTGTTTGAGCTCGGGATTGAGCTGTAAAATGCATATGTGTTTCGCTGGAATGAAATTTTCCGATCATGTAAAAATTATCGCGCTGGGTTTATAAAGATACAGAACAGTGTGGATATACATTATTGTATCACGGTTACATTTAATTTTTGTGGCATTTGTCGAAGACAATGCCACTATGAGTTCAATATGAGTTCAATACGGTATTCTAGTTTTGCAAAACCGAAGGAAGTAAACCCAATTAAAATCAATTTTTCTGAGACAAATAAGTGTTTATATTGCGTTCAGATATAAAATTGAAAATGGCATATTACAATATGTTGGATTAGGCCATCGATCGTGGGAAAAACTTCTTATTATCGAAAATAGCTTAATCCGCCGGTGGCTTTCTATAGTGGCGTAATGATACACACGTACCGTGCTTGTTCGTCCCAAAACCAGTTCGTTCCTGGGCTTATTCGTCCTAGGGCTTGTTCGCCCGGACTTGTTCGTCCCACAAGATTGCACCCTTCTCTATCGGATTTTGCATGACTATATATTCAAGCGAATATTTTGAAACTATTTCTGTTGTTTATTTTTTAAATTAATTCCACACAATGGCTCCCTTGACAAATGCCACACCAGTGTTTTTAAGGCTTTGATTTTTTTCTGTCAGCGACTGGAATTTTGTAAGGGCTTACTGTGATCCGTGATACAGGTTAAACTCATAATAATATCCTATCAGTTTTATCTGGTATGAAGAAAATTTGTCATTTTGAATCCCAAACTGTTTACTTTTGGCCACTAGTGGGCCTTTAAGGATAACATGGATACGAGCCGTGCTTTTTGAAAAGGGGTCTTAATGCATCTGCAAAAAGTATCGACCAAGGTCAGCCTGCGCAGTTAGCGCAGGCTGACCTGGGCCGAAACCTTTTGCTATGGGTCAATTTTCTGTATGTCCGAGGACAAGTCTACCTCACGATTAAGTCAGTTGTTGAAATAAGAAATTATTATGAATCTGTAATTGTGAGATGGTTTGCTTGGTATCATGGATCACGGAGATGCATTAAGCCCCCTTGTGCCAGTGCATGGCTTATATAGTGGTTGAGAGGACCTTAATCTACACTGTCCATTAAAGCTTCCAGAGTCACCAATTCATTATACCGGCAGTCGAAGTATACTTTATTGATAAGCAATGCTCTGTGAGAAGGGGGCTTAATGCATCTGCAAAAAGTATCGGCTCGTGTCAGCCTGCGCAGTCGAAACATTTTGCTTTTTTTTTTTAATTTTCTGCATGTCGAAGTACCAGTTTATCGAATGATACATTAATTTTGTTATACATAATGGACTTTACGGACCCATGATTATATAACGATTTTCCTGATATTACACCCCCTTTTGCCAGAGCACGGCTCAGATTTGTTCGTATGTTGTTTAACGCCGTTTTCAACAGTATTTCAGTTATATTGCGCTAGGCAGTGCAATTCAATTGTTTTCCCGGAATTTCTAGTACCAGAACTTCGCATTATCCTCTTCGAAACCACCTGCTACTCTCCTACATAAACTCGCCGAATTAATATTGTAAGGTGAGAGAAGAATGGACACTGTCCCAATGATTATCATCAATCCTCGGCTATCGGCCAACCTGGGGAATCGAACTAGAGATCCCCTGAGTTAAGATACTCATAGTCACCCATAGTCAAGATAAAAGTTACTGAAATGCTGTGAAAGCAACTGAATGCGCTTAACTCTTAACCAAACGACAAAATTTTAGACTCGTCCAAATTGAAAGCATTTGCAGACGACAAGTTGAATGTAGCTCAAATGATGATTTCTGTCTTTAATAGGATAGAAAACATAGTGGGAAAAGGAGAAAATGCTGGTTACCAGCATTTTCTCCTTTTCCCACCATGTTTTCAAGAGCCTTCTTCTTTAGGGTCGTTGAAACTCGGAATTGCGTGGTAAAGGGTTAAGCGGACTACGTAGACCAAGATCAGAGCGTGCAGTCTGATCTTAGATTACAGTGCCTGATACCTTTTGATTCTTCCGGCAAAATTTACTTGAAAAATCGTAATATTTGGGGTTAAACTATTAGATTTTTTTTTTCATTTGATATTTTCACCAGTTCAACCTTCAACCCAACCAGATCTTCTCCTTTTCCCACAATGCTTTCTTCACTTTCACTGTCATACTTCCTTAAGCCAGACTAAATTTGTAAATGATTTAAATTTAGTCAAGCCTAAACATCTATCGTCTAGTAAAGACTTTTAGATTAAAGGAAACCGGTAAAACGAGCAAAACAAAAACGCCCCTCACGCAAATCCGGGTTTCTCTGAAAATGTGTAATTTTATCTGATTTATCAGATCATAACAAATTAGCTCTTTTCCAAACGACAAACTTTAGACTCATTTCCAAATTCAAAACATCTGCAGACGACAAATTCTGAATTGATACAAATATGCATAATCTCTCTGATAGAGTAGAAAACATCGAAAAGGGGGGGGGTGGAGAGAGAGAGAGAGAGAGAGAGAGAGGAGAAAATGCTGTTTAGCAACATTTTCTACTGCTCCCACAATGTTTTCAAAAGCATATTTTTGAGGGGGAGGGGTGGGGGGGGGGGGTTCGTGAAAACTCGGGATTGTTTGGTAAAGGAATGACTCTTTCGTCGTGAAATTAACAAAATTTGTTTTTCATAACATACGATTTCACTGTGAAATATAGAAAGAACCTGGTTAAATAATCCCTTTCACTACCAACGACGACTTAAATAGCCTTTGCGGATGGCATAGATCAAGATCAGACTGCACAAAACGTGCAATCTGATCTTGGATCTACAGCATATGCTACCTGATGCTAGAATATGACCCACCTCTCATCTTCAATAGTAGTGGAAATCTACTTCTAGACCTTGGGAAAAAAAAGAGCCGAATTTCTTGAGTTTGTAGTGAAAGAGTTGAAGGTCAAATGTGAGCAGCGGATGGTGTAGATCAAAGATCAGACTGCACGTTCTGATCTTGATTTATACCATACGCAAAAGATTTTGTTCTTGGTCGTCTCTGCTGGTTAGCACGTTAAACAAGTAACCAGTGCATTCTATAAAACTTAGATTACAATCTTCCCCGATTAATGCATGGTGGGAAGTGGCACAGTTTACCTTAATCCTTTACCACACATTCTCTAGTTTTAGCGGCCCCAAGGACTTGTGGGAGAAGAAAATGTTGGTAACCAGCATATTCTCCTTTTCCAACAATGTTTCCTACCCTTTCAAAGACAAATTTCATAGTTTGTGCAACATTTAATTTGTTGTCTGCAAATGCCTTCCAATTGGACCAGTCGAAAATTTTGTCTTTTGGTAAAGAGTTAAGGATTTTGGGTGTGATATTACTCTTTACCTGACGACAAAACATTATAGACTTTTCCAATTTGAAAGTATCCGCAGACGACAATTTAAATGTAGTTCAAATTATAGGATTTGTCTTTAAGGTGTGTGTGTGTGTGGGGGGGAACTGTGAGAAAAGATTAAGATCCTGGTCAGGAGCATTTCCTTCATTTTTCACAAAGTTCTTACAAGCCTTCTCTGTCAGAAGAGTTAAAACTCGAGAATGTTCAGTAAATTTAAAGAGATAAAATATACCCCTTTCCCACACAGTCCCGAGTTTTAACGGCACCGAGGAAGAGGCCTTTTAAAAACATTGTGGGAAAATGAGAAAAATACCAGCATTTTCTCCTCTTCCCACAATTTTTTTTACCCAAATTGAAAGCATTTGCAGACGACAATTTCGATGTGGCTCAAATGGTGCAACTTTTTCTTAGGTAGGCTAGAAAACATTGTGGGAAAAGGAGAAAATGCTGGTTACCAACATTTTCTCCTTTTCCCACAATGTTTTCAAAAGGCTTCTTTCCCAGGGGCGTCAAAAAGCGGCATTGTGCGGTAAAGAGTTAAGGTAACATTTGCAGAGGATTAAAAAAATCGATCTTAAATTATTGTTTCTCGAACGACTTGCCAGCCAAAATGTGGTTATACACCACTTTAAGAATCCTAACGTACTCTCGCTATCTTATGATATCTCCCACACCATAGATATACCGCAAACACTGAGGCACGAATGTACGTCTAACCTTTAAACTGCTTAGCGCGACTCACTGACCTTTTGCGGACAGCATAGATCAAGATCAGACTGCACAGAACGTGCAGTCTGACCTTTGATCTACACTGTCCGAGAAGGCGATATATTTCCTCTGAAAATACCTTTGAAATATGAAACTTTGGTTTTATACTATCGGTTTGAATGTTTCATTTCTTTTATTTAGCTAATGGTTAGCCCTTAAACTGCTAAATAAGTTAAACTTTTAAGCCGATAGTAAAGACCTAAATGTTGCTATTTCTAAGTTATTTTGTTGGGGAAAAATATCTCCTTATCGGACATTCCAGACCCAAGATCAGACTGCACGTTTTGTGCATACTGATCTTGATCTACACAGTCCAAAAACTGTATTTGAGTTGCGCTTTGCAGCCTAAGGGTTAAAGAATTGAATCGTCCCCGGCGAAGGGGTGTAAAGTCTATTGTTGGTCGCAAAAAATGAGATTTTGATCAGAAGTACAAGCGTATTATTTATTCTCACACGGTCAATCGCTTAGCATGACTGACTGAAACATTTCATGCAGTAGAATTCAGTTCGATTCCTGAATAGGTTATTTAACCCTTTCCCAAACAAGCCCTGGTTTTCACATGTCTGCCGCACAAGTCTTTTGAAAACACTGTGGGAAAAGGAGAAATTGCTCGTAACGAACAATTTCTCCTTTTCCCACAGTGTTTTCTACCCTATTTGAGAACTTTCTACCATTTTCATCAAATTTAATATTGTCGTCCGCAAACTCTTTCAATTTGGACCAGTCCAAATTTTGTCGTTTGGGAAAGGGTTAACGAATACCTGTTCGACCTGTTTCCTCGTGCACGTACATGTTTGCTCTGTCTTTGTGGTATATCTGCCTATATACGATAAATCCTATTTTCACAGACCTAATTACAAATAAATAAATGATATGTGCGGATAAAGCGGGCATTTACTTCAAACATACACTGATTATTATACTGACCGTGAAGCAAATGATAAGCATAAACAAATAAAGTGTTTATTCCTGGTCAAGCGGTCAGCATATGGTTTATACAAACTTTTCTTGGAATGTGAAACATTCATTCCATGCTGGCTATTTAACCCTTTCCCAAACAAGCCCTGGTTTTCACGTGTCTGCAGTACAAGTCTTTTGAAAACACTGTGGGAAAAGGAGAAATTGCTCGCAACGAGCAATTTCTCCTTGTCCCACAGTGTTTTCTACCCTTTTTGAGACCTTTCTGCCATTTTCATCAAATTTAAAATTGTCGTCTGCAAACTTTTAATTTGGACCAGTCCAAAATTTGTCGTTTGGGAAAGGGTTAATGTCTTTCCGAGGATTTGTGATAATCATTGAGACAGGATTCATTCCTCTTTCACCGCTGACCATTGTTTCGGCAATAGTTATGTGTGAAAGCAGCCAGCGGCTTGGAAAGAATACTGTGCGAAGTACTGGTAACAGAAACTCCAGTAAAGCATGGATAGGTGCACTAGCCGCGATATAACTGAAATAATGTTAAAACAGCGTTAAACACAATACAACCAATCGACATTCATCTGGTTTTGCATACAGTTGTATTATGTTTTCATGTTTGGCTTCAATAAATTTGCTGCAAGGTTTAGACAAAAAATGACCTCTTATTGAGAAAGTCATTCAATTCAGAAAGCGTTTTAATCCTTTATCGAACAATCACATTCTATGTTTGATAAAGTCCCTGCCTGAAAATAACAGCTTTTTGAATACATTGTTGGAAAGGGAGAAAATGCTTGTGACCAGCATTTTCTCCTTTTCCCACAATGTTTTCTCCCTTTACAAAGACAAATCCCATTATTTGATCCATATTTGTCTTACTGTCTGCAAATGCTCTCATAATAGACAAGTCTAAAATTCTATAGTCCGGTAAAGGGTTACATAGAACAGAGTGACACTGCATTAAGTATTATCCCTTCTACCACTGTATCAAACTAGAATATGACAGACTGAACCATGCTTTGGCAAAAGGGGGCTTAATGTATTCCTGTGCTGCATTATACCAAGCAAGCCATCACATGATCATGGATCCATAAAGTCCATTTTGTCTACAACCGACTGAATAATGAGGTAGACTGGTCCTTTGAAGAATAGAAAAATGACCAATAGCGAAAAGTTTCGGCCCAGGTCAGCCTGTGCGCACTGCGCAGGCTGACCTGGGTCGATACTTTTCGCAGATACATTAAGCTCTCTTTTCACAGAGTGCGGCTCAGATATATTAATGAATTCTTATTCCCCGCCGAAGGCGGAGGGATATAGTTCTGTCCGTCCGTTCGGACACATATCTTCTTTAATCTTTGTCTTTGTCTTTAATCTTTGTTCTTTAATCTTTGATGAAACTTCATACATGTGTTCCTTATGATAGTCCGCCAATATGTTTCTCTTTTTTTTCCAATTTAATGCCCTGTCATGGAAAAAGGAGGCTTTTTTTTTTTCGGCGGGGGATATCATTTCAACGAAATACCTTGTAATTTCTGGGAGCGAAGCAGCAGTTCTTGACATACGGAAATAAATATCAGAATAAAAGTATATAAGGCTTGTCTGTATTATTCCGTATTGCCTGGCGAAAACTTGTATTGTCTGATATTGTATAAAGTTGCATTACAGCAGGTGTTCAACAAACAAGATTTGACAACGGATACCAAGAGACGATAGAGCATCACAGCCGCGTAAAGCGAAACGTAAGTTTGGACGAGAGAGAGAGAAAGAGAGAGCGGGAGAGAGAGATTTTCCATATCGCCTATTTTCTATAATGCCGAGACCATTAGCGCAGTCGTTTGGGTACAGGACTTGAAACCAGAGATTCTAATCCTCAGCTTGGCGAGTTTATTCCCGAGGATTGACGGGTCATTGCGACAGGATTCATTCCTCTTTCACCGCTGATCATTGTTTCGGCGATGCTTCGACGATGCTTGTATGGGAAAGAAGCCAGTGGAAATGGAAGAATATTGTACGAAGTACTGGTAAAAGAAACTCAGAGAAAGCATGGATAGGTGCACTAGTCGCCGCAATTTATATTGAAAACGGCGCTATAAACCATATATACGAACGAAATTCCATTATATGTGATACATTTGTAGGTCGATAGACTTTTTTTTTCGAGAGAGAGAGCTGTAAACAACAGAGTTCAGTACTTTTGACCGTGGCTTCACCATTCCTGAAATATATCAAATTTGAGTTCCCTGTGGAGTAATACCTCAACGTTATCTCAAAATATAATCTGAACCATGCTCTATGAAAATAGGGTTTAATGCATCTGCAAAAAAAAAAAAAAAAGTATCCACCCATGTCAGCCTGCGCAGTCCGCGCAGGCTGACATGGGTCGAAACTTTTTTACTATTGATAAATTTTCTACATGTCAAAGAACAATTCTACCTCATGATTCAGTCGTTTGTTATACAATCGGATTTTATGGATCCATAATTATGTGATGACTTGCTTGGTATAATGTATTACAGAGATGCATTAAACCCCCTTTTTGCCAGAGCATGACTCACATGCTTCAATGCCAAATATGTGAACCATGGTCTGTGAAAATGGGGTCTAATGCCTTTAATGCATTACAGAGATGCATTAAACCCCCTTTTTGCCAGAGCATGACTCACACCCTTCAGTGCCAAATATGTGAACCATGGTCTGTGAAAATGGGGTCTAATGCCTTTAATGCATTACAGAGATGCATTAAACCCCCTTTTTGCCAGAGCATGACTCACATGCTTCAATGCCAAATATGTGAACCAAGGTCTGTGGAAATGGGTTCTAATGCCTTTAATGCATTACAGAGATGCATTAAACCCCCTTTTTGCCAGAGCATGACTCACACCCTTCAGTGCCAAATATGTGAACCATGGTCTGTGAAAATGGGGTCTAATGCCTTTAATGCATTACAGAGATGCATTAAACCCCCTTTTTGCCAGAGCATGACTCACACCCTTCAGTGCCAAATATGTGAACCATTGTCTGTGAAAATGGGATCTAATGTATTTAATGCATTACAGAGATGCATTAAACCCCCTTTTTGCCAGAGCATGACTCACACCCTTCAGTGCCAAATATGTGAGCCATGGTCTGTGAAAATGGGGTCTAATGCATTTAATGCATTACAGAGATGCATTAAACCCCCTTTTTGCCAGAGCATGACTCACACCCTTCAGTGCCAAATATGTGAACCATGGTCTGTGAAAATGGGGTCTAATGCCTTTAATGCATTACAGAGATGCATTAAACCCCCTTTTTGCCAGAGCATGACTCACATCCTTCAGTGCCAAATATGTGAACCATGGTCTGTGAAAATGGGTTCTAATGCCTTTAATGCATTACAGAGATGCATTAAACCCCCTTTTTGCCAGAGCATGACTCACATGCTTCAATGCCAAATATGTGAACCATGGTCTGTGAAAATGGGTTCTAATGCATCTCCATGATGCATGGCATTGAGCAAGTCACTGAGTAATTATGGATCCATAACGCCTGTCTAGTTTAACCCTTTCCCAAACAAGCCCTAGTTTTCACGCGTCTGCAGTACAAGTCTTTTGAAAACACTGTGGGAAAAAGGAGAAATTGCTCTTAACGAGCAATTTCTCCTTTCCCCACAGTGTTTTCTACCCTTTTTGACAACTTTCTGTCATTATCATCAAATTTAAAATTGTCGTCTGCAAACTCTTTGAATTTGGACCAGTCCAAAATTTGTCGTTTGGGAAAGGGTTAACAATCGACTTGATCTGGAGGTAGGATGGTTCCTTGCCATGCCTAGAGTTTACAAATAGAAAAAGGGTTTTGACCCAAATCAGCCGCTGCACGGACTGCGCGGGCTCACATAACAAAATTTTAGACCTGTCCAAATCCAAAGCATATGCAGACACCAAATTAAATGTGGTTAAAATTGTGAAAGTTGGCTTGGATGGGATAGAAAACATTGTGGGAAAAGGAGAAAATGCTGGTTACCAGCATTTTCTCCTTTTCCCACAATGTTTTCAAAAGTCTTTTTTCTCAAGGTCGTTAAAAGTAGTCATTGTGTGGCAATGGGTTTAGACCCTTTTTCACAGAGCATGGCTTATATAAAATTCGACCTCTGTCAATGGCGGCAAATACAATTCACCGAAACTTAGAAAGATTTTAGCCAATGGGCATGACTGAACACGTGGACGGTATAGATCCAAGATCAGACTGCACGTTCTGTGCAGTCTGATCTTGATCTATGCCGTGCGCAAAAGCCCCTATTTTCGCCTATGGAGGTGAAAGGATTAAAAACTCAAGATATCGCAGTTTCAAAGTGTTTTGGACAATAATATTTCGCCAGAATATGTGACAGTGTGAAATCAAAGGAGAGGCTGCGCGTTCCAAGTAGTCTGATCAAGATCTAGGTCTGTATTCACCAAGTATTCTTAGTTTATCTAATCAGAAGTTGTGTTATTTTCAAATATAGACAATTCTTGAGAATAAGACTAAGAATATACTTAAAATTGGTTTGTTAATACGGACCTTGCAAAGGCAACAAAATTTATTCTCAGGGCTTTAACCTGTTACTTAAAGACCCAATGATGGCCAAAAGTAAACAGTGGGGGTGTTAAAATGCATTTAGACTTAAATCATACCATTTGACATTCTGATCATACCAATCTATTATTGTGCGGTCGCTCCAAGTTTTAGTCGCTGGCAGGAAAATTAATTTTGAAATTAGGTTAAAAGATGCCAGTTCGCTCTATTCTTTGTTTACTATTTGCCTGGTTTTAAATTTAATTTTTTCTGCAACCGAATACCACTTGGGCCGACCGTACACCAACAGATTGTCATGTTTAGAAAACTATCCATACTTTTAACCCTTTCCCAAACGACAAATTTTGGACTGGTCCAAATTGAAAGAGTTTGCAGACGACAATTTTAAATTTGATGAAAATGCCAGAAAGGTCTCAAAAAGGGTAGAAAACACTGTGGGAAAAGGAGAAATTGCTCGTTACGAGCAATTTCTCCTTTTCCCACAGTGTTTTCAAAAGACTTGTACTGCAGACACGTGAAAACCAGGGCTTGTTTGGGAAAGGGTTAATAGGTATTATTTAGATTGAAAATTTGCATTCTAACGCCCGTATTGTTTACTTTTGGCCGCTACTGAGCCTTTAACTAATTCGTATCCTTGTGACCCCGAAACAGAAGATCTGTTGAAAACATTGATAAAAAGAGAAAAATGTTTGTTGGTGAAAAACATTTCCTCTATTTCCTGCAATGATTTTGTCCTGTCTAATCTTTTCAGGACAAATTCAATCGATTGAGGGACATTAAATTTGTCGCCTGCGAATGCTCTCAATGTTGACGAGACTACACGTATAAGAATTCCATATGTTGAGACATTAGGTTTCGTTATTTTAGGTTGTCTGTGAGAAAAGATACCAGACTATCACATCGGGACATACACGATGTTTACAGCCGGCGGGCCAGGCTAAAGACTTGGGTACGTGTGTCCACTTTCGCTTTTTTTAGTGACTTTTTTGAATTTTTTTTCAACGAGGAAAGAAACAGACGGACAAGAGAAAATTGAGCATATCGGCAAAAAAACCTCAATGTGTTATAATCGAACTAAACGCTATGATTTGACATACATTTATACCCACAGAGTGAAATATATCTTCAACGGTTTTACCGAATTCATTATCATGATCGTCGACTACGGCGACGACGATAGAGACGAGGAGGCGGAGGAGGACAACAACAACAACACCAACAACAACATAATCACCACATTTTCTAGCATGCTTTGAACATTGATAGAAAAAGAATCTTGGACTCCTGTCCGCCTCCTCTTCCTCGTCTCTATCGTCGTCGCCGTCGTCGACGATAGAGACGAGGAGGAGGAGGACAACAACAACAACACCAACAACAACATTATTACCACATTTTCTAGCATGCTTTGAACATTGATAGAAAAAGAATCTTAGACCCCTGTCCGCGAAGAATTCGAAATCAAATTTCTTTTTACAGATTTTAGATTTTTTTTTCGGTCGTATTTTACTCTACATATCTGCCTTCGTATAGCAACTTGTGAATATAAGTAAATAAGCCATACCCTGGTAAAACGGGGTCTAATATATCTCTGTTAGTCGCAAAATATCTTATAATTATGGATCCATGAAATCCGTTTGTCTAACATCAAGCTTAATCCCAAAGTTGAATAGTCCCTGGACAAGCAGAAAATTGTTGAATTGCAGAAAGTTTCGATCCAGGTCTGCCTGCGCGTGCAGGTCAAGCTGACCTGGGTCGATAGTTTTTGCAAATGCTTTAACCCTTTCCCAAACGACAAATTTTGGACTGGTCCAAATTGAAAGAGTTTGCAGACGACAATTTTAAATTTGATGAAAATGGCAGAAAGGTCTCAAAAAGGGTAGAAAACACTGTGGGAAAAGGAGAAATTGCTCGTTACGAGCAATTTCTCCTTTTCCCACAGTGTTTTCAAAAGACTTGCACTGCAGACACGTGAAAACCAGGGCTTGTTTGGGAAAGGGTTAAACACCTTTTTTACAGGCCATAGCTCAAATAAAAACCAAAAACACGTAGACACTCTGTTTGGTTACAAAAACGTAGAAAGATTTTATATTAGGCCACTCGTAAATAGGATAGGGTTGAAATTAATACAACAGAAATGAGACTCCACCCAGGTAGGGAGCTTTTTATACCCTGCGTTATCCTTCAGCCTTTTACCACACAATCCCATGTTTTCGACGTACCTAGGAGTTAAACTTTTGAAAACATCGTGTGGCAAGGAAAAAATGCTGCTGACTAGCATTTTCTCCTTTTTCCAAAATGTTTTTCTACCCTCTTTGATACATAATTAAACATTTGTACCAAATTTGTCGTCTACAAAATGCTTTCAACTTGGACCGGTCTAAAATTGTGGCCTTTGGTAAAAAGTAAAATTGCTGAAGAAATAATATAAAAAAATCCAGCAAATGGCGAAAAAGAAAAAAAAAAAAAAACCCACACAAAAAACCCCTAAATACTACGAGTTTAAAGTTACTTTCACATGAAACTTGTTACCATATCGGACAGTGTAGATTCAAGATAAGACTGCACGTTCTGTGCGGTCTGATCTTGATCTACACTGTCCTCAAAAACATTTTAAGTAACGCTTATTAGCCTAAAGTTTTTCCTCATTGAAACAGAAGTTGATACTTACACAAAATGAATTTCAGCTTTCTTGTTTACTGGCTATCTTCCTTTTCCCTTTATTCGTGTTTCTGTCACATTGAAAACTAACTGAGGGGAAAAAGAATTCATTTGCGGTTGTCTGTCTGTCAGTCTGTCCGTCCGTCCCTCCGTCCGTCTATTCGTCCGTCAGTCCGCCCATCCGCCTGTCCGTCCGCCCGTCCGTCTGTCTGTTTCTGTCTGTCTTTCTGTCCCCCCTTTCTCTCTCTCTGTTTACAGCGCTTTAGATCGTGTATTTTTAATTTATTATCTGCTGAAGCAATTCAGTAGCAGTTAAATTTGAAAATATTCCTGTAACGTTACACTAAGGACCACCAACATAAACTGAGGTGTAAAATGCATCGATACAATTGAAAATGTTATGGCAAAAGGTCAAACTGCTCCTTTTGGCACAATGATTTTTACATTGGTCGGCAGGAATCGACAACGACAGGAATGAAGGCGTCTGTGGAGGGAAGTCAGTTGAAAACAATCCCGTTTTTTAACTCTTTCGGCGCCAAATAAACAAACTCGGCCTCTTTTGATGGCTGTAAATAGAGTCCACTTAGTCTCCTGAAGATTTTTATCATATAGGCTTGACAAAACAAGCGGAGGGCATAGATCAAAGATCAGACTGCACGTTCTGTGCAGTCTGATCTTGATATATGCCGTCCGCAAAAGTCCCTGTTTTCGCCTGTGGCGCTGAAAGGGTTAACGGCCCAGAGGAACAAGGCTTTTTAAATGTTGTAGGAAAAGTAGATAAAACCTGCCCTGGTTACCGGCATTTTCTCCTTTTCCCACAATGTTTTGCAAGGGTTTCTTTTCCCAAGGGTTGTTTAGAGCCAGTATTGTGTGGTAAAGGGTTAGAGACAAATTTCAAATGATCCACTTGTCAATTGTCGACTACAATTTCTTCCTGTTTGCAGAAGAAACTAAAAACTTCTTTTTTTATACAGTTGAAATCTTATTCTCAAAATACAGAGGCGGGTTTTTTTTCCTTGTACAGGTTGCTTACAAAGCATTACACAGCATGAGAGTTAATCTTTTAAACTGCTAAATGACTTAAGCATGTGAGTCATGCTCTGTGAAAAGGGGACTTAATGCATCTTAAAAAAAAAAAGTATCGACCCAGGTCAGCCTGCGCAGTCCGCGCAGGCTGACCTGGGTCGAAACTTTTCGCTCTTGTTGAATTTTCTGCATATCCAAGGACCATTGTACCTCATGGTTTAGTCGGTGGTTAGACAGAATGGATTTCATGAATTCATAATCATGAGATGACTTCCTTGGTATAATGCATTACGGAGATGCATTAAACCCCCTTTTGCCAGAGCATGGCTCATATGTTTTTCGCTGAATGTAAAAAACCAAATACATATACTGCAGTTTCAAAGTTCTGTTCCTTAGAAAAATGTCATCGTATCGGACAGGGTAGACCTGAGTTCAGTCTGCACGTTATGTGCAGTCTGATCTTAATCTATGCTGTCCGTAAATGCGCATTAAGTCACGCTTTGCGGTTTAGTTTTTAGTTCAGGCTATGAAGGTTTTGAATTTCTTGCTTTTATTTGCAGGCGGAGTCAGTCTAGCTGATCAGAGGTTTATAGTAAACATTCACAATAAAGTGCGTGGAGAGGTGAATCCGCCGGCCACTGACATGCTCAAGATGGTGCGTGGATATTTATATTTAACCCTTAGGCTGCTTATCGCGACCCACGGACCTTTTGCGGACAGCGTAAATCAAGATCAAACTGCACAAAACGTGCAGTCTGATCTTTGATCTACACTGTCCGATAAAGAGATGTCTTTCCTCCAGAAATACCCTTGAAACAGGAAAATTTTAGGCTGATACTATCGGCTTGAAAGTTTCATTTCTTTTATTCAGCAGGATAAGGGTTAATTTATGCTCTACGAGCTAAATCTTTTTCTGTTACGTCCCTTTCTCATGCACACATTTGCTGAAGCAAGTAAAGATACTTACGTGAGCAAATTTTACTTACATAAGGTATCATATAAACGCGTTTACTTAAATACTCCTGGAGTAAATAAATAATGGCGAGTTATTAGAGTTTTTTTTTTTTCGGTGAAAGATGGGAATTTATTTCATCGAGTGAACATCATCAGTAATATTTTCACGAGTGGCTGCTGCACAACATTGTTCTATTCACTCTGTTGATCGAGTCGAAATTTGTAATCCTCGCGATACGCGTAATTATTGGTTGCAGTCTATTCTAAAAGCACCAATCAAATAGCGCGTAATATTTGCAATCCATCATCAGCAAAACCTAAATGAAAATGTCGACCGCGGGAGAGAATTGTCGGCTAGGCCGGGAGTCATTACCAAAAAGCATAGACGAAAAATATATAAGTCAACGTCCACTGTAACAAATCAGTCAAATGACATCAAGGCCGGATATACTCAAACACAAGATGATGGACGTTCAAAACACGAGTATGGATTTTTTATAGACAAGTTGGCTTCTTTAAAAAAGAAGCCAGGAGAGGTCAGCGTCAATTTTTTTTCAAATAGTAGTAGATAGATAAAAGAGAGTTCTAGCTCTTAAGCCCCCATTTACCCTCTAGCTCCCCCTTCAACAAACCCACGCTTAAGCATATAACTAACCCTTATACAATACAATACTACAACAACAAACCCTTACATCACTCACTCACTTAATTAACCAACAAACCCTTACATCACTCACTCACTTAACCTTTTACCTCCCCCATCAACCAACACATGACACATCATACAGTGGTTAGCCCTTATACAATACAACAATACAACAATATAAAACATAATAGTAATTTTATGTAACATTAACATGCTCATAAAATTAAAAAACAAAATGGGTTTAACATAACAATCTAATTAAGATCAGCAAACAAAATGGCTAACCTTTTTTATAGATATTTTTTTTTTTTACTTAAACCATTTTATTAAAAAAAATTTTTTTTAAAAATAAAAAAAAAATTAAAAATTTTAAAATATTAAGCTAACTCACTCACTCACTCACTCATTCACTCACTCACTTAACTAACCAACAAGCCCTTGAATCACACACTCACTTAACCTTTTACCTCCCCCATCTGCCAACGCATAGTGAATCATAGTATGACTAACCACTCATTCACTCACTCACTTAACTAACCTCCAATCCCTTACATCAAACACTCACTTAACCTTTTACCTCCCCCATCAACCAACGCATCATGGTATGACTAATCAGCTCATCAGTTAGTGATGCATCAGGCTATGGCAAACCGTTTAACTAAGTAACTGTTTTGTGACAACCATAGCAAGGTATGAACGCTTTTACTTCATTTCAATTTCTTAGGCATTGATGCATAAAAAAAATTAAAAAATTAAAAATCTTTTATTTTCTTAGTGATGATAAAAAATTTGAATTTTACTTAAAAAATCCGGTAAATATAATATATAAAGATGAGTGTGTTAAATAGAATTTCAAATGATTTTGCAATAAAGTTATACCGGACTTTATTAAATAAAAAATCTATGTCTTACCATATGTATGATTTAAATAAAGAACTTTTTCAATTTTATTTTAGTTTTACAGAAAAAGAAAAGGATTTTTTTTATTTGCTTATAAAATTAATGCCTTTTGTTTATTATGAACATAGTAAGCACAAGTTAGAAGAATCTGATTTTGAAACAATAGTTTATGTTGCATTTCCAGATACACGAGAGTTTTCAGGTGATCCATGTCGTTGTATTGGTAGACCTATTTATACTGGTATTAGAATACCATTTGACAAAAGTAGTAATTTTATTAGTATTTATAAAAATGCATTAAACGATTTATTTAAAAATATTTATAGGGAGAAACAACCTGTGCATTATTACATATTTCCGTTATTAACATTTAAAAATATTCATCATGCTTTACCTCTTGAATTTTCTGGTGATTTTACATCATTTGTTGAATATTATGGTGAATGGTGGCGTGATTTACATTATTATCTCTATGGTCAAAATGAACTTTATACAATTAATCATGGTGAGGGTTATCAAAGATTTATTGAAGAAGAACAAGAACTTACTGAAATTTGGGAAATGTATGAAGAAAATTATGGTAATGTACAGCCACAACATATTAGCATAAATGAAACCTATAAATCGTATACATGCGTTTTATGCTTAGATGAAAACACAAAACCAAACATTTTATTTTGTGGTTGTGGTCATCTTTGTGTCTGTGAATCATGTTTTACAAGTTACAACAAAAAAAAATTGTCCATTTTGTAGAGTAAAAAGTGATATCATTAGAAAAATATAAATATTTAACCTTTTTATCAGGTTAAATATTTTAATATGTTTTTGGAATCCTATAATGCCCATGAGCTAAAGTGTTTATTTTATCCTTAAATATATACCTTTTATCATCAGCATAGCCTAATGCTTTTTTGTTTATTACTTCAGTGTGTATTTCATGACCTCGACTTCTTAACACACCCATGGTTCTATAATGGTCTTTTTCTTTAAACAAACAATCTTTATAATTTTCTAAATTTAGTTCATTTTTAACAACTGACTTTTTTACTCCCTTACATCTTCTATCTTCACTAACACCCTTCCATTGCAATTTACCATTTTCATCTAAAATTGCTTTTGGGTTTCGATCTTCATCAGTTTTTTCTCTCTTAACAAGGGTAATATTTTATAAGCATATTGTTTAGGTCCCAAACCAACAAACTCTGTCATAATTCCACCATTTAATTCATCTTTAAACATACCTAATACCTTTTCATTTTTATCACTATACATTGGATGATTAGGAGGATAACCACTAATATCGTACATCCTTTCAACATCACAACTAATATCTCTATACAAATCTTCAGTTTCTATTTCAAGAATAAAACTATCCGTATCTGTATAACACTTCTTTACTTTATCTCCATACTTTTTTTTAAAATGATTATAAAGAGTTTTATACATAAGAGTTTTACTAATATCTAATATAGACATGCCTAAATAAACAGGTTTGTTATATGTTATACTTGTTTTTTTCATATGAACAGCAACTAAATTTTCATCGAATATTGTGGTATGATGATAGTTTGGCTTAGCAACAAGTTTTTTATAACGATAGCTAACTGTATCATTAACCAATTGCACATCAACTCTATTTCTTAAGTTTTCCATAGTCTTACCAAAAACAGAATTCATCATTAACTTAAAAAAATCTTTTTCAAAATCATTTTTTGCATTTTTTCTTAACTTAATATTTAAGTCAATATATTTTTTTATATCATCAGTTTCATTAAACTTAATTCCACGATGTATTTTTTAAATTTTCAAACCTAGTTCTAAGTATGTTTTTAAAACTTTATGATGTATAACATAATTTTCTTTGTCATTTAAATTTGGTATTAATTTTTCTACTTTTTCTATTTTTAATTTTTCAGGTGCCAGTGGAAAAATCATTGTGTAAATCATGTAACTCTTTAGGATACTCTAAATCAACCTCTAAAAAACAAGGTATCCGGTTCCATTCTTCTAATTCTTTTTTATCCATCCATTCAAAACCACAAGTAGGCAATAATTGACTCATAGCCCAAGGATAAAGACTGTTTGCATCTATATAAATTAGATATATTGAAGGTTTATTTTTATCATAATTTTTACCCATATATTTGTTGTTAGCCTTAGAATACCTTTTACTACACATAGATATACCACCTCTGATACCTTTTTCAACCATTAAAAGCATATCAGGGTCTGTTAAAAGTTCAAGTTTTACTTCTGATTTTTTAAGCATAGCATCTAATGCCAACCCTGGTATAGTAAAATACCATGCAGGGTCTAATTCATAATTATTAAAGCAAACATCTCTAAAGTTTTCAAATACATCTGCTAAAAGCAAAACGTCTATTTTGTTGTAAAGTTCTAAATAATCTTTAAGTGTTTTCATGTTAAAAGTTTTCCAAACATTTTTTGCATGTTCATAATCTTCATCGCTAACATGTTCTTTGTTTAAACTTGAATAAAATTTTTCTTTAGGTGGTAAGCAGGTTTCTTTTAACCTTTTAAAAGAATCTAAATATTCATAAGGAAAAACTCCTTTTCTTTTTAGTAAAGGTAAATATTTTTTAGGGTAAAATTTTGATAAAATATTTAACTGGTCTTCATTTAAATTTTTTGAAAGACTATCCAAACTTGAACTCATAAACTTAAAACTATCTAAAAACCTAATTTTATGAGTTATGTTTTTTCCTACCTTAACATATTTACTAAAGCTAATATATTTTTCCTCATTGTTAGGGATACAATCAATGTTTCCTTCAGTTTTACCAAGATTTTTTTATAAAAAGATGACTATCATAACCACTTAAATTATGAAAATAAACAGGTGTAAAGTTAGGAATTTTTGCTTTAAGATTGCATTCAGTATGAGCAGCTCCCCTAAATTTACCAGTAAAATGACAATGGTCCCTTACTCTATAATTTTTATGGGTAAATTTTTCATCACAAATCCAACAATGTGTGCATCTTTTATATATTTTTTCTTCCTCTTCAGTTATCTTAAGTGGAACAGAGTTTTGATAATATTTTTGATGAATTTCTCTGATATCCTCGGTTATCATATCTACAAAAACTTTTTCAGCATTTTCTCCGGTATATTTTCTTTCTATAGGTTGGAACACGTCATCATCAAAACATTTTATAATATAGTAAAAACTGCAGGGGATATGCTTTTGAGTTTTTACAGTATAGCTATTCTCTTCACTTAGCTGGCATGTATGTATAGGTTCTAATATACTTTCAAAATCAGCAAACACAACAACTGGAACCTTAATTTTTCTATCATGATTTATAAATTGTAATATGCTACCTTTTTTAGGCATATTTAAATTAACAGGGTCATGCCCAGCACAATATTTTTTATGATTTTCTAAAAGGTCCTCCCTTCCAAATGCATTTATACATCTTTTACAAAAATACTTTTTACCATTATGTTTTGATATTTGACTTGTCATTAAGCGGCTAAAATTTTTTATGAGAACATAGTGACTATTTCCTTCTTCATTTGTTAAGTAAAGTAAATCTACATGATTACTTTTTTCTTCATTAGTAATTCTTAATGGATAAAATTTATTTAAAACTTTTTTTTCTTCAACATCAAAAACAGAGCAATAACTATAAACATTAACACTAATTTCTGGATTTTGTTTTTCAAATTTATTAATATCATGTAATGAAACAGGATATTCTATTCCACTCATATTTAAGCTATTTTCCTTTAATTTTAAAACACTATCTATTTTTTCTGAATTTTTATCTACTGGATTTAATCCTCTTAAGATAGACCACTTAAAACATTGACTATCTTCATTTTTCATATTAATACATGCTTTTTTGTCAGCAATCCATTTTGGAAGAGGTATAAAGGATGTAGCTCTTAAAGGCTCATAAATAGCTGTATGTAATTTTAAATGTACTACACTATGAAATGTCCATCCGCTACCCATTCTTAAAAAGCTGCGATAATTTTCTAAAATTATTTCTACCATCACATCATATAATTCATTAACATCGGTTCCTCTTAAATTAATTAAATTTACATCAGAAGAAAACTGAGCTGGTACCGCATTTTCAAAATCCTCAAATCTATACATTAAACATTTAAGAGCCATCTTTACTTTAATTCCTCGTTTATTTCTTAAAATAATTATTATAGATTGCATTGTTAGCTCTAAAAACTGCTCAGGAGAATCGACAGGAAACCCCTTTATTTTGTATTGTCTTGCCCAATTTTGTAATGAAGAACGACTTTCTGTTACATCAATAACTTCAGGTCTCCTTGGTAAGTCTTCTTCTACATGTCTTATAACTTCATTTAAAACTTGTGGAATCTGCTCTTCTTCAACATTACCAGTTAACCAATTAGTAAAATTAGATACTCTTCTTCTGACACTCTGATGAATTACCGCTGAGGCAACCCTTTGAGCACCACTATATAAATTAGATGCAATCATTTGACTAGCATCTGCTAATCTGTTGATAAATCTTCGTGGAAAAGAATTCATCATTATAATTTTTAAAATAAATAAAATTTTCTTAACTCAAATTTTATTATTTTTTTAAAAAAATAATAAAATTATTGAATGTCAATCTTATATTTATCATTCCAAACTCTTCCATTCCAGTTTTCTATCGTTTGAGGACAACGGTCAATAAACTTACTTGCCTTGTAAATTGATGGAAATGTTGTTTCTTCTTCAGTTTCAACATCCTTTAATATTACCGTTTTTGGATTTTTACCTATATCTATCTTTTAATCTATCATAATTAGGTGTTTTCTTAAGTGGTATTGCTTCTTCTGGATATAATCCATGCTCTTTTAAAACATCAATATACTTTTTCTTGTTCCAATAGGAATAAAACTTAATATTGTTATCTGTTAATATCTTTTTAAAATCAGCAATCTTTAACATATTTTTTTATTTAAATAAAAATTACATAATACACTACACTCATTTTATTTCCATCACTCTGGAAGTTAATTAGCCTATCACTAAGTAAAACCGCATATGCTTCAGTATTTGGTGGAATAGCTAAATTGAATGTTGCTTTAACATGAATATCAGTAACAGAATACTTAAGCCTTTCACTTTGTTTTGATAAATCAAACACAAACAAAGGAAAAATAAATTTAAATTCATAAGGATTAAAACTAGAGTTTGATACTAATTCATCCATGTTAAAAAACTTTTTTCTAAATGAAGCAGCTTCACTATATATTCTACTAATTTGATTAGCGGGAAAATTTATATCATTATCATATAGTGGATATTTTTTTGAACCTAGCATTACATAAATATTTTTAATATTTATGCTGTCAAATGCGGCTACGTTTTGTTCTTGGTTATTACTTTTACCTGTTTGAAAACCTACAATTAAGAAACGTGGCACCTCAGGAGATGATTTAGATGATAACCTCCAAGTAAAACCTGTTGCTTGTGGAAGCGCAATACTGTCGCTTTGTATCATTCTATACCCAACTGGGAATTTTTCTTTCTTCTCGATAAATTTAAAAAGTTCCAACTTGTTACCATCTTCCGGTGTTACATGTGACATAAACCAAGATACCTTCAGTAAATTAACTCTACCAGGTTCATGTCTAGCAGGATTACCACCTGCAGCTGCAACAGTTTGAGCCCTATAAATTGCATCATTATCATTATTTCTTGTTAAGGTTAAAGTTTGTTTCATACCATATAAAATTTTGTTATAATCTTCACAAAAACCAAATATATGTTTTAAGGGTATCATAAAACTAAAGGTTCCACCTGGATTTGAACTAAAAATATAGTGTCTTCTTATTGAAAAACCATTATTATTAGCACTAATTGCAACGTTTCCGGTATCCTTTTGCCACAGTTGGTTTAACCCCTGTGATTTAGAAAAGTCATCTGGGTATTTTAACAGACCTAACATTGTTGTAGTCTGACCAGGGTAATTAATACTTTCTATCTCTTGTCCACTAAGTTGATATCTTATATTTTTAAACAGATACATCAATCCATTATTTGTTAAGGTAACCTCATCTTCATTTGCCCCAGCTGGTGTATAAGGAGTACCATCATTTTTTACTAATTCACCTATAATTTGTAAATAAGACTCTGAAGGATGATAAAAAATATCTTGAGTTTCGATATCAATCCTAATATTTCCTCCAGGGTTGTTTAGATTGGTTCCTGTAATAGGTAGATATTCATAATATTCATATTCATCAATACTATCACCTTCACCTTTAAAAATTGGTGCTTTAATATTTAAAATATCCATTTTATTATATACAATTATAATTTTTAAGTCAAAATTATAATTGTTTTATTATTCAAACCATAGTTGGGGGAACGATTTGTTTTCATCATTTACATACACACTCTTAAGTTTAATATATTTTAGTTTTTCTGCAGAAAGGTTTTTTCTCATTTTTGTATAAATACTACTTCCGTAAAGAAGGGTTACCTTTGGTATTTTATGTTTTTCTAAATATTGATTAACACTTTCTTTAAATTCCTTAATAGCATCAGCTTTTTCAGGTGATAAATTTAAAACAACCTTTTTATATTTATAACTTGTATCGTTAGGCTCTAATACTTCACAATCTTCATCAAGTTTTAGATTTCCATAAAGGATATTAATACTTTTTGTGTTGTATTTTTCATAATTTTTTAAATTAAATTTTAGTGTTGACATTCTTTTTTATTAAATGTAATAATTTACTTAACTTAAATTTATTTTTTTCATAATACTTTAACTCCGGAACCCTTAATACTATTTAATTTCTTAACTAAATCTTGTGTAGCAATGGCTCCACCATCCATTAACTTGCTAATATCTTGAATTGCAGGTTGAGTTGTTACAGTAGGCTTTTGTGTATATTTTTCTATAATCTTTTTAGATTTTGGTGTTAAAGCCTTTTGAACTAACTTTTTACCTGCATCAACTGCGGCACTCTTTCCAACCTCTAACGCTTTCTTTGCTCCTTCCTTAGCTACACTCTTACCAACATCAACTGCTGAAGATGCAATTTGTTTAGCTGCGCTGCTTGTAAATAGTCTTGTAAGAAAATTAGCTAAAGTATCAAATATTCCTGCTCCACCATAAGCATAATTTCTTTTAAATCCTCTATTTTGTGATGTAATCATTTTATAGTATAGACATTAATTTTTTATAAGTTTTTGTATTTAATACATGTTGTCTTTTTAATTCATCACAAATACTTACAAGCTCATTTCTTACACCTGTATTACCAGCTCCTTTACTTGCCATTAAGAGGTCAAATCTTTCTAATAGTGCGTTAGGGTCAGATGGGATAATGGTAATTCCTTCTCCAGTTATTTCTCTTTCTAACCAAAATTTTTAAGAATTTTTTTTCCATTTGAATGATTTACTGCTTTTTGGTAAATGACTATCTTTGTTATTATTTTTATGAAGGGTGCCAGATTTTAACATTATCTCCTTATAATTATCAAAATCCTCGACAGTATATTTATCTCTGTCCGGTTTTTTAGCTATAATTAACTCCCACAGACCAGGTGTACCTTCATAGGTTTTATTTGCAACTAAAATATCATCTCCTAAAATTTCAACTACCTCTTTACCAATATAAAATTTACCTTTTTTATCATATATCCCATACGTTGTATCAGCTTCATCTTTATTGGTAAATCTTCTTAGTTGCTTAGCTGCAAGTGGGCCAATAAGTAAAAATGGGTCTTCTTCTTCTTCCATCTGTTCCTTAAACCAAAATATTTGTTCTATTTCTTCATCACTTAACCCCGGTCCTTCATAAGCTTTTATAGAAGGAAATTCTGGAAACGTAATAGCCTGTGGTAACTGTTCAATCCCCTCTTTAATAGGTTTAAGCCCTTCTGTAATCTCCTTTGTTGCAGCTTTTTGTGTTTCTGTAATAGGTCTAAAAAACTTTGAAAGGTCTGTTTGTAATTCAATGTCTCCTGTTCTTTCTGCAAGTTGGTTATCACGAATTTTTTTCTTTGTTGCAAGATATTCTTTTACTGTTTGTTCCCTTTTCACTGGGTCTTTTATCTTTAAAAACGACATTTTTTTTAAGTAAAAAATTTTTTAATTAGTATTATCTATCTCACATGCACAAGAAAATTTAAACTTAGGTGGTTTTAGTTTTATTCTTAATGGGTTCCATTGTTTCTTTCTACTAGTCTCCTGAATTCCTCCCGTGCTTCCTGTTTCCCCTTCTCTATTAAACTCTCCTGTTCCTCTAGCTTGCTTTTTTTCTTTGACTTAACACGTATCTCTTCCTTCATTTGTTTGTATTTTTCCAATTCATCCATAATTAAAGTAAATTCTGAATGTTCTACTTTGTTGTCGCTGATAGCCTTAGATATATGCGTATGTATTGTATTTAACTTTGAATCTGCCAACATTTTAATCTGAAGATGTTTTTCAGATTTAGTCCTAGTTCTTCTAACCGCAAATTTACTAACAATTGCAGCAAGACCAACAGCTAAAGCACAACCTTCCAGGGCTAACGTTGCCGGAATTGCTACTACGGTACTCAATAGAGCTATTCCACCTGCTCCGGCACCTAGTGCTAAGGTGGTTAGTCCTGTTTCAACGTTATCAACTGATTTACTAATCTTTAAGTATTTTTTAGTTAGTTGTTCTCTTGTCTTAACTTCATTTTCAAGAAATGTTTGAATTTCTGATATTTTTTGTAGCCTGAAGGATTGACCATTGTCATCACTTAAAATTACTGATTCTAGTCTTGGCGCATTTGGTATATTTCGTACTTCTGGTAAGTTTGGATATATCTTTTCATTTAGTTCCATTTTATTAATTACAACTATTTTTTTAAATAGTATAGTAAAGTCGACATAAAAATTCACCTTCATTAATTTTTGCTAGGTTACCAGAGTTGTTTGTAATTGTGGTAACCACATTATCATTATCCTCAAGAATAACTTCATTTGTTAAACTAAATTGCTTAATTTTTTGAGCATAAGATAGAGAAATTAAAACGGCATCCCTACTCATCATAAAACCAAAATTTAAAACAATTGTTTTAGTTTCATATGGGTTTAATATAATAGGTTGCTGAGTATAAATATCCCAAGTAACAGGATTAACTTTTTTAGCTGGATATTTAGCATCAACGGGTCTCCAAAAAATAGTTTTTGGTTGAACCATTTTTAGTTTGTTGTTTCCAAATTTATGCACATTCATATTTTTTAATTTATAATATTGCACCTAATATAGGAATATTAGCAAATGGGCTATTAGGTCCTAAAAGAAGACCTTTTCCATCATAAATTTTTCCACCTTGTTTTAAATACAATCCATCACCAACGGAACCAAGTCCTTTACCTTTGTATGGTTTAAGATATAATCCTTCACCATCTGTTTCAACTTGGCAGATACAACCACCTTTCTTAAGATACAGTCCGTTACCCATTGCTTTTTGAACACCTGAAGATGCTAACCCAGATAAAGCACCAACTCCTAAAGCTGGTAAAACGGTTCTTGCTAATGTGGGTAGAACTGATGAAGCTAATCCTGCTAACATTCCAAGAAAACCACCTTCCACTTTCATGTTATGTTTAAGTTGTTTAGTTGACATTCTAAACGTGGTTCCCTTACCAGCTTTATAAGCTTTTGTAAGTTTATTTACTTGTGATTTGGTTAATGCTATTACATCTTTTCCATGTAAATCTTCATGTTTTAAACGAATACTTGCTGGTCTTTTGTTTTTAAAAGAATGTAAAATTTTTTCCTTTTGCCCTTCTGATATATTTATTTTAGCGTTAATATAGTTTGTCATTTTTTATATTTATCTTGCTTCTCTTATATGAAATCTAATTGTTAAATTCTCCCCTCTAAGATTTAGTAATGTTCTTGGTCTGTAAATGACACATTTAAATTGTGTATTTCATTTAATGTTAATGGTAGATAAACTAAATTTACTGGATTTTCTATTATTTTATACCCTGGTGATACATTAGGAAAAAAACTATAAATTGTATTTCTTTGTGAACCGTTGACATAACTTCCTGAAATTAAATCAATGTTAACAAGTAAGCTATTAATACTAAGAATATTTACTACATTTTCTGATTCGTGAAATCCTTGTGTATATTTAGCACGAGTAAATCCTAATACTTTTGCAATAGAATTTTGTTGGTTAAAATCTACCTGATAACCATGTTCTAAAAAAATAACAGACTTTAAAGTATTAGTGTTTGCTGAGATGCTAATATAATATTCTTCATTAACTGCATCATAATGACCTTTTTTTCTCATTTCTTGTTGAATAAAATCATTAGTATCAACTAAATCATAACTTCCTTCAGGTATTTTTATTTTTACCCATGTTGTACCATTGTCTGGTGAATAAACTAAAATGTTATTGCTTTCATCAATATTAGGAAATGAATAATAAGTTTCAAGATTAACCAATGCTATTTCATATTCTTTATCCTTTTCTAATTGAAGTGGTGGAGTAAATCTTGTTTTAAACTCTGTTTTGTTGTTGCTTACTATAATTTGAAATGATGTTTTATGGTCAGTGTTTTTTACTATTTTTTCTAAAAGTTCTTCCATCTTTTTATTTACTAAAAAAGATGTTAATATGTGTAAAAATATATCTTTGGGGAAGGATATATTTTTTTTATTGAAAATGTTGTTTAAGCTTATCATTTTAAAATTGTTTTTTCTTTAAAAGTGAAATAAACACCTAATTTTAAGTTGTAACAAAATAGACTTATTATTTTTCTTATTTTATTTATATAAATTATTGCTATTTTTCTTTGTTGAAAATGTTTCTTGTCTGTTTTATCTTCTTCTTCTTTCTTAAAAATTTTTGCATTGCGTTCAATATTGTTAAGTAATTCAGAAATATGATTTTGAATAAAAAAAATACAAACATATTTTTCATCCATTCCATTAAAACTTTTTGCATATTCTTGATATTCTTTTCTTAAACGCAAAATACAAAATATTTTTTTAAAATATCTCGGTGTGTATTCTTCACCATTTATTATTTCATAACATTTTTCTAGCACACTTTTTATTCTATCTTCAAGATCATTTACTGTTATGTCATTATATTTTTCATCAATATCTGTACAAAACGCATTACGTATAATATTTGTCATCTTTTTTTATATATATATTATTTTTAACCTTCTTAAGTTATTTTCATTTTTTTTTTTTTTTTTTTTTTTTAAATTAAAAAAAAAATTAATAATAATTGTTGTAGTTTTGTGGTATATAAAAGTTATCAAATCCATTTCTATACTTACCGTTGTTTTTGTTGTTGGTTAAATCAATTATGACAAAACCATGAGGTCTTTCCCAACACTTTTTACAAAAATTAACAAACTCAGTTTTTGTCATATCATCACCTACATGATCACTAAAAATATGATTAAGATTTTTTAAGTCTTGTCTAAACAAGCAAATAAAATTAGTATTTTCTCTAATAGTTTGGCGGGGCAATCTAAAATAATTTTGGGATAGATAAAAACAATCAGCGTTACTATGTCTACCTCTTACATAATAGCTTTCACATTTGTTTTGTTTTTCTAAAAGTAAATCATCAAAAATCATTAAATTTTTGTTTTGGCCATTTAAATCTCTTGGGTCAGGAACATCACTAGCATATTCAAAAAATTCACAATTGATATCTGATTTTTCTTTAATTGTTTTACTCCATTCTTCAACTAATGCAGTAGGTGAAATATCACGGTTTTGAACTTCATTTTTAAGTGAAAACAACCTTAATATGTATTCTTTTGGTATTTTTTCTTCAAAAGCTTTTTTAAGTATACGATATTCAGGCTGAAACAAGCTTTTACCAAAAATGCATAAGTTGTCATAATCTAACCAATCAGGGCGTAACAAAAAGTTAAGTAAAAGGGTAGTTTTACCACATCCTGATTTACCTACTATTAAACCTCTTATACTCCTAGGTAAAAGGGGGTGGTTAAATCTTTTTGCTAACGCTTCATTCCAAGATAAATTAACAATGTCCATTTTATATTAAAAATTTTATTTTAATATAAAAATGTATTGCGTTAAATGTAAAAAGAAAACTGATACTACTGATATAGAATGTGTGGTAAGTAAAAATGGTAAAAATATTATGCGAGGAAAATGTGTTAATTGTGGCACAGCTAAAACACAATTTATTAAACAAAAAGAAGGTGGTTCGTTGTTAAACAAAGCAATCAATAACTTACCTGTTGAAATGCATTTACCTGGGCATAATTTTACTGGTCCTGGTACCAAGTTAAAGAAAAGATTAAATCCAGATTTAACACCTAAAGAATGGTCAAAGCCTGTAAATCGTGTTGACAAAGCAGCATATCATCATGATATATGTTATCTTAAGCATAATGATACGGCAACAAGAAATTCTGTTTGTGATGCTAATATGCTTAAAGAGTTAAAAGGTATTTATAATCCTACTATTAAGGAAAGAATGGAAAGAGGATTTGTTTCCACATTGATAGGAACCAAGAAAAGATTTGGTATGGGAATTTAAAAAAAAAAATTCAGAAAATATAATATTAGCAGAAGAATTAGATAAACCTGTAAAAAGAAAGTTTAAGAAAAGGAGAGTTAGAGTAAATGGTATTGATAGAATATGGGCTGCAGATTTAGTAGATATGCAAGCATTTTCTAAATTTAATCGTGGTGTAAAATATCTTCTTGCTGTCATTGACATCTTTTCAAAATATGGGTGGCTGATACCATTAAAAGATAAAACAGGAAAATCTGTTTCTGTTGCGTTGAAGAGTATTTTTAAGGAAAGAAAACCTGAAAAAATGTGGGTAGATAAAGGTAAAGAGTTTTATAACAAAAATGTTAAAGACTTGATTGAATTATATTCCACTGAAAACGAGGAAAAATCAAGCGTTGTTGAAAGATGGAATAGAACAATGAAAGAAAAAATGTGGAAGTATTTCTCTGCTCACTCAACAAATGTTTATATTGATGTATTACAAGACCTTGTTAAAGAATATAACAACACAAAGCATTCTTCTATTAAGATGACTCCAACTGAAGCAAGTAAGAAGAAGAATGAAAATAAAGTTTGGAAAACATTGTATCCTGATTATAATCAAGTAAGGGAGGATATCAAACCAAAGTTTTCTGTTGGAGACAAAGTAAGGATAAGTAAAAAGAAAAAGACTTTTGAAAAAGGTTATACAACAAGATGGACTGAAGAGGTTTTTACAGTTTCAGAAGTAAAACATACATCACCTGTAACATATAAAATTAAAGATTTAAATGGTGAAGAAATAAAAGGTAGCTTTTATGAACCTGAACTACAAAAAACGAGACAAGAGGTGTATAGGATAGAAAAGGTTATTAAAAAGGGAAAAAAGAGATCTCTCGTAAAGTGGAAAGGTTATTCTGATGAGTTTAATTCATGGTTTGATAATAGTGCTGTTGTAAATATTTAAATATATAAAAAATGCAAAATATTTTAATTGATAATAAACCTTTAAGCAATTTTGAACTAGAGGATGCTGCAAAAAAATTAAAAATAAAAAATTTTAGAGGAATATTTTTAAGAGATACCCTACCTAAAAAAGTAAAAAATAAAGAATGTGGTATATTGAATCTTGATGACGCTGGTGGACCTGACACTCATTGGGTTGCATGGTTTAAAGATGATAAAAATAAAATTTATTTTGATAGTTATGGTATACAACCTCCTCTTGAAATTATAGATTATTTAAAAAGGCCAATACACTACAATACAGACCAATTACAACAAGCAGGGGAAGTATTTTGTGGTCATTTATGTTTGTACATTCTTAAAGAGTTGGGTTTAGGTAATAAATTTCAAAATATTTTAAATAAACTTTTTTAGTAATATTAAAAAATGCCTGTTGATAAATTTGGAAGAATGGATGATGTAAAAACAAGTGGTGATGGTGTGTCACTTGCTTACATAAGTAATAATTTTTTACGTAAAGATGGAACAACCCCCGTTGCTGGTTCTATAAATATGAATGGTAACACATTAACGAGGGTTAGTAATCCAGTAAATCCACAAGATGTTGCAACTAAGAGTTATGTTGATGGTAACTCAGGGCTGTTAGATGAAAATGGTGGATATCATATGACAGGGTATTTAAACATGGGTTTTAATAAAATAAAAAATATAGCTGACCCAGAGGAGCCGAGTGAAGCTGCTACTAAAAAATATGTAGATGCTGCTAATAGTGCTTTTGTTTATGGAGCTGATGGTTATACAGCAAGTGAGGACATTTCTATGGGTGGATGGAGGATTAACAATGTTGGTTCACCTATAGAAAACCAACAAGTTGCAAATAAGTTTTACGTGGATACCACTGTTGAGACAATATCTGCAGGTAATAATGCTTTAACAAAAAACCGATATGGAACTTTTTTAGCAGCTGGTAAAATAGATATGAACACTCACCCAATTACTGGACTGCCAAATCCTACAGATCGTGATGCTGCTGCTAATAAAAATTATGTTGATAATGGTGGAGCCATTGTAAAAAATCCTGATGGAAGTTTTACAGCAATATCTGATGTAGATTTTCAAGGTTTTTCTATGAAAAATGCTGGAGCACCTGTAGAAGAAAGAGATTTAGCAACAAAATCCTATGTGGATAAAAAAGTATCACTTCCTTCTCTCATAGGCCCTAAACCTATTATTACTGTGTGGGCCGAGGAAAAGGGTGAACTTAAGATGAACAGCTTTCAGTTTGCATTTGGTAATGGAGGATCCGGAGAAAGCCATAGGAAAGGAGGTTATTGTATGTCTGCTCCTGGTAGAATTATAAGAGGTACTTTAATGGTCGCAAAAGGAAATGGATTTTTAAAAGAAGAGGCAAAGGTTAATATGGTGGTAAATGGAGTAGAACAAGCAGACTACTCCATTGTTAAAACGAGAGGGGAGGGATGTAGTTGTATTGTTTTTCCACAACCTTTAGAATTAGACCAATGTGATATAATAAACTTTATAACAAAGACAGATAACCCTAATGCAAAAAGTTCGTATGTGTCAATATTGATAGAGTTGGACTTGTAAAAATATTTAACCTGGTAAAAAGGTTAAATATTTACTCTATTTTTCTAATTGTTGCATTATTCATCCTGCATACAGGGCATTTATTATTTTTACATTTAATATAACAATCATTACATAAACAAATATGTCCACAATTACAATATAAAACTGTTGGTGCATTATTTTGGCAGGCTACACATTCATTGGATTTTAAAGTTTTTGTGCTATTAATATTATTTACTTCTTCGCCATTTATTCTTTTAATTTCTTCTATACCATATTTACTAAATTTAATATTATACTCCCCCTTGTAAAAATGCCCTTCATTGTCACTCCAAAAATCAAAAAGTGCATTATCATCATAATCTGTCGAAGGATTAACACTAATATATTTATTTGTTTTTAATGAAAGAATATGCTCTTGGACTACATTCTCTTCATCAGTTTCATCTTCATCAGTTTCATCTTCAACTTCACCAGTTTCATGTAGTTTACCTAATTTATTAATTAAGTTAACGTTTAATCTAGAAAAAAAATTATTAAGTAAACGCGGATTATCTTCAAAGTGAATAAAAAAATCACCTGGTTCTGTATAATAATCCTTAAAATTTCTACCTTCTGTCATATTAAAATAATTTAAATCACTCTGAATTTTCTTTAAAAAATTTGTTTCATTGACAGAAAAATCTAATTCTAAAATAAACAAACTTATATAGGCATGACTAATATCAAAATAAGGGTGAAGTTCACATACATGCATAAACCACCTTTCTCCTGGGTGCTTTGATCTCATAAAGCTATATTCATAATATAAAGGTGCATTGCTATATTCATATGCAAAAGGAGGACGCGCCGGGTCATAGTATTTTGGAAACCATACTTGTCTTTTTTCTATGCAAAGTCTGTTATAATGATATCTATTTTGTCTTTTTATTACACAATCTTCTAGTTCCTCTCTAAAGTTGGCTGTTAATAATTTAAATACTGGTTTATCTTGTGTTGGTTTTATTATATTATTCATATTGCATATAGGGCATTTATTATTTCTACTTTTAAAAAAACAACCTTCACATAAACAATAATGTCTGCATTTAGAAAATAAAACATCAGGCGTATTATTTTGGCATGCTATACATTTATTTGATTTATTATTTTCTAATATATAATCATCTGCAATAATATTTAAGTTGCTCATTTTTATATAAGGTTTTGGGGTTTATTTAAAGTAAATTCAAATTTTTTATCATCACAAAGAAAATAAAAAAAAATTATTTTTAAAAAAAAAAATATTTAACACAATTGGCACCTAGGGATATCATATTCATAAACACAAGAATAACAAACATTTTTATGACTACAAGGTCTACAGTTTTCACTTTCTCGATATGTTTCACAAACATGGCATAGTTTATCTTTTTTAGGCCCTGAATCGATTTCGAAAGGTAGTTCTGAATCTTCTTCTTCCTCTTCATCTTCAGAGTCTTGTATGAGGTCCATCAAATGAGTAATTGGTTCATCATTATTCTCTCCTTGTTTTTGAAGATAGATATAGAACTCATCATTTCTATAATATTTAAAACTCCTAACCCAGTCGATTTCTTTAAAGATGTTATCAAAATGAGTTTTGAATCTTTCTAGAAAGTTATCATTCTTATAGTGATCGAAATAGATTTCTGAAAGAACTAGTCTATCTGAATCCATATTATTGTTGTTTTCATATTCAGCACATAACTTTAACCAGAAATTTGTATGAGGGTTTTCTTGTTTGAATCTGCTACAATGATAATAGATATCAGCAAGACCTGATTCATCAATATGATGAATTTTCTGGTTAGCATCGAATCCGAATTTAACCTCTCTCATAGAGTCGTTGAAAGTCATTAAGGTTTTGAAATGATAAGCCCGTTTCAAATCATTTATGAATTGTACGCTGTATTTATCGTTCACTCCCATCTTCTTTCTATGACATGATTGAGGGAATTTTAAAGTCAAATTCAATTTTTTTATCATTTCTAAGAAAATAAAAAAATTTTTTTTTTAAATTTATTTGATGAACATATCCCTAACTTATGAAGATTAAGATGTCTCTCATCTTCGAAAGGTTCATTACAGATATTGCAATAGACAACCTCATCCATAAAGTTATAAAATAATATCTCATAAATCTTCTTCATCAGTTCAGTCATCCTAGGATGTGATAGGTTTAATCTTTCTAGGTTTTCTTGTTTTAGTTTTCCAACTTCTTCAGTAACTTGTTGAATGAATGAATCGAGTTTTTCATGATTTCTCGTTTGATTATCATTAAAGGCCATATCTCTATATGTTCATTTTGGCAGAATATTTCATTAAAATTCAAAAATTTTTATGCATCAATGCCTAAGAAATTGAAATGAAGTAAAAGCGTTCATACCTTGCTATGGTTGTCACAAAACAGTTACTTAGTTAAACGGTTTGCCATAGCCTGATGCATCACTAACTCATAAGCCGGTTAGCCATACCATGATGCGTTGGTTGATGGGGGAGGTAAAAGGTTAAGTGAGTGTTTGATGTAAGGGATTGGAGGTTAGTTAAGTGAGTGAATGAATGTGTGGTTAGTCATACTATGATTCACTATGCGTTGGCAGATGGGGGAGGTAAAAGGTTAAGTGAGTGTGTGATTCAAGGGCTTGTTGGTTAGTTAAGTGAGTGAGTGAGTGAGTGAGTGAGTGAGTGGCTAGCTTTGATAATTTAATTTTTTTTAATTTAAAAAAAAAATTTTTTTTTAATAAAATGGTTTAAGTAAAAAAAATATCTATAAAAAAGGTTAGCCATTTTGTTTGCTGATCTTAATTAGATTGTTATGTTAAACCCATTTTGTTTTTTAATTTTATGAGCATGTTAATGTTACATAAAATTACTATTATGTTTTATATTGTTGTATTGTTGTATTGTATAAGGGCTAACCACTGTATGATGTGTCATGTGTTGGTTGATGGGGGAGGTAAAAGGTTAAGTGAGTGAGTGATGTAAGGGTTTGTTGGTTAATTAAGTGAGTGAGTGATGTAAGGGTTTGTTGTTGTAGTGTTGTATTGTATAAGGGTTAGTTATATGCTTAAGCGTGGGTTTGTTGAAGGGGGAGCTAGAGGGTAAATGGGGGCTTAAGAGCTAGAACTCTCTTTTATCTATCTACTAATAGTTTATTGGCTTTTAATTTCAATATATTTGGGTACATGTAAACAAATAAGTAAGGCATTACATGATTGCAGCTGGTAGAAAGTAGAAACCTCTTATGCATTACATGACAGACACGTGACCTTCTTCTCACGTTTTTAAGTCGCGTGATCATTTCCCGCAGTGTTTTCTTTTCTAACGAAATTCTTTTTTTTTTGTGTGTGTAGCTTGATTTGTTGAATGGAAAATTACAACTACTGGAAGGGTCATTTGCAATCAAATCAATATAACAAATCCTTTTTGAAATCCGTCATATAAAATACAAAAAAGTCTATTTCCTATTTCAGTTTTTCGATTTCGGTTTATTTATAAGACCATGACGAAACAGACTGTGTATCAGAGCAATTTCTCAAAAAAACATGGGGTTGGGCAGTAATTTCTGAGGAAGTCTGCCTTTTAAACTAACCACTGTTGGAGAGGTCTGAATGAGATTATTTTACGGGACGTTTGATTGGTTTTTGATGATGTAATTCTTGGGGCGATAACTATCAACATCTAGTAGGCGGCGTACCACAGTGTTTACTACAAATTTCGACTCGATCAGCCAAGGGTGAATAGAGCAAAGTAGTGATCGTCAGCCTTGGCTGGCGAAAATGATATATACTTTGTATAGCAGTATACATATGAGAATAAATTCTGTGCATGTGATTGGGGACTTAGATTGCCTGTGATAAAAAATTAAGTCAATTTGCAAATTTCCAATTCTTTAAAAAATAAGTATATCCAAAGATCAATAATTCAAAGGTGAAATAATTCGATTATAGCAGTTGATTCGAGTAATACGCTGACAGATGACGCCTGTTGCCAATCAAATCGCGAAGCAGCAGAGTTGTTGCTTATGCTTCAGAACTGCTGGTACGCTATATTCAAGGGATAAAAGTACGTTAATATATATGAGCCATGCTCTGTGAAAAGGGGGTTTAATCCGTCTGCAAAAAGAATCGACACAGGTCAGCCTGCGCAATCCGCGCAGGCTGACATGAGTCGAAACTTTTTGCTCTTTGTAAATTTTCTACATGTCCAAGGACTGTATTACCTCAGGATTCAGCCGATTGTTAGACAAACCCGATTTTCTTTATCTATACTTATGTGATGACTTGCTTGCTGTGAGGCATTACAGAGATGTATTAAACTCTCCCACTCCCACCCCTTTTGCCAGAGCATCGCTCATATGTATGAGGAGTAATGTGATATGAATGATGAATATGTACATTTGTGCTTCGACAGTGTTTACGTGGGAACACAAGCCAGTGGCCTTTTCGCTGGAGTGCCCTTGGACAAGGCATTGCATAACCCCAAGCCTAGACCTACCAGCTGGAACCAAGGACACACGGCGTTCGCCATGATATTGCACAAAAATGTTTAAAACGGTCATTATAATTAAAACATTGTTTTGTTTTTCGTTTATCACTAGAGTTGGGATGAAGAATTAGCCAAAACAGCAACGAGATGGGCTTTTCACTGCTCGATAAAGCATGACGGGCGCTACGAAAGATATGATTTTGGTACCTATATTCAATATCCTGATCTAATTATATTTGCTATTTATTTCGGAACATATAAACGAAGTATTATGTTATAGTAACTTTCATGTAGCTTGTATTTGCCTTATGCTGTGTGGGAAAATTTTAAAAGAAAAAATACAAAATTTTCTTACGCAGCGAGTCGAAATGAACCCACCTAGCTTGAAGCAAGTACAAACCCAATGAAAGTTACCGCAACACAAGGGTCTTTTCATTCTATACAAGCAAATTTTAACAACAAAATATTGCAAATAAGGGCATGATAAGAACAAATACCAGTTTAGTGGGTAAAAATTTTTTTTTTTTCAATGGCTGATGGAAACTATAACGTAGACGTATTGACCGATCAAATCAGAAACCAGGCTGAAAGTAGTCTGCACGTGGGTTACGTATTCATACCATATTTTGACTTGACTGCTTCTTATTTCAATAAGTGGAACTCTTCAAGTTAAAGGCGCTTTTTGACCTATTACCAGGACCACACGCAAACAAAAACCAAAGGTATCATATACAAGTTGGCTTCTTTAAAAAAGAAGCCAGGAGAGGACAGCATTAATGTTTTCAAATAGTTTTTTGGCTTTAAATTTCAATAGATCTATATTTTACAATATGTAAACAAACAAGTAAAGCATTATATGATTTCTGCTGCATAGCTGCATAGTTTTAAACCTCTTATGCACTACATGACTGACACGTGACTTCCCGCGTTTTCAAGTCGCGTGATCCTTTCCCGCGGTATTCTTTCTCTTTTTTAACGATTTTCCCAGCTCAGATTTATTTGTTAAATGAAAAATTACAACTATTGGAGAGGTCAGTTTGTATGAAGATAATGACTGTAACTGAAACTACCCTTTAAATATAAATAATGAATAATTGAAACTATCTTGGTTTTTGTATCGACCGTCGAAACACATTTGCAATCAAATCAATACATTTTTTTTTTTAAAATCCGTCACATAACAACAAAACACGTCTATATCCAATATCAGTTTTTGATTTCGGTTTATTTATAAACGAAACAGACTGTGTATCAGAACAATTTCGCTAAAAAATGGATTTAGATCGCAATTTCTGAGGCAGTCTGCCTTTTAAACTCACCACTGTTGGAGAGGTCTGATGATCTCTCCAATGAAGTATAGTCAAACGCAGCCATCTGTACTAACGGAGGCACACTGCATTGCGATGCAGTATCTAATAATTTTAATGAGGCTTTCATTCCCCATTTTCTTTCTCCATTATGGGTCAGTTAACGGTTTGGCTACGTTAAGAGCGCCGTGTATGTTTCGATAATGTCGCGCTGTCTCGCAAGGCTTGTTCATTTACTTACCATCTTTGCACAAGAGTACTCAAAGAGAGATAACTCTAATGTACTGGCTGTGGTATGATTGAAATAATGTTAAGAGAGGCGTAAAACATCTTTAAATCAATCGACTGGTCGATTGGGTGGTTGGTCGGTCGAACGGTCAGTCGATTGGTCGGTCGGTCGAGTAGTCGGCCGGTCGGTTAGTCGGTAACACTTTTTACTTCTTATCCGAGCGTTCTTAAATGTTTGAGGGTTTACTGATGAGCTGTAAAGTACAATTTCAGTGTCTCTCGGACAATGTAGCTCAAGGTCAGACTTTAGAGAACTGATTTATTTTTACTTGAACTTTTTTTATTACTAGTGTATGAGGTGATTCCAAGCTCCAGATTAGAGGGAGTGATGGTATTCTAAATCCATTATTTCTCTTCCAAACCCTATGTTGTGGGTACTCATTAGAATCGTCTCGATGAGACGATTCTAATGAGTACCCATAACATAGAGTTTAGTGGAGAATAATTAATATTTTCAATTTTGAAATCAAAATCATCCCCTCTATCTGGAGGTCTGGATGATACATGAATTGTTACCAAACTCTTTACCACATACAGTATCCCTATGTTTTTATGACTCTAAGGACGAAAACTTTTGAAAACATTGTGGGAAAAGAAGAGAATGCTGGTAACCAGCATTTTCTCATTTTTTTTCACAATGTTTTACACTCTGTCAGAGACCAACCCTCTTAATTGAGTCGTACTTGTTTTTTTTTTTGTCCGCAAATGCTTTTTAGATTTGGGGAGGGGGGGGGGTTATTATAGATGTTGTGGCCTTAAAAAGAGTTATATATGTTTCAGGACGTTTTTCCGTGGGTCAGAATTTGGCATGGGGCTCCTACCAACTGGGCTGGAACATAGCAATATCACTGTGGGCGGACGAGAAAAAAGATTTTACTTATAGGGGCTCAAACAATTTAGCTGCAGTCGGCCATTATACACAGGTAATCTTTACAGTTTAGAAAATAAAAAAACCTATTTTAAGAAACTGATATACAAATGCAACTTTTTATGCCACTGCAGTCGACAGCCTGTGAAACTATTGTTGAGAAAGGAGCAATTGTATAGACAGGCCGTTGCTCTTCTTAGCTTTATGCATAAGAGTTTAATCTTAGCGTAAGTGTTGATGGCCTTTGCTTGGTTTCAAGATATCCCATGCACGGAATTTGCCGAGTGAAGCCGGTGTGTACGGTCATGGAGGCGAGTTTGCCGAGAGTAACTTACAAGAAACGATTTCTCGTTGGTTTAAAGGGCTAGAAGGAAATCTGGGCCAGTAACTGCCAAACTTTCTAAACTGCAGTGAGATTTCAAGTTTAGACAATAACACAATTTCGGATTAACTAAATCATTTGCTTTAATATAGCATATCAGAAATTGCCTTACTGTGAAATTTGACGATAAGAGTAAGACTGCAGCTTAGAATGGTTGGTGAACCCCACCCCCCCATGTAGTCAGTAAAGGCAAGTAGTATCTCCACTGAACCCTGACAACCATTTTAGTGTACAAATACCCGTATCTTTCGCCCTCACCTCAAGCGAAATTGCTTTTTACAAACAGTTGTCCATTTCTCGTAATGATTCGCTTACGAAAACAGTTGATTTCCCTTTATTTAGATGGTGTGGGCGGAAACAGTTAAGGTTGGATGCGGTCGTTCTCTCTATGGAATGTGAACGTGCAATAACAGTTGATTTTTCTATAGAGAGATGGTGTGGGCGGAAACAGTTTATGTTAGGCGCCCTCATGCTCTCAGCGGAATGTTAACAGTTCATTTTCTTATGTTACGATGGTGTGGGCGGAAACAGTAAAGGTTGTTGGGACGACGCTCTCTGCGAAATGTAAACATGTACACAGTTGAATTTCGTATATTTAGATTATGTGGGCGGAAACAGTTAAGGTTAACAGTTGATTTCTCTAAATTTACATAGTATTGGGGAAACAGTTAAGGCTAGTTGCAGTCCTACTCACTGCGGAATGTTGACATGTTCACCATTGATTTTCCTAAATTTAGATGGTGTGGGTTGAAACAGTAAAAGTTGGATGCAGCCACGCTCTGTGCTGAATGTTAGCATGTTAACGGTTGATTTTTTTTATATTGTAAATTGTATACGCGGAAACAATTAAGGTTTGGTGCGTCATGCTCTCTGCTGAATATTAAATTGTTAACAGTTGATTTTTTTTATATTTAGATGGTGTGGACGGAAACAGTAAAGGTTGGTTACGGTCACTCTCTCTGCATGTAAACAGTTGATTGTGCGGTCATGCTCTCCCTGCTGAATCACGGTTAACATTATAACAGTTGATATTTTTATATTTAAATGGTATGGGCAGAAACAGTTAAGGTTTGGTGCGGTCATGCTCTCTGCTGAATGTAACATGTTAACAGTTGATTTTTTTATGTTTAGATGGTGTGGGCGGAAACAGTTAAGGTTGGATGTGGTCATGCTCTCTGCGGAAACACATATTACTACGTGTGTAACTATGGACCAGCGTATGTATATATTGTATCTTTCTGAACAATGGTAAAACATACACGTTAGTTTACCTTTAATTACACAGTCTGGTGTTTCTTTTCAACCTATAAGAAGTGACCTTTTGAAAATATTGTTGGAAAAAGGGAAGATGCTGTAAAGCAGCATTGTCTTCTTTTCCTACAAAATTTTCTAACCTTTCAAAGCCAAATCCCATCATTTGAACCATATTTCATTTGCAGTCTGCAAAAACTTTCGACTTGGACAAATTTTAAATTTTGTCGTCTGATAAAGATTGTATAATACTACTAACAATAAAGATCTTTTTAACTCTTTACCAAACGACAAAATTTAGACTGGTCCAAATTGAAAGCATTTGCAGACGACAAATTAAAGTTGGCCCAAATGAGGAAATTTCTCCCCGATAGAGTAAAAAAAATTGTGGGAAAAGGAGAAAATGCTGATTACCAGCATTTTCTCCTTTTCCCACAATGTTTTCAAAAGGCTTCTTCCTAAAGGGTCGTTAAAAGTCGGGATTTTGTGGTAAAGGGTTAAAAGAAAACAGATAGATAGCCTTAGAGGTACTGGAGTCTGAATAATGATTTTCTTCTGTTGTTCTATATGAACAGAAATAATAAAAATTAAACCACTCCTGCAATCGCCTATTTGTCCGCATTATTTTGCAAACTGTTGAAAAGTGAAATTTTCAGACAGTTATAGTTTCAAGACGGGATGACCTTTGCCAATTATCGATACCGACGCGTCTCTAGGAGTTACTTCCCTTGCGGGATACTCTCCACAGGACAACCTCATCCATTGTTATTGCAGGCGCATATATTGATTTTGGACATTGTAAAAGACATTTTGACGGTTTTATAGTGCGAAATGACACAAAACGTTGAAGGTTATCGAGTACCGGGTCTGCCAAAAAGGAGCAGTGGGATAAGACGCTTTGTCAGTGATAAAGTTTGTCCACAGGCCTTTGAAGCTCATGTTTTCTATCATAGAACACTAAACTTTTCCTTGGTCGATCATCGAACACATTAAATAGCACATTGGTTCATCGCCTGTATATCACGGAATACTGAAATTTTCATTAATACAGTTACTATTAATAGCACATTGGCGACTACCTCTATATTGTATATAGTAAGATTTACTATATACAATATAGAGGCAGTTGCCAATGTGCTTTTTATAGAAAAGGTGTCCGATAATGAAAATGTCGGTATCCCGTTATAGACCTATGGAGTTTCAGTGGCCTTTGGTTTTTTCGGCGTAGCTGAATGTGCTGGCTTTTGAACTACTTTTTTGGTACTGATAGAAATTGAATAAATAGAAATCTGTGATTGGTAAAAAATGTTGACATGTTTATTCGAAGGGCCTCAGCCTATTTGCTGGCATATTTACGCCGTCTTTCCTTTTTAAAGATATTTATTGTTTCTTTTGTAGCGGAAACTTGGATTTTAATATACCCTATAAAAGTGGCGATAGTTGTTCGAAATGTCCCGGGAGATGCCGACAGAACCTTTGTGGTAAATACTTCGTGTACGCTGTCAAAATTAATCCCTTAAACCCTTTAACCAAAAAATCGCGTGCTTAAAGGACCCAGTGGAAAGGACATTTTGAAAACATTGTGGGAAAGGGAGAAAATGCTGGTTGTTGTAAGAAAAACCGAACTAACATCTTTTGCGCCAAACAAACAAATAAATAAGTAAACAAAATAAAATAAATGAATTCATCTTTTTCTTCGACATTTAAATCTACAATCCACTGAGAGTTATACAGATTTCTATTTTACAGGCTTGACTTAAAAACCAGGGGGGACAGTGTAAGTCCAAGATCATTGCGCATTCTGTTCAATCTTGATCTTTGCCGTCTGCAAAAGGTCATTCTTTTGCCCATGGCCCTTAACCCTTTCCCAAACAAGCCCTGGTTTTCACGTGTCTGCAGTACAAGTCTTTTGAAAACACTGTGGGAAATGGAGAAATTGCTCGTAACGAGCAATTTCTCCTTTTCCCACAGTGTTTTCTACCCTTTCTGATAACTTTCTGCCATTTTCATCAAATTTAAGATTGTCGTTTGCAAACTCTTTCAATTTGGACCAGTCCAGAATTTGTCGTTTGGGAAAGGGTTAAAGGGATAAACAAAATGAGCCATGCTCTGGCAAGGGGGGTGGGGGGGGGGGAAAGAGGGGAATCTCCGTGATGCATGATACCAATCGAGCCATCACTTAACCCTTTCCCAAACGACAAAATTTGGACTAGTCCAAATTGAAAGAGTTTGCAGACGACAATATTAAGATTTGATGAAAATGGTAGAAAGTTCTCAATAAGGGTAGAAAACACTGTGGGAAAAGGAGAAATTGCTCGTTACGAGCAATTTCTCCTTTTCCCTAAGTGTTTTCAAAAAACTTGTGCTGCAGACACGTGAAAACCAGGGCTTGTTTAGGAAAGGGTTAATTATGGATCCATTATAGACACTTTTTTTAAACAACTGACTCCGTCATGAGGTAGACTGGTCCTTGGACATACCGAAAAATGACCAACGGCGAGAAGTTTCGGCCCACGTCAGCCTGCGCGGACTGCGTGGGCTAACGTGAGTCGATAGTTTTGGCAGATGCATTATTCCTCCTTTTCATTGAGCATAGCTCAATTTAATAGAAATGTCTTATCTCAGCCCTGTGGGGAAGAATGCATTTACGAGTCTATCGTTTGACGGTATCAGATGGTTAACTCTTTACCAAACGACAAAATTTTAGACTGGTTGAAATTGAAAGCATTTGCAGACGACAAAATAGATGCTACTTTAAAATCAAAATTTGTCTTGGGAAAGGTAGAAAACATTATGGGAAAAGGAGAAAATGCTGGTCACCAGCATTTTCTCCTTTTCCCACCATGTTTTCAAAAGGCTCCTTTCTCAGGGTCGTTAAAAGTCGGGATTGTGTGGTAAAGGGTTAAGACCCAAGATCAGACTGCACGTTTCGTGTAGTCTAATCTTATACTCACCGTCAACAAAAGCATCCAAAGTTCTTTTACCATTGTAAAGGTTTTGCAAACAAGGCAACATAAACCGAATATTTCAGGACGAAAATGTTTGACTGATGCTCTGTGAAATGGGGGCTTAAAACATATGCATCTGCAAAAAGTATCACCCGCCCGGGTAGCTCAGTGGTTAGCGCGTCGGACTCGTGACCTTGTGGTTGCGGGTTCGATACACGGTTGAGGCAAACTTTCTTTCCGGCGATTTTTCGCCTCTGACCTCTGATGCATGTGAGAAAAAAAAGTAGTCAGTAGCTTTGGAAAGAAAGTTGTGTCAGTACTGGTGTGAGAAAGCCAGGAAGCACATAGGTGCGTCGCTGACCGCCATGATAATACCTAAGCTGTTAAATGGCGTTAAACTCCAATACAAACCAAACCAAAGCAAAAAGTATCGACCCATGTCAGCCTGCGCAGTCCGCGCAGGCTGACATGAGACGAAACTTTTTGCTTGATGTTAATTTTCCGCATGTCCAAAGACCATTTTACCTCGGGATTTAGTCATTTGTTAGACAGAGTGGATATAATGAGTCCATAATTCTGTGATTACTTGCATGCTATAAAGCATCACGGAGATGCATTAACCCTTTCCCAAACGACAAATTTTGGACTGGTCCAAATTGAAAGAGTTTGCAGACGACAATTTTAAATTTGATAAAAATGGCAGAAAGTTATCAAAAAGGGTGGAAAACACTGTGGGAAAAGGAGGAATTGCTCGTTACGAGCAATTTCTCCTTTTCCCACAGTGTTTTCAAAAGACTTGTACTGCAGACACGTGAAAACCAGGGCTTGTTTGGGAAAGGGTTAAGGACATATGCCACAGTTTTTTCCTACGGACAGATTTTTTTATTCATTTTCGCTCAGATGATAATATACAGTATGCGTAGTAGAAAAAAATGACAAAGAAAATCATATGTTGCGGAGCAAAATACAAAGATACAGTTCTTCTAAAGGGGGATAACTCTTGTCAGAATTACAGACAATAGGCTTTAATTTCAAACCTAAAGAAAAAGGTTCTTTAAGTAAAAATACTGCTAAAATAGATGAACCAAGCTCTGCGAAAAGAGGGCTTAATGTATTTGCGAAAAGTATCGACCCAGGTCAGCCTGCGCAGTCCGCGCAGGCTGACCCGGGCCGAAACTTTTCGCTATTGGTAAATTTTCTGTATGTCAAAGGACCATTCTAACTTATGTTACAGTCGGTTGTTAACCCTTTCAGCGCCATAGGCGAAAACATAGGCTTTTGCGGACAGCACAGATCCAGATCAGACTGCACAGAACGTGCAGTCTGATCTTGGATCTATGCTGTCCGCTTGTTTAGTCAAGCCTATGCTATGAAAATCGGTCTGACTTCCACTTGATTGTCTTTGCAGCCGTCAGTTGAGGTCGAGTTTATTTATTTGGCGCCGAAAGAGTTAAACATACACTGTAATTAGTTTTAAGGATCCCTAACCATGTAATGCCTTGCCTGGAATGATGTATCACGAAGATGCATTAAGCCCCCTTTTGCCAGAGTATGGCTCAAATGATTATTCTTAGAAATGTGACGTTTGTCAACAGGAAAAACGACGAAGAATAAAGGCACAAGACAGCATTCGGCATACCTCGGGTGATCCGGTGATCAAATCCCTCGGCTGTATCACGTAGCTTGATATGCACCTACACGGTACATTTCGCACGTTTCCGAAAGCACACCGTTTTACCGTTATTGAAATTGTAAGGCTCCTCTTAAAAAAGAAAACATGAGTCAATTTTCTATCGTTATCTTTCTAAGAATATTTCAGTCAGCATACAGTTTGTACATTCAATTTTTAGTTGGGTTAATTAATTCCGTTGGGAGTTTTCATCGACAGATCGATAGATGTGAGTAACTCCATCGTGGCTGTTCATGTCGTTGCTAAGCGATTTACAAGGGCGCCGCCATGTTTAAGATCATGTGATTGGTAATTGAAAATGGAAGCCGCCTTTATACAGACGAGGTTAGATGTAGGTACGGAATCGGCCGAGTTGTGACGAGTGACAAGACAGATCACAGAAGCAATTAGAAATGTTCTTACACGACTTATTTTCTGATCAATTTTCTGCAATAGAAACAATTTCTGTGGACAGATTTTTTATTTTTATATTTTACACAGAAATAGTTCTTCCTAATATCGTGTAAAAATGTAAAAGATATATAAAAAAAGGTATATCAAGCGGGTCATTTTAAAGAGATACAGTGCATTTTTAAAAGTTATTGACTTATGGAGTACCTTCCTTTATAAAGAACGTCCACTTTTGGCGTGATTTGGCATCCCAGTCATTTATAAATCTCCCTTTTTTCGTTAGCGTCTGTGATTTCCAGATATTTATAACGCAACCAACATATTACAGATACACTATCTCTCGGTCAAACTAACCCAGTGGAATATAATAGAGTTTATAAAAAAAAAAAGAAACATGCGCAAGCCGGTGAGCATGGAAAATTGTGGCATATGTCCTTAAGTCCCCCTTTATCAGAACATGGCTCATGTCAAGTTGCTTTTCGTATTAATTCTCTATAACTATACCAACATTACCCCTCTGTATTATTTCATCAGTACAATTGTGATACAAAAGTTTTATGTAAAAATGAACCAGATTTGATATTACCATCTTTCTATGAGGATAAAAACAAGTCTTCAGCTGAAAGGACTTTAAACTGGTATCCTGTTATCAATCTTCGTATATCAGAGAGTTACGGGTGATATAACGGGTACCAATTTTAAATGATGACCCCTGAATTCGAATACTAGGACACTATCTTGTTAAGTTGTTAGGTCACTCTTATCAACGTAATATCAAGCTTTGAAATAGGAGATTCTACCAGGGCCCGTATTCACCAACCATTCTCAAGAACGGTCTTAGTCTTATTCAGACTTTTCCAAATTTGAAAGTAACACTCCTTCTGATTGGCTAAACCATTTGGTTTAGTAAATCAGAAGTTGTGTTGTTTTCAAATTAGCAAAATCTTGGAGAATAAGACAAAGAACATTCTTAAGAATGGTTGGTGAATATGGACCCTGGGCATCTTACAAGGATTCTAAACGAACATACAGTATGTCAATGGGGGAATACAATACTATTCTAAGCGCCTATACAGTGTACAGGCACTTAAAACAGTATTGTACTCACCTATCGATATATGTCCCTTGTCTTTCTTTTCCCCTAGACTGTGGAAATACAGTTTGTTTGAACGGTGGCGTAATGGATCTAAACACTTGTGGATGTCGGTGCAAAGAATCGTTTCACGTACAACCAAACTGTGGATGTAAGTAAACAGAATAGTATCATAGAATTACTCGATTTCTCCATCAACATCGCCATTATCATTACTTCAAACATAATTGGTCTTTTAACTCTTCCGTTCAAAATTTGCGAGCAATGCTCTGTTAGAAGGGGGCTTAATGCATCTGCGAAAAGTATCGACTCAGGTCAGCCTGCGCAGTCCGCGCAGGCTGACCTGGGTCCAAACTTTTCGCTATCGGTCAATTTTCTGTGTGCTCAAGGACCATTCTACCACATGATTAAGTCGACTGTTAAAAAAAGATGGCTATTATAGATCCATCATACTGTGATGACTTGCTTGGTATCATGCATTACGGAGATGAATTAAGCCCCCTTTTCCCAGAGCACGGCTCATTTAAACTCACCCTCTTTCAACGGCTGAATGTACAATTCACTGAAATTTAAATCTTTTAAAAAAGCTCTACTGGACAGGCGGATAGCGCAGATTCGAGATTAGACTACATGTTATGTGCAGTCTATTCCTGACCCAAAGCCTGTTTTCGCCTACGGCGCTAAAAGATAATTTAAAGTTACCGTACACGTTTTCACAATTACAGTAAACTGCACGAGTATTGAGAAGAAGGAACCGCGTTATTGTTTCCAGTTCGGTGTAGCTGGCTGTAGCGTGTACAGTAATGTACCCCAGGAATGTCCCTCCATGTGTGGTTGGTGCCCTGGTAAATATATATACTGTTCAAGCTGTTTATCTCTCTTTATACTTAGTTTATAGTATGGAAATAGTCTAGCCGTTACAGAGCGTGATTGTATTTGGTTACGTATAAAGTTAGGGCTCAATTATCTCCCAACAATTGTTAAAGACATGTCTGATATTATTTTTAAGAATTCTCCCAATTTCAATGTAATGCAGTTTCTTATTGGCTTAACCTAATTGTTTAGCCAATTAAAAATTGCGTTAGTCCCAAATCTTTCTAAATCTAGAATCAAAGTAAGAATGCTATTTAAATTACTTGGTAAGTACTCGGCATGAAGTTGTACCTATTTCTGCTTCTTCTGGTAAGAAAGCTAGAGGTTCCCTTCTAGTGTATCAGCGCTTCACACTGGGTTTGTAAAGGAGCCAGTGGGACCTTTTCGAGGAGGAGCCAGGGTCTTGTACCCGGACTTCTCTGAATTCAGTTTTTTCTTTCCATCTATCTAACGCTCCATACTAAATATGCCTAGCCTTGCAATGTGTAACAACTCACCCGAAACTTATAACTTGCTATCTGTCATCCTTACTTTTTTCTTTACCATTAAGACAGGGAGAACCCCTATACCTCACAAATACGACAAGATAAATGACCAAAAGAAAAACCACAGACGTTTAACCACTGTCAGGAAATTTTTACAAAGGATATATAGAAAGCTATTGAATTGAATGTGGTTTTACAGAGATAAGATGAATAGGGGCGATAATTGAAATTCTTGTCGCGACACTTTCATTTTGAGCATGTTCTGTGAAAAGAGGGCTTTATACATCTGCTAAAAGTATCGATCCAGATCGAAACCTTTTGCTATCGGTCAGGTTTTTTTGCATGTCCAAGGGCCAGTTTACCTGATGATTCAGTCGTTTGTTAGACAAAATGGACTTTATGGATCCATAATTCTGTGATTACTTTATGGGCACCATAACGGAGATGCATTGAGCCCCCTTTTGCCAGAGCATGGCTCATGTAAAAAAGAAAGCATAGACATATGTACGTATATGTCGACAATGTTGGCCTTTTTCATAATCGGGTTCTGTTATTCTTGTGTTTTAAAGAGGCGGATTACAGAAAATTGAGACCACTGTCATCAGATATTATCCCATCTTCATCAGAGAAGACCTCGGCATCGCTGACAGCTTTTTTTCTCATTTGGTTGCTACATGTTTTGGTGACGCAACAGCTATCGTAGTAAACGTCATTATGAAACGGGGGTATTGCAGTAACAACCGGCCTTTGAAGCTCCGTTAGTCTATTACGGAAGACTTAAATTTTGCTTGGTCGATCATCAAACACCGTTTCATTAACATCGTTACTATAAATAGCACATTGGCGACAGCCTCTACATCGTATATAGAGGCAATCGCCAATGTGCTATTTATAGTACAGTGTCCGGCGATCGACCAATGAAAATTTCCGTATCCCTTGATAGACCAATGAACTTTCAGTGGCTTACGCAATAACGAATCATCTGGAGAGAGTATGTTACACCAGAACTTTATGCATTCTCAGTGCTTCTGAATTTTGAAGACATTGCCAAATTTAGAATGTAAGATACTTTAACATAATCTGCAAAAAAAATCCCGTTATTTATTTCTAATTCAACAACATAACATAAGAGTTATTTAACAAAGAAGAAATAGAACGATGACAATTTGTTGCCAATTCAGTTCACATAAGTATTGAAATAACACAAGCTTCATTTGCCATAAACCAGATGACAACATTAACCCAATTCAGTTTGCGTGACATAACACAATATAACATAACGTAACATAATGTAACGTAACGCCATAACGTATCGTAACGTAACATAACATAACAGTGTGTTATGGTATGTTCATATCGTGTACATAAACAATAGTTGTTTAATGTTTATGTAAACTGTTTTGACAGTTTATTGAAATTCATCGGTTTCTGCCAGATAAGGTATATTTTATTCAATTTTATGTTTTGTTGTGATTTCTAATTTCACTTTTCCTCATAAGAGTTCAAGATGAACTATGACCTATGAAGTATGAATTGTGACGTCTGAACTATAAAGTAAAGATTATGAAACAGCAAGTGCGAATTGTGACGTTTGATTGCGAGGGGTGAACTGTAGCGTTTGATCTCAGTTCTGTGTTAAGTAACCTTTTTTTTTTCTTTTTCTTTAAATGATCCATGCTCTGTGAAAAGGGGCTTGATGCATCTGCAAAAAGTATTGACCCATGTTGGCTGCGCAGTCCGTGCAGGCTGACATGGGTCGAAACTTTTTGCTATTAGTCAATTTTAACTTTCTGCATGTCCAAGGACCATTCTACCACCAGATCCAGCCAATTGTTAGACAAAATTGATTTTATTGATCCATAATTATGTGATGACTTGCTTGTTATAATGCATCACGGATGCTCGAGATGCATTAAACCCCCTTTTACCGGAGCCTGGCTTAAATCTAAGTAACATTTGTATTGTGACTGTTGATTTAACGGTTCATTCGTCACTGTAAACTGTATGAACAATAAGCATGAAGTATAAAACTATTTGGCCCGCAACATGCGAAATGAGACCTTCGGACATTTGCGTAAAGTGTCGTCCCAGATTAGCCTGCGCAGTCCGCGCACGCTAATCCGAGACGGCACTTTACGACTACATAAGATTTATTTCATACAGTAGACTTTCGTGAAACAGAAAATCGCACAAAAACGGGAAGTGTCGTCTTGGATTAGTCACAGACTGCACAGGCTGATCTGGGACGACACACTTTTACGCATATGTCCGAAGGCCATTTTTCGTGTGTTGCACGCCATTTGGTTTTAGCCAGTCAGAAATTGCATCACCTCGAAATTTAAAAAAATCTTGAGAATTAGACAAAGAATATTATAACGGATGGTTGATGATATGGGTCCTGGCTAGAACATTTCTCCGGTTGAGTTTTTGAATTGTGCATTTATTTCGATCAACAGATGTTTTGCTAGATTTCAAGCATCGAACACAGTTGACGTTACCAACACAAAATGGTTTCTGTTGGCTCTGCTTAGAATATTTTTATTGCTCAATATAAATTGTACTCTGTGTGTTTTACGATTCTTTGAACATTGTATGAAAGGAGTTTTAAACCGCTTTCCACGGTCATACAGTCATATCACGGTAACAGCTCACTTATACACGCTTTCCTGGGTTTCTCTAGAACTAGCCGCGGAGTTTTGTAATGCACTAATACTTTATAATTACCAGGGCAGCCGACGTAGATCGTACCAGGATTTACCAACTAGAAATGAAACACCTTAACGACTGAGCCATTGGAGACCTTCGTGTGTTAAATCAATGCCCACTGAAACTCCATTGGTCTATCACGGGATACGGAAATTTTCATTGGTCGATCATAGAACACCGTTTCTAAAAGTAGCACATCAGAAAGACGATTTGGAGGCAGGCCAATCGTTACATCTCGGCCGATTCCGTACCTACATCTAACCTCGTCCGTATAAAGGAGATTTCCATTTTGAACTACTAACTACACGATCTTAAACATGGCGGCGTCCATGTAAATCGCTAAGCAAGGACATGAACAACCACGTTGAAGATATTCACATCTATCGATCTGTCGATAAAAGATCCAAACGGAATTGATAAACCACGCTAAGAATTTAATGTACAAACTGTTTGCCGACGGAAATATTCTTAGAATAGATAGCAAATTGTGACTCATGTTTTAATTTTTAAGAGGAGCTTACACTTTTAAAAAAGGTAAAACGGTGTACTTCCGGCGAAGACATGTTCCGTGAATAGAGAATAGATGGTTGGTGTCTTGGATGGGTTAAGTTTATCGGGCAAGGCGGAGGAATTTATCTGGTGAGCCGAAGGCGAACCGGATAAATTCCGGAGCCGAGCCCGATAAACTTAAACCATCCAAGACACCAACCATCTATTCTATTTATCCTGTCACGCACTGTAAATGAACAAAACAAAACAAAAAAACAGACATGATACAAAGACTGCATACCTTTTATTCAATATCCTATGGTACTGATACCATAAAATTCCCAAGCCGAGCCTGACAAAATTTCCTGGAATCAAAGAAACTACTGTCTATTCTTGAAATTTTCCAATCCACGACACTATTCTGTTTATCCTGTTTCACATTTACAAACATAAATCCGACTAGATAGAATATTTCGCTCAAAATTAAGGCACGTATTGACATCTTTCGCACTATGAAAAAAAAAACACACTTGTATGGCGAACTATGCAAAGCGCTTTTGGTATGCAGCTGTAATAATGACGTCATGAATAATATTGACTACGTCATAAACGTGACGTAAACCCTCGGAAGAATGTTGTGGAGAAGAATTCTAATTTATTTTAAATAATAAGAAAAATCAACATGTGCATCGAATTTTAAGCGATAATTTTACTTTGAAATACTGATTTCGTGCACCGGCACCTAAAAAAGGAGTTCCGGCTGGTCACATGACCAACTAGCCTAATAAACCTTGATCACGTGACCAACTGACATAATAAACCTAGTCACGTGGTCAAGTGACCGTATATCACCAAGTTTATATGACCCCCTGTTATACGACGGAATTTATAGGAGGTGACAGGATAAAGGTGCATATCAAACTACGTGATACAGCTGAGGGACTTGATCACCGGATCACCCGAGTTTTGCCGAATGAGAGGCAGGCGCCAATGTGTTATTTTTAGTAACGGTGTTAATGAAAATTTCACTATCCCGCGATATACAGGCGATGCACCAATATACTATTTAGTAACAGTGTTCGATGTTCGACCGAGTAAAATTTTAGTTTTCCGTGAAAGACCAACGCAGTTTCAAAGGTCTGTAGTTAAATTATCAAACAAACGCTGAATGTGCACAAATTGTGTTAATGCTATTTAATTTTGTATCATGTATAATAATTGTCTTTTTTAAAGTCTAAATAAACGTTTTCTTAAAACTGACTTTATAAACGTTTTATTGCACAAACTGTGTCATAGTTTTCGTGCTATTGTGAAAGATTATTTGAGAAGCGCTCTGACAAAAGGAGTTTTAATGCATCTCCATGATGCATTATACCAAGCCAGTCATCACATACAATTTTATGGACCAATAAAATCCATCTTGTATAACAACGCACTGAATCATGATGTAGAATGGTCCTTGGATATGCAGAAAATTTACCGGTAACAAAAAGTTTCGACTTATGTCAGCCTGTTCAATCCACGCAGGCTAACATGTGTCTATACTTTTTGCAGATGCAATAAGCACTCTCTTCCACCGAACACGACTCATTGTCTTTCATTTTAGTTGTAAGTGAAACAATCCACGGTAGTAGCCTTGACAGAGTGTGGTATGTATCAATGAGAGAGAGAGAGAGAGAGAAACAACCAGGGAAAAAACATGAGTGTTGCTTATTTGTGTTCGAAGCTGTGAACGTTACTCCAAGGTTTTAACTCATGACCGAACGACAAAATTTTAGAATTGTTAAAATTGAAAGCGTTTGCAGACAACAAAAAGAATGTGACTCAAAAACTGAAGAAAACAGTGTGGGATAAGGAGAAAATGCTGGTTGCCAGCATTTTCTTCTTTTCCGACAGGGTTTTCAAAAAGGTGCACTGGCCGCCTCGATATGACTGAAATGATGTTGAAAATGGCTTTAAGTACCAACCAACCAACCAGCCAGCCAACCAAAAAAGACAAACAAAAAACAAACAAACAATTAAACAAACAAATAAACAAACTGTGTACTACTGCTGACAAAGGAAATGTTCTAGTTCGTCACCTTGATAGACCGTACCATTTGCGCACTCGTGAAGGGACATGTATATCTGAGGTTTTATCAAGTTACTTACCGTCATCTACATTCAGAGATGCAGCCAAGACTGTGGGGTTGAATTCATCTTGTCATTTGCAAAAATTTCAACCCGTTAACAGGGTGCCGGATATTTCTTTAATTTTCCTTGAGGTGGTAGGATTTTACACATGTGCTATGCCATGCTCTGCGAAAAGGGGGCTTCATGCATATGCAAATGTTATCGACCAGTGTTAGCCTGCGCATTCTACGCAGGCTGACATGGGTCAAAACTTTTTGTTATTTGTAAATTTTCTGTATGTCCAAGGACTATTCTACCTCATGATTCACTCGGTTGGTCGACAAAATGGGTTTTTATGGATTCGTAATTACTAGTAGGTGATGACCTTCTTGGTATGATACACCATGGAGATGCATTAAACCCCTTTTTGACAAAACATGGCTCAATTATCAATGTATGCCAATAGTAAAAATCGAAATCGCAACCACCAGGTCACGTGTCAGATACGCTAACCAATGAGCTACCCAAGCTGGCCCGAAGTCACAACTCATTCTTAAGAACATTCTTAGTCTTATTCTAGATTTAAAAAGTAACACAACTTAGACTTCCGAGGATAGATGATAGTCATTGCGACAGGATTCATTCCTCTCTCAACGCTGACCATTGTTTCGGCTATGGTTATATGGGAAAGCAGCCAGTGGCTTGAAAAGAATATTGTGCGGAGTACTGGTAAAAGAAACTCCAGGAAAGCACGGATAGGTGCACTGGCCGCCGCGATATAACTGAAATAATGTTGAAAACGGCGTTAAACCCCACACAAACAATCAATCAACTTAGACTGCCTGATTCGAACGGTTTAGCCAATCAGAAATTGTGTCACTTTCAAATTCAGAGAATTCTTGCGAATAAGACTAATAATGCTCTTAGGAACGTTTGGTTAATACGGACCCTCGGTTTCACCAGTACTAGGCCAAGGCTCTGGGGTGTCTTAGTAAAACAGTCTTACCCAAGGACATTTCTACGAAAAATCCACTGCCAAGAGTGAATATCGAACCCGGAATCTCCAGACTGCGAAATCATCACATTCACCACTGAGCAAATCAGGGCCATCTAAAATTCCTGCATTACAGATTAACCGCCTTATTTCTTTACCAGATGACATTTTAGACTGGTCCAAATCATCTGTATACACCAACCATTCTTAAGAATATTCTTGGTCTAATTCTCAAGAATTTTCTAGATTTGAAAGTAACACAACTTCTGGTTGGCTAAACCAAATGGTGCAATCTGGGTCTGTATTCACCAGCCATTCTTAAGAACGTTCTTAGACTTATTCTTCAAGATTTTCCAAGTTTGAAAGTAACACAACTTCTGATTGGCTAAACCAAATGGTTTAGCCAATCAGAAGGTGTGTTACTTTTAAATTTGGAAAATTTTTGAGACCAAGACCAAGAATATTCTTAAGAATGGTTGGTGAATACGGACCCAGCTGATCTTGGATCTACCCCATCTTTACGACTTGTTTCCTGTGAAAAGAATTTTGAAATCGCAAAATTTTGAGTTTTAATCATGACTGGAAATTTTCATTTTACTTTTTTGGCAGACTAATAGTGTAAGGGGAAAGAAGATTACCTTGATTAGAAACTCGCAGATTAAAAGATTACCAACTGCAGACGACAATATTCGTCTGGAAGCAGACCAGAATTCAACATTGTGACAGACTTCGCGTCTGCTGCAAAAGTGTTTCAGGGCGTAATGAGCTAACCCTTTACATAGCTGTCTCGAGTTTGAACGATCCCGAAGAAAAAGTCTTTAGAAAACACCGTTGGAAAATGAGAAAATGCTGGTAAGCAACATTTCCTCCTTTCCCACAATGTTTTCTAACATTTCATGGAGAAATCTAGTTATTTCTGCAACATTTAATGTCGTCTGTAAATGCATTCAGTTCGGACGAGTCAAAGATTTTGTCGTTTGGTGTAGACTTAACTGGTATTTCAAAATGGCGGATGACAAGATAATTCACATGGCGAGTTTTGAGGAAAATTTCATGAAACCAGTATTTCTCTGCTGGAATATAAATTATACAAAACTGGAGGTGATCTGGAGTGGAGCTGATCTTACGGAGAATTCTTGTAAGTATTACTTATTATATTTCTTCTGCCTACATACCATGTATAACTGAGCCACGCTCTGGCAAAAGAGGGATTCAATGTATCCCCGTGATGCAGTATACCAGTCATGTCATCACATAATTAAGGACACATTTTGTCTAACAACAGACCGGGTCAAGAGGTAGAATGGTCCTTGGACATGAAGAAAATTTAGAAATAGCAAGGTTCAACCCATGTCAGCCTGCGCGGACTGCGCAGGCTGACATGGGTCGATACTTTTTGCAGATACGTTAAAACTCGCTTTTCAAAGAACATGGCTCAAACAGTGAACATTTTTTTACGAAATGGGTATTGCATACCTTACCTTGGGCTGGATTGTACAGGACTTGAGAACAGGAGGTCGCTGGTTCGATCCCCAGCTTGGCCAGTTTCTTTCCGAGAATTGATGATCGTCATCGCGTCAGGATTCATTCCTCTCTCACCGCGGACCATTGTTCGACGATGGTTATGTGGGATAGCAACCAGTGGCTTGGAAAGAATATTGTGCGGAGTACTGGTAAAAGAAACCCCAGGAAAGCATGGATAGGTGTAATGGCCGCTGCGATATAACTGAAATAATGTTGAAAACGGCGTTAAACACTATACAATCAACTTTGGACTGGATTAGATCTTCCAAAACATTCGTCGATGTACGACTCCTTAGTTTTCCGATCATAAAACGGGCTGAGAGAAGTAGTCTTAGGGTACTATAGCCAAGCAGATATTGCGTTACGGTCCAAATTTAATATAAATTATATTATTAAGATTATTCAATTAATTTAACCCTTTCCCAAACAAGCCCTGGTTTTCACGTGTCTGCAGTACAAGTCTTTTGAAAACACTGTGGGAAAAGGAGAAATTGCTCGTAACGAGCAATTTCTCCTTTTCCCACAGTGTTTTCTACCCTTTTTCAGACCTTTCTGCCATATTCATCAAATTTAAAATTGTCGTCTGCAAACTCTTTCAATTTGGACCAGTCCAAATTTGTCGTTTGGGAAAGGGTTAAGATTAGATAAAACATGCCATTCGGAATTCGAAATACTATAGACAATTACCAAACAATCCCGACTTTTGGCGACCCCGAGAAAGAACGCTTTTGAAAACATTGTGGGGAAAAGGGAGAAAATGCTGGTGACCAACATTTTCTCATTTTTCCCACAATGTTTTCTACCATTCCCAAAACAAATTTTCATTTTCGGGTCACTTTTATTTTATCGTCTGCAAATGCTTTCAATTTGGACAAGTCTAAGATTTTGTCCTTTGGTAAAGGGATAGACATTAAATATATGGTTGGTGCTACAGGAGCTCTGGGGTAGTATTCACCAATCCTTCTAAATTGCATTCTTATACTTTTTTTCTCAAGAATTTTCCATATTTCAAAGCAACACAAATTCTGATTGGCCAAAGCAATTGCCTTAGCCAATCAAATATTGCGTTATTATCTAAATCTAAAAAAATGGTATTTAGAATGGTTGGTGAATATATCGGACCTTTTTCCTCATATATGGCACATTATCTGCTTAGATCGGTATTTTTACTATGGTTATGTAACATGGAGGTCAGTGTAAAGTAGCCACACAATACCTTACTAAATTCCTCCTCACGTTTCAGCGGGAAGCCAAGCAACTGTTCGGCTCTTTTTTCTAACAAGGAGAAACCCATTTTAGGACTCCATTGACATTTAAATACTTTTGTTAGATCTCAAACCTACTGTGGTTATCGTTGTTCTAGTGTTCGCTACAGAACTTTGACAGGATTTTTTTTTCATGGTTCTTTGCATGCAAAAGAGATTTACACTTCCCAGGAATAATATCCAAATATTGCATTTCAAGGTTTTCTCGACTAGAACATTTCTCATTTCTCAAACTACAGGGACATTGTAGACCAGTATCAGACCCCACGTTCTGGACAGTCTAATCTTGGTCTCTCAACTGTCCCCATAAAGCACTTAATATTTCTTGTAGCATTGAAACCTGTCGTTGTCACGCAGAGCTATGATTACGCAACTTTACCTGTGTTCCTTTTTTCCTGGGATTAAACAGTTGTTAGAAAGTATGCTACCAAATTTAACAGTTATACAGTTAGACACAGTTCGTCGTCAGGAGGGCTTCAGCAAAACTACATGTACGTATGAATAGTGTAATCTGAATATCTGACTTTTGACCTTGGCTTACAAAATTACTACATGATGAGCCTGCTCTGTGAAAAAGGGGTTTAATGCATCTGCTTTAAAAAAAAAAAAAAAAGAAAAGTATCGATTCATGTCATGACATAGGTCGAAACCTTTTTGCTATGGGTAGATTTTTTTTCTGCATGCCTAAGGACCAGTGTATCCCATGATTCGGTCGGTTGTCAAAAAAAAGTGGTTATTATAGAACCCTAATTATGTGATGGCTTTCTCGGTTTAATTCATTACGGAGATGCATTGAGACCCTTTTTTCCAGAGCAAGATTCATACGTCAAAGCTTGGATTAGATTTGGGGAAAAAAAACCACCTTTTAATATAGATACTCACAATCAGCTGAAACAAAGTTTGAATGTAAATTAGCAATATAATGAGATGATTGTATTACTCGTCACATGTCAACTTTTCGGTTTCCCTTTCAGCAGTAGGATACTTTTACGAACTTAATCCTCGATAGTTTCCGCAAGTGAACTATTTTATTTTTCGGATACAAATTACCCCGGTCAAAGAACTTTGTACTCTTTGGACCGTTGGTGTGTCTTTCTTTAACCCTTTCCCAAACAAGCCCGGTTTTCACGTGTCTGCAGTACAAGTCTTTTGAAAACACTGTGGGGAAAAGGAGAAATTGCTCGTAACGAGCAATTTCTCCTTTTCCCACAGTGTTTTCTACCCTTTTTGATAACTTTTTGCCATTTTAATCAAATTTAAAATTGTCGTCTGCAAACTCTTTCAGTTTGGACCAGTCCAAAATTTGTCGTTTGGGAAAGGGTTAAGGACACTTTGTTAAAAAGAATTATGATCACGGATATTTACTTGTGTTCCTTTTTGCCTGGGATAAAACATTTGTTGGGGACTTTGCTTCCCAATTTAACGATTATACAGCTGGACACTGTTCGTCGCCAAGAGGACTTCAATGCAGATACATGTGCGTATGAATGTAGTTGTTCGACCATTTGACCTTTGACTTACTATACCATTTAGCAGAAAGACTGGTCCCCTGAATTGGCTACTAAGTTTAAGCAAGGGTCGATGATTGAATACCTTTGACATGTATCATTTTGCAGACGGACTGGTCCCCTGTAATGGCTACTAGTCGTAAACAAGGGTCGATGACTGAATATTTCACCTTTGACCTACTATACTATTTGGCACTCAGCACAACTCGGTCGATTCCCTAACCACATCTGCGGATCAACCGAGATTTGCTGAACGTATTATTTAGCAGACAGACGGGCCCCCTGTATTGGCTACTAGTTATAAACAATGGTCGATGACTGAATATTTCATCTTTGACTTACTGTACCATTTAGCAGACAGCCTGGTCCCATGTAATGGCTATTAGTTGTATACCTATACAAGAATCAACAAGTTGGCTTCTTTGAAAAAGAAGCCAGGAGAGGTCAACATCAGTATTTTCAAACAGTTTATTGGCTTTTAATTTCAATAGATTTTGGTACATATAAACAAACAAGGAAGGCATTAAATGATTGCCGCTGCGCAGAAACCTCTTATGCATTATATGACTGTCACATGACCTTCTTTCCGCGTGTTCAAGTCGCGTGATCGTTTCTCGCGGTGTTCTCTTTTTTAACGGAATTCTTTTTTTTTTTTGCGCTTAGCTTTATTTGCTTAATGAAAAATTACAATTATTGGAGAAGTCATTTGCAATCAAATCAATATAACAATTCTTTTTTTGAAATCGGTCATATAAAAACAAACCACGTCTATTTCCTATTTCAGTTTTTTGATTTGGTTTTTTTTTTCTTTTTAAAACCATGACGAAACAGACTGTGTATCAGATCAATTTCGCAAAAAAAAAAAACCCACACGGATTTAGACAGCAATATCTGAGGCAGTCTGCCTTTTAAACTCACCACTGTTGGAAAGGTCTGATGACCTCTTCAATGATTGAATACCTCACCTTTGATTTATTATACCATTTGGCAGACAAACTGGTCCAGTGTAATGGCTACTAAGTTTAAACATGGTTCGATGATTGAATATTTCACCTTTTAGTTACTGTATATCATTCTTTTTGACTTTTCAAACTTCTCTTTCCTTCTTCTTAGTAAATGAAAGTCCTTTTTTTCTCACTGTTGTACTTGTTTAGTTTTTTTTTAGTTTGGACATATTTATTTTGCATCCATTGAGAAACAAGTTCTTACAATTTATACTAATCTCTCTCTATTCTGCTTCCTTGGAACTACACCAGTACTCGCGTCTAATGTGTGGGTCAATGAACAATCCCAAAGCTGACACCCGCTCCGGGGTATCGAATATGGGACCTTATGGTTACGAGGCCGATGCTCTACCTCACAACCACGAACTTGCAAAAGCTCTAATGAAATTAAAAGATTGAGCCCGAACAAATTTGAACATGAACGCAAGTTTTGTAAGCACGGACACGGTTGACTCTTTCACCGCCCAATGTATATACAGGACCTCTATTTATAGTCTGGTACCCCGCCCTAATTCACGAGTACGTCAGGCAAAGTGCAATAATGGCGGCCCCCGTTGGTAATATGCAGAGGTAGCGGGATATTGTTATTTCACTTGATCAAATCGGATCATAGGCTGAATTCAATACAGATCGTTTGCAATAAAGTAATGGCAGTGATTTTTTTTTTTTAACTGTCGCTCTCATATAGCGAAAAGAACTATATATCAAGAATGCTTTAAGTGTCCGAAATGTCAATGGACCTGTATAACGTCCGAAAATAATGCTACTTTTAAAATGATTCATATTAAGATTTATATTTAAACCATACCCCAACAGCTCGTTTTAGAGTCGGTAATGTATATTTTGTACAAAACTGATCTCATTTTATTCACTGATCAAAATGGATCACATGACATCAGGAAAAATATTGTAGAAACTCATCTTTGTAGTTGCGGGGAAATAAAATCTAATAAACACTACTTTTTCGATTGCAGATTATATCGTAATATCAGGGTAGCATTCAGACAATGTATCGGTGAAATATCTGATTATAATATCGATACCGTCCTACCGTCCTATTTGGTGACAACAATCTCTCTCTTGCAGGAAATGAAAAAATATTTAATGCAGTTCATGTTTTCATTGAGAGTAGTGGTAGATTCGCTTGAGTTTCAATTTATATTGAATATACAGATGGTGCATCTCTGTTCACATTGTACTGCCGCGGACATAGATACACATATACAATTTAATTTTTCAATTTTTCCTGTCACTCTGCTCAGTCTCCTAAGATTATTCCTTTCTTTATACTTCTTTTCTTACAATCACTCACTGAAATCTTCACTATCAGTTTACATTTTTTTGTGTTTATTCATTTTATTTGACTTACAGTAATTGTTATATCACATGACTGTTCTTAGGGAGAGGAACTATATAAGCTGTCATGCTTCCGTTCTCATCCTTTTCGTAATGCTTTGTTGTATTCGATGTAACATACGGAAATATACTGAATAAAATATGTTTAAATTAAGTGTACACTGGTCATAAATCCCCGAAAGATTTTATATGGGAACAAGGGTCAAATAACCTTTTACAGTATAATACCGAATTTTAACGACGCAAAATGATGAAGCTGTTGAAACATTGTGGGAAAAGGAGAAAACGCTGATTACCATCATTTTCTTCTCTTTCCACGATGTTTTCTGCCCTTCCAAAAGTAAATTGAACAATTTGAACCATATTTAATAGCAGATCCTTTGGATTTGGACATGTCCAAAATTTCATCCTTTGGTAAAGAGTTAACAGTCAAATGCAGTCCTGGTTTATATGATAATATGTGAACCCTAGTGATCTCAGTTTGTTTTAATTTTCGAGGGTTGTATAAGATTATCCCCTCTACCGGACCACTGCCTGTTTGTGCGTGTTTAAAAAAAAGAGGACACTATTACCATTGCTTCTAGATTGCGAAATTAACAAAATGGATACATTTACTTATTGTCAGAGAGAAAAAAAAAAAAAACTAGTGCAGTTTTCAATCCGCTTTCGGTCAGAATATCTCAATATGTATAAGCCATGTTCTGTGAAAAGGGGGCTTAATGCATCTGCAAAAAGTATCGACTCAGGTCAGCCTGCGCAGTCCGCGCAGGCTGACCTGAACCGAAACTTTTTGCTTTTAGTAAATTTTCTGCATGTCAAAGGACCAGTCTACCTCATGATTCAGTCAGTTGTTAAACAAAGTGGATTTTGTGGATCTATAAATATGATGTATTGCTTGGTATCAAGGATCACGGAGAAGCATTAAGCCTCCTTTCACCACAGCATGGCTCATATCATAGTGGACAGTGTGAATCAAGATTAGCCTTTATTGGACTATTGCCTGTTTGTGCGTGTTTAACCCTTTCCCAAACAAGCCCTGGTTTTCACGTGTCTGCAGCACAAGTCTTTTGAAAACACTGTGGGAAAAGGAGAAATTGCTCGTAACGAGCAATTTCTCCTTTTCCCACAGTGTCTTCTACCCTTATTGAGAACTTTCTACCATTTTCATCAAATTTAACATTGTCGTCTGCAAACTCTTTCAATTTGGACCAGTCCAAATTTTGTCGTTTGGGAAAGGGTTAAAAAAGAGGACACTATTTCTATTGCTTCCAGACTGCGAAATAACTAAAATGGATACATTTATTTCTCGTCAGAAAAAAAAAGAAAAAACATTGCTTGTTTGTGCGTGTTTCAAAAGGAAGACACTAAATCTGCTGCTTCTAGAATGCGAAATAAACAAAATGGATACATTTATTTCTCGTCAGAAAAAAAAAAACATTGCTTGTTTGTGCGTGTTTCAAAAGGAAGACACTAAATCTGCTGCTTCTAGAATGCGAAATAAACAAAATGGATACATTTATTTCTTGTCAGAAAAAAAAAAAAATAAACAAGTGCAGTTTTCAATCAGACCATTTTCCCTATTCCTACAATGTTTTCTATCATTGCAAAGACAATTCTAATTATGTAAACTACACTTATTGTGTCGTCTGCAAATTCTTTCAGTTTGAACCAGTCTAAAATTTTGTCGTTTGGTAAAGAGTTAAAACGGTAGAAAATATCGTGGTACAGGGAAATAAATGCTGATTACCGGCATTTTTCTCCTTTTCCTACAATGCTTTTAAAGGCCGTTAAAACACGGAATTGTTTGCCAAATGGATGAAAGAAAAGGCAATATTTTTTTTTTGGCGAGATAAGTTTCCCGTTTGCTACAACGTTCTCAGGTTTTAGGCTACATTTCATTTTTTCCTTTAGACTTAAAATTTTCAATTATTTAGATTAACAATAGCTGTGGAATGTAAACAAAGAAGGTCTTAAAATGCATTTAAATCATACCATTTAAAAGTATGGAAATTATTGTGAAGATGACAATCTGTTATTGTAGGGTCGGTCCCAGTGTTAGTCGCAGACAGAGGAATTAATTTCAAAACTAGGTTAAAACCTGCCAGGTCACTCGTAGACTCTTTGAAGTGGTATCAGGAATTTGGAATAAAACTGTACAGAAATAAGCATGGAAAAGCGTCCTACAATTTTCGCCTGTTTGCACTTTCCTGGTATGGCAGAATTCCTGCAGAAAACGTTACCGGCGGATGTGCCAATTCGTTTCTTTAAAGTGGAACGGACTTTTGAAAGGAACTTCATTTATCGAGGATGTACGTGGCGGGTTTTCCAACTTACTACCCCACCTTTATATATATTGTTTTCAGTCTGGTTGTTTCTTGGTGAAATCTCTTAAGTCTTTGCCAAACATTTTAGACTGGTCTAAATTGAAAGCATATGCAGACGACAAATTAAACATAAAAAGCACAATTAATGGGACTTGTATCAGAAAGGGTAGAAAATATTGTGGGAAAAGGAGAAAATGCTGGTTACCAGCATTTTCTCCTTTTCTCACAATGTTTTCGAAAGCCAAGTTCTTCAGGGTCCTTTAATCATGGGATTGCTTGTTAAAGAGTTTATTTCTTTTGTCCTTTCTCTTTCTGACAGAGAGCTCGACCGGGTAGCTCAGTGGTTAGCGTATCTGACTCGTGACCTGGTGGTTGCGGGTTCGATACCTGGATGGGGCAAACTTTCTTTCCGGCGATTTTTCGCCTCTCACCTCTGATGCATGTGAGAAAAGTAGTCAGTAGCTTTGGAAAGAAAGTTGTGTCAGTACTGGTGTGAGAAAACCAGGAAACACATGGACAAGTCACTGACCGCCATTATATGACCTGAGCTGTTAAAATGGCGTTAAATTCCAATACAATACAATACAATACAATACAATACAATTCTGACAGAGATTTCATGACAAGTCCACTTCTTTTGTATTGAGATTCTTTGAAATCGTTATCAGTATCTACAGCTTCTCTATAAAGGTTCCATTGTTCTAAACATGATGAGGTAAGAAATCATTATCTTTTAGCTGGTATAAATCAGGTACAATGACAGATTTCTTTTTACATGTATTTGGTCAAATGCTTTGAACAGTTCCCAAAGAAATTACAAACTTGCTCTCCGTTTCAAGAAAAAATATGAAATCAACACAAGAAAAACATTGTCCATTTTCTCCAATAAGAAGTGCTTGCCGTCAAATTTTTAAATGGGATCTCCTTTAACTTCTACGACCTGTAAGCGCTTCGGAATGGTGTGGAACAATGACGATGACAATATTGTGTTCAAAGTGGAGCAAGTTTGTAATTTCTTTGGGAAGTGTTCAAAGCATTTGACCAAATACATGTAAAAAGAAATCTGTCTACAGTCTACAAGGGCCCTTTGTCATCACCCAGTAGTCCTGCTGGCCCTGAGTCAGTACAGTGGTCACGTGCCTTACAAAATCTCAAAATATTTCAGTCTTGACCCCGTAGGACCTATAGGTGTTTTTGTATGTGTATGTGTGTGTATAGTATCATAAAATGGTATCAAACTATATGTGATGCTAGTTATGTTCTTCTGATTAAATATTGGCCATGCCCTGTGATTAAATATCCCCTATTGACAGTATTTGCAAAGAAAAATTATTTGCATCAGGTGAGCGATAAACGGCAGTTATGACCCTCTATTAAGATGTACAGTACTTGCAATCTGCCATTAAAAAGTATTGTAAGGCTTAATGCGAGTCTATTGTTACAAGTTAATTGCGCTTGTTTCCTGTCTATTACAGTTTCGTGTCCGGCACTCGAAGATGAGGAACTTCGAAGTCAGATAGAAATTCTGTTTGCCGACTTACCTCTTATAACTAGATACAGACATGAGTTGAAGAATGTGAAATGGGTACATACCGCCTGGAATGGTATGATATGTTGTGCCCCATCACTTTGCTCTTCGTCTTAACCGTTTTTTTGCAGTCTGATCTTGATCTACACAGGCCGCAAAGGCAACTAAATCTAAAAAAAAAAAGGCATTTTAAAGGTTAACAGTGTTTTATTAACCTTAGGCTGCTGAGCGTGACTCAGTAACCTTTCGCGGACATTGTAGATCAAGATCAGACTGCACAAAATGTACAGTCTGAACTTAAATCTATCAACACTGTCCGATAAGGAGATATTTGTCTCCAAAAAATACGTTTGAAATAATGCTATTTGGCTGTTTACTATTGGTTTGAAAGTTTCACTTAAGTAATTGAGCAGGATAGGGGTTAAGTGCTGTTTAGTTTTCTGGACTTCTTCGAACCATCTTTTGTCATCATCTTTTATGCGTTAAGTCATCTTTGCTTCTTTGCTTTGGGACGAGTTTATTCTATGCGACTTTAACAAGTAAATATTCAATACGAAGGTCAAATCCTGACTTTTAACGACCCTGTGAAAGAAGTCCTTTGAAAACCTTGTGGGAAAAGGAGAAAATGCTGGTAACCAGCATTTTCTCCTTTTCCCACAATGTTTTCTATCCTACCTAAAAAACAATTTTCAAATTTTCAATCACATTTATTTTGTTGTCTGCAAATGCTTTCAATTTGGACCAGTCTAGATTTTTGTCGTTTGGTAAAGAGTTAAACCATCCATGTTTAAGCTTCTTGTGCGGGCTATTGGACATATACATACGATATATTTGGTAGAATAAAGAGGGTTTAATGCATCTGGGAAAAAAACAAAAAAAAAAACTATCTACTCATATAAGCCGGCTAACATGGGTCGAAACTGTTTTCTATTTGTAAATTTTCTGCCTGTTCAAGGACCATTCTACCTCATTATTCAGTCGGTTTTTAGACAAAACGGATCTTACAGATGCATAATTATGTAATGACTTACTTAGTATCATGCATCGCGGACTGGTAAGGCTAACATGGGCCGATACTTTTTGCAGCTGCATTAACCCTCCTTTTTCACAAAGCATGGCTCATTTATTTGATGCTTTATTTTGAAGGGGCTTAGTTAGATTTTTTCGCTGTCAATCAAATTTGTCGTTGAGACTGATACATAGTCTACCAATAAATACGGGTTTTTTTTTTTCCGGTCTGAAACTCCGTGTATTCACACGAGACCAGATATGACGTCATCGCCCTTATTTGAATATGACCCAACATAATGGACGCATGTTATTGATCATGTGACATTCCCATAAGGCTCTACCGAATTCTGGCGCGAAATGTAAAGATACCTTATCAGGCTACGATGATTTTACGAAATACCTTTAAATAAAAAGTTTTTCTCACATTTCCCTTTCTTATCTATTGCTGGTTTTCAAGCTATCACCTTACTATATTTGGTGTTAAAACATTTTTTAAATGTCGTATGCTTATTAAAATATGAAGAAGCCCTCTTAAAATCTTATTGCAGGAGTCGATAATCTGATGGATGCTATTCATAAAGCCTCCGAGGTAATCTATGTTTGAATAATTCTATGATTTATTTATTTATTTATTTACATATTTATTTATTTATTTATTTATTTAATCATTTATTATATTCATTTAAGGCTTATTTTTAATGTCATGGCTACAGTAAGAAAAATAATAATGATAATTTTAGACAGTGACTAAAAACAGTGTCAAGAATTTAAAGAAAAAACAGGGTCCGTATTCACCAACCATTCTTAAGAATATTCTTAGTCTTATTCTTCAAGAATTTCTACATTTGAAAGTAACACAACTTCTGATTGGCTAAACCAAATGGTTTAGCCAATCAGAAGTTTTGTTACTTTCAAATGTAGAAAATTTTGAAGAATAAGACTAAGAACGTTCTTAAGAATGGTTGGTGAATACGGACCCAGATTGGTGTGGAGTTTTAAAGTGGACGACTACATTTTCAGGTAATTTTACACGTACAGTAAATGATGGTCATGTACATGTAGTTCAGCACCTTGAGGGCTAATACATGAATATATGCCAAAACATTTGGTAAACGGAGAAATTACTTGTCACGAGCAATTTCTCTGCTAAAACCTTTCCAAGAGCTTTCTGCTGCAACACGAAAAAGAAAAGTCGTCGGCATTAAGTAATGCGTTAAACTTCTATCCTTTGACCAAAATTATATTCGCAGCCATTGCCGACCTTCACCTTAACCAAGACACCTGGGATTGTCAACGCCCCCTACATGTCAGAATACGTGATTGGCTATATCCTAGCAACGGAACGAGATCTCTTTGAACTGAAGAAACTTCAAGATAATTTAAAATGGGAACAGTAAGTCACATTTTTTTGTACATTCTCCCATTTTGTGAGTCAAGAATTTTTCTAACATTGAAATACCGACAGGTTTCTTTTATTCTCTTGCTTATATCTCTACATGCACCTTTAACTTGCCGTTTTAGTTCGTTAGATGCCTTCTTTATTTTGTCAAGCCTCATTGAGAATGTACAAAGCATTAACATTTGATGTGGTTACTTGTTCCCCCCATTATCCCCCCTTTTTTTTAAAAAATCACAAGCCCAAGAAAAAAATGAAATAAACCTTCATGGTTGGAGCCCGAAACATTACCATTTCCGGGGATACACTCGGGCACATTTGACCCCTCATTTGAAAAGCTAGTTTAGCACCAACGGTTCTATCATCATATAGACCTATGATCCATGCCCTGGAAAAAGGGGATTAAATGCATTTTGTTGTGCATTGTACCAGGCAAGTCGTCACAGATCAATCAATCAATCAATCAATCAATCAATTGACATGGTAGATAAATTTCACACAACCGTTTGCGGATAGTATAGATTAAGATCAGAAGGCTCTGAAGGTCCTTTTTTTTTTTTAAATATTCCGGTTAAAAACTGCCTTGAAACCGCAGTCATTTGGTCTGTTTTCCGTATCTTGAAAGTTTTTTATATATCTGGCACTTTAAAGTGTTTTTTAAGATCCACCAATATGTCACAAAACCCTTTCTTTTTGGCATGGGGGCGTGTGCTGTCCTGCCTAGCTCAGTGGCAAGGTCAATGTGTAGGATTATGCAAACCCTGCCTTAGGCACTAGGCTTTCCGTAAGAGTGTCCTTTGTCAAGACGCTTCGGAGCCCCAGCATAAGTGCATACGTGGGAAGTGAGTTGCTTCTATTGATTGCAATAATGTTTAACCCATTATCAATTTTCAAAATTTTGAACCCTGCCAAATTTGAAGCATTTGCAGAAGACAAATGAAATGTAGCAATGACGAATTTTGTTTTTGATAAAGTAGAAAACATAGTGGGAAAAGGAGGAAATGCTGGTTACCAGCATTTTCTCCTTTTCCCACTATGTTTTCAAAAGCCTTCTCTGTCAGAATCGTTAAAGATCGGGATTGTGTAGTAAACGGTTCCAAGCAGTCTGTCTATTTTTCTTTTTCTTTTTACAGGATGAAGTTCGGTAAAGCACGCAAACTATGCAACCTGACAATCGGTTTCTTAGGCACTGGAGCTATTGCTGAGTACAGTAAGTGTATACTGCATAAAAGTTGAATTATCCTCAAAAATTAAATCTGCGAAGTTCGTCCTACTTCAATTAATCTTCTCTCGACAAGTTCAATACAAAATCAGCAGTCATCATTGATGAGATAGACATATTTGAGTCATGTCCTGTGAAAAGGGGGATTAAATGCATCTACAAAAAGTATCGACCAGGCCAGCCTGCGCAGCCCGCGCAGGCTGACCTGGTCGAAACTTTTTGCCTTCGGTAATTTTCTGCATGTCCAAGGACCATTCTACCTCAGGTTTCAACCGGTTATTTGACAAAAGAGATCTTCTGGATCCATAATTAAGTGATGACTTGCTTGGTATAATGCATCACGGAGTTGTATTTTACCCCGTTTTCCCAGGCCATGGCCCATACAAATATTGATATCGCTTCTTTTCTGACAGTAGAGACGAACAGGGTTGGTTATCAGCATTGTCTCCTTTTCTCACATTTTTTTTCCAAAATATTCCTCACCAACGATCGTTGAAGCACGTGATTGTGGGGTTACTGGTAGAACACAAAGATAGTGACACTGTCTTCAGTCATTCGCTGTTTCGCCCCCATGCGCTTTATCTAATGCTAACCAAGATTTTAGCCGTGCTCTTTGAAACGGGTATTTAATGCATCTGCAAAAGGCATCAACCCATGTCAGCCTGCGCAATCTGCAATCTTCGCAGGCTGACATGGGTCGACACTTTTTGCAATTTGTAAATTTTCGACACTATTTGCAATTTGTAAATTTTCTGCATGCCCATGGACCATTCTATCACCAGATTCAGTCGTTTGTTAAATTTAATTTAATGGATCCATAGTGAGGTGAGTACTTGCATCACGAACATTTAATTCCCCTGTTCAAGAGCGACCCTCATTTACGACATCTACATATTCCTTTAACCCTACTTCGGTAGGCTAGGCTTGTCTTCTGAGCCGACTGGTTTACTATAATTATTTTAATCCTTAGGCTGCTAACTCACTGACCTTTTGCAGACAGTGTAGATCAAGATCAGACTGCACAGAACGTGCAGTCTGATCTTAGATCTACACTGTCCGCACTGTCCTAAAAAGTTTAGAAATGTCATTATTCTGGTTTTCACTATCGGTTTGAAAGTTTCATTTCACTTATTTAACAGGATGAGGGTTAAAGCATCCTTTCTAACTCTGGTAACAGCACATACGACAGAAACGGACGGAGAGAGTGTTGTAATATAATTTATCTCAGTTAAATGTTGCCACACTAAATTTTCTTTCATTTGAGCCGTACGTCATCCAAAGCAAGTTATCACATACTGATGGGCCCATAAAATCCAGTTTGTCTAACAACGGGGTAAATACTGAGGTAGAATGGTCTTTAACATGCAGAAAATTGACCAAAAGCAAAAAAGACTGACCTTGGTCGACTCTTCTGCAGATGTATCAAATCCCCTTTTCACAGAGCATGACTAATAGATATGAGTCATGGTCTGTGAAAAGGGGGTTCAATGCATCTGCGAAAAGTATCGACCAGGTCAGCCTGCGCAGTCCACGCAGGCTAACCTCGGCCGAAAACTTGCGCTATTGGTCAGTTCTCCACGTGTCAAAGGACAATCCTACCTCATGGTTCAGTTGGTAATATTAAAAAAGTGGCTATTATGGCTTTATAATTATGTGTTGTCTTGCTTGGTTTCATGCATTACGGAGGTGCATTTAGCCCTCTTTTGCCAGAGCTTGGTTCATATGTATATCTGTACCTTTTTTAACAGCTGCTCAACAGTGTAAGGCTCTAGGCATGACGGTATGGGGTCTCTCCAGACGCAAGAAACAGGACAAAGACAAAAGTTCGAGCTTCGACGTTCACAAGTATTGTTTGTTCATACTGTGTTACACATTACTAATTAACTAATGCACTACTGGGCATTATACTGCAAATTCGGTAAAGCTTGTATCAAACCTTCGATGACAATATGTCATCTAGAAAAGGGCAGTTACTCAAAAAATCAGTGCCATTGCCAAATCCAAGCGTTGAGAGCACTGCTGCGGCATTTGTCACGGGAGCCATTGTGTGGAATTAATGATTTAAAAAATAAAGAATAGATATAGTTTCAAAATATTTGCTTGAAAGTCAACCTACTACATAGTCGTGCATAATCCGATAGAGTGCAATCTTGTGGGACGAACAAGTTAGGGCGAACAAGCCAAGGGACGAATAAGCCCAAGAACGAACTGGTTTTGGGACGAACAATCACGGTATCTGGCAGTCAGGAGACAAAGATTGTGTGTATCGTTACGCCAATAGAAGGCCATAGCGAATCACGCTATTTTCGATAGAAAATAAGTATTTCCACATATCGATGGCCCTCGTAATCCAATACATTTATATCTGAGTGCAATCGAAACACATTTTTTTTTTTGTCTTAGAAAAAAAAAGAATTTAATTGGGTTTACTTCCTTCGGTTTTGCACAAACTACGATACATGATTTCAAAATGCCGTATTAAACTCATAGTGGCATTGTCTTCGACAAATGCCACAAAAAGCAGGATTATTTCGTATGAGTCAGTCTGATTGGCTGCTGCAACACGACCAATGGGAGATTCTTCACAGATGACCCTTTTTTAAAGCATTTTCGTCAACATCTTTAAAATTTTATTCAAGTGACTCTTGTTACTAGATTTTGGCACCCTTGAACATTTCATCCTTCAACGGTGCAAATACATTGTGAGCCATACTCTGTGAAAAGGGGACTTAATGCAACTGCGGAAAGTATTGACCCAGGTCAACCTGCGCAGTCCGCGCAGGCTGACCTGGGCCGAAACTTTTCGCTTTTGGTCAATTTTCTGTATGTCAAAGGACCACTCTACCTTATGATATGGTTGGCTGTTCGACAAAATGAATTTTATGGATCCCTAATCATGTGATGACTTGCTGGGCATCATGCATTACGGAGATGCATTACGCCCCTTTTCGCCAGAGCATGGTTCATATATTTTAGTAATGAGTAACCTTAACGGCCATAGCCAGTAGTATGGTAAAAATGAAGCCCATTCGAAAGGAGCTGGGAGAATGATCACGCCTTTGACTTTTTTCTCGCCTATTTTTTTTTTTCCTTTGAAATCCATAGAGCAAGGCACAGGGCACAGTCATATAGCAAGGCATACGCGTCTTGCAAAACAGATGTTGAAGCCTGGGCTTTCCAGGTTTTCCGCCTGTATAAGCACCTGCCTTGAGCAATTTGTGTTCAGTTCAATTCTAGTGCTTGATTGCATGGGTCACTCCCGCTGTGGCAAGGCTGACGACGGCCAAATGACAAGGGAAATAGGAAATTGTCGGATAATAAATTTAATAGTCATAACTTGTCTGGATTTGCTTCTGGATTTAAATATATGACTTTGTTCGGCGTGCACTTGATTAATCTAGATTTGAGCCATGCTCTGTTAAAAGGGGTTTAATGCATTTCCAAGAACAAGTCCAATTTGTGATTCAGCTTGTTGTAGGACGAAGTGGATTTTATGGATCCATAATTATGTGATGACTTGATTACTTGCTTGATATAATGCATCTGGAGATGCATCTAACCCCCTTTTTGCCAGAGCATGGTTCATTTGTATTTATGACTTTGTAAGATCAGCACGGGAGTATGCGACTAATATAGATGGCTTTGTCTTTGCTATGTGTAAATCCGACTTGACTAAATAATCTCAGTTTTGTTGAATTTGCATGTGCTTTGTGCAGCTGAACTTGGTATTCGTGTCTTTGTGAGTATGCAGCTAAAACATATGGGTCATGCTCTGTGAAAGGGGGGTTTAATGCATCTGCGAAAAGTATCGTCTCAAGTCAGCCTGTGCAGATCAAGCAAGCAGACCTGGGTCGAAACCTTTTGCTATTTGTCAAAATCTCTGAATGTGAAAGGACTATTCTACACCAACCCCCTTCTGCCAGAGTATAGCTCATATATTGACGACTTTGCTTGGTAAGTGTGACTAACCTAGATATTTTTACTTGACTGGATACTTTGTATTTATTTCATGCTTTTCGGTAGTTTATCGAGAAATAATGGTGGATTATGGTTTGATATTTCATGGTTACGACCGTTGAAAATACCGATTTTATTTTTCTAATTCTTCAGTTGAAGGCGGAAACAGTAGTTCCTGCACACTAGTTACCTTGGTAATCAGCGCGTGCCATTTAAATGGAAGGAAATATGACGTAATTTACGCTATATTTCTAGCGCTTTACGTAATATTGTAATGCGTCGTTATGTGAGGGAGGTACGCCACAGGAAATTACCGAAAACAAAGTTCTGTACTGTATTTTGACGAAAGTTCTAACAAAATAGGGGGTAGAAGCATGAAATAAACAGAATATTTGTTTTTTTTTCGGTGAAGGATCGAAATTTATTTCACCGAGTGAACAACATCATCGGTAATATTACCGATGATATCATATTTATTTGATGAAATAAATTACGAACTTTCACCGGAAAAAAAATATCCTCTATATCTTATATCTTGGAGTTTGTATCTGTTTGCAACTAAACCAGATATTCATAGTTAACCCTTAAACTGCTAGATAAATGAAACGAAAATGTCCACGCAATAGTAAAAACCCAAATATTGCGATTTAAAACTTGATTTCATCGGAAAGAAAACGCCATATCGCACCGTGAAGATCAAAGATCTGACTGCAAGTTCTGTGCAGTCTGATCTTGATCTACACGGTCCGCAAAAGGTCAGTGAGTCGCTTAACCCTTTACTGCACAATGACGCCTTTTGACGCCCCTGGGAAAGAAGCCTTTTGAAAACATTGTGGGAAAAGGAGAAAATGCTGGTAACCAGCATTTTCTCCTTTTCCCACAATGTTTTCTACCTGATCAAAGAAAAACTGCACCGTCTGAGCTACATTGAAATTGTCGTCTGCAAATGCTTTCAGTTTGGTCAAGGCTATAATTTTGTCGTCTGGTAAAGGGTTAAGGGTTAAATGCACGTTGGTGTAAATGTCGTTCTGTGTAATAGCATTTCATAGCTTTCACACTTGAAGGTTACGTTAACAATATCCACATTGGTTTCAACACACCTTTAGATAACCTAAATAAATTATTTTTCTTGTCAATTCTACCATACAGAACGACAGAAGAACTAAGTGAGTTTCTGGAAAACTGTGATTACGTATGCAATGTGCTGCCAAGTACACCTTTAACAAGGAACTTATTGTCTGGGGGAGTACTGGAACACTGTAAACATAGGGTATGTACAGAGAGAGAGAGAGAGAGAGACAGACAGACAGACAGACAGACAGGAGTGAGGCAGGAAGAGATATAACGAAGAGAGAGAGAGAGAGAGAGAGAGAGAGAGAGAGAGAGAGACGTGTGGGTGGGACTTTAAACATGTTTACATATTCTTTTTTGGCGTGAAAAAATCTTACTTCATTAAAATGCCAACTGTCTGAGCATCAAATAAGTGAAAAAGTGAAACAGAATATTTTAAACGGTGACAAGGCTTTCGATTTTCTCCCTTTTTTTCAGAATGGTCTTTCTTAAAATCTAATACTGTCAGTACCAGATCAGGCTGCACGTTTATTCTGGCTGTCTAATGATCCAATTATGAATCAAAAAAGCTAATTCAGTTTATTATTTTCCTTTTCCAGAAAACCGTTTTTATCAACATAGGTAGAGGAAATGTTGTAGATGATGACAGTATTGTCGAAGCCATTCAGTAAGTACATGAAATAAATGAGCTACATTCGCTCTGGCAAAAGGGTGTTTAACTCTTTACCAAACGACAAAATTCTAGTCAGGTTCAAATTGAAAGCATTTGCAGACAGCAAACTAAATGTGACTCAAAAATTGAAATTTGTCTTGTGAAGGGTAGAAAACAATTGTGGGAAAAGGAGAAAATGCTGGTTACCAGCATTTTCTCCTTTTCCCACAATGTTTTCAAATGCCTTCTTTCTCAGGGTCGTTAAAAGTCGGAATTGTGTGGTAAAGAGTTACAGGAGATTTCTGTAATGCATTAGGCCTGTAGCAAGCAAATCACCAAATACTCATGCATTCATAAAATTCATTTTGTCAAACAACCGACTGAATCCTGGATTTTGCGATCCTTGGGCATGCAGAAAATTGACTAAAAGCAAAAAAGTATCGTTACAGGTCAGCCTGCGCAGACTGCGCAGGCTGACCTGAAATCGATATGTTTTGCAGATGTATTAAATCCCCCTTTTCCAAGAGCATGGCTAAAACAGCAACAAAATGACACAGTCCGTGATGCCTACATTTGCCGTGTATGTCAATAGGTTCAACCTGCACGGATTTGAAAGCTTAAGGCCCAAATGCAGTCAAAAAATGCGGGTGTCAAAATGCATTTAAATTTAAACCGCGCCATTTAAAAGTATGGAAAACAATTGTGAAGATGACAAGCTGTCATTGTGTAATAGTTGCTGGCAGAAACAGTCGCTGGCAGAAAGGTGAATTTTAAAATCAGGCAAAAAGTAAATAAACGATAGAGCGACCTGGCAACTTTTAACCTACCTTTGAAATTCATTTTCTGCTAGCACTAACACTTGGACCGACTGTACAATAACAGATTGTCATCTTCACATTAACTCTTTACCACACAACAAAAAAGTAGACTTGTCCAAATTCAAAGTATTTGCAAACGACAATTGAAATGTGACTCTGATGATGGAAGTTGTCTTTGATAGGGTAGAAAACATTGTGGGAAAAGGAGAAAATGCTGGTTACCAGCATTTTCTCCTTTTCCCATTATGTTTTCAAAAGGCTTCTTCTTTAGGGTCGTTAAAACTCGGGATTGTGTGGTAAAGGGTAAATTTACATGCTTTTAAATGGTATGATTTAAATCTAAATATGGTTACCCGGCATTGTGTATATTTGGCTCCTAATGTGCCTTTAAGACTGATTTTGATAAGAGTTTGAGCCACGCTCTGGTAAAAGGGTGTTTGGAGTATATCTATAATGCATTATACCAAGCAAGTCATTACATAATTATGGATCCATAAAATCCTTTCTGTCTAACAATCGACTGAATCACTGAGGTAGAATGGTCTTTAACGAGCAGAAAAATTACAAATAGTACCAAGTTGCGATTCATGTCTGCTTGCGCGGGTTGCGCAGGCTTACATGTACATAGGTCGATACTTTTTGGCAAATGCATTGGTTCAATTCACTCGCCGACAATCACTTTTCTTCCCAATAGAAACCAGTGGTTATCCAAGGCTATATTAGATGTGTTTAATAATGAGCCACTACCACAGTCCAGCCCCTTGTGGTCACTTCCGGGTGTCTTCGTTACTCCACATATATCCGGATGGTCCACCGACACATCTGTAAGTCTAACTTTACCAGTCATAGCTTCATCATGAGCTTTGATTTTTTACTCAATGTTTTGTGGGATATTTCAATTGATTTACTTCCTGTAGACGACTTTCTGGAGTAACTGCCGAGCCCCGGTAGCTCAGTCGGTAGTGTACAGGACTTGAGAAAAGGGGGTCGCTAGTTCGAACCCGGGCATGGCAATTTCCTTCCGAGTATTGATGATAGTCATTGTGACAGGATTCATTCCTCTCTCACCGCTGACCATCATTTCGGCGATGGTTATGTGGGAAAGCAGTCAGTGGCTTGGAAAGAATAATATGTGTAGTACTGGTAAAAAAAAAAAAAAAACTCCAGGAAAGCATGGGTTGGTGCATTGGCCACCGCGATATAACTAGAATAATTTTGAAACGGCGTTAAACACCATATCAGTCTGGATTGCTGAATACGCTGACTTTTGACCTACTCCTTGGCGATGATACACTCGTTAATTAAATTGGTACCCGCTGTATCTCCCGTAACCGTCCGATAGTTGATACGAAGATCGATAATGGACTGGCAGTTTATATACTCGTATAAATTAATAGTAATTTGTGACTGGCAAAAATATGTGGACTGATTATTCTGCAGGCCCATTTAGGCTTACTTACTGGCACATTTTTGACACCACTATACATTGATTCATTTCACACCTGTTAATAATGTATACATAGAGGATATTTGATTTTTGTTTTTCGGTGAAAGATCGAAATTTATTTCATTTCGTGAACATCATCCGTAATATTTTCACGAGTGGCGCAGCCACCCGTGAAAATATTACCGATGATGTTCACGAGATGAAATAATTTTCGATCTTTCACCGGAAAAAAAAAAAAATCTATTTATTTCATGTTTCTAACCCCTATTCTGTTTGAACTTTCATCAAAATCCAGAACAGTTGTTTTCGGTAATTCCCCGCGACGTAACCCCCTCACATAACAACGCATAACAATATTACGTAAAGCGCGAGAAATATAGCTTGAATTACGTCATTTTTCCTTCCATTTGAATGGCACGCGCTGATTACATACGTAACTAGTGCGCAGGAACTACTGTTTCCGCCTTCAATTGAAGAATTACATAAATAAAATCAGTATTTTCACTGGTCGTAACAATAAAATATCAAACCATAGTCCACCAATATTTCTCGATAAACTACTGAAAAACACGAAAGAAAATTTTAAATGTAGTTTTCTTTTCTTTTTTAGCATTTGGAACAAGTGATAAAATGTTTCGTTGACAACTACAACAGATATATCAAAAACGAGCCGCTAGCAGGCGTTCTGAACTGGGAGCAGGGATACTGATACATTGATAACAGACCTCCAGATTACAGGGAGTGATGGCATTCTAAATTCATTATTTCTCTTCCAAACCCTATGTTGTGGGTACTCATTAGAATCGTCTCGATGAGACGATTATAATGAGTACCCATAACATAGGGTTTAGTGGAGAGTTATCAATATTTTCAATTTTCATATCAAAATCACTCTCTCTATCTGGAGCTCTGGATACTACAAACTTATGATATTAACTCCATTATTCAGTTATACATATTAACATATTATTAAGTTATACATATTAACATATACATATACACATTAACTCCATTATTCAGTAATACATATCTATACCAGCCACGGAAACATATCAATGTCGCATTCTGCAAAATTCCGAAGGCGTAGTAGTTACAGTTACCAATAAATTTCATGTATTGTTTGAACATAGGCACTTGTGCCTTGAAAAATCTCTTCGTCTTTAATTTAATGTATGAAATCATAATGGGCAAAATTAGACAGATATGCCTGTGGTTTGGAAGTCCCCCCCTCTCTCTCTCTTTCTCTCTCTCTCTTAAACTTATTGTTTAAGTCCTTTTGCTATGATACTCTCCTCTTTGATCAAATATTTATGACTGTGTGTAAATTCTTGTTTTCATGCTGTCAGAGACATCACATTTCTTGTAGCAAAGAATGGCGTTCTATCGACACATATACATGTATACTTGTAATTACATTAAATCAAATATTTTATTCGAGGGCAAACCGATGTTGCTTTATGCATGTCATGTATTATGGGCCGTGGCCTAATCTACAAATAAACTTTCTGAGTTCTCTCATGTTACAGCATCCTTTTGTCTCTTCTAAACTCCTAGAATACATAAAACCTTTGAACATTATGAGTCTAATAAATAACAAAATAAAGAAATGTTTGTGTTTTATTTACTACTGTCTTTGATCTAGTCCCCCTTCTTCCGTTGGTAGTTAAACCTTTCACGAACCAATCACGGGTTTGATTAACTCTTTACCACACAATTCCGAGTTTTCACGACCCTGAAAAAGAGGCATTTTCCCACAATGTTTTCTATCTTTCCCAAAACAAATTTTAATTTTTCATACATGTTTATTTTTCGTCTGCAAATGCTTTCAATTTGAACCAGTCTAAAATTATGTCGTTTGGTAAAGAGTTAATGAACATGAACCAGAAAGCTTTTGAAAACTTTGTCAGAATGCTTACCCTTTACAGACAAATCCCATGATTTCAGATTCATCTAATTTATATTTTACGAATTCTTTGATATTGGAAGACTTTGAAATTCAGTTGTTGGGTACAAAGTTAAACATATTGTATTGCAGTATAAACTTGTGTACATTTAAATATATTGTATTGCAGTATAAGCATGGGTACATTTAAACATATTGTATTGCAGTATAAAAATGTGTACATTTAAACATATTGTATTGCAGTATAAACATATATACATTTAAACATATTGTATTGCAGTATAAGCATGGGTACATTTAAACATATTGTATTGCAGTATAAACCTGTGTACATTTAAACATATTGTATTGCAGTATAAACATGTGTACATTTAAACATATTGTTTTGCAGTATAAACATGTTTACATTTAAAAATTAAACCTTATCCTGCTAAATAAGCGAAATGCAATTTTCAAACCAATGGTAAAAACCCGAATAATGTCATTTCAAACTCATTTTTAGGAAAAGAAAATATCTCCTCATCGGACAGCGTAGATCCAAGATCAGACTGCACGTTCGGTGCATGTACTAAGCTAGGGCTCTGAAGTGTTTTGGCCAAGGACACTCCCACGAAAAACTGACCACGTCAAGTGACACTCGAACCGGGGCCTTCAGCTTAAGAATCCCACACTTGAGCCATCGAGCCATACAGGACCCCTGTTCCAGGTTTGAATCCGATGGTGAGTGGGATCGACGTTTTAAACTCCCCACATGATGTCGCCAGTACTGATCAAGGTTTCCATGGAGTAATAATCCAGAATGATTAATGTAAGTTGTGAGAACTTCATTTCATTAACTGATGTAAAATAAAAGAGCAATTTACTCTGGAAAAGGGGGTTTCATGCATCTCGGTGATGCATTTTACTAAGCTAGTCATCACATAGTTATGGATCCATTGTCTTACAACTGACTGAATCCATGCTGAGCCTAGTAGTAGTAGTAGAGTGGTACTTGGGCATGCAGAAATTTAACCCGGCAAGAGCAAAACGTTTCGACCCAGGTCAGCCCGCGCGACCTGCGGACTTTTGCAGATGCATTAACTCGTATATTCACAAAGCATGATTGAATCTGAACTAAACTAAAAAGGAGTCTAGCTATGATTGGTCAAAAATTTCTCAATCACCCCCGACCAGGGCCAGGCTGGCAGGTCTCCCTATCAACGTCTACATACTCCTTTGGGAATAATCTGTTAATTCGTTCCTTAGTTATTCTGACAAAGAAACGTCGGGAATAAATGTAAAACAAATGATAAGACAGGAACCAAGTCCATGGTCTGGGCAGGTATCAAAATCCATTGCTAGAAAAGCAACATAAGTGCTAGCAAAGAAAAATAAGAACAGCAACTCATTTAGTATAATCAGGGATCGTATATTATATACGATCCCTGGTATAGTGTAATTTCTTTTGCCATATTCGATTTGATTGCCATCTCAATAGTGACACCAATGTATGGCCTCACACACATATACACACCCTACCTCCCCAGACTGACTGACTGACCCACCGACCAACTAACCAACCTAACTCTTTGGGACTACAATACAAAAAAGTTACTTCCCTTGATAACGCATCCGCCATTTATGCACTTCCAAGACAGAAATTGTGGAGGAAAGCGTGCGTCTCATGCACTAAACATGGTATTATTTTGATGCGCTATGAAGCGAACCAAGTCTGAGCACATGAGTGCAACACTTCATGGCTATCTGAAGAGGAGACAGTTTTCAGTAAGTACATTTATAGATCAACATATCAGTGGTAGAGTATTCGGATATATCTAGTGTCTGACTCTAAGAATAGCACGCGCACACAGAGAATACTTGAACGCTGAACAGTAAGGTTTGTTTTTAGAATTATTGAAACCACTAAGACTTTACTTTATCGGTCATGACATATTCATTGCTGAACTCTTTTTTTTTTTTTATCTGGATATAAGCTTGTGAACCTGTAGACTGCTAGCCATGACTCGACGCACCTTGGCTTCGTGGACAATGTAGATTAACCCTCTACTACACAATCAGATGTTAGACTAATCCATTTTGAAAGCATTGCATAGGATGAATTCAGTGTTCCTTAAAAATGAAGTTTGTATTTGGAATGGTTGAAAATATTTTGGAAAAAGGAGAAAATGCTGGTTACCAGTATTTTCTTTTTCCAACAGTGTTCCCAAGAGTCTTTTTTGTCAAAGTAATTAAAATAGGGTATTGTTTTGTCAAGGGTTAAGATACTGTTTCTACATTGTCCAATGTCATGAGATTTTTGTGGCAGAAAATTAAGCTGAAATGAAAACAATAATTTATGTGGTTCTCTTTAATTGGCTGGAAATTTCAGTTAATGTAGTGGTTCTTTGAAAATTTTGGTCTAAGGCTGTTTTGATCTTTGAATTGGGTTCAAAAATCAAAACAGCCCTAGACAGAAATTTTCTTGTCTAGTAAAGAGATTTATGTTGTATTTGACTTCACTCAAATTCAAAAGACAGAATTTCGAAGATTTTTTTTTATATTGAAAATATATGCACAACAAATTAGATGTGGCTCATATAATGGCAGAAAATACTGGTTAACAGCATTTTCTTCTTTTCCCTTAATGTTTCCAAAGGCCTAAAAGCTGTTATCTTGGTCATTAACCAATAATTATGATTCGCAAGCTTATTTTTTTGAAATACCATCAAGTAGTATGAGTAATAGAAAAGGGTCAATCTGTTTCCCCAAATTTTTTCAAAAGCAGTGACCTTTAGGGATCCAATGATATTATATAACCCTTTCCCAAACAAGCCCTGCTTTTCATGTGTCTGCAGTACAAGTCTTTTGAAAACACTGTGGGAAAAGGAGAAATTGCTCGTAACGAGCAATTTCTCCTTTTCCCACAGTGTTTTCTACCCTTTTTGAGACCTTTCTGCCATTTTTATCAAATTTAGAATTGTCGTCTGCAAACTCTTTCAATTTGGACCAGTCCAAAATCTGTTGTTTGGGAAAGGGTTAATGGTAAAGGCCTAAGGACAAGCATATCTGTTAACTCTTTACCAAATGGCAGAGTCTTAGACTGGTTGAAATTGAAATGATTTGCAGACGTGGCAAACATGGCACAGAGGATGGGACTTTTATCAGAAAGGGTAGAAAACATTGTGGGAAAAGGAGAAACCAGTATTGGTAACCAGCATTTTCTCTTTTCCTACATTGTTTTCAAAAGCCTTCTCCATCAGGGTCTTGAAAATTTGGGAATGTGTTGTACAGGGTTAACCTCTATTTTTTTTTTTCAATTTCCTTCATTTTTTTCTTTACAGGAAAGTGAAACAACATCAAAGAAAGAATCTAGATGGAACCAGAACTTGGCAGCCATGGCACTGAAAGGTTCATCTAAAGGGGAGACAAGTATGGATAATACTTTGTCCTACAGTAATATAACAGGAGATCTCTCCAACTGTGAATCTCAATTTTCAAGGTACCAGTTATTTTTAACCCTTTACCACATAATCCCAAGTTTTAACGGCCCTGGTGGAGAAAGCCTGTGAAAACATTGTGAGAAAAGGAGAAAATGCTGGTAGCCAGCATTTTTTCCTTTTCCCACAACATTTTCTACCCTTCCCAAAACAAATATGCATTTTTGAGTCTCATTTATTTTGTCAACTGCAAATGCTTTCGATTTGGAATGTCAAAAATTTTGTCGTTTGGTAAAGAGATAATTAAACTTTGTACTCTTTACCAAATAAACCTGAGTTATCATGATCCTGAAGAAGAAGGCTTTAAGTAACATTGTTGAATAAGGAGAAATATTGGTACCTTCTGCAGATAGTTTAATTTAAGATCAGACTGTTTAGAGCATGCAGTCTGAATGTTGATCAGATCTGTACACTATTTTGTTAGATATTTTGACAAAATCTAAATCAGTATTGTAATTTCAGTGCCTATGTACTTTCATACACTGAAAAAATGTTAACTCTTTACCAAACGACAATATTCTAGACTAGTCCAAATTGAAAGCATTTGCAGACGACAAAATAAACGTGGCTCAAAACCTGAAATTTGTTTTGGGAAGTGTAGAAAACATTGTGGAAAAAGGAGAAAATGCTGGTTACCAGCATTTTCTCCTTTTCCCACAATGTTTTCAAAAGGCTTCTTTCTCAGGGTCGTTAAAAGTTGGGATTGTGTGGTAAAGAGTTAATTTTACTTACTGGTATTTCCTTTTCATTTGTTAGATTTTGTGTACTATTTTGTCATTTTGTTTTTGTTTCAGACTTAAAGCTCACCTAATGGAGAGTGGTAGTTGCCATGACAATGAACTTGAAACCATTTTGTTACCTGTGTTTGTACATATGTGTATTGATCTTGTTCTGAATGGACAAAGGTCAATAGGTAAGATCAGCAATACAGTACATATACATTTATTTCATTCAGATGGACAGGAAGAAACAAATTTTGTTTTTCATTAAATTTGGACCAGACAACAATATTACTGTATGTTCTTCCAAATTCAAAGCAATTTTAAACCACAAATCATATGTGGGTCATAATATGGCATTTGTTTGTGAAATGGTAGAAAACATTGTGAGAAAAGGAGAATATGCTTGTTACCCACATTTTCAGTAATATTTTCAAAAGCTTTCCTCCTCAGACCTGCTAGTTTTCAGCATTGTTTCCAAAAGCCTTCTCCATCAGGGTCTTTAAAACTCGTGATCTTATGGTAAAGGGTTAACTTGTCATCTGCAAGTGTTGTGAATATGGATGGGTCAAAATTTTGTTGCCTTGTAAACAGAAAAAAAATCAGGAGCTGTTATAGACCAGAAGTGCTTTGTTTAGTTCTCTTTTTTTTTTTTTTTTTTTGAATTCCAGAGAATGTTTAAGCCAATCAAAAAACAGCCCCATATTTCTTTACCATTTAATCACAAGTTATAAAGTTATTGAGAAAAGAGCCTTTTTGAAACATTGTGGAAAAAGGAAAAAATACTGGTAACTGGTATTTTCTCCTTTTCCCACATGTTTTCTACTAAGTAAGAAAAAAAGTCTCAACGTTTGAGCCCTCATTTAATTTGTTGTCTTTCAAAGCTTTCAATTTAGACAGGTCTGAAGTTTTGTTATTTGGTGAAGAGTTAAGATTGTCTTTGCTCTAAGTCACTGATGAATAAAATGGATTTAAAATGTAAAAATGTCTGAGAAAAAAGAATATGTTTGGTGTAATGTTTTTTTCAGGGTATAAATTCTGCTCCAAGCATAAAGAACTTTTCAAGTCAATGGAAGCTCACAAAGAGTTGTTAGATTCTCTCCTGAAATCATTTTCTCGAACCAAAGCCGAAGTGCTTGCTTGTAAAGAAATACAAGACTTTAGGTATGGTTGGTCCTATTCTAACCTTGATTTATCAAAGATAGAAACAGTATAATATTAGAGCATATTTTGACAGATGAAGAGTGTATCCAGGATTTCTATGCCGTGAAGACTGTTTTAAAATTAGGGATGTACAAAGTAATACAAAAAAAGTAATACAAAAAAACTATTCAACAGAATAATTGAATGAGTATTATGTTTTTTTTGCCAATTGCATTGGACAGTTCTAGAAAATAATGTTGGAAAATGAGCACACAATCCTGAGTTCAAAAGACCCCTCTGAAAATGGCTTTTAAAAACATAGTGGGAAAAGTGGAAAATGCTGAAAACATTGTTGGAAAAGAAGATGGTGGTTACCAGCATCTTCTCCTTTTCCAACAATGTTTTCACCCTTTTAACCAAAAATTGCATTATTTGCACAGCATTAGATTTGTTTATCTGCAAATGCTTCCAATTTGGACAGGTCTAAAATTTTGTCTTCTGGCAAGGAGTCAATTACGGTAGTAAGGAGACAGTAGAGTGCTTGAAAAATTTGCCTGTTTCAGACTTGTCAAAATCATGTGTTTTTGGCAGTATTTTTTTCTTCATTAAGTCAACTAGATTGCTACTCGGATAAAAAAAAAACATCATCCTGTTTTCATTTTTCAGAGATATGAAATATAAAGTATCTTTAAGCCAGAGAACTTTCAACACAGTTTGCAGGTTTTTGAAGGTAGGTTTACTTCTATATGGCTCAAATGATAGGATTCGTCTTTGAAAGGGTAGAAAACATTGTGGTAAAAGGTGAAAATGCTGTTTACAGGCATTTTCTCAGTTTCCAACAATGTTTTCTTTCCTTTCAAAAACACAAACTGTCATCTGAGACACGTTTAACCCTTTCCCAAACAAGCCCTGGTTTTCACGTGTCTACAGTACAAGTCTTTTGAAAACACTGTGGGAAAAGGAGAAATTGCTCGTAACGAGCAATTTTTCCTTTTCACACAGTGTTTTCTACCCTTTTTGAGAACTCTCCGCCGTTTTCATCAAATTTAAAATTGTCGTCTGCAAACTCTTTCAATTTGGACCAGTCCAAAATTTGTCATTTGGGAAAGGGTTAATTTGTCCTCTGCAAATGCTTTCAGTATGGACCAGTTAAAAATTCTGTTGTCTGTTAAGAATTAAGTTCCCCTTCTCCCTTCTCCCTGTCTAGGGTGATTTAACCCTTTACCACACAATGCTGACTTTTTACTGAGGCATAAGCCTTTAGAAAACATTGTAGGAAAATAAGAAAATGCTGGTAACCAGCATTTTCTCCTTTTCCCACCATGTTTTTTACCCTATCAAAGAAAATCCACACCATTTTAGTCACATTGAAATTGCTTACAATTTGAACAGGTCTAAAATTTTTTCTGTGAAGGTTTAATCTTTAATAGATGACAATATTGTAGACTTGAAAGCTTATACAGACGACAAATGAAGTGTGACTCAAATGCTAGGACTTGTTTCTGAAAGAGTGGAAAACATTGTGGGAAAAGGAGAAAATGCTGGTTACCTATGTAGGGGTGTGAGAAGCTGTCTATATATGGTCTTTGGTTAACTCTTGATCAAAAAACATAACTTTAGGAAAGTCGGAAATGATAGCATTTTTTGACCACAAATTATACATCCCAAAAATTATTTGATTTTGAAAGGACAGAAAACACTGGAAAAATGAGAAAATGCTGGTTACCAGCATTTTCTCCTTTTCCTACAATGTTTTCAAAAGCTCTTTCCCTCTGGGTCTTTAAAACAAGATATTGTTTTAGTTTAGGGTTAGATGCTGAAAAAGATAAAAGATGAATCTGACATGACTTTTTTATCCTACTTACAGAATGACGATAACATGATAGTCATACAGATCTTTAACCATCATGTTAAATTAAATGGTGAGTGTAAAATTTATGTTCAATCAGGGTTTTCCCTGACCCCATGTCCTTCTAAATTTGGACCCCGTAAATTTTCTAAATGTCCTAAAAAAATTTTATTTTTGCCTTCCTTTATTCATTTGAAGGGGGTCAAATGACCCTGTTCAAGAAAGTCCAGGGAAAGTCTGTTTCAATGTTGTTTTTGTTTGTAACCCTTTACACCAGACAGTTCCATGTTTCTATGACCCTGAGAGGAAGACTTTTGAAAACATTGTGGGAAAAAGGAGAAAATGCTGGTAACCAGCATTTTTTTCTGTTCTCACAATGTTGTCTCCTCTTTGAAAGACAAGCTTGTCTACTTTAGTGACATTTAATCAGCCAGATCTGCAGATGTTTTTCATTGTGGGTAAGTTTAAATTTTTGTCATTTGGAAAATGTTTTTTTGCAGTGGAATCTGCTTTAACTCTTTACCAAATGACAAAATTTTAGACTAGGTCTAAATTTAAAGCATTTACAGGCAACAATTTAGATGTGGCTCAAATGTTAGGATTTGCCTTTGATAGGGAAGAAAACATTGTGAGAAAAAGACAAAATGCTGGTTATCAGCATTTTCGCCTTTTCTCCTGATGTTTTCAAAAGGCTTCGTCCATAGGGTTGTTAAAACTCAGGATTGAGGGTTAATGATGAATTAATTTCTGCAGATGTCTTTTTATATCATCTAGAAGCAGGACACCTAAAAAAAATGTTGTTGCAAAAGGTGGCAAGAAATGAATAATAAATTTGTCCAAATTTTTCCAAGTTTGATATTTTGATAAGATAGAAGTTAGAAGAAAAGAAGAAAAACATTTTATTATAATAAATGGAAATACTTTATTATGTACCAGAAATTTCTCCGGCTGAAATACATGTGTCACATGGGAATAAAATGACTCAGGACAGAAAATAAATCCGTATCTACACACTGTGAAATACGGTTCCAAATATGGTATTGATGATGTAAATCACACGCAGAAAACATACATATTGATTTGCAGTTTAATTGGTCAAAATTTACGCTATGATATTTATCTGACGTTCATAAAAATTAGGTTACTAGCTAAAATCTCAAGAACTGCAAAATTTTGTCATTGGAAGTTGTAGGTATATAATGAAAGGAATATTATGTTGTAGTAATTCTCCTGATGCTTGTATTTACTTCTTGCTGTGTAAGAAAATTCTGACATCGCGTGAGACCTTTGGTCTAGTGCTATTTCAAATTTTCTCACACTGCTTGAATTAAATACAAGCACCAGGAAAGTTACCACAACATAATATTCTGTATTTATTGTTATTTGAATTACCCATATTTTAAAAAAGGTGTATTCTCAAAGTCGTCTGCTATAAATTTGTTTTTATGTAGTACCAAGATGACAGTTTATTTATCTAATATTTCCTTGATGAACCTTTTACCACACTATCTGGGGTTTTAGTGCCCTTGATGAAAAGGGTAACCAGCATTTTCTCCTTTTCCCACAATGTTATCTACACTGCCAGAAACTAATCATTTGAACCGAATTTAATTTATTGTCTACAAATGCTTTCAATTTGGACTAGTCTAAAATTTTGTCATTAAGTAAAGGTTTAAACATTTACAATAGGATAGAATATGACGATAAATGTACCAGACATTGGACTTACCTTGTGAGTGTAGTATCCCCATTGAAAATCCAGTAAGTTTTAAGAATTATTTTATCAATCTTTTCTCTGTCACAGTCAAAAACAAGACCACTTCAACTCTTGGTTTGATGCAAGAGTCTCGGGAAAACACAAAACAACAACCCATATCACCAGCGGTCATCCCAGACAATAAAGTGGTCCAAGATGACCAAGCCTTGTCCGGTTTAAAACAAATCATTAAGGAAGTCAGGGAGGGTCCAGCTGGTCTGCCCTCCATCTGTTTTTATACTTTTTTGAATGCTTATCAGGGGTAAGATTTTACTGTCCTGTATACTCTAAAATCTCAGTATTTCAAATGTCAACCTTTACCGAACATTCTTGTGTTTTGACGACCCTGAGGAAGAAGCTTTTTAAAATTTCAGTTGGAAAAGGAGAAAATGCCGGTAGCCAGCATTTTGTTCTTTTCTCACAATGTTTTTCAAAATATCAGAGACATCCACTTATTTGATCCACATGCAATTTTTCATGGATGAGTGTAACATTTTATCAGCTATTAACTCTTTACCAAATGACAAAAGTCTGGACGCTATGAAATTGAAAGCATTTACAGAATAAAAATAGCTCAAGTGTTGGTTTCTGTCTTGATAGGGTAGAAAACATTGTGGAAAAAGGACAAAATGCTGGTTACCAGCATTTCTCCTTTTCCCAAAATGTTTTCAAAAGCCTTCTTCTTCAGGGTCGTTAAAACTTGGGACTGTGTGGTAAAGGTTAAAGAGTAAAGAAACTGAAATACATGTATATTGTGTGTGTTTACTTCAACACAACTATTAGACTCCCCAAATTTAAAGCATCTACAGGCAGTACATTTAAAATTTTGGCAGATGAGCTGTAACATGTTTGTTTGGTGGAAAACATTGTGGAAATGGGAGGAAGTACTGGTTAATAGCATTTGAAAACGCTGGTTACTAGCATTTTCTTCTTTTACCCACACAATGTTTTTCAAAACTCTTATTCCCCAGGTATGTTATAACACAGGATTGTTTGGTAAAGGCAAAATTAAATAAAAGTATGTAAATAAATACTTCTTCATTTGATTAAGTAAATGCTGTCAGCTTTAAGGTAAAAAATTAGCTAATTTGAATGCTTCTGTGTCATCTTTTGTAGTTTTAGTAGACTTCTATGACCAAAACAGAATTTATAGTGTAAGAGTAAATTATTGTTGCAATTTCAATCAGATTGTGAAGGACAAACAAGATAATACTACAGTATATATTTTATTGACCGTAAAGGAATTCCAAATGGTCATTCTCTTTGAAATGTGCCTGCAGATTATGCTGTGCCTCGGTGTCGTCAAACAACAAATATCTTTGCGGAGGATTCGAAGACAGTAGTGTTCGTGTATGGCGTCTCATTCCTGGTGTGTTTCCGGCTGTTTCCCATGAAAGTGGGCCATCCGAGATATTTTTATCAACAGATTATATTGATACTTCCTCCGAGACAGAGGAGGATGAAATCAAAGCAAGTTTAAGTTCAAGGTCAGTCAGGTGAAATAGTCTTAAATTCAGTCTTCAAACATAGATTTAATTCTTTACTAGACAACAAAATTCAGATGATACCACATTTAAAGGGGTTTACAGACAACAAATTAGATGTTACTCAAATTATAAAATTGTCTTTAAAACAGAGGATACATTGTGGGAAAAGGAGAAAATGCTGGTGACCAGTGAAACTTAAAAGAAATATCTAAAGTATTGTATTTTTTTTTTTTAATATTATAGAAAACATACTGGCTAACTCAATGCCACACAATCCCGAGATTTAAGGACCATGAGGAAATACCTGTTGAAAACATTGTGAGATAAAGAGAAAATGCTGGTAACGAGCATTTTCACCTTTTCTCACAATTTTTTCTTCCCTTTCAAAATCTAATTACATCATTTGAGTCATATTCAATTTGACTCTGCAAAGGCTTTCAATTTTGACCAGTGTAACATTTTGTCATATGGTAAAAGCTTAACTCTTTACCACAGGACAAAATTTTAGACCAGTCCAAATTGAAAGCATTTGCAGACGACAAATTAAATGCAACTCAAGAATTGAAATTTGTGTTGCGAAGGGCAGAAAACATTTTGGGAAAAGGAGAAAATGCTGGTTACCAGCATTTTCTCCTTTTGCCACAATGTTTTCAAAAGCTTTCTTTCACAAGGTCGTTAAAAGTAGGGATTGTGGGGTAAAGGGTTAAACAGTATGTAACTGGTAACAAACTTTAAAAAGTGAACTCCTACAGGGATATGGATAAACATTTTATGTAGAAATGGGTAAACTCAGTCTTACATATTTACTCACCCAACAAAGGTGTTAGAGAGGGAGTGTTACACTATAATCTGGATGTCAGTCTGTCCATCTGTAGATGTAATTTTGTGACCTCTCCTCCTCCTAGTTTTCAACTAAAAGGTTGAAACTTTAATAGAAGCCTTTCTACCATGGGAAGTTGTACACTTGTAAGTTGTCATTTTAATTGGTCAGTTATTACAGGATTTATGGCCCTTTGAATCTTTTTCTGATCCTCTGACAAGGCAAAATTTGGGGGGCTACTTGTGGACCTGTGACTGTTTGTGTAATCCTTTTTGATTAGTAATTAGTTGATACTTGTATTATGACACTTGCATTTTATACATATGAGCCATGCTCTTTGAAAAGGGGGTTTAATGCATCAGCAAAAAGTTTCCACCCAGATCAGCCTGTGTTTTGCTTTTATGTAACTTTTCTTCATGTCTAAGGACCATTCTACCTACTGGATTCAGCCGGTTGTTAGACAAATTGGATTTTATGGATCCATAATTATGTGATGACTTGCTCAGTGTAATGCATCACGGAAATGAGTTAACCCTTTACCAGAGCTCCAGATAGAGGGAGTGATTTTGATTTCAAAACTGAAAATATTAATTATTCTCCACTAAACCCTGTGTTATGGGTACTCATTTGAATCGTCTCATTGAGACGATTCTAATGAGTACCCACAACATAGGGTTTGGAAGAGAAATAATGGATTTAGAATACCATCACTCCCTTTTATCTGGAGCTCTGCCTTTACCACACAGTCCCGACTTTTAACGACCCTGAGAAAGAAGCATTTTGAAAACATTGTGGGAAAAGGAGAAAATGCTGGTAACCAGCATTTTCTCCTTTTCCCACAATGTTTTCTACCCTTCCCAAAACAAATTTCAATTTTTCAGTCACATTTATTTTGTTGTCTGCAACTGCTTTCAATTTGGACCGGTCTTAAATTTTGTCGTTTGGTAAAGAGTTAAACCCCACTTTGCCAGGGCATGGCTTATGTTTACTTGTGACTTCTAGCAATAAAGAGAAAGAGACGGTAACACTCAGAGGTCACACCAGCTGCGTGTATCAGAGTAGATTTACGTGGGATTCCAACTTTTTACTTTCCTGCTCCGATGACAAAACAGGTAGGTTTTAACCCTTTACCACACAATCCCAAGTTTTAATGACCCTGAGAAAGATGCCTTTTGAAAACATCATGAAAAGGAGAAATTGCTGGAAACCACCATTTTCTTCCTTTTCCACAATGTTTACTATCTTACTAAGGACATATTCATTCATTTGAGCCTCATTTGAACTGTTGTCAGCAAATGCTTTCAGTTATGAAAGCATTGTTGATTATTGACAATCAACATGAATACTGGCTCAGGACCAGTGGCGGCCATTTTTTAAAACCTTTTCTAATCTGTAAGGTAATGTTCTTCAAGTTCACAGCTCATACTTTACGTGGGCAAACTAGGGTTCAATATTGTAAGAGTCATGGGTGGAAATCTGAAATAGACTGTAAATGAAACTCGGCACGATATGAATAACCCGTCGGTCAACAGACGGACTTACGTCACGAAGAGTACCAGTGGCGGCCAACCGAATTTTGTACACAGAATTACCGTAATATTACTATTGCCAGAAGATATCGAATGAAGAACCATTTTTCTTGAAATTCTGCAATATTCTAGCGAGTCTAATGTTTTATATGACCCCTACAAAGAGTTAATGAGGAACAACCTACAACTGTGTACATTTTCTACTTTCACAATTCAAACACGCATGCGCGAGCCAAAAATAGATATGGACTGAGGCAGCTGAGGTTGCACAGGGGGCAGGGTAGTTATGTCAGTTAATCAACATTTAATGGTATTCTATCGGAAAAGTGGGGAAATGCGGAGGGAAAAACAGAACTCTGGTGAGTATAAGCTCAGTTTGTTTTTTAACAGCATTTCATTTGTTGTTGTACTTAGTTACGATGGTAAAATACTGCCCATTATTTCAATAAGGATACCAAAAAATGCCAATATTATTTCATAAACATACAATTACAAATTGATAATGTTGAAACTGAGTCATTGAAGAGATTAAAATTATATTTTGTAATTCCACAATCGCAAATTTGAGTATTACACGATCACGAATGCCTTTATAAGAAGAATGATGTCAGGCGACTTCCGTTAGCTAATGGCACCACGTATTAAAATGTTGATGATGTGCACATACAGGAAAATTAGACGATGCAAAATGATGAATTGTCACATTTCATAAAGATCTTTATTGTGAAATAGATGTATTTCTTTACAGTCAAACTGTTTCGCTGACAACAATTCCTACACACAAAATAAATATTATTATCCATAACATGGATAAACCTACACACTCTTTGGGAAACTACGTCTGTTCTTACTCAAGGCAAGTACATGTAGTTCACTGCCTGCAAACAAAGACTTAAACACATATCATGCTTTCATGTTAAACAGAATAAAAATGATGATTTTCTGTTTTTGATTTATAAGCCTTTTTAAGCTTGTTAGTGCATCCAGAAGTTACACACATATTGCTTCTTCTTTTTCCTTCCTGCTATTCTACTTTCTATCTGCATTTTCTTTAATGTTCTGCATTTCACTTTTCTTCCAGCCTCTTGTCAACTCTTAAGTATGTTATCACTGTTGCCTGCAAATAATTCAGAAATCCCAAATAGATATGACGTTAATTTGGCATGTACATGTATATATGTATGTAATTTTTTTTTTTTTTTTTTCCAGTATAATTTTTTTATGATTTGGTAATTCAAATTGAAATAGATATTTTGACACTTTCAAGACACATCTATGAATATTGCATAATACCTGTTTAATATTTCATATTTAGATAATAGTAGTACAAATTTGTTTAAAAAGAACTTTAAAAAACTGTAACAGAAAATCTTATCTGGTAATTTCAGATTTGGCTGGAGCTTGTGGAAATACATGTGACAAGAATTCTGGAATCAATTCCTCAAGTTGATTCTGGAGGGATTGACAAGAGGATTGGCTAAATAAAGAGCAACATGCTAAGCAAATTGATCCTTTATTTGCTTCGGGTACATATGCCTTAATATTTCCGCTGCAGTTGGTGCCCTCTCTTCCCCAGATCTGTCTCTATATCAACCAAGATGGAGTTTCATGTGTTATGTCAATGGCATCCGAGTTGACTTGGAGGATTTCACACTTCATAAAGAACCCTAGATGACAGCCTTCGTCCTTAATACACATATGTTTATAAAACTTTGCTTCATACAATCACCATTGGAAGCAAAAGTCAATATGTTCAAAACTCTTTGTAATTATTTGGTAATATGTTTGTGATACTTGAAATAAAGTTTTGGAAAATAAATCTATTATCATCATGATAATCAGATTCATAGAGGTTTTAGCACTTTTGGTGTTGAAGCTCACACTTTTTCCACTGAAAATGTTGAAAAAAAGTTACAGTCTCAGACTTCAGGGACTGATTGTTTATACAGATGTACACCTTTGCTGACAGCAATAGAACACAGATGGTCCACTGTGTGGCTTCAAACTGCAGGAAACTTGGCTTTGCTGATGATGGCATTCTCATGGATAAAACCCAGCCTTGCAGCCAACAATGAAAACTTCAGCTTAAGTAAAGCTGAATTTTGCTTTATAAGAAAACAAGTTTTATTAGTTCAACTATTTTTGTAAATTCAGCTCATTAATTTTGAAAAATGTGAAAAGTTGAAAAAAAGAAGGATTTTAGAAACATTACTGGATGGAAGAAAATGTATGCTACTAGCATTTTCATGTTTTCCTACAACGTCTTCTTCACTTTAAAGGCTTCTTTTATTGGAACCACATCGTAATGTCATCTGCACATGCTTTTAATATGGACAAGGCTAAAAATTTATTGTAGATCTAGTACAGAGTAAGATACATCAATTGATTTAAGATGAACTTGGCTGTCTAAAAATTTCAATTCTGTAGTTGTGTGTACAACTCAATTTAGTGTGTCCTCAAGAAGATCAAAGTCATTGTTCATTGTTTACCATTCTTGATCTGTCAGTATCTTCCAAAGAAAGATCTCAACCATTTGTTTGATCGCCAACATCACATTATAAACAAACTTACTGCTTTTTTGCCTTGATACCCACTATTTATTGCTCCTTCAAAAACCTTGTCTAGTCATGTATTCTAGATAGATCTACCTGACTACTGCAATTTCCAACTTCTTTAGTATCCTGGGCGATGTTTCATTTATAACCGCCCTCCCCGACATGCAGGGTCAAAATTGTGTTTCATAAATACCACCCCCATGACTGTTGACAATTTTCCTTGAAATAGAGTATTTTTTTGTTGCCTGTCGGACAGTTATCCGCCAGATATAGCCATTTTAAGTATTTCCGTTGAATAGGAATATGGCAGATGTCTGTTGAAAAATCGAAAAACTTGAATTTATACCTTTTTTTCTCCAGTCCTACAGGAATACAATTTATATCATGGATTTACTTAAATAGATTTTTTATTGATACATTAAAATATGAAATAAGAACAAATTAAACTTATAATTATGATACTGTAGTATTGTACCCGTTTATAGCATTTTTGTCCAACCGTCGAAGGGGAACATGAAAAGCAATAATGTGGTTTATGAAAAAGAGTATAGTGACTGACTGAACTGGATGCCCTGGATAGCTATGCCTCTGCATGACGTCATTTAACGCGTGCCTTCTGCAAGTCAAACATGATTTGTGTCTCTCGTGAATATCTGGGAATTACTGCTTAAGCAAATAAAGAAATGGACTATTTGATGTAGTAAGTGAAAAATCATCGTGTATTTGACATTTTTGATATAGAAACATTGTTCTTTTGGGTTATTTCAGACTTAAATCGGTTGGAGAAATGATGAAGGTCAATCCCCCGGAAGTGAATTTTTGACAGTTAGGGGGTTAACAGGGATACTTGTTTATATTTTTACTTACATTGCATCAAGTTTCGATTTTTATTTGGTATCTGAAACATAATTTCTTCTTTTTCAACATGATCGAGAGCTTTGATATGCAAATGAACGCACAAACGCGATATCATAAGAATGGCCGCCACTGGTACTTGGCCGCCACTGGTAGCGAACCAGTAGAGGTTTTGTTTTATAACTTTATCACACAATCCAGGGTTTAAGGACCCTGAAGAAGAATGTTTTTAAAAACTTTGTGGGATAAGGAGAAAATACCGGTATCTAGCATTTTTTTCTCTTCCCACAATTTTTTTTTTCTACCCTATCAAAGACAGAAAGTATCATTTGAGCTACATTTATGGTGTCATTTGCAGAAACTTTCAATTTGGTTTTGTCCAAAATTTTGTAAAAAAACAGGATTGTGTGATACTCCCAAGCAGCCCAACCACATCTCATAATAATGGCCCGCAACATGCGAAATGAGACCTTCAGACATTTGCATAAAGTGTCATCTCTGATTAGCCTGCGGAGTCCACGCAGGCTAATCCGAGACGGCACTTTACAACTACATAAGATTTTTCCATACAGTAGACTTCCAGGAAACAGAAAATCGCACAAAAACGGGAAGTGTCATCTCGGATTAGTCACAGACTGCACAGGCTGACCTGGGACGACACACTTTTACGCATAATTTATGTCCGAAGGCCCCTTTTCGTGTGTTGATCCCAAGCAGCCCAACCACATCTCATAATAATGGCCCGCAGCATGCGAAATGAGACCTTCGGACATTTGCATAAAGTGTCATCCCTGATTAGCCTGCGGAGTCCACGCAGGCTAATCCGAGACGGCACTTTACAACTACATAAGATTTTTTCGTACAGTAGACTTCCAGGAAACTGAAAATCGCACAAAAACAGGAAGTGTCATCTCGGATTAGTCACAGACTGCACAGGCTGATCTGGGACGACACACTTTTACGCATATGTCCGAAGGCCCCTTTTCGTGTGTTGCACGTCATATAATGGTTATTAGTGAGCATGAAGATTGATGTCTGAAGAGTTCGTGCCATTATGGACAATTTCTCCATCTGCTGCAGTATTTTCATGTTGGTCTTTGCATGACTTTTGTATTATTCTGTAGATTGATACATACAGCAGTATTTTTCGTGTACCGGTATTTATTTTTGGTTTCTTTCATATTTTCTACATTATTTAATTTGTAATAATTGTTTCCTTTTTAAACAGTGCGCATTTGGGATATAGAACAGCAAAACTGTGCTGCCATTTATAGAGGACATAACTATCCAGTATGGGATGTTGATACAAGGTTAGATTTAAATTCTTACATTGCTGAATGAAATCTATATCACACAATCCTGAATTTTAATGACCCTAAGGAAATAGCCTTTTGAAAACATTGTGGGGAAAGGAGAAAATGCTAGTAACCAGCATTTTCTCCTTTTCCCACAAGGTTTTCTACCCTATAAAAGAAAAGTTGCACCATTTGAGCCACACTGAAATTGTCGTCTGCAAATGCTTTCAATTTGGACAGGGCTAAAATTTTGTTGTCTGGTAAAGGGTTAACTTACTATCATCATCAGAAAATGAACCAATATTGATCAAGAAAACCAATATCAACTGTAAGAAAGTCAAAACTTAGTGACAAGAAGAGAAAATTTCTCCATTTGGCACAAAATTTTCTCACGTCATCTACCTCAGATGTCAAATTGCTAATTATGTTTACCAGATAACAAAATTTCTTTCTTCAGCAAATGATCAAAAGTTTTTATAAACCTAAGAAGACTGGCTTTTGAAAACATCATGGAAAAAGGAGAAAGTCTTTTCTATCCTTTCAAAGACAAATGCCATCATTTGAGATCATTTGTTGTCTGCAAATGCCTTCAACAGGTCTAAACTTTTGTCACCTGGTAAAGAGATTAATTCTTACCACACAATCCCCACTTTTAACAACCCCTTGAAAGAGAGCTTTTGAAAACATTGTGGAAAAAGAAGAAAATGCTTGTAACCAGTATTTTCTCCTTTTCCCCCACAGAGTTTTCTACTCTTCCAAAAACAAATTTTTATTGCAGAGCCACACCTATTTGTTGTCTGCAAGTGCTTTAAATTTGAACACATGGAAAATTTTGTTGTACTGTAAAGGGTTAAAACATCTACACATATATTTTTACTTTTATCCTATGTTAGTTCCATGGGAGATTACTTTGTGAGTGGATCACAAGATCAAACTGCCAAACTGTGGAGCACAGATAGAATATACCCATTGCGGAGTTTTGTTGGGCACACATACGATGTTGATGTAAGATATTTAGACTTCTAAATCTTTAACTTCTTACCCTCTTGAAAGAAACTTGTTAAAGATGTGCTATGAATATGTTCCTGAAAATTATTGACAGTTGACTTTAAAGTTAAACTCATCGTCAAACGATGATCCTTTTGACCTAACCAAGTTGAAAGCATTTGCAGATGACAAAATAAATGTAGTTTAAATGATGATTTTTGTCTTTGATAGGGTAGAGAACATTGTGGAAAAGGGAAAAAATGCTAGCTGCCAGCATCTTTTCCTTTTTCCAGAATGTTTTCAAAAGCCTTCTTCTCCAGGGTTGTTAAAAGTCAGGATTATGTGGTAGAGGGTGAACCATTTTCTAAAGAGTTCCAAGTTTTGATGAGTATTGTGCATAGTACTGGTGAAAGAAACTCCAGGAAAGCATGGATAGGTGCACTGGCCGCCGCGATAACGGCGTTGAACACCTTGCAATCAATCAATTTATCGTTTATTATGTCATTTGGCAAAGTTGTGATTAGGTGACTTCATTCATCTAATTCTTGTCACAAAGGGTTAGCTCATCACTGTACAAACACGTCTTTGACATAAATAATTGCTGTGGACAACATTGTGGGAAAAAAATACAGAAGCCATACTCTTTCAAACGGGGGCTTAATGCATCTCCGCGATGCATTGTACCAAGCAAGAAATCAACTTATTGAGAAACCATAAAATCAACTTTGTCCATCAACTGACGGAAACCATCACATGGTAACTAAATACAGCTTGTCCTTTTCTGTAATTATTTGGATATGAGCTATGCTCTGGCTAAAGGGGGCTTAATGCATATCCGTAATACATGACACCAGGCATGTCATCACGTGATCATGGATCCATAAAGTCCATTTTGTCTAACAACCGACAGAATCATGGGGTAGACTGGTCTTTTGACATACAGCAAATTGACCAGTAGCGAAAAGTTTCCCACCTAGATCAGCCTGCGCGGACTGCACATGCTGAACTGGGTCGATACTTTTCGCAGATGCATTAAGTGCCCTCTTCACAGAGTATGGCTCACATATATATAAAAAAAGAATGGCATTTGCTTTGTATCTGAATTACAGTGTGTGAGATTCCATCCAAATGGTAACTATATTGCCTCTGGATCTGGGGACAAAACAGTGAGATTATGGAGCGTGCAGGAGGGGAAATCTGTCCGTCTCCTGCAAGGTCACAAATCTTCCGTCTTGTGTTTGGCTTTCTCCCCGAATGGAATGTTATTGGCGTCTGCTGGTAAAGCCTATAGCTTTTAAGTCCTTTAACTCTTACCGTATATTAGAAATATTAGACTTGACCAAATCGAAAGCATTTGCAGACGACAATTTGAATGTGGCTCAAATGATGGAACTTGTCTCTGATAGGGTAGAAAACATTGTAGGAAAAGGAGAAAATGCTGGTCACCAACATTTTTTGTTCTTTTCTCACAATGTTTTTAAAAGGCTTTTTCGTCAGGGTTGTTAAAATTTAGGATTGTGCGGTAAAGAAATAACTCTTTACCATACAATCCCGAGTTTGAATGACCCTGAGAAAATAGCTTTTTGAAAACCTGTGGCAAAAGGAGAAAATGCTGGTGACCAGCATTTTCTCCTTCTTCCACAATGTTTTCTACATTTTCCCTGGCATTTACCATCATTTCAGCTACATTTAATTTGTTGTCTGCAAATACATTCAATTTGGACAAGTCTAAAACTTTGTTGTTTTAATGAACAGTTACCCTTGTTTAGATGATAAAGATTTTAGGCATGTCCATTTCAAAAGCATCGAGGACAACATATTATTTATGGGTCAATTACCTCAATTTGTCTTTGAAAGGGATAACATTTTACCACATGGTAAAACTTTAGACTCGTCCATATTGAAGGAATTTACAGAAGACAAGTCAAATGTTTTTTCAAATGACAGTATTTGTTCTTGAACAGGCAGACACTACTGTGGGAAGAGGAGAAAATGCTGGTTACCAGCATTTTCTCCTTTTCCCGCAATGTTTTCAGAAGGCTTCTTTCTGAAGGTTGTTAAAAACTCAGGATTGTTAACCCTTTCCCAAACAAGCCCTGGTTTTCACCTGTCTGCAGTACAAGTCTTTTGAAAACACTGTGGGAAAAAGAGAAATAGCTCGTAACGAGCAATTTCTCCTTTTCCCACAGTGTTTTCTACCCTTTTTGAGAACTTTCTGCCATTTTCATCAAATTTAAAATTGTCGTCTGCAAACTCTTTCAGTTTGGACCAGTCCAAAATTTGTCGTTTGGGAAAGGGTTAATGGTTGTCAGTTGTCTGTCCTTTTTTAGCCAACTATTGCTTTTTGAAATGTATTCTCAAGATCTATCAGACTGACATGAAATAATTTCACAGGAGTATTTTTCGCTGCGTACTAAAATTGCTCCAACTACTCTGCTCAGCTTAATATCACAGGTCCCAGAACTAACAATGAAAAAAGCTTTTAACCCTTTACCACACAGTCCTGAGTTTTAAGAAAGAAGGCTTTTGAAAACATTGTGGGTAAAGGAGAACATGCTGGTAACTGGCATTTCTCATTTTCCCACAATGTTTTCTACACTTCCAAAGAGAAATTCAGTTTTGGAGTCACATTAAAATAGTTGTCAGCAAATGCTTTGAATTTGAACAAGTCTTAAATTGTACTGTTTGGTAAAGAGTTAAAAAACCTCTGCTCTTTAACCAAAGGAAGTATTTTAACCCTTTACCACACAGTCCTGACTTTTAACGACCCTGAGAAAGCTGCTGAAAACATTTTTGGAAAGAGAAGAAAAAAGGTGGTAACCAGCCTTTTCTCCTTTTCCCACAATGTTTTCTATCCTTCTCAAAACAAGTTTCTGCAAATGCTTTCAATTTGGACTTTTGTAGAATTTTGTTGTTTTGTAAAGAGTTGGGAATAATTTCCTTGCGTGACCCTGCTTGAAAGTTGCTCAAGCAGCTGCTATGCTCATTAAGATATCCACCAGATATACAGGAAAAGTTATACAACTTCTGAAACTAAACAAATGAAAGGATTGTAAAATATTCTTGCATAAATATTCCTTGGATATTTCTATACAAAAAAAAAAAGTCACACCAATTGTTCTGTTCAGCTGAACAACAACAGATGAATGCGCATTTCATTAACTGTGTGCCTCATGACAAAATTTTAGACTTATCCAAATTGAAGGGATTTACAGATGACAAATAGAATGTGTCTCAAAGGATTAGATTTTTCTTTGGGAGACTAGCAAACACTATTGGAAAAGGAAAAAATGCTGGTTACCAGCATTTTCTCCTTTTCCAACTATGTTTGCAAAAGCCCTCTTCTTTAGGGTCATTGAAATGGGGTATTGTGTGGGCAAGGTTCGACTTACATTTCATTCTGCAAATTCTCTCTCTCGGATGAGTAAAACTTTGTCCTCTGGTTAAGAGTTTACCACACAATCCCAAGTTTTAACGACCCCGAGAAAGAAGGCTTTTAAAAACATTATGGATTACTAGTATTTTCTCCTTTCCTCACCATGTTTTTACCCATTCATGGACAAATCCGATGGTTTGAATTGTCATCTGTAAATTCCTTCAATATTGATGATTCTAAAACTTGGTTGTTTGGTAAAGAGTTAACTCTTTACCACACAATCCCGACTTTTAACAACCCTGTGAGAGAAGCCTTTTGAAAACATTGTGGGAAAAGGAGAAAATGCTGGTAACTAGCATTTTCTCCTTTTCCCACAATGTTTTCTACCCATCCCAAAACAAATTTCAATTTTAAAGTCCATTTTATTTTGTTGTCTGCAAATGCTTTCAATTTGGACCGGTCTAAAATTTTGTCATTTGGTAAAGAGTTAAACATCCTGCTAAGAAGGAGCCCAGGTAAAAGACCTACACTTGCTGTAGACAGAGTATGTATTCATTGAAGTAAAATGATCTACAGATATCAATTTTTATTACAGGTGAGGACAGGAGGGTTCGGGTCTGGGACTTGCGCACCGGCCTCGTCATGAAAGAATACCGTGGACACACAGATACCATCTACTCATTGGCATTTAACCAGAGTAACAATATTCTAGCCTCAGGTAGGTTAACTCCTTGCCACCCGAGTCAAACCTGGTAGCTCAGTGGGCTTGGATCCAGGGGATTGCTGGTTCAAATCCTCAGCTCAGCCAGCTTCTTTTCAAGGAATGGTGATAGTCATTGCGACAGAATTCAACCCTCTCTCACTGTTGATTATCATTTCAGTGATGGTTATGTGGGAAAACAGACACTGGCTTGAGAAGAATACTGTACAAAGTACTGGTAAAAGGATCTTCAGGAAAGCATGGATAGGTGCACTGGCAGCCATGGTATAAGTGAAATGATGTTGAAAACTATGCTAAACACTATATAAACAAACAAACAAACAAACAAACATCCTCACCTATTGAAACAAATTTGCTACAGATGACTTCTAGAACTAGGGGTGATCAGCATGAATTTATCTTTAAAGCACTTTCACAACTTTAATCGCTGGCTAATGTAGATCAAGATCAGACTGCACAAAACATGCAGTCTGATTGTTGATCTACACTGTGCAATTTGCTGAGACTTTCCGGATAGAAACAGTGTTAAAGTTGCCATTATTTGGGTTTTACTTCTAGAGTGAACATGTTTGTTGGGTTTATTCAGCACTGTGAGGGTTAAGATCAGATTCTTGAATATATAGGTACTCCTACTGACAAAAGAAGAAAATGCTTGCTTTGAAATTTTTCTCCTTTTGCCACAATAATTCTAAAACTGGTTTGCTGCAGGACTGAAAAGAAGTCGTCAACTGGAGGTTATATGTTAAATTTATTCCATTTGTGCAATGGTCAGGTGATTTAACTCTTTACCAAATGACAAAATTTTAGACAACAAAATTTCAGATTGGTCTAAATTACAAGCACGTACAGATGACACATGAAATGTTGCTCAAATGATGAAATTTGCATCTGCAAAAGTAGAAAACATTGTGGGAAAAGAAGAAAATGCTGGTTACCAGCATTTTCTCCTTTTCCCACAATGTTTTCAAAAGACTTAACTCCTGAGGGTTGTTAAAACTCGGGATTGTGTAGTAAGGGGTTAAAATAGAAGTTGAATTCACCTGAAAGAAAATACCATATTGGACAGTGTAGATCAAAGATCAGACTGCATGTTCCGCCTAGTCCTATCTTGATTTACACTGTCTGCAAAAAGTCCTTGAGTCTCGCTTAGCAGCCTAAGTCTTCAACAAATTACAAAGTTTTAGACCAGCCCAAATTAAAAAGTATTGGCAGATGACAAGTAAAATCTAGTTCATGTAGATTAGTCTTTGAAAGGGTATAAAACATTGAATGAGGCAAACATGCACAAGAGCAGCAATTTCTTCTTTTTCCACTATGTTTTAAGAAGCCTTACTCCTCATGGTCTTCAGAACACTGTTTTGTTTTGTCAGTTAGAATAGAACCAACTTCAAATAGAAAAAGACTGCTGTCAAACAAGTTTTCAAAGCTGGGAATGTAAAAGCATTTTATTTTTGCTGAAAGTTGTTGATAGTATATCTCTCCATGTTTTCCTACAGGCGGTCTAGATTGTTGTATAAAGCTGTGGGATACCAGAAAATCATCATCATCATCATCATCATCAACTAGGTAAGAGATAAAAGCAGTTACATGTATTATACAACTATTGTAACACATACCAACTGTAAATGACAGTTACGTTTCTGTATTTACAACAACATTCTCAAAAGTGATCTACTGTAAGACACAAAAAGTCATGAAAAATGTTGCGGCAAGCCATTACTTTGATAATGAGCCATGCACTTTGAAAAGGGGGCTTAATGCATGTATGAAAAGTATCAACCCAGGCCAGCCTGCACACTCCTCACAGGTTGACCTGGGCCGAAACTTTCGGCTGTCAGTTTTCTGTATGTTCAAGAATCACTCTACCACATGATTCAGTCAGTTGTTAAAAAAAAAAAAGTTACTATTATGGATTCATAACTATGTGATGGCTTGTTTGGTATCATGGATAACGGAGATGCATTAAGCAGCCTGTTGCTACAGCAATCCCATCATTCCCCCTCCCTCCACACAAAATGGTCTGTCTGCATGCAGCCGAGCTTTGGTAGCTCAGTCGGTAGCGTACAGGACTTGAGAACAGGAGGCCGCTGGTTAGATCCCCTGCTCGGCTAATTTCTGAGGACTGATGGTAGTCATTCCTCTCACCGCTGACCATTGTTTCGACAACGGTTATGTGGGAAAGCAGACAGTGGCTTGAAAAGAATATCGAGCATAGTACTGGTAAAAGAAACTCCAGGAAAGACGGACAGGTGCACTGGCCACTGCAATTTAACCGAAATAATGTTGAAAACGTTGTTAAACACCATAAATCAATCAATCAACTGTTTACATGCAGACGCAATTTTTTTGTCATCTTTTCCTCCAACAGATTTTGACCTATTTCGGCAGATAGGTTAACTCTACCAAACAAAATTTTTAATGGACCAAACTGACAACATTTGCAGAAGACAAATTAAATTTGCTAAAAAGGTGATTTTTATATTTGATAGGGTAGAAAATGTTGTGGGAAAAGGAGAAAATGCTGATTTTTCTCGCAATGTTTTCAAAAGGCGCATTACCCAGGGTCGTTAAAACTCGGTATTGTGTGGTACAAGGTTAATGAAAGCCTTCCTGCTCGCATGACTGCAGTTTTCATTATGATTGTTCATCTACTAGTATTACACATGTTATGGCCCCTTGAATATTTTTCCTAATCCAGTGGGGGTCCTGCATGGCTCAGTGGTAAAGTATACAGACTCACAACCTGGAAGGCCCTGGTTTTGAGCTTCACCAGAAGCACTGGGTTTTTCCTGGGAGTGTGCTTAGGTAAGGCTCTTCAGAAGCCTTGCCTAGTACTGGGAGTAGGGAAGGTTGTTTACTTGCTCTTCAGGTGTAAGATTTTTATTGGTTCTACATTAGTTTGTACACTGTATGAAAGGATTAACTCTGTATCAAACCACAATATTTTAGAATTGCCCACATTGAAAGCATTTGCAGATGACAATTTAAATGTGATTCAAATGATTGAATTTGCCTTTGATATGGAAGAAAACATTGTGGGAAAAGGAGAAAATGTTGGTTACAGGCATTTTCTCCTTTTCACACGAGGCTTTCAAAAGGCTTCTTTCTCAGGGTCATTAAAACTCGGGATTTTGTGGTAAAGGGTTAACTCTTCACAATGCCATTGAACTGGTCTATTTCAGCACGGATGGCCATAATTCACCAGAACTTCTTGGATCATACTCGACCAAATCTACGCCAGTGACCTTTTTAAACTTTACCCATCATAATATATTACAAGCTGCCGGTGCAGTGTGAGGTTCTGAGTAGATAACAACATTAACTGTTTCGTGATAAAGGTTGATTCATTAACAGAGTGGATTCTAGGATGTCCGATTGTGGGATTCACACTAATTGTTTTCAGATCCTGCATTGATTCAGACCCAATGTGTGACAGTCCTGCGTAAAAAAATAAATAATGGAAAAGTTCCAAAGCAAAGAAATCACTCTTGCCTCGCAGAAAAAAAATGCTGTTTTGAATAAAACGGCATCATTGCTGAAGCTGTCTTCGCAACATATTAATATGTCCATTCAAGTAACTTCCCTTTATGGGAAGTGGGTCAGAATGACCCACAGTTTAAAACAGTGCTGCCCAAAACAGCCCACTTTACCAGAACTGCCCACTTTTCTGGGTAGTAGAGGACTTGAGAAAACATTGTTTGTAAAGGAGAAATTGCTGATAATCAGCATTTTCTCCTTTTCCCACAATGTTTTTTATCCTTTTATAGGCAAATCACATTATTTCAGACACATTTAATTTGCTGTCTTCAATTGCTTTCATTTGGATAGGTCTTAGATTTTGTTGCTAGGTAAAAAGTTTGCCTAAAGTGCCAAATAAATGAGACAGATAGTTTCATTTTATAAAAAGAAGCCAGGGTCTGCATACACCAACCACTCTTAACCCTTAGGGCACTGAATAAACCCAGCGAATGCTTACAGTCTAGATGTATGACTCAAACATTTGCAGTTTCAAGGTTACCCTTATCAAGAATGTCTCAGCAAAGCGGACAGTGTAGATCGAAGATCAGACTGCATGTTTTGTGCAGTCTGATCTTGATCTACACTGGCCGCAAAAGCAACGATATTTGTAAAAGTTGCTTTCAGGGTTAATTGCATTCTTAAGTCTTATCCTGGATTTAGACAGTTTATGAATTTATGATTGGCTAAACAAAATGGTTTAGCCAATCAGAAATTGCGTTACTTTAAAATAAGACTGAGAATGTTACTAAGAATGGTTGGTGAATACGGGGCTAGGTGATGCAATCCCTTAACCCTTTACCACATAATCCTGAGTTTTAACGACGCCCAATGACGGAGCCTTTTGAAAACATTGTGTGAAAAGGAGAAAATGCTGGTAAGCAGCATTTTCTCCTTTTCCCACAATGATTTCTACTCTTATCTAAGACAAATTTCATCACTTGAGCCACATTTAAATTGCCGTATGCAAATGCTTTCAAGCTGGACAAGTCTACGATTTTGTCATTTGTTAACCGAGTCTAAATATCCTACAACGTATGGAATAGTGATTTGACTGCAAGTTTTGCTTATCTACATGATTAGGGTCCTTATTCACCAACCATTCTTAAGAACGTTCTTTGTCTTGTTATCCAGAATTTTCTTTATTTGAAAGTAACACAACTCCTGATTGGCTAAACCATTTGGTTTAGCCAATCAGCAGTTGTGTTACTTTCAAATGTAGAAAATCTTGGAGACTAAGAATATTCTTAAGAATGGTTGGTGAATACGGACCTTGGTCTGCATTTTTCATCAGTTCTTTTAAAACCCACATATCATTGAAAGCTTTCACCTGAATGAAATTGAGGAAATTATGCAATATGGTTAGGCAACTGCCAAATTTCCTCTCATGGAGTAACTAGACTTTTATGATTGTTAGCTAAGAAGGCTTGGTTCGGAAAAAAAAAAAAAAAAAATGAAAAGAAGAGTTAGAAAACTTGATTTATCAAGCTCTTTCAAAACCATTTTCTGAGATTTCATTAAATCTTTGTAATAAAAAATTAAAAAAAAAAAAAAATGATAAAAAAACAATAAAATACATACAAAGTTGCTTTTATTTTATGTCTCTCTACTTTTTATTAAGTATTTTTCTAAATATCTATTAACAGAAATACACATATAATATGAAAAAAAAAATTGAGTATTGCCTCAGACATTAATATCCACATAGCTGGAAGGCAAGGGAAGCAATTTTTGCTTTAAAATTTACTGCATTGGAATCACATGTTTTTATGATTTTATTTAAAGCTTTTAATTTATTCTTTCCCTCAGTTATATACAACAGACACAAGTTTTGTAATGCCCAGAACATCGGGCAGTGAAATCTGAGATCAGGATTGGTATGCCACAAGCATTCTTAAGAACATTCTTAGTCTTATTCTCCAAGATTTTCTAAATTTGAAAGTTACACCTCTTCTGACTGGCTAAACCATTTGGTTTAGCCAATCAGAAGATGTGTTACTTGCAAATTTAGAAAATTCTGGACAATAAGATGAAGAACATTATTAAGAATGGTTGGTGAATGCGGGGCCAGACTACATTTCAGCCATCACAGACACGGCTCACTTTTTTGGTGTCTCTAGTAAAAGCCTTTTGTTCTGCAGCGCCTATCCCGTTGACCCCCCTCGCAGGGATCAAACACCTGAACTACTTCTACAAAGTTTATGCTTTTGGTATTCAAATAAACTGCCTTATGTCATGTTTTTTTAGAAGAACTGACAACCATCTTTTGAGCTAGTTTTAGTAATGCTTTCAAAGTGTCTAAAATTGACTAGTCTAAAATTCACTTGTTTAGTAAAGAGCACAGTGTAGGACCGGAAGTATGAATTGTATGTATATAAAAGTATATACAAATTTTAGCACCCAAGTGACAGACCTTCACTGTACAGAATCCCAGGTCACATACAAAGCATATTTTCGGTCCTACACTGTGAAGAGGATTGACTGTATTAACCTCTGGACAGCAAGGGCCAGCCGAACTGAATACAACTTTGATTTTTAAATTCCCAGACTAGTTCACAATCAGATGGCCAGTCCTGGAATTTGGAGTAATGACATGATATAGAATGATTTGCGCTTGCCCCCTAGGATCACATACTCTATGACATTAAATCTATTTAAAATTTATCATAAACTTGTATCCATGGATGACTCGCAGAGCTGTAATTTTTCAACAAAATAATCCTCGTTCATTATGGCATCTGGAAAAGTCACTGGCACTATATTTTTGTTAACATATTTAAATTCTTCGTGTGTCTGAACATTCTCGTAACTTTCCGAGCATTCCCGTTTCAGCCGAACATTGACGATGCTGTCCGAATTTCCTGGTCGGATGTTATCGTCGAAAATGATATGATGTGTATCATTGTCTTGCAAATTAATCCAAACAGGTTTGCCTTTGCTTGGGTGAAAATTATTTGACGACCATTCACGAACGTCATCACATATTGCAGTGATTCCAGTGCGTGACGTCATGTACTCATACATTTCGTTATCGGTTTTGTCTACAGGACAAATAAATTCTTCACTGTTCCTTGCTTCCGAACTTAGTATAAATTTATCGCTTGTGTTCCTTCTGAGCAATAGCGTTTCGTTGGTAATGGTATTTGACAGACCCGCAATTTCAGCGCAAAAAGGCATTTTCTGTTCAATGCTATCTTTTATACTTTTAAGCACACTGTTGGCATCGCTTCCGAAAGTCCTGAATATAATTGCAAAGTCCCGGTTATTGGTTACCAGGTAATTCAACAGTTTAAAGAATGAAGGTAGTATAAAGTGATAACGGAACTCTTTAGTTCCCGGTACTGTCATGTGACCATGTAAAGTTTGGTCATACGGTATCCGCCATGTTAGTTTCTGTAACAACATATTGAGGTAGGGTTTGAAATTTGAACCTTGTGGCTTATCTGTGAAGGACGATAACTGATACCGAAAAGCACTACGATTTTGTTTATCAAATTTCCTCTCTTCAAATTTATAGAAACTTACATTTCCCGTCTCTCGTGGATGTTGCGATAACTCGTTTACGACACACTCCCACTTTCCCGCGTTTTCTTTGCCCCAAGCCATACCGGACAAGTATACGTTCAATGAATCCTCTACTGTTTCTCCCGTTGCAGAATCCACAGCAACTATAGTTTTATTCACGTCGAAATGTAAAACAAGTTTTCTACGTTTGGAGAAATCTGACATCTTGCTTGCTTGACGGTGAAACACGTGACATAAATGGTTTCTCATCGCCTCAATACACACACACTCTAGACCACAACTGTTCATATCTACTGTATGAGGTCGGATGGTGAAGAGTTTTATGTCCGTTTGGAAGTAGATCTACAAGCTAAGTTATGTTGCTTGAGAGATCGATTTCCTTTCGTCACGTTTCATTAGGTTGTCTACCCTCTGAAAGGTAAAATCATAAACAGTTTACTAAAGTTAGTGTAAAAGCCATTCACAAAACTGCTATTTTTAACTCATCACCCCTGCGGACGCTTTTTGTCTGCCAATCGCTTTTGAACACCTTGTAGTAATCTCTATCGATCGACTTGTAACTCTTAACTCTTTATCAGACGACAAAATTTTTGACTGGTCCCCCAAATTGAAAGCATTCGCAGACGGCAAAATGATTGTTAATTCAAACATAAAACTTTTGTTTCAAAGGGTAGAAAACTTTGATGGAAAAGAAGAAAGTGCTTGACACCACCATTTTCTTTTTATCTATCAATGTTTTCAAAAACTTTCTCTGTTAGGGTTGTTAAAAGGCGGGAATGTCTTGTAAAGGATTAACTCTTTAACCACTAACTTAAGAAATTCGACTTTGTTTCGAGGCCTAAATTATGATTCCCACCGCTATTGAAGATGAACCACCCAATATAGAGTACCAGCCTAGATTCGGCAAACCTCGGGTGATTCGTTCTTTATTCTATTCGTTAGATGTAGTTACGGAATCGGCCGAGTTGTTACGAGTGCACCAGCCTAGTACTGATGATAACCAAGGACCGCATAGATATGTCAGCTGCTATTGTATTAATGTAGTAAAGTTGAATCGACGAAATAAATGCTAGTATATGTACATACCCCTGGTTTTTTTTTGTAAATCGTAAGCCAGTTCTTTTTATAAAAGACACAGCTAATTAATAAACTTTCGTCCGGAGTACAATATTCCTCGTCTAGACTAACACTGGCAAACATTTCTGATCAATATCACTATTTAAACTGGTTGTATACCCTTTACAAATCAATCCCAAATTTTGAACGTCTCCAGGGAAAAAGGTTTTGAAAACATTGAGGGAATGGGATAAAACACTGGTAACCAGCAACCAGCGTTTTATCCATTTGCAATAATGTTTTCTATCCTTTCAATGACAAATCCAATGATTTGAGACAAATTTAAATTGTCGTCTGCAAAAGCTTTCAATTTGGTTTGAGTCAAAATTCTTTTCGTCAAGTAAAGAATTAAGTTTACCAAACAATCACGTGTTTCAACGACCCTGAGGCAAAAGGCCTTTGAAAACACTGTGGGAAATGGAGAAAATGATGGTAACCAGCATTTTCTCATTCTTTTCACATTGCTTTCCAAACTATTATAACTAAATCCATCATTTCTGCAACATTTAATTTGTCGTCTGCAATTGCTTTCAATTTGGATTTGTTTAACATTTTGCGGTTAGGTAAAGAGTTACACGCCAAACTTTATTACGTCAGTATTTCGTTTATTACCCCATAGTTTCCATAATATTAGATATACAACGTGTTCAGTGACCATACGCTATATATAGATTTTTAACCCTTGGCAAACTAAAATAAGTGAAATGAAACTTTCAAGTCGATAGTAAACACCCAAATGTTGCTAATTTAAAGTGATTTTTTTAAGGGGGGCGGGGATCTCCTTAACGGACAGTGTAGATCCAAGATCAGACTGCACGTTCTGTTCAGTCTGATCTTGATCTACACCGTCCGCAAAACGTTGAGTCGCGCTTAACAGCCTAAAGCTTAACTCTTTACTTTCCGAGACGAACTGCAACAGAGAGCTTTAAAATTACCATGTAAACTAGTGATAATATTCACATCATATTCGAGTAAAGTTTTCATACAATAGCACCAGTTAAAAACATTGCAGCAGCTGGATCGATTATTCGTAGGTAAAATTCAAGCACAATAGTGTGCATTTTAAAAACTGATTATCGTAAGACAAAAGGGACGTTTGTGGGAGGTATAGAGTTTACCCTTAACCTGCTAAAAAAAATTAAAGCTTTCCAGCTGACAGTTTTTACCCAAATATTGTTATTTTCAAAGTCATTTTTTTTTTGGGGGGGGGGGGGATATCTCCTTATTGGACTGTGTTGTTCAAAGATCTGACTGCACGTTCTGTGCAGTCTGACCTTGATCTACACTTTTCGCAAAAGCACGTTGTGTCGCGCTTAGCTGACTACGGGTTAACCCTTTCCCAAACAAGCCCTGGTTTTCACGTGTCTGCAGTACAAGTCTTTTGAAAACACTTTGGGAAAAGGAGAAATTGCTCGTGACGAGCAATTTCTCCTTTTTACCCACAGTGTTTTCTACCCTTTTTGAGAACTTCCTGCTATTTTCATCAAATTTAAAATTGTCGTCTGCAAACTCTTTCAATTTGGACCAGTCCAAAATTTGTCGTTTGGGAAAGGGTTAAATAAGGTTTAAGTTAGAACAGTATCATAAAGTCATTTATTTTATCAACTCTATACCAAACGACTAAACTTCAGATAAGTCCACACTGAAAGAATTTGCGAACCACAAATGAAAAGTTGCTCAAATGATAAGATTTTTTTGAAAGGATATAAAACATTGTGGGGAAAAGGAGAAAATGCTGGGTACCAGCATTTTCTCCTTTACCCTCATTGTTTTCAAAAGCCACCTTGTCGAGGGTCTCTAAACGATTTTTTTCTCTGTCGGCAAAGGGTTATTCAGTAAGATTAATTCTCAACTAGAAATTCTAAAATCAGCTATAGAATTAGTTCCATAATTTATAGAGATGTAAACCCCCCCCCCCCCTTTTTTTTGTTAAACCTATAGACGCGATTTAAAAAAAAAACAGTGAAACGATAATCTCCAAATGAAAAGTTTTGTTTATGCAAAACGATCTAGAAACTACCAAACATTTCTATTTTTAGATGTCACACCCGTATTCGTCATTTCCTTCAATTTTTGTTGTGGTCGTCAGAATTAAAATAAGGTACATAATGTAAACCCTAACCAAGGGTTTTCAAGCAACCCCGAGGACCAGGGCATTTGAAGACATTTTGGGAATAGGAGAAATTGCTGGTAACCAGCACTTTCTCCTTTACGTTCGATGTTTCCTACCCTACGGTCTTTCAAAGAGAAATTTCATCGTCTACGATTCATTTAATATGTGCGTCTGCAAATGCTTCCAAAAATGGACAAGTCCCAAAGGGACACTAAACCATATTTTGATATACATTTTTTTGTTGTTGTTTTTTTTTTGTAAGGAAAAATCAAAAGAACGTGAATGTGTCTTCGTTTAGGAGCGAAAAAAACAAAAAAAGAAAAACTCAAACCAACCACCTTCAAAACCAAAGTCAGTGATTTTATCAAGTGCGCTATAGGGCAAACCGATGTTTCAACGTGTTGAAAAAGTATACATCCCTTGTTCAATCGGCAAACCTCGGTTGATCCGGTGATTAAGTCCCTCGGCTGTATCACGTAACTTGATATGCATCTACACGCGGTACATTTCTTCCAAGTACACCGTTTTACCGTTATTAAAATTGTGAGGCACCTCTTAAAAAACGAAAACACAAGTCATAATTTTCTATCGATGTCTTTCTAAGTTTGCAAATTCAGTTTTAGCGTGGTTTATCGATTCCCCTGGGAGCTTTCATTGACAGATAGATAGATAGGTGTGAATAACTTCACCGTGGTTGTTCATGACGTTGCTGATTATGTGATTTGTAGCTCAAAATGGAAACCTCCTTTATACGGACGAGGTTAGATGTAGGTACGGAATCAGCCGAGTTCTGACGAACGATCCCTTGTTATGCCTTGACTGGGTAATTTCATGTGTTTTCTATATGAGTCATGGTCTGACAAAAGGGGGCTTAATGCACCTCCGTGATGCATTATACCAAGCAAGTCGTCATATAATTGCGGATCCATGAAATTAATTTTGTGTAACAACTGACTGAATCATGAGGTAAAAGGGTTCTTTGACATGCAGAAAATTGACCACTACCAAAAAGTTTCGACCCATGTCAGCCTGCGCGGACTGCGCAGACTGACATGAGTCGAACTTTTTGTCATATGCATTAAGCCCCCTTTTCACATAGCATGGCTCATATGTATTTCTATCAATACGCTTTGATTTAAATGCTTTCTTTGCACATGAATAAAAACTTGAAGTTTTTCGAATGATCTCCTAAATAACTTGCAAAACAAAAGCTGGTTTACTGTCTCTAACTCTTTACCACACAATCACGGGTTTTAACGACCTGAAAAAAAAAAAAAAAAAACCGTTTGAAAACATTGTGGGAAAAGGAGAAAATGCTGGTAACCAGCATTTTCTCCTTTTCCCACAATGTTTTCTACCTTTCCCAAAACAAATTTCAGTTTTTGAGTCACATTCACTTTGTCGTCTGCAAATGCTTTCAATTTGGACAAGTCTGAGTTTTGTTGTTTGGTAAAGAGTTAAAGTTGCATTGCAGTGACAGATATACGCAATTTTAATATTAGCCCCGAGATCTATCATTAATTGCATTTGATCATTAATACCGTTATATTCATTACAAGAAATACGTGTAAAATTTCAAGCGGGATTGTCAATAAACGGCAAAGATCAGACAAGTATGATCAATTCAACGTATTCTGTTCTGTTATACCAATGTTGCAGTTGTCTCATATCGCCATCCTGAGTTAGTTCCAATGGTAGAGCTATCCATAATAGAAAAATACCTGTCAGTTAACATAATAATAAAAGGACGCATACCTGTAGTGAAAGTCAGGAAACGCCCATCAATATTTTGAAGCTATTTCCTCTTTGTAACTGCTTCTATTTACCACAACAGACTTACACATAATTCAAACCAGTAGATCGTTACCCTCTAAAAATAGATCTGTCTCTTTCACTCGATCTGATAATATAGATCTCGCGTGATTTGAACGATATAGTAGGTCAGCGACATTTGATACGAGTCTACAATTCATACCTTTTTATCCATTTTGGCGTAGGCCCTGTTTCAACACTTGGCGCAGCTGTACCAGACGACATAAGTTTAAACTTGCCCAGAGTGAAAAGATTTGCAAACGACAAATTACATGTGACTCGAATATTGGGATCTGTTATTAACCCTTAGGCTGCTTATCGCGACTCACTGACCTTTTGTGGACAGCATAGATCAAGATCAGACTGCACAGAACGTGCAGACTGATCTTTGATCTACACTGTCAGTAGATTATAAAAGGCGGCTTCATTATCCAAATCCCTATCCCCCCCTATTTTTGTCCGATAGCCCGCCATCACATTTTCATGTCCCAAAAAATATTTTAACCATAACAAACCAGCAAACCAATCAACCCATGCAAACCAATCAACCCATGCAAAAATCAACCCATGCAAAAATCAACCCCCTTATCCAATCCCCACACCCTTAACCATCAACCAACGCTTAAGCATATGGCTAACCCTTAAACAATATAACAATTTTATGTAACATTAAGCATGCTCATAAAATTAAAACAAAAATGGGTTAACTACTCCTCTGATGAAGGTCAGCAAACAAAATGGTAAAACCTTTTTTATAAATATTTTTTTTACTTAAATCAAATTTTATTTTTTAAAAAAAATTTTTGATTTAGCTAGCTATCCAGCTAACCAACTAACACATTAAAAAATTTAAAATAAAAAAAATAAAAAAAATAAAAAAAATTTTAATTAAGAAAAACCGGTTAACAAGCTCATCAACCAACCAACGCATAACCCCCCAACAATCACTTACATCAAACAATAGCTTAACCTTTTTTCCACCCCCATCAACCAACGCATGACGCATCATGCACCAGCTAACCGGCTTATGGAGTTAGTGGGTGGATTGGGATATTGATTAAAAAAAAAAAAAAAAAAAAAAAAATTTGAATTTAAAGTTAAAATTTCCAGCAACATAGTAGGTAAAGATGATGTATGAATTTTAAAAAGAAGAATTTATGAATCGGATAGCCTGGCAAATCCAACATATATATAAAGAGTATGTTCCTCTAATAAACAGAGCATGTATTGTATTAAAAAATGATGACCCCCAAAATGTGGAAATAAAGGTTACCGTTGATGCGTTTGAAGCTGTAGAAAACTTTTTTAATAGAGCAAATAAAATAATAGACTATAAAGATGATTTTTTTATTGATGCTAGGGAGAAATGGAAAGACCTAACAGATACTTTAGCAGCACAAGAAGAATGGTTACATCATATTGTAACTACTAAAGAAGAAGTAAATTAATTTAAGAAAAAAAAATTTTAACTATAAAAACGGGTGGGTAAACTATGTTCATGTTCTGTAAATTTTGTGTGTAATTCCATCTTTTCTCACATGTGTTACCTATGCAAAAGGTAACATATATACACATATTGTATTTACGTTTTTGATTCTTTAATAAAATGCAAGACATAGATTTTAAAAACAACCTTAGTCGTATACTTAAGGAGAAAGCTAATATACATGTTATTAGCTCTAATAAAATAATCTACACAAATGGTTTCGCTGACTTACCTTGTGAAGGACATGGATGGTATGCTGATGTCTATTATTGTTGTAGTAAAATGATATATGAAAAACTTACTGATAAAGTATTAGCAATTGACTTTTTCATTGGTGGAAAGAGTGCAACTTTATCAAGTTTTTTCTATGTAGAAGATTTAACAAATTTACTAACTCCTTTACGAAACAGATTTTTAGATAAACCAAGTTGGTATGATAGAAACTTAAAAAGTATTATACATGATCTTGATAGATTTTATATCAGTTTCATTTTCAAGAATAGTTAATAGATGATTTAATTTTTTAAAAAAATTAAAAAAAAATTTAAATTTTTTTAAATATTTAACTTTTTTACCAGGTTAAATATTTTAATATGTTTTTGAAATCCTATAATGACCCCAAGCTAAAGTATCATTACTTCCATCCTTTAATATATATCTTTTATCATCAGCATAACTTAATGCTTTTTTGTTTATTACTTCAGTGTGCATTTCATGTTCTCTACTTCTTAACACAGGCATAGTTCTATAATGATTTTCTTTTGTATCCAAACAATTTTTATAATTTTCTAATTTTATTTTGTTTTCAACCACAGACTTTTTAACCCCCTTACATCTTTTTCCTTCATCAACACCTTCCCATTGTAATTTTCCATTTTTATCTAAAATTGGTTTTGGTTTTGGATTTTCATCAGTTTTTTCTTCTCTTAATATAGGAAATGTTTCATAAGCATATGTTTTTGCACCCAAACCAGCCATCTCAATCATAATATCTCCATTTAATTCATCTTTAAACATACCTAATACCTTTTTATTTTTTTCACTGTGTAAATCATGCTCTTTAGGATAACCACTCATATCATACATTGTATCAGCGTCTTTTTTCATATCCTCATAAAAATCTTCAGTTTCTATTTCAAAAATAAAACTATCAGTATCAGTGTAGCACATCCTTACTTTTTTACCATACTTTGCTTTAAAGTAATTATAATAAGTTTCATACATATGTATTTTACTAATATCTAATATGCTCATACCTAAATAAACGGGTTTGTTGTATTTTATATTTGTTTTCTTCATATGAACAGCAACTAAATTTTCATCAAATATTGTTGTATGGTGATAGTTTGGTTTAGCAACAAGCTTTTTATAACGATAGCTGACCGCATCATTAACTAATTGAATATCAACCCTATTTCTTAAGTTTTCCATTTTCTTACCAAAAAGACTATTCATCATCAATTTAAAAAAATCTTTTTCAAAATCATTTTTTGCATCTTTTCTTAAATCAACATTTTTATCAATATATTTTTTAATACAATATGTTTCCTCAAACATGATGCCACGATGTATCTTTTTAATTTTTAATCCTAATTCTAAATATTTTTTTAAAGTTTCATGATGTATAACATAATTTTCTTTATCGTTTAAGTTAGGAATTAATTTTTCTACCTTTTCTATTTTTAACTGTTCAGGAGCAAGAGGAAAATCACTATGTAAATCATGCAACTTTTCAGGATACTCCAAATCAACCTCTAAAAAGCATGGTATTTTTTTCCATTCTTTTAAATCATCTTCATCCATCCATCTAAAACAACTAGTGGGTAGCAGTTTGCTCATTGCCCAAGGATAAAGACTGTTTGCATCTATATATATTAAGTATTTTGATGGTTTAGTTTTATCATACTTTTTTTTCATATATTTGTTGTTAGCTTTTGCATATCTTTTGCTACACGTAGATATCCCACCACGTATTCCTTTTTCAATCATTAAAAGCATATCAGGGTCTGTTAAAAGCTCAAATTTTGATTTTGTTGTTTTAAGCATAGCATCTAATGCTAATCCTGGAATGGTATAATACCAACAAGGGTCCAATTCATAATGCTTAAGACAAAGGTCCCTAAAGTTTTCAATTATATCAGCTAAAAGTAAAACATCTATTTCATTGTAAAGCTCTAAATATTCTTTAAACGTTTTCATATTAAAAGTTTTCCAAACATTTTTTGCATGATCATAATCTTTATCTTCAATGTGTTTATCATTTAAGCTTGAATAAAATTTTTCTTTAGGTGGTAGCTGAGTTTCTTCTAATTTTTCAAAAGTATCTAACTATTCATATGGAAAAAATCCTTTTTTTCTTAACAGTGATAAATGTTTTTTAGGATAAAATTTTAATAAAATTTTTATCTGTTCATCACTTAAATTTTTTGAAAGCTCATCTAAACTGCTATTCATAAATTTAAGACTATCTAAAAACCTTAACTTATGTGTTTTATTATTTCCAACCTTAATAAATTTACTAAAGCTAATATATTTTTCTTCATTGTTTGGTATGCAATCAATTTTTCCTTCAGTTTTACCAAGATTTTTTATAAAAATATGACTATCATAACCACTTAAATTATGAAAAAAAAACAGGTGTAAAGTCAGGAATTTTTGCTTTAAGATTACACTTAGTATGTGCTGCACCACGATACTTACCTGTAAAATGACAATGATCTTTTACTTTATAATTTTTTTTTTGTAAATTTACCATTACATATCCAACATTTTTTTTCATCCTCATATTTTTTTTCTTCATCTTTAGTTATCTTAATTGGTACCGGTTTTTTATAATATTTTTTATATATTTCTTTAATATCCTCAGTTATCTTATTTACAAAATCCTGCTCTGCATTTTCACCAGTATATTCTTTTATTTCAGGTGGGCAAACTTCATCATCAAAACATTTAATGATATATTTAAAGCTACAGGGAATATGCTTTTGAGTTTTTATAGTATAACTATTCTCTTCACTTGGCTGGCATGTATGTATAGGAGCTAATACACATTCAAAATCAGCATATACAACAAAAGGAACCTTAATTTTTCTATTGTGATTTATAAATTCTAATACCTCTCCAGGTTTAGGCATATCTAAGGTAACCGGAGCATGCTTATCACAATATTTTTTATGCTTTATTAAAAGGTCTTCTTTTCCAAACGCATTTAAACATCTTTTACAAAAATACTTTTTACGGTGGTTATTTGATATTTGACTTGACATTAAACGGCTAAAAGTTTTTATTAATACATAATGACAATTTTCTTCATTTGTTAAGTAAAGTAAATCAACATGATTACTTTTTTCTTCATTAGTAATTCTTAATGGATAAAATTTATTTTTTTCATCTTCATAACTAAAAAAATAACTATAAACATTAACGCTAATGTTAGGATTTTGTTTTTCAAATTTACTAATATCATGCAATGAAACAGGATAATTAATACCATCCATGTTTATGCTATTTTCCTTTGATTTTAAATTACCATCAACTCTTTCTGGATGGTTATCTGTTGGATTAAATGCTCTTAAGACAGACCACTTAAAACATTGACTATCTTCATTTTTTATATTGATACATGCTTTTTTATCAGCTATCCATTTTGAAAGAGGAATAAATGATGAAGCTCTTAAGGGATTATAAATAGCTGTATGTAAATCTAAATAATCCACACTATGAAAAGCATAACCACTACCTTTTCTTAAAAAGTTTTCATATTTTTCTAAAATTTCAGAAACCATTATTTGATACGTCTCATCTACATCGGTTCCATTTAAGTTAATTAAATTTTCACCTGATTGAAAATATGCTTCTACTAGATGTTCAATATCATCAAATCTATACATTAAACATTTAAGTATCATCTTTACTTTAACTCTACGATTATTTCTTAAGATATTTGTTATAGCTTGTTTGCTATCCTCTAAAAAATCAGCAGGAGAATCAACGGGAAACCCTTCTATCCTATATTGTCTTGCCCAACCCCTTAATGAAGAATTGCTTTGTATTGCATTAATATCTTCTGGTCTTCTCCTTGGTAACGTTTCTTCTATATTTCTTTCAACTTCATCTATTACCTGTGGAATTTGTTCTGGTTCAACGTTACCGGTTAGCCAATTAGTAAAATTTCTTACTCTTCTTCTAACACTCTGAGGAATTGCTGCTGAGACAACCCTTTGAGCACCACTATATAAATTAGATGCAATCGTTTGACCAGCATCTGCCAGTCTATTGATAAATCTTCGTGAAAAAGAATTCATCGCTATAATTTTTAAAATAAATAAAATTTCCTTAAGTCAAATTTTATTATTTTTTCATAAATAATAAAATTAAAGAATATCAATTCTATATTTACCATTCCACACTCTACCATCCCAGTTTTCAATCGTTTGTGGACATTTATCAATAAACTTACTTGCCTTGTAAATTGATGGAAATTCGGTCACCTCTTCAGTTTCAACATCCTTTAAGGTAACCCTCTTTGGGTTTTTAGCAATATCCTTTAATCTATCATAATTAGGAATTTTTTTTAAAAATTTTTTTTCTTCCTCTTCAGGATACAAACCATGCTCTTTTAAAACATCAATAAACTTTTTCTTGTTCCAATAGGAATACCACTTAATATTATTATCTGTTAATATCTTTTTAAAATCAGCAATCTTTTTCATATTATTTAATTTAAGTAAAACTTTACTTAATACACTACACTCATCTTATTCCCATCACTCTGGAAGTTAATTAGTCTATCACTAATTAAAACTGCATAAGCTACAGCGTCTGGTGGTGCATTTGCAGCAAATGTTGCTTTAACGTGAATATCAGTAACAGAATACTTAAGTCTTTCACTTTGTTTACTTAAATCAAACACAAACAAAGGATAAAGGGTTTTGTAATCTGAAGGAGTAATATTAGGGTTTGATACTAATTCATCCATGTTAAAAAACTTTTTTCTAAATGAAGCAGCTTCACCATATACTCTACTAATTTGATTAGCATTAAAATTTATATTATAATCATATATTGGATATTTTTTTGAACCTAACATTACATAAATATTATTAACTCTTAAGTTGTCAAATATAGCTGGGTTTTGTTCCTGATCATCATTTCTTCCATTTTGAAAACCAACAATTAAAAACCGTGGTACTTCAGGAGATGATTTAGATGATAACCTCCAAGTAAAACTGGTTGATGGTGGGACAGCTATATTATCACATTGTATCATTCTATATCCAACAGGGAATTTTTCTTTCTTCTCAATAAATTTAAAAAGTTGCATCTTATGACTATCTTCTGGTGTTACATGCGGCATAAACCAAGATACCTTCAGTAAATTAACTCTACCAGCATCTGTACCACCAGCTCTATAAATTGCATCATCATCATAATCTCTTGTTAAGGTTAAAGTTTGTTTCATACCATATAAAATTTTGTTATAATCTTCACAAAAACCAAATATATGTTTTAATGGTATCCTAAAACTAAATGTTCCAACCGGATTTGAACTAAAAATATAATCCCTTCTTATCTTAAAACCTATATTATTAACAGCATCAGCTGTTCCAGTAGTATCTTTATACCACAGTTGGTTTAACCCTTGTGATTTAGAAAAGTCATCTGGGTATTTTAACAACCCAAGCATTGTTGTAGACGTACCAGGGTAAATATTGTATTCTATCTCTTGTCCACTAAGTTGATATCTGATAGCTTTAAACAGATACATTATTCCATTATTTATTAAGGTAACTGCATTAGCAGCTCCATAAACAGTCCCATCATTTTTTACTAATTCACCTACAACTTCTAAATATGATTCTGAAGGATGATAAAAAATATCTTGAGTTTCAATATCAATCCTTATATTTCCTCCAGAGTTGTTTAGATTGGTTCCTGTAATAGGCAGATATTCATAATACTCATATTCATCAATACTATCATCTTTAAAAATCGGTGCTTTAATATTTAAAATATCCATTTTATTATATACAATTATAATTTTTAAGTCAAATTATAATTGTTTTATTATTCTACCCATAGTTGGGGAAATGCCTTGTTTTCATCATTTACATACACACCCTTAAGTTTAATATTTTTAAGTTTTTCTATTGAATGTTTTTTTTTTCATTTTTGGATAAATTCTATTTCCGTAAAGAATGGTTACCTTAGGCATACCATTTTTTTCTAAATATTGATTTACATCTCCTTCAAATTCCTTAATGATATCAGCTTTTTCAGGTGTCAATTTTAAAACAGCTTTATCATAGCCATATTTTGTATTACTACAATCTAATACTTCACAATCTTCATCAAGTTTAAAATTTGCATAAAGGATACTAACCCTTTTTGTATTATATTTTTCATAAAGTGTTAAATTAAATTTAAGCTTTGACATTCTTTTTATTTAATGTAATATTTTACTTAACTTAAATTTCATAATACTTTAACTCCGGACCCCTTTTTACTATTTAATTTCTTAACTAAATCTTGAATAGCAATTGCACTACCATCTATTAAGGTGTTAATATTTTGCGTTGCAGGTTGTGTTGTTGTAGTAGGCTTTTGAGTATATTTTTCTATAATCTTTTTAGATTTTGGTGTTAAAGCCTTTTGAACTAACTTTTTACCTGCATCAATTGCTGCCGTCTTTCCAACCTCTAACGCTTTCTTTGCTCCTTCCTTAGCTACGCTCTTACCAACATCAACTGCTGAAGATGCAATTTGTTTAGCTGCGCTGCTTGTAAAGAATTTTGTAAGAAAATTGGCTAAAGTATCAAATATTCCTGCTCCTCCATAAGCATAATTTCTTTTAAATCCTCTCTTTTGTGATGTAATCATTTTTATAGTATAGACATTAATTTTTTATAAGTTTTTGAATCAAATATACGCTGTCTTTTTAATTCATCACAAATACTTACAAGCTCATTTCTTACACCAGTATTACCAGCTCCTTTACTCGCCATTAAGAGGTCTAATCTTTCTAATAGTGCATTAGGGTCAGATGGGATAATAGTAATTCCTTTTCCTTCTGTTTCTTTTGCTTCTCTTTCTTTTGCTTCTCTTTCTTTAATGATATTATGATAAACAACTTTAATAAAAACATTGTATTTGATTCCACCACTGCTTTTAGGAGGTTTTGTTGGGTCATTATCACGAAAAATAACATTGGAATTCCTTAATATTTTTTCATAATTTTTAATGTCTTCAGATAAAAAATTATGTTTTTTACTTGGATTTTTTGCCATAATAAGTTCCCATAATGCATCCGTTGCTGGATATCTATCTGCACCAACCCAAATATAATCACCATCGTAATCAACCATTTTATTACCTATAAAATAATTAATATTTTTCCTTATAATACCAAATGTTTTATCAATATTTCCTTCATATTCTTCTTTTAATTGTCTATGTTTTTTATCAAATAATGAATATCCTTCCTCTTCCTCTTCCTCTTTAGGAATTAATTGTTGTTGAGGTAACCGTTCAGGTAACTGTTCAATCCCCTCTTTAATAGGTTTAAGCCCTTCTGTAATCTCCTTTGTTGCGGCTTTTTGTGTTTCTGTAATAGGTTTAAAAAACTTTGAAAGGCCTGTTTGTAATTCAATTTCACCTGTTCTCTCTGCAAGCTGATTATCATGAATTCTTTTCTTCAGTGCAAGATATTCTTTTACTGTTTGTTCCCTTTTTAAAGGGTCTTTAATCTTTAAAAATGACATATTTTTTTAAGTAAAAATTTTTTTTAATTAGTGTTATCTATCTCACATGCGCAAGAACATTTAAACTTGGGTGGTTTTAGTTTTATTCTTAATGGCTTCCATTGTTTCTTTCTACTAGTCTGCGGAATTCCTCTCGTGCTTCTATTCTCCCCTTCTCTATTAAACTCTCTTGTTCCTCTAGCTTGCTTTTTTTCTTCGACTTACTCCTAATTTCTTCCTTCATTTGTTTGTATTTTTCCAATTCATCCATAATTAAAGTAAATTCTGAATGGTCAATTTCATTATCTGTTATTGCTTTTGATATATGCGTAAGTAGTGTATTTAACTTTGAATCTGCTAACATTTTAATCTGAAGATGTTTTTCTGATTTTGTTCTGCTTCTTCTAACCAAAAACTTGCCTACTAATGCTACTAAACCAACAGCTAAAGCACAACCTTCTAGGACTATCGTTGCGGGTATCGCTACTACAGTTGAGAGTAAAGCAATTCCTCCTGCTCCTGCACCTAATGCTATAACAGTTAGTCCAGCTTCAACATTATCCGCAGTCTTACTAATCTTTAAATACTTTTTACTTAGTTGCTCTCTTACCTTAACTTCATTTTCCAGAAAAGTCTGAATTTCTGATATCTTTTGTAGTCTAAAGGATTGACCATTGTCTCCTACTGATAATGATGGTGCATTTGGTATATTTCGTGCTTCTGGTAATTCTGGATAAATCTTTTCTTTTAACTCCATTTTATTAATTACAACTATTTTTTTTAAATTGAATAGTAAAGACGACACAAAAATTCACCTTCATTAATTTTTACTAACTTTTTTGAGTTGTTTGTAATTGTTGTAACCATGTCATCCACTTCTTCTAATGTAACTTCATTTGTAATAGATATTTGATTAAGTTTAAGATTATAAGATAGAGAAGCTAAAACAAAACCTTTACTCATATTAAAGCCCATACCTAAAGCCATCGTTCTTGTTTGTCCTCCTTCTAATACTAACGGTTGTTGAGTAAAAATATCCCATGAAACAGAATTAACTTTTTTAGCTGGATACTTACCTTCAACAGGTTTCCAAAAAATAGTTTTTGGTTGAACTATTTTATGATATCCATTTTTATTTCCATTTCCAAATTTATGTACATTCATTTTTTAATTTATAATATTGCTCCTAATATAGGAATATTAGCAAATGGGCTATTTGAACCTAAAAGAAGACCTTTACCATCACAGATTTTTCCACCTTGTTTTAAATACAATCCTTCACCTTTATTTTTTAACCCTTTACCTTTGTATGGTTTAAGATATAAACCTTCACCATCAGTTTCAACTTGACAGATACTACCACCTTTCTTAAGATATAATCCGTTACCCATTGCTTTTTGGACTCCTGAAGAAGCTAGACCAGATAACGCACCAACTCCTATAGCAGGTAAAATGGTTCTTGCTAATGTTGGTAAAACTGATGAAGCTAAACCCGCCAACAAAGGTAAAAATCCACCTTCTACTTTCATATTGTGTTTAAGTTGTCTAGGAGACATTCTAAACGTTGCTCCCTTTCCGCCTTTATAAGCTTTTGTAAGTTTATTTACTTGTGATTTGGTTAATGCTATTACATCATTACCATGTATATCTTCATGCTTTAAACGAATACTTGCTGGACTTCTGTTTTTAAAAGCATGTAAAATTTTTTCCTTTTGTCCTTCTGAAATATTTATTTTAGCGTTAATATAGTTTGTCATTTTTATATCTATCTTGCCTCTCTTATATAAAATCTGATTGTTATACTTTCACCTCTTAGATTTAGTAATGTTCCATCTTGGTCAGTAATTGACACATTTAAATCATGTATTTCATTTAATGTTAGGGGAAGATAAACTAAATTTACTGGGTTTTCTATTATTTTATACCCTGGTGATACATTAGGGAAAAAACTGTAAATCGTATTTCTTTGTGAGCCGTTAACATAACTACCTGAAATTAAGTCAATATTAACTAACAAGCTATTAATACTAAGAATATTTACTACATTTTCAGATTCATGAAATCCTTGTAGATATTTTGCTCTATTAAATCCTAATACTTTTCCGATACTTCTACCTTGGTTAAAATCTACCTGATAACCATTTTCAACATAAAGAATTGATTTTAAAGTATTAGTGTTTGCGGAGATATTAATATAATATTCTTCATTAACTAGGTCATAATGTCCCCTTTTCCTCATTTCTTGTTGTATTGCATCATTAATATCAGCTAAATCATAAGATCCCTCTGGTAATTTTAGTTTTACCCATGTTGCACCATTGTCAGGTGAATAAACAAATGTGTTGTTGTTTTTATCAATATTAGGAAATGAATAGTAAGTTTCAAGGTTAACCAACGCTATTTCATATTCTTTATCTTGGTCTAATTTAAGTGGTGGGTTAAATCTTGTTCTAAACTTTGTTTTGTTGTCGCTTACAATAATTTGAAATGAAGTTTTATGTTCTGTATTTTTTACTATCTTTTCAAGTAATTCTTCCATTTTTATATTTAGTAAAAATATATTTTAAAACGAAAATATATTTTTTTTTAATAGTAATTTCTGTAATCTCGTGGAAAATAAAAGTTGTCAAATCCACATCTATATTTTCCATCAAAACAGTTCTTAGTTAAATCAATCACGACAAAACCATGAGGCTTTTCCCAACAGTTTTTACAAAAATTGATAAACTCTGTTTTAGTCATATCATCCCCCACATGATCACTATAAATATGACTAAGATTTTTTAAGTCTTGTCTAAACAAGCATATTAAGTTAGCATTTTCTCTAATAGTTTGACGTGGTAGTCTAAAATAATTTTGTGCTAAATAAAAACAATCTGCATTACTATGTCTACCTCTTACGTAATAGCTTTCACATTTGTTTTGTCTTTCTAAAAGTAAGTCATCAAATATCATTAAGTTTTTATTTGATGCATTTAAATCTCTTGGGTCAGGAACATTGCTAGCATATTCAAAAAATTCACAATTGATATCAGATTTTTCCTTAATTGTTTTTGCCCATTCTTCAACTAATGCTGTAGGTGAAATATCACGGTTTTGAACTTCATTTTTAAGTGAAAACAACCTTAGTATGTATTCTTTTGGTATTTTTTCTTCAAAAGCTTTTTTAAGTATACGATATTCTGGTTGAAACAAACTTTTACCAAAAACGTATAAGTTATCATAATCTAACCAACCAGGTCTCAATAAAAGATTGAGTAAAAGTGTAGTTTTACCACATCCTGATTTGCCAACTATTAAACCTCTGATACTCCTAGGTAAAAGGTCATGATTATTTCTTCTTGCTAACGCTTCATTCCAAGATAAATTAAAAATATCCATTTTATATTAAAATTTTTTTTTTAATATAAAAATGTATTGCGTTAAGTGTAAAAAGAAAACAGATACTACTGATATAGAGTGTTACGTAAGTAAAAATGGTAAAAAAATGGTGCGGGGAAAATGCGCTATTTGTGGTACAACTAAAACACAATTTGTTAAACAAAAAGAAGGTGGTTCATTGTTAAACAAAGCAATCAATAACTTGCCTGTTGAAATGCATTTACCTAGACATAACTTTACTGGTCCAGGCACCAAGTTAGATAAAAGATTAAATCCTGACTTAACACCTAAAAAATGGAGTAAGCCGATTAATCGTGTTGATGAAGCAGCATATCATCATGATATATGTTATCTTAAGCATAATGATACTAAAACACGTAAAGATGTGTGTGATGCTAATATGCTTAAAGAGTTAAAAGGTATCTATAATCCAACTATTAAGGAAAGAATGGAAAGAGGATTGGTTAGCACATTGATAGGAACCAAGAAAAGATTTGGTATGGGTGTGAGTAAAAAAAAATTTAGAAAATATAACACTAGCAGAAGAATTACATAAACCTATAAAAAGAAAATTTAAGAAAAGGAGAGTTAGAGTAGGGGGTATCGATAAAATATGGGCTGCAGATTTAGTAGATATGCAAGCATTTTCTAAATTAAATCGTGGAGTAAAATTTCTTCTTGCTGTCATTGACATCTTTTCAAAATATGGATGGCTGATCCCCTTAAAAGATAAAACAGGGATATCTGTTTCTGTTGCACTGAAGAGTATTTTTAAGGAAAGAAAACCTGAGAAAATGTGGGTGGATAAAGGTAAAGAGTTTTATAACAAAGATGTTAAAGACTTGATTGAATTGTATTCTACTGAAAATGAGGAAAAATCAAGCGTTGTTGAGAGATGGATTAGAACAATGAAAGAAAAAATGTGGAAGTATTTCTCTGCTCACTCAACAAATGTTTATATTGATGTATTACCAAATCTTGTTAAAGAATATAATAACACAAGACACTCGACTATTAAGATGACACCAACTGAAGCAAGTAAGAAAAAAAATGAAAATAAAGTTTGGAGAACATTGTATCCTGATTATGATCAAGTAAGGGAGGATATCAAACCAAAGTTTTCTGTTGGAGACAAAGTAAGGATAAGTAAAAAGAAAAAGACTTTTGAAAAAGGTTATACCACAAGATGGACTGAAGAGGTTTTTACAGTTTCAGAAGTAAAACATACATCACCTGTAACATATAAGATTGAAGATTTAAATGGTGAAGAAATAAAAGGTAGCTTTTATGAACCTGAACTACAAAAAACAAGCCAAGAGGTGTATAGGATAGAAAAGGTTATTAAAAAGGGAAAAAAGAAATCTCTTGTAAAGTGGAAAGGTTATTCTGATGAGTTTAATTCATGGGTTGATAACAGTGCTATTGTAAATATTTAAATATATAAAAAATGAAAGATATTACAATTGATAATGTAACTTTAAAAAATAAACCTTTAAGTAATTTTGAACTAAATGATGCTGCAAAAAAATTAAGATTAAAAAATTTTAGAGGAACATTTTTAAGAGATACCCTACCAAAAAACAATAAAAAAAATGAATGTGGTATATTAAACCTTGATGACTCCAGCGGCCCTGGTACTCATTGGGTTGCATGGTTTAAAGATGGAAAAAGAAAAATTTATTTTGATAGTTATGGTATTCAACCACCAAATGAAATTATAGATTATTTAAAACAACCTATATACTACAATACTGACCAATTACAACATGCGGGTGAAGTATTTTGCGGTCATTTATGTTTGTTCATTCTTAAAGAGTTATGTGATGATAATAGTGTACGAGCCACTGTGAGTAAATTTCAAGATGTTTTAAATAAACTTTTTTAGTAATATTAAAAAACGATGCCTGTTGATAAATTTGGAAGAACGGATAATGTTAAAACAAGCGGTGATGGTGTTTCACTTGCTTACATAACTAACAACTTTTTACGTAAAGATGGAACAACCACTGTTACCGGTTCTATAAATATGAATGGCAACACATTTACGAGGGTTAGTAATCCAGTAAATCCACAAGACGTTGCGACAAAGGATTATGTTGATAATACAGCAGGGGGAAACCGTGAATCACCACTATTAAAAGAAAATGGAAATTTTATTGCTACTGCTCCATTCAATATGGGTTTTAAAAAAATACATAATCTACATGACCTTGAAGAACCACATGATGCTGCTACAAGAAGTTATGTGGATAAGGTTAGTAGAGAAAGTGTCATTGTTAAACGTAATGATGGAAGATTTGTTGCTACAGGAAATATAGATATGAGGAATTATGGGTTAATTAATGTCCTATCACCGGCTGAACCTGATGATGTAGCAACAAAGGAGTATGTTGATAGTCAATCCTCACCATTTTTGTATAACCCCATTGATAACTTTTTTACTGCAATAGGAGAAATATCTATGGGTGGCCGGCGAATTCATTTTGTTGCTTCTCCAATTGAAAATAGTCATGCAGCGAATAAGCTTTACGTAGATAGTGTTATTGAGATTGCAACCGCAGGTGAAAAGGCTTTAACAAAAAACCAAGATGGGTCTTTTTCAATGGCTGGTGAAATAAACATGAAGGGTCACTCGATTATCGGATTACCAAATCCTATTGACCGTGGTGCCGCTGCCAATAAAAATTATGTTGATAATGGTGGGGCTATCATAAAAAATCCAGATGGGAGTTTCTCTGCAGTAGCTAACGTAAATCTTCAAGGTTATTCCCTAAAAAATGCAGCAACTCCCGTAGAAGAGAGAGATTTAGCGACAAAATCCTACGTGGATGGTAAAATAGGTTTTAAACCCGTTATAAGCGTTCATGCTGAGCAACAAGGAGGATTAAAAAATGGTAATTATGAGTTTTCTTTCGGTAATGGAAGCACGGGAATACATCATGAATTAGGAGGCTATTGCATGGCAGCCTCGGGCAGAATTATAAGGGGGTCTCTAAAGGTCGTTACAGTTGGCGGTAACCTAAAAGAAGAGGCAAAAATTAACATAGTCTTAAACGGAGTTGAAAAGGCTGACTACTCCATAGTGAAAAAGGAGGGAGAAGGTTGTAGTTGCATAGTTTTTCCTCAGCCTTTAGAAGTAAAACAATGTGACACTATAAACTTTATAACAAAGTCCAACAACTCCAACGCAAAAAACGCGCATGTGTCGATACTTATAGAGTTGGACTTGTAAAAAAATATTTAACCCAGTAAAGGGTTAAATATTTAAAATGGGTTTATCGATACACGCACCAAGATCACGTGGTATAGTATTTCACAACTTTTTCCAATATTTTGAAATGTGTATTACGCATATAATATCACTTTAGACTGGACTTTTTAGGGAGATGGTAGTATGTTATGATATTAATAATTTTTTTTTGCTTTTGTTTTTTCTAAAAAATGAACTGAATATGGTAATTGTATAAAATATAATTTTTTATTTAATGATAATAAAGCAGTCTTACTTCCTTGTTGTAAAAAATTATTAATAATAACACCTCTGGCGCGGTCTAACAACCCGTAAGTTAATACCATATCACAATGTTGTAAGGCTGCTGTTTAAAAAAACAATATTAAGTATTTTATACAATTATTATACAAGTTAATCATTTTTAGAAAACAGGGTAAAAATGTTTGTTAATATTATAATGTACTACCATTTTGGTGTGTAAAGCAAAAGTTAAAGGGTTGTGCATTAAATAACTTCCTCTTTCGTTTTCGGTGAGGAGGCATGTAAAAATGGTTATATCATGGTAGTGTCATGACTCGCCTTACTTTATCTATACTTTTTCTTATGTTAAGGTATAGAAAACAGAGTTAAAGGTGATTCTTAAGATAGTTTAACGCTTTTCAACATTAACTAAGGCAGGAATATCAAAGTTTAAGTCCCTCTGTGTTTGGGGTTCACAGAATTTATCCTTGGATAAATACGTCCCCCGATATTCCTGTATAATAATCTTGATGATGGTGCATTTCAACCAAAAAAATTTTTTTTTTAAATTTTTCTTTTAATCTCACTCTTTACCCTACAAACTGGACATTCTTTCTTAGCATATACTTTATCACATTTTTCACATAAGCATAGATGACCGCAACTGCAAAACAAAATTGTAGGTGTCGTGTTTTCATCTAAGCATAAAACACAACATTTAGACTTAAATGTTTCATTTGCGTTAATGTGTTGGGTGGTTTCTCTTTCACTTTGTTGTGGATTGAGAAATTGATTATTTTCATCAAGTAATTCTTGTTCATCTTCTGATTCATCTTCTCTACTAACATTAATATCACACAATTCTGGAAAACATGGATAGTTTATATCCTCTTCTGTTTCAAAATATATGAAAAAGTTTAAATAAAGATGACCACCCTCAATATCCCACTCATAATCTTCTTCAAAAAATTCATCTACGGTTTTACTAATTTCACTAATCCCATTTAAAGCTTTTCTTAATTGTTTAAAAAAATCATTATTTAACCCATGAAGAAAAGGTATTTTTTTTAGATTTAATTTTTTTTCTGGAAATTTTTTAGATTTTACACATAAATTTAACCAAAAATCTTTATCAGGGTTTTCTTTTATAAATCTACTATATTCATAGTAAAAATTTCCAAAACCCTGTTCTGCTTCATGAGGCATTATCCTATCTTCCCAAGCATAACTTATTTCTTTCATGTTATGCTTATATGATGTGTGAGATTTTTCTCCCCATAAATGAAACATTTCTTCGTATCTAAGTTTATTTAAAACACTCATTTTACACAAAGATACTGCGCGATTTTATTATTTAAATTCAATTTTTTTTTAATTAATGCCCTATTGAGAGAGTAAAGAAGAGAGTGCGAACGCAAAAATTAAAAATGTGTATATATTTTCATATATATCCACATTACAAAAATATTTTTAAACTTCCAATACAATCTTTCTTTTTAAAAAGTTATTAGTACAATACGCAGCAATATGTTCTATTAAACTCCTTCTAAGCTTTTCCTTCGCCTGTTCTTGTGAAAGTTTTAGAAAATCTTCCTGTGTATCATTTATAAAACGTTCTTCAACTTCTTCAATCCATCCACTCTTAAAATATTGATATACAGCCTCAACCATTGGCTTTAAATGATGTTTTATAATTTCTTCCTGTTCTTGATATACTTCATCTACTACAGAAGTTGTATACATTCTTTTAAATTGTTCTTCTCGTTCGTTTGTTTGTTTCTCACTCATTTTATTAAAAACTTTTTTGTTAAACTGTTTTAATTTTCTTCTTCTTCATCATCTGAATAGTAGCCAATCGGCACCGTATTTATCCCATCTTCTAAAATATACCTTACGTCTTGCATTGGGTTTAATGCTATCTTGTTAAACTCTTCTGTATATACTTCTATTGATGCATTAATTAACGCTCAATCGAAGGTGGCGACTAAAATTTTTTTTTCGTGAAAATTTTTTTTTTTTTTATCAATATCCCAATCCACCCACTAACTCCATAAGCCGGTTAGCTGGTGCATGATGCGTCATGCGTTGGTTGATGGGGGTGGAAAAAAGGTTAAGCTATTGTTTGATGTAAGTGATTGTTGGGGGGTTATGCGTTGGTTGGTTGATGAGCTTGTTAACCGGTTTTTCTTAATTAAAATTTTTTTTATTTTTTTTATTTTTTTTATTTTAAATTTTTTAATGTGTTAGTTGGTTAGCTGGATAGCTAGCTAAATCAAAAATTTTTTTTAAAAAATAAAATTTGATTTAAGTAAAAAAAATATTTATAAAAAAGGTTTTACCATTTTGTTTGCTGACCTTCATCAGAGGAGTAGTTAACCCATTTTTGTTTTAATTTTATGAGCATGCTTAATGTTACATAAAATTGTTATATTGTTTAAGGGTTAGCCATATGCTTAAGCGTTGGTTGATGGTTAAGGGTGTGGGGATTGGATAAGGGGGTTGATTTTTGCATGGGTTGATTTTTGCATGGGTTGATTGGTTTGCATGGGTTGATTGGTTTGCTGGTTTGTTATGGTTAAAATATTTTTTGGGACATGAAAATGTGATGGCGGGCTATCGGACAAAAATAGGGGGGGATAGGGATTTGGATAATGAAGCCGCCTTTTATAATCTACTACTGTCCGATGAGGAGATATCTTCCCTCCATTTAAATAGGAAAGTTTTGGGCTTATAGTATCGGCTTGAAAGTTTCATTTCTTTTATTCAGCAGGATAAGGGTTAAAAGGGTTGTCAACGTCGTGGGAAAAGAAGAAAATACTGGTTAGCAGGGGGAGAAGGGGGTGGGGGCGGGGTGGTGAATGGGTGTGTGTGAATCAACGGCTACTTGGCGTCGCATTTTTTTTCTCCGGAGAACATGGGTTCGATTCGTATACATGGCACAGCAGCGCCCTAGCCTTGTACTAGTGTGCCCCGGGAATTAGGAGATCCTGTCGCCTTTATTAGATCTATCTAAAATTGTTGAAGGTGCTGTTATACGCTTCTTACTCAATACTTTCGAAATAACGATTAAAAACGATAAAATGCATGCGTAGACTACTTTTCCCACACTTTAACTCACTCTTATTCTTACTCTGGGATGACAATTTATCTCTAGATTTTAATAAACGCATATTCTCCGAAGTACAGAATTGGTTCACGTAATAAGTTATCCTTACAGTTGCAATCGTATCGTTTCTTCAAAGACCTACCAACAGTCTAACTTAAGCATGCATCACATTGTGCTTATATTTTACTATCGACATTTTTTTTTTCTGTCTTCCTCATCATCTTTTTTTTTTTTATTTCAGAATAACATTACTGCATGTCATCTGCGTATTTTCCCATTATCCACTCGGAAAAAGAACATAATAAGCTATGCTTTCGTTCCCATCCTACTGACTTGTATTGTATTTTATGACATATTGTAAATTATTAATCAATAAAATATATTTAAACTAACTCACTCTTGTAGATCTATGTAGAAAAATTCCGAAATCGACATGAACATTTTTCTCCAGTCGCCATATTGTGTTTCAGTTCGTCACCTGTTCGTCTATACTTTGCAATCTACGTGTATACGACTGCTATTTTCTATCTTGGATGAAAATGTTCGTACGGATTAATAAACTTGAGTTATGCTCTGTGAAAAGGGGGCTTAATGCATCTGCGAAAAGTACCGACCAGGTCAGCCTGCACAGTCCACGCAAGCAGACCTGAGTCTAAACCTTTCGCTATTGGTCAATTTTCTTACGTGTCAAAGGACCATTCTGCTTCATCATTTGGTTGGTTGTTTAAAAAAGTGGTCATTATGGATTCAAAATGTACCTGTTTTCGGCTATGGCGCTTAAAGGGTTAAGAATAAGTGGTAAATACAGACCCAGATCCCCAGCCTAGTATACAGGAGAAACTCAGGACACACATAAATAAGAGAGCATTCGCCGTGATATGATTGAAGCAAGGTTGAAAGCAGCGTAAACCATCATTCCATTGTGGACATTTATAGCTTTAGCAGACCGAGCCCTGGTAGCCACGTGGCAACACGTAAGGCTAGCCAATCCATGGAATGTGATTTCGAAAACTACGCGAAAATTCTCTCCCAGGGAAATGATTTGAAATGATTTTTTGATTTTTGGCTTGTATTGGAGATTAATGCCGTTTCAACAGTTCATGTCATATCACGGCGGCCAGTGTACCTACGCATGTGTTTTCTGGTTGTCTCACACCAGTACTGACACATCTTTCTTTCCAAGCCACTGACTACTCTTCTCACATGCATCAGAGGTGAGAGGCTAAAAATCGCCGGAAAGAAAGTTTGCTGCAACCGAGTATCGAACCCCCGACCACCAGGTCACGAGTCAGACATGCAAACCACTGAGCTACCCGGCCGGGCAAGACTTGAAAGGAGAGTTGTATCTTGTACTTACTCGGCCCGTATCCGCCAAACGTTCTCAATTACATTCGTAGTCTTATTCTGGATTTAGGAAGTAACACAATTACTGATTGGCTAAATCATTTGGTTTTCCAAATGGTTTAGCCAATCAAACGGTGTGTTACTTTGAAGTTTGGAAAATCCTTTAGAATTAAACTTAGAATGATATTAACCCTTTGGCTGATAAGTGCGACTCAACTGACCTTTTGTGGATAGTGTAGATCGAGATCCCATTGCACAGTCTGTGCAGTCTGACCTTGGATCTAAACTGACCGATAATTAGATATTTTTCTCCAAAATATAAGTTTGAAGTAGCATTATTCGGTTCATTTTACTTATTTAAGAGGATAACCATTAAGAATGGTTGATGAATACAGGCTCTTGTGAAGAAACTCAGTCAGAACTGCATGGATAAGTGCACTGGCAGGCCTTCATTAACTCTGTACAAAACAGTAACATTTCAGACCTGGCTCAAATGATGAGCTTTGTCATGCAAAGGGTAGGAGAACTTTTAACCAACGTTTTCTCTTTTTCCCACGATGTTTTCTACCATACAATTAAGCCACAATTAGAGTGTCGTCTACAAATGCTTTCAGTTTGGACAAGTCTGAAATTTTCTCAATTGCTCAAAAATTGTTCATTAATTGATTGTATGGTGCCCTGTACCCTGCCGACTAAGCTATCGGGGCTCTGCTGGTAAAAAGTTAACAACTGTGTCTTGTCGACAGGCACATTTTGAGCTCTCGTCTTTTAACCCTTTACTACACAATTCAAAATTTTTGCGACCCTGAGAAAGAAAGCTTTTGAAAACACTGTGGAAAATGGAGAAAATGCTGGTAGCCAGCATTTTCTCCTTTTTCCACAATGTTTTCTACCCTTTCCAAAACAAATTTCATTTTCTGAGTCACATTTATTTTGTCGTCTGCAAATGCTTTCCCTATGGACACGTCTAAAATTTTGTCCTTTGGTAAAGAGTTAACCCTTTACTTAACAATTTTGAATTCTAAAGATTCTCAGGACGAAGACCATTGAAAACTTTGTGGGAAGTTGAGAAAATGCCGGTAATAAACTGATAACCTGTATTTCAATCTTTTTTACCCTTTAGCTGCTAAGCGCGACTTGCTGACCTTTTGCGGGCAGTGTAGATCAAGATCAGAATGCACAGAGCATGCAGATCTACACTATTCGATAAGGAGATATTTTCCTCCAATATATAAGTTTGGAATAACGTTTTTCGGGTTTTTACTATCGGCTTGAAAGTTTTATTTTTACTTATTTAGCAGGATAAGAGTTAAGACACTGTTTTCTACCCTTTCATAAACAAATCCCATCCTTTAAGAACAGAAATACTTTCAAATTGACGAGGCTGTAATTTGTTGGCTGGGTTAACCATTCTCCTGCTAAATAAATCAAACGAGCCATGTTCTGTAAAAAAGGGCCCTTAATGCATCTGCAAAAAGTGTCGACCCATGTCAGCCTGCGCAGTCCGCGCAGGCTGACATGGACCGACAACTTTTTGCCATATAGTGGTCAATTTTCTGCATGTCAAAGGACCATTCTATCTTGTGATTCAGTCAGTTGTTACATAAAATTCATTTTATGGATCAACAATTCGTCCTTGGTATAATGCGTAAAGGAGATGCATTAAGCCCCCTTTTGCCGGAGCACTGCTCAAATAAAACTTTCAAGCCTATGGTAAAAACCCGAATAATGTTATTTCGAACTTATTTTTTGGGAAAAATATCTCCTTATCGGACAGCGTAGATCCAAGATCAGACTGCACGTTCTGTGCAGTCTGATCTTGATCTACACTGTCCGCAAGAGGTCAGGGAGTCGCGCTTAGCAGCCTAAGGGTTAAGAGTTTGAACTTTTGGGAACTCTCTCGGGGGGGGGGGTCCATTTATGCCATGAGTGCCTGTGCTGTAACAGTTCCTTTTCAGTGCTCCGGAGGCTTTAATGCATCTGCAAAAAATATCGACCCATGTCAGCCTGCGCAGTCCGCGCAGGCTCACACGAGTCGAAACTTTTTGGTGTTTGTAAATTTCCTGCATGTCCAAGGACCACTCTTCCCCTAGATTCAATCAATCATTAGACATAATGTAGATCTATTTTATGGACCTCTAATTTTGTGATGACTTGCTTGGAAAATGCATCACAGAGATGCATAAAGCCCCCTTTTGCCAGAGCAAGGCTAATTTGGCTTAGCCAATCCAAAGTTGTATTACTTTCAGATTAAAAAACATTCTTGAGAATTAGACTAAGAATGTTCTTAACAGTTTGTGTATACTGACCCATATGTCGCGAGTTTGAACCTCGTCACAGCTTGGCTAAACTCCTTTTTGTGGATAGATGACAGTCATTGCCATATGATTAATTTCTCTCTCGACATTGAGCATTGTGTCGACGATCTCTATGTGTGTGAGAAAACAGCAAGTGGCATAGAAGAAAGAGTATTGTCCGAAGTACTAGAAAAGAAAAGCACACGAATACACTCACAGGCGCACCAACGGCCATGATATGACTGGAATTATGTTGAGAACGACGTTAAACAAACAAACAAACAAACAAAAAAGAAACAGAGAAAAAAGACCTCTAGAATTAAGTTTTATTACAAGACAGAATTAGTAAAATTACACATGCACTGGCATTAAACGTAAAGTAATGCACACTAATGATATATATATATATATATATTTTTTTTTTTTTTCACAGAAAGTATAATAAAATTTTGACACTTTACTTATCCCGTGTTCTAACACTTTTAAAACAACTGTGGGAGAATGAGAAGATGCTGGTAATAAACATTTTTCCTATTCCTACATTGTTTTATAACCTTTTCAAAGACAAATCTTGTTATTTGAGTCATACTTAATACTAGTATGTCGTCTGCAAAAGCTTTCAATTTGGGCAAGTCTATATATCCGTTGTCGACTGGTAAAGATTAGTTTGTAAAACACGCAATACTTCAAGTGTATATCAGCCATCATCCGTGAAAAGGGGCTTTAATGCATCTCCGTGATGCATGATACCAAGCAAGTCATCACAGTATTATACATCCCTAAAACCCGTTTTGTATAACAACCTACTGGATCATGAGGCAGACTGGACCTTTTACATACAGAAAATTGACCAATAGCGAAAAGTTTTGATCCAGGTCAGCCTGCGCGGACTGCGCAGACTGACCTGGATCGATACTTTTCGCAGATGCATTAAGCCCCCTTTCCATAGCGCACATGGTTATGTGGGAAAGCAGCCAGTGGCTTGGAAAGAATATTGTGCGAAGTACTGGTAAAAGAAACTCCTGGAAAGCATGGATAGGTGCACTGGCCACCGCAATATAACTGAAATAATGTTGAAAACGGCGTTAAACACCATACAATCAATCAATCCACAGCGCAGGGCTCAATTATGTTATTTCAACAATAGACAATACAGTACAATAATGCAACAGTATATTTCATAGAAAATACAAAAGATGTACATGTATTCGGACAAGCAACAATTCCAAATATTTCGGTTAATTAGGCAATAAATCTACAATAATGTACAGCAATGTGACATTACATTACACAGAAAGTACTGTATGCAAGAGTCTGTACTAACTCTTTGCCAGACGACAAAATTCTAGACTTGCCCATGTTTAAAGCACTTGCAGACGACAAATTGAATCATTCGACAAACCTAGGATGATCCGTTGATCAAATACCACGGCTGTATCATGTAAGGTGATGCTCACACTCGCTTTATATTTCTTTGTCGGAAACAGACTGCTTTACAACTCGCACAATAAGACTACATTGATAAGAAATTCATGAATCACAATATTCATCGAAATCGTTCTAAATGCTATTTGTTCACATTTTCCATCTGTGGTTTATCATTTTCATTGGCAGTTTTGACTGAAGATCGATGAATATTAATTCACTGTAGTTGTTGTTGACATGAATTAAATAAGGACGCCACCATCTTTAAGGATATATGCCAAAGTTATTCCTGTGCATCTTTTTTATCATGTTTGTTTCCGTTAATTTTTGTAATTCTATTGTATGCCATTAGGTTACTATGAAAGTGAGATATCTTTTTATCCGTTAATATATCGGTTGCCTTTTAAAAATGTGGAAATTACAGATGCGGAAGAAAAATGGGAGATTTATAAATGATTGGGATGCCAAATCACGCCAAAATAGACATATATTATAAAGGGAGGTAATTCCTTTTGTCAATTACTCCTAAAATTGTACCGTATCTCTTAAAATACATTGCTTGATTTACTGCTTTAAATTTCTTTTTACAATAAATTAAAAAGGCTAGTTCTGTGCAAAATTAAAAAAAAAATGTTGCTGAAAAATTTTTACCGCAGAAAAATGATCAGAAATTAAGTTTTGTTATTATTGATTTGTTAGAAAATTTCTAACTACTACTGTGATATGTCTAATCTATTTCCACTAATCCTTTTTACTTTTGGTAAACACTTCATTTCCAAGGATAATCATTTATTTGAGCAGTATTTATTACTGTAAGAAACTTTTCGAAAGGCCTATTTTTCTAGAATTTTGACAGGAGTTATCGCCTTTTAATAACTGTATCTTTGTATTTTGCACCAAAGCATATGATTTTCTTTTTATTCTGCGTACACTATATTTATCATCATCTGAGCGCGGAAAAAAAAAAAATCTGTCCGTATGAAAAAACTGTGGCATATGCCTTTAAGATCATGTGATTGAAAATAGATTCGCATAGCGACCTCTTTGATACTGACAATGTATGATTTAGTTACGGAATTGGCCGAGTTGGTTGCGACGTGTACAAATGAGCCATGCTCTGGCAAAAGGGCGCTTAATGCATCTCCGTGATGCTTGATGCCACGCAAGGCATCAGTTACTTATGGATCCATAATAGCCACTCTTTTTAACAACCGACTTAATCATGAAGTAGACTGGTCCTTGGACATACAGAAAATTGACCGATAGCGAAAGGTTTCGGCCCAAGTCAGCCTGCGCGGACTGCGCAGGCTGACCTAGGTCGATACTTTTCGCAGATGCATTAAGCCTCCTTTTCAGAGAGCATGGCTCAAATTAAATGCGGCTCAAAACTAAAATTTGTCTTAGAACATTGTTTGCTACCCTTTTACATACAAATCCTAACCTTTCAGAGATAACTCCTTTAATTTGGACATTGTTTACTTCGTCGTTTGAAAATTCAATATCGATGATTCTCAAAATTTTGTCGTCTGGCAAAAGGTTATAACAGATTTGACTGGAGGTATAATCATTATTCTGTTCCATAGAAGACCATTACTATTTTTCTATACTGTCATATTTGAAACAATCAATCAATAGATCAACAAAAACAATGAACACACAACTGTGTACAGACATTGCCAAATGCAGACTGCTGCTTACGTCAAGCAGATCATTTAGCATCGAGCAATTTGAGCTGCGCTTTGACAAAAGGGAATTTAATGCATCTTCGTGATATATGATACAAAGGAAGTCATCACAGTGTTATAGATCGGTAAAATCTATTTTGTTCAAGTTAACAACTGACTTAACCCTTTCATCGTCATAGGCGAAAACAGGGAATTTTGCGGACGGCATAGATCAAGATCAGACTGCACAGAACGTGCAGTCTGATCTTTGATCTATGCCCTCCGCTTGTTTGGTCATGCCTATATGATAAAAATCTTCCGGAGGCTCAGTGGATTGTATTTACAGCCATCAAAAGAAGCAAAGTTTGTTTATTTGGCGCCGAAAGAGTTAATTATAAGGAAGACGGGTCCTTAGATATGCAGAAAAGTGGCCAATAACCAAAATCTTCGACCTAGGTCAGCCTCTGCGGCGCGGACTGCGCAGGCTGACCCGGTTCGATTCTTTGTGAAGATGCATTATAAACCTTTTGCAGAGAGCATGACTACCGCATGTTTTCACATGTTTTCATGTTAAAAAACCTCATGTTTCCACAAACAATCAATCATAACTCTTCCTGACATTTTTTGTTTACTAAAGTTATCCTGAGCTCTGATGGCATGCCCAAGATAACTGTACCGTGCTTCGTGAAAAGGGGGCTTAATGCATCTCCGTGATGCATGATACTAAGTCATCGGAGTATTTATACATCCCTAAAATCTGTTTTGTGTAACAATCAACTAAGCCATGAGGTAGGCTTTCCTTTGGCATGCAGAAAACTGGCCAAAAGCAAAAAGTTTCGGCCCAGGTCAGCCTGCGCGGACGTGGGTTGATACTTTTTGCAAATGCATTAAGCCCCCTTTTCAGAGAGCATGGCTCAACTTTATTCGAACAAAACCGGTGGAGAGTCAATGAACAATGATCTGTGAAAATGACATTGTGTACTTGTTTCACAGGTTCAATGCATGAAAACAGGTGGTTAAGAGAGAAATTACTCATGATGTGCAATTTCTCTTTTTGTCACGTTTTCACAAGTCGTCTGCGGGACAACAGAACTAGCAAGAAGATGGCAATGAGGACATTAAATGATAATTTCAAGGGAGGGGATTTAAAAGCATCTTGCCGACTACCATGATGCGGAAAATATGTTTTCCCGCTTTTATCGTTTCCCTTGAATTATCTATATAAACTTTTCCTAAGAATGTCTGTTTACCTGAAATCATCTCGGGCTAACTGTGGAACGCAAAAAGCTGTCTTACAGTGTTTCGGTTGCCTTTCCAACAAGAGTAAATTACCATTAACCATGTTAACATGCAGACACAAGGCGATAACACGGTGCTTTAAAGAAACAACAATATAATACAATGCTTTATTCAGTAATTTAGGCCTCCGGCCTACAATACAAAATTTTACGAAACATATTATCATCATGTTGAGTGACAGGAAAAAGTAATAAAATAATGATCTTTTCAATTGTTTAAAATATCTTGTCTTACTTTAAATGCAGACAGTAAATATCTAGCCATGCGAAAAATAGAGTTTTGATCTTTTGTTGACATTATATTATAGAAAGATTCGGACCTTCTGTTTTGTAACCATTCAGGTAGAAAGTAAAATTTACGGATATCTTCATAAAGGCTGCAATAAAGAGAAAAGTGTAACTCATCTTCAACGACCCGAATATTCAAGGTAAGACAAAGGGGACAATATCTTAACTCTTTATCAATACCTAGGTGCTTCCCCTTTTCTGCTTCCCTTTTTCTATCATCAGTTGGTGACAAGAACACCTAAAGTTAGCAAGCACTCTTTTCAAGTTATAATTCAAATTTATCGTTAAATACATTTCCACTGTTAGAAATGATTTATAGTACTGGTAATGGTTGCTTTTTGGTGTTGACTCTACATCACTGTGCAGTTTTTGGCTATATCAATCAATTAATCTTTGTTTAAAAATGTTTAAAAGCAGTTCGTGGTCTCCTACATCCTGAGCCAGCCATACATATCCAAAACCAAAACTATACAATAATTGCTTAACTGAGGTGGCCCACGTGTCTCTACCTGCATTATCAAGTTGAAATAACAGCCTTGACGGGTTCCAACTGAACAGGTGAAAAAATCCGTAAGTTTTTGGTTAACTTTTATGCATAACTTTGTATTACTGTAGACAGATTTAAGAATGCGAAGGAAATTTCCATTAACGTTGATTCTTTCAAATGCTGTCCAAAGTTGACTATGTTGAACATTATTAAAGAAACAACATGTTCTTTTGACAGAATATTACCTAGAGATATTAACGCCAATTTTGACACGATATGATGCAAATTTAACACCATATACTCTCCGAACGAGTATATAGTTCTTGAAATAGACAAAATAGCATGAGGGGAAGAACGTAGGATACGCCGGTAAAACTATAACACGGTAGTTTGGGCAAATAGAACGGCCGCCTGACAAAAATGGAGTTTGGCATTTAAAAGATAACTTGAACCGCAACACCTTAAGACAATTATGGCGTTCCACAGCTAATTATACTGTGTCCCACGTGACGGCCCAAAGTCTTGATCATATAACAAAGCGTGAGGGACAATCCTTTTGATGTGATTGGTCGCCTTTATAGTTAGGTTTCCATGGAGATAGACATGAAACCAGGTATGGTATGTCAGTGCAAGCTCACTCAGGGTTCTATTCTCCTTACGTCTCGCTATCCAGTTGTTACATACCTGTTTTTGGAACGGCGTTAGTTCGGCGTCACCATGGCAGATTTTCGAAAGGACTTGACCTTGTATTTTGTGATCGTAAACATCTTGAAAAACCTCGGAAGACTGAATATCGGGTAACTCTCCGGTATATTTCTCGGTTTCATTCAATTCACGGTACAGCCATGTCAACATTTGTGGTCCCGTGCAAAGAAACGCTTGTTTACAGGACTTCTGTAGTAACGCATTCAAATGTAAGACAAGGTTGGTATAAAACTGGTGTTTTCTGACACATAACAGGGCACCGTTATTTAGTAGAAAATCAACGTCTTTGTTGGCAAAGTAATGTTCGGCTGGCTCCCTGGCAAGCGAACAGGTATGAGTGTTTACGAAATGGTCTAGAGATTTAACGCTAACAGTATCCAAGTCGAAGTAAACTCCGCCATATTCATAGACTATCAGATAACGAAGAAGATCAGCTCTCATTAGATCCTGTGCGCCTGCAAATACAACAATACTACGTTTTAACTCATTGTAAAAATCGAAATCATACCTTAACCCTTCACCATTAGATCCGCTGTTTTAACGAACCAGTAAAAAGGATATTAGTAAACACTGACAGATAGAGAAAATTCTTGTAACTAACATTTTTCCTATTACCACTATGCCTTCTTTTCTGTCAAACACAAACCCCACCTTTTGAACCACGTGGAATTTGTTGTCGACCAATGTTTCCGACAAGTGTAATATTTTGTCGTCTGGTAAATAGAAATTCCCGGTCTCAAGCCTCTGAAATCATCAAGTGCTACTGCGACTGATTGACACTGATAAAATGACCCGTATGTTCAAACTTCAAGGTTTCTTTTCGTAACACTGGTCCCTAGTGTCTATTGATAGCATTGGCGATCTGTCTAGACGCTGGAGTAATAACACAATATTTCTGCTGTTATATATGTTAGGCCTAATAACTGACCAATGAAACGACATACTCGCACGGAGTCACGAGGAACAAAACTTAATTCTACACATATAGATAACACATGTTTTACAAGTCGTCCGCGGAAAATTTGTTTGAGGAGGCAATATATCTATCCTTTATCCGATTTAATAGTTTAACAACCCACCTGGAGAGCTTTTAAAAACATTGTAGGAAGAGGAAAATATGTTGGAAAGCAGCAGTTGCTTATTTTACATTGTTTTTTACCCTATCAAAAACAGATAGCATATAGGCTATCCTATGGCCATCGAGATTGACCCAAAGTCAAATGTAAAAAAAAAAATACAGTTACCAAATATTGGCTCATAGAAAATAATTCTTTCTTTTAGGACTCGCAATATTGCCTCATAGAACATAATTCTTTCGCTTAAAATTTTTACCACTCCAGTTTTAACGATGTCTACTTGCAGACATAGACCGAAGCTGATCTAGATGACTTCGATAGGGTACAAGATGTATGTTTATTTGTAAATTTATCAAGTCGGTGACCTACGCAAATCACACAGGCCTATCAACGCAACCTTTTTCATCCTCGTATTATTCGCGGGTGTTGTAGGTCTCGTCTCACTACAAGTTTGTCCAAGCGATAAGAGAGAGACATGGAAAGCACTCGTCACAACTCGGCCGATTCCGTACCTACATCTAACGATTTGATCACCGGATCACCCGAGGTATGCCGAATGACATGGAAAGTTCATCTAAAAGTGAACTCTAGAAAGTATGCAAATGCTGAATTATCAAATCGATATCCTCGTCATCTGTTTGAATTTCATTTAAAGATAAGAATGAATTTTTCCATAGTATTTTCTATTGTTGCAAGAAAATGGCTTTGAGCGGTGGTTAAAGTCGCAGGATCGAAGCGGATCAAACTTAATAAGCGGAATGGACCGGGCTGGATCGGATGGTAATTAACCAAGTCGGACCGGATCAAACCGGAACTGACTTAATCACCGGATTTGACCATTTTTTCTTCAATCTTGTATGGACCAACCAAGTTTTATCTTTTCCAAAGCCACTCATTCCACACTGGCTAGTCTGCCAGTACTTTCAGTACTTCGATTTTCAATTACAAAAGAAAATTCAAAGAAAGCGAAACTCAAAAATGTAGTTAGCCCGAATACTTGTAACCAAACGCGATTTCAGTCAGTGTCTCGGAATCCCTATTTGGCAGAGCACTTGTTCAGTAATATTCATTATGGTCCATTAGCCTTTTGTTGTAAAATACAGTATTTCACAAATATAAAAGGGATAATACTGTTGTGTTTTATATAATTGTATCTTTCGAATAAGATAAAGATTACCTCCCTTAATGGAATCTTGGTAGCGTGATGTGCTGTACTTTACTTTAAATGATTTCACAATCTAAATCGAAATATACTGTGAAACCAGTAATATTCGTTGAGTACTAATTTTCGTTAATTTCATGGGTAGGCAAGTCGTAGAAATCAAGTTCTCGACGAAAGATCGATCCATAACCCTCCCCAACTTAGTTGGGTCCAGCTTTCATTGATTACGAATATGCCGATGTTACGTATACATGTACAAATTACATGTACATTGTATTTATCGAACAAAAACTTATTTACATCTTAAAATAACTGGTCACACAAAGAGTGTGTTAAGACTTGGCTGTTACTGAATAAGTATGGTAATAAAAGTTTATATTTCATTATTTTGTCTTCATATCTGTTACCGTAATTCAGGCGACGACAGCATAAATACTACGGTATAAAATGCATCTGAACGTATATTAATGCCTGTTTCTATGCTGACTTGGAATTTTAGTTAATTATTATGTGTTAGTACGACAATCTGACACAATTTACATGCTTTATACTGAAATTTTCGGCAATAAAATCTTGATGTCATTGCTGTCATCATTTTTCAAAAAAAAAAAAATCTCTAATAAAGATAGACTTTTGTCTTCGTAGGCGCATGTTTGACCAGGACACATAGGAAAGGGAAGTCACTCTAAACGACATGCGTGAGCACAATTCAAACATCAGTGTAGTTTTACTGGAGGCGATTCTGAAAGCAGTTGTCAAAGACCGACTCCCTCTCCTATTAAATGTATTTATTCTTTTCTTTTTCACGCACTTCGGTAATAGCATCGAAACTGATTTACTTTTCACACCAAAAATGCCGTTTAAAATTAGGACGTCAACGGAGCCAATGGCTCCGAGGAGAAAATGTTGTGTTGGTCTTCCGGTTCCGAAATTGTCGGCTGAAAAACAACTGAAAAAGAGCTAAATTTGTCATTCTTTGTAATTATGTGTTCTTATGTCATTGAAATTCCAATAGAAGGAGAATGTCATGCATTGCTCAAGTCTTTCAATGTGTTTTCTACACTACGGAAAGCCGTGAAATGTGTACAGTAATATTGTCGGAATCATTTTTTCCGTGGGTTGATCGTAGCCGAAATAATACGTCAAGAACCTAGATTCAGTCTTTTTTGCCATCAAATTAGCAAATAAGGGAGAGGTTTGCTGTCCTAAAAGCGTGAATTAGTATTTTGAACTGTTATAATCGCTGCTGGTAAAGAATCGAAAAGAAATAGGTTAATAATCATAACAAGAGGGCCATGATGGCCCTGGATCGCTCACCTGAGTAGACTGCCTTAAAGGTATTTCTTTAATTTGACCAACTGACCTAGTTTATGACCCCAGGTGACCCAATTTCAAATTCATATTTCACGAAGACAAACATTCTGACCAATTTTCAAGTCAATTGTACAAAAAATGTGGCCTCTAGAGTGCCCTAAAGGTATTTCTTTAATTTGACCTAGTGACCTAGATTATAACCCCAGGTGACCCAAATTTGAACTGGTCTTGGACTTTATCAAAAGAAATATTTTTACCAATTTTCAAATCAACTGAATAATAAATGTGGCCTCTAGAGTGCTCACTAGGTATTTCTTTAATTTGACCAAGTGACCTAGTTTATAACCCCAGTTGACCCAAATTCAGACTTATGTGAGACTTTATAGAGATAAACATTCTGACCAGTTTTCAAGGCAATTGAGCAAATAATATGGCCTCTAGAGTGCCCACAACGTATTTCTTTAATTTGACCTAGTGACCTATTTTATGGTTCCAGGTGACCCAAATCCAAACTCATCTGATATTTCATCACGACAAACATTCTGGCCAAATTTCAGGTCATTTCAGCAATAAATGTGGCCTCTAGAGTGCAAACATGGTATTTCTTTAATTTGACCCAGTGACCTAGTTTATGACCCCAGTTGACCCAAATTCAGACTTATGTGAGATTTTATAAAGACAAACTTTCTGACCAGTTTTCAAGGCAATTGAGCAAATAATGTGGCATCGAGAGTTGAAATGTGTACAGTAATATTGTCGGAATCATTTGTTCCGTGGGTTGATCGTATCCGAAATAATACGTCAAGAACCTAGATTCAGTCTTTTTGCCATCAAATTAGCAAATAAGAGAGAGGTTTGCTTTCCTAAAAGCGTGAATTAGTATTTTGAACTGTTATAATCGCTGCTGGTAAAGAATCGAAAAGAAATAGGTTAATAATCATAACAAGAGGGCCATGATGGCCCTGGATCGCTCACCTGAGTAGACTGCCTTAAAGGTATTTCTTTAATTTGACCAACTGACCTAGTTTATGACCCCAGGTGACCCAATTTCAAATTCATATTTCAGGGAGACAAACATTCTGACCAATTTTCAAGTCAATTGTACAAAAAAATGTGGCCTCTAGAGTGCCCTAAAGGTATTTCTTTAATTTGACCTAGTGACCTAGATTATAACCCCAGGTGACCCAATTTTGAACTCAATGAACTCGTTGTACTTAGATGGGCAAACAAACTTAGAAGAGAATCACTAAATACCAAATATCAAAGCTCTACGCCTTCCAGTTTCAAAGAAGAATTTTAACGTTTTCCTTCTTTGTTCCTTTGTTCGAACTTGTGACCCCCCAAGCAGCATCCTTGGAACAAACTTGGAAGAGGTCCACAAGGAGATGCTACATACCAAATATCAAAGCTCTACGCCTTCCCGTTTAAGTGAAAAAGAAATTTACAGTTTTCCTTCTTTGTTCCTATGTTCGAACTTGTGACCCCCGGGTTTGGGCCAGTTTTGACCCAGGGGCATCATATGAACAAACTTGGTAGAGGTCCACTAGAAGATGCTACATACTAAATATCAAAGCTCCACGCCTTCATGTTTCACAGAAGAAGATTTTTAAAGTTTTCCTCCTTTGTTCCCATGTTCGAACTTGTGACCCCCGGGGCAGGGCCAGTTTTGACCCCAAGGGCATCATATGAACAAAGTTGGTAGAGGTCCACTAGGAGATGCAACATGCCAAATATCAAAGCTCTATGCCTTCTAGTTTTAGAGAAGAAAGTTTTTAAAGTTTTCCAACTTTGTTCCTATGTTCGAACTTGTGACCCCCGGGGCAGGGCCAGTTTTGACCCCAGGAGCATCATATGAACAACTTGGTAGAGATCCACTAGGAGATACTACATACAAAACATCAAATCTCTACGCCTTTAAGTTTCAGAGAAGAAGATTTTTAAAGTTTTCCTTCTTTTTTACTATGCTCGAGCTTGTGACCCCCGGGGCAGGGCCAGTTTTGACCTCAGGGGTCGGGGCGGGGCCAGTTTTGACCTCAGGGGTATCATATGAACAAACTTGGTAGAGGTCCACTAGGAGATGCTACATACCAAATATCAAAGCTCTGCGCCCTCTAGTTTCAGAGCAGAAGATTTTCGAAGATTTTGCATTTTTTTCCTTTTTGTTGCCATGGCAACCGGAGTTAAGGGTGGAATTCGATTCTTTTAACAATTTTGGTAGAGCTTCACCAAAGGAACATCCCTGCCAAGTACATAAAGATTGGCCCAGTGGTTTAGGAGAAGATGTTTAAAGAAATTGTTGACGGACGACGGACGCCGGACATAGGGCGATCACAATAGCTCACCTTCAGCACGTTGTGCTCAGGTGAGCTAAAAACAAATTGGGGCTCCGATTATGTGAACCGGCTCTGAATATGTAAGTCGGCAACGATTGATGAGGGCTTCCTTTTACAAATTTAGTTTTCTGTTAGAAGTTACTTAATTCATATGCTCTGTTTTCCCGGAAATACACTTCAGTCCAAAATTTAATACATTTTTTCGATGTAACGTGATCGAATTTATGACAATAAAAAGGACTGATATTGTTGCAATTGAAAAATACTGTCTAACATTAATCTGTCTAAATGTTGAAAATATTTTTGTGCAGCTTTTGATTAACCGAATGGTCTATATGTTACATTTGTAATGCTTTAGTCGTAAGTGCAGCCAAAACTTAAACTCATATAATGGAAAATATTTGATATTTTCGGAACGCTATGTGGTCTTCCAATAGTCACTCAAACGCTAAATAGAAAATGGAATGTGCCTATCGTAGCAGGGATACTGATTAAAAAAATGAGTCTGAAAAGAATATTTGATTTTTTGTGAGACAAAAATCTTATCCAACTACACATGCATATTACAGATGCCCGATTACTCTGGGATTAAATACCGTTCTTTAACAGGTTAGAGAAAAGAAGAAAATACACGCAACACGTTTGAATGGTCTACATATCTACATGAATTTGCATTATACAATTTAGAATGCAATCATCAACACAATAAATGTAAAATGAAAAGAGAGTAAGTGAAACAATTATGTATCAAATTTGTCACAATTAATTAATTAATTCATTCATTTAAGCGTCTGTGCATTAATTCAGTCATTAGTTCATTGCCCATTTTGTATATCTTTTGTTCTCTAACTCTCTTACCTTGGAAATGGGCGGACTGAGTGAGTGGTTGGTGGGTGGATGAATGAGTGATCACTTAATACATGTATATAATGGGAACAGGCTGATGTGGTAAAACTGAAACCTAACGTTTTACACATAAACATTTCATTTCTTTACCAGTCGGGTAACAATTTTATGTTAAGGCATAAGTTACATAGAGGATCTTACATGAGCGTTTATGTATTATCATTTTTATCAAACGAGTTGACTAAAATTATATGATGCGAGCCTTGGCGAGCGTCATATACATTTTAGTCAACGAGTTTGATAAAAATGATAACACATAAACGCTCATGGAACATCCTCTATGTAACGTATGCCTAAACTCATTCCACACTGGCAGCAATTATAACAGTTCAAAATACTAATTCACGCTTTTAGGACAGCAAACTTCTCTCTTATTTGCTAATTTAATGGCAAAAAAGGCTGAATCTAGGTTCTTGACGTATTATTTCGGCTACGGTCAACCCACAGCACAATTGATTCAGACAATATTGTTATACACATTCCACGGCTTTCCGTAGTGTAGAAAACACGTTGAAAGACTTGAGCATTGCATGACATTCTCCTTTTTTGGAATTTCAAAGACATAAGAACACATAATTACAAAGAATGACAAGTTTATCTCTTTTTCAGTTGTTTTTCTGCTGACAATTTCGGAACCGGAAGACCAACACAACATTTTCTCCTCGGAGCCATTGGCTCCGAATATGAAGTTTCTTACCCGTGGTAAATTCGTTGACTTCCCATTTCTAAACGGCATTTTGGTGTGAAAGTAAATCAGTTTCGATGTTATTACCGAAGTGCGTGAAAAAGAAAAGAATAAATACCTGTTATAGGAGAGGGAGTCGGTCTTTGATAAGTGCTTTCAGAATTGCTTGTAGTAAAACTACACTGACGTTTGAATTGTGCTTACATATGAGTGACTTAGAGTTAGAGTGACTTCCCTTTCCTATGGTCCTGGTCAAACATGCGCCTACGAAAACAAAAGTTTATCTTTATTAGAGATTTTTTTTTCTTTTTTTGAAAAATGATGGCAGTACAGCAAGATTTTATTGCCGAAAATTTCAGTATAAAGCATGTAAATTGTGTCAGATTGTCGTACTAACACATAATAATTAATTAAAACTCAAAGTCAGCATAGAAACAGGCATTAATATGCGTTCAGATGCATTTTATGCCGTAGTATTTATGCTGTCGTCGCCTGAAATACGGTAAAAGATATGAAGACAAAATAATGAAATATAAACTTTTATTACCATACTTATTCAGTAACAGCCAAGTCTTAACATACTCTTTGTGTGACCAGTTATTTTAAGATGTAAATAAGTTTTTGTTCGATAAATACAATGTACATGTAATTTGTACATGTATACGTAACATCGGCATATTCGTAATCAATGAAAGCTGGACCCAACTAAGTTGGGGAGGGTTATGGATCTATCTTTCGTCGAGAACTTGATTTCTACGACTTGCCTACCCATGAAATTAACGAAAATTAGTACTCAACGAATATTACTGGTTTCACAGTATATTTCGATTTAGATTGTGAAATCATTTAAAGTAAAGTACAGCACATCACGCTACCAAGATTCCATTAAGGGAGGTAATCTATATCTTATTCGAAAGATACAATTATATAAAACACAACTGTATTATCCCTTTTATATTTGTGAAATACTGTATTCTACAACAAAAGGCTAATGGACCATAATGAATATTACTGAACAAGTGCTCTGCCAGATAGGGATTCCGAGACACTGACTGAAATCGCGTTTCGTTACAGCTATTCGGGCTTACCACATTTTTGAGTTTCGCTTTCTTTGAATTTTCTTTTGTAATTGAAAATCGAAGTACTGAAAGTACTGGCAGACTAGCCAGTGTGGAATTCCGGGAAAACAGAGCCTATGAATTAAGTAATTTCTAACAGAAAGCTAAGTTTGTACAAGGAAGCCCTCTTCAATCGTTGCTGACTTAAATATTTAGAGCCGGTTCACATAATCGGAGCCCCTCTTTGTTTTTATTATTTTTAAGCTATTTCTTTTCAATTCCTTACAGCAGCGATTATTTCAGTTCAAAATACTAATCCACGCTTTTAGGACAGCAAACTTCTCTCTTATTTGCTAATTAATGGCAAAAAAGACTGAATCTAGGTTTTTGACGTATTATTTCGGCTACGGTCAACCCACGGCACAAATGATGCTGACCGTTGTCTGCGCATGTCATATTCTTCGAAGATTCGACCTGTCTTATATGACGCATCACCCATCCCCCGTATACCGGGGAAAAGTAGAGCTTATATTGAAGCTATTAGCCTATTACCAAAGCATGTAGGGGCTGTTTTAATAAATGGTCGGTGCATAGGTTACATGTTAGCCGATCATAGCTGAATGAATGGCACCAGGTAGCGTTTTATTGAGTAAACGTTTATTTTATTTGAAATTCAAAGTCACGGTTGTTGTTTTTAAAAATTACTCCGCTTCTGTACCCAGGATGCCCAAATTAGATAGATGTGTATTTATAGAATGCCATCTAGCGGGAGATAATGGATTCTGACAATACTGTACACATTACACGGCTTTCCGTAGTGTAGAAAACACATTGAAAGTCTTGAGCATTGCATGACATTCTCCTTTTTTGGAATTTCAAGGACATAAGAATGCATAATTACGACGAATGACAAGTCTACCTGTTTTTTCAGCCAACAATTTCGGAACCGGAAGACCAACACACCATTTGCTCCTCGGAGCTATTGGCTTCAAATATGAAGTTTCTTACCCGTGTTTACGGTCCAACGAAATCACTGAATTTGAAAAATCAACGAAATCTCGGCAGCACGAATTTCCCAAATCTTTCCCAAATGTACCCAAATCTATTCAAATATCCACAGACAGATATGGCGACATTCTGTTAATTCAACCTTACTTTAATGGCGAACAAATACCGACGCTCTAAGTTACGGCCATGGACACCACCAATCAGTTTTTAGAAAAATTAAAATATAATCTTTGATCGGCCGCTATATCTAACTTGATATGGGAAATTTGTGAATAATCTCTACTCATATGCATCATTATAATGTAAAAACTTCTAGAAATAAGAAGACGCTATGAAACATAACACAGGCGTGAAGCAAGTTTGATGCAGATGTACGGATATTGAAAAGTGATTAGGTGCTCATGTCGGAGAGGTTCTTCAGTGTTTTACAATATATATATTGGTGTATCTGGGTGCAACCTCTTAACTATTTTTTTCAGGTATTGATGTTGCGATGTAAGGTATCCCCGAATCACTGTATAATTTTCCAAATGGTAAATCTGAGTTGGGATGCTTTGCACTCCATCGCAACTAGAGGCCCTCGAGGACCTGAATAGCTCTACTGGCAGTGATTTTGCTCATTTCCTAGCATTCTTTATTAATTGATGATGCAAATAGGAAAAAGACAAACACGCACACAGAAAAGGGAGGGGAGGGTGTTGTTGCAACTGGGCTTGAACCCATTAAGACAGCATAATAAGTAGACATGGTGATTTGAACAAAATTTCTCAGAACCAATTGTTTAGAATCCAGCCAAATTGATAGGGTTTCAATGCTCAAATTTCAATTTTAAGTGGCTACTTTTCCCTTATTGATTGTCAGATTGTTTTTTCAAAATCAGTGAGATTCAAGTTTTCTTTTATGATATTGATCAACTGTGCAAGTTTCATGAAAATCCAATCACAAATGCTGACTTTGTAGCGTAAACAAGACCTGTCAATTTGCAACTTTAAATTGCTACTTTTTCCTTATTGACTTTTTTTTTTTTTTTTTTTTTCAAAATCACTGGTGTCCAAGCTATTGAAGATATAGACAAACTGTGCAAGTTTCACGAAAATCTGACCACAAAAGCAGACTTTATCGCGTAATCAAGAAATAGACTAACGGACTGACGGATAGACGACGGAAACCACGGCATGACATAAGCTCTGCTGGCTTTCAGCCAGTAGAGCTAAAAGTGCTTTTTCTTAAAATGTAACTTTCCGAATTTGCTAAAGAAGCTAATGATATAGGAATAACATCCAGTATGTAATCTGTTGCCTTAAATGAAAGATTGACATCGTCTCCTCATACACTTCATCAGATGATGAATATCGCTCCGACAGTGCCTATGTGGAACAGCAGCCAACCGCTTGGAAATACATTTATGCAAAGTACTGGTAAAAGAAACTCCAGTTTGACTATCCTCCGCTATATAACTGAAATAATGTTGAAAACGACATTAAACATCATACAATCAAATCCGTATCGGATTCCTGATTATCCTTTGTTTAATGGGTTTCCATTCTTGAACAAGGGTAGCAAAAAGCCCCTAGACACTTCTTGGTTTGACTTTACTGGCTAATTTTGAACCTGCAACCATTCCACATTATACCGGTTGGGAATGAGGTCAAGGTTTCGTGTTGGCGATTGCATACTTGTAATACCCTCTGCTTGCAGATACTCTTCCAGAACTTTGGCCGTATGGAGATGGGCGTGATTGTCCTTTGAAGTTACATATCACCTACTGTGCTAGCATACAATCTTACTGGAAATAATGGATCTCATCTCTATATACCACTGGCAATCAGTGCCCTCTGGTAAAAGACTGCGAGGTCTGCACGTCCACCCCAGGCCATGAGAGAGTAATTTTCAGCAATATTAGCTGCGTGTCGGAATATCTTTCATAGTTTTTGCGATAACCCTTTTCAATATTACTATGACGGCTTTCTATATTTGGTCTTTGCAACAAGAAACAAGAGCACCACATGCGGGTCCCAACGCTAGGCAGCGGGAACTTTTTAGTAAAAACCCTTGGGCTAAATGGGCCACAACTGTGTCAAAATGTGTTTAGAGTTATGGTTTCCCTTTTTGACAGAAAACAACTAGTCCGAGTTTGAAGTAATATCTTCATTAATTGAGATACGAGAAAAATTCCCAATCTTCGCTCGACGACGAAGACAACGAGGATGACAACGACAACAGGGCAATGACAGTACCTCGACATATTCTTCAAAAACAGCCGAGCTAACGGGAGACAGATTCTCAAGTTGTTCTTCGGTGACAAAACTAGGCATTTTGGATTGTGAATAAGCAGTTTTTCACTGGGTGGAGAATCGCGTGGTTTTTGATAAAATACACTTCATGGAAATTGGTGGAAATTCGATGAAATTCCAAGGGAAACGGTTTTTTCTATCTTTAATCGGACCGATTGATTTATGTATCATAATTATTGCAGCGAACTTATGTCCATATTAGATGATACCTTAATAGTATACCCTGTGCAAACACATTGCCTTGAATTTTAAGCGGTGTGTATCAAAACTGAAAATTTTGATACTCATTGCCATTTTTAGCCTGGGCTTGGCTTGCCAAGCCCAAGGCTATAGAAATCGTATACCAAAATTTCAACCCCATCCACATGATCCGAGCAGTTACGAGTAAAAGTGAAAAGTACCGCTTGCAATGCATCTCACTACGCTGAAAGAAACGACCCCCAAAAATAATAAAAATATTTGGGTTTGAACATCATAGTTAGGTTTAAGTTCACAAAGAACTGTGAGAGATGCGCGATGTTAATCTAACGAAAGTATTTAACAAAGAATTTCAAGCCCTAATGATCTTATTTACAAGAGGAAATTAGTGCGCTGTAACACTGAAGAAACATTGGCAAATCCTTAGATGTAGTTACGGAATCGGCCGAGTAGTGACGAGTGATGTTGCCAAACAATACTCGGAATCTTTCGTCTTTCCTATTTTTGACACAATGTGCATGACAAAACGCAGACGATGTCATCTTTCCCCAAAACAGCTGAACATTTCAAAAACTCGGTAAGATTTATTTTCGCAAAATTACTGTGCTTCTCGTATCTAAAGGTATAAATATGTTTTGAAAGGCCCAGTATGTACAATGCGTTATTTCTTCTTGTCAGAGTTGTCCCGATATCATATGACGTCTCGGACCACGACAATTTCGACCCATTTTGGGCATTACGAACTCGGCACACAAAGTCGAATATGTAACGTTACACAGGGCATAAAACTTTGTAATATGAGCCATGGACAACCAGTTAAGAAGACCTAAATGGCGAGCGTGGTAGATCAAAGATCAGACTTCTCATTAAGTGCCATCTGATCTTGATTTTTGATCTTCTCCGTTTTTTATCGATAATAAATTGTTTGACCTGAGATTAGCATCAGGTGGTAGGCGATTTATATCGAAGATCATATTTATTACTCGATGCAATCTGATCTTGATCCAAGCTGTCAGTACGGGATATTTAACCCTTTGGCTTCTCAGCGCAACTCGATGCTCTTTTACGGATAGTGTAGATTAAGATCAGACTGCACAGAACGTGCAGTCTTGGATCTACACGGTCTGATACGATGAGTTATTTTCTACCAACAACAATTTTGCAATCGCCATGTTACAGCAAATGTAAGTGGCTTGAAAACTTCATCCATTGTATTGAACAATTTAACCCTTTACCAAACAATCCCAACTTTTATTGACCCTGAGAAAGAAGCCTTTTGAAAACATTGTGGGAAAAGGGAAAAATGCTGGTAACCAGCATTTCCTCCTTTTCCGATAATGTTTTCAACCCTTCCCGAAAAAGATTTCAATTTTTCAGTCACATTTATTTTGTCGTCTGCAATTGTTTTGAATTTGGACAGGTCTAAAATTTTGTCGTTTGGTAAAGAGTTAAGGGTTGAGTGATAATAGGTACTGAAAGAGTTAGGTTTTTAACACACTGCTTGCAGATCCATATTTTTACTGCCAGTTAATTCATTAATAAAGTTACTGTGTGCAGATGAACCGCTCCATCCAAAATAATAGGAACATATTTCAAAGCTGATGAATTTTCTTTTTACCCCAAAAAGGGCCATGTTTTGCTCCAAAAATATTGACCATAAGCAAATCATTTTTATGCACCATGTCTTGGATAAAGTTAAAAGTAAAACTGTAGCAAACACCAATCATCTGAAGACTACATCACTGGCCAAATCTTCACCACATTTAGTCCTAGTATTTGTCTTTATATTAATATTTAATCCTTTACCACACAATCCTGAGTTTTAACAACTGTGATCAAGGAGGGTTTAGAAAATACTGGAGGAGGGGCTCAGGAGAAATTGCTGGTGACCAGCATTTTCTCTTTTTTCCACATTGTTTTGCTTCACTTTCCAATGTCAGCATTAGCATCACATTCGATTTGTCGTCTGCAGTAGATTTCAATTTGGACAAGTCTAAAATTCTGTTGTTTGATAAGGAGTTAAGATAATTTTGACAATTGCCACTATGCAAATATGAAAATTGGGTTAGCAAGTTTGTTTCCTAATTACAACGGTCACAAGTTTAAATTTTGGTCAATCTTGGTAAAAATAAATAGGTCACACAAGACAGATTACAATCACTCTTGTTGTATTTTTTGGCAGTAAATTAGAATTATCTTAGATGATTTCGAATGGTTGCTCCCCTGGTCACAACACTGAGAACTTGTTTATACTTTTGAGACCATATTTTGATTACACAAACTGAGTTCATATTCACAAACTGTTCTTGTTCTCCAAGATTTTCAAAATTTGAAAGTAAAACACTACTTCTAATTGGCTAAACCAGATGGTTTAGCCAATCAGAAGTGTTACTTTCAAATCTAGAAAATTCAGGAGAATAAGACTGAGAAAGTTCTTAGGAATGGTAAGTAAATAGAGATCCTGCTGATAGGTCCATTTGTATACATTTCAAAAGCAGCATAAGCATGGAAAATCCTAAAAGGATATCAACCAGGTTACCCTCCCGCTCAGTGTCAATGAAACTTGGTCAAAATGTTAGATTTCACTGTGTTTTAGGGTAGCTTTGGCTTTAAATTGAAATAGGGCAGAATATTTGTAATTTTAAACCAACGTTTCCCTAAGACACAGTGAAATCTAACATTGAAATTGGGCAGAATATTTGAGTCCAGCCCCTGCAGCTCAGTCGGTAGTGTACAGGACTTGAGAGCAGGGGGTCGGTGGTTCGATCCCCAGCTGGACCAATTTCCTTCCAAGGATTGATGATAGTCATTGCGACAGGATTCATTCCTCTCTTACCGCTGATCATTGTTTTGACGATGGTTATGTGGGAAAGCAGCAAGTGGCTTGGAAAGAATATTGTGCGTAATACTGGTAAAAGAAACTCAAGGCAAGCATGGATAGGTGCACAGGCTGCAGTGAAATAACTGAAATAATGTTGAAAAGGGTGTTAATATAAATCAATCAATCAATCAGAATATTTGCCTTGATAAATATTTCAGACAAGTTTAAAATGAAGCATATCGGGTCAAAAAGTAGGTCACTGGGGAAAATCGTAGGAAAACCTTGTTTGCACTCAGAGATAAAAGTTTCAGTCAGATACTCTTGAAAATTGGTTGGAAGTTTTTGCTTAAAAACATCTCGTACAAGTTTGATATTAGTTTGTGTAGCAACAAAAGGTAGGTCACTTTTATGAATCAGAAAATCGTTGTGTGCACCATATAGGCCACATTTATCAGCAGTAGGCCTATTTCTTTTTGCATGCTGCTCATTTTGATTGGTTGCATGAGCCTTTACAAATCTATGTTTTTCCATTCTGTTGTCAACTCTATAGACTGTCAGTGTGAGACAATGTATAGATATTTTTATCAGTCTGTACAAATGTGATCTAGAAGTTTCAAGCCTTTACAAAATGTGGTAGAAATTTTGAGCTTCTGGGCCTCTTCTTTCTTCTTCTTCACCCCTTCAGATGCCCAGGCTTTCAGTGCCTTTGGCGCTTTGATTTAAATATGTGATACAGAGACAAAGTGTTTACAAATGTAACTGTTTTGTCATTTCATCGATCTGTTATTTTCTATGCACATTCAAATATTAAAAAAAATATTTTATACAGAAAAAAAATGCTAATAAAATTTTTGGAATTGTATCATTGAAGCATATTTTTTGTTTAATAAAACATTTCTTTTAACTACTTTTACACACACACAAAGTGTTTACAAATGCATATGGTTTCATTATTTATTTATTTATATATACATGTATTTACATTTTGTTTTTACATAAGTATGGTTCTTTTAAATGCTTCTACAAATACAAAGTGTTAATCTTGTTGTGAAGAATATGAAGTATAAAATAAAGGTTTAGTCTTTTCATCGGTCAGTTATTTTCATAATAAACAATTAATTATTAAAACTGTAAAATAGAAATTCAAATCGTTTACAAAGGCAATGTGAATATGATAATTGTTTAGTTATTTTACTGGTCACTTGTTTTTATACAATGTTACATATTTTTTAGTATTGTTAATAAATATCCAAATGCAAATACAAAGCGTTTTCAATTGTGTTAAATGATGCATAGAGTAATTGTTTGGTTATTTCACAGGTAGGGTCATACATATATTTTAATATAAAAATACAGCGAATGTACAAATATATTGTTTAATAAAGCTTATAATAATCGTTCTGTCATTATTGGCAGACGACTTCTTTTGTTATGCAGACAACTTTTGAACACACTGGGAAAACGGAAATTACTTGTGTGCAGCAATTTCTAATTTTGCTCCATATTTTTACATGTTTTCATGCATTACATCTTAGTAAAGAACTAACTTCACTTTTCTAAACATTATCGGAAAATTTCAATATTTATCTTACGGTAATAAAGGTTACTTATCAGCTATCATTTTGTATTTCATCTACAAATCTACAGTGCATAGCTCACCCTTTAGTGACTTTTTAGGTCATCCAAAGATATTGTGAAACCGTTTCCGTGACCGTGTTCGGTTTTCCGATATTTGCCTCGTTCGTTCCAAAAGGAGTTCAAATGTTTAATATGTTATATAAACTGATCTTGTCGCCGGTCGTTCTTTTGATTCAGTAAAGAATTTTGGACCAAAGTTTCGGTTTCTACAGAAATCGAACTGACTATTAACTCAGTGGCTAAAATATGAACATATCGCTCGCCAAGGCTCGCGTCATATGGTTTTAGTCAACTCGTTTAACTCAATACCAATTTGTCTAATTATGAAGCATTTGCACACAAAAAATAAAATTGACCCTTGAAATGGTAAAAATTGTCCTTGAAAGGGTCGAAAACACTGCAGGAAAATGAGAAAACGATGGAGCCTTTCAACAGAACCGAACAGAACAGATCATAATTTTATTTAGACCTGTACATTACATACATCGTCTTTGCACTATACAATACAAAATGGATAACAAATGTTGCCGTTTTCAACATTATTTCGGTTATATCGCGGCGGCCAATGCACCAGTTATGCTTTCCTGGAGTTTCTTTTACCAGCGCTACGCACAATATTCTTTCCAAGCTATTTGCTGCTTTTCCACATAACCATAGTTGAAACAATGGTCAGCGGTGAGAGTAGATTGGTTACCTCACCTGATACAGCAAAGTGTATAGGGATCGGTGCATCCGACAAACCTCGGGTGATCCATTGATCAAGTCCCTGGCTGTATGACGTAGCTTGATATGCACCTACACAGTACATTTCTTCGCCGGAAATACACCGCGCCGCGTTTACTGCTCTTAAATCATAATAGTACGCTTAGAAAAAGAAAACACTGCTCACAATTATTAATAGAATCTTTCTAAATACATTTCGGCTGACAAACAGTTTGTACATTTATTTTCTAACTTGGTCTATCGATTCCGTAGGCATTTTTAAGCGACATGCTGCCTATCACCGTGACTGTTTTTGCCGTTGCTAATCGATTTTCATGGACGCCGCTATATTTAAGGCACTGACTGGCATGTCATGTGACTGGCGGTACTTCAAATTTGAAACCCCTCGATACAGACCAAATTAGATGTATACATAGTAAAATTAGTGTTGCACGCCCTGTGTTTTTAACGTGTTTAATTTTCTGGCGTGAATGATATGAAATGGGTTGGAAATTAGAATCTGGCTGCTGTATACAAGAACAAACAAGTCTGCTGTCTCTGAAATGGAATGAACTGAGGTATCCCTTAACCTCATGGCAGCAGCTACTGATCGAGCTGTTTCAACCTCTCGTGAGAGGTGTGAGACAAAGACTGCAAGCTGTTTTGCATGACCCGGGCGGAAGTACGCAATATTGCCTGATTTTGTGTGTCCATACTCTGCAGGTCACTTTCAACCTGTCGTAAGTTTTGTTTCGACATTAAATTCCCTGTTTTAACCAAACTTAAACGCTTCTCGTTTTTCTTAAATTTGAAAGCAACATCTAGGCAAAAGATTCCCACTTACCATGAGGTCAAGGGATACCTCAGTTCAGTTCATTTTATGGGCAAAGACGAGTCTGTTGGTGTATGCAGCAGCCGAATTCTAATTTCGACCCAGTTTTATCTCATTCACGCCAGAAAATCAAACCCGGTAAAAAACACAGGGGGTGCAACACTAATTTTACTATGTATAGTTACGGAATCGGCCGAGTTGTGAAGAGTGGGTACAGGCTACTGAAAACGGACAGAATTCTGCCCGTCTAGTTTTAGAATAATGGGGGGGGGGGGGGGGGGAGTCACTCTCTGCACTTTCAGGGGAGAGTACTGCTGTAACGTGCAACGACCACTCGTCACAACTCGGCCGATTCCGTATCTACATCTAACCTCTTCCGTATATAGGCGGCTTCCATTTTGAACTACCAATCACATGATCTTAAACATGGCGGCGCCCCTGTAAATCGCTTAGCAACGGCATGACCAACCACGATGGAGTTATTCACATTTATCGATCTGTCGATGGAAGCTCCCATCGGAATTGATAAACCACACTAAAAATTGAATGTACAAATTGTTTTCCGACTGAAATATTCTTAGAAAGATAACGATAAAAAATTGACTCCTGTTTTCTTTTTTAAGAGGAGTCTTTCAATTTCAATAACGGTAAAACGGCGTGCTTCCGGAAACGTGAGAAATGTACCGTGTAGGTGCATCATTCGGCATACCTCGGGTGATCCGGTGATCAAATCCCTCGGCTGTATCACGTAGCTTGATATGCACCTACACGGTACATTTCGCACATCTCCGGAAGCACACCGCTTTACCGTTATTGAAATTGTAAGGCTCCTCTTTAGAAAGAACGCATGAGTAAATTTTCTATCGTTATCTTTCTAAGAGTATTTGAGTCGGCAAACAGTTTGTATATTCAAGTTGTAGCGTGGTTTATCAATTCCGTTAGGAGCTTTCATCGACAGATCGATAGAAGTGAATAACTTCACAGTGGTTGTTCATGTCGTTGCTAAGCGATCTACAGGGGCGCCGCCATGTTTAAGATCATGTGATTGGTAGTTCAAAATGGAAGCCTCCCTAATACAGACGAGGTTAGATGTAGGTACGGAATCGGCCGAGTTGTGACGAGTGGTAGGTGCATATCAAGCAACGTGATACAGCCTACGGATTTGATCACCGGATCACCCGAGGTATGCCGAATGGTGTAACGACTTTTTCGCTATCCAAGGACTAACCGTATAGCACACTGTTTAACTCTTTACCACACAACAAAAATGCAGACTTGTCCAAATTAAAAGCATTTGCAGATGACAATTCAAATGTGTCTCTAAGGATGGAATTTGTCTTTCATAGGGTTATTATGGAAAAAGGAGAAAATGCTGGTAACAAGTATTTTCTCCATTTCCCACAATGTTTTCCAAAGGCTTCTTTGTCGGGATCGTGTGGTGACGAGTTAACTTGCACGGAGTGAAATACACAAAACTGCATCGCTGTAACGGCATGCTTATTAGCGATGCAGGTTTTAATTGCTTGCTTTTATATATATATAGAGAGAGACGGAAACAGAAAAGTCGGCAAATGCCGGTCCGACACAAGGTTTAGTAGGTGAACTGTGTTATTAAAACGTCATACGCCTCTCACTATATTCAATTTAATAAACTGTATAAAAAACCAAACCTGTTTCGGCTAACGCCTCATCAGTGGTATGTAACTATGGAGTGACGTCATGTAATCGGAAGGGAGATAATTACATGACGTTAGCAACGTTATTGACGAGCACTCAGGGGAGATAACTAATCATTTCAACGAAGACGGTTTAATTTGGGCTTAAAGCAATTTATGAAGTATTTCTCTTTGGCTAACCTGACTGAAATACTTTCGGAATTAACTTTATAGAATGGGAATATTTTAAACTTTAATTCGTCTTTACTGCATAAGTCTAAATGATGGCTGAGTGGAATTTGTCTGGTTGAGGGATCTCTTATTTGTTGTGCATGAATTGTTCTACGGGTTCTGAGTTTGTCACCTGTTTGACCAATGTAGTATTCTCCACACCCATTGCACGTGATAACATATATCACATTTTGTACATCACAGACTTGGAAGACTTTTCCATTGAAATTGTATGAACTACCACTTGGCATATATAAGCATAAACTGCAATTTGGACGACCACAATTTGTAACTTTTCTCTGATCTTTACTCTCTTCTGTGAATTTTGCACATGTTAATAGTTTCTTTAAGTTAGGTGGTTGTCTTTTACTTTTTATTAATTTGGTTCCATTTAAAACGTCTTTCATTTTATCATCAGAATAAAGAATATGTAAGTTATTTGTGAATATGCCAAACATTTCTGCATTATTTGGGTTGAAGGTTGAGACATAAGGGATGGTATTTTCTTTGGAGTGGGTCTTGACTTGTATTAGGGTATCCCTTGGGATACTAAGAGCCTTCTTTATACCCGATTCAATAAGCGATATCGGGTATTTTCTTGAGATAAGTGAGTGTTTAAGTTCTTGTAGTCGTGTCATTCTGATTTCTGAATTAGAAACAATTGTGCACAAATATATATATGAGCCATGCTCTGTGAAAAGGGAGCTTAATGCATCTGCAAAACTTTTCGGCCGAGGTCAGCCTGCAGTCTGCACAGGCTGACCTTGGCCGAAACGTTCTGATATTGGTCAACATTCTGCATGTCTAAGGACCAGTGCACAGGTGTTCATGACTCAGTCGGTTGTCACACAAAAATGATTTTATAGGTCCATAATTGTGCGAGGACTTGCTTGGTATCAAGCATCACGGAAATGCATTAAGCCCCCTTTTGTCAGAGCATAGCTCATATAGTACTGCTCTTGGGAACATAAGACAGTAAGGCAGCTCCAGTCCCCGCCGTTATCATAATCATACCTCTGCCACCAAATGTAACGTTAACCCCTTAAGCTGCTGAATAAATGAAACCAAACTTTAAAGCGGGTTATAAGAACCAAGTTTTTGCTATTTTATTGGTATTTTTTTTTTTTTTTTTTTGCAAAAATATCTTCTTATCGGACAGTGTAGATCTAAGATCAGACTGCACCTTCTGTGCAGTCTGATCTTGGTCTACACTGTCTGCAAAAGGTCAGTGAGTCGCGAGTAGCAGCCAAAGGGTTAAACGACTTGGACCTATCCAAGCCCTCACCAAAACGCACGCTCTTTAATTTGCACAGACAGACATGCCGTGATATTGCAGGGTAAAGTTGTCCATTACGAACATTTTTTTTTTCTTCTCCAAAGTTGTTAAAACTTTTCTCAATATTATCAGGGCTCAGCAAAATGTCCTTATTAAAATTTAATTTCTAGACAGCGAGGACAGATTTATTCGCCTTTCACCAGCGGAAAGCTGAGCTGATCCCCGTTGTATACGCATAATAATCGATTACCTCATCAATTGAATGATTGTATGGTGTTTAACGCCGTTTTTAACATTATTTCACCCATATCGCAGCGGCCAGTGCACATATCCATGCCTTCCTGGAGTTTCTTTTTACTAGTACAGCGCACAATATTCTTCCAAGCCATTGGCTGCTTTCCCACATAAACATTGTCGAAACAACGGTCAGCGGTGAAAGAGGAATAAATCCTGTCGCAATGACTATCATCAATCTTCGGAAATAAATCCGACGAGCCAGGACTCGAAACAGCGACCCCCCCCCCCCCCCCCGTTCTCAAGTCCTGTGAGCTACCGACTGAGCTACCAGGGCGCGGCTTACCTCATCAATAGTAGTCGCCAATCTACTACGCCCAGATGTGACATATAAAAGACACTCCGATTGGCTAATTTAGCTAATCTAGCTTATCCAATGAGAACAATCGTCACAATAGCCTGTCCCAGTTGTATATATCTGTATATGAGCGTGCAGCGGGGACTAGTTTACGGTGAGACAGGAATGAATCCTGTCGCGATGACTATCACCAAGAAAGAAATTGGCGGAACCGGGGATCGAACGAGCTAGGCCTTAAAATTTGTACGGGATTCAAGCGAGAAGGTAAAATAATAGAACACAGAAACATAGTTTACTTTCTATCATAGAACCAGACACAATACAAAGACAGCCATATGCTGCTATTGAAACATCAATGCTAATTTAATCACTTCAAATCTTCTAGTTCATTAATATTCCATTGTAAAATTTGTCTGGATGAATTTACATTGAAAAGTGGGCCGAGTAGACAAAGATCAGACTACATACAATTGTGCAGACAGACCTTTGCTTGCACTATAAGCCAAAGCGGCAGAAATCATTTTCTACCAACGCCGCGCCAATTAACCCTTTCGCTGCTAGGCGCGACTCACTGACCTTTGCGGACAGTGTAGGTCCACGATCAGACTGCACAGAACGTGCAGTCTGATCGTGGACCTACACTGTCCGGTAAGGAGATATTTTGCACCCAAAATATAACTTCCAAACAGCAGTAATTCGGTTTTTACTGTTTCATTTTGGTTATACAGCAGGATAAGGGTTAAGAACCCATTAAGGTGCGGATATTAGTAGTTCCATGAAATGTAAAAACATACCCCCCGTTTTATGTGAATTTTTACCCCGATTGTTATAGACAAAAACATGATTTTTGACATCAAAATAATGAGCAACGTAATTCAGTCGCCTTTTGCAACAAAATAAAATATCAATTGTACCACCACACTAAGAAACTAAAATTTAACTTTTCGATACTGTTTACCAAAATCACTGGGTTTTCCATTGATGCCAAATGGATTATAACAAGAACGATAATACAAAGACACGAATGTAAGACTGTTCAACCTCATATGAAAAAGAATGTTAAACAAACCAAGAATCATGCATCAATACCTTTAGGCTATATATCATTTAACCCTTTTCCAAACGACAAATTTTGGACTGGTCCAAATTGAAAGAGTTTGCAGACGACAATTTTAAATTTGATGAAAATGGCAGAACGTTCTCAAAAAGGGTAGAAAACACTGTGGGAAAAGGAGAAATTGCTCGTTACGAGCAATTTCTCCTTTTCCCACAGTGTTTTCAAAAGACTTGTACTGCAGACACGTGAAAACCAGGGCTTGTTTGGGAAAAGGTTAAGGTTGGTGTTCTGTTTGAAATATGTAAATACTCGTACACAAAAAGATAGCACTGTCACATTTACATCGATCCTAATGTAGATGGCTTTTTAAAACATTGTGGGGAAAAAAGAAAATGTTGGTTAGCAGCATTTTCTCCTTTTCCATGATGTTTTTATCCTGTCAAAGACCGGTCTCATCGTTTGAAACATATCTAATATGTTGTAAGGGAATACTTTCTATTTGGATGCGTGTCAAATTTTATTGTGTGGCGAAGACTTAAAGTCCCTCTCTTCAAAAAATGAATGTATTATCAGCTGAATATATACGAGAATCAAAAATCTTTGCCATATATCATAGAATGCGGAAATAGCTTCTTTATATGGTTGGACTCCTTTAGAATCAATTTCTCCGGCCTTTTCACGTGAAACCATGTATGATACGTTATTGCCAACTCGCTAAGGTTTCTCTTCTCTTTACCTCTTGCTATCCAGTTGGAACAAATCTCTTTCTTAAAGGGCAACAGTTTTGTGGTGTTAGCGCAGTTAGAATCCAATCTTTTCCATTGTATTTTGTGATCGTAAACATCCTGAAAAACCTCGGAGGGTTGGATATCGGGAAGCTCTCCAGAGTATTTCTCTGTTTTATTCAGTTCACGGTATAACCATGATAGCATCTGTGGTCCCGTGCAAGAGAATGCAGATTTACAAGACTTCCGCAATATGGCATTTAAATGTAAGACAAGGCTTGTGTAAAACTGATGCTTTCTTATACATAACAGGGCCGCGTTAGAAAGTAGGAAATCCCTGTTTTTGCCAGCAAAGTAGTGTTCAGATGGTTCCAGGGCAAGTGAGCAGGTATGGTTGCCAACGAAACTGTCAAGAGATTTTACACTAACGGTGTCCAAGTCGAAGTAAACTCCACCATATTCATACACTACCAGATAACGAAGAAGATCGGATCTCAATATATTGCTCCCATCTGCAAGTACATGAATAAACATCATAATCGATTGCTGTCCAACCCCCCCCCCCCCCCCAACACATTTATATTCATTCACAAGTGCTAACAAGAAATGGGATCAGCCGGTCGGTAAAAGCCAACGCCACGAAGCTTATTGTATCAAGAGTAATTCTGAGCCCATTTAACAGCAGACAACATTGAAATCGTGCATATAAAATACTTATTGATTTGGGGATAGGACTGAATATTGGAATAGGAAATTCAAATTCAAACATTCTCTTTCACGTTTTAATCCGTAGAATGGGTCCGTAAAAAAATGATGCAACAATATGATCCGGTGTAATGCAGAGAAATGACCCTCCGCTACAAAATGACCCATGGGTCATTTCACTACGTAGAGGAATGACCCGGGTCATTATTCTACGTAGAGAAATGACACGCGAAACTTATATATTCAGCATAAAAGTCAGAATCAGGTTAAATGAAGTGAGCAATAAAACTTAAAAGACACTGTCGATGCTATTAGTGAACCGTAAGAATGTACCGTTAAAGCCTAAAACAATATGCCGGTATGCCAGTTATTTGACTCTTTTATTAGGTCAACTTTGAATGATTCATCAGAAATTTGGGGTTTTACTGGGGAAAACTCTATTTTAGACAGGTTGTATAACTTGGCTGTTAATGATTTCCAAGTAAGCAAAAGAAAGTGAGTCTCACTGGTTACACGTATTTTAGATAACTCTAGTTTTTCTCATGTATTTCATACTAACGATCTCTCTAAATTGAAAGTTTTGCCTAGAGTTTAAATAACAACATACTGTTTCATGAGTGGCATCAGTCCGTCAACAGGAGTTCAATATTCGTAGAATACAAGCATTTCAAAAGTAGATTTACATACGAATATTATCCGGACTTGGTACCTTATGACAAATGATTTTATATTACAAAGCTCAGATTACCAGCACACTCACTAAGAAGTTAGTCAGGTAGATATGGACCAAATAGTGTTCCAAGGAAAGAGAACTATTGCACTTTTTGCGATTTGCATAAAGTTGAAGATATTTATCACTTGTTTTTATTTGCTCTTTAAACGCTCCTTTACGATCTAAATATCTCGACAAAAAGTTTTATCGAAGACCGCAATGTTCAAATTGTGTCAGTTTTTTCAAAAAGTAGATAAGAATACGCAACGAATTTTTTTAAACAAGTTTTCTTTATACGTTAGAAATGTTAACATCAACGCCATAGGTAGAACTTAGATGTACTTTGCACATTCATTATATACATTCCACCTGTTAATGATAAAGCCTTTGTTTACTGTATTCTTGTATTTTTATTTTGCTACTAGTTAGAACTCCTAAAACCAGCATAAAAAAAATACTTATATTTCGTATATGAGCCATGCTCAGTGAAAATGGGACTTAATGCACCTGCAAAAAGTATCGACCCGCGCAGGCCGACCTGGACCAATACTTTTCGCTATTGATCAATTTTCTGCATGTCCAAGGACCAGTCTACCTCATGATTAAGTCAGTTGTTGAAAAATGTGGCACTTATGGATCGATAATTATGCGATGGCTTGATTAGTATAATGCATCAAGGAGATCCATTTATCCCCCTTTTTCCTGAGCATAGCTCATAAATACATACGTGTGAATGTGTACAGTAACCATGAAGAGACAATGTGTAATCGCGTGGCATTTGTTATCCAATTTGTATTGTAAAATGCCAAGACGATGTAAGTAATGTACTAGTCTGGATAAAATTCTGATCTGTTCTGTTCCTATTGAAGCCAGCATCTTTCCACACATATATATGTCACCAAGACAAACATTTGAACCAACTATCATGAGAACTGGACTGAAAGATCGGCCTCTAGAATGCACAAGACTTTTTACATGTTTCTCCAAGACAAGTACTTTCTGACCCGACATGACCCAATAATGTGCTTGTCCCAGATATCTGAAAGACCTTCGTGAGTATTGGACTAAAAGTATGACCACTAGAATCAACACAAGTTTTTTTTCTATGATTTGTCCCAGTTACCTAATTTTTGATCGTCGCAACCCATTTACGTAGATGTCCGAGATATAATCAAGGCAAATATTCTTTGAGCATTGGACTAAAATGAGACCTCTAGAATTTGCACATTTTTTTTTTCGGCGCAGCTGAATGTGCTGGCTTTTGTACTACTTTCTTGTACTGATAACAAGTAAATAAATACAATTTTGTGATTGGTAAAAAATGTAGACATGTTTATTTTAAGGGCCCTTGCCTATTTGCTGGCAATTTTACGCCGTCTATCTTATTTTAAAGATATTTCTTGTTTAATTTAAAGAGTCGTACACGTGATCTACTAGTGGCCTCTAGAGTGCACACAATGTTCTTCTAATATTTGTCTTGATGACAATTTTTATCTGACCTGATCAATTTTCGAAGCCATCAGAGATATCAACGAGACAACAATTTTGACCAATCTTTATAAGTATTGGTCTGCAAATATGGCCTTTAGAGTACACAAGCATATGTGCACGATTCACCTTGCTTTTGTTTCGAATTGGCCATGGTGAATCAGACATAATGGGGAAAATGGGGTTTTGGTGTAAAGAATGGTAATACACCCATTTATGCTGTAGAATTGTAGAAAGAGGCATGTAATTTGTCTTTGAATTTATGACCTTTCCTTCTTTGTTTCATATTTTTAGACCAAAAAATGCGACACTGGGAGTTTGGAGAGCTAGGGATTTGCGTTGCGGCTGAAATTCAGGTTTAATAAGAAGAGAAAAGAATGCGAAAAAACGATTTGGTGACGTGCTATTTATTCTTACATCCGCAGACTATATGGTGTTATAGGTTTCAAGCTGGCCTAGTAATTTTGAGCAAGTCCCCTGGGTTTGCATTGTGTGAATTTTGGTTTATACACAAAAAGGCCCATTTTGTCCTGTTTTGCCGGACTAGATCTATACCAGTAACCGGATAAACGGTTAGTGATTTAAGAAATAATCTGCTTTCTATAGTGCTTTATCGTTGAATAAACCACGGTTGTGAGTTATGAGGCACAACAAATAATCCACGAGGGCGACAGCCCTAGTGTTTTATTCATTGCCCCTCATAACTAACAACTGTGGTTTATTCAAGGATAAACCACGATAAAAAGATGATTATTATTTTGATTCCGACATGACCAACTCTTGACAAAAGGAAAACAAGATCATACTCAGTATACAAAAGCGGATGCGGATTAATTGGAGAGGTCATCATACCTCTCCAACAGTGGTGAGTTTAAAAGGCAGACTGCATCAAAAATTGCTGCCTAACTCCATGCTTTCCTGCAAAATTGTTCTGATACACAGTCTGTTTTGTCATGGTTTTATAAATAAACCGAAATCAAACAAGAGGGCCATGATGGCCCTGGGTCGCTCACCTGAGTCAATAGGCGAAATTCACTCAACGTGCATAATCCAATTTCTGACCAATTGTCAAGTCAATTGAGCTTAAAATGTGGGCCCTAGAGCGTCCACAACGAATTTCCGTAAGTTGACCTGGTGACCTAATTTATCACCCCACGTGACCCAATTTAGAACTCATCAAAAAATTGATCAAGACAAACATTCTGAACAGTTTTCAAGTTAATTGAGCAATAAATGTGGCCTCTAGAATGCTCACAAAGTGTTTCTTAAATTTGACCCAGTAACCTAGTTTATAACTCCAGCTGACCCAATTTCAAACTCACCAATATTTCATCAAGACAAACATTCTGACCAACTTTCAAGTCAGTTGTGCATGAAATGTGACCTCTTGAGTGCCCTAAAAGTATTTCTTTAATTAGACCTAGTGACCTAGATTATGAGCCCAGGTGACCCAATTTTGAACTCATCCTAGATTTCAGACAAACATTTTAAGCAATTTTCAAATCAATTGAACAATAAATGTGGCCTCTAGAGTGACCACAAGGTATTTCTTTAATTTGACCTGGTGACCTAGTTTATGACTCCACATGACCCAATTTAAAACAGTTTTAACTGATCTGAAAATTTATCAAAACAAACATTCTGAACAATTTTCAAGTCATTTGAGCACAAAATGTGGCCTCTAGAGTGCCCAAATGGTATTTCTTTAATTTGACCTAGTGACCTAGTTTATGATTCCAGTTGACCAAAATTCAGACTCGTGTGAGATTTGATCAAGACAAACATTCTGACCAATTTTCAAGTCAATTGAGCAAAAAATGTGGCCTCTAGATAGCCTTAAAGGTATTTCTTTAATTTGACCTAGTGACCTAAATTATGACCCCAGTTGACCCAATTTAGAACTTATCTTGAAAGTTTATCACGACAAACATTCTGAATAATTCTAAAGTCATTTGAGCAATAAATGTGGCCTCTAGAGTGCCCACAAGGTATTTCTTTAATTTGACCAAAAGACCTTGTTTATGGCCCCAGGTGACCTAATTTCAAACTTATGTGATATTTTATCAAGACAAACATTCTGACCAATTTTCAAGTCAACTGAGCAAGAAATGTGACCTCTAGAGTGCCCTAAAGGTATTTCTTTAATTTGACCTAGTGACCTAGATTATGACCCCAGGTGACCCAATTTTGAACTCATCCTAGATTTCATCAAGAGAAACATTTTAACCAATTTTCAAAATCAATTGAACGATAAATATGGCCTCTAAAGTGCCCACAAGGTATTTCTTTAATTTAACCTAGTGACCTAATTTAAGACCCCACATGACCCAAATTCAGACTCATGTAGGGTTTATCAAGACAAACATTTAGACCAATTTTTAAATCAATTGAGAAATAAATGTGGCCTCTAGAGTGCCCACAAGGTATTTCTCTATTTTGACCAAGTGACCTAGTTTATGACCCCAGGTGACCCAATTTCAAACTCATTCGATATTTCATCAAGACAAACATTCTGACCAATTTTCAAGTCAGTTGAGCAAGATATGTGGCCTCAAGAGTGACTACAAGGTATTTCTTTAATTTGACCTAGTGACCTAGATTATGACCCAGGTGACCCAATTTTAAACTCATCATAGATTTTTTCAAGAGATTTTATCAAGACAAGCATTCTGAACAATTTTCAAGTCAATTGAGCAATAAATGTGGCCTCTAGAGTGCCCAAAAGGTATTTCTTTAATTTGACCTAATGACCTAGTTTATGATCCAAGTTGACCCAAATCTGGACTCACGTGAGATTTTATCAAGACAAACATTCTGACCAATTTTCAAGTCAATTCAGCAAAAAAAAAAAAAAAAAAAATGGCACTCTAGAGTACCCACAAGGTATTTCTTTAATTTGTCCTAGTGACCTAGTTTATGATCCCAGGTGACCCAAATCCAAACGGTTTTGAGATTTTATCAAGACAAACATTCTCACTAAATTTCAGGTCAATTGAGCAAAAAATGTGGCCTATAGAGTGTCCACAAGGTATTTCTATAATTTGACCTAGTTTATGACCCCAGGTGACCCAAAGCCAAACCCATTCGAGATTCAAGACAAAAATTCTGACCAAATTTCAGGTCACTTGAGCAATAAATGTGGCCTCTAGAGTGCCTACAAGGTATTTCTTTAATTTGACCAAATGACCTAGTTTATGACCCCAGGTGATCCAATATCAAACTCATCAGATATTTCATCAAGACAAACATTCTGACCAATTTTCAAGTCAATTGAGAAAGAAACGTAGCCTCTAGAGTGCCCTTAAGGTATTTCTTTAATTTGACCTAGTGACCTAGATTATGACCCCAGTTGATGCACTTTTGAACTCATCATAGATTTCCTCAAGAGAAACATTTTGACCAATTTTCAAATCAATTGAACAATAAATGCGGCCTCTAGAGTGCACACAAGGTATTTCTTTAATTTGACCTAGTGACCTAATTTAAGACCCCACATGACCCAAATTCGGACTCATGTGAGATTTGTTTAAGACAAACATTCTGACCAATTTTCAAGTCAATTGAGCCAAAAATGTGGGCTCTAGAGTGCCCACAAGGAATTACTTTAATTTAAACTAGTGACCTAGTTTATGATCCCAGGTGACCCAAATCCAAACTCATCCGAGATTTTATCAAGACAAACATTCTGACCAAAGTTCAGGTCACTTGAGCAATAAATGTGGCCTCTAGAGTGCCCATAAGGTATTTATTTAATTTGACCTAGTGACCTAGTTTATGACCCCAGGTGACCCAATTTCAAACTGACTGAACATGTTGTGCTCAGGTGGGCTAACAAACTTAGAACAGGTTCACTACATACCAAATAAGAAAGCTCTATGCCTTAAAGGTTTAGAAGAGAATAATTTTAAAGTTTTCCTTCTTTGTTCCTATGTTAGAACTTGTGACCCCCCGGGCTGGGCCAGTTTTGACCCAAGCAGCATGCTTGGAACAAACTTGGTACAGGCCCACTAGGAGATGCTACATACCAAATATCAAAGCTCTACGCCTTCCAGTTTCAGAGAAGAAGAATTTTAAAGTTTTCCTTCTTTGTTCCTTTGTTCGAACTTGTGACCCCTGGGGCTGGGCCAGTTTTGACCCCAGGGACATCATATGAACAAACTTGGTAGAGGTCCACTTGGAGATGCTAGATGCCAAATATCAAAGCTCCACGCCTTCCAGTTTCAGAGAAGAAGAATTTTAAAGTTTCCCTTCTTTGTTCCTATGTTTGAAACTTGTGACCCCCGGGGCAGGGCCAGTTTTGACCCCAGGGACATTATAAGAATAAATTTGTTAGAGGTCCACTAGGAGATGCTAGATGCCAAATATCAAAGCTCTACGCCTTCCAGTTTCAGAGAAGAAAAATTTTAAAGTTTTCCTCTTTTGTTCCTATGTTCGAAACTTGTGACCCCCGGGGCGGGGCCAGTTTTGACCCCAGGGACATCATATGAACAAACTTGGAAGAGGTCCACTAGGAGATGCAACATGCCAAATATCAAAGCTCTACGCCTTCCAGTTTCAGAGAAGAAGAATTTTAAAGTTTTCCTTCTTTGTTCCTATGTTTGAATTTGTGATCCCCTGGGCGGGGCCAGTTTTCATCCCAGGGGCTTCATATGAACAAATCTGGTAGAGGTCCACTAGGAGATGCTACATGCCAAATATCAAAGCTCCACGCCTTCCAGTTTCCGAGAAGAAGAATTTTAAAGTTTTCCTTCTTTGTTCCTATGTTCGAAACTTATGACCCCCGGGGCAGGGCCAGTTTTGACCCCAGGGACGCCATATGAACAAACTTGGTAGAGGTCCACTAGGAGATGCTACATGCCAAATATCAAAGCTTCACGCCTTCCAGTTTCAGAGAAGAAGGATTTTAAAGTTTTCCTTCTTTGTTCCTATGTTCGAAACTTGTGACCCCGGGGCGGGGCCAATTTTGACCCCAGGGACATCATATGAACAAACTTGGTAGAGGTCCACTAGGAGATGCTACATGCCAAATATCAAAGCTCTACGCCTTCCAGTTTAAGAGAAGAAGAAATTTAAAGTTTTCCTTCTTTGTTCCTATGTTTGAACTTGTGACCCCCGGGGCGGGGCCAGTTTTGACCCCTGGGGCGTCATATGAACACATTTGGTAGAGGTCCACTAGGAGATGCTACATACCAAATATCAAAGCTCCACGCCTTCCAGTTTCAGAGAAGGAGAATTTTAAAGTTTTCCTTCTTTGTTCCTATGTTCAAAACTTGTGACCCCCTGGGCGGGGCCAGTTTTGACCCCAGGGGCGCCATATGAACAAACTTGGTAAAGGTCCACTAGGAGATGCTACATGCCAAATATCAAAGCTCCACGCCTTCCAGTTTCAGAGAAGAAGAATTTTAAAGTTTTCCTTCTTTGTTCCTATGTTTGAACTTGTGACCCCCGGGGCGGGGCCAGTTTTGACCCCAGGGGCGTCATATGAACAAACTTGGTAGAGGTTCACTAGGAGATGCTACATGCCAAATATCAAAGCTCCACGCCTTCCAGTTTCCGAGAAGAAGAATTTTAAAGTTTTCCTTCTTTGTTCCTATGTTCGAAACTTGTGACCCCCGGGGCGGGGCCAGTTTTGACCCCAGGGACATCATATGAACAAACTTGGTAGAGGTCCACTAGGAGATGCTACATACCAAATATCAAAGCTCCACGCCTTCCAGTTTCAGAGAAGAAGAATTTTAAAGTTTTCCTTCTTTGTTCCTATGTTTGAACTTGTGACTCCCGGGGCGGGGCCAATTTTGACCCCAGGGACATCATATGAACAAACTTGGTAGAGGTCCACTAGGAGATGCTACATACCAAATATCAAAGCTCTACGCCTTCTAGTTTCAGAGAAGAAGATTTTCAAAGATTTTGCTATTTTTTTCCTTTTGGTTGCCATGGCAACCAGAGTTATGGGTGGAATTCAATCTGTTGAACAACTTTGGTAGAGCTTCACCTGAGGAACATCCCTGCCAAGTTTCATCAAGATTGGCCCAGTGGTTTAGGAGGAGAATATGTTTAAAGAAATTGTGGACGACGGACGACGGACGACGGACATTGGGCGATCACAAAAGCTCACCTTGAGCACTTCGTGCTCAGGTGAGCTAAAAAGTGAAATAGGAAATAGACGTGTTTTATTTTTATATGACGGATTTCAAAAAGGATTTGTTATATTGATTTGATTGCAAATGACCTTTCCAGTTGTTGTAATTTTTCATTAAACAAATAAAGCTGCATATACAAAAAAGAATTTTGTTAAAAAAAAGAGAACACCGCGGGAAAAGATCACGCGACTTGAAAACGTGGGAAGAATGTCACGTGTCTGTCATGTAATCCATAAAGGGTTTCTCCTTTTTACACAGCGGCAATCATATAATGCCTTACTTATTTGTTTACATGTACCAAAATATATTGAAAAGCAATAAGCTATTTGAAAACATTGATGCCGACCTCTCCTGGCTTCTTTTTTAAAGAAGCCAACTTGTTCTTACTTTACTTAGAATATAGAATGACGTCGACTTTACCACACTTCCGCTCCACTGTGTTTATACAGCCGAATTCACGTGTGATGTTAGAATACATTATTTAACAAGCTGAACATGATTTATTGGTAAACGCTGAAAACTTTGGATTATGTTGTTGCATTTAATTTTTGTTGTTGTTGTTGTCATTTAGGACTGAATCATTTAATTTTCGAAAACAGAAGTTCTGTCACGCGTTTTGTCGGCCGGGAGCAATACAGCGGAAGACCGCGTAACGGCTTTTTTCTTAGATTTATCCCAGTAAACTCTGTTTTGACCCGACGTGATCCACTTTCAAACTTGTCCGAGGTATCAAGACAAAGGTACTGACCAACTTTCCCGTGTAGTAGACTGAAATTACGGCCTCTAGAGTGCACACAAGCTATTGTTGAAGTTCCCACGACACAAGACGGGCGATGAACGACGTACATGTACACCTGACACAGCACGATAAATTTATTGGAAGCCGGCTCTTGAAGCCGGCTTTAAGAGCCGGCTTCCAGTAGGAATGTTTTTTTTTTATGCACATGGGGAATTTTGGGATGCATCATTGCACAACTTTTCCGACATATTCACTCAAATACTTTTAATAGTATGTTGCTATTAAGCTCAAAATTATGCATTTTTTTTTTGTATGTACTGTTGAGATGAATTTCGAGCATGAAAAGTAAAGATTTCGTATTTATAGATATTTATTTAATAACTGATTAATGACTGACCCCCATAGGCAGCGTAACTCTTCTTAAACTAGTATAGACTGGTTACCTCCCCTGATACTACTATACGTGTAAGTAAATATTACGCATTTTTTTTCCTTGTGCTGTTCACATAAATTGCGAGCATGAAAACTACAGATTTTGTATATGAACTCTTATTTCTAAAAACGCTCAATAAGATTTTAATCGGGACATCTCGCGCAACACTGAATAATTTCTACTAAATTGCGCGAGATATCCCGATTAAAATCTTATTGAGCGGCCTAAAAATCTCGCTCTAAAGAACGCACCTCAGTTTTTGTTTTCATCACGTGACAATAACAAAGCGGTACGCTTGCAATTAAAGCAGCTCTTCCACATATTTTGGTAAAAAAAATCAAAATTTTGAAAAACACATTTCTTATACATACTTTTTTGTAAGAATGTACCTTTGTTGTGACAAGCCTTGCATACTCAGAGCACAATTGAGACACACTAAATCCTTGGGCATTTATTTATGAGCCATGCTCTGTGAAAAGGGGGCTTGATGCATTTGCAGAAAGTATTGGCCCAGGTTAGCCTGCGCAGTCCGCGCAGGCTAACTTGGACCGACACTTTTTGCTTTGGTAATTTTTCTGCATGTCAAAAACCAGTGTACCTCACGTTTCAGTTGGTTGCTAGACAAAATGGATTTTATGGATCCATAAATACGTGATGACTTGCTTGAATTATGGATGACAGAGATACATTAAGTCCCATTTTGCCAGAGAATGTCTCATATGTTTTAATAAACCTGAGGAAGAAGACTATTGAAACGTAGTTGCTGGAGGACAAAATGTGGGTTACCATCATTTTCTCCTTTTCATACAATGTTTTCTACCTTTTCAAAGGTCTAAAGTAAGGCTGGAAAGGAAATGTAATGGAACTTTTGATGTAGCGTTTAAGGGTATTGCACTTATTTTTGTGGCTTTAGGGCTCCAGCCAAACTTGGGTTTTGCACCTAGTTATAAATGACCCTCGACAGCTTTTGACTGATGTTGTACATCATTGCACTTGAGCCATGCTCTGTGAAAAAGGGTCTTAATGAATCTGGGAAAGTATCAACCCAAGTCAGCCCGCTTAGACTGTGCAGGCTGACCTGGGCTGAAACTTTTCGCTATTGGTAAATTTTCTGTATATTTAAGGACCAGTCTACCTGATGATTAAGTTGATTGTATGAAAAAAGAGGCTACATGTATTGTTGATCCTTAATTATGTGATGGCTTGCTTGGTATCATGGATCACGGAGATGCATTAAACTCCCTTTTGCCAGAGCATGGCTCATTTACATGTTCAACTATTACATTGTAAGGGGGCTATTCAGATTTTCATAATCAAACCAACCTTGAAAATATTTTATTGCTCAATTTAGTAAGGCAATACCCGTATAACGGGTTATTTTTACTGCTGTAAAAGTTTACGGATTTGGGAAAAAAAACATGCGATTTAAATTTTTACGATTTTATTTTTCACTAATTACACACATGCGTAAAAAATTAGCTCATTAAACTTTTCAGCACATGAATACATAATTATTTTACTCTTTCAAAGACAAATCTCAACATTTAATTTGTTGAATGAGAAGAAAATGGACGAATGTAAAGTTTAGTTGTCTTGTAAAGAGTTAATTCGCACCTCTGATACCTGTTTGAGTAAAAAGTTTAATTACTGTTATTATAAGTGATCAATTAACAGGTTCGCCGTATTTTTTTAACAGACATATTGTTGTCAAAACATACATTTAGACCAAAGATCAGACCAAATATTGTCTAGTCTGATCTCGATCTACACAGTCCGCCAATGAAGTTCTGAACAGTGCTTGAAGGATTTAAGCTTTCAAGGCTTTTTGATGTTATACAAGCAGTTTCTCCCTTTTTTGGTAACATTATCAAGTCACCTTCGGAAGAAGCGTGAAAGGTCGTTTCTGTGACTGTGAGGGAAATGGTTTAAAACATGACTGTGTTGTTTCTTATACAATAAATCAATTAAAGAATTAATAAATACTAAACCTTGTTGTTTCTTTTCTTTATTCATGTAGTTAATGCACTCATATAAACTACTGCATTCGTTATCGTATGTGTTATTTTTTTTTTACTTGACTGCCCAAGTGTTCTAGAAACAACCATTACAAAACCCAGAAAGGCACTATCAACTAATGTAAAGCAGGCATGATATTGGCTTTTTGCGAGGTCATTTTTTTGTCGACTGGCAGTCTGCATATAACCGGATGTACATTTCTTGAAGCAGAAGAGTTGTAAATATGTACAACAAACGCTTGCATTACAACCCTATCGCTTCGAATGATTGCACGTTACATCATACCCCTTATCCAAATTTTACTGCAAACAACTGTGTATCCGCGACAGGCATGAAATCTTGTTGACAGATGGCTATAAAAAGGATGTAAATTTGTCGGATTTCGGACACAAGTTCGGTCAATATGGTAAAATCTTTTTTTTCGGTCACCACTTTTTTCCTTTATGATAATTTCCTAAGATTCGGACAATAAAAAAAGATATTCTTTTCTCTCCGAATATATTGGCGAATTACAATGATCACCGAAGCGAGTATATAGTGGCATCTATAATTGTATGTAAACGCCTAATAATCCTTTATTTCTGTATCGGTCGAAGTTTTACGCGGTAATTATTTATGTGTCAAATTTTTACGAATCTGTTCTAGTCGTAAAAATTGGCTGCACGTAAAAAAAAAACCCGTTATACGTAGCTGTCTAAGAGTCAAGAAATAAAGCAAGAAGCAAAGGAAAAACAAATTGATGGTACTTCTTCAATGGACGAGTTAGCCTCTTAACTCTGTACGCTACAACAGAATTTAGAACTTGTCCAAATTCAAAGCAGTTGCAGACGACAGATCCAATTTGGTTATAATGATGAGATTTGTCTCTAAAATGGTAGAAAGCATTGTAGGAAAAGGAAGAAATGCTTGTGATAAGCATTTTATACTTTTATTGCAATGGTTGCAGAAGCTTTTTTCTTCAGGGTAACTAGGACATATAATTGTTTAGTGAAGGATTAAATCTTTACCACATAATCCCGACTTTTAACGACCCTGAGAAAGAAGCCTTTTGAAAACATTGTTGGAAAAGGAGAAAATGCTGGTAACCAGCATTTTCTCCTTTTCCCACAATGTTTTCTAACCTTTCAGAACAATTGCAATCATTTTAGCCACATTGAAATTGTCGTCTGCAAATGCTTTCAACTTGGACAGGGATAAAATTTTGGACAGTATTGTCCAAATTCAAAGCAGTTGCAGACGACAAATTAGATTTGGTTATAATGATGAGATTTGGCTCTGAAATGATAGAAAGCATTGTGGAAAAGGAGAAAATGCTTTATACTTTTCTCGCAATGGTTTCAGAAGCCTTTTTCTTCAGGGTCATTAATTAGAACATGTAATTGTTTGGTAAAGGTTTTTTAGCTTTTGGCTAAAATTTTGTGAAGGCTTGTTGGAATGTCAAGTGATCATGCAATAATATGCATCAGCTACGGCAGAGCTCCAGATAGAGGGAGTGATTTTGATTTCAAAATTGAAAATATTAATCAATCTCCACTAAACCCCATGTTATGGGTACTCATTAGAATCGTCTCATCGAGACGATTCTAATGAGTACCCACAACATAGGGTTTGAAAGGGAAATAATGGATTTAGAATACTATCACTCCCTCTTACCTGGAGGTCTGACTACGGTATGTAGGACCATATTCATGTAAGAATGATAACAGTATTTTGATCTTGTCAAAATAGAGAAAATACCTAATCCAAAATGACCATGCTTTAATCTGAAGAGCAAAATTGCACCATTCCTGTTTACTGAATGTAACTGTCCTCTTTCCGAATGCATGCAGGAAAAAAAGTGAAGTTTATATTAGTGTTTAACTCTTTACCACACAATCCCGTGTTTTAACGATCCTGAGAAAGAGGCATTATGAAAACATTGTGGGAAACGGAGAAAATGCTGGTAACCAGCATTTTCTCCTTTTCCCACAATGTTTTCTATCCTTTCCAAAACAAATTTCAGTTTTTGAGTCACATCTATTTTGTCGTCTGCAAATGCTTTTAATTTGGACTAGTCTAAAAGTTTGTCGTTTGGTAAAGAGTTAAACAAAAAATAGGATTCACAGCAAAAAAAAAAAAATCTTAATTAGCCCCCAAATTGTTGCAGTCGGTAAAATTTTCTACTGGGTCTGTATTCGCCAACCATTCTTAAGAACATTCTTAGTCTTATTCTCCAGAATTTTTAATTTAAAAGTAACACAACTTCTGATAAGCGAGCTATTCCGAAAGCACCTTCCTCATTGATGGTAACAAAAAAATTGCTGCTTTGATGCTATGCATCAAAACTTTGTCTTGTCTTTATTTCATATACATTTTTTTGAAATATATCTACAGAAACAGAGCGTTTGCAAATGAAATTGTTTTGGTTATCTCATTGATCTGTTATGTTTTGTACAAATACAGGGAGTTTTCAAATATAATGTTGAATGACGCATATAGTTATTGTTCGATTATTTCATAGGTCTTGCTTTCATTTTTTGTCTCTCTCTTTCTTTTACACACTTATACAAAATTTTAAAATGTTTTTACGAACACAGAGGGCTAACGTTGTAACTGTTTGGTCAGTTCATTGTTCTATTCTTTTTCATACGTCTACAAACATTTTTCCCCACAAATTTTATACAAATAAAAGTATTTACGACTGTATCGTTAATAAAGCATATAATAATTGTTCGGTCATCGAAATCGACCAGTATTTTTTTTTTTTTTTCAACGGTATAAATACTCAGATACAAGCACATGCATTTTTAAAGATGTTTTATACACGCACAACGTGTTTACAATGGTACTGTCTAATGAAGCATACAATATGGGTTTTGTTATTTATTGTTCAGTTATTCCTATACACAAACAAGTTTTTTTTTTCATAACTACGAAGAATTTACATTGTACTGTTAGCAACGGTATAGCGTCATTGTGTAACAAGGGTTGAATGCATATTCAACCTGGCAACTGGGCCCCATGGCTCGGTTTGTATTGTGGCTTACCATGAACTTCATGGGTTCGAGTCCCACCGAACGTATTTTTATTGCATATTTCCCAGCTACAAGGGTCATTCATTTAATTGTGTCACTAATGGGCCTCCATACCACGTGACCATACGCGTCACAAGGAAATAACGATATTTTCGCAAGGAAGTTGTCCTGAATACTGACACGAAATTTTGTTGTAATAGGTTCATTCTTTCAAGTTACTGAAAGTTAAAGTAGGTGCAGTCATATGCACTGGCTATATTACTGAAACCAGATTAGGAGGCCTGTGCCTTAATTATGACAATGCAGCTGCTTGTAAGTCTGCAATTGTTCAGAATTTCCTGGAAACGGAAAAGGCGGTACAGCTTCCCCACGCACCATATTCTCCCGACCTCATCCCATGTGGCTTTTTTCTCTTTCCTTTACTGAAGAAAACTCTCTCTGGACGGTGCCCTGGGAAGTTCCATTTTTCAGTGTCTGCAGGGTATTCCAAGATCAAAGCGCTCAAGGCGCTGAAGGCCTGGACATCAGAACGGGAGAAGAGGTAGGAAAATTAGGCACAGAATCTCAAAGTTGCTACCACATTTGTACAGGATGAAAAACTGCTATCACATTTGTACAGACTAATGAAAAGATATCTACACGTCTCATACTGACAGTCTGTTGAGTTGACAACAGAATGGAAAAACAAAAATTTGTTAAGGTCAATATAATGAGTATTTTTGTATAGCGTTGGCCTCATGTTCTTTATGGACTGAAAGGAGATAATTTCTAAAGTATTTTCTGTTTCCTATTTTCTTCCTTTACGTTGCTTTGGCAACAAATCATGGTAATATACCAAAATGAGCTGCGTGCGAAAAATTGTTGATAGAGGACAAGTCAACGGAACATTGCTGGAAAGTGCAAAGAATCCACAGTGGCCAAGCAATAAATCATATTTTATCTTTTATTTTACCATACTCAGTCTATAGGTTGAACTAGTAACCATGTCTTTTGAGCAGTAACAAGGAAAAACACAAAGTCTTTAAAAGCTAATATCACAGAGCATGATTTGGTGTCTGAGAAGACAATCTTTAGGTATTTCTTTTTATTTTTACATTTTGGTTTCTATGGCAACAAATAAAAAGACGTCCGCATTTAGGCGCCAATGCTCAGCAACTGTTGTGCTTGGTAACAAAAGCACCAAGTGCCAACGCTCGGCTGCAGTTGCTTAATTTCAGTGAAACCACAAAGTTGAAAAAGGGGCATAACTTGATAGTTATTGACCCTTATTGTTAATGTTTCCCTTCTGATAGTTAACAACTTGCTCAAGTTTGAAGTAAACATCTTCAGTGATAACAAAACTATTGTAAAATGTCAAAGATTTTGGATGACGACGACACAAACGACGAAGACGATGACACTAGGGCTATGCAAATACCATGCCTATAAAAACAGCTGAGCTAAAAGTTCTCAGTCAAAAAAGGGGCATAACTAATTACTTTGCCAAAAACAGTTTGGTGGTTACCTGCGTCTGTTGTACTGATATGAATCCCCCTTGTAATAGTTAACAAAAAGTCCAAGTTTGAAGTAAGTATCTTCATGAATGACAGATATGATAGAATGTCAATGGTTCTGAAAATTCAAAGTAATAAAAAAGGGCGTAACCGTATAAAAAATATTTTGATGATTACCTGCCCCTGTTATATGGGTACCCCTTTCAACAGTAAATTACTTGTCCGAGTTTGAAATAGATATCTTCAGGAATGACTGCGATATTATAAAATGTCGAAGTTTTTGCACGACGACAATCACGCATAGGCTTTGACAATAGCATGACGCTTTCTTCGTAAACAGATGAGCTAAGGACTACCAGTTGAATAAAATAATATGGATGATACAAGACTGCTCAAGAAACATTTCTATAAAAGTTTTGTCAAAATATCTGCTGTAAATACAATACAATACAATATATTTTATTTGTAAAGAAAGGCCACCTGCCCATAATACTGCATAACAATTACACCATTATAACAATCCATGAGTTGCGAAAGTATAAGAAGGGAAAGGAAAGCAGTAAAAATAAATCATCACTTAAGAGGTCATACAATGCTCAGATATGTTATAAGAAAATTCTCAATGGGTATTACAGCGAACACAAGGTTGACTACGTGATAAGAATAGAAAGATGTCAAAATATGATATCACGTATGAGGTCATCCTATTGCCTCTCTAAAGGAGCCGTCACACCATGACGTTCTGGTTAACGTTTTCTGACGTTCGAGGAAACGTTGGTAGTCGCCCATGGTCGCTGGGATAGCGCCAGAAGAGCGTTGTGTGAACGCTAGTGAACGTCGGTGATCGCTGGGAATCGGCGGAGAACGCTGGTCCGGAAAAAAAGTTTTGAACATGCACAAAAGTTCTCACTGACACCAGCGTTCTTCAACGTTTAATTTTAAACGCTGAAGAACGTAAAAGAACGTTCGTGGAACGTTTTAGTAACGTTCACCGAGCATTGCACGCGTTCGGCTATCGTTAGTCAGTCGTTACTCTAGCGTTACTTGGTTGTTACTAATCGTTTGCTTTGCAGTGAACGACTCACTGGCGACCTGTCAACGACCGCTGAACGGTCCCTAGCGCACGCAGCGTGTGACTAAATCGTTCGTCGCTCGCCAGTGGCACGTTAGCATACGATAATGGTTTTCAGGGGTATCCTACTTGGTCGCTGTTACACGCTTCTCGTGCGTTAGATACACGCTAGTCATGCGTTAGGCACACGTTAATAACACGCCAGATGTGCCATCCTCATTCTAGAACGCTAAAAAGTCGAACGATTGAAATGTTCAGAGAACGTTGACCAGAACGTCATGGTGTGACGGCTCCTTAAGATGTGTGTAAGATGAGATAATAAAACAATGTCGATTATGTGATAAAAAATAGAATTATGCATGATCCAGATCCTTCTTGCTTAGAACAACTGATATATATTTTGCAACTTTTTGTATGGTGACTATATTTCTACATTTCATCAAATTAAAAAAAAAAAACGTCAAATCAGTTCGTCCATTGTACCACGAGAATAGTAAAGTTTTCCGTTCTGCCTCAAAAAGGGAACAATGAAAAAAAGAATGATATTCATTTTCAAGTATTAAAAGATCATGCTGAAGTAAACAATGACGACATATTCTATCTTCCCTCGCAATATTAAAATGGCGCCCTAGTTCTATATTTAACTTGTGACTTGAACATCTAAATCTTGCAAAAGCCCTTTTTAGATTCAAAGAAATATCCACACAAAGATATCTCTCTGGATTTAACAGGGAACAGATATGTTTGTAAAGATCACAACGAGATGAATTCTGGATATTTTCTTGAAGATTCTGGATTTAAATAGTTTAACAAAAAGATCGATGTCACCTATATCTTGAAAAATCCATGCATAGCCAAAACCGTTCGAAAGAAGCAGATTTTTAACTCTCGTTGCCCAATTAATTTTTTCTATATCATCATGCGCCTTTAACAAATTAAAACACTGTCTCGGGTAACGATGAATCTCCATATGCAAAATTTTTAACCAATATTTTACATTTTTAGTCATATAAGTGACGCATAAAGGTAGTCTCCCACATTCAGATAACACAACACTATTATTTACTGTGTGGTTAACGCCTAGAAAATCTCTACAGAACTGTAGTGGAACGTTTTCAATAATATCAGAATATTCAAATCCCCAGCTCTCTGCCCCGAATGTAAGTATGGGAAGCACCATTGTATCGAACAACTTAAAATATTCCTCGTGCAAAAAGTAACCAATGTTATACTGATAAGCTTTAATCGAACAAATTGCTTGTTTGGCTTGTGAAGCCAGTTTTCGTTTTGCTTTAGACCATGACAATTTGGGAGTTAATAAAAGACCCATATACTTATAAAATGAAGTTGTTTTAATTTTGATTCCATCAAAATACCACCTTTCATTCGATTTCAGGAGACCCCCATTTCTAAAGACAATGATTTCCGTTTTAGCAAGGTTTACTTCCAAGTTACTGTCTTTGCAGTCAGATAGTTTATTAAATTGCAATTGTAAATTGTTAACCGTATCTGCACAATGAGCTACGTCATCTGCATATAACAAACACGGAATCGAGCTAGCGTCTTCACTAATATAGATACCTGGGCAGGTTTGTTTGATGAAGGTAGATAACTCCTGAATGAAAAGACTGAATATGGTCGGACTGGTTACTGGTGGGCGTTTTATATCAAAGATCAGACTTGACATTCAGTGCAATTTGATCTTTATCTCCATCGGTATTTAGGCCGACCTGGGTCGAAACTTTTTGCTTTTGGCAAATTTTCTGTATGTCAGAGGACCAGTGTACCTCATGATTCAGTCGGTTGTTCCTGACAATTGGTCAGAAATTGAATTATGCACGCTGAGTGAATTTCGCCTATTGACTCAGGTGAGCGTCCAGGGCCATCATGGCACTCTTGTTTGTATTTGATGTTCTATGAAAGCATTTAGCAGAGGGATAACTCTCATTAGCTGTTTTGCCAAACTATTCATGTCTATAATAAATGATCGACTGAAACGCTGGTCTGTACAAAATAGTATACTCTCAGACGCTCAGTTCGGCTTTAAATCTAATTATAGTACTGTTGATGCAATATTTCTGCTAAATGCTTTCATAGAACATCAAATACAAACAAGAGCGCCATGATGGCCCTGGACGCTCACCCGAGTCAATAGGCGAAATTCACTCAACGTGCATAATTCAATTTCTGACCAATTGTCAGGTCAGTTGAGCTTAAAATGTGGCCTCTAGAGCGTCCACAAGGAATTTCCGTAAGTTGACCTAGTGACCCAATTTATCACTCCACGTGACCTAATTTAGAACTCATCAAAAAATTTATCAAGACAAACATTCTGAACAGTTTTCAAGTTAATTGAGCAATAAATGTGGCCTCTAGAGTGCCTACAAAGTGTTTCTTAAATTTGACCCAGTAACCTAGTTTATGACCCCAGCTGACCCAATTTCAAACTCACCCAATATTTCATCAAGACAAACATTCTGACCACTTTTCAAGTCAATTGAGCAAGAAATGTGACCTCTAGAGTGCCCTAAAGGTATTTCTTTAATTAGACCTAGTGACCTAGATTTTGAGCCCAGGTGACCCAATTTTAAAGTCATCCTAGATTTCATCAAGACAAACATTTTGACCAATTTTCAAATCAGTTGAGCAATAAATGTGGCCTCTAGAGTGCACACAAGGTATTTCTTTAATTTGACCTAGTGACCTAATTTAATACCCCACATGACCCAAATTCGGACTCATGTGAGATTTTATCAAGACAAACATTCTGACCAATTTTCAAGTCAATTGAGCCAAAAATGTGGCCTCTAGAGTGCCCACAAGGTATTACTTTAATTTGAACTAGAGACCTAGTTTATGATCCCAGGTGACCCAAATCCAAACTCATCTAAGATTTTATCAAGACAAACATCCTGACCAAATTTCAGGTCATTTGAGCAATGAATGTGGCCTCTAGAGTGCCCACAAGGTATTTCTTTAATTTGACCTAGTGACCTAGTTTATGACCACAGGTGACCCAATTTCGAACTGACTGAACATACTGTGCTCAGGTGGGCTAACAAACTTAGAACAGGTTCACTACATACATAATAACAAAGCTCTATGCCTTCAAGGTTTAGAAAAGAAGAATTTTAAAGTTTTCCTTCTTTGTTCCTATGTTAGAACTTGTGACCCCCGGGGCAGGGCCAGTTTTGACCCCAGGGGCATCGTATAAACAAACTTGGTAGAGGTCCACTAGGAGATGCTAGATGCCAAATATCAAAGCTCCACGCCTACCAGTTTCAGAGAAGAAGAATTTTAAAGTTTTCCTTCTTTGTTCCTATGTTCGAACGTGTGACCCCCGGGGCGGGGCTAGTTTTGACCCCAGGGGCATCATATGAACAAACTTGGTAGAGGTCTACTAGGAGATGCTACATACCAAATATAAAAGCTCTACGCCTTCTAGAATCAGTGAAGAAGATTTTTAAAGTTTTCCTTCTTTGTTCCTATGTTCAAAACTTTTGACCCCGGGGCAGGGCCAGTTTTGACCCCAGGGGCATCATATGAACAAAATCGGTAGAGGTCCACTAGGAGATGCTAGATGCCAAATATCAAAGCTCCACGCCTTCCAGTTTCAGAGAAGAAGAATTTTAAAGTTTTCCTTCTTTGTTTCTATGTTCGAACTTAGGACCCCCGGGGCGGGGCCAGTTTTAACCCGAGGGGCATCATATGAACAAACTTGGTAGAGGTCCACTAGGAGATGCTACATACTAAATATCAAAGCTCTACGCCTTCTAGAATCAGAGAAGAAGATTTTCAAAGATTTTCCTATGTTTTGCCTTTCTGTTGCCATGGCAACCAGAGTTTTGGGTGGAATGCAATCTCTTGAACAATTTTGGTAGAGCTTTACCCAAGGAACATCCCTGCCAAGTTTCATCAAGATTGGCCCAGCGGTTTAGGAGGAGAAGATGTTTAAAGGAATTGTGGACAGACGGACAGATGGACGCCGGAGAACGACCCATCACAGTACCTCACCTTAGCACTTCGTGCTCAGGTGAGCTAAAAAAGGAAAAACTGTACTTCTGCTTCATAGATTTTAGAAAATGTTTTGACTCCATTTATAGAGACGGACTATGGTGTAAATTTTTAAAACAAGGGATTGATGGGAAAATTTTCAAAGTCATCCGTTCAATGTAAGATGATATTAAGCTTTGTGTGAAACATGTGACTTCTTTCAGTGTAATGTCGGATTGTTGCAGGGTGAGATCAGCTCACCGATCTTATTCTCTCTCTTCATAAACGGTATAGAGCTGTTTCTCCTTAATAATGAAAATCCAGGCTTAACAGTACATCAGTTAACTATTTTCCTTCTATTGTTTGCAGATGACTCTGTACTTATATCGGAAACTGCCGAGGGATTACAAAAATTATTGGACAGTTTTGAATTATATTGTAGAAAGTGGAATTGGGTGTAAATACCGAAAAAACAAAAATTATGATATTCAGGAAAGGAGGTAGAGGCATAGCAAACTCGAAATTTCTGTACTCGGGCATCGAACTAGAAGTGGTTAAGTGGTTTAATTATCTAGGTGTTGTTTTTACAAGCGGTGGGTCGTTCATAAACGCAGTAAATACCTCTTCGGGCAAAGCACTTAAGGCAATGTACAGACTGTTATCAATCACACGCGGCAGAGATATCCCCGTAAAAATAATGTTGTCGCTGTTCGATGCTTTTGTTGCACCAATCCTTATCTATTCATACGAAGTTTGGGGTTTCATAAGGTCCGATGTGCTAAAGAGAGTCCACCGCAAATTCCTCAAATTGATTTTAGGAGTCAAACAATCCACTAGCAACAGCGCCATCTACGGTGAGCTCGGTAGATATCCCTCAATTATAAATATGAAAATTCAAGTTGTCAAATATTTTCTAAAAATATACAACTCAAAGTCGGATAACTGTATTCTCCAAGCTGTCTCTAATACAATGCAAAATGAAATAGAGTCGGATTGTAATGCAATGAACTGGGCAAACAAAGTCAAGTATTTATTAGATAGCTGCGGATTCCATGATGTATGGCTATTCCCAGCCTCAGTAAACCCAACAGTATTCACCCCTTTACTTAAAAATAGACTGTTTGACCTGTTTATAAATGACTGGAACCGAGACTTAGAAAACAAATCTTCTTTAATATCATATAAGCATTTGAAAACCAATTTTGAACCCTCGCCATATTTGCATCGCATTTCTAATTCATCTCATAGAAAAACTTTATCGAGATTAAGACTCTGTTCTCATCAGTTATGTATTGTCACTGGAAGAAGTAGAAATATAGACCGATCCAATAGAAAATGTCAATTATGCGATCTAGATGAAATTGAGGACGAATACCATTTCCTCCTAATATGCCCTTATTACAAAACATTAAGAGAACAGTACATTAGTAAATACTTTTATACAAGACCCAGCATATTTAAACTTAAATCACTCTTGAATTCAAAAAAGTTGCAGACGTTAAATAAAACAGCTATTTATTGCGAAAAGGCATTTGAAAAAAGAAAACTGATAATGAATTTGTATGCGAAGTGTGCAAAAACTAATTAACCCATGTGCAAAGAGTCTTGCTTTTCGTTTCGACAAGGCCCATTCGCATGTGGAATCGATCTATACATTTACCAATGATTATTATATATTTATACAATAGTTTTGTCTGTGTAGAAACATAGTATTACAATGCTTTACAGTTATTACTACATATGAATTAGTATGCGAAGTGTGCAAAAACTAATTAACCCATGTGCAAAGAGTCTTGCTTTTCGTTTCGAAAAGGCCCATTCGCATGTGGAATTGATCTATATATTTACCAATGATTATTATATATCTATACAATAGTTTTGTCTGTGTACAAACATAGTATTATAATGCTTTACAGTTATTACTACATATGCTTTCTTCTGCCACAATGTTTTCGTAAGTTATTATTGCATGAGTGAAAAGAAAAAAAGTATAGCCAAACATTTAAGCATTATATAAACATTGCTATTGACTGTTGACCAGGTAATTTTAACCTCTGGGTGTAAGGCTATATTACATAACAGTGTTTTCAAAAGCTTTAGAATTAAGCTTTCGTTGAATTGATACAGTAATGGGTTATAAGACCATATTTGTTTTTACTTGGTCTGTATTCAATTTTACTTTTTATGGAAAACTTTATGTATGAGAAAATATACCAGCATTCCGGGCACAGTGCTGCCAACAGTCTATAAAAATGCGTTAGGACTTACTTTCTCACGTTAATACTGTCATACAGAAACATCGTGGTAGTTGGAGAAATTGCGAGTGCTGCGCAATTTCTTCAATTACAACGGCGTTTTTAATTCTTTAATTTTTTAACTTCATTTATTGTTTCATTGATTCATTGTCTACTGTAGACGATTTCTCTTTTCTTGTCACGTAATGAACCTACACTCACAGGGCTGTCGCTGAATGGAGAAATTGTTCGCCGTGAGCAACTTCTCCATTTGCGACAAATTCTGTGTCATTTATGCCGAATGTATTTTATAAACAGACAGTTTCATTATGGTCTGCTGCAAATTTGTTTTAACTTCGAAATTTCTGACAAACTGTCTTATTCACTCACCAATTAATTATTAATCAATAATATACGTTAAATTTAGTAGATATTATTTCAAAGGCCACCTGCTGCAATTTTGTTTCATAAAACTTCATTATGTATTATTCCCAAATTCAGAATTGCCTTAATAAAAGCATAGAGTCCTAGAGCCGTATTCATACTTTATATTTCTTACATTTCAAGCACAAGTTTAGGTTGATTATGTATGTTTGTGTATGTTTATATATGTCTTTGTGTGTGTGTGTGATTTAGATATTGTACGCCAATACAAGTCCATTGTATCATTTGCGGAATTTTTTAAGCCGTCTGCTGAATATTAGTTTTCAAGTCTGCATTTCTCATATACGATTAAACACTTTCTGATGACTACTGCATATTTGTTTCAGAGTAACAACACATTAATTCCATTTGATCTCCATTTATGTCTGCATGAACTTTTCACTCTGAGTGAACGAACATGCATATATAAGTGGAAATTGAATTCTAAAACCTCCGATTTGATGTTTGCGTTACTTCCGCAGATCGAACCAAATCAAAGTAAATTTAAATCCCAACATTTCAGATAAAACAAATATTATCAAAAATCATTTTTTTTTTTTTTTTTTTTTCTTTCAAAATTTATTATGTCATTGTTGCATGTATGCTTTTTTGTCATTTGTATATAACGATGAACTGCTATGTAGTTCAAGTTGAAACAATAAAGTTCTGTTCTGTTCTATAATTCTAGTTTTTTTTAAAGTATTCCATTGTTCGCATCCATATGATATCTTCGAAACTATTGAGGCCAATCTTTTTAATTCATGTGTCAGTATGAAAATTGTGAAATTTGAACTTTTGACACAAGTCGTGCTCTCTGGTAATCAGAAAAAAATGTGCAAATGGAAAAAAAATATAGATCTGTATTTTGCTGAAATTACACTTCATCACACAATCCTGCGGTTGAACAACCCTAAGAAAGAAAGCCTTTGAAAAACATTGTGGGAAGAGGAGAAAATGATGGTAACAAGCATTTTCTCCTTTTCTCATGATGTTTCCACCCTTTTCAAGGCAAACTTCATCATTTGAAACACAGTAAAATTATTGTTTGCAAAGGCTTTCAACTTGGACAATTTATATTCTTTAAAGTGGAAAAAAATTAATAGGAATCAGAATGTTCCTGACCAGCTTCACAAATCAATGCTTTTACTCTTTACCTCACAGTCCGGACTTTTAACCATGCTTAGGAGACGGCTTTTGAGAACATGGTTGGAAAAAGAGAAATTTCTGGAAACCAGCATTTTTTTTCCTTTTCCTACAATGCTTTCTACCCCTTTTCAGACCCCTCCCATTGTCAAAGCCACATTTGTCGTCTGCAAATACTTTCAGTGTGGACAAGTCTAAAATTCTACCGTTAAGTAAAGGGAGTAAAGGGTTAACCCTTTATCAAATTGTAAGATTTTAGAATTGTCCAAATTTTCAAAGCATTGGAATACAACAAATAAAATATGGATCGCAATTTGTCTTTGAAAGGACAGAAAATATTGTGGATAAAGGTATGAAGCTTTTTCATATGTTTGAAAAGCGTTTTTCCTTACGTCGTTGATACTGGGGAATTTGTGGTTAGTGTTAACATTGGATTTTGCTGTCTGTGCAGAGAAGTTTTTTTTTTTTCTTTTTTTATAAATGTAATGCAATGGTCAGTCTATTTGTCTGCTTGTGCATCTGTCTGCATTTCTTTGTGAATTACTTGTGTCACAGTTTCATGCTGTTGAAAAGACTCCCACTAGCTTATTAGAATCTGAACTTGTACATACTTCATTTTCTTCTACCCTTTCTTAACTCTATCCCGAACGACAAAATTTTGGACTCAACCAAATTGAAAGCGTTTGCAGAAGACAAATTAAACATAGTTCAAATGACAATTTCAGTCCTCGATAGGGTAGAAAGCGTTGTGGGAAAAGGAGAAAATGCTGGTTACAGTGTTTTCAAAAGCCTTCTTCTCAGGGTCGTTAAATGTAGGGATTGTGTGGTAAAGGGTTAATTAAAAGCGATACAAATCTCATTGCAAGGAAATTCGTCAGGTATATATATCTCCGTCGACGTACAGTTGGATGAAACAATTGTTCCAAATATCGAAACAAATTAACAATCCAGAAATTATGAAAGTACATTAAAAATGTTTCACAAGTTTTTCTCCTAATTCCGCCCGTCGACCGACTGAAACTTCTAAATGAAACAAATTTTATGCAATATATTTAATTCTATCACGTATAAATCATTTTTTCAATAAGCAATATCCGCCTCATCGTATCCAAATGCGCGATACCCACCATGTTGAAACGTCCGACACAAAATCGTCAAATTCATAGTCTTCATCCAACGAAGAATTACTCTCATCCTCATCCTCTGAAACTACATTATTTTCTCTACGAATTGATTCGTACATGTACGGCCTTACGGTACCAGAATCGTCTATTTCTTCGTCTTCAATACTGCTCAAATCGCTATCAAACACAACGTCCATTTTGAGACAAGTACACCTATGACGTCACAAATCAAGGGACGCGACAATAAGTAAGGGAGATTACGATGTCGTAAAAACTTATAAGCAGAAATACAAATTGGAATAAAGTACTTTTTCCTTTTTTTTTTTTTTACAACATTACCAGGTTACCAACTGATAAATGTAGTTCTGAAAATTAACATTTTCTGAAACCTGTTGATTTGCCCTTAAGACAAAATTTAGATATAACTGCAAAATTCCAATATATGCACAGGATCTATTATATTGTGATAGTAAAACTCTCGAACTTATACGGTAGAGTGTACCCGTCATTACATGGACGTAAAAAATCAATACGTGTGGGTATCTTTTCTTTATGTTTTGATATGATAATTTTGCTGTCATATATCAAATTTATATATCATTTTTGGTATAATTGCGACTATCTTGATTGAATATTTTAAATATCTTGATAGTGTTTTTATATCTTGAATATTTTCTGCTATGGCATTCCATAGAGTGGTGCGTCATATAAGACAGGTCGAATCTTCGAAGAATATGACATGCGCAGACAACGCATGCACATCATACAATGCTGGTGTCGATCAAATGTAAGTTTCGTACGACACCCCTTGTAAAGTTTAATATTATTGGTCCGATTCTTGTCAAAGTTAAATCTATACAGTATTAAAAATTCTATCAAACTGTCTAACAGTCGATCATTACGCCCGTCCGTCTGTCTGTCCCGGTCTGACTCTTTTTGTCTGTCCCCTCCCTGTCTCTCTTTGTCTGCCTTGGTCCTGTGTGACTTGGTGGTAAAGTGTAGGACTCGCAATCGGGAGGCACCGGTTTCAAGCCTCACCGTAACCACTTGAATTTTCGTGGGAATAACCTTGGGCAAGACACTTCAGAGCCACAGCCTAGCACTGGTGTAACCCAGGACATACATCAATAAGCGAGCTGTTGCCTTGATATGACTTAAATAATGTTGAAAGCGGCGTTCAACGCTATTCATCGATTCAATCAATCAAGCATTTTATTTGTCTGTCTGTCTGTCTGTCTGTCTGTCCTCTCTCTTCTTTCTTTTGATCTGTCTGTCTGTCTGTCTCTTTCCTCCCCCCGTCCGTCCGTCCGCCCCCTCCCTCCATTCTTCTCATTTCAGTGGTACGAAATCGCAAAATTTGGTACAATTTGATAACAATGCATTGAGTAATTTCTCTATAGATGAATTTTAACACCGTAAATGAAGGTAAAATAATCATTAACTTTCGTGTAAAGTTCCGTCGCATTTCAAAAAGCATGGATGATCACTTTCAGAAATCAAAGTGCTGAAGGCGCTAAAAGCCTGTGCACCAGAACGGGTGAAGAGGTAGGAAGATTAGGCCCAGAAGCTCACAGAAGCTCAAAGTTGCTATGACATTTGTACAGGCTTAAAAACTGCTATCACATTCGTACAGACTAATAAAAAAATATCGACATGTCTAACACTGACAGTCTGTAGAGTTGACAACAGAATGGGAAAAAAAAAAAAACCCATAAATTTGTAACGGCCAATATAATGAGTATTTTGTATAGCCTTAGCCTCATGGTCTTTATGGATTGAAAGGAGATAATTTTCAAAGGATTTTCTGTTACCTATTTTCTTCCTTTACATTGCTTTGGCAACAAATCAAACTGGTAACAAACCAAAATGAGCAGCGTGCAAAAAATTGCTGATAGAGGACAAGTCCAGGGAACATTTCTGGAAAGTGCAAAAAATCCACAGTGGCCAAGCAATGTATCATATTTCTCTTTCATTTTATCATGCTCTGTCTATAAATTGAAATAGTAACCATTTCCTTTGAGCAATGACTAGGAAAAACACAAACTCTTTAAAGGCTAATACCACAGAGCCTCATATGGTGTCTGAGAAGACAATTTACTTGAGTATTTCTTTTTATTTTTGCATTTTGGTTTCTATGGCAACAAATAAAAAGACATCCGCATTCGGGCGCCAATGCTCGGCAACATTTGTGTTTGGTAGTAAGAGCATGCGGGTGCCAACGCTCGGCTGCAGTCGCTTAATTTCAGTGAAACCACAAAGTTGAAAAAAGGGGCATAACTTGATAATTATTTACCCTTGTTGGTTACCTGCCTCTGTTGTACTGATACAAATTCCCTTTTTAATAGTTAACAAAAAGTCAAAGGTTGAAGTAAGTACATGTATCTTCATTAATGACAGATATGGTAAAATGTTAAAGGTTCTGAAAATTCAAAGTAATAAAAAAAAAAGGGCGTAACTGTGTCATAAATATTTTGATGGTTACCTGCCGCTGTTATATAGGTACCCCTTTTGACAGTAAGTAACTTGTCCAAGTTTGAAGTAAATATCTTCAGGAATATAAGAGATATTATGAAATGTCAAAGTTTTTGCACGACGACAATGGCGCAAAGACTTTGACAATAGCTTGATGTTTTCTTCGTAAATAGTTAAACTAAAAACTACCAGTTGAATAAAATCATATGTATGATACAAGCATGCTCAAGGAACATTTCTCTTAAAAGTTTTGTCAAAACATTCGCTGTAAATGCCAATTTTCAATTTTCCCCGTTGAAAGCCTATGAAATCTCTAAGTTGCCATGATCAACCAAGCTGGAAAGCTGATTTTCATAAACAAGAGGGCCATTGGACCTAAAGCCCTCATCTGAGTAAAGTCATCGAAGATTTATAAATTTGAAGAGCTCATTGTTGTGATTATGGAAAACACAAATGAGCCATGCTCTGGCAAAAGGGGGTTTAGTGCATCTCCGCGATCCATCATTCCAAACGAGCCGTCATATATTTATTTATGGATCCATAAAATGCATTTTTTGGAACAACCGACTGAATCATGAGGTACACTGGTCCTTTGAAAAAGTTTCGACCCAGGTCAGCCTAAATACCTATGGAGACCAAGATCAGATTGCACTGAATGCCAAGTCTGATCTTCGATATAAAACGCCCACCAGTTACTTAACTCTTTACCACACAATCCCGAGTTTTAAGGACTCTAAGGATATAGCCTCATGAAAACCTGCTGAAAAAAGAAGAAAATGCTCTTTTTTCCTACAAGGTTTTCTACACTTTCACGGCCAATAACCAACATTTCAACTAAATTTAACTTACCGTCCGCAAATGTTTTCAATTTAGACAAGTTTAAAATTTCATCGTTTTATAAAGATTAACTGGTTTTCAATGGCTCATTTACAAACTTTAATAAATATTTGATATTGTATGCGCCGAGTTTGCTATGGGTCGAAATGGTCATGGGCCCAGATGTCACATCTGGACAACTCTGACAGGAAGAAATAAGGCATATATACCAATAAAATACATAGTTGTAACTTCAGACACGAGGTGCACAGTAATTTTACGAAAATTAAAATCTTACCGAGGTTTTGAGACACGTTTTTCAGAGAAAGAGCACACCGTCTACGTAAAATACGCTATCATTATCTATTATTCACATGGTGTCTAGAGAAAGGACAAACGAACAATCCCGGTTAGTGCTCGGCAACAGCACTCGTCACATCTCGGTCGATTGCGTACCTGCATCTAAACATTTGATCAACGATCACCCGAAGTTTGCCAGTTGTTTCTTTCTCTGTTACAGCGCCCTAATTTGCAGTTATGAATAAGCTGACCAGTGCCCAAAATTCTAAGTCAACACTTTCGTACGATTAAAATCGCACATCTATCAAAGTTTGTTGTGAAATTAAACCTTACTATGATGTTCAAATCGAAATATTTTTATTATTTTAAGGGGTCGTTTCTTTCAGCGTAGTGAGGTGGATTGCGGGCGGTACTTTTCACTTTTACTTGGGTTTTTCCGTAAATGCTTGGATGGGGTTGAAATTTTGGTATACGATTCCTATGGCCTTGGCTTGGCAAGCAAAGCCCAGGCCAAAAATACTACAAATTATGTTCGAATGATTAGCATAATTATCGTCGAAAAACTGATCAGCAACGAGAAACAAATGAATCCTTCGACTGAAAATGATAAATCCTTGGAAAGCCTGAAATTGGCCGAGCCTGGTGGTTCGAACCTGCGACCCCGTGTGTCAGCTTCAGTACGTTATCGACAGAGCTACGGGGCTCGGTCATACACATGGAGGAAATAATTGCATTAAAAGAAAAAAATACATAAATGAAAGTTAGTACTCGATTCATATTTAAGAAAAGAAATGATGCTATTTCAAGCACAGTGACAATAGGTGTGGAAAGAGTCGTTGGATTAGTAAACGTTTCATCTAGATCAATTAGTCCGTTTAAAAGGGTTTAAAAATATCATTTTAACTATCTTAATCTAAGTATCGTTAAACAATATATGAACCATGCTCTGGCAAAAGCGGGCTTAATGCATTTCCGTGATACATCATACCAAGTAAGTCATCAGCATAAAATTCATTTTGTCTGACGATCGACTGAATCATGAGGTAGGTTGGTCTCAATTCTATTTTCGGCATGTTTATACCACATCTGACACTTAGACTCAAAAGTCTTTCAGGGTTTGTTTTGAATTGTTTTTCGCAATGATTTCTTCAGTTCGCCCAATATTAGCTCAATTGGATTTTGGTCACAATCATATGGTGGTAACCTTAAAGACACTGTGTCCTTCTGACCGTGAAACTTAATCTACAGCCATACCCTGGAGCTTGTTTACGGAATTTAACCAGTTCATACAATTCACCCCTCTTCATTTTATTGTTGTATGCAATACCACATAAAGTGAACCAAAGTTTGACTGGGTTTCAGGAAAACATCTATGGTTTGGCGTGGAAAAGAAAACAAAGTGTAAACAAGTGCGTGCAGGTCTCCGATATTGAATCATTAAAACAGAACCCAAATAAAAACGAGATAAGGGCCTCAAAAGCTGAAGTTTTTGCTGTTCAAAAACCTAAGTTATTGTACGTGCATGATAATTGTTTTCATAAACAGGTAAACAGCCTTGAAACCCTTTACAGTTTTTAAGCTGCCTTGTACATACGTTTTGATATTGCACTGAATGCAAAAAAGTCAAACTAATTCATAAAAATTTCTGAAAATTTCACCCAGACTTGGTAAAAGTAATATTATTAGTTATGCAAATTTTCAATACAAATTTCCTGCCAAATGACGCATTCTTGGACCTGTTAAGCATTTGGTGAACGTTGTGGATCGGGATCGGGCTGCACGAAATTGCAGTCTGATTTTATATCCGAAGTGTCAGCTACGGTGAAATACTCCTGATGAATTTGGTACTAAAAATATTTAGAAAAAATTTCTAACGTGGTGTTTATACTTATTACCTTTGATTCAATATACATACTATAACGGTGAGCGTGGATTAGGATCGAACAATGCATAACGCAGAGTCGTTTCCTGACGCTATGCTTTCCGCTTGTATCTTTTAGTCCTGTTAATTAAATTTATACGCGTTAGCTGGTTACTTAATGCTGTTGCATTCATCCGGAGAGGTTTGTAAACATCCGTTGATGTCTTGTATATTACACCCAATTGGTACTTGTAATTATTCATTTGGTTCTCTCTCATTTATTGAGGTCTTTAATACGTCTAGTCGTTTAATTGTTTTTATGTGATTCTTTTGTATTGTTTGATATTACTGTCATATTTTTTCTTGTTTGTAGGCCGAAGCCATCTACATTTTCGGGGAATTTGTTGTTGTTGTTGTTTTTAGAAATGGAAATCCGCTGTATAGTAATGTATACATTTTGTATTTCATGCTACTGGTTTATTTGTTTTGTAATAAGATGCATTTTTTATCTGTGAAAGCATTTGTGGTTAGGGAAGATGTAGCTTTTATAAGCTGTTTCTACCTTCTATCTCTAGAATTTGTAAAGAAAATTGGTGAACTGAGTTAGACATAGTTATCTATATTTGAAATATAAGGATAAATCATTTTTTTCAAATAGAAAGGATAACTTCCAACTATTGTGGCCCATATTCAGAGTATTTTTTTTTTACCCAGCAAGCCAAAGCAAAATATGTTATACTTCCAACACTATAAATTTATAGGCTTTTAGAGTAAGTTATTCTGAGTGGAGACCATCGAGAGAATATGGTTAATTTGTTGACTAAGAGCTGTTTCTTACCTTCCTACAGTGGTTGCAGTTCTTCCTTCTCGGCGTTGCTGCATGTGCTGGCTTTTGACCTACTTCTTGGTCCTGATTTAAAATGAATTGAGGGTAATTTGTGATTGATTAAAAGTATTCGCACGTTTATTCGGCCGTCCCCTACTGCCATATTAGCTTGCACATTTTTGAAGACATTATTTACAAGTGCTGCTTCCGCTAATCGAACTATCATGGCCTTTATTTTTACCTTTGAAAAGTAATCTATCTCAAAGTTACGCCGTCTGTCTTTCTCATCGATATTTAGTTTCCTTTCTCTCTCTCTTCCTCTCTTTTTTTTTTTTAACCGGTTCCTTTACAACCGACATTTCTTCTTCCTTTGTTTTTCTTTATCAGAGTGTTTCCTTTTCTCTCTCTTTCTCCTTTAAGAAAACATTGTGAAAATGGAGAAATGGAGTTGCTTCTTATAATCCATTTCTTACCATCATATAGTTTTCCTTTTTACAGGGCTAATAGGTTTGATAGGTTTTTCTTTTTTTTTTTTTTTTTATTTTCGAACTCATTTGAAATTAGAAGAGGCTGCCTGTAGTGAACAATTTCTCCTCCCCTCACGACGAATTTTTATTGTATAAATCAAGTGACCATTCGTTTCATGTTACTTCTTAATAATGTCTATGAAATTTAAAATACCTTAATAACTGCTCTCTGTTTCGTTTCGACAGAGAGTTAAGCGGGTATTACTCATCTAATATACTAGTAAGCAGACTCCGGTATGATACCTCTATTTTTTATATGGTTTCTCTTACTATAATAATAAAATAGTACTTAAAATACACGACTAGTGATCTCACATTCTCACCTTTCCAAATTAGATGTTGCTATACAGATTAAGTTACTGTTGTATATATGTTATGTATTCTTTATCTTTCCCTTCTCTTTCTGCGTATGGTGGTGCCTCTGGGGATTATGCTTTGAATGGTGCATTCTTGATGGATGCTCTGGGTAGACAGGTCATTTTGCCTCCTAATGGGTAGTGACCTGTCTGCATGGAGGGTATCCATCGGTTTGTTCCATGGTAGGTTCTATAACTGTTGCATGACATTTCAGCCTTGCAAACAACTTGGTAACACCCGTTGTCTCTCATTTATGTTAAAAAGATTATTACTATGTATTGGTTCGTTTTTATCCATAGGAAAAAAGAATTTGAAAGAGAACTCAGTCCATTTTTTTCTTCTCATTTTACTTCTCGTTTTACAATCTGGGGATGTTGAGCGAAACCCTGGTCCTGTATCTTCTGGAAAATCTTTTTTATTATCAATATTGCATTGCAACATAAGGAGTGTAAGAAATAAGTTAAACTTTATCAGAGATGAGTTTTTAGATTTTAACATATTGTGCTTTACAGAAACCCATCTTAATAATGCTATTAAAGATGATTTCTTATGTTTGTCAGACTCATTTGACAAACCCTATAGAAAAGACAGAACCAGCTATGGAGGTGGGATTCTCGTCTACCTAAATAAGGATCTTGTTCATTCGAGAGCTGCTGATCTCGAGGTGTATTGCAATGAGTCAGTTTGGGTGAAAGTTATCATAAATACTGAGCTATATTTAATTGGTACCTTTTACAGTCCCAGAACGGCCGATATTGATTTTTTTAGAAATCTCAATCTTAATATTGAAGCAGCATTTAATATCTCGAAAAATGTTATTATTCTAGGTGATTTAAACGAAGACTTGTTGAATGCCAATTTCCATAACCTAAGAGATACTCTGATTCTAAATTCAATGATTAATGTTGTTAACAACCCAACTAGACAAAATGCTATTCTCGACCCCATTTTAGTCCCAAACGATATGGAATTTTCAGATTCGGGCATTATTATATTACCACAAGAAATAAGTGACCATTCCGCTACTTACGTGTCAATACCTTTTTCCTACGAAGTTCAACAAAGCTATGAAAGAACTATTTGGCTGTACAAAAAAGCTAATTTTGAAACGTTAAATCAAAAGATTTTTAATTATGATTGGAATATTTTGCATAATGGTTCTGTTGACGAATCATGTGAAATTTTTACTGATACCTTTATTGAAATAGTTAAACAATGTATTCCCTGTAAAAAAGTATGTGTTCGACCGGACGACCAGCCATGGTATGACAGTGCAATTAGAAGACTTTCCTGCAAAAGAGATCGAACGAAAAGCTTAGCTAAAGCTACAGGAAAACCCGCTCTCTGGTTAAAATACAAAAACATAAGAAATACAGTTAACAATATGAAAAAATACGCCAAAGAAAACTTTTTTTAAAAATTTAGAAAATAATTTAACGGAACTCAATTGCAATGATAAAAAGGGGTTTTGGAAAATTATTAAACACTTTGTCAAAAAACACAATTCTGTTTCTTGTTTTCCACCTTTGAGTGAGACACTTCCAAATGGGGACAAAATTTGGCATACCTCTCCAAAAGAAAAGGCGAATTGCTTGAATAGTTACTTTGCAGAAATATCAGCCGTTAATGATAGTAACACTGTACTTCCTCAATGTCAATACAAAACCCTCAACAAACTAAACATTAATGAAATCACCATATCCGAAATAAAAGACATTATTCATTCTTTAGATATAAATAAGGCGAGTGGTCCAGACAATATCAGTCATAGGATGCTGAAAGGATGCATCAGTACCATTTGTAAGCCACTTTGTATATTATTTAATCGTTCGCTTAAGGAAGGAGTCTTTCCGGAAATATGGAAGAACGCAGTTGTTACACCAATATATAAAAAAGGCGACAAATCTTTACCATCTAATTATAGACCGGTTTCTCTTTTAAGTTGTTGCGGTAAAATCTTTGAGAGAATTATTTTTAAATATTTATACAATATCTTCATCGCAAATGATCTTATTTATAAATACCAGTCCGGCTTTTTACCTCAACACTCTACAACGTATCAACTCATAGATATTTATCACCAAATATGTCAAGCCATTGATCAAGGCCAACTCTCATGTATTGTTTTCTGCGATATTTCCAAAGCTTTCGATAGAGTGTGGCACAAAGGTCTTTTATTTAAGCTTAAGGAACATGGAATTGGTGATCATCTACTCACTTGGCTGACAAGTTATCTGAACAATAGAAAACAAAAAGTGGTTATCCAAGCATCCGAATCCACTCTTTTACCCTTAAAAGCAGGTGTGCCCCAAGGTTCTGTTCTTGGGCCTCTTCTATTCATTATTTATGTCAATGATATTACCCAATCCTTATTAAGTTTAACTCGACTATATGCAGACGACAGTTCTTTGTTTTGTTCTGCAACCTCATTACAAGATATAGAGGGTATACTTAACCATGATTTAACTATTGTTTCTAAATGGGCAAAGCAGTGGTTGGTTGATTTCAACCCAAACAAGACTGAAGCGGTTATTTCTTCTACGAAAAGAGATTTAGGGGAACCAGAGTTAATTTTTGAAAATACTAAGATCAATATCGTAGATCAACATAAGCATCTTGGTTTGACATTAAGTAGCTCAGCCCAATGGAATGACCATATAAATAATAGTTTAGAGGCTGCTTCTAAGGTAATACACATCATGCGTAGACTTCAGTTTATCCTTACTCGTGTTACTCTAAATCAAATTTATCTGTCTTATGTAAGACCCATTTTGGAGTATGCATCAATGGTTTGGGATGGTTGTTCTAAAACATCATCAGATTCCATTGAAAAATTACAAAATGAAGCTGCACGCATTGTAACAGGCCTCACGAGATCAGTTTCCCTAGAAAAACTTTACAAAGAATGTGGCTGGGAAACATTAGAGTCCAGAAGAAAAAGTTTTAAATTACATTTTATGTTCAAAGTATCTAATAATCTTGTCCCACATTACATAGAAGAACTGATCCCTCCTTTAGTTGGTAATAGAACGCAATATGAGCTTAGAGACAGCCAAAATTTTGGTAACTTATATGCCAGAACAAGTTTATTACAAAAGTCATGTATCCCTTCTTCTATTTGTCTCTGGAATAATCTCGAACAAGAAATAAGAAACAGTACTTCGATCAATTCCTTTAGATGCAAAATAAGTAAAAAGACGAAATCTACAAACATTCCAAACATCTATTGCATTGGAAATAGAAATATTTCGGTTTTACATGCACGATTAAGAAATAATTGTAGTAATTTAAATGAAGACCTCTACCAAAATCACTTGAGATTGGACCCTATGTGTGAATGTGGTAACGAAATTGAAAATGCAGAACATTATTTCTTTAAGTGTTCCCGCTATATAGATATCAGATCCTCGCTTTTCAGGGCAACTAGGACTTTTCATCCTTTGAGTGTTCATAAATTATTGTTTGGAATTGCCAGTTTGAGCTACAACCAAAACTGTTTACTTTTTGAGGCAGTTCACTCATACATTAAAGATACCAAGCGTTTTGTGTAGCTGGTTTTTTTTTGTAACAGTTTTACTTTTTACTGCCTATTGGAGCATCAGCATCCTACAGAGATCACCATCTTGTTTCCTATAAATTCTCTCTCTCTCTCCCCCCCTTTCTCTCCCTCTCTCTCTCTCTCTTCTCTGCATGTGTTTGTGTAATGTGTGTGTGTGTGTTTTTTTTTTTTTTTTTTTTTTCTTTTCTTTTCTTTTATGTATATGCCATTGTAAAATTTGTACTGAATGTTTTGTAGGGGAAGGACCGTTTCTAAGTTGGAAGAACTTGTGGTCCAACCCCATTTCTATTTGTTGAAATAAAATATGTTTAAACTAAACTTGGACCTGTTTAAACATATTTTATTGCTATTATGTACATACATATACAATTCATAATTAAAAACAAAGAAATTGGCAAATAGGTGGAGCCACAAGTTCAAAAACTTAGTTACGGCTCTCCGCATTGATCGTTGAAATAACACACTTCACTACATGGCAGAGAAATATTTGTTGGCAGTGTATCTTAGTTCTAGATGGGAAAAAATATATATGTATAAATACTTGTTAAGTCTAGGGAAGAACAGAGTTTAAAATATGCAAAAGGGTTAAACAAACTGCATTAAGTATGAAGTATATGCGCGCGTGTGTGTGTGAGGGGGAATGGGTGACTCAGATCAGTTTTTACTCTTTACAAGCAATACGTATATCGTCAATCAACCATCCTAAAGCACCCAGTTGCAGCTATATATTTATGTACCGTGTCAAAAATTAAAATGTTTGCTTCTACAAAAAATTCAGTGTTTCCACATGATTAAAGATGGCAGTTCAATGGATGAAGGTGTCTTAAATATCAAAAAGCTGAAGACGTTCAAGTTGATATTTGGAAAATTTCAAGAAATAATGTTCACAATCTTCACGTTCATCACAAAAGAAACAACTATTTTCAAACTATTTAAAAAGAGATCGTTTTTCAAGTCACTGCAGTTGTTTCGTATTCTTGCATGAATTACTGAAAGATATCATGTTCCCCACGAAATGTATCACGAGGACAGGAAATCGTGCTTGCAGAAACGCGGAAATGGAGGGAAACGGCCGTAACACCCATTCCTCCTTATAACACCCCTTTAGCCTGGGGGACGTCGCTCCGATGTCATCGCCGGGCGTCGTAATATTGCTCTTTCTTTCAAAAGTTTAAACGGTTTTCTTCGAATTTGTGTAAGATACGTGGCATACGATGACAAACGGAAAAAACAAAGTGACCTAAACATGTAAAGAAAGACTACCTACCCAGTTGCCTAACATCGTACGTGACGTCCGCAGTTCTGAACTGTTCGGGTTTAACATAATGATTTGGGAACCTGTGGGCCAGGCTAATCAACATATCGCAAACGCATTAAATTTACATGTACACATAAATTTTCAGGGCATAGCGAAAATTGTTGCTAAACTTTTTTTACTATGTATATAAGCATTGGTTTACTGAAAGCCCAGAGGGTAATGCAGACCAAATTAAACTGCACATAAAAGCAGGTCGATCCCGACCCACACTGTCCACAAAGGCCATCAATAATTACATATAGAGGCTAAATGTTTCACTGAAAGTAGCAGAAATATTATTACACAAAGTTTAACGGCGGCACGAATTACCAAATCTTCCCAAATCTACCAAAATATTTCCTAAACCTTACCCAAATCTACACAAATCTTTCCCAGATCTACCCAAATCTTTCCCAAATCTACCCACATCTGTCTCAAATCTTACCCATCTTTTTAAGAAATCTACTAGAAAGACTGATTGATTGATTGTATGGTGTTTAACGCCGTTTTCAACATTATTTCAGTTATATCGCGGCGACTGGTGCACTTATCAAGGCTTTCCTGGAGTTTCTTTCACCATTACTACGCACAATAATCTTTCCAAGCCACTGGCTGCTTTCCCACATAACCATCATCGAATGGTCAGCGGTGAGAGGGGCCTGTCGCAGTGACTATCACCCATATCTACATAGATGCACCAAAATGATGTTAAAACTTCTAAAAACAAGTTTTTTCGTTGATATGATATTCCTCGCCGAAAAATGCCATTTTTGATTGAAACATATAAGGTATTGTGTTTTGCATGTAGGGTACACGTGGCCTTTTTGTTGTTGGTCCATGATGAAATTATACATCAGGCCCCCTTTTTCCATGACGTGGCATTTCATTAAATAAAAACAAATAATGATTGTCTGTGGCTTATGATAAACTATATAAATATGAATTTTCATAAAATTTTGTCTAGTAGTTAACGAGATATTGGTCCATAAAGGGAATATACATCAAGCCCCTTTTCCCATGACATGGCATTAAATAATAATAAAAAAAAAAGTATGTCGGCGGACTATCATAAGTAACACATGTATGGAGCTTCATCAATTTTCATTAAGGATTATAGAAGATCTGTCCGGACGGACAAACAAGCGGACGGACAGACAGACGGACGGACAAAGGGATGGATAGATAACTATATCCCCCTCCCCCATATTTGGCGGGGTATAATAAGAAGACCCTCAGAAGCAGGAAAATAAATCACTTTATATCTTTTTATTAGATAGTAAGTCGAAGTTTATTTACTTTAGCCCATTTTGTAATGGTATTGGTTACATAAGGGGATATTTTGGTAGGATTCGGATAGATTTGGGAATTTCATGCCACCCCCTTGGGCAGCACGAAATGTCCAAATCTTCCCAAATCTTTTTGGGGAAGATTTGGGTATATTTGGGAAAGATTTGGGTAGATTTGGGAAGATTTGGGTATTTCGTGCCGTCCAAGTTTGATTAAAACCCTGATAAAGAAATGGAGTAAAGGGTTTCGATCAGATTTCACTGGCATGCAGGTAGACTCAGCCCACATTGTACATAAATGGACATATTTTACACGAGCTATCAGTGGAACCAGAATGTATACAATGAAACCGTAAAGCACAATCAGGCTGCACGAGTATACTTGTCGACCGTAACACACACTGTCCTCAAATTATATATAGAGATTTGCGAATTAATTCGAAGACGAATACGGTGACGGCGGCGAGAAAAATCAAGGGGTCATTTCAGTGTACACAGGTACGGCGCGCCACGTTAGAATTGTGCATCAGCATAAATCACATGAATGAAAAGCCTGCATTGTGTGATCTTATACATACTGTATAATGACATAACAGTTAATGCGTCTAATATTATCGAAATGAATTATGAATGTAAAGCTAAAAAGTTTATCATCAATACACAGAATGAGTGGTTGCAAAACATATTTAAGGTGTATTCTTGGAGTCAAAATGTTTATTATATAAATAAGTCTTATTCCTTTGGTTCATCCTTATCAGGACAGTCAGAGAACTGTTAACCCTTAGAGTGTTGCTAGAGTGTTGAATAAAAGAAATGACCTTTTTAGGCAAGAATATGTAACAAAGTAGCAAACAGTGAAGATCCATGACCAGATTGAATGTTCTGTGCAGTCTGATTTTGACCTACACTGTCCGAAAGAAGAAATGTGTTGGCTATGGGCTTATATTGTCCTGTTAAAAGGTACCCGGTAGATTTAAGCCCCGCCCAAAAGGAGGGATTTTGTTCGCTACCCTCTATTCTTCTAAGTATATTGCTGGAATGGTCTAAAATTTGTCGTTCGAGTCTGATCTTGGGCTGCACTGTCTGCATTCTCATTAAGTGAAGAGTGGAGGTTAAGATCAGCCTGCATGTTTGTGCAGTCTGATCTTAGACTTCAGTCTTCAATAACATGAAGAAAACCAGTATGCTGAAAAGATTTGTCCTTTGAAAGAAGACAGGTTAGGGTCAGGAGAGAGTGCAGATTAAGATCAGACTGCATATATGAGCAGTCCGATCTTGGGCAACACTATCTACCCTCTATTCTTCTGAGTATATTGCTGGAATGGTCTACAATTTGTCGTACCAGTTAGATCTTGGGCTGCACTATCAGCATTCTCATTCAGTTAAAAGTGGAGGTTAAGATCAGCCTGCATGTTTGTGCAGTCTGATCTTACATTGCAAGAAATAAAAGAAAATAAAAACTGTTAAACAGCCTTTATTTGCTGAAAAATAACATTCTCTTCATAACTTTTTACCAGATTAACCCTCTACCACACAGTCACGACTTTTAAATTAACGACCCTGAGAGAGAAGCCTTTTGAAAACGTTGTTGGAAAAGGAGAAAATGCTGGTAACCTGCTGCTGGTAACCAGCATTTTCTCCTTTTCCCACAATGTTTTGTACCCTTCTCAAAACACATTTTAATTTTTCAGTCACATTTATTTCGTGGTCTACAAAATTCTTTGAATTTGGACCAGTCTAAAATTATGTTGTTTGGTGAAGAGTTAAACATTAACACTTGAAAATCAGACATTTTAGACTTTTTTTTTTCTTTAACATCAGACATATTAGACTTGTTTCTTTCTTTGAAAGCATTGTGGGAAAAGAAGAAAATGCTGTGTTCTACCCTTCTCAAACTTTTAACGACCCTGAGAGAGAAGCCTTTTGAAAACATTGTGGGAAAAGGAGAAAATGCTGGTAACCAGCATTTTTTCCTTTTTCCACAATGTTTTCTACCCTTCTCAAACTTTTAATTACCCTGAGAGAGAAGCCTTTTGAAAACATTGTGGGAAAAGGAGAAAATGCTGGTAACCAGCTGTCAGTAACCAGCATTTTCTCCTTTTCCCACAATATTTTGTACCCTTCTCTAAACACATTTTAAATTTTCAGTCAGTTGTGGTCTACAAATGCTTTGAATTTGGACCAGTCTAAAATTATGTTGTTTGGTAATGAGTTAAACATTAACATTTGAAAATCAGGCAATTTAGATTTTTTTTTAACATCAGACATATTAGACTTGTTTCTTTCTTTGAAAGCATTGTGGGAAAAGGAGAAAATGCTGGTAACCAGCATTTTCTCCTTTTCCCACAATGTGTTCTACCCTTCTCATACTTTTAATGACCCTGAGAGAGAAGCCTTTTGAAAACACTGTGGGAAAAGGAGAAAATGCTGATAACCAGCTGCTGGTAACCAGCATTTTCTCCTTTTCCCACAATGTTTTCTACCCTTCTCAAACTTTTAATTACCCTGAGAGAGAAGCCATTTGAAAACATTGTGGGAAAAGGAGAAAATGCTGGTAACCAGCATTTTCTCCTTTTCCCACAATGTTTTGTACCCTTCTCAAAACACACTTTAAATTTTCAGTCTTTGACTATCAGACATATTAGACTTGTTAGGGTTTTTCTTTGACTACCAGACATTTTAGATTTTTTTTTAAATTGACAATCAGAAATTTTAGTGTTTTTTCTCAAGCACACATTTTAGAGTCTTGTTTTGACTATCACACATTTTAGAGTCTTGTTTTGACTAGTAGTTTACCACACATTTTAGACTCTTGTTTTGACTAGTAGTTTATCACACATTTTATAGTCTTGTTTTGACTAGAAGTTTTTTGTGGTTTTTTATTTTTTTCTGTCGTTCAGTCATAGGCCACTGTCTTGAGCGTCAGTCTTTTAGTCTGTCTGTTTTGGTCTGTTTGAATATTTTATTAAGTTCCTAACTTTGTCCACAATCTGTTTTGCAGTCAGCTGTCCGTAACGCGTCGGTCGTTTAGTCATAAGGTATTTGACTTTCTTCATTGTCGGTGGCTCTCCTGTCCTAATGTAGATGTCAAAGTCCTGTCTAATAATGTCAGTCATTTCCTGGGTCATAAAATTGTCGTCTTCTCTGCCTTATCTGCTCGAGCACCTCATCCTGCTGAGCCTGGACCCTAGCCTGTTCCTGCCTCCTGTCCTCATACTCATCAATTTCCATTCTAAACTGAACTTGTTCCTCTGATGGTCTAGGGTCCAGGCTCTGCAGGAGGGGTGAGAGAGATGGGGTCGAGACCGTCAAACCATCATGTTCGTCCGTCGTCAGGTATGCGTCAAACTGGTTTGCAATCAGGGCAAGCACCAGTGTCAGGAAGTCCATCTGCTTGTTGGAGGCCCCCAAGTCAATCAAGTTCAAAACCATGCTAACTATGTCCATTCCATATTTCTTTTCAACGCCAGTCCTGAGGGCCTCCGACAAGTAGAAGGCTTTCGTCATCATCTTATGTTTTCTGTCAGTCTCGTCTGCCTGGGCCCGTCTCAGTATCCGAGACTAGTCCAGGTCCGTAACAAAGGTCAAAACTGTCTTATAAAAGTCTGTCCTCTTCTCTGGTAATTCTAGTCTTGAGAGCAACCTTTGCGTCAGTCCGGAATTGTCACCGAAATTAGAACCGTCCGTCACATTTGTCTTCGTCGAAGTCTGATTTGGGCCTGGGGTCTCATAAGTCACTGTGTCACTGTGAGACGGGCTCGTCGGGGTCCGGTCAGTCACAGTCAGGCTCCATGGGTTCTTGTCAGTGTCTGTCGCCGTCCTTGAGACCTTCTGTCCGCCCCCGTAAAGTCCTGTATTTTCGTTACAGTCCGGACGGAGGTCCCAATTTTGTCTATTAGTCTGTAGTGTACTTCAGCCGTCGTCCGTCTATGGCAGAGTAGTTCTGCCAGGTCGTCGGCGATCAGAGGGTCGTGCTGTTGCATGTCGGTCGTCAGTCCTTTCCTGTTGATGGTACAGGAAAACCGTCCGTACTTAGAGCACCTGCTAGCAGTCCATGCTCGATTCAGACATCGGTTGACCGATGAACTGCTAGCGAATGCTCTCCCCCCTGTTCGTAAACAGTCGGTCAGTGTCCGGGTGTAGCTGTGTCTGAAGGTCCTCGAGTCGTCGGTAGAAGGCCTCAGACACCGTGACCACCTCAGAGCCCGCGGTGGCTGAGGTCTTGTGCATTGTAACCAGGATGCAGAAGAACGTCCTGTCATCTTTCGTCTCTTCCGTCGCGTCTTCTAAGGCTGTCAGCGTCATGTTGGTAACGACGGACGGCCTGCATCCGTTGGTCATATTGACCCCCATCACCAGGCAGTCCGTCAGATGGTCAAGGTGGTCATGTCTGTCCTCGTCCGTCATCGTCGTCTAGTCCGCTGAGGTAACGTCATCGTAGTAGTCTGAAGTCCAATATGTCCGTCTGGCTTCGGGCCACGGAAGTAACGCCAAATCCCTTGCCGCCACTTCCGCCTTACGTTCCACTGCCCTGTTCCTGAGGGACCAGATGAAGACCTGGATGGTGAGGCGGGTCTGGTTCCACCAACCCTGAATGCCTAACACCTCTAAGAAATCCAGAAACTTTAGGAGGAATGTGAAGTGGGACTTCAAAGTTTCTACAACCATCACATCCCTCTGCCTCCCCATCCAGGCCGAGACCGGTCCTTGCAGGAACGCGTCCAGTCCGTCCATGCCCGTTTCTGTCTCGTCTGTCGTGTGTGGTTGGTTGCATTCGCAGCTGTAATGGCTAACCCCACGTTAGAGGTTAGCCAATGTCTGAATCTTCATGTATTCTCCTGAAAGGGAAAGAAATAGTTGTTAGCCGATAAAGTCAATGCAACAGGACGCAATCCTGGTTCATGTTAGAAAGCCGCCAGTGGCTTGGAATGAATATTGTGCAGAGTAATGGTAAAAAGAAAATCCAGGACAGCATGGATAGTTGCACTGGTCGCCAGGGCCTAACTGAAATACTGTTGAAAACGGCGGGTAGGGAAGCCGCCAGTGGCTTGGAAAGAATAATGTGCTAAGTACTGGTAAAAAGAAAATCCCGGAGAGGATGGATAGGTGCACTGGTCGCCAGGAGATAACTGAAATAGTGTTGAAAACGGCAGGTGTGCAACCCTGCAGCAGCTTGGAAAGAATATTGTGCGGAGTACTGGTAAAAAGAAAATCCAGGAGAGCATGGATAGTTGCACTGGTCGCCGGGGCATAAATGAAATAGTGTTGAAAACGGCGGGTAGGGAAGCCGCCAGCGACTTGGAAAGAATAATGTGCGGAGTACTGCTTAAAGGAAATCCAGGAGAGCATGGATAGGTGCACTGGTGGTCAAAAAGGGAAAAATTAGAGGAGTAGGAGACAGATTTTCAGGTTGTCAGACTAATAATAACTGCTATATATTTTAATACTTTTTGTACTGGCATTAAACCAGTTCTCGCCAAGTACCAGTTCTCGCCAACTTATGTCTTACACGGCTCTACAAAGGTCCATTCTCTGTAGTCTAAGGTGCAAATCCCTATTTTTGCTTCTCTGAGTATGTGCAGGCGTTGCCCCATTCCTACATGCAATAAATAAAGTGTCGCTACGCCGTGTTTTCCAAGTTTATTCCGGTCTTTTCCGGTCCATTCATGTCTATTCCGGTAATTCCATACACCGGTCAATGCCTGATCCGGTGAATTTTACGTACCGGTAAAAAAATGCATTTTTTCAACGGGTTAATTCTGTATACATGTAACGAAATTGTAGAAAATGGAATTCAGCTGAAATTTCTTTTTTCCCCTTTTCTCTTCACACATAAAAAAAATAAACAGATGAGCAACATTCATGTGATAAATGCGGTCGGCTACGGCGGTAGCTCAGTCAGTGGTACATCGCTCACACTTTTAGCGTAATACCCGTGTTCGAATCACAAACCTGTCACACCTCTCCCAAGTTGATTCAACACTAAATCAATGAGAGATAATGTTATTTATACATACCTGTCCAATGCTTGGTAGGTATCATCAGGGCCTGCCACATCTAAGGTTCCGGAAGTCTGAGTAAAATAGCGCAGCACCGTTAGTCTTGAGGGAGAATTTAGATTCTCAGTGGCGACCCCTGTCGTAATAATGAGATGTGGTTCCCTGCTTCATATTATCCTTATTTACATTATACTTAATTAGATTGTGCTTATTTGTATTACATTTGTTATCTTGTATTGTTGAAGTAACTGTTGTTCAAGTAATTACAATGTTGATATGAAATTAAATGTCTCAAATATTATAAGGAAGGTTGAATGTATAATTAAATATGATGGAATTAGATAGAATAGTTGATTGTAAATTGAAGTAACAAAAAAAAGTAATTTAAATGTCGACATAAAGAATTAAATAGGCAAAACGTAATTGTAAATCAACGTTAACATTGTAAAACATATTTGAAAATTTCATCAGGAATAATGAAAGTCTCATCATGAATAATGAGTGAATTGGCGGATATCCGCTTCCATAGTGTTTAAGGTATCGATTTCAATACGGTACACGCCTATCGACACTCTCTTGCACTCCGGTTCATTCAGATTCACCTCTGTAGTGGGCTCAGAAAGTAGTCCGTCCTCTCGCGAGGTTTTCCGTCACATGACCATAACCCCAAATGGCGACACAAACGCCGGTGAAAGAAAGATGTATCGATTGTTTTGTTTGCTGTTCAAACAGCATACGGCCAATCAAACTTAGTGGGAGAAAATGTGGAAAAGAGGGGTTTTCTGAAAAGCTAAAATGTGTTTTAAAGGACGACAATCTCTTCTTTGATGTTACAAACTTAGATCCATCGGTTTGTCGAAACTGTCACAGGACTGTATAATTTTGTTTAACTTGTCTTCATTCGTGGGCGCAGCCATTCGGTTTACAATTGGCGTAGGAATCTGATCAGTGAAGAAACTCGAAAAAATAGTTCCATTGTATACAGGTAAATTCATCAATTTAAATGCACCTATAATGCATCTGGAATCATATTTGCTTTGTCTACTTTATCATGTTACACATGAAACAGTTAAACAGTAACAAAACATGTTTTCCTCGGTTTGACAAGATTCTTGTCATTTAGCCCATCGCAGAGATGTATGTGAGGTAACGAACGACAACTCTGCTCGGAGATTGGCCTATCGACTGATTAGATCATGACCTGTTGTGTACCCGGTGTTCAATGACCGGGTAAGATCAAGGACTCGATAAACTATTGCATGGTGGACCTTTTCAACATTATTTCTATTATATCGCGACGGTCAGTGCGCCTACCCGTGCTTTCCTGGAGTTTCTAGTAGCCTTTTTTCTGTTTATCGTGATGTATTTTAAACAAAAACGAAAGGTTGAAGCAAAAAGGATGCCAATTTTGATACCGCAGAAGCCCTGCTCCAAAGAGATCACTTAAAATTATTGTCTGCAGCCTTGGTTTTTTTTTTTTTCTTTTTTTTTTTTCCGGGGTAGAATACATCAGTGTAGATCAAGATCAGACAGTAGTCTAAAAGCTCTAATAATGGCTTGACAAGCGTGATATCCAGTTATCGATTGATTTTTTTCCTGTGTAATATGAGATCAGTGTAGATCAAGATCAGACAGTTTTCTGAAAGCTCAAATAATGGCGATACGAGCATGATATCGACTTACATCAGTTTAATGTTGATTGATTTTATGGGGGGTAGAATGAGATGAATCAAGATCAGTCAAGTCATCGAGTATTCTCAGTGTAGATCAAGATCAGACAGCATTCTAAAAGCTCTGAAAACAGCGTGACAAGCGTGATATCGAGTTACATCTGTTAAGCATTGATGGATTTTTTTCGGGGTAGAATAAGATGAATCAAGATCAGACACGTTATCGAGTTTACCGAGCTAATGCGTCACAAAAGATATCGAGTTATTTCAGTTTAGTTTTATGCCTCTTTAAACCGGTGTACTTAGGCTGCGGTCTGCAAGTTCAAACTTTTTTCACCGGAAAACAATAGATAAATTATGTCACACAATGCTAACAATGTTTTCGATTCGTTTAGACTCATGACAATAGGAGAGGGCACGGTCTGCAAGTTCGAACATGTCTCGTCTCACCGGAAATACTGATGACGTAATCCGTTGATGATTCATTTTAAGGATGGTCCATCAATTGAAAATACATATACATTAGTGTAACCGAATCATTTATCTAGAGATAAACATTCAAAGCGTGAGGATCTGTGTTGTTTGGAATTCGAACAGAGTCATGTATAATTAATGCTTTCATCACTTAGTCCTTGTTTTGACTGCTGTTGAGATCAGTATCGTTCGAAGTTCCCAAAATACTTTTTGATGTTTTATTAGATATGAACTTTGAGCAACATCTATGGGAATCATCATACACTATGGCAGACCTCGAAGAAATTGATAGAATTGAAAAAGAATATACACAAAAGAAAGAAAGCAATAGTCTAAGTAACACTTTTCTCTCATTTTTTTCCTGAACCTTGTAATGCAGAGCAACGCGTAATGTGCCGATTTTCTCCAAGATTAACCACATTCTTTTAGGGTTTACTGATTGATTGTTTGATGTTTAACGTCACTTTCGACATTATTTCAGACATATCACGGCGACAGCTCACATATTCATATACATTTTGGGTTTCACCAGTACTAGGCTAGGGCTCTGAAGTGTCTTGCCCAAGGACACTCCCACGACATTGTTTTTAGGAAACATGAGACAGTTTTCAATGTCTGCTTGAAACGTTTCTTTTTTATGCAGATGAATCTTCTTTTCGAATCAACAAAGACACTTTAATCCCCATAACGAGCCCGGTATTACACTCCATACCCGTAAACGAGACGATTAAAATGGGTTTAGAAATCCGCGTACATTTTGAACAAAGCTTAGAAGGTATCTATTTTTTTTTTTTTTTTTTTAACCGAGTCTATATTTCAGAATTAGTCTTTTTTAAAAATACAAAGCATATTCGGCTCTACGTTTTGAGAATGTGTTAAAAGTGTTACCTTTAAAGCTTTCACAAAATAACATTTTTTTCGAAATTTTGAATGTGGTAAAATGCACCACTGTCGTCTTGTTCTCGTCGAGAACGTTCAGAATACATATACGAGTATGGTCTACGAGTTGTACTTTTTGAGTTTTGGCGACTTTATAAGAGAAGTAGACTTTAAAGCGACCTATTTTCTTCAAAAATTGAATCATCTTGAAAATATCACTATCGTCTAGTTCTCGTCAAGAAAGTTCGGAAAATATATTCGAGTGTGAGTCTACGAGCTTTTTTAATCTGAGTTTTGATGATTTTACAAGAAAAATAGACCTTAAAGCGACCTAATTTCTCCAAAAATTGAACGACTGCTGAAATATCATTATCGTCTCATTCTCGTCGAGGCGAGTCAGAATATATATTGGAGTATGGGTCTACGAGCTGCACTTTCTGAGTTTGGCGATGTTTAATGAAGAAATAGACTTTAAAACAACCCGTGACTAAATTTCTAGAAGATTTGATGAGTTCATAAGTTCCACCATCGTTTAGATCTCGTCCTTAGGGTTCAGCATATTTATACGGGCATGGGTCTACGGCAATATTTTTCTTTAACTACTCGATTTCGATTTTTAGAATGGCAACCAAGATGGCTGCGTAAAAAAAAAAAAAAAAAAAATCAAAAAATTATTTCAACTCGCTTACTCGGGGTCAGATTGAGACGAGGTCTTTTTCTTTCGATTCTGGACAACATTCCGCATCTTTCTGAGTTAGTCACGCATAGGTAACTTTATGTTTGAGAATTCGTCCTTTTTTCGGTTTAGGACAGCCTTGTTTCTTGAGAGATGATCACTGTAATCAATTGGGTGCGCTACAGTGTCCCAACTGTAATCCGACTGACCGGAAAAAATGGTAATCATGGAAAGAGTTATCCATGCAGTGGTCGAAGAAGGGGTGTCGGCAGATCATTTCATAAGTTTTATTTCTGACTTTGGCATTCTCTGTGTGAAACTTTGGATAGGTAAAATGTACAAGGGATTTGTACAACAGAGAATCATAATGTAAGATGTATGGTATGCAGAACTTTATCTGTATGATGGTAGACAACTCTGATGTGGATTACATTCTAAAAGCTTATTTGGCAGCTTGCTTGTGAAAGGGCGGTGGAATTAGTAATCAAATTCTATCTTCATGTCGGTGGTGTTTCATTATTCTTGGGAGAATAGAACAAATTTTTCTTGGCTTACTAAAAATGAAATCGGTTTTATTCAACTTTTACATACGTTAGAAAACAGAATATATTCAAGACTTTAAGGAAACAATAGGAACCCTGGAAAGATATATTTTATTTGATAGAGATGATACAGAAGAAATTGCACTCTTTCAACAAAACACGTTGCAAACCATGTTTTTCCATTCAGAGTATTACGCGAATTCAATGAAATGGACTGTTTATACTTAATGTATTTGAGAAAGACAAGTTGTACCAAGACATTTCTGAACATGGAGAAAAAGTAGAAAACTCCTGGTATTTGTGATTTTGCATTGTGAAATATAAAAATGTTTACGTTGAAATATTTAAACAGTAAAATTATTACACAAAAAAATAAATATATATATTGTTTTTTAATTAACGTTGCATTGTAAGAAATTTATTGTGAAAAGTTTATTGTCAATGATTTATTGTGAATAACTTCAGTTGTAAAAATAACTTCAGTTGTAATTTTTTTCTCTGCTGGAAATGATTAAAAAAAAAAGTTTTACTTTCAATCGTGTTTTCATTTTATCATTAACCCTTGAAGAGAAAAGATTATTGAAAACATTTTGATGGGAAAATTTCTTGAAGAGAAAAAAAACTTCTTGAAGAGAGAAAAACTTTTTGTATGGGGGGTGAAAAATAAAGCAAAAACTATTTACTGGAGAATCACTTTTTTTTGTACTGAAAAAAAAAAGAATTGAAGCGATTTTTTTTTTTTTTTCTTTTTTTTTCTTTTTTTTTAAGAAAAGATTATTGAAAACTTTTTTTCTGGAAAAACTTATTGAAGAGAGCAAACTTGTTTCCTTTTTTTTTTTTTTTTTAATGGGGAAAAACTTTTTTTTTTTTTTTTATTATGGAGAAAAACTTTTTTTTAGAGGAAGAAAAAAATAAAGCAAAATATTTTTAACTGGAGAAAAACATTTTTGTTTTCGTAGAGAAGAAAATCTAAAGCGAAAACTTTTTGGTTGTTGTTGAGAAAAGATTATTAAAAACTTTTTTCTGGAGAAACTTATTGTAGAGAGAAAACTTTTTTCTCTCTTTTTTTTGGGGGGGGGGGGGGGGAGAAAAACTTTTTTGTAGAGGAAAAAAAGATTAAAGCACAAACTGTTTACTGGAGAAAAACACTTTCGTTTTTTGTGGAGAAAAACATTTAAAGCGTTTTTTTTTTTTTTTTTTTTTTAATTATTAAAGAGAGACAAACTTTATGTGGGAAAAAACTTTATGTGGGAAAAAGCTTTTGTGGTAAAAGAAGTGGAAACTTCTGTGATGAAAAGATTATTGAAAAGAGAAAAAAGATTTTTGTGAGGAAGAACTTTCTTGCGGAGCGAAAAACTTTTGTTTGATTAAAAAAAAAAAAAAAAAAATGTAACTTGTCTATTTTATTTCAAATTTTTTTTAAGTATTTCATCACACGACCATGTAGCTGTGGAAAAACAGTGGATTTTTCATAAATTGGTTAAGTATCGAGAAGACTTGTTCAATATTGTTCCCGAAAAAGTTGCTTGGTGTTACAAAGAATGACAACAAGCTCATAACCATATGTAGGGGAAAAAAAATTCCTGTTTGAATTGATAAAATTTGTGAATGGCATTCTTAAGGATGAAAACTAAATTGCCATTGATTTACCCATTCCTCATTTAGTCGTCTTTGGTGACATGTTAAGTGAAAAAAAAAATAAAAAAAAAACCTTTGGTTACAAAAAAAAAGCCGCCATCGCAGTGCAAGTGTAATTTACATCACACAAAATATGTATCAACAATCAAAATCGAGTCGAACCATTAGTCGTAATTCGAGATACATGGTTTCATTTTGAAATGAGCGGGATAAATATGAAATTAAAACGCTGACTCTTAAATTGCAAGCTCTCCATTTGATTCCTGTTTATGAAGATTGTACAACGATGTTTCATTGTTATCTAGTCATAGATTTTCATTCGAACAAAGAATTGAGATTAAGAACTGATATATTTTATCGTTGGTATACACAAGAGGATGAAAGAAGTCTTGTTGATTTGATAAAAAAAGGTCTGGTTCTTGTTTTTTAAGAATTACATTACAAGTAACAATTATGTTCATGTCACAATGTTGGGGATGACAATATCTACCATAAGGTTATCAGTCTAATTCCGTTATTTAGAGCGCTGAAGGCTTTAGACCTGAAGAAAAAGGGCTCAAAACACAACTTCCAAGACCAAAAACATCCCATTTAATGGATAACCAACTATCACAAAAGAGTAACTTGATCATTTGCCATATCTTTACAGACCATGTTTATAGACAACTCATATAAGTAAACAACACGGTATATATACTGCAGTATTTTTTCATTGACATTTCGTTTACGCTCAAGACGGTCAAATAGTAAACAGCGAGAAGCATGGTGACGGATTATGGTATAGAATTTCTCCTTCTGTCAATGACGAAATGCTATCTGTCATTTTTTTTGCTGGCAATGCTACGTAACCCCATTTTGTCCCCGCATGAAGTAAAGAAAATAAGAAGATTGATAGCAGGTCAGGAGGTCAAGCGTCGGGTGGTAAGCAAATGCTTAATTTTCGGAAAAGTTTGGGGTTGTGCCTAAAACCATAGCCTCTAAAACAACAACAACAACAAAAACAGCCCTTTTCAGGGCTATCCAACTAGATCTTTCTCCAAAGAACAACTTCTTCAAATTGTCAATGATCTATTTCAAAACACCATTATTTTCTTCAAAGAAAAACATACATCTAGATCTAAATCATTATCATTACAATTTCATCGTAGAAAAAATCAACTCATTTTGATAGATTAGCCGACAAAAAAAAAAAAAAATGATACAAAAATTACAAGGACTGAACATCATTTTAACGAAAGTCGGTAGACCCTTGTTACAAAAAATTGTTTGTCTATCAAGAAAAGAGCATTAAAAATATATACTTCGAACCCGAGAGTATTGTAATGAGATAAGTGTCCTAAGCTTAGCTTCCTCCCGTCATAGCAGACTGTCCAAGACAGAAAACCTGTTCTCGGTAGAAATGATTTTTTTTCGGTCTGCTACCAACTTTTGATATTTTTAAATAATTCATTGTTAACCGCTAACGATTTAAGAGGAAAATATCAATTTTCTTTCGGTGCAAGAAGAACTGCGATAGTTTGCCCACAAAACCCGATGTGACTCAGATTAAATAGTTCGATAGGTTGAAAACGTGTACACTGTTAGAAAAAAGAGTTTACACAACGATTTTTAATGTTCCTGCATAGCCATTTTCTCCTAAAGAGAACATACAATCCGAAACCCAACAAAACACGTTTAAAGTTGATACTTGACCAAACCCGTGACTGTTTTCAACATTATTTTACATTTACATAATCGAGTATTTCCAGGTCATTGAAGAACCCTCTAATAGGTGCTTCACTGTAACAAGGTTTGCTTGATATCGAGTTACATCACCTAAGTATTAATTTGATGACACATAAACCTCGCGTAAGTAGAGTGCAGTCTGCAAGTCCAATCTTGTCTTGTCTCACCGAAAATCCTGATGACTTAATCCGTTGATGATTCATTTCTGCATTTGCAGCCGTTTAAATTCTTGGAGATAGAGCATTGTTGAATACAGTTAAAGAAGTAAGGCTACATCTACACATTTTGTGGGAAATTCAGTAGGTAAGTTTTACGTAAATACTTTAAAATATCTTAATTGTACTTTGGTTTGGTCTAAAGATGTGTAGTTTTGCGTAGAAATGTAGTTGTTCAAGGTTTAAGGCGTATACATGATGAAATAAAAATTTGCTGTAGGTAGTTATTTACAGGTCCAGCGATGAATGACCTCGGGGCAAATATTATTTATTCAGTTTGCATTACTGTATGCTAACCCTTTCGGCGCCAGATAAGTCTATGGATATGATTGAGCAGTCATACGAAGAGACGAATGAAACTGACACTGAAGACAATGCGACTGACTATGACCCGTGGGATAGTGTCATACAGAACATATTTGAGACATGTGATGTGTAATTGGAAGAAGCGGTTTGATAGACCAATTTAGATGAGACAAAGGCTCGTCACAGCGTCTACGTAGATCGAAGATCCGCTTACCGGAAAGCGTTGGTTCATAACTTAACTGGTCGGGTGATGTGGTTTTACGCCATTCAAAAGGATCAATTATATAGAAGTGTGCGCAAAACGGCGAAAGATTTAATGGGCATTGGTATTTTGAAAGAGATGAAGCTTGGAAATATGCCATCAACAAACGCAAACTTGTATCTCTTGGATTCCATCCTCGAAGACTATAACCCACCGACACTTCAAAGAAAAGCGATGAAATGTAAAAACAAAGTGGGGCTGACTGCTGACACAGTAACTAAATAATAATGAGTTAACGAAGAAATGGCGATCTAACCTTGCAGGAGTCTGGAAAAAAGAATATACTTCAGTATAATTCTTTAATTACGGGAATAAACAATGCATAGCTTTTATGGTGTAATTATCCAGGTCATTCAAAATAACACTTTAAACTGTTAACACTGTATATTTTGTTTTTTTACACACCAGGCCCTTTTCGTCAATCTGACCCACACCCCCTTTTTACCTCCTCGCTAACTCACGGTCATGAGTCATTCTTAAGACCATACGTATCTGATCTTGAACTGGACTGATTTTAACAGTATCGTCTTGTCTTGTCCTTTACTGTTCAAACTCTTTTTTCTAACAGTGTACACGTTTTCAACCTATCGAACTATTTAATCTAAGTCACATCGGGTTTTGTGGGCAAACTATCGCAGTTCTTCTTGCACCGAAAGAAAATTGATATTTTCCTCTTAAATCGTTAGCGGTTAACAATGAATTATTTAAAAATATCAAAAGTTGGTAGCAGACCGAAAAAAAATCATTTCTACCGAGAACAGGTTTTCTGTCTTGGACAGTCTGCTATGACGGGAGGAAGCTAAGCGTAGGACACTTATCTCATTACAATACTCTCGGGTTCGAAGTATATATTTTTAATGCTCTTTTCTTGATAGACAAACAATTTTTTGTAACAAGGGTCTACCGACTTTCGTTAAAATGATGTTCAGTCCTTGTAATTTTTGTATCATTTTTTTTTTTTGTCGGCTAATCTATCAAAATGAGTTGATTTTTTCTACGATGAAATTGTAATGATAATGATTTAGATCTAGATGTATGTTTTTCTTTGAAGAAAATAATGGTGTTTTGAAATAGATCATTGACAATTTGAAGAAGTTGTTCTTTGGAGAAAGATCTAGTTGGATAGCCCTGAAAAGGGCTGTTTTTGTTGTTGTTGTTGTTGTTGTTTTAGAGGCTATGGTTTTAGGCACAACCCCAAACTTTTCCGAAAATTAAGCATTTGCTTACCACCCGACGCTTGACCTCCTGACCTGCTATCAATCTTCTTATTTTCTTTACTTCATGCGGGGACAAAATGGGGTTACGTAGCATTGCCAGCAAAAAAAATGACAGATAGCATTTCGTCATTGACAGAAGGAGAAATTCTAGACCATAATCCGTCACCATGCTTCTCGCTGTTTACTATTTGACCGTCTTGAGCGTAAACGAAATGTCAATGAAAAAATACTGCAGTATATATACCGTGTTGTTTACTTATATGAGTTGTCTATAAACATGGTCTGTAAAGATATGGCAAATGATCAAGTTACTCTTTTGTGATAGTTGGTTATCCATTAAAAGGGATGTTTTTGGTCTTGGAAGTTGTGTTTTGAGCCCTTTTTCTTCAGGTCTAAAGCCTTCAGCGCTCTAAATAACGGAATTAGACTGATAACCTTATGGTAGACATTGTCATCCCCAACATTGTGACATGAACATAATTGTTACTTGTAATGTAAAGAATTCTTAAAAAACAAGAACCAGACCTTTTTTTATCAAATCAACAAGACTTCTTTCATCCTCTTGTGTATACCAACGATAAAATATATCAGTCCTTAATCTCAATTCTTTGTTCGAATGAAAATCTATGACTAGATAACAATGAAACATCGTTGTACCATCTTCATAAACAGGAATCAAATGGAGAGCTTGCAATTCAAGAGTCAGCGTTTTAATTTCATATTTATCCCGCTCATTTCAAAATGAAACCATGTATCTCGAATTACGACTAATGGTTCGACTCGATTTGAATTGTTGATACATGTTTTGTGTGATGTAAATTACACTTGCACTGCGATGGCGACTTTTTTTTTGTAACCAAAGGTTTTTTTTTTTTTTTTTTTCACTTAAAATGTCACCAAAGACAACTAAATGAGGAATGGGTAAATCAATGGCAATTTAGTTTTCATCCTTAAGAATGCCATTCACAAATTTTATCAATTCAAACAGGAATTTTTTTTTTTCCTACATATGGTTATGAGCTTGTTGTCATTCTTTGTAACACCAAGCAACTTTTTCGGGAACAATATTGAACAAGTCTTCTCGATACTTAACCAATTTATGAAAAATCCACTCTGTTTTTCCACAGCTACATGGTCGTGTGATGAAATATTTAAAAAAAAGTTGAAATAAAATAGACAAGTTACATTTTTTTTTTTTTTTTTTTTCCTTCTTCTTCTTCTTTTTTTAATCAAACAGAAGTTTTTCGCTCCGCAAGAAAGTTCTTCCTCACAAAAATCTTTTTTCTCTTTTCAATAATCTTTTCATCACAGAAGTTTCCGCTTCTTTTACCACAAAAGCTTTTTCCCACATATTGTTTTTTCCCATATAAAGTTTGTCTCTCTGTAATAATTTTTTTCTAAGAAAAAAAAAAAAAAAAACGCTTTAAATGTTTTTCTCCACAAAAAACAAAAGTGTTTTTCTCCAGTAAAAATTTGGTGCTTTAATCTTTTTTTCCTCTACAAAAAAGTTTTTCTCCCTAAAAAAAAAAAAGAGAGAAAAAAGTTTTCTTTCTACAATAAGTTTCTCCAGAAAAAAGTTTTTAATAATCTTTTCTCAACAACAACCAAAAAGGTTTTCGCTTTAGATTTTCTTCTCTACGAAAACAAAAATGTTTTTCTCCAGTTAAAAATTTTTTGCTTTATTTTTTTCTTCCTCTAAAAAAAAGTTTTTCTCCATAATAAAAAAAAAAAGTTTTTCCCCCATTAAAAAAAAAAAAAAAAAAGGAAACAAGTTTGCTCTCTTCAATAAGTTTTTCCAGAAAAAAAGTTTTCAATAATCTTTTCTTTAAAAAAAAAATAGCTTCAATTTTTTTTTTTTTTTTTTTTTTTTTTTTTTTTTTTTTTACAAAAAAAAAGTGATTCTCCAGTAAATAGTTTTTGCTTTGTTTTTCACCCCCACACAAAAAGTTTTTCTCTCTTCAAGAAGTTTTTTTCTCTTCAAGAAATTTTCCCATCAAAATGTTTTCAATAATCTTTTCTCTTCAAGGGTTAATGATAAAATGAAAACACGATTGAAAGTAAAACATTTTTTTAAATCATTTCCAGCAGAGAAAAAAAATTACAACTGAAGTTATTTTTACAACTGAAGTTATTCACAATAAATCATTGACAATAAACTATTCACAATAAATTTCTTACAATGCAACGTTAATTAAAAAACAATATATATATTTATTTTTTTGTGTAATAATTTTACTGTTTAAATATTTTAACGTAAACATTTTTATATTTCACAATGCAAATTCACAAATACCAGGAGTTTTCCACTTTTTCTCCATGTTCAGAAATGTCTTGGTACAACTTGTCTTTCTCAAATACATTAAGTATAAACAGTCCATTTCATTGAATTCGCGTAATACTCTGAATGGAAAAACATGGCTTGCAACGTGTTTTGTTGAAAGAGTGCAATTTTTTCTGTACCATCTCTATCAAATAAAATATATGTTTCCAGGGTTCCTATTGTTTCCTTAAAGTCTTGAATATATTCTGTTTTCTAACGTATGTAAAAGTTGAATAAAACCGATTTCATTTTTAGTAAGCCAAGAAAAATTTGTTCTATTCTCCCAAGAATAATGAAACACCACCGACATGAAGATAGAATTTGATTACTAATTCCACCGCCCTTTCACAAGCAAGCTGCCAAATAAGCTTTTAGAATGTAATCCACATCAGAGTTGTCTACCATCATACCGATAAAGTTCTGTATACCATAATCTTACATTATGATTCTCTGTTGTACAAATCCCTTGTACATTTTACCTATCCAAAGTTTCACACAGAGAATGCCAAAGTCAGAAATAAAACTTATGAAATAATCTGCCGACACCCCTTCTTCGACCACTGCATGGATAACTCTTTCCATGATTACCATTTTTTCCGGTCAGTCGGATTACAGTTGGGACACTGTAGCGCACCCAATTGATTACAGTGATCATCTCTCAAGAAACAAGGCTGTCCTAAACCGAAAAAAGGACGAATTCTCAAACATAAAGTTACCTACGCGTGACTAACTCAGAAAGATGCGGAATGTTGTCCAGAATCGAAAGAAAAAGACCTCGTCTCAATCTGACCCCGAGTAAGCGAGATGAAATAATTTTTTGATTTTTTTTTTTTTTTTTTTTTACGCAGCCATCTTGGTTGCCATTCTAAAAATCGAAATCGAGTAGTTAAAGAAAAATATTACCGTAGACCCATGCCGTTATAAATATGCTGAACCCTAAGGACGAGATCTAACCGATGGTGGAACTTATGAACTCATCAAATCTTCTAGAAATTTAGTCACGGGTTGTTTCAAAGTCTATTTGTTCCTTAAACATCGCCAAACTCAGAAAGTGCAGCTCGTAGACCTATACTCCAATATATATTCTGACTCGCCTAGACGAGAATGAGACGATAGTGATATTTCAGCAGTCGTTCAATTTTTGGAGAAATTAAGTCGCTTTAAGGTCTATTTTTCTTGTAAATTCATCAAAACTCAGAATAAAAAAGCTCGTAGACTCACACTCGAATATATTTTCCGAACTTTCTTGACGAGAACTAGACGATAGTGATACTTTCAAGATGATTCAATTTTTGAAGAAAATAGGTCGCTTTAAAGTCTACTTCTCTTATAAAGTCGCCAAAACTCAAAAAGTACAACTCGTAGTCCATACTCGTATATGTATTCTGAACGTTCTCGACGAGAACAAGACGACAGTGGTGCATTTTACCCCATTCAAAATTTCGAAAAATTTGTTATTTTGTGAAAGCTTTAAAGTTAACACTTTTAACACATTCTCAAAACGTAGATACAAATATGCTCTGTACTTTTAAGACTAATTCTGAAATATAGACTCGGTTAAAAAAAAAAAAAAAATAGATACCTTCTAAGCTTTGTTCAAAAGGTACGCGGATTTCTAAACCCATTTTAATCGTCTCGTTTACGGGTGTGGAGTGTAATACCGGGCTCGTTATGGGGATTAAAGTGTCTTTGTTGATTCGAAAAGAAGATTCATCTGCATAAAAAAGAAACGTTTCAAGCAGACATTGAAAACTGTCTCATGTTTCCTAAAAACAATGTCGTGGGAGTGTCCTTGGGCAAGACACTTCAGAGCCCTAGCCTAGTACTGGTGAAACCCAAAATGTATATGAATATGTGAGCTGTCGCCGTGATATGTCTGAAATAATGTCGAAAGTGACGTTAAACATCAAACAATTAATCAGTAAACCCTAAAAGAATGTGATTAATCTTGGATAAAATCGGCACATTACGCGTTGCTCTGCATTACAAGGTTCAGGAAAAAAGTGAGAGAAAAGTGTTACTTAGACTATTGCTTTCTCTCTTTTGTGTATATTCTTTTTCAATTCTATCAATTTCTTCGAGGTCTGCCATAGTGTATGATGATTCCCATAGATGTTGCTCAAAGCTCATATCTAATAAAACATCAAAAAGTATTTTGCGAACTTCGAACGATACTGATCTCAACAGCAGTCAAAACCAGGACTAAGTGATGAAAGCATTAATTATACACGACTCTTTTCGAATTCCAAACAACACAGATCCTCACGCTTTGAATGTTTATCTCTAGATAAATGATTCGTTTACACTAATGTATATGTATTTTCAATTGATGGACCATCCTTAAAATGAATCATCAACGGATTACGTCATCAGTATTTCCGGTGAGACAAGACATGTTCGAACTTGCAGACCGTGCCCTCTCCTATTGTCATGAGTCTAAACGAATCGAAAACGTTGTTAGCATTGTGTGACATAATTTATCTATTGTTTTCCGGTGAAACAAGTTTGAACTTGCAGACTGCAGCCTAAGTACACCTGTTTAACGAGGCATAAAACTAAACTGAAATAACTCGATATCTTTGTAACGCATTAGCTCGGTAAACTCGATAACGTGTCTGATCTTGATTCATCTTATTCTACCCCGAAAAAAATCCATCAATGCTTAACGGATGTAACTCGATATCACGCTTGTCACGCTGTTTTCAGAGCTTTTAGAATGCTGTCTGATCTTGATCTACACTGAGAATACTCGATGACTTGACTGATCTTGATTCATCTCATTCTACCCCCCCCCCCCCCATAAAATCAATCAACATTAAACTGATGTAAGTCGATATCATGCTCGTATCGCCATTATTTGAGCTTTCAGAAAACTGTCTGATCTTGATCTACACTGGTCTCATATTACACAGGAAAAAAATCAATCGACACTAAACTGATATAACTGGATATCACGCTTGTCAAGCCATTATTAGAGCTTTTAGACTACTGTCTGATCTTGATCTACACTGATCTATTCTACCCCGGGGAAAAAAAATAAGGCAGCAGACGATAATTTTAAGTGATCTCTTTGGAGCAGGGCTTCTGCGGTATCAAAATTGGCATCCTTTTTGCTTCAACCTTTCGTTTTTGTTTAAAATACATCACGATAAACAGAAAAAAGGCTACTAGAAACTCCAGGAAAGCACGGGTAGGCGCACTGACCGTCGCGATATAATAGAAATAATGTTGAAAAGGTCCACCATGCATTAGTTTATCGAGTCCTTGATCTTAACCGGTCATTTAACACCGGGTACACAATAGGTCATGATCTAATCAGTCGATAGGCGTGTACCGTATTGAAATCGATACCTTAAACTGAGCGAGATGGTATATAGTTTTCATCCTTTACACTGGATCGACATTTTGCATGTTCTTGATTAAAATTCGTTCCGCAATACGCACGTCCAGTCCACCTATTGACTTTTCGTGAACCAGGTTCCTTTCCGAAGGTGTATGACTTATCCCGAAAACGAGTGCAGCTACCAAATGATGTTACCCCACTCCAGACTATTGTGTAATATCCATTGTTCTCTGTGCCAACAACCGCATGACAGCAGGGTTTGTTCTAAGACAATAACTCATTGTCCTATGGAATGCGTTTGGGATAATGACATTCGGGTGATACGGTGTGTTTTCAACTGTATTTTGAAAACGATATGGCACGAGGAGAAATGGACTAAATGGTGTTTTAGGTGGCTTTCAACATTAATTGATTCATATCACGGACGTTATGGTAGCAAACATACGATCCACATTTCTCCGTGGTATGACATCATCTAGGTGTGGTAGGTAAACGATATCTATCCTATTGTTACGTGGTATGAGTAACGGGACTGCAGCAGGGAGTCTTGTGGTATGACGTAATGAAGGAGTGGCTGGTAAACGGTGCTATCGTTCCGTGGTATAAGTCATGGGGGGCTCCAGGCTTGCAGCAGACATACGATACTTACGCCATTGTTCTCGAAATAATAATCCTATTGTTACGTGGTATGAGTCACGGGACTGCAGCAGGGAGTCTTGTAGGCACTGTTTCAAGGCAGACATACGACACTTACCCCATTGTTCTTTGGTATGAGAAATATCCCGTGACGTCATTCGGGAGTGGTAGATATTATCGAACCTACCCTATTGTTCTCGAAATAATAATCCTATTGTTCTTAGAATACTACCCCATTGTTCTTGGGCTGTCACGCGTGCCCGATTCCATTGTTTTTGGGCATCGCAGGCATCGCAGCCTCGCAGACACCGTGGTATGACGTCATCCTACATTGGCATTTCCGGTCCTTGTTCTTCGGAAAAATACCCCATTGTTCCCAGAATAATACCCCATTGCTCGTGGGCAGTCACGCGTGATGATTCCATTGTTTTTGGGCAGTTATGTGTGACGCTGCAGGGGCTGCAGGGCTGCAGGCATATTCCCCAACTGTGCAGCCCCTACTACTACTGATATCACTCATCATGAACAGCAGTACCTATCAACCCTTTAAAAAGGTGAAAAAGATACATATATTCTTTTCTGTAACTTTGGCAACTTTGGTAACTGTATTGTAACAAATAAAAGCCGTATAAAATATGCCTGCATTATAACTTTGGAATTGTTTACTTTTGGCTGCTTGTGGGCCTTTTATTTTTCCATTTTTAACAAAACATCGTATTCATCTTGAAAAACTGTCCTACCTATTTTTTAGCGGGCCAAATCGTCCAGTCCAAACGTCTGCTGGCAAATTTCTCCTACATTATACTTCCAAAGAATGTAGATACCCAATAGCTCCCTAACCGTCAACTCTTTACCAAATGATAAAATTTTAGACTTGTCCAAATCAAAAGCATCTGCACATGACGAATAAAACGTACACCAAATGATGATCTGAATCGTTGAAAGGGTTAAAAAACACGGGAAAGGAGAAAATGGTAACCCGCATTTCCCCTTTTCTCACAATGTTTTCAACTTCTTTCTTATTGGCATTAACAAAGGATAGTTTGGTTAAGAGTTAAAACACTCAGTTAATCGACTAGCCTTTTACAGTCAGGAAAACAATATTAAACATTATGCTACAATTTCATGGTCGTTTTTTTTTTTTTTTTTCCCATATACATCCCAAATAAACAGACAATTAGATCTAAGATATGAACGTCTGTGATATTGAATTGCATTGCGTTCAAAGGACAGTCTGATCTTTATCTTTTAATGTCTTCAAAGGCGACATTACTTGTCCATAGCCAACACAGGTAATTGTATTTGAGTCATTGTAATCAGCAAGAGCATATCTGCGGTAGCCTTGATCTCTTTATCTGAAATGTGGAAAGGATGAGAATCGACCAATATGGAATAGCTGATGAGACAGACATGTTGCTGACATTTGCACACTTAGAGCGCTAAATTGTTAAAATAGACATGTTAAGCTTGGAAAAGCAGCCTAAATATTGTAGGACCATTGCTGTCTTGAGTAGAATAACTCGGAAAACTGGCATGACAGATCCAAGATCTGACTGCATGTTCTGAGCAGTCTGGTCTGAACCTGCACTCTCTGCAAAGCCTTTTTCCGTTGATTCAGATATGGAGAATATAACAGTAAGTGAGCTTATTTGTGTTACAGTTTCAGGGTTTTTTATCCTCGATGAAAATGTTCTATTTGACAAAATTTTGAAAATCTTTCAAATGGGTGAAAAACGCTGTGAAAAAAAACGAACATGTTGAATACATGCAGTTTCTCCAACTACATTTTCAAAGTCCCACAGGATTGTTTGGTCAAGGGTTAACAGACTGATTCTAGTCTGTAGAAACTCACCAAGAAGAACATGTGACTGTGTAAAATGGTAGTGCCATGGCTGGAAGGAGAGGAAGAGGGGCTGTGAAAACAATTTAACCCTTATCCCGCTAAAACATTGAAATGAAATTTCAAACCGGTAGTAAAACCAGAATAATTCTAAGTCAAAATTATTCTTTTTTGGAAAAAGAAATATCTCCTTATCGGACAGTATAAATCCAACATCAGACTGCACGTTCTGTGCAGTCTGATCTTGATCTATACTATCCGCAAAAAGGTCTTTGAGTCGCACTTAGGAGCCTAAGGGTTAATACATCATACGCTGAAAAATGCGTAATCAGTCAGTATTGTGAATGGAAAGTTTGGGTACTAAGGTTGCAAGCGGTGAATCGCCAGTCCATTCTGAAAATGTTTACGTAATGGCCTCTCCGCGAGGGCCATAACCTTTACACAACTCTATACCCTTTGTCCCCACAGCTTCACACGCTTCGCCTCACATATTCCATACCTGCATTAAACGACCAACGGCCGGTTACTGTTTTAAACTTACGGCTGTTACGAGTTGCATTTACATCATTTTTCTCTTAGGCAGAGCAATCTAAATTTTCAAATTTTTTTTAAAGCAACGTTTCCTTACAAACTCCTTTCTGTTGCGATTTTATTCCTCTCAAGACCAAAATGACCTATTATCTTTTCAGCACCTGCTACATACACGGAGAGCACTCGTCACAACAGGGCCGATCCCGTAACTACGTATAACTATCAACGGATCACTCGAAATTTGCCGAATGATATGGACAGCAGACGACTACAAGATGTGTTCACATCACCCGATTCACTTGATTCGCACTCGTTTCATTCATAAAGTTGCTGCTAATCACTGACCCTATTTCTTATAATCGTGTTGAAAGTAAACTGCTCCAATTCTTGCTGGCCAGAGATTTTGATAATACTGCAATCATGACATACTTCAATACTAAACAATTTGTAACCGCCGTTTATTACATAATTTAAAAGTTATTATGGGATTACTTGACATTACTTAACGCCTGTTTACTTCTGATTACTATTCCTGCGCTTATCTGTGTCAAAAGTGCGGTTATCTGGGTCAAAAGTAGTTTTTGTAATAAGGTCATCACAGCAGGTATAAGCTTTAAAACGTTGTAAGTAAAAAGCTGTTACGAGTTGCAGTTACATCAATTTGCCCTGAGCGGACGGGTTTCCGAAGTTTGCCATCTCTCTAATCGGTCTACCGACCGATTAAAAAAATGAATGGAACCCAAATAAACATCGTGTAAAAGCGGAGAAAGTGAATAAGATCAGGCTGCATGTAATGCAGGCCGACCATGGCACACGTTGTCAGCATGAGAGCATGGATTAACATGAAGAGTATATAACAAACAGTGGAAATAACAGAAAAATTCAAATATTCTGTATCATTTCATAAAATAATTTGATTTTGACAATAAAGAAGAAACGGAATATGAACAGGAATTAGAACTGAAATGAAAAGCATCGACGTTAATTTCCCAGAAGGGTTGCGTGATATATGTATTTACTTAGGTCGTTTAGTGTTTCCTTTGATTTTTCGCTCAATAGATTGATAAATTTTTTAACGGTAGGCCATGTATGATAATATCGTTTGATATATTTCTTTCTTAGATTAGTGAATTTAGGACAGATTAATAGAAAGTGATATTCGTTTTCAATTATATTCATGTTGCAATGAAAATGAAACCCTAATCTACATTAAAAAAGGAGGGGGGGGGATAAAGTGAACTAAGATCTGACTGCACGTAAATGCAGACGGACCACGGCACACATCATCTGTAAAATGTATCAATTTAGTTTGGTAGGGCAGGGTAACATTTACATTAGACGTTCAGTGAAACCCAATGTACATCGTGTAAACTCGGACAAAGTAAACCAAGATCGAACAAACCATTTATGTGGCCGACCACGACACACTCCGCCCCTTCAGGGGGAAAAAAACTTATTGGTATAATCCAGTAAGGGTAAACTCGGCTCGAAACCTTCATAGCCTACGTACATGTACTTTATAAAGTCCATAACTGGACCTGTGCGGCAGAAGGCTTTGAAAAACTAGACGACATTTAGAGAAATTGGTCGAAAGGTTCGACAAACCTGATTTGTTTATTTTTGTTGAGTTTAAGGCTGTTTTAACAGCCCAGGTTATATCACGGCGGTCAGTGCACCTACACATGTGTTTCCTGGCTATGTCATACCAGAAGTGACACAACTTTCTTTCCCAGCCACTGACTACTTTTCTCACACTGCATCAGAGAAGAGAGGCGAAAAATCGCCGGAAAGAAAGTTTGCCTCGACCGGTAATCGAACTGGCAACCACCAGGTCACGAGTCAGTTACGCTAACCACTGAGGCTGGGTCTTCGAATTTGAACGTACCGCTTATAATGAATCCAAGTTATCTTAGCTCTTAACTGATCCTAAAAATAGTTTGATCTCTTTCTGTCTCTCACACTCACACTTAACCCTTACGCTGTTAAGCGCGACTCACTGACCTTTTGCGGACAATGTAGATCAAGATCAGACTGCACAGAACGTGCAGTCTGGACGTTCGGTTTCGGTTTTGTTAAAACCATGACAGAAACCGAAACCGAACCCAGTTTCAGTACAACAAATACGCCCAATGAATATTCTTTAGAATGGTTGGTATATAAAGATCCTGGTTATTTTTTATTTCTGATTTACAATAGCATTTTGTACCTTATAGCCGAGGGATTCTTGCGTGGCTCAATGGTGTCGATGTAGGGTTCGAAACCTGGAGGCTCCGGGTTTCACTCAATAGTAAAAAACCTAAATATTACGATTTCATAGTTGACTTCAGCTGAAAAAAAAAACCGTATCGGACAGAGTCGATCCAAGATCAGACTGAACGTTTTGTGCAGTCTGATCTTGATCGAAACTGTCCGCCAAAGTACCTCTAATCGCCCTTAACAGCCAATTTTGTGCAAGAGCAGCCAGTAGCTTGGAAAAAAATGTCCTGCAAAATTCCGATAAAAGAAAAACCAGGCAAGCATGAATAGGTGCACTGGCTGCTGTCACAGTATGCGTGAACTAACATTGAAAACGGCATTAACCTCTTTACCACACAATTCTAGGTTTTCACGACTCCGAGGAAGAAGGCTTTTGATAACATTTTAGGAAAAGGAGAAACTGCTAGAGCCAATGTTTTCTCCTTTTCCTGCAGTGTTTTCTACCGTTTAAGTCAAATTTCAAGCTAAGAGTAGCATTTGATTTTATTAAAATACTTTCAATTTGGACAAGTTTAAGATTTTGTCGTCTGGTGAAGAGTTAACAAGAGGGCAATAATGGCAATGAATTGCTTACCTGAGCTTTTTGACCCAGCATGACATGTTTTTAAACTGTTAAAAGATACCACCAAGACAAATAGCCGGTTCGTTTGGGCCAACGGTAGAGCTGCCAGAATTGGAGGAGATATTCTGGTGCGTTCGATTGGGCGTCTTCCGCTTTTAGAAGCTCTGCCGTCTCTTCCACTCGATATTTGGAATAGCCGGCAGAGATTCGAAACAAAATGGCGGAAGCGGCCAACGAAACGTGAGTTGAAGAATGGTTTCTTTTCAGTTGACATTTGGTTTTTTTTGTTGTCATGTGCAAATATTCGTGTTTTTACTTGCTGAAAAGATTGCTCTTGCTCAGTATCCAATTTGCGGTGGTAAATATACAGTAAATACTGATTAATTCCTCCGCATGTCTTGAATCGCCCTCAGAATTTTTAGGGGCGAAATGTCTTGGGTTCGAAACGTTCTAATATCTCTCGAATTGGTATAAAAAGTATATATATTTTTATTACTAATTCGACTTACACTGATGAATACAAAGCTGCTATTTTGGGAATTGTTCAAGGCCTGTTTAGACAGAACAAGCTAGCGCCATTCTCATCAAATAGCCATTCTTCTACAAACAACAGCAGTTTGTTGTAAAAAGCCGCCATGTTGAATGATTCTAAATTCGTTCGATTGGCTTTCTATTCTAATCGCTTCTGTGAATAGCATTCTCTTCTTAGCAGAGCCCAAACGAACCGGCTAAAATATTCACAGTCCGGTACCCCGCCGTACTTCAAAAGTACGTTAGGCAAAGCGCAATAATGGCGGACCCCCTTTGGTAATATGCAGAAGTATTATTGTTATTTCACTTGATTAAATCTAACTATAGAGTGAATTGAAAAGAGATCGGTTGCAAAAAAGTAATGATAATTAGTTTTTTTTTTTTTTAACTGTCGTTCCTATTTAGCGAGAAAAACCACATATCAGAAATGCTTTAAGTATCCGAAATTAAATGGACCGATATAACGTCCGAAAACAGGGCTACTTTTAAAATGATACATAGTCAAATTTATATTCAAACCATACCCCAACATCACCTTTTAGATTCGATAATGAATACTAGGTAGTTTGTACAAAATTTATCTCATTTTATTCACTGATCAAACTGGATCAAATGAAATTGAGAAATATCTGGAAAGCATGTAGGGCTAAGCTTGAGGCCGCCATTATTGCGCTTTGTCTGACCCTATAACGTAGTGGCAGGGGCAGGTAATCCAGACTAAAACATTAGGACCATTTTTCATGAGCGCAGGATAGAAAACGTGGCATCTAGCGTGTACATCTTTTAATACTGGTTTAAGGGACCTATTTTTTCACCTGACGTGACCCATTTTCAAACTCCTCTGAGACAGCATTAAGGAAAAACATTCAGACCCACTTTCGTGAGTACTGGACTGAAAATGAAGTCTCTAGAGTGTTTACATGGTTTTTCTAAGGTTTAATCCGGTGACGTAGCTTAGTTTTTGACTCGACGTGACCCATTGCAAACTGGTCCGAGATATCACAAGACAAGCAAATTTCGTGGAGTACAGGACTGAAAATATGGGCTGTAGAGTACACACTGGATTTTTCCAAGATTTGACCTAGAGATCTACATTAGGACCCGATGTGACCCATTTTGAAGTCGTTCGAGATATCAAGTCAAACATTCTGACCAACTTTCAAAAGTATCGGACTGAAAATGTGGGCTACAGAGTGTACACAAAAGTTTTCTAAGATTTGTCCCAGTGACCTAGTTTTTTATCCGACGTGATCCATTTTCAAACTCGTCCGAAAATTATCAAAACAAACACTCAGATTAAGTTTCGTGAATAATGGAATGAAAATGTGGCTTCTACTCACTAGAACGTACACAAGATAAAAGCTGACAGCGGACGACGCACGACGGACGACAGACAGAATACGATCACAAAAGCTCACCTTAAACACTTCGTGCTCAGGTGAAAAAAAAAACCCAAATGAAATGTATTTTGTAATATCTCTTGGACGGTTGTAATCAAACTGGTATTATCGTTACCTGAATCTATTTAAACAAGGAAAATGATATGGTCTACTCTTTACATCACCATCCAGTGTTCTAGAGACTGAAAAAAAAAGGGCTTTTGAAAACGTTATGAGAATAGAAGAAAATGCTGCTTACCAGCATTTTCTTCTTTTCCCATAATCTTTTCTTCTCTTTCAAACAATGATTTCATGATTTGAACCACACTTAATTCGTCGTTTTCAATGAAATGTTTTCAGTTTGGGCAAGAGTAAAATTTTGTTGAAATCAAATAGTCACGTATGCTTTTGTATTCGTTAGGTCACATAAAAATTTAGTGAAATGGATACCGTGGACATTGTCTGTATGAACCATATCTACTAAGACAACTGTGCTGCAAACGACTAGAATGTGTATTTAAAATTTACCCTTAGGCTGCTAGGAGCGCTTTTTGTGGACAGTGTAGAACAAGACCAGACTGCACGAAACGTGCAGTCTAATCTTGGATCTACACTCTGATACGGTTATTTCCTTTCCGGTGAAATCATTTTTGAAATGAAATCGTAATATTTCGGTTTTTAGAACTGAATGGAACTTTCCGCTTCATTTATTTAGCAGCTTAAGGGTTAACGCTCATGTTTCAAGAATACATTAACCCTCACAGCGCCGATCCCAGATTTAATTGTTTATCCAGACAGCCTAGAACAAGATCACACTGCACAAAGAGCACGCAGTCTGATCTTGGATCTGCGTTCTCCGCTTCTTTGCCAGACATTTTGATAAAAATCGGCTCTGAAATCGCATTACTATTACCTTTATTTAGGACTGGCAGAATATCCACCATTTCATTTATTTATGGCTACATGTGTTTATTCTTAACCACACACTGTAAAAAATAATTGAGCAAGTTACACCAATAATGGCGGCAACTCCGCTGCCACCAAAATTAGTGCAAGTTTACACCGGCTTAACAATGAGAACACTTACACGTAATGTAGCGTAAATTATTTTTGTACGGCGTGTTAACTAACACTTTAAAATCAAAGTCCTGTAAGCACTGTAATCGGTCGACACTGAATAATTACAGTGGTTTGAAATCACAAATCAAATGGTAGCTGTTTTAACTATGTATGGGACAAAAAATCCTATACCGTTACAAATGAGCCACGTTGGATCTCATTTTTTTAAACTGTCTTTTACAAATTAGTAGTTTAGCGATTGTTTAAAATATAGGCTATGTTTGCCAGCCGACAGCAATACAACGTAAAAGATTCGTGACAATGCTGATCAGCAATACCCATTATCAAGTTTTAGATCTCACTCATCATGAACAGCAGTACCTACCAACCTTTAAAAGAGTGGAAAAATACATTCTTTTCTGTAACTTTGGTAACTGTATTGTAATATATAAAAGCCGTATAAAATATGCCTGCATTATAACTTTGGAATTGTTTACATTTGGCTGCTTGTGGGCCTTTTATTTTTTCCATTTTTAACACGACATCGTATTCATCTTGAATAACTGTCCTACCTATTTTTTAGCGGTCCAATTCGTCCGGTCCAAACGTCTGCTGGCAAATTTCTCCTACATTATACTTTCAAAGAATGTAGATACCCAATAGCTCCCTAACCGTCAACTCTTTACCAAATGATAAAATTTTAGACTTGTCCAAATCAAAAGCATCTGCACATGACGAATTAAATGTAGACCAAATGATGATTTGAATCGTTGAAAGGGTAAAAAAACATGGGAAAAGGAGAAAATGATAACCCGCATTTCCCCTTTTCTCACAATGTTTTCAACTTCTTTCTTATTGGCATTAACAAAGGATAGTTTGGTTAAGAGTTAAAACACTCAGTTAATCGACTAGCCTTTTACAGTCAGGAAAACAATATCAAACATTATGCTACAATTTCATGGTCGTTTTTTTCCCATATACATCCAAAATAAACAGACAGTTAGATCTAAGGTATGAACGTCTGTGATATCGAATTGCACTGCGTTAAAAGGACAGTCTGATCTTTATCTTTAATTGTCTTCAAAAGCGACTTTACTTGTCCATAGCCAACACAGATAATTGTATTTGAGTCATTCTAATCAGCAAGAGCATAACTGCGGTAGCCTTGATCTCTTTATCTGAAATGTGGAAAGGATGAGTATCGACCAATATGGAATAGCTGATGAGACAAACATGTTGCTGACATTTGCACGCTTAGAGCGCTAAATTGTTAAAATAGACATATTAAGCTTGGAAAAGCATCCCATTGCTGTCTTGAGCAGAATAACTCCCAAAACTGGCATGACAGATCCAAGATCTGACTGCATGTTCTGAGCAGTCTGGTCTGAACCTGCACTCTCTGCAAAGACTTTTTTCCCTGGTCCGTTGATTCAGATATGGACAACATAACAGTAAGTGAGCTTATTTGTGTTACAGTTTCAGAGTTTTTTTATCCTCGATGAAAATGTTCTATTTGACAGAATTTTGAAAATCTTTCAAATGGGAGAAAAACGCTGTGGAAAAAATAGAACATGCAGTTTCTCCAACTATATTTTCAAAGCCCCACAGGATTGTTTAGTTAAGGGTTAACAAACTGATTCTAGTCTGTAGAAACCCACCAAGAAGAAACATATAAGTGACTGTGTAAAATGGTAGCGCCATTGCTAGAAGGAGAGGAAGAGGGGCTGTGAAAACAATTTAACCCTAATCCTGCTAAAACATTGAAATGAAATTTCAAACCGGTGGTAAAACCAGAATAATTCTATGTCAGACTTATTCTTTTTTGGAAAAAGAAATATCTCCTTATCGGACTGTATAGATCCAAGATCAGACTGCACGATCTGTGCAGTCTGATCTTGATCTATACTATCCTCAAAAAGGTCAGTGAGTCGCACTTAGCAGCCTAAAGGTTAATACATCATACGCTGAAAGATGCGTAATCAGTCAGTATTGTGAATGGACAGTCTGGGTACCAAGGTTGCAAGCGATGAATGGCCAGTCAATTCTGAAAACGTTTACGTAATGGCCTCTCCGCGAGGGCCATAACCGTTACACAACTCTATACCCTTTATCTCCACAGCTTCACACGCTTCGCCTTACATATACGATCCCTGCATTAAATGACCAACGGCCGGTTACTATTTTAAACTTACGGCTGTTACGAGTTGCATTTACATCAGTTTTCTCTTAGGCAGAGCAATCTGAATTTTCAAATTCTTTTAAAGCAATGTTTCCTTAAAACTCCTTTCTGTTGCGATTTTATTCCTCTCAAGACCAAAATGACCTATCATCTTTTCAACACCTGCTACATATACGGAGAGCACTCGTCACAACTCGGCCGATCTCGTAACTACGTATAACTATACGCTCTCGTTTCATTCATAAAGTTGTTGCTAATCACTGACCCTATTTCTTATAATCGTATTGAAAGTAAACTGCTCCAGTTTTTGCTGACCAGATATTTTGATAATACTGTAATTATGACATACTTCAATACTAAACAAATTGTAAACGCCGTTTATTACATAATTTAAAAGTTATTATGGGATTACTTGACATTACTTAACGCATGTTTGCCGCTAAATACTATTCCTGCGCTTATCTGGGTCAGAAGTGCGCTTATCTGGGTCAAACGTAGTTTTTGTAATAAGGTCACCACAACAGGTATAAGCATTAAAACGCTGTAAGTAAAAGCTGTTACGAGTTGCAGTTACATCAGTTTGCCCTGAACGGACGGGTTTCCGAAGTTTGCCATCTCTCTAATCGGTCTACCGACCGATTAAAAACAGAATAAATGTTGCACCAATATTGGTGGCAGCGAAGTTGTCACCATGTTACGTGTACTTTTACACTAAAACCTGGGTAGGATAAGACCCATTAAGCCACCTTTTTACAGAGCATGGCCGAAGTGTATCGTACTCAGTGAAAAGGTGGTTGAATGTACTTCCAAAAAATATTAACCGATGATGTTCACTTGATCAAATAAATTTCAATCTGTCACCGAAAAAAGGCATACATAATGCATGTGATTATAAAGATTTTGAGGAGAAAATGGTGTTGTCCATTACGCACAAGTTCCATTTGCCCTCCTTCGTACTTTATTTACAACGTCGCAACCTGTTCTTAATTCTTGATGACGTCATAGCAAGTTTGGTATTCATGTGCGATTCCTATTTTATTGCTCAATAATGTTTTCATGTTGCTGCTAAGAAAAATGCCATGTTCTCAAAAATGCGGTTTTCATACATCTCCATGATTAATTATAGCAAGCAAGTGATCACGTAAGTTTGGATACATAAAACCCATTCCTCCTAACAACCTACTGAATCATGAGGTAGATTGGTCCTTGGACATACAGAAAATTGGTAAATAGCAAAGAATTTCGACCCAGGGCAGCCTGCGTTGACCGGGCAGTTGACATGGATCGATACGTTTTCGCGAATGCATTAAGCCGTCTTTTCACAAAGTATGGGTCATTTCTGTGGGTCAAATATTCTTCTGTAATTTTAGCCAAAAATCCGTACTTCTACCCCTCTAAACTTGGTATACAGACAATTGAAATTTAACACCAAAATATGAAATGATATCTTTTTGCAATGGTAACATATTTTTTGAATATCCAGTACACCTTCCTGATTTTTAAACGAGTAAGACCTCGGCCTAACAGGTTCAACAGTAGCGATCTAGTCTTGTCTACCATATTTTCGTTATGGCAGAGCTGTCCAATCACTGCTGTGATTATGAAGCTTACAATGATAATTTACGTTTTAATCGTCCATGGCTATTGTCTATGATTTAAAATAACAATAGCACCGCATGCGGCAGTCCAAATATTTAGACGTATACATACTTATTTACCTTTCAACATTTATCATCGGACATTTCACATTTTGTTTTTCTTATTGCATGTAACGTCTAAACGGTCCCATTCAGTTATATGTAGCAAATCGGATCTCGCTAAAACCGGTATTATTGTGAAAGAGAACTTTATTTACCTATAGGAAGAACTTTATTTGAAAATATTCAGCCGCTGTCTTAATAAATAATGCGCAGATTCATTCAGAATTCACTAAAATCACTTGCATGTGGGATTGCCGACAGAGTCGCCGCCATGTTTTTCTGTCATGCAGACGGTTGCATAACAAATAAGAATTGACTTTAAGTTTATAAAAGAAAATTTCGTTTTAAAAAAAGACATAATACGATTCTGTAAGTTGCATTACCCCATATGACGGTTCAATCGGAACAATCCACGGCAATTCATAACAAAACAGAGTGGTGCATAATCGGAATGGATTTAGCTCATAAATAGGCAAGTTTTGGATAAATATCCTTTTTCAATCGAGAAATTATTTAATTATCTTAGTTCTGATATATATTTTATTGAACAAACTCAGTTATAAGTGTTCGAATTTGCTGTTCAAACAGCGACAAAATTCGTTGTCGGAGTGTGCTAAAGGAATCTATGATGGAACCGATAAGACCCTACGTACACAATGAATGTCAAAATGAAAACTAACGTACGTAGGGGCTTATAAATAGGGCTACGCATGAGGCTGCCAGCGCTCGACTGCGGATACTTGATTTTCAGTTTTAATTCTAAGTCGAAAAGGGGGCATAACTGTGTCAAAAATACTTTGACGGTCATCTGCCCTTGTTGTAAAGGCTCCCCTTTTGATAATAAACGACTTGTGCAAGTTTGAAGCAAATACCTTAAGTAATAACAGAGGTATTATAGAATGTCAAAGTTTGCGCACGATGACAAAGCCGATTTTTAACGACCTTGAGGGAGCAGCCTTTCGAAAACATTGTGGGAAAATGAGGAAATGCTGGTTACCAGCATTTTCTCCTTTTCACCAAAGTTTTCTACCCACTGAATGACAAATTTCATGTTTTAAGTAACATTTAATTTGTCGTCTGCAAATGTTTTCAATTTGGACAAGTCTAACATTTCGTCGTTTGGTAGAAAGTTAGACATCTTGTTGGTATGATCTACCTAATACTATCATAATTATTAAACTTACAATGTTAATTTATATTTAACTTTTATGATATAACATAACATGGTTTATGATGTTCAACCATGAACTAACTACCAAGCTTTTTAAACATCTTGCCGAAATGGATGATCAACCACCATAGTCAATGAATAAAGATACATTCATGCTCGTTTTCAGCCAGTTTTTAACCCATTTCATCTTTAATTTACGAAACTACAACCATTCGTTTACCTTCATGCCAAATGTTGCCCCTGACGGTTGCAAGGTTGCACAGATTACGACCGATTGAAAATGCATTTCATTTCTGGAGGCCTTCAAAATAATTACTGTTTTGACGATTCCGGTTTTAACCCTTTCCCAAAAGACAAATTTTGGACTGGTCCAAATTGAAAGAGTCTGCAGACGACAATTTTAAATTTGATGAAAATGGCAGAAAGTTATCAAAAAGGGTAGAAAACACTGGGGGAAAAGGAGAAATTGCTCGTTACGAGCAATTTCTCCTTTTCCCACAGTGTTTTCAAAAGACTTGTACTGCAGGCACGTGAAAACCAGGGCTTGTTTGGGAAAGGGTTAAAGCGAAGACAAATCCCTGGAGTTGCTTTATCCTTTACACCATATATATTGGTAATTTATACATGTTTACACAACTGACTAAATTCTGAGCCATTTTACACACTATCAAGTTTAACAGCGTTTTTTCTCTCTGGTTGTAGGTCTCTTTAAAGTTAACAGTGTTAGTTCTTATTTAACCATAGTAACTTTCTATGATTTAATAAGGCATGGTGTTGAACCATGGTCTACCATGCTATAAGTTTAATCAACATGCTGCAAACATCCTCTCTTTACATGTTCTACTTGGGTTACCACTTTGTTGTAATGATTTTAACCCAAAAAGCACTGGACCCAAATTTAGTTCTTAATGCAAACTATGTAGATCAAAACCGGATTACAAACGATGGGTAGTCTGATATTGGATCTGCACTGTCCGTTTTTAAAAGCAAAATCTGCATGTTTTGTACTGATTGGAAATGTCCATTGCATTTCTCTAGCACTAGAAGAGTGAACTTTTCACCATGTAAGCAGAATTTACCCCTAAACTAAACAATCACGCGTTAAATGACCATGAAGAACCACGCTTTTGGAAACATAATGGGAAAAGAAGAAAATGCTGGTAACCAGCATTTTCTCCATTTCCCATGATGTTTTCTACCCTTTGAAGAAGAATACCATTACTTTACCTAATGTGTAGTCTGCCATAATTTTGGACAAGTCTAAATTGTTTCGTCTGGTATAGATTCAACAGAACGTGGTAGGTCACGGATAATCTTATATAAGTTCTGAGGATTATCTATAAACCCTTTACCGCACAGTCCAGACTTTTAACGACCCTGAGGAAGAAGCCTTTCGAAAACATTGTGAGAAAAGGAGAAAATGCTGGTAACCAGCATTTTCTCCTTTTCCCACAATGTTTTCCTCTCTATCTAGGACAAATTTCGTCATTTGAGCCACCTTTACTTTGTCGTCTGCAAATGCTCTCAATTTGGACCGGTCTAAAATATTGTCGTTTGGTAAAGGTTTAATTAATTACTATTGTTTGTCTATCTTGAGGATGCACCTGTAATTAATAAGTTAAAGTAACAATATAGCTGCCAAAAGTAAATAAAGCGGGTGTTGAAATGCATTTAAATTTAAATCATATCATTTAAAAGTATGAAAATTAATGTGAAGATGACAATCTGTTATTGTAAGGCCGGACCACGAGTTAGTCGCTGACAGAGAAATTAATTTCAAAACTAGGTTAAAATTTGCCTGGTCAATCTATCTTTTGTTTACTTTTTGCCCGATTTTAAAATTAATTTTTCTGCCAGCGACTAACAATTGGACCGTCCAGACAATAATACAAAGATTGTTATCTTCACAATATTTTGCATACTGCATTGTTTTTTGGCCGCCAGTGGGCCTTTAATAACTATTTTCATAATACTAATTGAGCTCCGCTCTGGGAAAATGGGAGCTGACTGTGCATCTTTGTCAATATAGCAAGCAAGTGGTGGCTTAATCTGGATCTGTTTTGTCAAAAAACTTGAGTCGTGAGCAGGAGTTGTCATTTCACATGCAGAAAATTTGCCAGTAGCAACAGATTTCGACCAAGGTCAGCTTGGCGGACTGCGCAGGCTGACTTGAATCGATACTTTTTGCAGATACATTTTTAACCCTTTACCACACAATCCCGACTTTTAACGACCCTAAGAAAGAACCAATTTGAAAACATTGTGGGAAAAGGGGAAAATACTGGTAACCAGCATTTTCCACTTTTCCCACAATGTTTTCTACCCTTCGCATACAAATTTTAGATTTTCCAGTCACATTTATTTTGTCGTCTGCATATACTTTTAATTTGGACTGGTCTAAAATTTTGTCGTTTGGAAAAGAGCTACACCACATTTTCACAGAGCATTCCTTGTATCAATTTTACTGTATTCATACGTTGACTTACCTTGTGCCTTTTCAAGTAGATACGGATATTTATCTTGAATAAACTTCAAGCCAGATTCCTTTGTCCAAAAGTAATATTTCCACTCTGGGGGTGGATTATCTCGAACCAAACTCTGAACATTTTTCACAAACTCTCCGGGAAGGATTTCGTCGTTCCAAATTTGGTGGATTATCTTCGGAATGGACCGTTGACCATGCCAGTTCACAATGCGTTCCGCGCCTCTCAAATCCCCCGACCGTTTCTCCGTCGTAAAACATTCTGAAATTGTTCTGAAAACAGCTCCACCTTGGTAAGCCGGGCGGTAATTGATAATTCCCCTCAAATATGGTAGGTCTGGGTCTACGTGAACAACAACTGTGAAGAATAAAACAACGGAGGCAAGAACGCTAACAAAATAAAATATAAATTTCACGTTGAGCCTCATTTTCACAAGAAGGCAACTAACACGAACTGAACAGTTTAGCATGGTATTGAATCACTATACAGACCTCCAATATTCGTCCATTAACTCTTACGCTGCTAAGCTCGACTCAGTCACCTTTTTTGCGGACAGTGTAGATTAAGATCAGACTGCACAGAACGTGCAGTATCATCTTGGATCTACACTGTCCGGTAAGGAGGTGTTTTTCTCCAAAAAATGAGTTTGAAATAGCAACGTCCGCTTTTTTTACTGTCGGCTTGAAAGTCTCATTTAACTTATTTAGCAGGTTAAGGGTCAACTCTTTACCAAACGACAAAATTTTAAAAGTTCATAATTTAAGCGTTTGCAGACGACAAATCCAATGTTGCCTAAATCATGAAATAGTCTCTGAAATGGAAAAAAAACATTGTGGGAAAAGAAGAAAATGCTGGAAAACAGGGCTTCAATCAACTGGGAGTCTTTTAAACGGGTGAACGACATTTCTTATGTTTTATAATACCGATTGCTAAATTCTTAGATTTATTTAATGAAAAGTTCTGTTTGGGAGAAAGATTTGAGCTACAATTCGTCTGGGTTAGGGTAAGGGTCAGGGCTAGGGATCGTTTTCGACGAACGTGTTTTTCGACGAAATGTCGCGGATCCTTTAAAACAGGATTGTATGATAAAGGGTTAAATGTTTTAACGAAATAACCCGTGCAGATGATTTGACATCAGGCCACTTTTAGAAACATTGTGGCAAAAAGGAAAAACGATACAAATTCTCCTTTTGCAACAATGTCCATACGGATTTTCCCCCCAATTTAACAAGAATTATTTCTAATTCGTCTAGTGCAAATATCATCTTGGCATGTAATGTGGCTAAGTACAGGTATATTGATACAGATTGTTTTGTACTACGGAAAGACCGCAACATCATGGTAAAGTGCTAAATCTAAGTTTAAAAAAAAAAAGAATGTTTTGCTCGTGAAAGACGCCATTGTTTCCAATGGTAGGTGGTTATTATACATAGGAGAAAACTGCCTGGGCCAAGGAAGAGAAGTGTGAAGATTTTTGTTTGCATAATGTCATCACATTACACGACAATGAAATCCAAAAGTTTCACAATTTGCACGAGTCGAGTGCAGTGTGGGCCTCCGGGTAAACTGAAACGGAGAACAGAACAGAACAGATAATTTTGGGCGTATTCCATTCACCTGTTCTGGCACGATACACTGTGTTCCGGAATACTCTTCTGGAAAGGACGAAAGGAATACATATATGTATTTCAGCACATGTGCACTGTTCTGGAATGATGTTCTGAATGGAGCATTTTTGGAACATTGTTCCTCTCATTGATTAAAAAAGTTTTGTCTTTCATTTTGTTCTAAATTTGATAACAATATTGCTGGCCTATATTGGGTATATATTTCTCATCCCCTTTCCAATCTATTGTTGGCTATTAAAATGCTCTTCTAACCTATGTCATAATTAAACTTCAAATCTATTGCAAACTTTTCTAGAAAATAAAGAAATTGTACGGGCGTATTACATCACCTCGAGACAACTTGCTGAGGGTTAGTTGTTACAATCACACAACTCTTTACCAAACATTAACATTTGAGACTTGTCCAACGTGAAGGCATTTGCAGACAAAATGTGTATATATGATCCCTGTTCACACAATGTTTTCAAAAGTATTCGTTTTCACCTGTATTTCGATGATGACAAAATCTCATTAATGACTAGTTTTTTTTTTTTTTTTTTCCGCAATGCAACTAATTGGGTGTCGACTGTTTTACGGTGCTGATGTTAACAGCACTTTAATTTATACCCTGGCCATATGGACTCAAAGTCGAAAAGTGGATGGCGGAAACAGGATTCCGTAATTCTGAGCTTTTTTCAAAGTACATTTGTGCCAAGACACGAGGAAAATGAGAAGACAATTGAAACCAACAAAATAGCTTGGCGTTCAGCATGGATCTAGAGCACCCTGCACATCTGTGAGGCCTGTTCAGGATCCATACTGTTTTCGCACTGAAAAATTGTTCATCTTTAAGCCATCTTGTAACACGTGAGGACACGTTCAGCAGGTGCGCTCGATTCATTTAGAACAGCCAGAACATGTTCTGAAGAACACAGCACTGTGTCCCGAAATACTCCATTGATCTAGGACATGTTCGCAGTGTTCGGGGTATCGAAAGGAATACGCCCTTTATTAACTTGACCTATACAGGTCATCGTCTCAACATTAATTATCTAACATCAAACGACAAAGTGAATCATTCAGGAGGTCATAAAATCCTATGTAACAAAACATACGTATATATGGAAACTGAAATTAATTTAGATACAAGCATTTAAGTTTTCAGGCCTACTGGTAATATCTGGCCTACTGGTAATATCTGGAGATGTCACCCTAGATAGCTGCTTCAGACCATGTAGATCAAGATCAGACCACACAAATGTGCAGTCTGATCTTAGATCTAAACCGTCCGCTGTCTGATGCCAATCCACACAATTACAAAATCACACATGAGGTAATAAAATCCTATGTAACAAGAGATACGCATAATTATATGAAAACTGAAATTAATTTAAAGATAAGCATGTAAGTTTTCAAACTATCAGGCCTACTGGTTATATCTGAAGTTGTCACCCTAAATAGCTGTGGCAGACTGTAGATCAGACCGCACAAATCTGCAGTCTCCTGTACAATTACAAAATTATACAGGAGGTATTAACCCTTAGAGCGCCGAATAAACCTGTCAGACATTTTCATCCTAGAAATACCACCCAAATAATTGCAATTTCCTTGTTTCTTTTGTCTACAGTGATTTAGCAAAGCGGACAGTGTAGATCAAAGATCAGGCTGCACGTTTAGTGCAAACACAACTATTGTCGTGAAAGGCGCTTTAAGGGTTAAAATCCTATGTAACAAAGCATACGTACATGTACATATGGAAACTGAAATTAATTCAAACATAAGCATTTAAGTTTTCAAACTATCAGGCACAAATGTGCAGTCTGATCTGAAATCTAAACTGTCCGCTGTCTGAAGCTAAACCACACAATTACAAAATCACACAGGAGGTAATAAAATCCTATGTAACAAAGCATATATATATATATATATATATATATATGGAAACTAAAATTAATTTAGACATAAGCATTTAAGTTTTCAAACTATCTGAAGATGTCACCTTTGATAGCTGTTGCATGTAGATCAAAATCAGATCGCAAAAATGTGCAGTCTGATCCTAGATCTAAACCGTCCGCTGTCTGAAGGCAATCCACACAATTACAGAAACATACAGGAGGAAATAAGAAAACATACGTATATATGGAAACTGAAATTACTTCAGACAGGTAAGTTTTCAAACTATCAGGCCTACAGGTAATATCTCATCTGAAGATGTCACCCTAGAGAGCTGTTGCGGACTGTGTAGATCAAGATCAGACCGCACAAATGTGCAATCTTGTCTGATGTAGACAGAACCGGAGCTCATATTCACCAACCATTCTGAACCCTTAGGCTGCAAAGTGAAACTTTTCGCAATTGGTAAATTTTCTGTATGTCAAAGGACAAAGGACCAGTCTACCTAATGATGCAGTCGGTTGTCAGACAAAATGGACTTATGGAGCCATAATCATGTAATGGTTTGCATGGCATAATGCATCCTGGAGATGCATTTTTGCCAGAGAATGGCTCAAATATTATTGTTTCGATTCATTATTAATCAAAACTAAGATAATGTGAAAGATGGGAGATTTAAAGAAAAGTTGCCGACACTTTTGTTCAAATTCAAATAATTCTGGCAAGTGTAGATCAAGATCAGATTTCACAGAACGTACAACCTTATCTTGAATATACGCTGTAAGGTATGATGACAGTTTGCCCAGCTCAAAGTACCTTGAAATTGCATTATTTTGGATATTACTTTTTCCTGACGTGACCCAATTTACTACTTGCACAAGATGTCAAGAAGACAAACCTTTCTGACTATGTTTCATGAGAATCAGAAAATATGACCTCTTAATTGAACACAAAGGTTTTCTAAGATTTGGCCCATTGACCTACTTTTTAACCCGACGTGACCCAATTTCAAACTTGTCAGATATATCATCAAGACTAACATTCTGACTGAGTTTCATAAGTATCCGGCTGAAAATGAGGCCTGTAGCGTGCACACGTTTTTCTAAGATTTGGCCCGGTGACTTACTTTTTGACCCGACATGACCCAATTTCGAACTTGGCCGAAATATCAAGACAAATATTCTGACCATGTTCCATGTGCATCTAACTGAAAATGTGGCCTCTTGAGTGCACACAAAGTAATTGTTGACGACGACACGATGGACGACAGACGACGGACACAGCACGATCGCAAAAGCTCACCTTAACTACATTGTGCTCAGTTGAGCTAAAAAATTACCAGATGATTTCGATATAGGTCAAAATACGTTGAGGTACGTCACTATGAAATCGTAACACCTTGGATTTTCCGTTAAATAAACTTTGATATTAATCGGCAGATTCAATTCTTTTACCAAACGACGAAGTTTTAGACTTGTCCAAATCGAAAGCAATTTCAGACGACAAAATAAAGTGACCCAAAAATTGAAATTCGCTTTAGGAAGGATAGAAAACATAGCGGGAAAAGGAGAAAACGCTCGTAAGCAGCATTTTCTCCTTTTCCCACAATGTTTTCAAAAGCCTTCTTGCTCAGGGCCGTTAAAACTCGGTATTGTGTGGTAAAAGGTCATCCCAAACTCTACACAGAGCTTCACTGTGTTATCTGTTAAGTTCAAGAAGTCAGTATATTAAAATCTACAAAACTTACAGGACTTTGGACTGAGAAAATTGAGAAATTTCTATGTTGCGTGAAAAAGCTATGGACAAATTACAAGAGGGTCATGATGGCCCTGTATCGCTTCATTGACTTTTTTACTTTTTTTCATGAAGCTTGGTCAGGATATTTGTTTTGATAATATCTCAGTCTTGTTCGAAAATGGATCATCTCGGACCAAAAACTAGGTCACTGGTTCAAATCTTTAAAAAAAAACCTTGTGCACACTCTGAAGGCCACATTTTCAGTGCGATACTCATGAAGCTCAGTCATAATGTTTATCTTTATGCTATCTCTGACGAATAATATATTAGATCATGTCTTGTAGAAAAAACTAGGTCACGGGGACAAATCCAAGAAAAACCCTGTGTCTGTGTAGGTCACAGGGACAAATCTTTGGACAGTTTTGAAAATGGATCACATCAGATCAAATACTATGTCTGGTCAAACCTTTAAATAAAACTTGTGTACACTCCATAGCCATATTTCAGTTAGGTGCTCATGCAAGTTGGTCAAAATGTGTGTCTTGGTATCTTGGATGGTTTAATCCCACTTGGTCTACTCCCATTTCGTCTACAGATTTTTTTGTGTAGTCAGTCCCATTTCGTCTACAGTCCCAATTCGTCTAATCTCATTTCGTCTACACCCGTTTTGTCTACAATAAGATATATTTGAATGTATTTGTATAAATTAACTTTGAAAATGAATTTGAATGATTCATTTAAATTTTTTATATATTTTTTTCTTATTTGGTCCTTTATATGTACAAATCTACAAATAGAAATGTGTAGATACAAGTGTGTTTAATCATCTGAGTTATTGCATTAAGTCATGATATATATTATCCTTACAAAAAGTAAATGAACAGAACAGAACATTTCTTTATTTTCACTCGTAAGGTACATAAAGTACAACTAGAGGATTTGAAAAAAAAAAAGTAATAATAATGACTGTTCCGGTAAACGACAGGAGAAATAAGGAGGAGACAGAAAGGGAGGAAGGGAGACACAAGTCAAAAGGGATTTATATAAGAATTTCACGTGATAGGTACGTTACGTCAGTAGTCCGATAAAAAAACCTTTAGGAGGCGTGGTCTCTGGAAAGAAAAACAGCTCATAGGAGGGGTGTGCACAGTTAAGGTCAGTACGTTTTCTAACAATTCATAACAGAGAAGTTTATGGCATGTTTTAACCCTTAAGCTGCCAAGCGCGAAACACTGACATTTTGCGGACAGTGTAGATCAAGATCAGACCGCACAGAACCTGCAGTCTGATCTTTGATCTTCCTGTCCGATACGGTGCTTTTTTTCCCCGTGAAAGAAAAACTTGGAGATCACAATACATGGCTTAGAAATTTTCTTTCCATTTATTTGGGAGATGAAGATTATTGTCGATATCACAATGTTTTGACAATCGAACATGATGTTCCTCCATCAAGTCCCAATACTTGGTTCTGATAGAGGAACAACATGCATTGTACAGCTTGGAGTTTGGGTGAGGACCACTATACAATAAGATACACAAGAACAAAATATTCCATTTCCATTTAACCCCTGACCAAACAATCCCGTGTTTTATTTTTCAGTTTTAACGGAAAAAAGATACTCTATGAACATAGAAGGAAAATTAGAAAACGTCAGTAAACGACATTTTTCTCCTTTTGCCACCATGTCCACGAACAATTTGAAGACAGGAATAATCTTTTCAATAGACATAAGATATATCGTATGAGAATGCTTTCAATTAAATAGATACATAAGAAATAAATAAAGTTTGGTTTTTGGCATTGTTGTCTAGTAATTTATATGCTGAACAGACAAACTTAAAAAGTTTACTAAACATTAGTGAATATGACAGGTGTAAACTTGCAAATTAGGTGTCATAATCCCTTCTCAACACCTGTCTGTACAGGTGTTAATATATCAATAGAAACTATCAACAAACTTGCAGTACAAATTAAAATAAGATAATATCTAAATCATTTTTGGGGGAGTAAAAATTGGAAATAAATAATTTATTAGTGAAAAACATCATGAAAAAATAAAATGTAGACGAAATGGGACTACTGGGCAAAACAGGTGTAGACGAAATGGGACTGTTGCGCAAATTTGTAGACGAAATGGGAGCAGACGACATGGGAGTAGACCAACTGGGATGTTACCTCTTGGACAATTTTCAAAATAGGTCGTGTCAAAAATTGGGTCACCGGGTAAATCTTAGAAAAACTTGTGTACACTCTAGAGGCCACATTTTCAGCCCAATACTTATGAAGAATGGTCAGGATGTTTTTTGTTGATGACATCTTTCACTAGTTGCAAAAGGTGTCAAGTCGGGTCCATAACCAGGTCACACCTTTAAAAAAGTTCTGTACACTCTAGCGGCCACATTTTCAGCCCAATAATCATGAAAGTTTGTCAGAATATTTGTCTTGATAATATCTCGGATGAGTTTAAAAATATATCATGTCGGGTCTAAACCATGGTCACAAGTCAAAAAAAAAAAAAAAAAGAAAACTCTAGGAGGCCACATTTTCAGTCCAATTATTATGAAAATTAGTCAGAATGTTTGTCTTGACATCTTTGACGAGTTGCGAAATGCCTCAAATAAGGTCAATGGTCACTCTGTAATGGAAGTTAACCCTTACGCTGCTTATCGCGACTCACTGACCTTTGCGGACAGCGTAGATCAAGATCAGACTGCACAGAACGAGCAGTCTGATCTTTGATCTACACTGTCCGATGAGGAGATATCTTCCCTCCAAAAATCCCTTTGGAACAGGAAGGTTTTGGGGTTATACTATCGGCTTGAAAGTTTCATTTCTTTTATTCAGCAGGATATGGGTTAAATAAGGATGCATGACAGGTTTCAAGGATGGACAAAAAATAGACATGGTGCATTGATATAAGCACACTTGCTTTCAGAGTTCTGCCGAGGCGGGGGGGGGGGGTCTATGGCATGATCTACATTAAATAATGATGACAGACCATACCAGATCTAGGGACTTTGGGAATTGGTCTTTGGGTCTTTGATGCATTTGTCCTATTTAATTTGAAAACGTCCCCTTTTTCTGTCACTTTATGTTCATGTCTCTTCCCTGAATAATCCTTGGTAGAACACTCGGCTTTATGTCAGCTGACTGGCTTTACGCCACAAGCTAAAAGTGACACGCATATCTGTTTAAGTGGAATACAAATAAGACTGGAATAACGACGGACATAACTATTGTACACATTTATTTACACTGTTACAAATGTTGAAAAAAAAAGTACATGTATTTTAACAAAAAGCTTTCCAGAAGCTGACCCTAATCATTTCATTCTGTCATCTTTTGACTCTGTTTTTGAGATCTCTCAAACTGGTTAACCTCTTACCAGATAAAACATTTTAGACTTGTCCAAACAGCAGTTGCAAACAACAATTAAACCCTTCATCACACAATCCTGACTTTTAACAACCAGAAAAAAGAAGGCCTTTTAAAAACATTGTGGGAAAAGGAGAAAATGCTCACCTGAGTAACGTCATCTATAGTTGATAAAGCTGAAGAGATCCAGATTTTAATGATGTAAAACATATGAGTGTAAGTGACCTACTTTTTGAACCAATGTGACTCAATTTCAAACTTGTCCAAGATGTCACTAATAAACAAGAGGGCCATGATGGCCCTGGGTCGCTCACCTTAGTAGAGTGCCTTTAAGGTTTTTCTTTAATTTGACCATGTGACCTAGTTTTTGACAGCAGGTGACCCAATTTCAAACTCATATTTCATGAAGACAAACATTCTGACCAATTTTCAAGTCAATTGAGCAAAAAATGTGGCCTTGAGTGCCCTAAAGATATTTCTTTAATTTGACCTAGTGATCTAGATTATGAACTCAGATGATCCAAATTTGAACTGGTCTTTGACTATATCAAAAGAAACATTTTAACCAATTTTCAAATCAAATGAATAATAAATGTGGCCTCTAGAGTGCCCACTAGCTATTTCTTTAATTTGACCAAGTGACCTAGTTTATGACCCCAGGTGACCCAAATTCCCCCCATGTGAGATTTTACAAAGACAAACATTCTGACCAATTTTCAAGGCAATTAAGCAAAGAATGTGGCCTCTAGAGAGCCCACAAGGTATTTCTTTATTTTGACCTAGTGACCTAGTTTATGGTTCCAGGTGACCCAAATCCAAACTCATCTGGTATTTCATCAAGACAAACATTCTGGCCAAATTTCAGGTCATTTGAGCAATAAATGTGGCCTCCAGAGTGCAAACAAGATATTTATTTAATTTGACCCAGTGAACTAGTTTATGACCCAAGTTGACCCAAATTAATTTATGTGAGACTTTATAAAGACAAACTTTCAAACTAATTTTCAAGGCAATTGAGCAAATAATGTGGCCTCGAGAGTGCCAACAAGGTATTTCTTTAATTTGACCTAGTGACCTAGTTTATGACCCAAGATGACCCAATTTTGAACTCAATGAACTTGTTGCGCTAAGATGGGCAAGCAAACTTAGAAGAGAATCACTACATACCGAATATCAAAGCTCTATGCCTTCCAGTTTTAAAGAAGAATTTTAAAGTTTTCCTTCTTTGTTCCTATGTTCGAACTTGTGACCCCCCTGGCTGGGCCAGTTTTGACCCAGGGGCATCATATGAACAAACTTGGTAGAGGTCCACTAGGAAATGCTACATACCAAATATCAAAGCTCTACACCTTCCCTTTTAAGAGAAAAAGAAATTTAAAGTTTTCCGTCTTTGTTCCTACCTTCGAACTTGTGACCCTTGGGGCGGGGCCAGTTTTGACCCAGGGGCATCATATGAACAAACTTGGTAGAGGTCCACTCTGAGATGCAACATACCAAATATCAAAGCTCCACACCTTTCGGTTTCAGAAAAGAAGAATTTTTAAGTTTTCCTTCTTTGTTCCTATGTTCGAACTTGTGACCCCAGGGGCTGGGCCAGTTTTGACCCAAGCAGCATCCTTGGAACAAACTTGGTAGAATTCCACTAGGAGATGCTACATACCAAATATCAAAGCTCTATGCCTTCCCACTTAAGAGAAAAAAAAAAAAGTTTAGTTTTCCTTCTTTGTTCCTATGTTTGAACTTGTGACCCCCTGGGCAGGGCCAATTTTGACCCCAAGGGCATCATATGAACAAACTTGGTAGAGGTCTACTAGGCGATGCTACATACCAAATATCAAAGCTCTATGCCTTCTAGTTTTAGAGAAGAAGATTTTTAAAGTTTTCCTTCTTTGTTCTTATGTTGGAAATTGTGACCCCCCTGGGCGGGGCCAGTTTTGACCCCAGGGGCATCATATGAACAAACTTGGTAGAGGTCCACTAGGAGATGCTACATGCCAAATATCAAAGCTCTACGCCTTCAAGTTTCAGAGAAGAAGATTTTTAAACTTTTCCTTCTTTGTTACTATGCTCAAACTTGTGACCCCCGGGGTGGGGCCAGTTTTGACCCCAGGGGCATCATATGGACAAACTTGGTAGAGGTCCACTAGGCAATGCTACATACCAAATATCAAAGCTCTACGCCTTCCAGTTTCAGAGAAGATGATTTTTAAAGTTTCCCCTCTTTGTTCCTATGTTTGAACTTGTGACCCCTGGGGCAGGGCCAGTTTTGACCCCAAGGGCATCATATGAACAAACTTGGTAGAGGTCCACTAGGAGATGCTTCATGCCAAATATCAAAGCTCTATGCCTTCTAGTTTTACAGAGGAAGATTTTTAAAGTTTTCCTTCTTTGTTCTTATGTTGGAAATTGTGACCCCCCTGGGCGGGGCCAGTTTTGACCCCAGGGGCATCATATGAACAAACTTGGTAGAGGTCCACTAGGAGATGCTACATGCCAAATATCAAAGCTCTACACCTTCAAGTTTCAGAGAAGAAGATTTTTAAACTTTTCCTTCTTTGTTACTATGCTCAAACTTGTGACCCCCCTGGGGCGGGGCAAGTTTTGACCCCAGGGGCATCAAATGAACAAACTTGGTAGAGGTCCACTAGGCAATGCTACATACCAAATATCAAAGCTCTACGCCTTCCAGTTTCAGAGAAGATGATTTTTAAAGTTTCCCCTCTTTGTTCCTATGTTTGAACTTGTGACCCCTGGGGCAGGGCCAGTTTTGACCCCAAGGGCATCATATGAACAAACTTGGTAGAGGTCCACTAGGAGATGCGTCATGCCAAATATCAAAGCTCTATACATTCTAGTTTTACAGAAGAAGATTTTTAAAGTTTTCCTTCTTTGTTCCTATGTTGGAAATTGTGACCCCCTGGGCGGGGCCAGTTTTGACCCCAGGGGCATCATATGAACAAACTTGGTAGAGGTCCACTAGGAGATGCTACATGCCAAATATCAAAGCTCTACGCCTTCAAGTTTCAGAGAAGAAGATTTTTAAACTTTTCCTTCTTTGTTACTATGCTCAAACTTGTGACCCCCGGGGTGGGGCCAGTTTTGACCCCAGGGGCATCATATGAACAAACTTGGTAGAGGTCCACTAGGCAATGCTACATACCAAATATCAAAGCTCTACGCCTTCCAGTTTCAGAGAAGATGATTTTTAAAGTTTCCCCTCTTTGTTCCTATGTTTGAACTTGTGACCCCTGGGGCAGGGCCAGTTTTGACCCCAAGGGCATCATATGAACAAACTTGGTAGAGGTCCACTAGGAGATGCTTCATGCCAAATATCAAAGCTCTATGCCTTCTAGTTTTACAGAGGAAGATTTTTAAAGTTTTCCTTCTTTGTTCTTATGTTGGAAATTGTGACCCCCCTGGGCGGGGCCAGTTTTGACCCCAGGGGCATCATATGAACAAACTTGGTAGAGGTCCACTAGGAGATGCTACATGCCAAATATCAAAGCTCTGCGCCTTCTAGTTTCAGAGAAGAAGATTTTCAAAGATTTTGCTTTTTTTTCCTTTTTGTTGCCATGGCAACCAGAGTTGTGGGTGGAATTCAATTCTTTGAACAATTTGGTAGAGCTTCACCCAAGGAACATCCCTGCCAAGTTTCATCAAGATTGGCCCAGTGGTTTAGGAGAAGAAGATGTTTAAAGAAATTGTTGACGGACGACAGACGATGGAGGACGGACGCCGGACATAGGGTGATCACAATAGCTCACCTTTAGCACGTTGTGCTAAGGTGAGCTAAAAACACTCTGACCAAGTTTTATCAGTATCAGGCTGAAAATGTGGCCTCTACAGTGTACACTAGGTTTTTCAAAAATTTGGTCCAGTGACCTACTTTGAGACCAGATGTGACCCACTTTGAAACTAGTCCAAGATATCATCCAGACAAACTTTTTGACCTAGTTTCATGAGAATCAGGCAGAAAATGTGGCCTCTACTGTGCACACAAGTTTTTTCTAAGATTTTGCCCTGTGACTTACTTTTCAAGCCAATGTGACCCAATTTCGTACTTGTCCAAGATATCATCAAGACAAACTTTCTAAACAAGTTTAGAAATGTGGTCTCTACAGTGTACACAAATCTTTTCTCAGATTTGGCCCAGTGACCTACACTTTGACCCAATTTGGATGCTGACCAAGATACCATTAAGACAAACATTCTGACTAAGTTTCAAGAATATCAAGCTAAAAATGTGGTCTCTATTGTACACACAAGTTTTTTTTTTTCTAAGATTTGACTCTGTGACCTATTTTTTAACCCAACATGAACCAATTTCAAACATGTCTGAGATATCATCTAGATAAACATTCTGAACAAGTTTTATGAGTATAAGACTGGAAATGTGGTCTCTATGGTGCACACAAGGTTTTCCAAAGATTTAGCCTTGTGACCTACTTTTTGACCCAATTTCAAACATGCCTGAGATACCATCAAGATAGACAATCTGACCCAGTTTCATGAGTATCAGGTTAGAAATGTGGCCTCAAGGTTTTTCTAAGACTTAGCCAAGTGACCTACTTTTTGACCCAGTATGACCCAATTTCGAACTTGTCCAAGATATCATAAAGACAAATATTCCAACCCACATTCATGAGTTTCAGGCTGAAAATGTGGCTACTAGACTGCACACAAGGTTTTTGTAATATTTAGCCCCGTTACTTACTTTTTGAACCGACATTACTCAATTCGAACCTGTCCGACATATCATCAAGACAAACATTCCAACCATCATTCATGAGTTTCAGGTTGAAAATGTGGCTTCTAGAGCGCACAAAAGGTTTTTTCTAAGATTCAGCCCAGTGACCTACTTTTTGACTCGACATGACCCAACTTATAACTTGTTCCACATATCATCAAGACAAACATTCCAACCAACTTTCATGAGTTTCAGGCTGAAAATGTGGCCTCTAGAGAGCACACAAGGTGTGGCTTACTTTTTGACCTGACATGACCTGAGTTTGAACTTGTCCAAGATATTATCAAGATAAACATTCTGACCAAGTTTCAAGAGTATTAGGCTGGAAGTGTGGCCTCTAGAGTGAACACAAGGTTTTTATAAGATTTCATCCAGTGACCTACTTTCTGACCCAACATGACCCAATTTTGAACTTGTCTGAAATTTTATTAAAACAACCATTCTGACAAAGTTTCATGAGTATCTGACTGAAAATATGGCCTCTTGAGTGCACATAAGGTAAATGTTGACAACTGAATGATGGACGACACATGACAGCCGCCGGACACAGCACAATCACAAAAGCTCATCTTCAGCACTTTGTGCATAGGTGAGCTAAAAGTGGGGGCATTTCTCTATCATTCTTTTGTAGAAGCACAAGACAGACATTAAGAAAGTCTTGTTCTTTTATTTTGGATGACCTAACACGCATACTCCTTTTAAAAATGATCACTTTTAGACTTCCTCCAAACTGTTAGCATCTACACACAGTTGAAATGTGTATTAATGACCTGGATTTATGTCAGATAGCCTTTGGGTGCAAAACATTGGGGGTGAAAGAGATAATGCTTGTTAGCAGCATTTTCTTCTTTTCCAACAATGTTTGTATTGGGTTTTAAACACTGTTTTAACAGCTTAGGTACTATCATGGCAGTCAGTGCACCTACACATGTGTTTCCTAGCTTTCTCACACCAGTACTGACACAACTTTCTTTCAAAGTCACTGACTATTTTCCCACATGAATAACAGGTAAGCGGCGAAAAATTGCCAATCAGAAAGTTTGCCTCAACTGGGTATCAAACGTGCAACCATCAGGTCATGAGTCAGATACGCTAACCACTGAGCTACCCGGGCAGGCCCTTTTCCATCAAGGTTTTCAAAAAAGTCCACAAGAATAGCTGATAAACAAGTACACATCACACTTGACAACCAGTGTTTTCAAGATTAAATAAAGAACCAATAATTTACAGATCCTGCATGACAGAGCTCTTGAAGTCTTTACCATACAACAAAATTTTAAACAGGTCCAAATTGAAACCATTTAACCCTTTCCCAAACGACAAATTTTGGACTGGTCCAAATTGAAAAGAGTTTGCAGACGACAATTTTAAATTTGATGGCAATGGCAGGGTAGAAAACATTGTGGGAATAGGAGAAATTGCTCGTTACGAGCAATTTCTCATTTTCCCACAGTGTTTTCAAAAGACTTGTACTACAGACACGTGAAAACCTGGGCTTGTTTGGGAAAGGGTTAAAGACGACAACTTGAATGTTCCTAAAATAATGAAATTTGTCTTTAAAAGGGTAGAAAACACTGTGGTTTCCAGCTGGTTACCAGCATTTTCTCCTTTTCCCACAATGTTTGCAAAAGCCCTTTTCATCAGGTTTAATAAAACTTTGGACTGTGTGATAAACGTTTATAACAATATGGAAAAGGGAGCAAATGCTTTTAACAAATGTTTGCACCTTTTTCTTCTTTGTTTTCCATATAATCAAAACAAATAAACAAAATGTGTTCCTTCCTACATTTCCTCTTTGTGTCATTTATGCTACATAGTAGTGGTCTTAATATAGCCTCTGGTAATTCACTAAAAAAAATATGTTTAAACTGCACAGAATATGCAGTCTGATCTTGAATCTATATCATCCCCTTGTTTAGTCAAGCCTATGATATCAAAATCTCTCTGGCTTTCAGTGAATTGTGTTTTCATTCATCAAAATGTGCCGAGTCTATATATTTGGCACTGAAAGAGTTAAAGATACATCCCTACAGCTTGAGAGAAAAGACACTGTTAAAACTTGAAAGTGTGTAGAATGCCTCAGAACTGTAAACATAGATAAATTACCAAAACATTTGGTTTAAGGGTTGGAAAAACACAGGGGATTTGTCATCATTTAAAACTGGAAACAACAACAGTGATTGCTTGGAATGAATTTTCTATCTGTCTTAATTTGTGCAATCTTGCAGCCATCAGGAGCAACGTTTGGCATGAAGATATACGAATAATTATAGTTTCATAAAATACGGATGAAATGGGTTAAAAATTGGCTGAAAACTGCCTGAAAATGAGTATAGATGTATCTTTAACACCCCTGAGGACTGACTGAATGGTTTTTACACTGCTTTCAACATTATTTCAGTCATATCATGGCGACAGCTCACATATTCATGTATATCCTTTATTTCACCAGTACTAGGCTAGGGCTCTGAAGTGTCGTGCCAAAGGACACTCCCATGAAAAAACCCAGAGGATCAAGTGAAACACCCCTGGCTGCTTCAGCCATTTGAACTCTTAGTTGAGAAAGGAAAAAATGCTGGTTTTTAGCATTCTCTCTATTTCCAAACTGTTGTCTACTCTTTCCAAGACAGAAATCATGCTTTGAGCCACATTTAGTTTGTTGTCTGCGAATGGTTTCAGTCTGAATGCATGTTTAATTCTGTTGTCAGATACAGAGTAATTTCATAACCCAACTTTAGCAAGTTGGCCGCTGTCTAAAACATGTAGAAATATTGGGATTGTACAACAATTTTGGCTGCAAGCATTGCAAATTTCTCCCTTTGCCACAATGTTCTTGAAAGTGGTCTGCAGGAGGTGATGTATTTAAAATAGGCCAAGGGTTTCTTTATCAAAGTTCAACGATTAAAAAGATGACTGTTTTGAAAAACTGACAACTAAATATTATCCAAACAATTTGGAGCTTATAGCACCCTTTCTAATTTGACAATAGTAACTATTACACACTGACTATTTCACATCATATTTTGACAAAAGAAAACACTGATTTTCACACAAAATTACAGATATAAACTTTTCTATACATTACAACTTTTCTCTACATCATAAAGAACTATTACAAAGTAAAAAAAATTTGCCCGAGTTTTTTACCGGGTTTGATTTTCTGATCTGAATAAAATAGGGTAGCAATTAGAACCCAGCTGCTGCTTACACCAACAGACCTCAAAGTAAGAAGGAATTTTTTGCTTAGATACTGCTTTCAAATTTAAGAAAAATGAGAAGCTTTTAAGTTTAGTTAAAACTGGGAATTCAATGTCGAAATAAAACTTATGACAGATTGAAAGTGACCTGCAAAGAATGGGCATACAAAATCAGTCAATATTGCTTACTTCTGCCCAGGGCTTGCAAAACAGCTTGCAGTCTTCGTCTCATACCTCTCACAAGAGGTTGAAACAGCTTGATCAGTAGCCGCTGCCTTGAAGGCAAGGGATATCTCAGTTCAGTTCATTTCAGAGGTAACAGACCTGTTTGTCGGTGTATGCAGCAACCAGATTTACAATTTCCATCCCATTCTGTATCATTCATGCCAGAAAATCAGAACTGGTAAAAACACAGGGGGTGCAACACTATTTTTATTATGTATATCTTTTAGATCCTACACCCTTCTTTTCAAACAATCACAAGCTACACCTACACTAGGTTGTATGTTCACAAATAATGCAAAAGCAAAGAATATTTACAGGATAAAATTTTCAATTTCTTTAGAAAATCAAGCACAACTTTGCTTTTGATTACAGTGTAGATGAAAATCAGACTCAAAAGAACATGCAATCTGTATTTTTTACAATCTTTTAAGTCATTGATACATGAGCCACACTCTGAAAAAGGGGACTTAGTGCATCTCTGTGGATACATTATACCCTACAAATCATCACATAATGATGGATCCACAAAAGCCGCTTTTTTCAATAATCGACTGGACCTGGGGGATAGAATGGTCCTTCGACATTGGCAAATGGCAAAAAACTTCGGTCCATGTCAGCCTGCGCGGACAGCGCTGGCTGACATGGGTCTATACTTTTTGCAGATGCATTAAGTCCCCTTTTCACAGAGCGTGGCTCATATATTTTTCTGGAGTCACCCTAAGACTCTTTACCAAACAACAAAATGTCAGACTTGTTCAAATTCAAAGCATTTTCTGATAACAAATTAGAGGTTGCTGAAATGATGGGCTTTGTCTTTGAAAGGGTTGAAAACATTGTGGGAAAAGGAAATGCTGGTAGCCAGTGTGTTCTCCTTTTCCCACGTTATTTTCTACCCATTCAGAGACAAATCCATCATTTGAGCTGCATTTGCCATCTACAAAAGCTAACAATGTAGACAAGTCTAGAAGTTTTGTCGCTTGGTATAGAATTAACTTTTTACCAAACGACAAAATTTTAGACTTGTCAAAATTGTGAGCATCTGCAGACGACAAACAAAGGGTGGCTCAAATGACAAAATTTGTCCTTGATAGGCTAGAAAACATTGTGGGAAAAGGAGAAAATGCTGGTTACCAGCATTTTCTCCTTTTCCCATAATGTTTTCAAAAGCCTTCTTCCTCGGGGTCGTTTCAAGTCGGGATTGTGTGGTAAACGGTTTAATCTTTACCCAATACCAAATTCTACACTCTTGACCCTTGAAATCGTCTGCAGACGACAAATTTGAAAGAGATACAAATTAACCAAAGCTCTTTGACAGGGTAAGAAGACATTGTGAGAAAAGGAGAAAATACTGTTGACCAGCATTTTCTCCTTTTCCCACACTGTTTTCAAAAGCCTTTTTCCTTCAGGATTAAAAGGATACTATGACAGACTACAACTGTCCTCATCTAATACATAAGCTATGTAGCTCTAAGATTGAGAGGGACGTCTGGACAATGCTTCTATTCTGCTTTAATCGTATGTCAAAACTTGCTGTAAATTTCTCCCTTACTGCACTTTACCAATGAAATGGGAGTTTTTCCAGCCGTTTAAGGAAACACAAGATTTATTGCTGTTTTGGCTACAATATCTCAAAAAGTTTCTTTGCAGTCCCATCTAGGTCTACACTGTCCCAAAGACACCTAAGTTGTGCTCAGTGTTTTCAGGGTTAACCCTTTACCACAAAATGCCGCGTTTTAATGCCCCTTGCAGAGAAGCCCTTTGAAAACATTGTGGGAAAAGGAGAAAATGCTGGTAACCAGCATTTTCTCCTTTTACCACAATGTTTTCTACCCCATCAAAGGAAAACTGCACCATTCAAGCCATATTCAAATTGTAGTCTGCAAATGCTTTGAATTTGGATGGGTCTAAAATTCTGTCACCTGGTAAAGGGTTTAAAAAGCATGTTGTTGAGGAAAATAGGAATATATAATTAACCTTTGAAGCACCAAATACACAAGACTTACATTATAAGTCTAAAAATAAGACCAAAATACAGATGCAGATCAAAGATCATGCTACACATTTTGTGCCGTCTGATCTTAATCTACACTGGCAGCAAAGGCAAAGTTGTCCAAGGCACTTTAACTCTTTACCAAACAACAAAATTGTGGACTTAGCCAAAGTGAAAGCATTTGTAGACGACAACTGTAGCTGAAAAATCTCTGATACAATAGAAAACATTTATGGAAATGGAGAAAATGCTGGTAACCAGCATTTTCTTCTTTTCCCTAAATCTTTTCAAAAGTTTTCTTATTCAGGGTAGTAAACACTTGTGACTGTATGGCAAAGGGCTAAGAGTTTATAATTATTGCCTAAAATTAAAGAGGATAATTTCATTGAAAGTTTGTCCATCCAATTCCATTCTGTATTGTCTGGTCTCTGTCTTGAAGATGTTTTATATTTTGTTTAATGCCACTTTCAACAGTATGCTACTTTTCTGACATTCGGGTAATCTATGTCATCTATTTGTAGGAGATCATACTTATGTGGCAGTAGTTCAGCAAATGTTTGTCACCATTGATCTGATTATCTAAGAATGCATTTTCCTACAAGTTGTCTATATATAAAGTTTATAACACATAATAACACAATAAATTACATCCATCTGTTGACATGGCATATTGAGGGTAGTCCTTTTTTTTCACGATTTGTTTAGTCACAAAACAATCAAGAATTTCATCAATGATCAGCTGGTATTTGGGGGGAAAAAAAACTATTTTTGACAAAAAAAAAGTGAACTGTTCATTAAAAAAAACCACATTTCTTTACAATTCTTTGATGAGGGTTTTTCTTGCAACCTTTATTTCATTAAGCATAAATCCAAACCCACACGATAAAGTATTTAAATGAATCAACAGCATGCAAATAATGTCACAGTTCAAAATACAGATCTAAAATAATAATCCTAAGTCACTAGGACTAACTGAATTTGTATGGGGATGTAATAAACAAAAACTAAATAACACCACATCATTCACGTAACTTTATCCACCATTATCTGTATATTAATTCCATCTTAAAAAGGGACAGCTGTCCCTCACAGACTTTCCTATAAACCTCTTTACTGGTGTACAACATCACACTGACTTGGTGTTTCAATTACCTAACCCCAATTATTAGTCTTCTTCGTCACTTTCAGCTTCTGCTTGCTCAAGCCAAGTCAGCCATTGGTTTACCTATTAAAACAAAAGTTTTTATCATCATCTAGCGAAAATTATTGAATGATTCCTTTTCCTCATTAAACATCATAAGTACTTGCTAAGTACTATATCAGAGAAAATAGATGTTTAACTCTTTACCCAACGACAAGATTTTGGAATGGACCAAACTGAAAGCATTGGCAGATGACAAACTAAATGATGGTAAAATTATTATTTCTGCCTGCGACAGATTAGAAAACATGGTGAGAAAAGGAGAAAATGCTGGTTACCAGCATTTTCTCCTTTTCCCACAATGTTTTCAAAAGGCTTTTATTTCAGGTTACCTAACAGTCAGGATTGTGTGGTAATGGATTAAACAGCCATGTGCATTAGAGACAAAAATATCCAGAAGAGACTACTCTCAAAAGCTTAAAGCGCTGTATCATTAGATTGACAACAAACTTCTTCTTTATTGATTCCAGCATTTTTTCTCCTACGCCGTAATATTTTGACTTTCATTTAAATCAGAAAACTTAATAAAGGAATTGTTTGGGGTGAATAAGCACTTTCCATGCCCAAGTCAAACCTGGTTCAATTATGAAAGTACAGCAGGCCTCTCCCTTTCAAGCACCTGTATTTGTCACATGTCAAAGGCATCACATGGTCCCCAGGGATAAAGCCTGTTTATATGCTAAAGGGTTAACTTTACCTGAGCAAAATACCATAAAATGAACTCTGCTGCACAAAAAAATTTGGCCTGGTCCAAATTGATAGCATCTGCAGACAAATAAAATGTAACTCCAAACATTAAATTTGTCTTTCAAAGGGTTGAAAACATTGTGGGAAAAGGAGGAAATGCTGGTTACCAGCATTTTCTACTTTTCCCACAAGGTTTTCACCAACCTTTCTTCCTTTGGATCGTTAAAAGTCTTGACTGTGGTAAAGGGTTAAAAGATACATCTATACTTATTTTCAGAAAGTTTTTAACCCCATTCATCTTTATTTTATGAAACTAGATCTATAATCATTCTTGTATCTTTATGCCAAATGTTGCCCCTACCACTTGCAAAGCTGCACAGATTATGAATTCATTTTCTGGTGGCCATCAAAGAAGTCATTGTTGTCATTTCTGGTTTTAAATCAAAGACAAATCCCTTGAGTTTCTTTATCCCTTACACCATATATATCAGTACGTCATCTATGTTTTATACAGCTGACTAAATTCTGGACCATTCTACACAATAATCATGTTTTAACAGCAGTTTTTCTCTCCGGCTGTAAGGATCTATCTTTAAACATTTCAGTTCATTTCACATCTTTCTTTTCAACATAAACATTCCAATAATCTGATCTCATACCTGAAACAAGGCTTTTCCCTTTCCAGGGTATTCGTCATTTACTTCCTCTTTCCATTTCAGGAAGACTTCTTCCTCGACAACTTCCATGTCGTACAAGTTCATGAATAGTCGTAACATCATACCTACATTTAACAAAAAGAAATGAGCCATGCTCAGTGAAAAGGGTGTTTATTGAATACAAAAAGGATCAACCCAGGTAAGCCTGCACAGACTGACCTGGGTCAAAACTTTTTGCTATTGGTCAATTTTCTGCACATCAAAGGACCAGTCTACCTTATGACAGTCGATTGTACAAATTTTGATTTTGTGGATCTATAATTATATGACTTGCTTGGTATAATGCATTGCTGAGATACATTAAACCCCCTTTTGTCAGAGCATATCTCAAAATGCTTCACCATCTGATGCAGGTTATTTTCACATATACTGAAAACTATTAAATGGAACAAACAGGAGAAGATTAAAAACCAAGAGGGCCATTGGCCCTAAAGCACTCACCTGAGTAAAGTCATCTATGGTTGATAAAGCTGAAGTGATCCTTGTTTACATGATGTAAAACAGATGAGAATAAGTGACCTACTTTTTGACCCCACATGACCCAATTTCCAATTTGTCCAAGATATCATCAAGACAAACATTCTGACCAAGTTTCAAAAGTATCAGGTTGAAAAAGTGACCACTAGAGCGCACACAGAGTTGTTCTAAGATTTGGCTCAGTGAGCTACTTTTTGACCTGATGTGGCCCAAAGCTGGTCCATGATATCATCAACACAAACATTCTGACCAAGTTTCATGAATATCAGGCTGAAAATGTAGCCTCTAAAGTGCACACACAGTTCTAAGATTTGGCCCATTGTCCTACTTTTTGATGCAACATGACCCAAATTTCAAAGCTGTCTGAGACAAGACAAACATTCTGAGCAAGTTTCATAAGCATCAGGCTGAAAATGTGGCTTCAAGAGTGCACAAAATGTTTTTCTAAGATTTGGCCCAGTGAACTACTTTCTGAGCCAGTGTGACACAATTTTGAACCTGTCCAAGATAGCATCAAGACAAACATTCTGACAAAGCTTCATGAGTATCCGACAGATAATGTAGCCTCTAGAGCGCATACAAGGTTTTTCTAGTGACCTTATTTTTGACCCAACATGACCCAGTTTCCACCTTGTCCCAGATATCATCAAGACAAAGATTCTGACCTAGCTTTATGAGTATCAGGCTTAAAATGTAGCCTCAAGAGTGCACACAAGGTTTCTCTAAGATTTGGCCCAGTGACCTACTTTTTGACCCAACATGACCCAATTTTGAACCGAGATTTCATCAAAACAAACATTCTGGCCTAGTTTCATGAGTAGCAGGCTGAAAATGTAGCCTCTAAAATGCACACAAGGTTTTTCTAAGATTTGGCCCAGTGACCTACTTTTTGACCCAATTTCGAACTTGTCTGAGCTTTCATCAAGACAAACACTTTGACCAAGTTTCAAGTGTATCAAGTTGAAAATGTGGCTTCTAGAGAGCACATGAAGTTTTTATAAGATTTGGCTCAGTAACCTACTTTTTGACCTGACATGACCCAATTTTGAACTGGTCAAAGACTTTAACAAGACATGGGTACCTAACTAAAAATGTGGCCTCTAGTGTGGAAACAATGACCGCACGCCAGACGCCTGACAACGCGCAATGTACGCTGGACACAGCATGTTCACAAAAGCTCACCTTGAGCACTTTGTGTTCAGGTGAGCTAAAAAAATTAACAAAGGAAAAAGAATTCTATTAAAGAGGAAACTGAGAGGGGAAAAGCAGTTGCCCATAAAAAGCAGTCACTCCTTTTTGCAGAATGCTTTCACAAAATAGTATACAACAAAAGTACTGAAAGGTAATATTTACACAGTAACGTATAAATCACAGCCCCTTCATAAATAGCTGACTTTCTCTAAATTATGCATTGATCTTCCAAGTGATTTTTGTTTGAGGATTGTGGTTTACTGTTTAACTCTTTACCACATGACAAAATTTTGGACTTGATCACAATGAAACCATTTGCAAGTAGCAAATTAAATGTAGCTAAAATGGTGTTTTTTGTCTTTGATAGGTAGAAAACATTGTGGGAAAAGGAGAACATGCTGGTTACCAGGATTTTTTTCCTTTTCCCAGTGTCTTCAATAGGCTTCTTTCTCAGGATTGTTAAAACTCCAGATTATGTGTAAAGGGTTAAATTATTCTTCCTATGAAATATGAGATTTTTACAAAAATTTCAACATTTGTTTTCAGCATACACACACACAAAAAAGATTTACTGATTGATTGCCATTTTCAACATTATTTCAGTTATATTGCCATGGCCAGTGCACCTATCCATGCTTTCCTGGAGTGTCCTCTTTCCAAGCCACTGGCTGCTCTCCCACATAACCATCGTAAAAACAATGGTCAGTGGTGAGAGAAGAATGAATCCTGTCACAATGACTATCATCAGTCCTCAGAAAGAAATTGGCTTTTCTCAAGTCCTATATGCTACCGACCGAGCTACCAGGCTGCAGCATAAAGAAGGAGAAAGAAGTCACACAAACACAAATCAAAACCCATTATGTGTCTTTCCCTCCATGAGATACCTGTCTTACCTTTTGGGAAGTTGTGAGAATGGCAAAAAACCTGTGCTGCATATAAACAATGCATTTGTAGATCTGTCTTGTCCTGGAGAAACATTACAAGAACACCCTGAAAAGAGGAAAGAGTTCAAAGTTAACCCTTTACCACACAATACTGACTTTTGACGACCCTGAGAAGCCTTCTGAAAATACTGTGGGAGAAGGAGAAAATGCTGGTAACCAGCATTTTCTCCTTTTCCCATAACGTTTTCTACTCTTTGAATGATAAATTTCATGTTTGAAGTAACATTTTAATTGTAATCTGCAAATGCTTTGAATTTGGACAAGGCTAAAATTTTGTTGTCTTGCAAAGAGCAAACCTTTTTTAAGTTAACAGTACTCTGGTACATATTGTCCGCTCAGTCACTTTCTATTTGAGAAATAGAATCTTAAGATGTTCACAGCAGATAGAGTATATACACTTTCTTAAGAATTCTCGATTGCACATCTGATGGATATTCTGTCACGTAGTCTTGCCCAAGGACACTCCCACAATGATCCAGTGGATCCAGTGAGGCTCGAACCTTAGCCAATCAGGGTCCGTATTCACCAACCATTCTTAAGAATATTCTTGGTCTTGTTCTCCAAAATTTTCCAAATTTGAAAGTAACACACCTTCTGATTGGCTAAACCATTTGGTTTAGCCAATCAGAAGTTGTGTTACTTTCAAACTTGGAAAATCTTGAAGAATAAGTCTAAGAACGTTCTTAAGAATGGTTGGTGAATATGGACCCAGAAGTTAAATTACTTTCTAAATCTATAAATAGACAAGAATATTCTTTAGAATGGTTGGTGAATACCAGGCTTAGAGTTTTCCTGTTGCACTGACTTTTATTAACCCTATGAAAGAACTTTGTTTGAGCCCTGATTTAAGACTGTGTAACACCTAGAGTATCAGCCCTGTATGTTATCACTTAGCTAAAAAGGCTTTACACTTGTAGAACTCTTAACAAGACAACACTGATTGATTGAATGGTGTTTTACGCCACTTTCAACATTATTTCAGTCATATCACGGTAACAGCTCACATATTCAAGTATTTCCTGGGTTTCATCAGAACTAGGCAAGGGCTCTGAAGTGTCTTGCCCAAGGACACTCCATGAAAAACCCAGTGGATCCAGTGAGGCTCGAACTAGGGGCCTCCAGATTACGAGTCCTTACCACCGAGCCACGCAGGACCCCTAACCAGACAACAAAAATTGTAGACTTGACCATATTGAAGACAACTGCAAAGTACAAATTGGCCTAAAATTATGAATCTTTTTCGAAAAAAACATTGTGGAAGAGGAATAAAATGCAGGTGCAATATTTTAACTACCATTCTACCTAAAGTTGTTAAAGCAATGTATTGTTTACTTTGTTTGTATAGTGTCTATCGCAGTTTTGAACATTATTTCAGTTGTATCGAGGCAGCCAGATTATCTATCCAGGCTTTCATCAGGTTTCTTTTTACCAGTACTTTCAAAGCCACTGGTTACTTCCCACATAACCATGTCCAAACAATGATCAGAGGTTAGAAAGCAGGAATTTTCCCTGACCCCTGTTTCTTTGAATTTGGACCCAAAATTTTTTCTAAATGACCCCCAAAATTTAAATGTTTTGCCTTCTTTTATTCATTTGAAGGGAGTCTAATGATCCCAAAATAAAATCCAAGGTAAACCCTGTGAGAGGGGAATGAATCCTGTCACAATGACTATGATCACTCCCTGGAAAGAAATTGGTTGAGCTGGGGACTTGAAATCCCCTGAAGTCTTGTACACTACCAGCTGCACAACTGGGCTCAGTTTATCATTAGAAAAAGGATTAAATCAGTACAAAACCATTTGAAAGAACAAACCTTTATTTTCTCTAATAACTGTGTTGAAAGAACAAACCTTTATTTTCTCTAATAACTGTTTCTCCCTTTCTTGCTGACTTTTATCTGGGTTGTTTGTTTGGTCACAATTAGTTGCAAGTGTGCTCTCACCAGTTATGTATCGTAGGATACTAAGCAGAAAAATTAAAAAAAAAAAGTGAATAAGCCATGCTCTGTGAATAGGAAGTTCAATGCATCTGCAAAAAGTATCAACCCAGGTCAGCCTGCACAGTCCGATCTGGGTCATAATTGTTTGCTATTGTTATATTTTCTGCATGTCAAAGGTTGACTGATAGACTGAATAGTGTTTTACATCACTTTCAACATTATTTCAGTCACATCAAGGTGACAGCTCACATATTCATATATTTCCTGGGTTTCACCAGTACTAGGCAAGGGCTCTTGAGTGTCTTGCCCAAGGACACTCCCATTAAAAACCCAACGGATCCAGAGAGGCTCCAACTCAGGGCCTCCAGGTCATGAGTCCTACACTTAACCACCAAGCCACACAGGACCCTGCATGTCAAAGGACCATTCTACCTACAAGTTAAGTCAGTTGTAAGAGAAAATGAATTATCAGGATCCATAACGACTTGCTTGGTATAATGCATCATGGAGATGCATTAAAACCCCTTTTGCCAGAGCACCATTCAAATAAACAACATCTTTGGCTGCTACATCAATCCTTTCCCACACAACCCTGTGTTTTTACAACCCTAAAGAAGCAAAATTTGAATAAAACGGGGGAAAAATGAGAAAGCCTAAAAACAAGTATTTTCTCCTTTTCCCACCGTATTTTCTACCCTCTTGAACAAGAGTCTTGTCAACTGACTCATATTTCATCTGCCAATGCTTTACCATTTCGACAAGCCGAAAAATTTATTCGTGAATAAAGACTTAATACACCATACATTTCCAGACAGAACAACCTCCCCCCTCTTTTAAGCAATTCTTTTTTAAGCAATCTTAACTCTTTCATTTTCAAATATATTATTTTGACCTCCTGCATTAGCTGAAATATACAAGCCACTAAAAACTCAAAAAAGATTTCCATCTTACAAGTCTGCCTAATAAGTGGACAATTTAGATCCAAGATCAGACAGCACATTCTGCCAAAAGGAATGTTGGTACGTTAACTCTTTCCCAGACAACAAAATTTTGGACAGGTCCATATTGAAGGCATTTGCAGACGACAAAAGTACCTCAAATGACGATTTCTGTTTTTGTTAAGGTACAAAACATTGTGGGAAAAGGAGAAAATGCTGGTTACCAGCATTTTCTCCTTTTCCCACAATGTTTTTAAAAGGCTTCTTTTTCGAGGTCGTTTAATCTCAGGACTGTGTGGTAAAAGGTCAAATGATTAAAGAAAAGCTTAAACTGACAGAACCTTTCAATAGGAGAAAATACTCCAAACCCTTCAACTCCTTACCTGGTAGTCAGGACATGAATAAAGCCTGGTTTCTGGTGTAGGTCTGAGCTCACTTTGTCTTTAATCCACTTGAATACTGCCGTGGCTGTCGGGTCAGCCTGGATCTGTTTCCACAGCTCAGACTGCACACGTAACAGGGGGAACATGAAGCTCAAACCCCTTTCTTCTAGTATCTCCATCATACGCTCTTTACTTCTGTCAACCTCTGTTAAGTAAATATAGAAATGAGCCATGCTCTGTGTAAAGAGGACATAACGTATCTGCGAGCAGTATCGACCCAGGTCAGCCTAAGCAGTCTGCGCAGGCTGACCTGGGTCGAAACTTTTCACTATTGGTCAACTTTCTGTATGTCCAAGAACCAGTCTACCACATCGTTAAGTTGGTTGTTAAAAAAAGTGGCTGTTATGGATTCATAATTATGAGATCGCTTGATTGGTATCAAGGATCACGGAGATGTATTAAGCCTCCTTTTGCCAGAAGAGCAGCTCAAACATAGAAAAAGTTCACTCCTGCAGGAAACTTTTCCTCTAGTGGGAGAACATTTTTAAAACATTCTGAAGGAAGGAGAAAGTGCTTGAATTTTCTTGTGGCCTTCACTTCCAACCCTTTGAAAAACATTAAATAAAACAGGGCAATCACCAGAAACAACACAGGACATCCTGGCCAAATTAGTTATCCAATTACAATGTACAGATTACTTTCCCTGATTGAAGATGAATACTTTATTTATCCACTTTTAAAGGGATAACAAGAACGAAGACAAGAGCACCACATGAGGGTGCCAACGCTTGGCTGCAGTTGCTTGATTTTCACTGAAAATTAAAAAAAAGGGCATACCTTTGTCAAAAATAATTAGATGGTTACCTGCCCTTGTTGTACAGGTTCACTTTTCAATATTTTAACAACTTGTCCAAGTTTGAAGAAAATGTCTTCAGTAATTAAACAGATATTACAGAATGTCAAAAGTTTTCGCTCAAAGACAATGCAATGGATGATGATGACACCAGGGCAACAACAATACCTCGAAGTTTTCTTCAAAAGCAGCAGGGCTAATAACAATACCTGGTAGCATATTCTGTAAATCCATTTTACTCTCATTGAAAATATTCACAAGCCAGTCTCTGTCTCTCAGTTTCAACATCTGTTGTAAACAGATAAGGAACAAGGGGTAGTGGGTGCCCTGTTCCATGGGCTCTGCCAGCTCCTGCAGTGTTATAATGCTATCACCCACTGCATGGGCAGCAAATACAGCCACATAGGTTTTTATCAAAGGTACATCTGTTTCCAAGTCGGACATACTGTCTAACACAGACTTGAATCCCTGAAAGCAATAATATTAATTGGTTTGTCTTAATACAGGCAAAAATATTTGCAAATAAAAGAATAACTGTGGCTTAAATGATTTGCCTTTAAAATGACAGTAAACACTGTTGGAAAATGAGAAAATGCTGATTGCCAGCATATTCTCTGTTTTTCCGCATTTTTTTTTTCAAAAGCTTTCCTTCCAAGCATCTTAAAGATTGGAAAATTTGGTAGGGGGTAAATGGTGTATTGTGCCAATTTGCATTGTATCAAAGTAACAACTCACATATCTGTGCATTACCTATGGTAAACCAATACTAAACTTTGTAGGGCATGCCAAAGACACTCAAACATGGTTAGCAACTCTGCAGGTTTTTTAACATAGATCCTCTACACAACTAATCCAACACCTTAACTCTTTACTAACGACAAAATTTTAGGGTAGTCGAAATTGAAAGCATTTGCAGACAACAAACTAAATGTGACTTGAAAATTGAAACTGGTTTTGTGAAGGGTAGAAAACATTGTGGGAAAAAAGGAAAAAATGCTGGTAACCATTTCCCCACAATGTCTTCAAAGGTCTTCTTTCTCAGAGTCGTTAAAAGTCGGGACTGTGAGGTAAAGGGTTAACTAGGGCCCCAAGCAAATACAGAAATGATGAAACATTCAACTACATCTCCATTTTTGCAAGTTCTGATGCACAGATCAAAATCAGCTGATCTTGGCTGATACTCTACATCCTAGTGTATCAATAATAATTACCCATACAGATTAAAAAGAGTGACTAAATCTAAGCACATGTATTCAATTAATTATATATCCTATTCAAGTAGGTCTAAACCTTGTGTTCTTTACTACCATTCATTTAGGCTTGTCATATTGGGATAATATTACCATTATTTAGTGTTTTCTTCAGATGTAAAATTTTACAGGTCATTTTGACCCCCGATTCAGAAATTTGGGGATCAAGTCAAAACTGGGGGTAAAATTTCTTTTAGTCATTTTCAAATAAATGATGAATAAACAAATTTTCAATATTATTTTGTCTGTGTTTCATTGACATCACCAAATATCAATATAGTACTCAGTCACACAATGAATTTTGTAACTTACCGTGGAAAATGACATTAAAAATGCTGTCAAAACTCAAAAGTCGCCAATTGTTCAATGTGAAAGACATTTTATGCCATGTAAAAGTCAAGAATCAGTACTTGGGAATGACATGATACCACTCTTGTTTGATTTACTATTAAGATCAGCTTCTTTGCTTTTTGGTGCTAATTATGTCGTCAAAAGTCGTTCTATTTCGGTGCTGATGACATGTTACGCCAAGGAATGATCTTGTTTCTTCGATGCTTGAAATGAGACTAAATCAGCTCCCACTTTATCACCTCTGTTACAGTATTTGCCTTCTGAATCGGGATACCAATACAACTAGTCCCCACACATGAAGTGGGGCACAGTTGAGATCGCATTCCAAAACCAGTGAAATTTATCATTAAGATTCATCACCGACATTTTTCATTCATATACTTTGAAAATGGATTTCAATTTAAGTGGGTCAGAAAAGATGTGGCTATGAAATTTCCGCAAGAAAAGTGAGTAAAAATGCACAAAAAGACACAAAAAACGTGCGCTGGAGAAAACACAGTTATTAGGAAATAAAAACATATGCCAATAGTTACAAAACAACTATGAATTCTTATGACCCTATAATACAATACACTACTATTTTGAAACAAAGAGAGAAAGGGAGCCATTGCTTGTAACACAATTATCATGGATTAGAAGGTAGCTTAACACTTTACCTCTGTGAACAACTTATTTTGTAATAAATCAAATCACCTTTGAAAAAACTGCTTGAAAGACAAACATTTCCCTTAATATAATTTTCCTTTTTCCACAATTTTTTCATGTTAATGTAACACACTCTAACCCTTTACCACACAATCCTGAGTTTTAACAAACTCTGAGGAAGAAGGCTATTTGAAAACATTGTGGGAAAAGGAGAAAATGCTGGCATCCAGCATTTTCTCATTTTCCTGTGATGTTTTCTACCCTATCAAATACAACTTCCGTCATCTGAACTATCCTCAAATTATCATCTGCAAATGCTCTCAGTCTGGATGTCTACTTTTTCGTTGTGTGGTAAAGAGTTAATTCATGATGGTTATGAACATCAAGGATGATTTCATAGGTGCCTACTGCAAATCTATGTCCCACTATTGATAAATTTAAAAATGCAGAAGAAAAATTAGTCTGTAGGAAGGGTGCAAGTTCTGTGTTACAACAGCATCTAGAACTGCCTTCAGCAAACTGAAAGTAAACCTCTGGGCTTGGTTTCACGAAAAAGCTTAAATCTGTTATTTTACTCAAATCTGCAAACAGACTTTATTTTTTTGACTCAAGTTGACACGTTTTTGACTGAACTCAGCAAAATAATGTACTTAAGTCTGTTAACCCTTTACCGCACAATGCCGCCTTTCGACGCTCCTGAGAAAGAAGCCTTTTGAAAACATTGTGGGAAAAGGAAAAAATGCTGGTAACCAGCATTTTCTCCTTTTCCCACAATGTTTTCTACCCTATCTAAGAAAAGCTGCACCATTTGAGCCACACTGAAATTGTCGTCTGCAAATGCTTTCAATTTGGACAAGGCTAAAATTTTGTCGTCTGGTAAAGGGTTAATTGACTTAATTCCACTTATTTTGTTTAGTTGAGTCTGAAACGCAATGTCAACTTACGATTTGAGAGGGTTACTACAGTCTGTTACTGTTGCTGAAATGTGTCTCAAATAACAAACTCAAGTCGGAACCTGGGACCTTAAGTAGACTTGAGTAAAATAACAAGACTTTTTCATGAAGCCACCCTCAGATACTTTGCCTGATGGTTGCCTATTTGTGTTTGTTTGATTGTTAAGTAGGTCTAAATGATTCTGAACCATGCATCTACAAAAGAAGACTGAGGAATATGCTGAGAAAGGGTATACTTACATCAATAAAATGAACAGATGTGACGAGATTCTCATTTTTCAATGCAACTATTAGCTTCATAGCGTTCTCTCTGTCTGTATCTACAAAAATATTTGTTAAAATGATACAGACTCCAAATTAAACTCTAAAAGTACCAACATTTGAAAATGAACATTTTCAAACTAGCACAGCTGAATTCTATACATTTCAATACCAGAAAATCTCAAGAAATACCCCAAGTGTAGATCCAAAATCACACAATGGGTTCCATGCAGTGTGATCTTAATCTGTCCTGTTTGCAAAACCACTACTGTTGTCTTTTATCATGGAATAATGCTTAACTCTTTATATTTGACACATTTACAGATGACAAATGCGGCTAAAATAAAGGGATTTGCCACTGAGAAGCTAGAAAGCATTGTGGGAAATTGAGAAAATGTTAGTTACCAGCATTTTCTCCGTTTCCACAATGTTTTGAAAATCCTTCATTCTCCAGGTAGTAAAAACACAGGATTGTTTGGTAAAGGAATTCATGTCTTTGCATCAGTATTATTTAATTTCTAAAAAAAAATTATACACCCAAACTTGGCAGCTTCAGTGTTTGCTTTTCTTCAAATGTGCCTTCTTCCAAAGGTACGGATTAAAAGAAGTGAGTTCTTTAATTTTTAAAGAATACAGGTTTCAATAATGATAAAATACAGCATGGAAAAAAGTTAAGTACCATTCCTGTCAATTGTTGTAGTCATCAGTTCATTGAGGAGTTCTGGCATCAATCTGAGAAAATAAATTTAAACAGACACTGAGATAATAAAAGAATGATTAATCAATCTCTTTACCAAACAAGAAAATTTTAGACCCATTCAAATTCAAAGCATTTGCAGACAACATATCAAATATGGTTCAAATGATGGTTGTTTGTCTTTACAAAAGAAGAAAACTTTGTGGCAAAAGGAGAAAATGCCAGATACCAGCATTTTCTCTTTTTCCTATAACATTTTCTAATGCCTTCTTCCTCAGAGTTGTTAAATCCCAGGATTGTGTGGTAAAGGGTTAATAACTAAGTAAAAGAGGTATAGGATTTTCACATTTTTTTACTTTTATTTCAATAAAAAATGAAGTCTGATGGGGAGATGTGAGTAAGGAGAATGAATCAATTCCAAGTCATGCTCATTAATTACAGCTTTAGAAAGGAAATGTTACTTTTTACAGAAAGCAAGTTGTTACTTTATACCAGCATTTTCTCCTTTTTCCACAATGTTTTCTACGCTATGAAAGACAAATTTTATGTTTTGAGTAACACTTAATTTCTCGTCTGCAGATACTTTCAATTTGGACAAGGCTAGGATTTTGTTATCTGTTAAAAAGTTAAGCTGCTGGAAGACCCATTTTGCCAGAAATTCTTAATATACTATGTGGAGTCTATGGGAAATCACATTAATACATGCTCGCAGCATTTCGAAGGCTACTGTGCCATTTTAGGGTCAATGCATCTGACTGAGTTAGTATGGAGAAGTTGTTTATTGACAGACCGAAACTCACCTTTTGGGAAGATTTAAATCTTTCAAATTATTCATTGCCTCCTCCATTTCCCCACCTTGGAGGTAGTCTTGCACAGCATTTGACTGAAAAATAGAATATTGAGTTCATATTTTAAACATTCTGTAGGATGTGTTTTCTTATGGTTGATGATTTCTTCCCTCTGCAAAACTTCTCAGTCAATTTAAATCATTTTCAAAGTCAGATGTGAGAATCAACAGACTTGTTTGGCACAATATACATAACTGGTTTTGACCAGAGAGCACTAAAAGCCAATATGCAGTTACTGTCTACTATGTTTATTGTTTACGAACAACATACCATATCTGCATTCTGGTATTTACCTTTTCTTAACTCTACCACACAACAAAAATGTAGACTTGTCCAGACTGAAAGCATTTGCAGTCAACAATCTAAATGTGGCTCAAATGATGAAATATGTTTGGGATAGGGCAGAAAACATTGTTAGAAAAGGAGTAAATGCTCGTTACCAGCATTTTCTCCTTTTCCCACTATGTTTTCAAAAGACTTTTTTTCTCAGGGTCGTTAAAACTCGGGATTGTGTGGTAAAGGGTTAATCCTTGCATAGCTCAGAAGCAGTGGGTATGAAAGCATTTTATTCATAAAGTGTATTTAACACTTCAATAACAGGCGTATGTTTTAACATGTGTACAAAAGAGCATTTTGCAAACGTCATATCTGGGGAAAAGAGAAATTGCAACTAGCAATATCTCCTTGTCCAACAAAGTTTCCATCCTCATCAGAAAACTTAAGCTGATTTGCATGTAATTTAAATTAAGTCATATGCAGATGCTTTCAATTTCAAAGAGTACCAAGATTTTCGCATGGAGGAGTTACTGGCCTACAAAGCATTTCGATGGAGAAGAAACGGCAACTCTTTCTTGTGTTGGTGTTCAGTCCAAGGACAGATTACTCTGTAATTCTTCACAAAATATGACTATTAAGTTTGTCTTACACATTATCATCCTTTTAAAGTTCAATAAAATGATCAGAAAACATCAAAAGAATTGTTTCACAATATGTACAGTGCAGAAACAATTAACTTCAACTAAAGTGACTGACCACCAGCCATGGTTGATTTTGGTACAAGTTCCTCTGAGCCAAACAGATTTCCTTCAATAGAGTAAAATTACTGTCTTACCATTGACTTTTTGACTTCTTCCTTACTTGGCTGTTGTTGAGACTTCTTCTTGATTGGATTCAGCTTCTCCTTTGGGACCTCCTTTATTGTTACAGCAGCCTTCAATGGATATAAAAAAGTTAAACATTCACCAAATACTTCCATGTTTCACAATCTTAACACAGAAAGGTTTTATGAGAAAATAGCATTCTCTCCTTTTCCCATAATTTTTTCTACCTTTCAAAGACAAACTCCATGACTTGATCCAAGCCACCCTATATTTGTTGTCTGCAAATACTTTCAATGTGGACAAAGTCAACGTCTTTGTTTCAGACAGAGTTAATTCCTTTACCATTCAATTCTGACTTTCAACAACCCTGAGAAAGAAACAAGGTGTGAAGTGATGGTCGTAAGTTGGGTGTCATTTTAGACTGTTTCCTTTAATTAGTTGTTAATTTGCTGGTCGTTATACCGAATAGCGGGTGCCCGTTTTTATGGAGGCAAATCATTTGAAATAAAGAACACAGAGGTTCTGGAAAAAAAAGAACATAATAGCGGGTTGCCAGCTTCACTGAGAGGTCGTTAGGCGGGGTTTTACTTTACACCTCTGAAGTCAAAGGCTTATGAAAACAATATGGGAAAAGAAGAAATTACTTGGACAGATTTTTCATGCCTCTGAAAGGCTTTCGAAAACACTATGAGAAAATAAGAAATTGCTTGGAACGACTATTCATGCCTCTAAAATATAACGATTTTGAAAACATTGTGGGAAAAGACGACACTGCTCAGAAGAAATGGATTAATTAAGCATTTTCCTTGTACAGACGACATTTTATGACTCTGAAGTCAAAAAAGAAATTTTTGGGAACGACTTTAAATGCTTCTGATGTCAAAGGCTTTTGAAAACATTATGAGAAAATAAGAATTGTTTGGAAAGACTTTTCATGCCCCTGAGATAAAAAGATTTTGAAAACATTGTGGGAAAAGAAGACTTTGCCGAAAACGAAAGGATTAATTAAGCCTTTTCAAGATACAGAAGACTTTTTACATTGCATGGCAGTCAAGATCCAGTATTAAGACCACCCTGCTATTAAGACCACTTTGTCAAAGAACCAAAGCGGTCTTAATAGTGGGGTTTTACTGTAGTCTAAAATTCGTCGATTGGTAAAGAGTTTCTCTAAGTTTGGGTTTTTTCTTTTCAGGAAAAAAATACATCTATTTAATTCAACTGGAATTAAAAAGCAAGCTGGTTTTTTTCAATGCAGAATCTGCAGAGTTAATAATGATCAATTTACATCATGATACAAAATACACTATTCCTATCTAAGCATCTCTAATGTTTCATGACCAAGTTTGACACATAAAATTCTTTCCAAGCAACTGGCTTCAATCCGAAAAAAAACAAGCCCAAAGCTAAGGTCCATGGTCAGACAGCCTAAAACTAAAGCATTCTACAGTAAGGGTCTGAATAAGTTGCTTTAAAATTCTACATAAAGACAATCAGGTTAAAAGCTGCTTTAACCCTTTACCACACAATCCGGACTTTAAACAACCCTGAGAAAGAAGCATTTTCTCCTTTTCCAATAATGTTTTCTACCCTTCCCAGAACAAATTTCAATTTTTCAGCCACATTTATCATATCCTCTGCAAATGCTTTCAATCTGGACTAGTCTAAAATTGTGCTGTGTGGTAAAGAGTTAAATCTTTTTTTACCATGGACGACACAAGTAGTTTTTGTGGACAGTGTAGATCAAGATCGGACTTCACTGAACTGTCTCTGAACCTTGCATTTGGTAATGAAAGAATATCATAACTCCTACAAACAGTCATATGTTTTAAAACAAAGAGGATATTGGCTTTTGTAAATACTGTAGGAAAAAAGAGAAAATGCAGTTACCAGCACTTTCTCCTTTTCCCACAATGTCTTCCACCCATTCCCAGACATATCCAGTAATTTGAACCACATTTAACCCTTTACTAAACAACAGATTTTAGACTCCCCCAAAATTGAAGGTATCTGCAGACCACAAATTCAAAAGTGGTACAAACTTACTGGAGTTCTGTGACAAGGAAATAAATGTTGTGGGAAAAGCAGAAAATGCTGGCTACAAGCCATTTTCTCCTTTTCCCACAATATTTTCAACAGCTTTTTTCTTCCGGATAGTTAAAACACGGGATCGTGTGATAAAGGATTAGTGTCATCTGCAAGTGCTTACAAAAGAAATGAGTCTAGAAGTCATTTGGTAAAGGGTTGAAATACTACCAAGAGACACTCAAGGTAAAAGTTGCTTTAAAATCTTTTACCTGTTTAGCCAACAGCGGGTTCAAGTTATTAGACTTTGGCTCCATAAAGGACTGTCCCCCTGCCATCATGGGAGGGCCTGTAACTGGGGCAGCCTGTGCTGATTTTGGTAACATAGTAGGTACGCTTGGCCGCAGGGCTCCAGTGAAAGTGCGATTGGGTCGTAAACTTATCTCCTCCTTTGGCAGTGGGGGAGGGGGAACACTAGTGTTGGGAAAGGGTATTGGCATCTGTCCCTCCTGCATCATAATCATGGCCTGAGGGTTGTTAGCTGCAAGGGGCTGTTGGGGCTGAAACTGGGGCTGACCCGGGGGCGACTGCTGTTGCTGCTGCTGAAGTTGCTGTTGTTGAAGTCTAGCCAACCTTGGTGGAAGCTGACCTGTTAAAGATGTAGACAGGCTATAACTGTACAGAAAACTCCTGTTCCCATGTTGATAAACATCCACCTCATAAGACATATTCACTCTTTACCACAGAATCCCATGTTTAAACATCCCCGATTCAGAAGACCTTTGAAAACATTCTGAAAAAAAGAAGAAAATGCTGGCAAACAGCATTTTCTCCTTTTCCCACAATATTTTCAATCCTTTCAGAGATGAATTTCAACATTTGAGCTGCATTTAATTTGTCGTCTGCAACAGCTCTGAATTTGGACATGTCTTAAATTTTGTTGTTTGGGAAAGAGTTAAAAGAGCTGGCTAATTCAGTAAACCTTAAAGGGTCTGAGCTCAACCCTTTACCACACAGTCCCGACGTTTAACGACCCTAAGGAAACAGCTTTTTGAAAACATTGTGGGAAAAGGAGAAAATACTGGTAACCAGTATTTTCTCCTTTTCCCACAATGTTTTCTACTTTTCCCAAAACAAATTTCAATTTTTGAGTAACATTTATTTTTTTTTGTTTGGTAAAGCTTTCAATTTCGACTGGTAAAAAATTTTGTAGTTTGGTACAGAGTTAAAGACAATTTCTCCTATGGGCAGTTGTTTTTCAAGCCGTCTGTTGCTAGATAATAAGTCATGCAAGAGGGAAGTGTAAACTCTACCAAACTGCAAATTGAAAGCACTTGCAGACAACAAAATAAATGTAGCTTAAAGATGATTTCCGTCTTTGACAGGGCAGAAAATGTGGGAAAAGGAGAAAATGCTGGTTACCAGCATTTTCTTCTTTTCCCACAATGTTTTCAAAAGCCTTCTTTCTCAGGGTAGTTTAAACTCGGGATTGTGTGGTAAAGGGTTGACTCCTACAGCCTGTTTAAACAATGGTAATACTCACAATACATTTTCAGAAAGAAAACAAGTCATATTATGCAATTTTAGGGCACTTTTGGCCAAATCATCTCCTAAAACTTAGGACAGACAGTATATCCCAGATCATCAGCATAATGCAAGCTGCCTAATCTTGATCTCTAAACTGTTGCGACAGTATCTTACAATGCCTAAAATTGAAAGCACCATACCTTGCTTTTTCTGCTGGAAGGCCTGTGGTGATGTATTCTGTTGTTGACCCTGATTGGGTGATAGTCGACCTGCTCCACCAGTTTGTTGTTGTTGCTGCTGAAAGTTGTGCCTCTGTGAGCGTGGTGAACCCCCTGACCCGTCTCTCTTCTGATAATTGTTGTAATTGTTGAACCCTGAAATATTTAGTATTTCAACACCTGACTACCAACCCTTCAAAAAAATAGACATCAAGCATCTTACCCTAATAGCATCAAGCTTAACTGTGGTTGATTTTGTGGGCATTGCAGATCTAACTCTTAGTCAAAATTTGGCTCTATACACAATGTATAATTAGTGAGGAAAGTCTGATCTACACAACCTCAAAATTGTAATACATTGGTCCCTTCGACTAATTGAAAAATACAAGTTGTAATTATTTACAATTATCAGACTGTAGATCATTTGACAATGTATTTTCCTTTTTCAACATTTTCTACCCTTTCAAAGATAAACCCCATCATTTTAGCAACATTTACATTTGTATACACCAATACTGTCAAGATGGTCATCTGTTAAGAAACATGGCATTATTGAGCCGAGACAAATTATATTTCCGCATCATCTTTGTCCTTTTCAGCTACAAACCATTCTATGTGGTTTTATAAGTCAAAATTATTGTTAACCAGTCAGTCTGAAAGATATTCATTGCCAACAAAGGCTCATGGAATATGCACATGTCCCAAATACATATCCTGTCAACCAAGAACAAATGATGTATCACACCACATCAGCATCTTTCACCTACCTGCATTATTCTGATTGTTCCTTGGTTTGTTGCTCGGGTAATTTGGTACATAACCATCCATCTGAATAACTCCTGGTCCAGTACCCAACGTTCCTGCAAAAATGTAACATTTCCTACCTTTAGAGAACTGACCACACCTTACATTAAAATATATGCCATGCTCTGAGAAAAGGGGGCTTAATGCGAAAAGTATAGACCCAGGTCAGCCTGTGTAGTCCGTGCAGGCTGAGCCTGACCGAAAATTTTTGCTATTGGTCAATATTTTGCATGTCCAAGGATCAGTCAACCTCATGATTCAGTCATTCTTTAGACAAAATGGACTTTATGGATTCATGATCATGTGATGACTTACTTGGTATTATTTGTATTGTATTAAGCTCAGACTGCACCCAATGTGCAATCTTATCATGGATCTAAATTGCTACTTGATTCTTTAATATTATCGACACTGCTCTTCATTAGTAGTTAGATTCTACATTCAAACTTTCTCAACCCTTTATCACACAATGCCGAGTTTTAACGACCTTGAAAGAGAAGGCTTTTGAAAACATTGTGAGAAAAAGAGAAAATGCTGGAGACCAGCATTTTCTCCTTTTCCAATAATGTTTTCTACCCTAACAAAGGCAGAAATCATTTTTTTAAGCAACATTTGTCTTCTGCAAATTCTTTTAAATTGGACCAGTCTAGAATTTTATCATTTGGTACAGAGTTAAACATGAACCTGTTTGATAACTAAGAATGAAAATACTGTTGAAAGCTATGTAAAAATGTAACAAACATTGGAACAGTGAAACAAACATATACCCATAATCCCAGCTGGGGGAATCCCAAAGAAATCCCCAAAAGAACCCGGACCAGGACTAGGCTTCCAATGGGCTCCCATACTTCCATTCATTGCTGGTCTGGGACCTCCACCTAATCTGTTCTGCTGTGGAATATACACCCCTGTCTCCTGTGTAAAAAGATAGCATTAATAGGAGATAATTCGTCAACTTCTCACCAACATAAAATAAAACTACCATGTTTTCAACAGAATGGAAAACATTAAAGTGATAAAGGCTGACACAGGCAACAACCACACAAGTCATTTTTAACCTAAACTCTTTATCAAACGAAAATATTTTGCACTGGTCTAAATTGAAAGAACTTGCAGGTGAGAAATTAAATGTGGCTAAAATGATTGCATTTGTTTCTGAATGGTTAGAAAACATTGTGGGAAAAGGAGAAAATGCTGGTTACCAGCATTTTCTCCTTTTCCTACAATGTTTTCAAAAGGCTTCTTTCTTAGGGTCGTTAAAAGTCGGGATTGTGTGGTAAAGGGTTAACTCTTTAGCCCTTCACCACACAGTCCCGAGTTTAACAACCCTAAGGAAGAAGTCTTTTGAAAACATTGTGGGAAAAGGAGAAAATGCTGGTAACCATCATTTTCTCCTTTTTCCACAAGGTTTTCTAAGCTATCAAAAACAGAAGTCATCATTTGAGCTACATTTGGTTTGTCACCTGCAAATGCTTTCAATTTGGTCAAGTCCAAAATTTTGTTGTTTGGTAAAGAGTTAACACTCAATCCCGAGTTTTAAAAACCTGGAGAACAGGATTTCTGAAAACACTGGTTAAATGGTAACCAGCATTTTCTCGTTTTCCTACAATGTTCTCTCGTCATTTGAGGAATATTCTACCTGTCATCTGTGAATGCTTTTGATTTGGACAGGTCTAAAATTTTGAAAACATTGTGGGAAAAGGAGAAAATGCTGGTAACCAGCATTTTCTCATTTTCCCACTATGTTTTCTGCCCTTTCATAGAAAAAATCTTGTGATATGAGCGACATTCTACTTGCCATCTGCAAATGCTTTCGATCTGGACAGGTCTAAAATTTTGCTGTGTGGTAAAGAGTTAATCAAACAATCCTAACGAGCCTTTGGAATACATTGTGAGAATAGGATAAAATGCTGGTAACAAGAATTTTCTCCTTTTCCCAGAGCCTTTTATCTGTTTACCAAGCAACAAAATTTTAGACAGGTCCAAACTGTAAGTACTTGCAGACAGCAAATTAAAAGTAGCCAAAATATCAAAATTTCTTCTTGTTTGGGTAATAATCATTGTGGGAAAAGGTGAACATGCTGATTAATAGCATTTCCTCCTTTTCCCACAAGTTTTCAAAAGGTTATTTCCTAAAATTTAATGTCATTAAAACTTAATGAGGAGACAATCCAACGAGCCTTGTCTCCTTTTCCCACAATATTTTTGAAAGTCTTCATTCTCAAAGTCATCAGAAGTCAGCATTGTGTGGTAAAGAGTACGCATATGACGTACATGTATTACACAATAACGGATTGCATTTCATAACCAACAACAGGAAACGAGATAACTTACATCTGCAGCTTCCTGTCTAATCTGTGTGATTGTCCTAGGACCATGTTCCTGCACATTTCTCCTTGGCGTCCACTGAAAAGGAAGGAAAACTTTTCATCCTGGTATATGACAACAATGGAGACAAATATTAGGGTATTCAAAATCTTTTAACCCTTTACCACACAAAAAAATTTTAGACTGGTCCAAACCCAAAGCATTTGCAGACTACAAATTAAATGTGACTCAGAATGTGGAAGTTGCCTTGAATAGGGTAGAAAACACTGTGGAAAAAAGAGGAAATGCTGGTTACCAGCATTTCCTCCTTTTCCCACAACGTTTTCAAAAATCTTCTTTTCCAAGGTCATCAACCCTTTACTACACAATCCTGGGTTTTAACGAACCAGAGAAAGAAAGCTTCTGAAAACATTGCTGAGAAAGGAGAAAATGCTGGTAACCAGCATTTACTCCTTTTCCCACAATCTTTTCTCTTCTTTCAGAGACAAATCCATCATCTGTACTACATTAAATATGTCGTCTGCAACTGCTTTCAATTTGACCAGTCTAAAATTTTGTTGTTTAGTAAAGAGTTAAAAGTCCAGAGAGCTTTAGACTTGTCAACACTTTTCAGAGTTTTGGCAAGCTTTTGGCTCTACAGATAAAATTTGTCTTTGGAGGGTGACCAGCATTTTTTGTTCCCCTTTTCCAAATATAGTTTTAATCCTTTTCCACACAGAAAGTTTTGGACTCTTCCAAATTCAAAACATCTGCAGATGACTAATTTAAAATCTGTACAAATGAGCTGAAGTTCTCTGACAAGGTAGAAAATATTATGGGAAATGGAGAAAATGCTGGTTTTCTCCTTTTCCCACAATGAGTTCAAAAGGCTTCTTTCTTAGGATCGATTAAACTTAGGATTTTGTGGTACAGGGTCAGAGCCCTTCTTTCTAAAGGGTCGTGAAAGCATGAAATTGTTTGTATAAAACACTATGTGAAATTGATTGATTGATTATGCTGTTTAATGCCGTTTTCAATATTATTACAGTTATGTCACAGCAGCCAGTGCACCTATCCATGCGTTCCTGGAGATTCTTTCACCAGAATTACGTAAAATACTCTTTCCAAACCACTGACTGCTTTCCCACATAATCATCGTTGAAACAATGGTCAGCAGTAAAAGAGGAATGAATCTTGTTGCAATGACTATCATCAATCGTCCGAGGAGTTTGGCAGAGCCGGGGATAGAACCTCCAACCCCTGTTCTCCAGTCCTGTGCGCTACTGACTGAGTTATGTGAAATTACTTGTTCACTTATTTTATATATAAAGCTATTTGTGCAAAACTTACTTTATTTTCCCTCAACTCAATGACATCTTGAAGCATAAACCTAATCCTGGATGGTAATTCTCCGTTGCTAGCAAACGATTTAATTCTAGAAAAATATTGATCCATCCATGCCTGAAAAAAAATACAAATAAAGAAATTATGCTACTCTTTAAGGATCATCAATTATTTTGTTATCAAGCAGCTTAACTCTTTACCAAACAACAAAATTTTAGAATTGTCCTTGAAAGCATTTGCAGATGACAAAATTAACTTGTCTCAAAAATTAAAATTTGTTTTTGGAAGGGTAGAAAACATTGTGGGAGAAGGAAAAAATGCTGATTAACAGCATTTTCTCTTTTTCCCAATGTTTTCAACAGGCTTTCTTTCCAGGGTCATTAAAACTTGGGACTGTGTTGTAAAAGGTTAACCCTTAAAGCTCTTTTCACTACTTTCATTGCTGTTGTAGACAAAGTAGCTCAAGATCTGCACAAAATGTGCAGTCTGATCTTTGATCTTTACTGTCCTCTTTGCCAAGGTATTCTGGATGCAGGCAACCTTGATATTGCACTTATCTGGACCAGTACATTTAAAGTAATGGGTCAAAAGAATGTAAGACATGTAGTTAATAACCAAATAAAGACTTTCCAATAGAGATTATTGGTGTAAATGATATAAGCAGAATAAAGGGTCTCCCCTATATTTTATTGCAGTGGCAAGAAATACTGTGACTTATATGACACTGACAACTGACCTCAATGTGACCTTTAAGTGATTGACCATATACACTATTGGGCACATATATACAATTCATAATAAATATCTAAACTAAGTTTTCAAATATATTCTACTAACAAAGTTTTGTAGTTTTGAGGGATTAGCCTATTCAAAGATAAAATAACATGAACACAGAAATATATCCTCTCTACTTCATAAAGTCAGGCATAAGAATACAAGGACAACTTTCCTTACCTTGGCTTTGGGAGAGTCAAGGCGCCGGCCTACTGTAGTCATGATCTGACAGAGACATTCCAAATCTTCCCCCATCTCCTGAATCGGGAGGTTTTTCTTCTTCTCCAGGAGTTGTTTGATACAGCGATGAAGGATACCTTCATGTAACATTTCCAACTTTCCCAGCTCTCCTACAGTGGGAGTTACAGTGAAATTTCATTCTTTTATCAAAATACAAACACTTCATGGTTATCATCATGTGATTTAACTCTTTACCAAACATCAAAATTTTAGAATTATCCCATTTGAGAGCCTTTCAAGACAATGAACTTTAACTTCAAACATATTCATTTTACATTGATTGAAAAACAATTTCATGTAACTTATATGAATCTCTCTCGATTCTGCTTCGTGGAAACCTTACCAGTACTCGCGCCAAATGTGTGGGCCAAACAACATTTGCAAACAACAGCCCTGAAGTTGACATCCACTAAAGGGTATCAAACTTGGGACCTTATGATTTGGACTTTGGAGGCCGACATTCTACCTCGGACCACAGACACCACAAGGGTAGCTGAAAAGTTGGAACTTGTCTGTGACAGGGTAGATAACATTGTGGGAAAAGAAGAAAATGCTGATTACCAGCATTTTCTCCTTTTCAAATAAAGTTTTCGAATGTTTTCTTTGTCAGTGTCATTAAAACTCAGGATTGTGTGCTAGAGAGTTAATACAGAGCTAAACCTTTGAAAAAAAAAAAAAAAAAATACAACAGGATAACACTAGCCTTATAACCAAACTGGAGATGTCCTTAACTCCTTTCCTCCTGGAAACGACTTTTTGGGTCTTCAAGCACATCCTTTTAAACCCTTTCAACTGGGACCTCATATGCTGAACATTACATCAGAGCTCCAGATAGACAGAGTGATTTTGATTTCAAAACTGAAAATATTAATCACTCTTCACTAAACCCTATGTTATGGGTACTCATCAGAATCATCTAATCGAGACGATTCTAATGAGTGCCAAGAACATAGGGTTTGGAAGAGAAACAATGGATTTAGCATACTATCACTCCCTTTTATCTGGAGGTCTGGATTACATTCAAGCTGCTTACCCAAATTTTTCAAGAATGTTTAAAGCTGCATGCTCTATATCTGTTTCAGGAGTTTGTCAACCAAAATATTACTGTTTTAACTCATTACTAAGCGACAAAATTTTGGACTCCACTAAATTGAAAGCATTTGCAGACGACAAAATAAATGTAGCTCAAGTGATGACTATTTACTTGAATAGGGCAGAAAACATTGTGGGAAAACCACTATTTTCTCCTTTTCTCACCATGTTTTCAAAAGCCTTCTTTCTCAGGGGCAATAACACTCAGGGTTGTTTGGTGAAGGGTTAAAGCCCCCAGTTGTATGAAACTTACCAATGAATTTGATATTTCCCAACATCTTTCTTTTGGCGATGTGGTACTGCTCCAACTCTTCCTCTGAGAGCTGGCCATCCTTGTCATAGGCTGAAACAAACAACGTAATCATTAATACCCTTTACCAACTCTATCCCATAACAATCCCATGTTTTAAAAATCCCAAAGGTAACTAGAAATGTCGCAAACCTGGCACCTTGTCACTGAAGCACCACAATCAGAGAAAACAAAGTTCACCTGTGACCTTGACCTTTGACCCATGTGACCCAAAAACAATTAGGCACCTCCTTGGGTCATGAAGAACACTTGTATATAGTTTCAGGGTTCTAGGTCAAACGGCTTTTAAGTTAAGAGCGTGGAAACGAAAACAAGACGGACAGACTGACGGACAGACAGACATGATGAAACCAGTATACTCCCCTCTACTTCATTGGTCTGGGGTATAAGAATGGCTTTTGAAAGCATGGAAAAAGAAGAAAATGCTGACAACCAGCATTTTCTCCCTTTTCGCATTCAGCCCTTCAAACACAAATTCCATCATTTGAGCCATTTCTATTTTAATGTCTGCAAATGCTTTCAAGCAGGAGAAGTGTAACATTTCATAATGTGATGAAAAGTTGAGCCTTTACATATCAATAGTTCAGATATAAAGGAGAAATCAAAACCGAAAACTCACCACCTTTTCACTTAATTAAACCTATGATATGTGTGTCCACTATACAGTTTTTTAATGAGCACCAACATCATAGGTAGTGTACATGTATTGTGATGAACTATGGTGATATTACTTTCTAACCCCTTCCTTCCCCCCTTCCCAACATCTTTGTTATTTTCTATGCCCAAGAACTTGTGTAACTGTAACTGTTTTCATGATATAAAAATACAAGAGACACTTCCAGTCACATAAGAAGGCCAAAATAATGCATTATTCTGATTTTCTTGCATAAGTTTCAAAAGAAATACACAGTGAATACCAAGATAAGACAGTAATTTTTATAAGGTATGGCCTTTACAGAGCTCCAGATAACAGGGAGTGATGGTATTCTAAATCCATTATTTCTCTTCCAAACCATATGTTGTGGGTGCTCATTAGAATCGTCTCGATGAGACGATTCTAATGAGTACCCACAACATAGGGTTCAGTGGAGAATAACTAATATTTTCAATTTTGAAATCAAAATCACCCCCTCTATCTGGTGCTCTGCTTTACTTACACCACCGACTCCTGTTTCCCCCAAGAATCATAAGAGTTCAAAATTTCTTTTTTTCATTGTTAAAGCAATTTTGGTGTCCACCTTAAAAGTGAGATGACAAATGACAGATAGAGGTTTATATCAGGTCAGTTTTAATTGCATAAATTTGAGCCATGCTCTGGTAAAAGGGGGCTTAATGCATCTCCGTGATGCATGATACTAAGCAAGTCATTACATGATCATGGATCCATAGAGTCCATTCGTCGAAAGACTGACTGAATCCTGATGTACACCGATCCTTTGACACCAAGAAAATTGACCAATAGCAAAAAGTATCGACCAAGGTCAGCCTGCACGGCTTGCATAGACTGACCTGGGTTGATACTTTTCGCAGATGCATTAAGCCCCCTTTCACAGAGCATGGCTCATTTGCATCAGGCAGTTAGAAGTGGAGTTCACCTACCATTTGTAGCCTTTGACCGGTTCTCAAATTCATCCTGACACTTGTTTAGAAGGAGGCGGCGAAAAGTCTGAAATGAATCCAGAATGCATCTTACATTTTTACCTGACAATGGGTTTTCATGTCATGTTCAACAAAAGAAGTTGAACTCTTTGCCAGCCAACAAAATTTTAGACGTCTCCAAAATCATGGTATTTGCAAACAACAAATTACATGCAGCTCAAATTAGCAGGTTCGTCTGAGGTAGGGTGGAAAACAAAGTGGAAAAGAGAGAAAATGCTGGTCATCAGCATTTTCTCCTTTTCCCCCAGTTTTTTCGAAAGCTTTCCCTGTCAGTGCTGTTTCAACTCCCAATTGTTAAACTTATCTATGTCACATCAGTTGTGTATATCTACAGTTTATATTCACAAGAGCACCGCATGTGGGTGCCAACACTCAGCTGCAGATGCTTAACCCTTTCCCAAACGACAAATTTTGGACTGGTCCAAACTGAAAGAGTTTGCAGACGACAATTTTAAATTTGATGAAAATGGCAGAAAGTTATCAAAAAGGGTAGAAAACAATGTGGGAAAGGAGAAATTGCTCATTATGAGCAATTTCTCCTTTTCCCACATTGTTTTCAATAGATTTGTACAGCAGACACGTGAAACCCAGGGCTTGTTTTGGAAAGGGTTAATGTTCAATGAAAATTCTGAGTTGTAAAAGAGGGCATAACTCTGTCAAAAATACTTTGATGGTTACCTGCCCATGTTGTATAGGTTCCCCTTTTCATAATTAACAACTTGTCCAGTTTGAAACAAATATCTCCAGGTAAAAACAGAGATATCATATAATGTTAACGTTTTCGCAGCACAACTCAGATGAGGACCATGGCACAGACGACGCATTGGCTACAGCAATACCTTGATGTTTTCTTCGAAAACTGCCAAGCTAATAAGTCTTTAGGACTGCTTCCTGGAATGCTAATCAGTGCTTGCTATAAGATGTTGGGGCTTCTATATGTTGGCTCTGCTCTGTAAGGGATTTCACTTTATGACATGACATCTGACTTTAAGACATGACAGACTGACATTCTACACCTACGCCGCAGACTCCCTTAATTCATTTACCACACAATCCTGTATTTTAAAGACTGACAGAGAGGGCTTCTAATAACATTTTGTCAATTACTTTTATCTATTTCTGAACAGGAACTTTCAGACCTACCAAAATCTTTTAAGATTGTATCTAGTAATATATCCCAATAAAAAAAACTGTTTAAAGATGGGCTAAAGTCAACAAATAACCACTAAGTAACCTTCGCTTCATATGAAAACAAACAAAAAAAAAAAATACTAACAGGGATAGTAGATTCTTTGGGTTCAAAATTAGGTGCGTCTTCACATAGCTGATGACATAATTTGGCATACACTGAACTATACTTTGGCTCATCAAGAGCTTTCTCAAAGATCTGTAAAGAACAATATGTAAACAATTCACAATACCTGAAATAAGACTTAAACCCTCTATTGAAAGACAAAATGTTAGACTTGTCGAATTTGATAGTATTTGCAGATAAAGTATGAAAGTTGGTGCATATGATGTGATTTGTCTGTCATAAGCTATAAAAAAAATGTGGGAAAGGAAGAAAATACTGGTTACCGAAGGTGGTTTTTAACAAAGTTAGATAGCAGTGGGCATGCAGTCTGAACTCTGATCCACACTGTTCCCTATGTTGTGAGAGATCCTGACTTGTTCATTTGTTTGGGTATTTCATGCCTGTTTTAACATAACATTCATTGTATCACTACAACCTGTGAACCTGTCCATACTTTCCAGGAGTTTCTTTCACCAATATTATGCACTATATTCTTCCCAAGCTGCTGGCTGCTTTTCTATGTAAACATGACTGAGACAATGTTCAGTGATGAGAGAGGAATTAATCCTGACTATCATCAAAATTTGGTATGAATTTGGCTGAGATGGGAAAATAACCCTTTACCACACACTTTTTCAGAATTAATATTTCAACTTTGATCTTCAATGAAGAACTTAAAATTTCAATCAATATTTAATAAAATTCATTTAACTTGAAATACATACTTACCAACAAAATGATCCCTTTAAGTACGACTTTTGAGTCTATTCCTACATTTAGAAGTTCAAGACTTAACTTATCAAATTTCTCAGGTGAGAGTTTGTTAAGAATTCTGAAAATAAAATATAAGCAATGCTAAGGAATTCAGTTAAAAAATCCCTATATTTAATTAAAAAAAAAATCCCTATGTTTATATACCTAGTTCAAAAATCCCTATGTTTATATACTTAAAAAATAAAACTAGGAAGAGTAAAAATACAAGTATGTTTCAAAGTTCTTTGCTATCAATTTCTTTCTGAGAATCTGTTTAAGGTAACAAAAAAAGGATGGGTTGTTTGAATAGTGTTCCAGACTGCTTTCAATTCAAAAAATAAATGAACCTAATGTACATGTACATTAATACAGATGGGTCCGATGGATCACCAAAATACTGAAATACCACCGAAACACCCTGATGTTTTTTTTTTTTTTTTTCTTTAATTATTGAGTTCAAATAAATAAAGTAATCCTTTTTGACACATGTTGTAGTCCTATTGATGAAGGACAGTTAATTCAAAACCAAAGGACATAATAACAGTTTAGGCCCGCTGGGAAAGTGCACTGAAATAGCCTACCCAAAACGCTTCTGTAAATGTCTACCGAAATACCCTCTCAACGTAGTAAAATTTGCCGATTCCGGGATTCTACCTCCGCAATCTTACTTCAGTAGTTTTTGTACAACGTTAATGTGTCTGATCTTTATCCATAAGTATACTAAGAAAAACAGTTTTCATTTTCACAATGGGCTGATGAAATCAAAGAATCGCCCAATTACAAAACCGGCAGCCATTTTGAATCTGTGGTTAATCACGTCACAAGGCATAAATTGGTAAGATAATTATAATTCTGCCAGTAAGATTATGAATAATAACTTTTTCACTTTAAAAATAACAATGAAAAAATAACACATCAAAGAAGTTGGATTACATCAGCCAAACATGTTCAATTATGATTGCTTCACTTTAATAGAACAGAACTTGCTGAGTTACTTGTGCGTTTCGATGGATCAGAGGTCTACATCATGCAATGTCTGATTTGGGTCCACTTCGTTCGCAAATGAAGTGCATTAGCCCTCTCTCTTTCTTTGTGTGTGTTTGTTAATCTTACAAAGACATAATAAATGTAAGTAATAAGGCCCTGATAATTCCTTAGTCTAGATTGGCATAATCAAGATTGGGCATATTGGTGTGTAACAGACCAGACACACGAGTGTTTCGGTGACTGTTCTCCATGTAAATTAATAATCAGTGTATATTAACAACATCATTCTTCTAAATAATGATTAAGACTTTGATAAAGCGTGTTTTCTGTAAAAAAAAAAAAAAAGAAAGAAAAATCCTGCATACTTTTATCAGATATCTGAACTCAATAATAATAAAAATAGGGGTATTTTGGTGTTTCGGTGGTATTTCGGTGATTCTTCAGACCGGTACAGATAGTAAGAAACTGAAAAAGTCTAATGATTTCTATCCACATGAAAAAAAAAATGTAATATGAACCAACAGAATTCAGTAGCCACCACTTACCCTCTAACCTTTCTGAATATAACATCATTTTTATCATCAAGGGTGAGAACATCTCTTTTCACGCTACTTGGAGGAATCCATCGTTTTACTTGAGCTGGGCTAGAGAGAGATCTCTCATCCCTAGAATGGCATTTAATTGTCTACAATTAAGTCTGAACAGTACAAGAAATATGTGGAAAGTTTAGCATTGTTTGATGTTTTACACTCCTTTTACTAATTTAACTTTTTCAATTCCATTACAATTGCCAGAGCACCCATCCATGTATTTCTAGACATGAACCTGTTACCACATGACACAATCTTTAAAACTTCCAAACCCAAAGCAGTTTCAAACAATGAATTAAATATGGCTATAATAGTGGAAGTTGCATTAGATGGGGTAGAAAACATTGTGGGAAAAGGAGAAACAGCATTACCTCATTACCCCACAAAGTTTTCAAAAGTATTCATTCTAAAGGTCGTTAGGAATCAGGATTGTGTGGTAAAGGGTTAACCAAAGACAAAATTTCAGAACAAATGTTTAGCAGCAAGGAGGGTACAAATCTTATCACTTTGATAAATTCTGTGCAGTTTTGGCGAAGCCAGAAAACTTTATGCAAAACAAGTTATGTATTATCATCCACCATAATTCCATAAACTGCAAACACAGACCTCATCCCAAACGAAATAAGCTATAAATTTGCCGGCAACATTATAGATTTTCTTTGGCTCTATACTGTTCAAGAAGTTTTTACGCTAGCCAAGCCAGAAAGAGTTTGCAGATGACAAACCAAACGTGGCTCAAATGACACGATTCATATTTAAACTGACAGAAAACACTGGAAAGAGGGAAAATCTTAACAACATTACTTTATCTCATCAAGAACTTTATTTCTTTCTTTCTGCAGAACAACAGAAGCAACCTATTTTACTTAATGTGTCAAACTGGCTGAAGAATCAGATCAAAGAAACTGATTTCTTTCAATTGAATTGTTCTTCAAAAGAGATACTGAATCAAAGCCTTCTTAAATTAACCCTTTCCCAAACGACAAGTTTGAACACTTCATAATTAAAAGTGCTTGCATGTGACAAATTTGAAATTGAGCTGACGTTCTTTAAAAATGTAAAAAAATTGAGGGAAAAGGAGAAACTGCTTGTTACAAGCAATTTCTCTTTTATCCCACAATGTTTTCAAGTGTTTTTCTTCGTAAGGGTTGTTAAAACACAGGATTGTTTGGTAAAGGGTTAATCTCCAAAACAATTACCGTCCCCCTGCGTGTGGAGAAGCACCACCCGCTCTTGTGTTTCCGTCCAGAATGTTGCTGGTTGTGTTATGTCTACAGTGGATACTCTTGTAGAATAAAATAAAACAAAAAAGGTCTGGTTTCTATCTGCTTCACATTAACTGTCTTTAAAACAACTGAAAAAGAAAATAATTACCATGTTGCAGCGGACAGTGATACCGGGTTAAAGCATAGGTTCCTATGATATAAAAGGCTCTATCATTTGATTGACTGATTCTGAAGACTGTTTTTCATTACTGCAGTTACATTGTGGCAGCTCTATGTTTAGGCAGCAGATGTATACCAGTAGACTGGCTTGTTGCAGAACACTCAATTACCTGAATTTACAGTTACTCTAGTCTAGCAAGGCCAGTAGTATATACAGTAAGATAAGGTGTCCTCGGAGATGCTGAAGGAAGAATAAACATCAAATTAATTAAATAACGGGCCCTGAGGGTATGAAGCCCATTGTTATATCGTCATCATCTTTTTTAATTTACGAATCCTTTTCGAATAAGCTTGCTTTTTAAACCTAGATTTAAACACTTTCACCATCAGTTGTTCTAAACTAAAACGCACATTTCTCTGAGGGCTCAAACAATGCACATTATTTATGTGAAACAATAAGCAGCCCAGTTTCAAGTCTGAAACCTGTCTGAAACTGTAAAATTTCAATTCTGTACTACACTAATCTCTTACCACTAAACTCAACTACACTACAGTAATTTCCAAGTGTTGAGTAAGTACTTTACACGTATCTATTTACCAAAATTAAAACCTTGATTTATCTTCTATCCACTTCTATTAGAATACACTTCCTGTGCTGTGGCTGATGGGTAAGCTTAGTGTGAGAAATGGTTAATCGAGCAATTTCATTGGTTGAATGGAGGTGATAACTAGACGTGTTTATTCTGCGGAAGACGTGATCAAATGCATCTTTTCTGACCGCACTCTATTTAACCAGGGATCGTAAATTACATGTTATATACGATCCCTGATCTAACACAATATAACATAAAATAACATTCATTCAGCATAAAACAGCACTTGTGTGTTTGTAGCTTACAGTAATTATGAAAAACAAATTCATGTCCACATGCTCAGAAAAAACGCCTAAATACATTGTTATTATCTGAGAAGTATGAAATAAAAATCATATTACGATTGAAGAAATTAGCAATGCATTGCATCAGTATCAATGGCACCATTTTAAGGTCAGATCAGACTACATGTCATGAGCAGTCTGATCTTAAACTATGAGCAAAACTGGTCTTACCATCCATGAAAGGATAATATACTCGTAAGTTATACTTCTTCGGTCAAGATTCCTGATATTAGATCAGTTTGTTTTGATCAGGATCAGACCAGTGAGACCACCATTTAAGAGTCGTCTGATCCCGAGCAAAACTCTCTGCTAGGAAAACATGTGTCATAAAATATATTATAGACAAGTTTTCCAACTGCATCATCCGCCGAGCACTATCCCTGGTTACATGTATTTGTCAGTATTTTAACATATATCAGTTAACTCGAATGGAAACATTCGTTACTTTTCACCGGTATGACTAGATACCGAAAATAACCTACCGTATTTTCGCGAAATTGTAGATTTTCATCAACGACGATACAGGGATCGTTAATTACATGTTATCTGAAGGATATGTTTTTTTTTTTTTTTAGTTGCAACTACGCAGGGATCTTATATACTGTGTATGTAAGATCCCTGCAATTACGGCATGTCACATTGAAAATTACGGCAAGTCTGAGCTTTATTTTTTATTTTTTTCAACGCCCTTCTTGTAATTGATATGCCGTACTCCACTCAGACGCCCATTGAAATGTTTGAATCGCGATTACGTTCGTATTCATAACAAAGAAGTTGTCATGTATGGTCCTAAGCAAAAGGTCTACTGAAATATACGCAAATTAAAATGAAACACTGTGAAGATGCATATTTAAAGACAGTAAATAATTACACGTATTTTACAAGCAGTTTTTGTTTTTTCAGGTTAGAAAACCATTTGCTTGGTAACTGGCTGCGATGACACACCAGCAAGTTACGTAAGAACAAAGCAAAAAGAGAGCACTATTTTCGTTGAAACAGTCTGCGATCACAATTTTCTTATTTCTTCGAAATATATTTTCATATGGAAAAGGTTATCTTTGTCATAAATGGACTTAAATCAATTTTCAAATAATTTTTATACATCTTAAATAATAAACAATTGATGAGTTCTTAGGTAGTCCTGAGTCAACCAAGGGACTCGGTACTCACTTTTAGTGAGAAATGTATCATGCATCAACATAATTCCTTGTTGTATACAACCAACGCGTCTTAACGTGGATTACAGCACCTCCCGTTGTAACGTACTATGATCTCACACATTCATTAATCTTTTACAGTATTAATGGATCCAACTATAATGAATTTAAATTCTTTGTTTGATATACCGATACAATTATAGTAATAATAAGGTGAATGATATTTTCAAAGGTATAACTATTCTACTATTTTCGTTTTTCGTTGTGGAAAACTATAAAACTATTCTACTCTTTTCGTTTATCGTTGTGGATAGTGGAAAGCTATTTTTGTATGAAAGATGCCATGTTCAAAAAGACTGTATATATACGTAGGCATTGCCTTTATCATTGAGGAAGACCTTCAAGTGATTTTTTTTTTTTTTTTTTTTTTTTTTTTTTTCTTTTTTTTTTAAGAAAAGCATGTAATGGAAATTAGAGGATTAATAGAAAATAATATTCACAACTTAAATATGGAACAGGCTATTTCCTTCAGTCTACAATATTTTTGAGAGGAAAATATATTCATGAGAATGAGGTTACTTTCATATCCTGAGAAAGACGATTTTACATTTAACCGTATTAAGTAATTTTGAGATGGTGTGGTAATGAGTTATTTCTTTTGTCTCTTAAAGATAAAAACGACTGGGAGCACTCTTTTTGATACGGAATAAAGCTATTTTTTGTGAAGGGGTTGCTCTGTTGAAGAGAGCTCCATGAAATATGGGGTATACAACCAATATTAAATTTCCTTTTTTATTTAGAATACAAATACAAAAAAAGGGCGACAATAACACAATGCGCTGAAAGGCTGTTTTCCTATGGGGGGTACCACCAAGACTCTAAGTATTGAATAAAAGCACACTCCCTCAAACCAATATCCGATTGAATAGGAATATGTAAATGGTGCTAATAATGATAACAGGTGACAGAATATTTATACAGGTAGAAAGTAGGGACTTTTTTTTGTCGAAAGGAAGTATTTCCGCAGGAAGATGCTAATTTAGTCCAGTCCTGGTACTTTTGTGGTTAATTTCCTGAAAATAAATGAAAGACAAAGTAGAAAATGCATATCAAATTTCATGGCCTGCATGAAAATTCGGAATTTGTTGCAATATTGTAATGATTTACTTTTCTAAACAATCAAATATTCAGCATAACTATTCTAGCCATAAAATAATGTGCCATATGAAAAACCATTTTCGTAGCGGAAAAGCTATTTTCGTGGGAAAAAAAGGGCTGTTTTCGGTATCTAGTTATACCCGTAATTCACCCTTGATCTGGCACAGGCACATGGGACCAGGTTCTAGATAACAGGGACATGAAACAAGAAATTTGTGATCAGCCCTAATAATATCTCAAATGACAGGGCGTAGGACTCTTAAACGTCAAGTCTCGGGCCACTTGAGAGTGTGGGTTCGAGCCCCAAGGCTAGCCATCTAGAATTACTAGTCTTTCGGATGAGACGTTTAACCGAGGTCTCAAGTGACGACGCTATATAAGACTAGTTTGCAGAGCATGACTCAGATCTACATTATCCCCGATAAAACGGATTTAATCCATAGATATTAAGGCGGTTATGAAGATCGAAAACCAAGAAGCGGCTAAATTTTTGTTTTCCAAGTTCCCATCGTGAAATGGAAATGAAATTTTGATACCACTGTGCAGATATTCGACGAAATTCTTTAACTCTTTACCACACAATCAAGACTTTTCACTACCCTAGGGAAGAATGCTTGTGAAAACATTGTTGGAAAATGAGAAAATGCCAGAAATCAGCATTTTCTCCTTTTCCCACAATGTTTTCTACCTTTTGGATAGAAATATCATGTTTTGAATTAAAACTGATTTGTCATCTGCAAATGTTTTCAATTTAGACAATGCTATAGTTATGTCGTTTGATAAAGAGTTACCCTTATTTATTTAAGTCTAGTGTCATCAAATTTAACCCCTCCATGGCAATGAAACTGAAGTCTTATTTCATTTGTCAATAGTCTTTTTGACTCAAAGTAAGGTGAAAGAAAACGATTTAAGTAGATCACATATATCGGGTCAGAAATGTTATAATAGATTTGTCAAATATACGATCCTTGTATCTACTGACTTGTGATAATGTTCATGCGAACATAAGCAGTGTAACCGTATAAGTCGATAGCCCACAGCCTTGAAAGATAAAAGGTAAATACATATAATATTACACAACAGTCAGTGCTAGCCCTACTTCTTATTTACCATGTACATCCCAGCCAGGGATCGTATATACACAAAAATATGCGATCCCTGTATATACAGAACATGTACTCTATATATGGATTTTATTCAGTTTATTCGGATTTCAGCTTTAACCCTCGACTCTGGGCGCTTTTGAGGACAGTGTAGATTTACATCAGACGGCACGCTCTCTGCAGTCATCTTTGATACGGCGAATTTTTCCGCATAATAAACATTCCTTTCAAAAGTAAGGGAGATAATTACGAAATCGCACGAAACCCGGAAATTATCCAAAATGGCAGCCATGTCAGAGCCCCTTCATCTCGACAGAGGTATTTCTAATATTGTGCATCCGTTTTTCATTGCATTTGTATTTCAGCACAATAAAAGTAATGTGATACTTTCATTAAAAGCAGAATAGCCATGTCCGTATTTCTGTTCGAGGAAATAACTCTGCCTGCCTTAGTAAAGTGAAGCGGATGGCTGCACATTTCGTCGAAAGACGTTTTGATCGACAGATTTTTGCTATTTCGTCGAATAGCCAACTGGTTTTGACATTTTTTTTTCACATGTGCGACAAATGGTCGAAAGTTGTTTGCTTTGATTACGAACACGCCAGACAACTGAACGCGAACTTCAACTGAATGAGAACTTTGAGTCTAGTACAGATAACTGACCCCGAAAGCGATTTTAGATTTTGACTGGTACAGAGACGATCGTGAAAAAAGCAGTTGAAATCTGCGCACTTTGAAACTCTCATACTTTCACAAATGAAGTACAAAACTGGAATTTGAACATACATGTTGCTCACCTATTCAATAATCCTTCGTTTCAAACACTACTGTAGTATTTCCAATTTAAACGCTACACAGCGAAAAAACAGTTTTATTCATCTGTCACCCGAGATGTTTACGTTCACCTGGATAGAGACAAAATGGCCACCAAAGGTGATAAAACCCAATTTTTTTTTTGAGATTACACATAAACAACTCTCTACAATTGCTTTAGGTAATGAAACGTTTAATAATTTGTCCTTAGTCATGTGTGTTATCAAAAATTAAAAGCATTTTGCTGCAATACAGACTGACAGACGAAACTGAAAGTTGGTACAGCGCTGTAGCTTTGCTACTGGAAAATTCATCATAGACTTGAGACGGGATGGTGCACAGTAAATGTCCAAATGTAAAAAGAAGCACGGCAAACGTCTCATTATTGAGACTATTTGGAGTCAAGCGACGAAAGCCGTATGCATGCTACGAGGGTCATTAAAGAAGTGAGCTCTGCTTACTACAAGTAGATACAGTTGTACTCATTTTGTTCATTGTTCCACGTAAATTGTTGTTTTTGAGTTAAATTGAAATAAGTAATCACCACTGTTTTTCATTATTGAGTTGTTATGCATCTAGTTTGCGATAGGCCTAGATCTAAGAGTGTATTAAATCTAGTTCATTCTGTCAAAATGGAGTTTTACTTTAGTACCAGAAGCAAAGACAAACAAGGCTATCAGAGATAGCAATACACATTGGATAGAAAACAAGGTGATTGTGAATATTAGAGAAGCAAAAAATACATACTGTTAAGGTTGGGTGATAAATGATATAAATTGCACACTTTTGGAACAACCCTCAAAAGTTACCCTTGTTTTTGTTTTCACTCCTTAACCCTAAACCAAACAACAATATTTGAGACTAGTCCAAATTGAAAGCATTTGCCGACGACAAATCAAATGTGGCTCAAAATTTGAATTTGTTTTGGGAAGGGTAGAAAACATTGTGGGAAAAGGAGAAAATGCTGGTTACCAGCATTTTCTCCTTTTCCCACAATGTTTTCAAAAGGCTTCTTTTTCAGGGATTGTGTGGTAAAGGGTTAACTTCCTGTAATAAAAACTTCAACTTTTGTCTCAGTCTACATGTAAGTTAATCTGATTATACTTACATTTATCTTCATCAAAAGCTTTCGACCAAAGTTCAACTAAATAATATAAGTCTAGTCAGCGTTTGCGTTAGCGCAAAAATCTGCCTCTGGGACGTAAATTAAGTAACACCGGATGCGAAAAAATTACCGTCTGCTTCTGCAGGAGGCAAAGTACCTCCTAAAATGCGCCGTCAATCATACTACCTTTAAGTTCAAAGACGCCAACAAGACATCTTAGTGGCTTGAATAGGGTGCTAATTTTATACACTACTTGAGATGAATTGGTGTAATTAACGTACACTGCATGAAGACCACTTCACATTCTCACTTATTCAGAGGTGCAGAAATCCTATGACTATGTTTGACTCGTCGGACTGGGAAAAATTTGGTGTCTGACAAGTGACATTTTTCAATCTAGTTGTCTGTGGACAAGTAGGGAATATTGGGAAAATTTTGAAATAAAGATCTTTTGTATACATTACTTCGTGAAATACAAAAAATTTCTCACAGCGTACAAAATGACATTAGTGATAAGCAGTTGCTTTAGATGACCCCTCATTTCTGAAACCCGAAATTTGGGTATACATTTGGTGTACCTCCGCATTCATCGCATGGTCGGTATATTAATAATATGCAGCTGTTTTGCACATCGATTTTCTTTTGCTTTGACGAATGTCTGAATACTTTCAAGATCATCATTATGGATTAATGTTTTGTTAGTATCATTTTAGCACAGGTTCAAAAATCTTTGATGACAATGACACATACATGAATATTTTTGCTTTGAATCTGATGGTACACATTCGGCTCAAAATGGGCTGTGATTTAGACATTTATCTGCTCTGCTGGAAAGCACCTGAAACCAAAACAATTTGCGATTCAGCGATCAATTGATGCGTGAAATCAGAGAATATTTTAACAGATGTGTTTGTCTTCGGTTGTATCTTCTCTCATCAACAAGATTTTGTCTTTTAAAAAAGAAAATCAATGTCAGCATAATGTCCGTTGTCAGCATGATTCTCCGACCCAGGCTGGTTAATAAAGCGGTATTTTCTTTCTTCTTTTTATCGTCAGTTTACAAAATACTAAAGGTGGGAATGTCCAAGAATGCTTCTCATAGCAAGGACAAGAAATAACTGGCCAAGGACACAAATTTTAAAGCCTCTGCGTCCTGTGCACGCAAGGTAGAAATAGCTGGCCCAAACGCTGCTAAGTGTTGTATCGACCATTTGTCTGTGTCTACCATATGTCATGATGACTAAAATGCCTTTAGACCAAACGTCTTTCGATGAAATGTCATACATCCGAAGGAGATTACCCTTTTTTTTTTTCATTTGCAGTCCAATGCCGAGGGTTACCACTTTCCAGAGAGAGAAAATAATTACTCAAGTCATTAGTTTTGATGCCATTATGCAATCTTCATTACAGGGATAAAATTGGTTAAAAATAATTTTGTAACTAAAGCTAGAAGCTGTGTAAATTTTATTTAAAGTTTAAATGAGTCCAATGAAGACTTACCGCACCTAAAATCTATTTTCAAAGGGTACCAAATTTTGTACTACTGAACTATGACTTAACTCGTATTTTAGAAAGCTACTGCTCATCGGTCTAAACAAATTAAGAAAATATTTCAAATACACATTTTTCAAGATCTAAAACATGTCAAAGCTATAGATCTACTACAGTTTTGTTCCCTTCACTATAAATAGAACTATAAATAGAACTAAATTTGTTGGATTTTAGCTCAGCCACCCTCTGTTTTTCATAATGATAATTTTCTGAAGATTCAGACACAAAAAAAAAAATAATCATGTTTTTCTGTCCGAATATATTGGCGAATTATGGTATTATTATTGAATTTCAGAGGGTCAAATACTAAGAAATTTAGAATATTTAGTCAGTTTTCAAATGAATAAGTTGAAAATTGACATTCATACGGGGATTGAATTTCACAATACCAGTGACAGAGTATACAAAAAAAAAAAATCAAGATCAGCATCATTTTACATGATTTCTTTTCCTTTACAGATATCAATAGAGCTATTGAGTTGTTGGAAGCCCTTCAAAAAAGTAAGTCTGTTTATACCCACAGATAACAGTCAATCAAACATAAAGTCACAGAACTTTCTAAAAATTGGCTGAGGGTTATTTTCACTTTTTCTGTTCTTTCCTTTGTTAGCATTTGCTTTTTCTGAACTTAACTCTTTACCAGATGACAAAATTTTAGACTCGTCCAAATTGAAAGTTCTTGCAGAGGACAAATTAAGTGTTATTCAAAAATTGAAATTTGTTTTAGGAAGGGTAGAAAACATTGTGGGAAAAGGAGAAAATGCTGGTTACCAGCATTTTCTCCTTTTCCCTCGATGTTTTCAAAAGGCTTCTTTCTCAGGGTCTTTCAAAGTCGGGATTGTGTGGTAAAGGGTTAACCTCTTCAGAAACAAGTATGGAGTGCTGAGAAAATACAAAGCCAGATTAGCAGACCAGAATTAGCTCATTACAATAATGTATCTGAAACATTCTGAGAAAAAGGGTATAATGCATTGTAGTGATGCATATATTCTGAGCAAGTCATCACATAAATAATTGTGGATGCGTAAAATCCATTTCACCTTACAACGGACTGAATCACAAGGTAGAAAATGTACAAATAGCAAAAAGTTTCGACCTATGTCAGCCTGCGCACACTGTGCAGGCTGATAAGGATCAATACTTTTGGCAAAAGCATAAAACCACTTTTTCACAGAGCATGTCCCAATTGTTTGTTGTTGAAAAAACTGAAAGGGTCGGTTCAACTTTCCATGTGCAAGTGGATGTCTACAAGACAAAATATTGCAGATAAGCAACTGCAGCCAAATGTGGCACCTGCATGCAGAGCTTTTGTTTTCTTACGTAACTCTACCAAACAACAAATTTTGGACTGGTCCAAATTAAAAGAGTTTGCAGACAACAATTTTAAATTTGATGAAAATGGCAGAAAGTTGTCAAAAAGGGTAGGAAACACTGTGGGAAAAGGAGAAATTGCTCGTTACGAGCAATTTCTCCTTTTCCCACAGTGTTTTCAAAAGACTTGTACTGCAGACACGTGAAAACCAGGGCCTGTTTGGGAAAGGGTTAACTCTTTACCAAACAACAAAATGTTCAGTGTGACCAAATTGAATGCATTTGCAGAACATAATTTGAATGTGACTCAAATGATGGAAATTGCTTTGGTAGGGTAGAAAACATTGTGGGAAAAGAAGAAAATGCTGGTTACCAGCATTTTCTCCTTTGCCCACAATGTTTTCAAAAGCCTTCATTCTTTAGGGTCGTTAAAACTCGGGATTTTGTGGTAAAGAATTAAAATTTTTATTGCTTAGGTGGACAAGTTCCTCCGCAAAAGTTGGCGGCCTTGCAGCGAGTGTTACAGAGTGACTTTCTGAATGCTGTGAGGGAAGTGTACGAAAGTGTGTATGAAACTGTGGATATTTCTGGTAACCCTGAAGTCCGGGCTAATGCCACCGCCAAGGTAAGTTTGTTGTTTTAATTTTGTACCATACAACAACCTTTTGGACTTGTCCAAATTGAAAACATTTGGAGACACCAAATTTGATATTGTTCATATGATTGGATTTGAGTGAATGGCATTTAAATAGGTGAAAAAGCATTACTAAAGTAGTTGTGGCTTTCTTTCTTTATGTTTTTGTAAACCTTTTACCAAACAGTCCCATGTTCTGAGGACCCTAAAGATGACAGCTTTTGAAAACATGGTAAACGGGGAAAATGCTGGTGACCAGCATTTACTCATTTTCCTCATAATGTTTTCTATGGTTTCAATTTCAATTTACAACAAATACAAATCCCATCATTAACCCTTTACCTTTAACGATCATGAGAAAGAAAGCTTTTGAAAATATTGTGGGAAAAGGAGAAAATGCAGGTAACCAGTATTTTCTCCTTTTCCCCAAATGTTTTCTACCCATACCAACATAACCTTGATTCTTGAGTCACATTTATTTTGTCATCTGCAGATGCTTTCAGTTTGGACAACCTTAAATTTTGTTGCTCTGTAAAGAGTTACATCAAGTCCAATTTATATCTAATGATACCTTCAAAATTGGACAAGTCTAAAATTTTGTCATCTAGTGACAAGTGACATATAAACCTGTTCTTACTGTAGAAAAGATATGAGCTATGTGCTGTGAAAAGGGGGCTTAATGTATCTCCGTGATGCATCATACCAAGCACGACATGACATAATTAGAGATCCATAAAATTCATTATGTCTAACAAGCGACTGTATCATAAGGTAGACTGGATTTTGAACATACAGAAAATTGACCAGTAGCAAAAAGGTTCGGCCCAGGTCAGTCTGTGCTGACTGCGCAGGCTGACCTGGGTCGATACTTTTTGCAGATGCGTTGAGCCCCCTTTTCACAGAGCATGGCTCATATAACTGCGCAGTCCATGCAGGCTGACCTGGGCCCAAACTTTTTGCTATTGGTCAATTTTCTGTATGTCAAAGGACCGGTCTACCCTATGATTAAGTCGGTTGTTAAACATAATGGAGATTATGGATCCATAATAATGTAATGACTCGCTAGGTATTATGCATCATGGAGGTGCATTTGGCCCCCTTTTGCCAGAGCATGGCTCAATTATGAAAACAGCTGCTATAAATTCATTTCAGAAGGTATGGATGGAATAAACCTTTTACCAAACAATGATTTACAATCCAGTATTTTAACTGTCAGAAGAAGAGAGGCTTTTGAAAACAAAATGGGAAAAAGAGAAAATGCTGGTACCCAGCATTTTCTCCTTTTCCCACTGTGTTTTCTACCCCGTAAGACCCAAATCTTCAGTTGCTTTTAATTTTTTAACTGAAGAAGCTTTCAGTTTGAAGAGGTCTAAAATTTCGTCATCTGGTTAACCGTTAAGAATTAAATCTTTATCACACAATAAAAATGTAGATTTGTCCAAATTAAAAGCATTTGCAGACCACATTTTAAATGTGACTTAATGGTGGAATTTGTCTTTGATAGGATCAAAAACATTGTGGGAACAGGAGAAAATGCTGGTTTCCAGCATTTTCTCCAATTCCCACAATGTTTTCAAAAGGCCACTTTTTCGGAGTCGTTAAAACACAGGATTATGTGCCGAAGAATTAATACAATATGAAAACTTGTCTGTGTATGAGTCAAACCCATTACAAGGAATTTATCCTCTGAAATGACTGAATTTGCAGGCCACGGTTGCTGCTTTTGCAGCCAGTGAGGGACACGCACATCCAAGGGTTGTAGAACTGCCCAAGACAGAAGAAGGGCTGGGTTTCAATGTGATGGGTGGCAAAGAACAGAATTCACCTATCTATATATCAAGAATCATTCCTGGTGGGGTAGCAGACAGGCATGGGGGTCTGAAGCGAGGGGATCAACTTATTTCTGTGAATGGAGTGGTAAGTTATTTTCAGTGTACTACAGTATAACCTTCTTTTTCTTAACCCTTAGGCAATACAGGCCAAGATCATATTGCCTTTTGTGGACACTGTAGATCAAGATCACACTGTAGAGAACATGCAGTCTGATCTCGGATCTACACTATCAACTGTTTTGTGAGATATTGTGAAAAAAGACTTCGACATTGTTTTTTTTAGCTCCACTGGCCGAAGGCCAGCGGGCTTATGTCATGGCCCGGTGTCCGTCGTGCGTCCGTGCGTCCGTCCGTGCATTAACTTTTATTTCAAACGTCTTCTTCTCTGAAAGTACCCATCCAATTTTCATGAAACTTCACAGAAATGACCCTGCCATGGTCCTATTCAGAATTTCTTGAAAGAATTTGATTCCTTCAAAAACTCTGGTTGCCATGACAACAAAACTGAAAAATATTGGAAATCTTTAAAAATCTTCTTGTCTGAAACCATAAGGCATAGGGCTACCAAATTTGACATGTATCTTTATGTAGTAGACCTCTATCAAGTCTCTTCAAATTATAGCCCTGGGGTCAAAATTGGCTCTGCCCCAGGGGTCACAAGTTTTACATAAGCTTATATAGAGAAAACTTTAAAAATCTTCCTGTACCTAGCCATAAGGCCTAGAGCTACCAAATTTTGCATGTAGCTATATCTAGTGGGCCTCTACCAAACGGGCCAAAATTTTAGCCCTGGGGTCAAAATTGGCCCTGCCGCAGGGGTCACAAGTTTACATGGGCTTACATAGTGACAACTTAAGAAATCTTCCTGTTTTGATTTTTTTTTTAAATTAGCCTTGCATCAGGGGTCTAATGTTTTACAGAGGCTTCATATGGACAAAACTTGAAAATCACCTTATTTATAAGCATACAGCATAGACTTGTATTATTTTGGCATGTGGCTTTATCTTGTGGACCTCTACCAGGGTTCAAGTAATTATAGCTCTGGGATCAAAAATGGCTTTGCCCTGCGGGTCTCAACTTTCACATGGGCTTTTACAGAGAAAACTTTGTAAGTCTTCATTTTGAAACCATTTGGCTCAGAATTGAAATGTTTAGTATCTATGGTTTATATTTATAAGCCAGTGGAGCGATACAGGGCCATCATGGCCCTCTTGTTTTTTTTTTCTGTTGAAAAACTTGATTTATTAGGGGAATTGCTTTCATTAACAAGTAATTTCACTTTTCTCACAATTTTTCACTTGTCCCTAGTTTATGAGTAGGTTTTCCCAGTCTTTTCTTTCAGGAATTCACACTGTAATCAAATTTTTAGTTTATAAGCCAAACAGTACTTGAGAATTTTAGTAAAATACATGTATTGTGTGAAAGGGTATGATAATGTTGAGTGTACTGTCCTGTTTGATGAATTTGAAATGTTCATGCTGCTGACCTACATCTTAGTTCTTAACCCTTTACCACACAATCCCGACTTTTAACGACCCTTGGAAAGAAAACTTTTGAAAACATTGTGGGAAAAGGAGAAAATGCTGGTAACCAGCATTTTCTCCTTTTCCCACAATGTTTTCTACCCTTCCCAAATCACATTTTAATTTTTGAGTCACCTTTATTTTGTCGTCTGCAAATGCTTTCAGTCTGGACCAGTCTAAAATGATGTTGTTTGGTAAAGAGTTAAATGGTGAAGAGTTTGAATGGTTATGGGTTAAAAATTTCAGGATGAACTCCTTCTTGTCTGGACCTAATTTATTTACACAAGTTTATGTAATTTAGTAGTAGATTATACCAAGTTTTATCTGTTAATGAGTTTTCCATGAAATACATGTACAAGAAAATTATGAAAAGAAAAATTCTTGAAAGAAAGTGTTAGATTGGACTTCTTATGATGAAAAATTCATTATTTCATTTCTGGTTTTTTTTTGTGTGTTTAGTTGCCCTTGGAGAAGTAAAGTCTGAAAATAGTCTGAAAATCTACTTTGGCTTAGGGACTGATTGGGATAATTTGGGCCTAGGGACTTTTTTTTAAACACATGGTCATATTGATGTCTTACAGAAATTGTTACAACTGTTTTGGGCAATTCAGGCACAGGGATCCCATAAGCGTGAGAATTAATTAGTTAGGACCAAATTAGTTAGGACCTTTTCGATTTGACATGGTCATATTGATGTCTTGTCAGCATTGAGTACAACAACAGCTTTGTACTGATGTCAGAAGATTCATGCTGCTACTTTTTAATTGAATAGAAAATTGTAAAAGACTCGGTTGTTCAACTACATGTAATTATGATCTTTTTACTTCATCATATTTCAGAATGTGGAGGGTGAACATCATGAGAAAGCAGTAGAACTGTTAAAATTGGCACAAGGTATGTTTTCCAACATCCTCATTAACTCTTTACCAACTATAAAATTTTAGACTGATCCAGATTGAAAGCATTTGCAGATGACAAACTAAATGTTACACAAATTAGGAAGTTTTTCTATGAAAAGGTAGAAAATATTGTGGGAAAAGGAGAAAATTCTGGTTATCAACATTTTCTCCTTTTTTTTTCCCACAATGTTTTCAAAAGTCCTTTTTCTTGGGGGTCGTTAAAACTCAGGATTGTATGGTAAAGGGTTAACTCTTACCAAGGACAAAATTTTAGACTGGTTCAAATCGAAAGCATTTGCAGATGACAAATTACATGTGACTCCAAAACTGAAAGTTTTCTTTGGAACGTAGAAAACATGGGAAATGGAGAAAATGCTGGTTGAAAATGCTGGTTACCAGCATTTTCTCCTTTTCCCATGTTTTCAAAAGCCTTTTTCCTTAGCGTTTGAAGTCGGGATTGTGTGGTACAGTGTTAAACCAGGTAAACTTGATTTTTACCACTTGGATATCTTATTACTCGTCTTCCCTACTGATCAGCTGTCTCCCTTTACCACACAATTGTGTGTACCTCATGAACAAGATTTTTCATAATATTGTGAAAAAATTAGAAAATGTTGGTTACCAGCCATTCCTTCTATTTCCTCTATGTTTTTTCCCATTTTGACCCTTAAGCTGCTAATCGTGGCTCACTGACCTTTTGCAGACAATGTAGATCAAGATCAGACTGCACAGAACATGCAGTCTGATCTGTGATCTACACTGTCCGACACGGTACTTTCTGCCCGGTGAAATCATCTTTGAAACCGCAATGTTTGGGCGTTTAGTATAGAGTAGAAATTTTCGTTTCATTTATTCAGCAGCTTAAGTGTTAAAGAAAGATCCCATCATTTTAGCTACATTGTCCTTGTATTTCTTGTATGCAAATGCCTTTAATTTAGACAGGGCTGAAATTTGATCATCTGGTAAAGATATACAGAGGCGATCTGATTGGTGATCTCAGTATTTCTTTGAGAGATTTTAGTCTGTTTCTATCATGCAAAACCAATCTGGAAATATATGTTGTTCAGTACTTAAGTTATTTTAAGTTGTTACCAAATGGTAAAATGTTAGACTTGCTAAGGTATAAGATGGGCAATCCAGGACTCCTGGGTTGATTCTTACTAGAGGAAATGTTTTTTTTTTTTTTTTTTTTTTTTTTTTTTTTTTTTTTTTGTGATTATCTCTTTATCGCTTTGTCAAGACAGTTGAAAGTACCAGCCCAGTACAATAGCGTCCTGTGAAATTCATGATTAAGTGAGCAATAGTATTGCTAGACTGAGGTTAAATATGACTTAAAGTTTTAATCAATCAACCATTCAAAAGTAATGAAAGGAGACATTTAATCCTCAGAATAGTTGTAACTGTTATCAAAGGTTTATGCTGGCTATTGAGGTATTCACCTGTGTTATGAATGATATTAATACAGACCTCCAGACAAGAGGGAGTGATATTATTCTAAATCAATTATTTCTCTTCCAAACCTTATGTTGTGGGTACTCATTAGAATCGTCTCAATGAGACAATTCTAATGAGTACCCATAACATAGGGTTTAGTGGAGAGTGATTAATATTTTCAGTTTTGAAATCAAATTCACTCCCTCTATCTGGAGCTTTGTTCATAGAAAATGAGATTTGGTATGCCACATATCCCAGGGGTGATCAGTGAACTTCCCTATACCAGACTACAGAATTTTACATGATTGTGTAACTTGTTGTTGAAATTATTTCAGCCATGCTCAGGCAAAATAGGGTTTAATGCATCTCTTTGATGCATTATATCAAGCAAGTTGTCTCATAACTCTGGATCTACAAAATCCATTTTGTCTAACAACCAACCCATGAGGTACACTGGTCCTTTGAGCTGCAGAAAATTGACCAATAGCAAAAAATTTTGACCTAGGTCAGCCTGCGCAGGCTGACATTGGTTGATACTTTTGCAGATGCATTATAAGCCCCCTTTTCACAGAACATGACTCATTTTCTAAATGCCACAGTTTCCATTCTTCAATCCTTTTTTTCTATTACAGGAAAAGTTCGGCTTGTTGTTCGCTATACACCAAGAGTATTGGAGGAAATGGAAGCAAGGTTTGACAAAACCAGGGCATCAAGAAGACGGCAAACTCCATGAATATCACAGACAGTATGCGTGCATAAAAAGACGCAATTTAAGTCGTTGCTGAATCGCAAAATTTTATACTTATCAAAACCGAAAGGTTTTGCAGACAACAATTTGATTGTGACCTTTATGATAGGATTCGCTTTAGAAAGGATAGAAAACATTCTGGGAAAAGGAGAAAATGTTGATTACCAGCATTTTCTCCTTTTTCCATGCTGTTTTAAAAACTCCTCTTCATCTGGGTTATAAAGACCAGGGATTGTTTGGTGAGGGTAACTGGGTTTTGTGGTTCCTTCAATTCAGTTTTACCTTCAATATTTTGTTGGATGACTTGCGATTGTGTTCAGAAACAAGCCTAGCAGAGAAGATGTTTTCTCTCTCATTCGCTTTCTATGAAAAAGTAACTTGAAAATATAGGGTTCCAGGAATCCTCAAAAATTTGTTTTAGGCTTTTAAATTTGGCTTCCTCAAATTGTAGTTTGCGAAGTCTAAGGTAACAGACTGGATATCTCATATTTGAGCCATACTCTGTGGAAAGGGCACTTAATGCATCTGCTGAGTGATGGTCTAAGGGGGCTTAATGCATCTGTAAAAAGTATCTACCCATGTCAGCATGCGCAGGCCACACAGGCTTATATGGGTTGAAACTTTTTGCTATTTGTAAATTTTTTGCATGTCGAAGGAACTGTTCTGCCTCCAGATTCAGTTGGTGTTTAGACAAAATGGACTTTTTTGATCCATAACTAGTTATGATTTGCTTGGTATAAAGCATAATGGAGATGCATTAAACCCCCTTTTGCCAGAGCATGGTTCATTTATTACATATCTACAAATTATCCGGCTCAAAGTCATGCATCACATGCAGATAAAGTTAGACATGAGGGGAAAAACCTGTAAGTAAACACTGTCAAATGGTCACAAATATGGTATGATGATGTTATACGTGTGCATACGCTTGACTTGGTTTACAAGTTCATTTGTCAAAATGTTACACTATAATATTTATCTGCCATTCATAGAAGACGTTATTTCCCATTAAATCATTATTTGTATCAGTTTTTCCCTACAGTTTTCAAATAACATTGACAATAGTTGCAGTACTTTTTTTTTTTTTTCAATTTATAGGTATATAATAAAATGATCATTGTGTTGGAGCAACCTTCTTGGCACTTGTATTTGCTTCTCACTGCATAGGAAAATATAGACATCTCTCCTGACCTTCAGTTTCACAAAATACAGAATTTTCCCATGCAGGTGGAGGCAATACAAGCACCAGGAAAGCTACTACAACAGAATGTTTTTAGCTCCACTGGCCAAAGGCCAGCGGGCTTATGTCATAGCCCGGTGTCCGTTGTGCGTCTGTCCGTCCGTCCATCATGCGTCTCTCCGTCCATCCGTGCGTGCGTCCGTGCGTTAACTTTTATTTCAGACATCTTCTTCTCTGAAACTACCCATCCAATTTTCAGAATTTCTTGAAAGAATTTGATTCCTTCAAAAACTCTGGTTGCCATGGCAACAAAACTGAAAAATATTGGAAATCTTTAAAAATCTTCTTGTCTGAAACCATAAGGCATAGGGCTACCAAATTTGGCATGTAGCATTATGTAGTAGACCTCTATCATGTGTCTTGAAATTATAGCCCTGGGGTCAAAATTGGCTCTGCCCCAGGGGTCACAAGTTTTAAATAGGCTTATATAGAGAAAACTTTAAAAATCTTGTCTGAAACCATAAGGCATAGGGCTACCAAATTTGGCATGTAGCTTTATGTAGTAAACCTCTATCATGTTTCTTGAAATTATAGCCCTGGGGTCAAAATTGGCTCTGCCCCAGGGGTCACAAGTTTTACATAGGCTTATATAGAGAAAACTTTAAAAATCTTCCTGTACCTAGCCATAAGGCCTAGAGCTACCAAATTTTGCATTTAGCTTGATCTAGTTGGGGTCTACCAAAAGTGCCCAAATTATAGTCCTGGGGTCAATTTGGCCTCATGCTGGGGGGGGGGGGTTCACAAGATTTACATAGGCTTACATAGGGAAAACTTTTAAATCTTGGTGTACATAGCCATAAGGCTTAGGCTACCAAATTTTGCATAATTATAGCATTATCTAGTGGACAACAGTACTACAGAGAGGGCCCAAGTTACAGCCCTAGGATCTAGTTTGGCCCTGCACCAGGGGTCACAAGTTTTACATGGGTTTATGGAGTGAAAAGTTCAGAAGCCGTCTTGTTACTAGCCATAAGGCCAAGAACTCCCAAATTTGGCATGTTATTCTTCTAATACACACATTCCCCATTTAGTCCAACTGTAGCCCTGGGGTCAAAGTTTTATAAGGGCTTATATAGTGAAGACTTCTCTTCATGGTTTATATTTATAAGCCAGTGGAGCGATACAGGGCCATCATGGCCCTCTTGTTTATGTTTTAAAGGGGAAACTCCCTTATACTGTGCTTAATTATCATTCCAGACAAAATATAAGCTGCATTTGAATATATGTGTACTAAAAAGTTTATTTAATGTTTTTTTGTTGTATTGTATCATATTTCATCACACAGCTACCCTTATTGTCAGTGTAAAACAGCCATTAACAATTGTGTTATCTTACACACATTTGAGATATAAGTGAATTGTGCGTATTAGGTTGAATCTCTGTAATCGTGGGCCTCATTTCTAACACATTGCTGATCTAGATTTCTTTGTGAAATTCACTATCAAAATTATTTATCATGATAAAGCTGCAAGCTTTACAATCTTTAGATCCAAAAACAGAATAATATCCAAGTTTCTGTAGTCCATGTACTAATTTTTGTCCCCAATGTTCTTATGAACATGAAAGTTCGCAACAAATGCATAGCTCAAATACAAACCGCCCTGGCTGGGATACAAACCAGTGCGGCAAATATCCTTGTTTATTGAGGTTTAAAAGACCAGTACACTAACCACTGAGCTAAAGAGAATTCTTCCGAATGCAGTTGTCAGGTATTGATTTTATACGGGAAATTGAAATTATACGGGAAGAAGCTATGCTGTAAGGAGTGATCTCCCCTAACAATGTACACACTTGTTAAAGAGATGAATAGGCTTCTTGTAAATTTCAACACACATGTACCTGTAGACCTATGTTTAGCACATCATGAACTATAATTATTGAGATACAGTTTTGTGATAAAAAGAATCTGACATCTGTGGCTCTCGAGGTAATATTTTATTGAACTCACTGACAAAAAATGGTTTTAAGCTCACCAGAGGCAGGCTTAGTAACATTTTTCAAGATTCGTTCAACAAAATTTTTAAATGCAGACTTATGATGTCAGATCCTATATTTATATCATATTCTTTGGCGGTAAAGAGTCATTTTGTAGATGCTGATCATTTATGTAGGTACTTGTTCCATGAAGTTTGCACTTACTAATCTCAAATGGTGAAATATGTCTCTGAAAGGGTAGAAAGCATGTGTGGGAAAAGAAGAAAATGAAGACCTTGAGGAAGAAGCCTTTTGAAAACATTGTGGGAAAAGGAGAAAATGCTGGTAACCAGCATTTTCTTCTTTTCCCACAAAGTTTTCCAAATGCTTTTTCCCAGGATCGTTGAAATACGGCATTGTGTGGTAAAATGTGGCTCGAATTGACTCATTTTGTCTTTGATGTGGTAGAAAACATGGTGGGGAACACGTTTTCTGCTATTTTCTCAAAGTTGTAAACATACCAACTGCATTTTGTGTTGTGATTTTTATCATTTATGTATTTTTTTTTTTTTTTTTAATTTAACCTGTAGAAGAAACTGAAACCGACTTTTCAAGAACAATAGATCAAGATCAGACTGCACAGAATGTGTAGTCTGATCTTTTAACAGCACTGTTCCATTATTTTGTGGGACATTCTGGGAAAAAAGATCCTTGAAATTGCAATACATGTACTGTTCTCCTGATAGAGAAAGACCACTTCATTTTTTTACCACACGGCAAAATTTTAGGTTGATTAAAATTAAAGTTGTTTGCAGATGACAAGTTAAATGAGGCTCAAGTATTGGAATTATTCTTTGAAAGGGTAGAAAACATCTTGGGAATGGGAGAAAATGCTGCTTGTGGTTACTAGTATTTTCTTCTTTTCCCATGTTTTGAATTTGTCAGAATTTTATACAAATAGAAAAGTTTATTTGTAATTTTGTTTCCTAAAAGTATTGAAGTAATCTTTTTTTTTTTTTTTTCCGACACTTTAAAAGTTTATTTGTAATATGTCAACTAAATGTATTTATAAAACACATAGATAAAATCATTGAGCTTCTTTTTGTGTGTATGTGCGTGAGTGTGTTGATCCGTAGTCCTTCCCAAACAATTCAAAGATTTTGCTTTCAAAAAAATCTGGAAAATTTTGGAGCACTGAAAGAAAAAGACCCGAAATGAGAAACTTCTGATTTGTGACCTAAATTTGTCACATAAGAAAATGAGCCATGCTCTGACAAAAGGGGCTTAATGCATCTCCGTGATGCATTGTACCAATCAAGCCATCACATAATTATGGACCCATGATAGCCATCTTTTTTTTTTAACAATCGACTTATTCATGAGGTAGACTGGTCCTTTGACATACAGAAAATTGACCAATAGCGAAAAGTTTCGGCCCAGGTCAGCCTGTGCTGAAGGTGCAGGCTGACCTGGGTCGATAGTTTTCACAGATACAGTAAGCCCTCTTTTCACAGAGCATGGCTCAAATGTTAATTAATATTGAATTTCTGGATAAATTACTCCCAACCAGATAACATAGTATCAGACTTGTCCAAATTGAAAGCATTCGCCAAAGAGAAATGTACTTTTGCTTAGATAATGGGATTCATCTTTCATGGGGGAAAAAATTGTAGCAAAAGGAAAAAATGCTGGCAATTAGCATTTTCTCTTTTTCTCGCATTGTTTTCAAAAGCCTTCCTCAGGGTCATCAAAATTCAGAATTGTTTGGAAAAGGTTTAAACAATTTGGTTGGTCACAGAGTGATTTCCCTTTCCAAATTTCCATCTGCAGACAAGCTTATTACCCCTGCCAAAGGTGAGGGGATATAGTTTTTGCATTGTCCGTCCATTCATCTGTCCATCCAGACAGATATCTTCTAAAATCCTTTATGAAATTTGACGAAATTCATACGTGTGTTCCTTACGATAGTCTGCTGATATACATGTACTTTATTTTTTTATTTAATGCCGTGCCATGGAAAAATGGGGCTTTTTTCAGCAGGGGATAATATTTCAATGAAATTGCTTGTTTATATTGAAGAAAACCTTTTTTCGAAAGATTTTGGCTTATGGAGAAATTGCCACTGCGTTTTACATGCATTCATTAATAAAAAAAAAAAATCATAGTTCATAGCATATATCAATTGACAAAGCTGTTTCAAAGTCATTTGAGGCAGATTTATTTCTTGAGATAGCCTGCACTTTACATAAAGAGCATGCATTGGATTGCATTAACTCTTTAACACACAATCCCAAGTTCTAACGACCCTAAAAAAGCAGCCTTTTGAAAACATTGTGGGAAAAGGAGAAAATGCTGGTAACCAGCATTTTCTCCTTTTCCCACAATGTTTTCTACCCTTCCACAAACTTGTTTCAATTTTTGAGTCACATTTATATTGTCATCTGCGAATGCTTTCAATTTGGACAAGTCTAAGATTTTGTCATTTGGTAAAGAGTTAAACTGCTGTTTTGATATCCTTCACAAGTGAAAAGAATTATACCTCTCCCCAACTCTATTGGGGGAAAGACATATTTGCTAGGGCTGTCTGTTTATCTGCCTCTCTATGTTGTGTTCTCATATCAGCTTCATATCTCTTGCATACCCATGAAAACACGCACATATCCACCTTGAGATATATGTGCAGTGCAGAGGTAAGACATACTAGTTCCAAAGGTCAAGGTCACAACTGTGGTTGAAAAGAAATTCTAAGAGGAGGGAGGGGCAATTATCTGTTTTTGGCCAAAACAAGCATCTGGTTACCTCTTGAAACCTGTTTGCAGCAGACAACTTTGAAAAGCTTTTTTGTTATTTCCTTACCAAACAAACCCTGAGAAAGAAGCCTTGGAAAACATTGTTTTTTGTTTGTATTTGAGTTGTATACTGTTTTAACAGCTTAGGTCAAATCAAGGCTGTCAGTGCATCTATATGTGTTTCCTGGCTCTCTCTCACTAATACTGACACAACTTTCTTCCAAGTCACTGACTACTTTTCTCACATGCATCAAAGATGAGAGGCAAAAAATAGCCCAAAAGAAAGTTTGCCTCAACCGAGTATTGTACTCACACCCACCAGGTCACAAGTCAGATATGCTTACCACTGAGCCAGCTGGGTGGGTGTAAACATTGTGGGGAAAGGGAGAAAATGCTGATAACAGGCATTTCTTCAATTTCCCACAATACTTTCTAGTCTTTCAGATACAAGTCATAAAATTAGTGTCTCGCTTGATTTCTTGTCTGCAAATGTTTTCTATTTAGAACAGTCTAACATATAATGGTTGGGTACAGTTAACCCTTTACCACACAATCCCGACTTTTAACGACCCTGAGAAAGAGGCCTTTTGAAAACATTGTGGGAAAAGGAGAAAATTCTGGCAACCAGCATTTTCTCCTTTTCCCACAATGTTTTCTTCCCTTTCCGAAACAATTTCAGTTTTTTATTCACATTTATTTTGTTGTCTGCAAATGCTTTCAATTTGGAAAAGTCTAAAATTTTGTCGTTTGGTAGAGAGTTAATCAAGGGTCAGCAGGTTTAAGTTTTAACTCTTTACCAAACAACAAAATTTTTAACTTGACCAAATTGAAAGCATTTGCAGATGACAAATAAAAAGTTGTTCATGTGGTCAGATTTGCCTTTAACAGACAGGATAGAAGGCATTGAGGGAAAAGGAGAAAATGCTGTTTACCAGCATTTTCTTCTTTTCCCACAATGTTTTCAAAAGCCTTTTTTTCCAGGTTTGTTAAATGTCAGGATTGTATGGTAAAGAGTTACTACATAAATACATATGAAAACACTTTTGGTAAATGTAGAAATTGCCTTTCACAAGCTTTCACTATTTGCCACAAGTTTTTTCAAAGTTCCATCGCATAAAGCACAGAGTTGCGTGCAGGAATCAACATGTTGCAGGCAAAAGAAGTGGAAAGGAATGAATGTCTAGTTTGTCTAATTTATTCATATTGAATTGCAACTCAATAAGTTATAGGCAAAAAAGAACTAACACAGTCTTAATTCAGTCCATTGAAATCATCAAAGATCAGATGCTACTTTATTAGAATATGCAACTTAAAAAAGAAAGACGCTTTGCGAAATACTTCAGTTCCCTTTTCCATGACAATAAAAAAATCCAATCTATAAGAGTGTGCTTAACTGAGATTCCTCAAAGTGATTGATTTAACTCTTTACCAAATGACAAAATTTTAGACTTGTCCAAATTGAAAGCATTTGCAGACGACAATTTAAATGTGGCTCCAATGATTTCTGGCTTTGATAGGGTAAAAAACATTGTGGGAAAAGGAGAAAATGCTGGTTAAAAGCATTTTCTCCTTTTCCCTGAATGTTTCAAAAAGGCTTTTTCTTCAGGGTTGTTAAAAGTCAGGATTGTGTGGTAAAGGGTTAATACTTGTGATAGAACTTAAATTCATTAAAAAAAAAACATTCATGCCATAATCAAACTACAATATTTTTGTCTTAGTTCTGTGACTAAATTATACAGGGGCAATCAATGACATTCACTTTAACCCTTTCCCAAACAAGCCCTGGTTTTCACGTGTCTGCAGTACAAGTCTTTTGAAAACACTGTGGGAAAAGGAGAAATTGCTCGTAACCTGCAATTTCTCCTTTTCCCACAGTGTTTTCTTCCCTTTTTGATAACTTTCTGCCATTTTCATCAAATTTAAAATTGTCATCTGCAAACTCTTTCAATTTGGACCAGTCCAAAATTTCTCGTTTGGGAAAGGGTTAAGCATGGCTCATTGCCCTTTGGCAGGCAGTGTAGATCAAGATCAGAGTGTACAGAATGTCAATCCTGATCTTCCATCTACACCTGTCCTGTATGATGAAATTCCACTATTTAACCCTTTACCAGACAACAAAATTTTAGCCTTGTCCAAATTGAAAGCACTTGCAGACGACAATTTCAATGTGGCTCAAAAGGTGCAATTTTCCTTCAATAGGGTAGAAAGCATTGTGGGAAAAGGGGAAAAATGCTGGTTACCAGCATTTTCTCCTTTTCCAACAATGTTTTCAAAGGACTTCTTTCCTAGGGTCATCAAAAGACAGCATTGTGCGGTAAAGGGTTAAAAGACTTTGAAATTGAAATATTAAAAGTTTTTTTTCCTATTGTCTGCAGTTTGATCTTGGATCTACACTGTCCAACATGTGAAAGATAAAATGCTCTTGTTTTTTATATTGTTTTTTGAAGCCTTGCTCCTTAAAGTCATGGTATCTTTTGGTAAAGGTTTAAACACATGCCATGAAAAAATTTTGTTGGGAAAAATACAAGTGTATAACTATTTTGGCAAATAGCTCATATCATTTTTGCTTGTTCCCCTCCTGTTCAAATGCCACTTTTATGCCTATATGTTTGAATACATTTCAAAACATTTTTGGAAAAGTAGCAGTTTCTTTGAAATAAGCAACAGTTCCTTTTCAAATGTTTAAACCATTGTATACATCAAACAAGACTATCACTTTCCCAAACAATACTGGGTTTTAAAGGCTCTGAGGAGGAAGGCTTTGGTTGTTGTTGTTGGTTGTATTGTGGTTTAACGCCACTTTAACAGCTAAGGTCATATCATGGCGGTCGGTGACGCACATGTGTTTCCTGGCTTTCTCACACCAGTACTAACACAACTTTCTTTCCAAAGCCACCGACTACTTTTCTCACATGCTTCAGCAGAGGTGAGAGGCGAAAATACGCCGGAAAGAAAGTTCGCCTCAACCGGGTATCGAACTCACAACCACCAGGTCATGAGTCCAACACGCTCACCACTGAGCCACCCAGGCGGGCGGAAGGCTTTGGAAAACAGTGTGGGAAAAGGAGGAAATGCTGGTAACCAGCATTTTCTCCTTGTCCCACAATATTTTCTACCCTTCCAGAGACAAACCCCATTATCTGAACCAACTTAATTTGCAAATGCTTTCAATTTGTACCAGTCTACAATTTTGTTGTTCAGTAAAGAGTTAATTTTAATCACATGCATCTCCTTATGTCTTTCACAAGTTTTAAGCATCTCTCAAATTAGTTGATACAATAACAGTAGGGAACTAGTACCAAGCATAAACAAAGCCACAACCCTTTGTATTATAATAACAGCTCTGTAACTCCAGGCCCCAAGACTTCTAAATGGTTGAAACTGCCTAACATTATCACTGTAACAGTAGCAAAAAGACCAAACCACAATCCATATGGTATACATTCCAAGTTCATTCTTTTCAGTGCTTAGCATGTTCTGATAGTGTTGGCCCAGCCAGGCAGCTCAGTGGTCTGGCTTGTGACCTGGTGGTTACATGTTCGATACACGATTAAAGCAAACTTTCTTTCCAGCTACTTTTCGCCTCTCATCTCTGATGCACGTGAGAAAAGTAGTCAGTGGCTTGGAGAGAAAGCCGTATCAGTACTGGGGTAAGAAAGCCAGGAAAGACGTGTAGGTGCACTGACGGCCGTCATATAACCTAAGCTGTTGAGATGGTGTTAAACTCCAGTACAGACAAACAAATCTCTGTTGATCACATTCATACTTCCTTTTGCCGTCTTGAAGACAGTGTAGATCAAGATCTAGAGCCACATTAACGCTTTACCAAACAATCCCAACTTGTAACAACCAGGGGAAAACAGGCTTTTGAAAGCATTTTTTTTTTAAAAAAGGGGAAAATGCTGGTAACCAAACAATTCTATTGAGCAACCACAACAAAGTTTTTATGATGAAGTAACATGGTACTGTATTATTATTTCAGCCCCCAAAATATTCACCCTATCTGCATCTTTAACTCTTTACCAAACAACAAATTTTGTATTGGACCAAACTGAAAACATTTGCAGACGACAAATGTTGCTTAAATAGCAATTTTTGTATTTGATAGGATATAAAACATTGTGGGAAAAGGAGAAAATGCTAGTTACTAGCATTTTCTCCTTTTCCTACAATGTTTTCAAAAGCCTTCTCTCACAGGGTTGTTAAAACTCGGGATTGTGTGGTACAGAGTTAAGGAAAATTATTACTTCAGTCTTTGTACAACAACAGCATTTAACAATTTCGCTCCTTCTATTGATTCTGAGTCATCTGTTAATTCTTTGTTAGGAAATGTTGTCTGTAAAACGAAATTAACTCCGACATACTGTGGTCGTAATCTGAATAGCTGTTAAAGACAACAAGAGCATCACTTGCTGATGCAAACACTTGGTGAAAATTCTAAGTCAAAAAAGGGGGCATAACTGTGTCAAAAATACTTTGATGGTTACCTGCCCTTGTTGTATGGGTTCCCCTTTTGATAGTTAACAAATTGTCCAAGTTTGAAGTAAATATCTTCAGTAATAACAGAGATATTATAAAATGTCGAAGTTTTTGCATGACAATGCAGATGACAATGACAAGGCTATGACAATACCTCAATGATTTCTTCCAATACAGCCAAGCCAAAAATAAAAAAAATCTGTCATCTTCATGGTTTCAGACCCCTGAATGATTGACTGATGGGTATCTTATGCCAAATACAACATTATTTCTGTCATGTCAAGGCAACACCTTACTTATCAATGTATGACCTGGGTTTCACCAGAACTACAAATGGGCTCTGAAGTGTCTTGGCCAAGGACACTCCCACAAAAAACCCAACAATTCAAGTGCGGACCAAACTCAGGACCTCAAGGTTTGAAATTATCTATCCTTCACCAAGCTACACAGGTCCCCTAAAGTTTACAGATATATAATAATTATGAAAAAATTGTTGTATACTTTATCTTTTACACTTTATGACCGAGGCATTGATATAACTAACATTTAAGCACAAACTCACCTTTCTAATTTCCAGTTTTCTTGCAATTAAAAGCTTGGGTCCTTGATAAGCACATACACTTTGCGAAAGCATAAAAAATATCAAAGAGATCTCTAGTAGTGTTAACAAGTTAAACAATGCCAAAAGGATACGAGGTTATATGTGTTCGAATATCACCAACAGTGTTTGTATGGTTAAACTTGGCCACCAACCTGCATGGAAAGAAAATAAGAATTATCAGTTTGGTTGCCAATCACAACTTTAGATGCACTAAAAATGCAGATAAAGATCAGATTGCACAACAACTACACAATATGTTTGTGCAGTCTAATCCTCTATCAACATCATAATTATGCTATTATATGTGCTGGTCAGACAAACTTAGCCTTAAAATTGCAACATCTATTTTTTTTCTTTTGATCTACAGGAAAATGTCCCGTTCATTTTATAATACACTCATAAGGGATTTTCCTGCATTCCTTATATCATCACCAATAATATGCTTCAATTTTAACCCTTTACTAGACATTCCCAAGTTTTAGGAACCCTAAACAGGATGACTTTTCAAAACATAGCAGAACAAGGAGAAAATGCTGGTAACCAGCATTTTCTCTTTTTCCCACAATTTTTTCTACCCTTTTGAAAACAAATTTCAATTTTTGAGTCACATTCATTTTGTTGTCCACAGATGCTTTCAACTTGGGCAAGACTAAAATTTGTTGTTTGATGAATGGTTAAATAGTATTATACATAAATTTCAGTCATGTCACTGTAAAAGCTCACTTATTCAGGTCTTTCTAAGTTTTACCAGAACTAAGCTCAGGTTCTCCAGTGTCTTGCTCAAGGAAACACTAGCAACACCAGCAAGGATTAACCCTTTCCCAGACGACAAATTTTGGACTGCTCCAAATTCAAAGAGTTTGCAGACGACAATTTTAAATTTGATGAAAATGGCAGAAAGTTCTCAAAAAGGGGAGAAAACACTGTGGGAAAAGGAGAAATTGCTCGTTACGAGCAATTTCTCCTTTTCCCACAGTGTTTTCAAAAGACTTGTACTGCAGACACATGAAAACCAGGGCTTGTTTGGGAAAGGGTTAAACCTGACTGTTTTGATTAAAATTTGAACACCTAAGCTTTGGAGGTCTGCCTCTAATATGTAGATGCATACATATGAACATAAATGTTTTGTAAAGTGATAGTCTGGATGATGAATAATATTGTCGTGAAGGATTTACAAGTTAATCCTAAAAGCAACTTCTGTAACTTTTATTGCCTTTGCTGTGGGTATAGATCAAGATCAGATTTCATGAAATGATCAGCCTGATCTATAACCCTTTCTCAAACAACTAATTTCAGATTTTTATAAATTGAAAGCATCTGCAGATGATTAGATTGAAATCAATACAAATGAGCTTAACATCTCCAACAGTTTAGAAAACATTGTGACAAAAGGAAAAAATGCTGGTTACCAGCATTTCCTCTTTTTCCCACAGTGTTTTCCAAAGCCCTTTTTCTAAGAGTCATTATAACTCAGAATCATGTGGTTCTGGATACGCTGCCCCCTTTCCTGAGAGATTTTGAACAAGAAGAACCAACTTGAAATGGCATTCATTTTCATCTTTTCTGTACAATGAAAATTTCCACTGGGTTTATTCTGCACCTCTTGGGGTTAAATAAAAATTGCTTACCTGGAGCCATCTGCCAGTCTGATCTGTATAGATGTTGTAGGTTTAGATTCATCTACTTTGACTGCCGAGCTTGGTTGTTTTGAAGAAGTGCTGGTTGGGGCCGAAGAGGAAGCAACAACCTTTGGAACTGGGCTGAAAATGTTGATATGTAAAATACATTTGGACCATGTTAGACACATTCCACTTGAAGAAATCAGAAACCAGCAAAAATTTAGCTGCAACTAAGTTATTTCAATGCCTTTAAAACCAAAAGTTTAAGTCATAGACAAATTTTAAAACATTGTGACAAAGGCAAAATTGATCATCTTAGGCATATTTACCTTTTTCACAGTGACTTAGAATACATCATAATTTTAAGTACATGTTTTACACAAATTTGTCAGTCAGTTGTAATATTCAATTATGCTTCAAATACCAACCCAACATACCCCATAACAAACTCTGATATTAACAATGTTGACCTTGTGTAGTTTCATTTATCAGCCACTATTATGATTATTCGGAGCAAGAGACCTCAGCTGTGCTTCAATAATCTGCGCCAATTATTTGGGACTGTATATACACACATACGATCCCAACCTCACCAAAAGGTATGGGCTGGCGTAAAATTCTGCAAATATTTACTCAAATCATAAAGTTCTGCAGTTAAGTGAAAGTTTTTTTCAAACTCCATACTTATTTACCTTAACTGTGTACCCATATTTCGTGGGTATGCAGATTAGTGAAGGCAACCCTGCAATCTAAAGGTCACAGTTTGTAACCCTTGCTATGCTTAATACAATCTACAGATGCTTTTGCAGAGATTGTATATCCAGATTACACTGCAAAAACCTGCAGCCTGATCTTGAATCTAACTTCCCTGACAACCTCTAACAAACAATTAGGCTTTTGCAACAATATTTTCAAATATATTCATTAACTTAACCTTTTCTTAGCATCCCTATTAGGAAGTTTTGAAAGTCATCAGCTGAAAATTAGATTCAGGAAGTAATGAGTAAATGAAAGATTAGCCAATGAAATTGCCTGTTTTAACCCTTTACCGCACGATGCCGCCTTTTAACGACCCTGGGAAAGAGGCCTTTTGAAATCATTGTGGGAAAAGGAGAAAATGCTGGTAACCAGCATTTTCTCCATTTCCCACAATGTTTTCTACCCTATCAGGAGAAAATTGCACCATTTGAGCCACATTGAAATTATCGTCTGCAAATGCTTTCAATTCAGACAAGGCTAAAATTTTGTCGTCTGGTAAAGGGTTAAGCAGTTTCTACATTTAGCCATGCTCTGTGAAAAGGGGGTTTAATGCACCTGAATACGGTATCGACACATGTCAGCCTGCACAGTCCCCAGCTGACATTAGCTTTTTGAAAAATGTTTCTATGTCTAAGGTACGTTCTATCTCATGAATCAGTTTTAGAGAAAATGGATTTTATGGATCCATCACTGTGATGACTTGCTTTGAATAATGCATCACAGAGACGCAACCCCTTTGGCCAGACCATAGCCCAAATATAGGAACCATTAATTTTGGATTTTTATGGAAAAGCAGAAGTCTAATCACACAGATCTAATACATGTTTTATTATCAATTTCTACATTTGTTTTAGGTTTCTGCAGCTGCATCAAAGATTGCTTCCTGAGGTATATGGATTGGGAAAAAAAAAAATCTTACCTGCCCAGAGTATGCCCCTCCCCTGTGAATGCTTTCATGGGTACTTTGGGTTTCACATAATCTTCTTGTCTATGATCTTCCATATTTAGATTTACTTCACCCCCTTTTGCAGCTCTGATCAATTCTTGAGGGATTTCACTGAAATTATACATGTAATCCTTCACCAGATGACAAAGTTTTAGACAGGCCCAAATTCAAAGCATTTGCTGACAACAAATTAAATGTGACTCGAACAATAAGATCTGTTTCTGAAAGGTTAGAAAACATCATGAGAAAAGGAGAAAATGCTGGTTGCCAGAATTTTCTCCTTTTCCTATGACATTTTCAAAATCTCATTTCCCAGAGGGGTTAAAACTCGTCATTGTGTGGTAAAGAGCTAAATCTGTCACCACGCAACCCTGTGTTCACGTTCAGGGCTGTTGAAACCATTCCAGGAAAAAGGAGAAAATGATGGTAACCAGAGATGTAAATCAGGTTCAGTTCATGGAAATTAACATATAAGATTTTTTTTTTTTCATAATCTGACCTATACAGTAGTTTGCCAGATATCAGCATGTGATTAAACGAATCTGTCTTGGTTGGCCTTTGAGATAAAATTTCATTAAACTTGTCTGCAAAAATGCTACATGTATCAAGCCCACCAGAGGCTTGCTTAATACAATTTTTCTTGACTCGTTTAATGAAATTTTATCTCAAATGCCTACTTATGGTAGAAACTTTGTAATAGATACATGTATTTTTTTCATAATGCAACATTTCTCAATTGCAGTGTTTTCTTGTATATCCGGTCATCTATAGCCCTAGTGATGGTTAACTATTAACAACCCTCAGAAAAAAGCCTCTTGAAAAGATTATAGGCAAAGGAGAAAATGCTGGTAACCACCATTTCCTCCTTTTCCCACATTATTTTCCACCACATCAAAGACAAATTCCATCATTTGAGCCAAATCTAAATTGTCGTCTGCAAACGCTTTCAATTTTCCGACAAGTCTACATTTTTGTTGTGTGGTAAAGAGCTAACAATTAGCCAAAGTTTGGAGAAGTATCTTCAGTAATGACAGAGATATTAGAAAATATCAAAAGATTTTGCACGACATGGCAGATGACAACAGAGCTATGACAATACCTTAATGTTTTCCTTTAACCTTTTGCCACACAACCCCAAATTTTAACAATCCTAAGAAAGCAGGCTACTGAAAACACTGAGGGAAAAGGAGAAAATGCAGGTAACCAGCATTTTCTCCTGTTTTCACTGTATTTTCTACCCTTTCACAAACAATTTCTAACATTTAACCCACATTTAATTTGTTCTCTGCAAATGCTCTGAATTTGGACATATGTAAAATTTTGTCGTTTGGTATGAAAGTTAAAAATCGCCAAGCTGAAAGGTCATCTGCAAGTAGAAATAAGATCAGAAAGGAAAAATCCTCTTTACATAACATCATAACATCACTACTTATAAAATCCCTCTTCTTATTCTTACCCATTTGAAACTGAATTTAGAAATGCTCTGTTTGCAGGATCTTTGTAATCTCTCAATGGCCCATCATCTACACTAAAACCATCTTTCCATAGTTTTAAAACACAATCTACCTGTAAACAGAAAGGAATTAACCCTTTACCAAATAATCCTGAGACTTAATGACCTTTAGGAAGAAGACTTTTGAAAACATTGTGCAAAAAGGAAAATATGCTGGTAACCAGCATTTCATCCATTTCCCACAATGTTTTCTACCCTTCGAAAACCAAATTTCAACTTCTAAGTCACAGCAAATATGTCGTCTGCAAATGCTTTCAAACTGGACAAGTCTAAAATTTTGTCATTTGGTAAACAGTTAATCATTACCTCCAATGGAACAACTTTTGGTTTCATGAAGCATACTACATGTACTTTTGTGACAAGAAATCTCTCCTTCTTCAACAAAGCTTCTAGATCAAGATATGTGTATATGAGCCATGCTCTAGCAAAAGGGGACTTAATGCACCTCCATGATGCATTATATCAAGCATGTCACCATGGACACATAAAATTTACTTTGTCAAACAACTGTCTGAATCATGAGGTAGAGTGGTCCTTTGACGTGCAGAAAATTAAACAACAGCAAAAAACTTGCATCCAGATCAGCCTGCACCAACTGCACAGGCTCACATGGGTCGATACTTTTTGCAGATGCATTTAGCCCCCTTTTCAAAGAACATGACTCACATCAAATTTCAGATGAAATTGCAACTATTGATTTTACATTCATCATTTTTTCACTGGTTCCCTTTGTTATTCATTACAACATTTTTCAAAGCAAACAGATTATTTGATTGATTGTACGGTATTAAACGGTGTTTTCAACGTAATTTCACCTGTGTCCTGGCAGCCAGCACACCCAACTATACTTTTCTGGAGTTTCATTTACCAGTAATTTGCATAATATTCTTCCCAAGCCACTGGCTGTTTTCCCACATGACCATCATCTAAAACTGATCAGTGTCAAGAGAGGTATGAATTCTGTCACAATAACTATCATCAACCCTGTGAAAGAAATTGGCCAAGCTGGGAATCAGGGTCCATATTCACCAACCATTCTTAAGAATGTTCTTATACTTATTCTTCAAGATTTTCCAAGTTTGAAAGTAACACAACTTCTGATTGGCTAAACCAAATGGTTTAGCCAATCAGAAGGTGTGTTACTCTCAAATTTGGAAAATTTTGGAGAACAAGACCAAGAATGTTCTTAAGAATGATTGGTGAATACGGGCCGAGAACTATCAAACTTCTGTTCTCAAATCCTGTATGCTACCAACTGCTCTACCGGAGCTCAGGTACAGCAAACGGATAAAAAATTTCTATACAAAGTGCATACTCTACATTCTTGTACAAAGACCACCTGGAGACTGAGATATTGACAGAAAATACATACTGAAATGTGACAGATGTCTAATATTGTTCTTTTTACTTATAAGTTAGTCACAGGATGACAGGTATGGCATAACAAGCAATTAATACATTTGAAACAAAACTCAATTGACACGTAGTACCATGGCTCAAATCCTTAGTCTGCTAAGCGCAACTCGCTGACCTTTTGCGGACTGTGTAGATCAAGATCAGACTGCACAGAATGTGCAGTATGATCTTAGATCTACACTGTCTGATAAAGAGATATTTTTCTCTAAACAATAAGTTTGAAATAACATTATTCAGGTTTTTACTATTGGCTTGAAAGTTTTATTTTACTTATTTAGGAGGATAAGGGTCAAGGTGCTGTCTCATAATCGTGAGCTTGTAGGTTCAAGTCTCTATGATGCCAGACTTTTTTTAGGAGGATTTCATTTTAACAGTAAACAGTCATGACTTAACTCTTTACCAAGCGACAAAATTTTAAACTGGTCCAAATTGATAGCATTTGCAGAAGACAAATTAAACATGACCCAAATGATGAAATTTGCCCCTGATAGGGTAGAAAACGTTGTGGGAAAAGGCCAGCATTTTCTCCTTTTCCCACAATGTTTTCAAAAGGCTTCTTCCTCAGAGTCATTAAAATTTGGGATTGTGTAGTAAAGGGTTAGTGAAATAACTATACAAAATATAAAATTACTACAATAAAAATAAAGAAGGGGGGGAGGGGAAGATGGACGGGGAGGTTCAACATCAAACTTCAAGTAGCTAGAAAGTAGGATAATATCATACAGGTTTCCTTGCTTTTTGGTACGGGGCACCAGCTACCATTTCTGATGGCCCTTCCTCTGTATCACCAAGCCGGTAACCAGATCCTCTGAATGTTGGACGTGTTGTAGTGGGTTTGCTGTCATCATGCACTTCCTCAGCACCATGTCTGTAACACAATATGAAGTTAACCTTTAAACACCTTTCACTGCTGTTGTTGTCTGTGCAGCCAGTGTAGATGGAAGATCAGACTGCATAAAATGTACAGTCTAGTCCTTGATCTAGACTATCTGCTTTGCGGAGACAACTGGACAAAAGTAGCCTCTATATTACCCTTACATGAATTAGGGTTTCTTATCTAGGCTCAAAATATGTATGATTTAGTTGTTGCCTTAACCTTTTACCAAACCACAAAATTTTGGACAGGTCCAAGTGGACAGCATTAATTTTGCAGTTAAATAAAACAAATTAAATATTACTAAAATGAAGATTTCTGTCTTTGATAGGGCAGAAAACATTGTTGGGAAAGGAGAAAATGGTACCCAGCATTTTCTCCTTTTTCCACAATGTTTTCAAATGACATCTTTCTCAAGGTTGTTAAAACTCGTAATTGTGTGGTAAAGGGTTATGAGCTAAAACAATCTAGTACTAAAGTTTTAACCCTTAACCAAATGACAAAATATTAGACTTGTCCAAATTGAAAGCATTAGCAGACGACAAAATCAGAGTGACTGAAAAATTAAAATTTGATTCAAGAAGGGTAGAAAACATTGTGGGTAAAGGAAAATATGCTGGTTACCAGCATTTTCTCCTTTTCCCACAATGTTTTCAAAAAGCTCTTTTCTCAGGGTCGTTAAAAGTCGGGATTGTGTGGTAAAAGGATAACATCATTTTCAACAATGTGTCAGTTATACAGGGCCAGAGCACCTACTGATGTATTTCTGTGATTAAAACTACAAACATTTTCTTTAAAAACTACCAGCTGCTTTCTAACATAAAAAAAAAAAATGCAAAACCTTGTTCAGTGAAGAGAAAGTAATGAATCCCATTGAAATCACTATTACCAGAGCTTATCAGAGCTCAAAGGGATGTTTCATCAAGCCATGATTTGCAAGCAAATCCAAAATTTTAACAAACCTACATGAAAAATTTTAAAAACATTGTGGTAAAAGGAGAAAATGCTGATTACCAGCATGTTTTCTACCCTTCCAAAAACAAATTTCAATTTCTGAGTCACCTTTTTTATTGCCGTCTGCAAAGCCTCCAACTGGGACAGGTCTAATAGTTTGTTGTTTGCTAAAGAGTTAAATCATTACTATAGGAAGAATTAACATAATACTTTCTTTAACTCAAGACTTGGCTGTAGTTGCTTCAAAAAGGGGCATAACTGTGTCAAAAATGTTTTGATGGTTACTTGCCCCTGTTGTATAGGTTCCCCTTTCTGAAAGTTGACAATTAATCTAAACTTTAAGTAAATATCTTCATTAGTGTCAGAGCTAACATAAAATGTCACAGTTTTTGCAAATTCGAAGACAAATAAGGGACATATGTGTGTCAAAAAAAAATTTGATGGCTACTGGCACTTGTTATATGGGTTCCCCTTTTGATAGGTAACTACTAAACTGAGTCTGAAGTAAATATCTTCAGTCATAACAGAGATATTATAAATGTCAATTTTTTTTGCACGATGACAGCAATGCAGACGATTATGCCAGAGTTATGACAATGCCTTAACGTTTTTTTTAAAAACAGCTTAGCTTAAAATACTGGTTACCCTCATTTTCTCCTTTCCCGAAAATGCTTACGTAAGCTTTCTTAGTCAGGATCGGTAAAACAAGTGACTATTTGATAAAGAATTAAATCATAAATGGCAGTTCTGCTAAGATAGGAAAACATGCAAAAATTACGTAAAATTGAAACAGAGGGTACCAAATCATTGTGATTCAATAAGCACCGTTACAAAAGGCAAACAGTGACTTACTCTTTTGCAGACTTGAAAATATCTTCAACTAGATTCTTGTTCTTCTTCCTTGGCCCAATTATCTGCTGGCCACTGAATTTAAAATAAGCCTAACATAGATTAGAAAGTGGCATGAAATTAATTAACAAATGTACTAAAAGAAACATCATTCTTGGGAAAGAAGACTACTTTGTGTTTCTTCCCCTTTCAAAGCAAATATCTTTCCCAGTGAATGGCAACTAGATTTTTTTAACCTGCAATAACTCTATATTTCCATCTCATTACAAAAGTACAGTATGTAACATATAATAATTTTTAGCTCACCTGCTCATGGTGAGCTTTTGTGATCCTGGGTCCGTATTCACCAACCATTCTTAAGAACGTTCTTAGTCTTATTCTCCAAAAATTTTCTACATTTGAAAGTAACATGACTTCTGATTGGCTAAACCATTCGGTTTAGCCTATTCGAATGGTTTAACCAGTCAGAAGTTGTGTTACTTTCAATTTTTCTAAATCTTGAAGAATAAGACTAAGAATATTCTTAAGAATGGTTGGTAAATTAGGACCCTGGTCTGTGCATCGTTAACTTTTACCTCATGTACACCCTAGAGGCTACATTTTCAGTCCAATACTCATAAACTAGATCAGAATGTTTGTCTTGATGACATCTCAGATGAACTTGAAAATAGGATATGTCAATTTAAAAACTATGTCACAAAGTCAAATCTTTGAAAAACCTTGTGTACACTCTAGAGGACACATTTTCAGTTCAATACTTGAAAATTGAGGTCAGAATATTGATGATATCTCTGATGAGTTTGAAAATGGGTTGTGTTAGGTCAAAAAGGAGGTCAACAGGTCATATCAGAGAAAGACAATGACTGTACTTCGTATTATGTTCTCAAAGGTATAAGTGCCCAGGTGAGCAACTCAGGGCCACCATGGCCCATTCAGGTCCACCATGGCACTCTTGTCTATAAATTATTGTGAGGTTTCTTTATAGATTATTCATTTGATCTTTCATTCAGAAAAATAATATGAAATGATTAAGGAACAAAACAATGACAAATTTTGTATAAACAAATATCTGCAATACTGGTTCCAGTCTTTAACAGGTTCCTGTTAGACAACTTGAAAACATCCCCCATACTTATCTAGTTTATGCCTTGGCAGAGAGAGAGAAAGAGAAAGACAGAGAGAAAGAGAAAGAGACAGACAGACAGACAGACTCACTGATTGACTGGAAGAAAAGATGGACAAAAAGACTGACAGAGAGATTTCAAAGAAAAAATCAGCTTAAATCATCTTTAAAAAATCATCTTAAAAAACTTCGGTAACCTTCTCTCTGAACCTCCAGCATAAAATGCTTGTCCTTCTTCATCACTGCTGCTTTCATCTTTATCTTCAACCCTCATACTGTCTATTGTTGCAAACCTGAATCAGAAATAATTTGGCTGGCAAACTACAATAAACAACTGCATTTTAAATACATGTAAATTGGAAAAAAAAAAAAAAAAACAATTAAACAACTATTATAAATATAAGAAGGGACTAAAATGAGTTGGCATATATATATATATTGAAAAAAAAAAAAAAGCCATGGTCTGGCAAAAGGGGTTTAATGCATCTCCATTACCAAGCAATTCATCGCATGACCATGAATCCATACAGTCCATTTTGTCTAACAACCAACCGAATCATGAGGTAAGTTGTCCTTGGATATGCAGAAAATTGGCCAGTAGCAAAACGTTTTGGCCCAGGTCAGCCTGGTCAATACTTTTAGCAGATGCATTAAGCCCCCTTTTCACAAAGCATGCCTCATGGATAACATATATTTGCTATCAGTCAATTTTTTGCATAACAAAGGACCAGTAATGATTCAGTTGTTTATCACACCAAATTGATTAAAGGGATCAGGAGTTATCTGATGACTTACTTGCAGCATGGCGATGCATTAACCCTTTACCTGACAACAAAATTTTGGCCTTGTCCAAATTGAACGCATTTGCAGACGACAGTTTTAATGTGGCTCAAATGGTGATTTTTTTTCTTTGATAGGGCAGAAAACATTGTGGGCAAAGGAGAAAATGCTGGTTACCAGCATTTTTCTCCTTTGCCCACAATGTTTTCAAAAGGCTTCTTTCCCAGGGGCGTTAAAAGGCGGCACTGTGCGGTAAAGGGTTAAACCCTTTTTTCCCAGAGCATGGCTTAACTCATTACCAAACGACATACTTTTAGTCTGGTCCAAATTGAAAGGTTCTACAAACGACAAATTGATTGTTGCCCGAATGATTCTTTTTGCCTTTGATATGGTAAAAAACAATGTGGGAGAAAGAGAAAATGCTGGTTACCAGCATTTTCTCCTTTTCCCATAATGTTTTCAACAGGCTTCTCCCTCAGGGTCATTAAAAGTCGGGACTGTGTGGTAAAGGGTTAAATGTTACCAGAAGCATTTACAATGTAGCAGTGTTACCTATAATAATGATAGGATTTTATTGGACACATTTTTCTAAAGTTTTGTTCTGAATGGTTCATTAATCAAGAGCGCCGCAAGCAGGTGCCAACGCTCGGCTGCAGTTGCTTGATTTTCAGTGAAAATTTTAAGTCGCAAAAGGGGCATAACATTATCTTCTGCTAGGTGGCATTTTTCAAACACATATCTATCTGATTTGGGGCAAGCTGGGTAAAGAACTGGAGTACTTTTCAAGATGGCAGTTGAAGGGTCCTTAAAACCCGTGATTGTTTAGTAAAGGTTTATCTCTTTACCAAGGACAAAATTTGGGATTAGACCAAACTGAAATCATTTCCAGAGGACAAAATATAAAAGTAGCTCAAATGATGATTCTGTCCTTGATAGGGTAGAAAACATTGTGGGAAAAGGAGAAAATGCTGTTTAATAGCATTTTGTCCTTTTCCCACAATGTTTTCAAAGGCCTTCTTTTTCAGGGGCATTAAAACTCTGTGTGGTACAATGCTTAAATGAGTGGGAAAATCTCATGTTATACTAGTGGAAACCAGTTTCTGCCAGCACATCTTTTCCAATGAAAAATGCGACTTTGAACTTCCCTCTGAAAAACATTGTCAGGAAAGAAGAAATTGTTTTTACTCATCCAAGTTCTTTTTCTTTAGTGTTTGTATGTGTATGTGTGTGCTTTTTTTTCTCTTTTCTCTCTCTTTTAGAAAGTACAGTATAGGAATAGTACGAAGCAATATTTTGAGTAAGTGTTAAAAAAGAAAAATTAAGTTACTGACAGATGATTGGTTGGACACTATCCAAGAGTATTTACCTAGATGAGGGTGTGTATTTGGATCCTTTACTCTGACTACTACTCTTAGCAGAATCATGAGGTTGAGTTATATTAGACTGGGTCTCTGGAACTTTGTGACTGGTTGCAGGCATTGGTAAATCATCATCGTCTGGGTCCCCTTCATAAAAGCTGGCCATGGCTAACTGTTGGAATAGGAAAACCATGCTTTTAATTGGCCAATGCTATGGCTTTCAAAATTATTGTTGCTCTGTTAACATTTTAGATCAAGATATGACTACACCATTGCGATGATATACAGAGGCTCTGGGATTGTTTGTCCAAAAACCAATTTGTCCCTGGGCTTGTTGGCCTGGGCTTGTTTGTCCTGCAGGCTGCATTAGAAAACACTTATACACGGATCGAATTCAGCTTAAAGTATCCTGGGGTGCTAAAATTTTCATTTTATACCTATGAGTAATTGAATAAAACTAATCAATGAATTTTCTGTAATTCTTTTCAATTAATGGTAAATCGCACCACACACCATTGTCGATATTTTGACATTACAGTATATACTACATCTCCACAAATCATCATGGAAGAATTATTTGTGATTCTTGTCATCTGGACATGTTTGTTAAATCGCAATATCTCACACTAAGAAATTATTTACTCGGTGATAAACCTACTGTGTACACTTATAATCAGACACTGTCAGCGACGTATTTGTTCCATAAAATTCTGTTGGATTTCTCGGGCAATTGTGATAAAGATTTCATAACTTTTTCCAGTTATTAATACTACCACTTTCATAGAGAGAGTTCCAGATCCTATATTTACAAATGATCAAAATAAGATTGAAAAGGATAGAAACTTTATCATGACACGTGTGTCAATCTGCGCCTAGCAAACTTGTATGTCACAGTGCTTATACATGTCACCCACTTTGGCAGTGAAATACGAGGGACACTTTTTAAGTTCGTAGAGTAAGCCTATAACTTTTTAACGCGATTATGAAGTTGCACGATTTTTTACACAGAACTTGCGTAATCATTCCTCTCTCGAACGGTGTCACGGTATGCGGCGCACGAGGTCCACGTGCGCGCTGCGCTGGGTATTTTCAACACGTGGTTTTATACACTATAGTAAAATATAGCGTTCAATATGGATGGAAAAATCTCTGAACAGAGGGTATATTGTAAGATTTGAGCACAGCTCGGGTTTCCGCCAACAGAAATTCATGCTGATTTGCAAAAAGTTTATGGGAATGGTGCTTTAAAATATGCTACAGTTTGCAACTGTGTACGTCGTTTTAATGATGGTCGGGAGTCAATTGAAAATGACCCTCGGGTGGGTAGGCCGGTTTCCGTTTTGACGGAAAAGAACGTTGCTACTGTGAAAACGTTAATTGAGGAAGACGCACGTTATACCGTGCAAGAGATAGAAGAATTAAGTGGCATTCATTCGTCAAGTGTTTTGAAGATCTTACGTGAACGACTTGGGCTACGTAAGATCTGCGCGCGCTGGGTGCCCCATTTGCTCACTGACGAGCAGAAACAAAGTCGGGTTAGACTTGCATCGCAAGTTATAGAAAAATATGATAAATGTGACCCACGTCGTTTGGAAGATATAGTTACAGGTGATGAAACCTGGATCTATCATTTTCAACCCGATTCTGAGGCTAAAAATAAGGTTTGGGTTTCATCTGAGGGCGACAGACCTGTCATTGCGCGCCGTTGCAAAACATCAAATCGCATGTTGTATGCGATATTCTTTGATTCGAAAGGTCCAGTCCTTCAAATTCCAGTCCCGAAAGGTAGTTCTGTCACTGGAAAGTTTTACAGAGAAAGTGTTCTTACTCAGCTTGTTGATTTCTATCAGAAACGCAGACCGCGCACCGGTGTCCGCGGCATCAAATTACTCCATGATAACGCACCGGCCCATAAATCCGCTACGGTACAGGAATATCTGAAAAAATCTGGGCTCGATGTCTTAGATCATCCCCCATACAGCCCTGACCTGTCCCCCTGTGACTTTTGGTTGTTCCCAAGACTAAAGGAAATGCTGGCAGGGCACCGTTTTGAATCCCGTTGTGGTATAGGCAGTGCGGTCTACCAGTGTCTGCAACATATACCTAAAGAGGACTACCGGGCGGTGTTCCGGAAATGGGTAGATCGGTGTAAAATGTGTGTGGAGGCAGACGGGGCATATTTCGAAGGTCTTAGATAAATAAAATTTTGATATTTCAAGCGGTTTTAAAAAGACCGCCCTACGACCTTAAAAAGTGTCCCTCGTACCAAGATCAAAAGAACACACGGCTAACTCTCTATCAGCTTTTCAACGAAAACAATTATAGCGCATATTTCTCCACTCAAAATGAAGCATGAATTACCCTTTTCTAAGGACGAAAGGAAGGTATGAAATTTGACCTGACCTTCGTTATCACGGTAGTCATCTTAAAGTCTTTTAGTTTCAACAGGAATATGACAAAAAATGCAAATTGTCAAAATCCAAAGAATGTGAAACTGACAAATTAAATATGGGTGAAATGGTGGTAATTGTAGAAAGCATTGTGGGAAAAGGTAAAAATGCAGGTAACAAATTTTCCTCCTTTTCCAATATTTTTTAAGACGCCTTCTTTCTCAGGGTCGTTAAAACTCAGGATTGTTTAGTATTTACGTTTTCGAACTAAACTTACAGTGCTACATGCAAATGATAATTTCCTGCATTTCACCCACATTCTTTGGAATTGGACAAGTGTTAATTTGGCCATTAAGAAAATCCTGATCGCCCCAAAAAATAATATCTCTCTCTCTCTCTCTCTCTCAAACCTTTTTTTGTTGCAACTTTAGTCATGTCCCTACAGACAAATAACTGTAATAGAATCTAGATCATGAACATAAGGAAAGTAGCTTAAGTTCAAATTTTAACCTTCCATTCCAAGATATTTATATTCCATATATTTTTCAGATATAAAAGAAACATGTGTCATATTATTCTTCATTAAAAATGGACAAAGGGTTAACTCAGTGCTTTATTGATCTTGGTATCACACAGCTGGTTGGGAGACCTAAGAGCTGTAATGTGGCTAATTGATTGATATAAATTAACACCTATGTGTCACTTCTAATCAGTTCTTGATTGTAATTCACCCTTATGTTGATTATTTGTGGATAGGATTTGGAATTTTACACAGGTCACAGAGGTAAGTTATTCTTATTCTCCGTACTGAATTTGATATAGATCTATTCAATTATGATCCCCTAAAATTATCACCGAAAATGCCTGGAGGTCCGATGTTGCCCGTGATAATTTCTCTGGTTTTGGCTGTGATATAAATCTGAAGTAGTTGAGTGAAAAATCAATGAAACCTTCGATTATTCTAAAGATTGACAACAAGGAGTCATTCATTAACATTCATCAAATCCAATTACACCACCCTTGAACTACATCTGGGAGACGGCCATGATAATCGTACATCATGTTCAAATACAATTCTGATGTGCAAATAACAACTTTTTGTCAAATGCAACTTCTTTTCTACAGTAGCAAATTGCCCATCACAGGAAGTGTCCACTGAGTTGTGCTCTGCTATGTGCTTTTCTAAGCGGAAATAGATTCCATGGTATTCCGATTTCTCCGGATATAGAATAGGACAAGAATCACGAATTGAATCGGGTAGCCACCTGGTAGCTTCCTAGACTTTAAAGGGAGAGCAGTGTGGTGTCAAGCTGTTTTGGCAACCCAAAATAAGTAAATGAATAAATGAATTAAACAGATACATAAAGTAAATTTTATTCAAAGAAGCTTCAGTTTGAGTAAACATTTCTAAACATCTTTCCCCACCCACCAAGCACTTTTGATACCGGTTAAGAGATTTTGATAAATGAAGGCAAATAAATATCAATAGGCTTAAGAGTTTCAGAAGCAAACCCAAACCTCAAGTTTCCATGCCGAGGACTCGAGATAAAATCTTGCCCTATCCCTATCAACACCAGTGATACTGACGAAGTTCTCGATCATGTCTTGTTTCGCTTTGTCAGACATTTTTATTTTTAACCTCCCGAGAAGAGAGTATGCGAAAAATAAAACACGGGGTCGATAATCCTGTACAAGTCGGATACTCTATCGTAGACGAATGTAAGTGCGCTGTGATTAAAAAAAAAAAAATGCTCGGACAAAAAGGAAACAGTTGCGATCAAAGATAAATGCTCCAGATATGTATTGTGCAAAAAACTGGCTATTTTCGGATATAAGAATCTTACCGGTCGTCGACCTTCTGATTTTCAGTACAAAGTTAAATTGACAGCCTGCGCGTTTCTTGCCTTTTTAAATGGTTTGCTCTCGAAGGTTTGGGAAAGGCATACTATTCCACGAAAGATTTTCAATATAAACAATGTTAACAGTAAGACAGTCACTGAGAGAGAGAGAGAGAGAGAAAGACAGAGAGAGAGAGGGGACATTGATGCGTTGTCGGAAAGTCACGTGTTCTCAATTTTTAGACAAAAACTATTTTCGGTCAAAACAAAGCGATGTCGGAACATTTGAATTTTGTCAGAAATATAATCTCTGATTTTAATCTTGAGCGCCTGAACTAATATACACCAGGGGAAAAATTGGCAACCTAAAATTCGCCTCTAGTACATTACCAAACGATACATCTGAAATTTTCTGAAATTTTCTTTTTGTAGCCGACAAGAACGCTATTCTGTAATTATGATTTAAGCTTTTATATTCTGCAGTTTCAATTATTGTAAATACATACGGAATGTCATATTGAAATAACTTTCCTGATGCTTGTATTTGATTCGAGCAACGTGAGAAAATTTGATATCTCACGAGAAGGTCGAGCGAGATGTCAAAATTTTCTTACTCGGCGAGATACCAGCACCACGAAACTTACTACAAACATAATATTCCTTTTATTATATACCTACAACCTTCGACGACAAAATGTTGCCATTTTTATTCGAAAACGGGAAACAAAACAAATAATATCGTAGTGGCCGAAACTTTGTTTTATGAACTGCGGATAAATATAGCGTAAAATCTTGACCAATCAAATCGCAAATCGGTACGTATGCATTCCGCATGTGGGACACGTCAACATTATTTATGTGGAATCGTATTCGACACTTTGTAGATAAGGATTTTTCCCTTTCGTGTCTCATATTTCATCCGCGTGCAAAGCATGTATTCGAGCCGGAAAGTTTTCAGGTACATAATAAATGTAGACATCGGCAAAGTATTATACACCCAATGAATTTTGAAGAAAAAAAAAAAAATGTTTGAATACATGAAGCATATGAGCCATGCTATGGCAAAAAGGAGCTTAATACATTCCCGTGATGCATTATACCAAGCAAGTCATCACATAATTATGGATCTATAAAGTCTATTTTGTCCTACAACAGACTGAATCCTGAGGTAGAATGGTCCTTGGACATGCAGAAAATTTACAAAAAGCAAAAGGTTTCGACAGAAGTCTGCCTGCACGGACTGCACAGGTTGACTTCAGTGGACAACGTATGCAGATGCATTAAATCCCCTTTTCACAGAGCATGGCTCACATCTTTTATTTATGGCGCATGTTTTTGTATTGTTCAACCAGTCAGAAGTGGTGTTACTTTAAATTTAGAAATTTATTGAGAATAAGACTAAGAGTGTTCTTAAGAATGGTTGGTAAATATGGACCTATATTGCTTTGTGCTAGGAAAATGGCGGCATACCTCCAACAGGTCGCTAAAGTGAGACGTTGTACTGTACAGCTGAAAAACCATCATCTGATCTGCTTGAACATAGCTGGTACCTATCTGGGCGTCGGCTGCAGAAAATGAACCCTCCTGCGGAGAACCACAACGAATTTCAGGCGGCTCCACACTGTGAGAGGCAACTGCTCAACACGAATCGAAGTCTACGTATGGCATGGGTAGATGTATTGTAGGGTTAACGTATTCACCTGTGTTACAAGGAGAGTTCACCCGCTGTTGACCAGTTTATGGATTAATTTGATCTCCACGACTCAAATTAATATTTTTACCAAGTAATTACAACAAGCAATGTGCAAATAGAATCTGCAGCCCATTACCTAAAAGTCGCCTGTTTTAGGTAAAAACAATGCGTCTTGAATAAATAACGATTTTTGTATCAAATATACTAGTTTATGGTTACATGTTCTATTCGATTATGTTAGCCACTGGTTTATATTACATACTTTACCATTTTTCGACCGGTTATATACGTAGAGTCAAAAATAAGGGAACCCTTGTATTTTATCTTGAGGTAATTCTTTATTTTACCTAAAACATATAACATATGGAATCCAAGTCAATATCGGGTGTGACCTCTATGTGCAGCAACACCTGAATTACACCCCGGGGGCGTACTGGAGATGATACATATCGTTGCTCTTGGAATCTCCAGAAATATTGGGAAGTAAAGTCACCCGGCCATATCATGTCAGAGGAAACAAGTAACGGGGGTCCATTATTTTTGGGGTTACGTATAATATCAAGGATTCCATGAGAAAGGTTAGTGCTGAAGCAACTTAAAATAAAAACAGAATAAGGGGATGATTTGCTTCATTTTTTGTAGGTGTATCTTTATATCTTCACATGTTTTATCACCAGGGAGACACATATCATTCACAGTCAGCTGGCGGTCTGGAGAAGATGAATATTGTCATTCAAACCTGGTATGTTACATGGATGCTGGCTGTTTAGAGAAGACCAGTATCGTCATTCAAACCTGGTATGTTACATAGATATCATAATTTCACAACTTTTTCTGTTTGCAGGAAAACTTATTGTAAGTATATATGAGCTATCCTCTGTTAAAGGGGGGCTTAATGCATCTTCGTGATGCATTGTACCAAGCAAGACATCACATAATTAGGGATCCATAAAATACACTTTGCCTTACAATCGACTGAATCATGAAGTAGATTGGTCCTTGGACATATAGAAAATTAATCGACCAACAGCGAAAAGTTTCGGCCCAGGTCAGCATGCGTGGCTGCACAGGCTGACCTGAGTCGATACTTTTCACATATGCATTAAGCCCCCTACTCACAGAGCATGGCTCATATATAAATTCTACTGCAAATTGGTATTCGGTTTATCTACGTACCAGAATCCACAATGATTTGGGTCATGCTTCATGAAAAAGGGGCTGGATACATATGCAAAGAATATCGATTCAGGTCAGCGCATACAATCCGTGCAGACTGACCTGGATCGTAACTTTTTGCCAATTTTCAATATTTTGCATCTCAAAGGGCCATTTTATTTCATGATTTAGTCGGCTGTTAGATATAGTGGATTTTATGGATCCATAATTGTTTGACGACTTGCTGGGTATAATGGATCACGGGGATACATTAAATCCCCTTTTTTTTCCAGAGGGCAGCTCATTAAGATAAGTTTACGCAGTAATGATTGTCTATCGAAACACGAAGTTGTCTTTAAATGCTATAGATAAATGGAAACAAATCTATAACAACACGTATAATTTTCCTTAAAAAACTTTATCGACGTTTCGGCTTACGCCTTCATCAGAATGTTTACAAAATTTAAACATATGTAACAACATGTCTGACGTCATGGACGTCCGTTAAACAATATCCTTAAACAGTAATTAGCTGACATTCAAAAAAATGCTATGAAATGCAAATCGGATAATATGTGTACCACATTTCCTATATTATATATATTTCATTAAAAAAAAAAGGATAATAGGAAAAAACGATATACGCTGTGCCTGTCAAATTATACTTATATTCAATCATTAATCATGACTACAGCTGTATTTACTTAACCTCAAAGAGGTAGTTTTAATAATTGACTAAATTCAAAGTACCTCTTTGAGGTTAAGTAAATACAGTTGTCATCATGATTTATTACTGAATATATGAATAATTTGTTAGGCACAGCGTATATGTTTTTTTTTTTACATACTATAGATATAAATAAACGATGCCGTGAGAGTCAACATGATGACAATAGAGCCTATTACGTAGGCAGTTAGAGCGTGCTGGATAGCCCAAGTGGAAGAATAAATCGCGGTCTCTATATCTTTGCCCTTCAAAGCTCGAGTCACCTGAAATGGAAGAGAAACGATGCATAAATTAAAGATCAGTGGAAAAACTCGAGTTACGTGGACAAAAAGAGAAATTTCCTCAACTTTACTTAAATATTTACCCTAATACTGCTAAATAAGTTAAATAAAACAATCAAACTGATAGTAAACCGGAATAATGCTACCTTAAGTTAAAAGCTCGAGTCCCCCAGAAGGAGAGAGTAAAAGGTCATGACTGGACACATTACAGGTACCTCCCGCAGGTGAAACGCTTGTGTCTTGCAACAGACCACTTTTAAATCAAAGTACTGATAGTACTGAAGGCCAGGAAATCTAGTGATCTGTAATCTCTAAAGAACGAAGGATATGAACTCACACGAGACCTCATTTTCTAATTATCACTACCATACAGACAGTCAGGCCAATTCAATTATGCCAAAAGAATTCATTGGTAAAGGGGTACTGTCACGCATAATATGGAATAATACAATAATCAACAGGAAAAATTAAATTAATGCAAGAAAAAAAAGCAGTGCTCAGAAGCCAGATTCTATAATTAAACCGAAGCAGATAGTGGATACCAACGCTCGGCTATAGGGTGCATGATAATGGCTTTAAAAATTTCTAAGTCGAAAAGGGGCTTAAATCAAGCAAATTTATTTTTGAGTTATTTGCCTTATTGGTTGAGGTTGATTTTTATGATAACGCACATATATTCCAAGTTTCAAATAAATATCATCAATGATAAGAAAGATAAGACACGATTTAAAATTGGACACAACGCGAATACCAACGCTTAATATCAAGAACGCAGGGCAGGGTGATGTCAATACATCGCAGTTTTGTTCTCAAACATTCGATCTAAATCTATTCTTTTGATTATATCATACAAAGACGTCCACTAGCCCTTCTCGTCCCATTAGAGAGAGAGAGAGAGAGAGAGAGATTCCAACGACGGCTTCTGGCGCTTAAAATGAATTTACACATTCGGGATGTATTTCAAAATAAATATTCTTAAACTTTCATTTCTCCTTTTCAAACAATGTTTCGGAAACTACCAGTTATGTGAATGAAACTCTGGGTATGTAAATGTGATGAATAACTGATAAATTAAAACCTAATTTTTTAAACACACCTTTTATTTTCAAATTATTTTGTTTGAAAGTTAAAAAATGTCAAGGATCGCACAACACTTTCATGATTTCTAATCAATCAACAGTCGTCACAAAAAAAAGAAAAATGAATATAAGCAGATAACATGGTTGATTATCGGAAAATGTAGATAGAACAAAAAATTCTTATTTTTCCATAATGTTTGCCTATTCTTCTGACAAAAAGAGAGATGTTTTAAATCGATTTACCAGAAAAAAGAGAGTATAATTTCTTTTAATTTCTGCATATTTCTTAATTCTATCGACTTTTTTTTTTTTTTTTTTTTTTTTTTAAACATGTAGAGAAAATCAAGTTCAGTTCTAAATGGTTAAAAGAAACTGATAATAAATGCAGTTAATACACCAATAATCTCATTCAACTATCGACATTTCCATGGAAAATCGTATATCTCAATCTTTTCACCAGGCAGTCAAAGGAGATGCGGAGTGCGGTTCCCTTTCATCTTTATTTAAAACGCGGACAGTAACTAGCAAGGGACAATGGAAACTAAAAATAGAAAACTGGTTCTCGGGTTTTTCCCTCGCGCTAGTACACTAGAAAGTGATATCAGGGGCTGTAATCATAACTATAATACGAGAGGATTTCAGGATCCAATCACGGTGATAGAAAAGTTGGTAGAGGTTAAATGTACACCGAATAAGTCTGCACACTGAATAAGTCTGATGTCAGTCATAATACGGCAACGCCTTAATGCACAGTTCCTGACAAGATTTGTGTAACTATAAACTCCGCCCATAGGCGGTATCGGATAAAAATAGACATCAGACTTAAACGGTGTACAGACTTATTCGGTGGACGTTTAACTTTTACCTGGAAAAGTTATTGACGGTCTGTTGTGTATTCAACAGGGACACAACCCTTAAAACACACTCGTTGGTTATTAAAGGGGTGTAATACCCTTGCAATTCCATAGCACTATGCTGATGTCGGAAAGCTTTGAGGAAAGGAAAACATTCACGCCGTGTGATAAGCGATCTCTGTACTTACGAAACTAGTTGTTTTGGCGCACTCAGCGATATAGAGTGGACACACCGTTCAACATTTTGTCTGAAAGTAGTCCGGAAAAGTCAGCTTACGATCGCTATAGGCAAGGGAATCCCTTGAGAGGGACTCCCTGGCCTAAAAAGAAAGGCTAACGGAGAAAATGTAGTTTCTACTTTTCCTACAATATCTTAAAATCTTTCACTACAAGCCGAGTGCATTACTGGATGATCAACCTGTAGGGCTTAGTTATTTAATCACGGATCCTCTGCATCAAGTTAGGAGACGAATTCTATTAAGCTAACGCCATGCCAGTATTTTCCCATCCGAATCAGTCGGAACATAAAGTTACTTCTGTGTGTGTCTATTTTAGCCTTGTGCTATCACTGTCTTGAAATCAGCAAAACGTATTCTTTAAACACAACGTACATCATTTGACTCTTGATTGCCCCTCCAGTTAGCTTTAACTTGGGCAATTCTGCGAATAAATCTTGTTATCATCTTCTAATATTTCGACCCAATCGATTTCTTCGAGCATTTTCTTAGTTTCGAGCATTTTCTCAATGTGTGCTTATCGTTTACAAATATAACACGCTACTAAAAACGGGCGGAATTCTGCCCGTCTATTTTTTGAACAGCCATGTCGCGATACTAATAGAGATTGAGGGAGGTCACTCTCACTTCCTGAGCAGCAGATTTTCCGATATTTTTGACATCATGAGTAAATGAATTGTATTTTTGGTATCACCTTTTAATGTTTATGTCTGCTAATATTCTTTTTAGTTTCGATTACCAATTCAAATTGTGCAAAAAAAAATCGCAGTATTACCTATATAGCCAAACTGGAAATGTGTAAGCTACTCTGATTGGCCATTCTGTGATGTACATGTAGCCCAATGAAAAGCAACGACACAATAGACTGTGCCAGTAATATGTAGATCTACAACGGGGACCAGTTAAGTCCACCATTTCAGCGACTGTAGTCCTTTGATTTCGACATTAAAATAAAGGACTGAAGTTGCTGAAATGTTAAGCCTATTACTTAACCCATTCAGCGCCATAGGCAAATACAGAGGTTTTTCCAGACGGCGTAGATCAAGATCAAACTGCACAGAACTTGCAGTCTGATCTTGTATCTAAACCGTCCGCTTGTTAAGTCCAGCTTATCAGATAACTATTTCTGAGTTTCAGTGGATTGTAAAGTCAGCCATAGAAAGAGGTCGAGTTTAAAACTTTTGCGCTGAAAGAGTCAATCTTCCTTATCGTGTAAGAAACCTTATTGTTTTCTCAAAAGGACCAAGGGAAAATAGAAATTTTCTATATTTCAACTGGGCGCAGACTGTAATTGTTCAACACGACAGAGAGTGGTTTTATCCAAACTTTCTCAAATAGAGAACAGACACACAAGTTGATAAATAACATACTTGAAAACTATACATCAACGACAAGGCTCCCACTGGCAGGAAAATCACCACAGACAAAATTGCAAAGGGAAGGTAATCTTGCACTTTGTACTTTTCCTCACCAGACTGAAACGGAAAATTGACTTTGTTGTTGACCGAGACTGGTAGCTAAATGGAAACGCACAGGGCTTATAATCGAGGCGTTTATGGTTCGAGTCAAGACTCGGCCGATTCTTCTAAAGGGCTGATCAAAGTCATCGCGACAGAATTCATGCTTCTCAACGCTACACTGTTTCGACGTCGTTCATGTTGGACAGCAGTCAGTGGTTTAAGGAGATTAAATATGTTGTCCTTGGTAAAAACTCAAGGAATGTATAGATGCACTGCTATTAAAACTTCAACCTACTGTTGAAAAAAAGTGTCGGACACTAAACAAACAATAAGATCATTAATTTTTGTTGTTATCAATTGAATCCATTTTAATCTCAATTCAAAAGCCATTCTCGCCTGTTGTACTTCTTTACAAATACATGTTACATTACAGGGACAATAATTTCTTGCTTTGACAAGTTATCATATCATCTTAGAGAGGCCCTCTGAGCGTCTTAGAACCGGTCTACATGTGCTAGCCCATTCTAGTTACTATAATACACATTCTTTCTCTCAAATGATGAACTGCGAGAATTCAAATGAACTTTCTTGTCCCTTAATCTTTAGGTTGCTAAACGCGACTCAGTTTCCTTTTGCTGACAATGCAGATCGAGTCTTATAGTCTGATACAAACTTCAAAACTACTGCCTCAGGATTCATTCTTCAATCATCGCTAAACTTAGTTTCGACTCAGATTGTGTGGGGAAATAGCAAATAGCTCAAGCGGAATGATGTGCATAGAACTGGTTTTAAAAAGCCCCAAGAGGAGTACAGAATCGATGTGTAGCCCTGATATAACTGAATCACGGTTGAAAGAGGGCGTTTAAAATCAGTAAAACAAACTTCAAGAAGTAGGATGACGTGAAACTTCCGCTATACGCGTACATGTATGCCCGGAGGGTATTTAGTGTCACCACTGCTTCTTCAACACATCGAAAATAGAGTGAAATTATCTATATTTGCAGCTTCCCTGATCTGCTAATGGCAGTGGCCATGACCCCAAGTTTTTGTTCCTCATTTGGCACAAAATTTTGGTCAAAATATACAATAAGGACATATCTAAGTGTTCTCCCGTATGTCCAGATTTGAAGGAAATCCAAAGTAAATACCACTAACACTTTCATTTCAATAAAACATAGCAGTATAAATTGTCACTGCACGTTTCACGTTACGCTTTTTTTGTTTATTACGACCCAGAAGCAGTCTGGCAATGATGTGACCCGATGGGGACAATTCTTCAGTTAATTCTCTTAATTCCTTTCCAGTACTACATTGGTCCTCACAAGGAGATTTCTTTGATTTTTATCCTTGATTTTCTTGCACTAGCACAAATATGTTCCGAGATAATATTTTAACTAAACTGGCTAGATTGTTATACAAATCGATATACTCGTTTCTCTGATGATTTAGAACCTAATTTGTTTTAAAATTACATGGGGAACTTACATACAATCATAAATCAAATTATATTTATCGCAACATCCCCAAGGGAATCATGGATAAAATCAAAGGAATACGTGTAAAAGGACCAATCTGTTATTTTGTTACCTTTAGTCTTTATCTGTCAAAAGAGATAAACTGACTTACAGGAATTGCCCCCATTTGTGTATCACTTTAACCCTTATCCTACTACATTACTGAAACGAAACTTTCAAGCCGATTGTAAAAACCCAAATATTGCTATTTAAAAACTTTTTTTTTTGGGGGGGGGGTATATCTCCTTCTAGGAAATTCTATATCTAAGATCAGACTGCATGTTCTGTGCAATTTGATCTTGATCTATACTATCCGCAAAAGGTCCTTGAGTGGCGCATAGCAGTCCAAGGGTTAATAATTTTCATTACCTTTGAACTGCCGGTACTTAACCGGGAACGTGAACTTGAATCTTCTCTTTGGTAGCTCACGTGATGATAGACTGAAATTATATGAAGGGCGCGCTGTCAAAAACAGGGGTTCAATGGGGCACAATATCTCCATGCTGTTTTATACCAAGAAAGTTATCATATACATGTCGTTGTGGATCTATGAAATCCATTTTGTCTAACAACCAACGGAATGATCCTTTGACATGCAGAAAATTTACAGATTTAGCAAAAAGTTTCGACTCATGTCAGCCTGCGCAGTCCGCGCAGGCTGACATGAGTCGATACTTTTTGCAGATGTACTAAACCCCCTTTTCAAAGAGCATGAGTTATATATAGACTTGAAAAATAATGGATTAATATTCATAATATAAGAAAGTTTAAAAACTTGGTATTCTGATCCTATTCTAATCCTGTCTTTATAGTAATATTAAGGATATCATACTGCAAATAGCGTGCAATGCGCATTAAAGGTTCAATAGCAGCCAAAAATCAATGCAGGTCAAGAAATGCATTTAAATTTAAATCATTCCATCTAAAAGAATGGAAAATATAGTGAGGATGACAATCTGTAATTGTGTGGCCGGTCACCGGCAGAAAAATGAATTTTGAAATCAGGCAAAAAGTAAACAAAGTAAACAAAAGAGAGTGACCTGACAACTTTTAACCTAGTTCTGAAATTAATTTCTCTTCCATCGACTAACACTTGGACCGAGTGTAAAATAACAGATTGTCATCTTCACAATAATGTCCATACTTTAAAATGGAATAATTCAAATTTAAATGCATTTTAATACCAGTTTTGTTTACTTTAGGGAGCTATTGTTACTTTAACCCCTTTACAAAACAGTCCCATGGTTCAACGGCCCAAAAGAAAAAAGGTTTTGTAAACATTGTTGGAAAAGTGAATGTTTTTTACCCTTTCAAAGACGAATGCCAATACTTGAACCACATTTAATTTGTCGTCTACAAATGAATCTGTGCTCTGTGAAAAAGGGGGTTTATGCATCTGCAAAAAGTATCGACACAAGTCAGCCTGCGCAGTCCGCGCAGGCTGACTTGTGTCGAAACATTTTGCTCTCAAATGGTCAATTTTCTGTATGTCCAAGGACCATTCTAAGTCAGGATTCAGTTGGTTGTTAGACAAAATGGATTTTATGGATCCTTAATTACGTAATGACTTACTTGATATAGTTCATCACGGAGATTCATTAAATCACATTCTCCAGAGCATGGCTCCAATATTTTGAATTTAGTAAAGTCTAAAATTTCATTTTCTGGTAAAGAGTTAACTTGTAGGTTGTTGCACAATTTCTCGAACAAGAATGCAAAACTGCACATTTTTTCGAAGCCCCCAATAAAAAAAACAAAAATCCCATTTCCCCTTTTACCTTTTAGCTTGTTTTGTCTGCTTATTTGGTCTTAAAGATACGTCTATACTGGTTTATAACCCTTTTTTACCCATTTAATTTATATTTTATCAAACAATAATTATTATTGTATTTTCATGCCAAATGTTGCCCCTGACAATTGCAAGGTTGCACAGATTATGACAAATAGATAATTCATTTCATTTTCTGGAAGCCCTCAAAGAATCGCTATTGGGATGTTTCCGCTATTGGGATGTTTCCGGTTTTAAATCGGAGATTTCCGGTATTTATCACTTACACTAAATATATCGGTAATTTTTCTATGTTTACACAGCTGACTTATTCTGAACCATTCTACATTCTATCAAACTTCAGCAGCGCTTTTCCTCTCTGGCTGTAAGGATGTATCTTTAAGATTTCTATTGAATAGAAACCAGGACAGGGATTAAACTCTGTTTTATTGTACAAAACGCATCATCCTAACTCAGCCCACTCCTGATACGTGATACAAAAAAAAAAAACAAATGATGAAGATTTGCTTGGGGAAAATATTGTTCTAGGTATTTTATAATTCCCTCTCATTTCCCAAAAGGCAGGGGAAAAAAAGATCACACAGCTAACATAACTAACCTTTATTGCGCTAAATAAATAGATTTGACATTCTCATTCCATGCCAGAGATGCAGTTATTGCAAGATCAAATCTGTTTTGGTCAAAATATCTGGTATAAAAGAGGACAGTGCAGAATCAAGATCAGACTGCACGTTCTGTGCAGTCTGATCTTGATCTACACTGTCCGCATATGCATATAAGCATTTAAGTCTCCGGGTTCAGCGCTGTAAGAGTGCATAAAGCTAATTATTCCTATAGAGAAATTACTGCCGTAATTATCGAGAATTTCAGAGATAATTCCCCCCCCCTCCCTTTTCCCCACTTACTGCATGTTCGTGTAACTGTGATATATTTCGTCATTTCACTAGCTTTTGGTACACTGAACATGAGCCGCGCTCTGGCAAAAAGGGGCTTAATGCGTTCCCGCAATGCATTATACCAAGCGAGTCATCATATATTGATGGACCCTAGCCTGGGTTCCAGTCTGATCATTTTTTCCCCTTTTTATATCCGAACGTTACTTTGTCAAAGTAACGTCCGAATATATAAAACGAAAAAGTGATCGGGCTGGAACCCAGGCTATATGGACCCATGAAATCCATTTTGTCTAACAACTATGGATGGGACCGAATAATCGAATATTCGAGTATTCTAAAAACGGCCGAATATTCGAATATGAATTTCATATTCGAATATTCTTTTTCTACTTTTACACGGCTAAATAGATTCCCCGTCAAAGGAAAAAAGAAACTGTTTCAAAGAACGAGGTGATCCCGCGCTCTGTTAATCAACCGTGTATCAGTCGATGTTTTGTTTACATGTGTCAAGCTGTTTTTAACACCTATTGAATTACATAACACCTTAGATAGGACTTCTAGTTATCGTCCCTATTAAAACTACCTTTGTCCAGTCTTGATCGGTCGTATTTTACGCCGATAGATTTGCCGACGTAACTTTGTCATTGATATAAGCATAAGGCAAGCGTTTGTTGTTGTTGTCGTCGTGGCTGCTGTTGTATAATATTTAACTACTCTTTACATGAAGCAATTTAACTGTTTTAGTATTAAAACCTGAAATTCTTCCACATTAGTTATTCTTTTTAAGTTAATTATACTTAAAATTTATGTCGAGTGATTTTTTATGACAAACGAGATGGCTGAACTTGCGATACTCAGCATACTTTGATGTGCCTCTTTTATTTTGATAATGGCAGAAGAAAAAGTTCTCGCTATAAGTAAATTATGCAAGGCATCCGACTGATTTCGCATTCACTGATGACCTATCTGTAAAGGTTAGTCAACTAGCTATTGAAAGTATCCAATGCGCACATTTAATTTGATTTTGCTAGATAAACTTGTGGCGAAAAGTGTACCAGTATTCGGACATTCAAATTTCCGACACTAAAACAAATCATAATCGAATATTCGAATATATTCGAATACTATAAACCGAACATTCGAATACCAGTATTTGTATTCGTTCCCATCCCTACTAACAACCAACTGAATCATGAGAAAGAATGGCCCTTGGAAGTGCAGAATATATACAAAAGGCAAAAAAGTTTCGATACTTTTTGCAGTGCATTCAACCCTCTTTTCACAGAGCATGGCTCATGTATTTTGTTATTCCGCAAGCTTTTGGTACTTTGAAAATACATTGAAATGAGTACTTCCGGTTCTCTGTGGCTTTGTCCCTTCACTGCACGAGAGCTGGCTTAACTCTTTACCGCACAATGCCGCCTTTTAACGACCCTAGGAAAGAAGCCTTTTGAAAACATTGTGGGAAAAGGAGGAAATGCTGATAACCACATCAAAGAAAATTTGCACCATCTGAGCCACATTAATATTGTCGTCTGCAAATGCTTTCAATTTGGACAAGGCTAAAATTTTGTCGTCTGGTAAAGGGTTAAAGGCCCAAATAGCGGCCAAAAAATAATATAAGTGTTAAAATGCATTCAAAGTTCATTAATGAAACTTAAGAGTATGGAAAATATTGTAAAGATGACAATCTGTTATTGTCTGATAAGTTCAGTTGTTAGTAGCTAGCAGAAAAATGAATTTTAAAATCAGGCAAAAAGTAAACAAAAGATAGAGTGACCTGGCAATTTTCAACCTATTTTTGAAATTAATTTCTCTTCCAGCGACTGACACTTGGACCGACCGCATGATAACAGACTGTCATCTGCACAAGAATTTCAATACTTTTAACCCTTTCCCAAACGACAAATATTGGACTGGTCCAAATTGAAAGAGTTTGCAGACGACAATTTTAAATTTGATGAAAATGGCAGAAAAGCCTCAAAAAGGGTAGAAAACACTGTGGGAAAAGGAGAAATTGCTCGTAACGAGCAATTTCTCCTTTTCCCACAGTGTTTTCAAAAGACTTGTACTGCAGACATATGAAAACCAGGGCTTGTTTGGGAAAGGGATAAATGGTATAATTTGAATTCAAATGCATCTTAACACCCGCTTTGTTTACTTTCGGCAGCTTTTTTTTTTAAAACCCAGAGGGCAATTTCTTACACAAAGGCTGAGAATAGTCATTGCGACAAGATTAATTCTTCTCTCGCCGCTGAACATTGTTTCGCCGTAATTTATGTGGACAAACAACAAGTTGCTTGAACAGAATATTGTGCGAAATGCTGAGAAAATCTCCAGGAAAGAGTTGACATGTGCACTAGCCGACGCGATATAACTCAAATAAGGTGCAAATGCACCTATCCATGCATTCCTGGAGTTTCTTTCACCCTTACTCCGCACAATAGTCTTTCCAAGCCACTGGCTGCTTTGCCATATAACTATCGTGGGTCTGTGAACGGCATTAACACTTAAGCTGCTGAATAAATGAAACGCAGATTTCCACTCAATACGAAAAGCCCAAACACTGCGGTTTCGAGGTTGATTTCAACCGAAAAGAAAATACCGGATCGGACAGTGTAGATCAAAGATCAGACTGCACGTTCTGTGCAGTCTGATCTTGATCTACTCTGTCCGCAAAAGGCCAGTGGGTCGCGATTAGCAGCTTAAGGGTTAAACACCATGCAAACCAACGAACAAACTTAGCCGGAGTTGGGCTGTTTATTTCTATGAAAGGTAAGCTAGTGTCCTCTGCAGGAAGGTAGAGAAAATTGGCATTATGAGCAATGAACTGTTTCACCATTCCTCCCCAAACACAATACCCCTCAGAAATCATAGTGACACTGGGCCCTTCAAGATACACCCATACTCGTTTTCAGCCCGTTTTTAACCCATTTCATCTTTATTTTATCAAACTATAATCATTCTTGTATCTTCATGCCAAATGTTGCCCCTGACGGTTGCAAGGTTGCATAGATTACGACCGATAGAAAATGCATTTCATTTTCTTGGGGCCATCAAAGAAATCACTGTTGTGACGTTTCCGGATTTAAATCGAAGCTTTCCGATATATGTACATGTATTTATCCTTTGCACCATATGGCGTGCAACACACGAAAAGGGGCAGTCGTCCCAGATCAGCCTGTGCAGTCTGTGACTAATTCGAGACGACGCTTCTCGTTTTTGTGCGATTTTCTGTTTCACGAAAGTGTACTGCATGAAAAAATCTTATGTAGTCGTAAAGTGCCGTCTCGGATGCGCAGGCTAATCCGGGACGACACTTTACGCAAATGTCCGAAGGTCTCATTTCGCAAGTTGTGGGCCATTATAATTTATCTATGTTTACACAGCTGACTAAAGTTTGAACTATTCTACAGTCTATCAAATTTTCACAACATTATTTCTCTAGATGTAATGGTGTACCTTTAATGGTGGTATCTGGCGTGTTCCTTTACTTGGTCGCAGGCACTTTTTCTGATGAGCCGGGGAAGTAAAAGTGCTTCCTATCAAACTTTCAGACAGGACGACAGTTGAAGCATGCCGGAAGCATGCCATTCCGGTATTATATAATTTTGCTGCTCGAACACTGATCATCCTGTTTACCTTTCACCAAACAATCCCATATTTTAGCGACTCTGGGCAAAAGTACTTTTGAAATAAATGTGGGAAAAGGAGAAAAATGCTAGTATTCAGCATTTTTCTCCATTTCCCACAGTACCCTTTCATAGACAAATTTCATCAACTGAACCACATTTCATCTGTCGTCTGCAAATGCTTTCTATTTGGAAAAGTTTAAAATTTTGTCGTTCGGTAAAGAGATCATGTACGAGCCAATCCGGTAACAAAGTTCTTTCCAAAGTTTGATGATAGTAATTGCTCCAGGATCCATTCATCTTTCATCGCTGATCCCTGTCTCAATGATGATTTTGTGGGACTGCAGCCAGTGGCTTGTGCAGAATATTGTGCGGAGTTCTGGTAAAACCAACTCAAGACTTTTTTTTTTTCTTTGAAGGCATAGATAGATGCACTGGCAGCAGCGATGTAACTGAAACATTGTTGAAAACGGTTTTGAACATCAAACAACCAATCAAAACAAACACGTTAACTATTTACCAAACAATCACTACTTTTAACGACCATGAGGAAAGTGGCTTTTGAAAATAATTAGGGAAAAGGAGACAATGCTGGTAACCAGCAATTTCTCCTTTTTCCACAGTGTTTTCTATCCATTCAAAATCAAAACCGTCATTTTTCCACATTAAAGTTGTCGTGAGCTAATGCTTTCAATTTGAACAGGTCTAAAATTTTGTCGTTTAGTACTGAAGAGTTAACATACAAGCATGTTTGAATGATTGTAAGGTGTTAAACGCCATTTTTAACATTATTTCAGTTGTATTCCGGTGGACAGTGCACCTGTCCATGCATTCCTGGAGTTTCTTTTACCAGTACTCCGCACAATAGTATTTCCAAGCCACTGGCTGCTTTCCCATATAACCATCGTCGGTCTGCCTGTCTACCTATCTGCCTACGTACTTGTCTGCTCCCTCTCTCTCTCTCTCTAGCAGTTTCTTCTGCTTTTGCCGAATTCAATTAGTATTTTTCCAAAGTGATCCACTGAAAGAGGCAATAAAATTCGTCTACAAATGTTAATATGTAAAACGTGAAATTGTGATTAGAACACAATAAAGGTACCCGTACTTACCGACTGTAACATGTCTCTTGTCACCATGATTTGTGGCCTTTGTTGAAGGAGTATCCATGTTAAATACCGACTTACTATGACGATAAGCTACAGAACAAAAATATACTACACACTACATCGGTTAACTCTTTACTAAACGACACAATTTTATAACAGTCTAAATTGAAAGCATTTGCAGACGATAAAATAAATGTGACTGAAAAATTGAAATATATTTTTGGAAGGGTAAATAACATTGTGGGAAAAGGATAAAATGCTGGTTACCAGCACTTTCTCCTTTTCCCATAATTTTTTCAAAAGGCTTCTTTCTCAGGGTCGTTGAAGTCGGGATTGTGTGGTGAAGAGTTAAAGGAAATTACTTTCTGGATCGCCAACTGTTACTTACATTTGAGCGGCACTCTGGGAAAAGAGGGTATACTGCATCTTTGCAATGCATTATACCAAGCAAGTTGTCACTCAATTGATTGATTGATTGTATAGTGTTTAACGCCGTTTTCAACATTATTTCAGTTATATCGCGGCGGCCAGTGCACCTATCCATGCTTTCCTGGAGTTTCTTTTACCAGTACTCCGCACAATATTCTTTCCAAGCCACTGGCTGCTTTCCCACAAAACCATCGTCGAAACAATGGTCAGCGGTGAGAGAGGAATGAATCCTGTCGCAATGACTATCATCAATCCTCGGAAAGAAATTGGCCGAGCCAGGGATCGAACCAGCGACCTCCTGTTCTCAAGTCCTGTATGCTACCGACTGAGCAACGGGGCTTGGCAAGTTGTCACACAAGACAGCCCCCATCTTCCCTAAAAACCGACTGGATCATGATGTAGAATAGTTCTTTACCAACAGCAAACAGTATAGGGATGATGAGTCAAGGTTATCACAAGTAATCACATAATTATGGATACATAAATCCATTTTGTCTAACAACAGACTGATTCAGGAGGTAGAAGCATGGCCCTTAGACATGCACACAAATTTAAAAAAAAAAGCAAAAAGTTTTGGCCCATGTCAGCCTGCGTGGTTATTAGTCGATGCTTTTTGTAGATGCATTGAACGCCCTTATCACAGACATTGGCACATTTACATTTAACCGTTTCCCAAACAAGCCCTAGTTTTCACGTGTCTGCAGTACAAGTCTTTTGAAAACACTGTGGGAAAAGGAGAAATTGCTCGTAACGAGCAATTTCTCCTTTTCCCACAGTGTTTTCTACCCGTTTTGAGACCTTTCTGCCATTTTCATCAAATTTAAGATTGTCGTTTGGACTAGTCCAAAATTTGTCGTTTGGGAAAGGGTTAAACGGTTTACTAAATGAATTGCTAAATGACGGAACTTGTCTGTGACAGGATGGAAAACATTGTGGGAAAAGGTGAAAGTGCTGGTTACCAGCAATTTCTCCTTTTCCCATAATGTTTTCAAAAGGCCTCTTTCTCAGGGTCGTTAAAACTCGGGATTGTGTGGTAAAGGGTTAAAAAGGCTGTTTCAGCCAAACAATTGTCTGATGTTGGAATTTATTATATAAATAGTTTAACCCTAAGGTTGTTAGGCTCGACTCAGTTGCTCTTTTTCGAACCGTGAAGATAAAGATCAGATTAAAAAAAAAAAAAATGAAATAGCATAAATTCTATTTGCTGGAAAGTTTACTGAATTTATTTAGCAGTTTAAACGTAAGATATGATACAAATAGCAAAATATAACAATAAAGCCTTTACCACACGATCTCAAGTTTTAACGGCCCTTAAAGAGAAGGCTTTTGAAAATGTTGTGGGAAAAGGAGAAAATGCTGATAAAATGCTACTGTATCAAATACAGAAACCATCATTTGAACTGCATTTAATTTGTCGTCTGCAAAGGCTTTTGATTTGGTAGAGTCCAAAATTTTATCGTTTTGTACAGAGTTAAAGATGTTTCGGAAATGAGACCTTCATCATAATTCTAGGTTTCGAGACTAGTGATCTTGGTCCGTATTCACCAACTATCATTAACCCTTAAAGCGCCTATAGTTGCGTCTGCGGCCACTGTAGATCAAGATCAGGCTGCACAATATGTGCAGCCTGATCTTTGATCTACACTCTCCGCTTTGCTGAATCACTGTAGACAAAAGCAACAATGAAATTGCAATTATTTGGGTGGTATTTCTAGGATGAAAATGTCCGACAGGTTTATTCGGCGCTCGTAGGGTTAAGAACGTTCTCAGTCTTATTCTCCAAATTTGAAATCAACACAACTTCTGATTGGGTTAACCTTTCTTAAGAACGTTCTTAGTCTTATTCAGAAAGATTTTCCCAAGTTGAAAGTAACTCAACTTCTGATTGTCCAACCCATTTGGTTTATCCAATCAGAGGTTGTGTTACTTTCAATTTCGAATATTTTGGAGAATAAGACTAATAACGCTCTTAACCATGGTTGGTGAATACGGACCCTGATTGGTTGAGATAGAAATTCTCGGGAAATCCGGGCCTGTATTAACCAACCATTCTTAAGAATATTCTTAGTGTTATTCTCCAAGATTGTCCAAATTTAAAAGTAACAAAACTTCTGATTGGCTAAACCAAATGGTTTAGCCAATCAGAAGTTGTGTTACTTTCAAATCCAGAAAATGTTGGAGAATAAGACTAAGAATGTTCTTAAGAATGGTTAGTGAATACGGACCCCGGTGGCGGATATTGGAATTTAGAAGCTACAGATAAACATTATACATTTGTAAATACCGGTTTCGTGTCAAAATGAGAAATCGTGTGTTAGTAGCAAATTCGTCCCTAGACACAACTATTTCAAAACCGTTCTACTGCAAGACGCCAAAAGCAGTTTTGCTGGAGGTATTGACTGTGAGTTGAAACGTTATTTTCGAATTAACCCTTTACCAGACGATAAAATTTTAGACCTGTCGAAATTGAAAGCCTTTGCTGTCGACACGCTAAATGTGACTAAATACGCGTACCTGTAATTTGTTTTCGAAAGGGTACAAACGTTGTGGCAAAGGGAGAAAATGCTGGTTACCAGCATTTTCACCTTTTCCCACATTGTTTTCAAAAGGCTTTTTTCTCAGGGTCGTTAAAACTCGGGATTGTGTGGTAAAGGGTTAAGGTAACGTGTGGTGTTGAACAACACTTTCAACATTTCAGATAAGGCGACACCAGGGTCCGTATTCACCAACCATTCTTAAGAACGTTCTTAGTCTTATTCTTCAAAATTTTCTACATTTGAAAGTAACACAACTTCTGATTGGCTAAACCATTTGGTTTAGCCAATCAGAAGTTGTGTTACTTTCAAATGTAGAAAATCTTGAAGAGTAAGACTAAGAATATTCTTAAGAATGGTTGGTGAATACGGACCCTGAAGTTAAAAGTGTTTGTCCTTGAATTCACCAGTACCAGGCTTCTGCTCTGAATTGTCTTGCCAAAGGACACTTCCACGAAAACTCGAGTGCCTCAGATGAGGATCGAGCCCCGAAACCCGACGGTTTGTAAATCCAACACCCTACCACTGTGCCAAGCTAGACCCCGGAAATTAAAGTATTTATTCCACAAGGTAGGAAACAAATTACAACGACAACTTAACCCTTTCCAAAACAACAAATGTTTGCCCCTTCCAAATTGAAAGCATCTGCAGACCACAAATTTGAAAGTGGTACAAATGAACTTAAGGTTTTTTGACAGGGTAGAAAACATTGTGGGAAAAAGAGAAAATGCTGGTTACCAGCATTTTCTCCTTTTCCCACAATGTTTTCAAAAGGTCTCTTCCTCATGGACGTGAAAACACGGGACTGTTTGGTAAAAGGTTAACTCTTTGTCAAACGACAAAAATATAGACTTGTCCAAAAAGAAAGCATTTGCAGACGAAAATTGTAAGTTTGACTCAAATGATGGAACTTATCTTTGACAAGGTAGAAAACATTGTTGGAAAAGGAGAAAATGCTGGTGGCCAGTATTTTCTCCTTTTCCCCCAATGTTTTCAAAAAGCTTCTTCTTCAGGATCATTAAAACTCGTGATTGTGTGGTAAAGGGTTAAACAACAACAACAACAATGATAAAGGTTGAGAAGCAGGACATTCTTCGTTTACAGATATGTTATTTCTGCGTCGAAAATCTCTTTTACTACCCTTTGTTCTGTGCCAATTGTAGAATAGCATGGAAGAAAGATAACTGCAACCGACTTATTGAATTATAGGTTGTCTCCCTTTGGTAGTGTCCCAGGCCTGGTAACTCCGTAGTATGGAGTTAGAATACAGGACTTGAGAATAGGAGGTCGCTGGTTCGATCCCCGGCTTGGCCAATTTCTTTCCGAGGATTGATGATAATCATTGCGACAGGATTCATTCCTCTCTCACCGCTGACCATTGTTTCGACGATGGTTATGTGGGAAAGCAGCCAGTGGCTTGGAAAGAATATTGTCCATAGTACTGGTAAAAGAAACTCCAGGAAAGCATAGATGGCCGCCGCGATATAACTAAATAATGTTGAAAACGGCGTTAAACATCAATCAATCAATCAATCAATCAATGGAGTTAGACTAGCAAGGGCGTAGCTGCCTGTGCGCAAAACGCAGAATAGAAAGACACTTTTGCCAATAAAGCGTCACCGGAGGCCACCAAATAGCTTGCTACAATTCAAAATTTTTCTGGTGGAGGCCAGCAGACCCTCCTGGAAAATCCCCCTCCCCCCTCTTGGCATTCCTCTCCTCGGGTAATACCTTCGATATTTACTTCTGCGTATACTTTATTTTGGGTTAGCTACGCCCTAACTACGGTTAGCTACGCACTAACTACGGTTAGCTACGCCCTAACGTCGGCGGCTGTGAGCCTGCTTTCTTAAAACCCTATTTCCAAAAAATATAAGAAAATTCTGGGATTCACTTTTCTCTCGCCGCTAAACTTTGTTTCTACGTTGTTCTTCAGCACCAAGCCACGTATGTGAATGAATGTTCACGAATTAGAGGCACTCTGGCAACAGGGGGCTTAATGTATCTCCGCGATACATTATACTGAGCAAGTCATCACCTAGTTAGGGATCTATAAAATCTGTTTTGTATTGCAACCGACTAAATTATGAGGTAAAATGATCCTTTCACATGCTATAACTTGAACAATAGCAAAACGTTTCAACCAAGGTCAGCCTGAGCGGTCTGTACCTTTTGGAGATGCATTAACCCCCTTTCCACAAAGTATGGTTTCATTATCTTTTTATATCACTCAAAAGATCAAATCTTACCAAAAATGAAAATGAAATTTAAAAAAAAAAATGTGGTTGAATATGGAAAACTTAGGTAGCAAGCAATTGTTACTTTTCTAACGATGTTTCAGATGCTGTCTGAATGCGCTAAATAAATGAGAAGGAATTTCACCAAATGAAAAAAATTCTAGACGCGACCAAATTGAAAGCATTTGCAGAAGAAAATTAAAAGTACCTCAGATGACGATTCTGTCTTTGATAGTTAGGAAACATTCTGGAAAAAGGAGAAAATATTGGTTATACCTGCATTTTCTCCTTTTCCCACAATGCTTCTAAAGGCTTTTTCTTTCAGGATCGTTAAAACTCTTGAGTGTGTGGTAAAGAGTTAAGTGATCATTGGCATTGAAAGAATTTAGGAGTAATAAAGTATGATATAATTATATAGTCCGGTACCCCGCCGTACTTCAAGAGTACGTAGTGGTAGGGGCAGGTAATCCAGACTAATAATTATAATGATATTTTTTTAAGGTAAAAAATATTAAGACATATTCAAAGAAAACAAAAACTGACAATGTTTTTTTTTTATACTGATATAGCACCTAATTCTTTAACGTGCTCGGTGTATAGCACCGTCACACGGGACCTAGGTTTAGCGTCTCATCCGAAAGACTTTTTTGTAATTTTAGGTGGCCGACCGTGGGGTTCGAACCCACACCCCCAAGTGCTTAAAGATTTGATTTCTACAAGTCTCATGCTAGATGCCGCCTGAACTGTTCTTTAACTGACGTTTATAATTAAATAACCAATATAAATTTATTACAAAGATACTTTGTAATTACCTCCCGTCAAGGAAGCCAGCACATTCATCTGCATCGAAAAAAATAGTTGACTGAATGAATAAACAGAAATAAGCAATTACATTTTGGTTTATTTTTTATTCTATGAATAATCGTTTAATTTTACTTTATTATTATTATGGGAGGTAGTTACTTAATTCCCCTGTAGTTAAATAGGGTGGCTATGTTCTTATAAACGATAACTAAAAGAGAGTCAAACTAGAATTTTGACTCGGTAAGGTGTACATAAATATAAATTTTATATATTTTAATGATATCAAATTCTTGTGGATACCATTATAAAAGACACGTGTCAGTGTTTCTCCATTACCAATGGCTTACTCAAAGTGGGATAGTTGTTTGCTTTGGGCAACACTAAAAACTATTGATACGATACGCACCAGGTAGGCTGATAGCGTAACTGGTAATTTCCTGGTCTATGGGCTTGTAAAATGGGATTGTAAAGGGCTCAAAAAATAATGGGCTGAGTAATCCAATGAAACAATTGTTGCTGCTGCTGTTGTCGTCACTGTGTTTGTGTTTGTCCTTATCAAGATGTCAATCAGATCACCACTATACAACACGTGACCAACACTTTAACAGACCACAGAATCGTAGACTTGTTCAAATTGAAAACATTTGCAGACGACAAATAAAATGTGACTAAACAGAGAGAATTTCTATGACGGGTAGGAAACGATGTGGAGGAAAAAGAGAAAATACTACTTACCAGCATTTTCTCCTCTTCCTCACAATATTTTTTAAAAGCCCTTTCTCCCTGGCGATAAAAACACAAGATTGCTGAGTAAAAGGTTAAGCCTTTGCAACACAATCCCGGCTTTTGCCGACCCTGAGGGAGAAAGCTTTTGAAAACATTGTGGGAAAAGAAGAAAATGCTGGTAACCAGCATTTTCTTCATTTTCCCACAATGTTTTCTACCCTTTGAAAGACGAATTTTATGTTTCGAGTAACATTTCTTATGTCGTCTGCAAATGTTTTCAATTTGCACCAGGCTAAAATTTTGTCGTTTTGGTAAAGGGTGAAATAGTCAGCTTCCATTTAGCAATCAACTGAAAAATAAAAAGACAATCGCCAAGCCCTGGTGACCCCATATTGACCAGCAGCCTCTGTCTCAAGTTAAAAACAAACAAAGGTTTAACGTTGTTTACACGTGATAATACATTCAACATTAGGATATTTTGTCAAGAGTGATGGCTTTAAACTCTACCCTTTACCAAATATTCCCATGTTAAAACGACCTTGGGGAAAGAGCCTTTTGAAAACATTGTGGGACAAGGAGAAAATGCTGGTAACCAGCATTTTCTCCTTTTCCCGCAATGTTTTCCACCCTTTCAAAGGCAAATCACATCATCTGAATAAACCTAAACTTGTCGTCTGCAAATGCTTTGAATTTGGTCGCGTCAAAAATTTTGTCCTTTCGTAAAGAGTTAAACTGTCACCCCTTGAAACAAATCTGCAGGAGACCATTTAAAAGAGATCCTTTTTAAAATAGGATAAATAATGAATGATCGATATAGATTAAGGATTAATACAGAAACAGACGTGGAAATATTGTGGCAAAAGAAAAAAGTTCTCGTTAAGAAACTGTTCACCTTTTTGTCACAATGTTTAACCCTTTTCCACACTGTCCCGAGTTTCATGATCCGAAACTTTCACAGACAAATCCTATGTTACATGCCACATTTATTATGTCGTCTGCAAATGCTTTCAATTTGGAGCAGTCTATAATTTTGCAGTATGGTAAAGATTTAACACTTTAGCCGCTGAATAAATGAAACGCACATTTCTACTCAATACTAAAAGCTCAAACATTGAGGTTTCAAAGTTGATTTCACCGGAAAGAAAATACCGTATCGGACAGAGTAGATCAAAGATCAGACTGCACGCTCTGTGCAGTCTGATCTTGATCTACACTGTCCGCAAAAGGTCAGTGGGTCGCGATTAGCAGCCTAAGGGTTAACATTGATCTCTTGAAGGAGGGAGAGAAAAACTGCAGGAGGTACTGAGGTGCCCTTAGTTTACTATTTTCAGTGTTTAAACTCTCCTTATACAAACTCTCCCTGAGAAAACAATATTACGTACAACTTAAGTTCTAGTCTCCAGGATGCTTAAGAGATCAACAAAAAATTAGACAAATAAAAAAAAAATAATAATAATTGTGACCAATTTCTTCATTTGTCACAATATTTCCAAATGCTTTTTACTTTGTAGATATCCAAGAGCCAGGAACACTTATACGTAAGAGACATGGATGAAAGTAAACCGTAAACGAAGTGACATGGGATGTAGTTTGTTTTGATTTCCACGTCTTCGTAGTATCTGAATTATGTCGATGCTCAGGGATCGTATTCACCAACCATTCTTAAGAACATTCTGGGTTTAATTATAGATTTAGAAAGTAACACATCTTCTGATTGGCTGAACCATTTGGTTCAGCCAATTAGAAGTTGTGTTACTTTCACATTTAGAAAATTTTTCAAAAGGCCTCTTTCTCAGGGTCGTTGAAAGTCGGGATTGTGTGGTAAAGGGTTAAATGTAGTTGTATAGTTAAGTGTGTAATCCATGGGGAAAAGAAAAATACTCGAGTAGTTATTCGTAACGCACGGAATGACCGTAACAGCTCCAGCTGGGAATGGAGGCTTGGTTAACCCTTTACGACACAATCCCGAGTTTTAACGTACATGAGAAAGAATTCTTTGAAAGCATTGTGGGAAAAGGAGAAAATGCTGGTAACCAGCATTTTCTCCTTTTCTCACAATGTTTTCTGCTCTGTCAAAACAAGGTCAATCATTTGAGCTAAATCTGAATTGTCGTCTGCAAATGCTTTCAATTTCGAAATGTCTGAAATATTGCCGTGTGGTAAAGGGTTAAACTATGAGGAAGAAAGATCGGTTTGCGGCCATGCAAACTTTTTTCAGAGTTTTTGTCCTAACATAGAGCTGTATTGGTGGGAAAAATGGCTTCCGGTTGGTGTACGTGTGGAGCAACATGCCTGTCACCGATATTGTCACAACTGCACATGTTCCATAATGTATGCTAACCGCGTACGTATCAAGGAGGTTTCTCACTCGTCACAACTCGGCCGATTCCGTAATTGTATCTAATCTTGTCCGTATCATGGAGATTTCCATTTTGAAATACTGTCGGTAACATGATCTTAAACATGGCGGCGCCCATGAAAATCAATTGGCAACGACCACAGCGAGGTTCATCATATCTGTCAGTATGTTGGTGAAAACTGCTGAAACTTATAAACAATGTTACGAAACAAATCTACAAACTGTATGTTTGTCAATGGAAATGTCTTTAGAGAGACTTCGATAGAAAATTGTGAGTCCTGTTTTCTTTTCTTTTAAGAGGATGCCTACGATTTTACGAAGGGTAAAACTGTCTATCATCCATCGTAATACAACCGAGGGATTCGATCAGCGGATCACCCGAGATATACCGGATGGTAGATTCCGAGTGAAACTACTTTCAGTCCCTTGATCTTCAGCATGGTAGCGCTCATTAAATTTCTCAGTCGTGAAAACTCAGCCATTTAGTTATTTAACCTAACAACTACAGTAAAGTTATTCACCTACACATAAATCCGTCAGTGGATGTTTTATGGCAACTTTCAGTTTGCCAACGGACATGAATTTAGAACGATTTCGACTGAAATTTGTCACTCTTGCAGTGAAGTCCTATTTTACGAGGGGCACAGCCGTCTATTTCCGGCGAAGAAATGTAAGGTATAAGTGCGTATCACACCACTAAATGCAGTAAAGGGACTGATCTATGGATCATCCGAGGTTTGCCAAATGGTGCATCACAAAAATTCGTGCTAACTATTCTAGGTAAATGATTAAAATAAAAAAAAAAAAAAAAAAATTATAAAAAAAAAATAAAAATAAAAAAAGAGCCATGGTCTGTGAAAACGGGGCTTAATGCGTCTCCTTGATGTATGATACCAAGCAAGCCATCAAATAATAATGGATCCATAATAGCCACATTTTTCAACAACCAACTGCATTATGAGGTAGAATGGTCCTTTGACACGTAGAAAATTGACAAATAGCGAAAAGTTTCGGCTCAAGTCAGCCTGCGCAGGCTGGCCTGAGTCGATACTTTTCGCAGATGCATTAAGCTCCCTTTTCACACGCTCATAGGCAAGTTTCAATCATGATGTGGAATACCTCTATTATTTAGCCTACGAATCACATTAAGGTTCCTTGTTCTCTTCATACAACTATGAAGGCAGATAACTTGAATCCATTGGGTGATAATATAACTTTTGTCGTATTCATCATCATGATGCATGAAGAAGAAGGCTGATGATAAAAAAGAATATTACAATCAAAATTTTGTGAAAGACTACAGTATTTTTCTTTAAACATGCAGTCGTTTCATATAAAAAAGTTTATAAAACAGATTCAAGTATAAAAAAAAATGCAGACGATTGGGCGACAAATTATCATAGGAGAATGGGTAAAAATGTTCACATATTCATGCGCGAACCGGATGTAAGGATTCAAATTCTTGAATCAAATAACGCTCAAATATGGACCCATTTTTCTTTCTGACAAAGGTCAAATTGGTCGAAACAAATTTCCAAACGATTCCTTGTTTTTACGATCCAGGGGAAGAAGCATTTTTAAAACATTGCTTGAAAAGGAAAAAAATGTTAGTAATTAACATTTGCAGTTTTTCACTCCATGTTTTTACTCTAAGACACGTACAATATACCGTCATTTGGGCCGCATTTGATATTTGTTGACTGCAATTTTTTCAACATGAGCAATTCTAAAATTTTGTCGGCTTTCCGTCCGCCTTTCAAAGGTGGTACCGTCCTTGCTTCGGTTTTTTTGTTTTATATATATATAGCTTGGTAACATCTATTATGTAAGTGATGTTAGACATTTAACTAGCTTGGATTGAAGCATCACTTTGAAATTTCGAATGCCTGCGGCCACCTTAGGGCCAATCCACATGCACACATTTACTGGAGTTCGTTGAATAGATCCAAGTGTTACACGTGTAAGCAAACAGTTTTTTTTTTTTTTCCCGTGGGAATCTGTACATGTATATAGTATATCAATGAAATCCTATTATTCTGAAAAATTTACATGTCTCGCATGTCATTTGTACAAATTCACCTAAGATTTAAAAAAAAAAATGCTACAAGCAAGGTAGATACAAAAGATAAAAAAAGAAGTCCGCAAAAGGGCTAAGAACCGGCGAAGACTTACAATATCTGCTTAATTGTGGGTTGAATTTTAACTTTTTCAAAAGTCTGTTGTCGAAAAAGATAACCTGTGTTAAGCATAATGAATGGGACTTCAGTCTCTGATGCCTGTCTCCGATTTTTGGTGGTACATGGTGCATCACCACTTAGTATCTTCAGCTTGAAGAGCTTCCTTGGGATCATGGGCCAGTAAAAAGCAATAACAAAAAATTTACAATATCAGTAAACAGTATACACTTTGTTTAGATAATACTAATCCGTTATAAAAAGCCATATTATTTTTTTAGCCTTTTCAACGCCTTTGAGACGCAAGTTACTTCTTTTTCTATTGCGAACAACGTGGACTAAGACAACACTGTACAAAACATGCGGCCTAGGTATGGATTATGTCCCTCGTTCCAAACTTTGCACTGGAAGTGTGTGTGTGTGTGTGTGTGTGTGTGTGTGTGTGTGTGTTTTCAGCCGACAGAGTTAAAGGAGTCGCTTTATATCAGAGTGATGACTAATAAGCCGACGTGATTTGGAAGCAATGATGGACGTTCTCTCCATCAGAATCGTGCCGATATTATCTGAAGTCATAGTTTCGTATCAGGGAGAGTGATAAGGTTAAGCGTCATTATTTGGAAATATTATCGAATTTTCGCCGTTCTGAAGGACTAACGGCTTGATATAACAAAATGCATGACAGAAATGTGGGGAGTCACTATGGCGACTGAAAGAAGTCCCGGCATTCACAGATGCACAATGTATTCCTACGCCATGTGCTTATCTACACCTTATCAGTGGACACTTCTCGAAACATCAAGCATGGCAAAGAATTTTCAACACAGACCGATGTGTGTAAAGCTTCATTTGAAATTTTTAAGGCTGTCGCTTGACAGTTTTAAGATTTATTCATTATTTTTCCAGGCACCTGGCTGTCAGCTTTAGGAAAGACTTGCTACCCGTTGTATAAGTAATCAGAAAAGACACATGTAAAAAGGGTTTTTTTTTTATGTTTTATGATATTCTATTTGAGTAATTACAAGCCTTTCGATCAATTTTCCAGAATAGTTATTGTTAAGTGATAACTGACTATTTCATGAAACTGATATACTTTCTGGACACTAAAGATGCAGACACGTTTGGTCGCAATAAATCTTAGAGGGGAATATTTAGATTTTTTTTTTTTCCATAAATTAAAATTTCCTGTCTACAATTGATAAACCACCATTGAATGTATTTTTTCTGTGCAAGGGTAAAGGAGTACAATCAGTAAAAAAGTGCAATTTTGATGATTGAATAAAGGGATGGTCCCGGCCCTTGTATCGGGAACTCCGTCTATTTCTACAGGACCAGATATGACGTCATCGTTCTGATTGAGTACAATCCCACATAGAGAGCACGTGATCTTCGTCATGTGACATTCCTCACAAGCCTTTGCGAAATTCTTACGCGAAATTTAAAAGATAGCTGAAGAGGCCATGCATAACTTAAAGGAAATAAAAATTAATTCTTTTTATTATCACTTAATTTAGTGATAGAGCAAGGTGAAGTTTAGTATGATTGTACAACTCTGTTCAGCCCCTTTAAATATTAATGATTGAAATATCTTTACTCAATTATACGATAAAAGTGACTTCAGAATAGAATAATTGTATACGCTTTGTTCACCGTCGATTGAATTTTTATATCATTACAATCATCATCATCATCATCATCATCATCATCATTAATATTATTATTACTATTATTATATCTGTTCAAAGTGCAGGGACCCTTTCAACTTTTAATAGTCTCTTATTGCACTTAAAATTCTCAAATGGTTTTACAATAGTCATGTGAAATAGGCAACACGTTACAATGTAACCAAACAAACACAACCAATGGTGAAAAGTTATCCCGTTAATTAACGGTAATAACCCAATGGGCACATAGGCGAAACCAAAGGGCTTCTGCGGACTGCATAGATCATGATCAAACTGCACAGAACGTGCAATCTGATCTTGGATCTATACTGTCCGATTGTATAGCATTTGCAGTTTCAATGCTGTCAATAGCTCAGGTTAAATTGTTCACATATCCGATTTTGTCTGATACTATGATCTACTGCACCAAAAGCTTACAAAGCAATATGTGCAAAAGGTGAAAAAAGTACATATGAGCTATGCTCTGGCAAAAGGGGGTTAAATGCATTTCCGTGGTGCACTATACCAAGCAAGTCATTTCTTATTATGGATCCATAAAATCATTTTTGTCTAAAAATTGACTGAATCATAAGAAGGACTGGTCATTGGTCGTGCAGCAAATAAACCAAAAGCAAAAGCAAAAAGTTTCGACCCTTGTCAGCCTGCGCGGACTGCGTAGGCATTTAGTCCCCTTTTCACAAATCTTGACTCATAAAAATTAAACTGACATTTCTAGGGAATGGAAAAAAACAAAAAAAATATTGCGCATTCAAAGTTCTTTTCGCCGTGGGGTGGGGGTTGAGGGTTGAGAAGGGGAGGGGGATAAGCGTATCGGACTGTGTAAATCAAAGATCAGGTTGCGCGTTCCGTGCAGTCTAACATTGATTTACACTATCCGCAAAATGGCATTTAGTCGCTCTTTGCAGCCTATGGTTTAATTTACTTTTGTTATAAAGTCCCGAATTTATAAGGATGTTCTCATGACCCTCTGCCACAAAATTGTACCAAAAGATATACCTTATTGCGAAAGAGGAATTGATCAATATCACGCCTCATTTTCATAAGAACTATATGATTATATAAATGCAATTTTACATGTATCTTAAAAGCCTGACCAAGCCCCTTGTGGTGCAAAAGAAATTTCAGAACAATAGCAGACGTCAAACATCCCTCAGTTTTGCAAACAGTGTGGGATAACATGATAAAAATAGATAAACGGTTTTAAGAAAGCACTTTCTTGTCAAAAGTTCTCTCAAATTATTCCTTTACTTTTACAAAGGTTTTCTATAAAGGAATATGGTATCATTGGCTAAACGAGAATCAGCACATACGTAATGATAAAAACTAGGCTGAAGTGTATAATCAATCACAGCACTCGTTTTCATGACGCGCAAGAGCTCTTCCCTGACAAGTTGTAATCGGACACCGGATTGGCCAATCATAACTCATAGTCAGTGATACGGAAGTTTAGATTGGCTAAGAATGTCAGGATATGTGTTCAATTTGAAACCTTTGTGATAGCCATCGACTGGAGAAGCTATATATAAAGGCATGATTTACGGGTTGTCTGGCAACTGAAATTTTATAGTATTTTGTTCATGGTTTTTATTTATTTGGTAAACTGACAACAGAAAGAGGACTCTCGTGCTTTTTTCCCTTTTAGAAATTAAAGGTATGTTTTGCAGTTTTTTTTTTTTTTATCTTCGTTTAGATTTCAGTACATTTATTTCTTTAATAATTTCATTTATTAGTTAACTTTTTGGAATGTTTTATTAGCCTATATCTCATGACTTTTTTTAATATATCCACCATTTTACTATTGCGTGTGTTTTTCAATATATTAATTTTGAGAGCATTGACATTTCCAACATAGTTCAATTTTTTTTTTTTTCAAAAATTTAACCCCTTATTAAACAATTCCTTGTCTTAACGAACCTAATGAGAGACACTTTTTGAGAATAATAAGAGAAAAAGAGAAATGTTGGTATCCTTTTCTCACAATATTTTAATTGTTCAGAAGGAAAATTCCTATACTTGAGCCATGTTTAATTTTTCGTCTGCAAATGATCTCTTTCAATTTGTACAAGTCAAAACATTTGTCGTCTAGTAAAAAATTAATCTAAGCCGGTAGTTCATGTTTTGTATAACTCTTTACCAAAAGACAAAATAAAATTTTAGACTGGTCCAATATGAAAGCAGCTGCAGATAACAAACTAAAATTTGCAAAAAATATGAAATTCTTTGTAATGGAAGAAAACATTGTGGGAAAAGGAGAAAATGCTGGTTACCAGCATTTTCTCCTTTTTCCCACAATGTTTTCATAAGTCTCTTTGCTTTGGGCCGTTAAAACTCGGGATTGTATGGTAAAGAGACAACCAATGAAAATTTATATATAGGAACATAAAGAAAAAAGCTGAAATATTCTATCTTACAGTGATTTCCGTATTTCGATAAAGCTTAGAGCATTTGCTTCAGTTAGCATAGCTTAGAAGAATAAATGGTAGCAGAAGCTGCTCTGATAACTCATACAGGCAATTAGTAATGTTAAGGCAATATTTAAACTTTTCAGGGCAAGAGGCGAGAACAGGGACTTTTTCGGGCGGCATAGATCAAGATCAGACTGCACAGAAAAATGCTATATGATCTTGTATCTATATCTTCAACTTCATAAGTTAAGCGTATAAAAGAGTCACAGGAATCTTTCTAAGTCTCCGTGGATTTTATTTTCAGTCTTCGAGAGAGGTCGAGTTAATATGAAAAGTGCTCTGTAAAAAGGAGATTTCGTGCATTTGCAAACAGTTCCGACCCATGTCAGCCCGCGCAATCCGCGCAGGCTGACATGGGTCGAAACTTCTTCTTCTTCTTCTTCTTCATGAGAATGTTCTCCTTTTGGTGCTATGTTCGATATGTTTCTATTACACAAAGCTTCGTCTACCGTAGGATAGAATATTTCAGTAAATTACAGATCGCACCAGGAAATGAAACATAGATCAATTTTGTTGCTTTTATCAATAAAAGGAGTATTATTTCTTCTTCTTCTTCTTCTTCTTCTTCTTCTTCTTCTTCTTCTTTCTCTCTTTCTTTCTTTCTTTCTTTCTTTCTTTCTTTCTTTCCTCTGTCTATCGAATGAAACATGAATGGACCAGCATCAATGACTTTGCCCATCCCAGTAACTGTGCAATAATTTGGTTCTATTTAGAAGTCCCGTTCAATTGATAGTTATCTATTAAGCTAGGGAGCACCAGTAAATACAGAGGACATTCTTAGCCAGGAGATTATACCTTAATATTGCAGTTTCGTCGCTTTTTCCCCGAACTATCTCACAATAGTACAGATAGTGTAGGACCAAGATCAGATTGCATGTGTTGTGAAGTCTTAATCTTATAAACACAGTCGGTAAAAGCAACTAATGTAGACGCGAGGGTTAAGTATAAAACAGCATCACAACAAACGGACACCATGACATCTCATAAATATTTATTACCCAATTATAAGATATTGTTTTCACGTAATGAGATCTCTCTCTCTCTCTCCCTCTCTCTCTGAAAAAAAAGGCCAGCATGTTGATATTAAAAAAAAAAAACGATTGGGCAGACAGGTCTTTAATTACATTTGATATTCCGAGTTTAAACGATCCTGACGGAAAACGCTTTTGAAAACATTTTGGGAAAATAAGAAAATGCTGGTAAACAGCATTTTCTCAATTTCACACAATATTTTACATCCTTTTAAAAAAATATTAGCCCTGCTCTGTGAAAAGGGAGTTTAATGCATCTGAGAGAGAGAGAGAGAGAGAGAGAGAGAGAGAGAAAGGGGGTATCGACCCATGTCAGCCTGCGCAGTCCGCGCAGGCTGACATGGGTCGAAACTTTTTGCTAATTGTCAATTTTCTGCATATCGAAAGACCATTCTACTTCCAGACGCAGTCGATTGTTAGACTACATGGATTTTATGTATCAATAATCACGTAATCATCACTTATTTGGTATAATGCATCGCGGAAATGCATTAAGCTCCCTTTTGCCAGACTATGCCTCATACTTAAAATTAAGAGTCACATTAAGTTTGTACTCTGCAAATACTTTCAATTTAGACAAGTCAAAAACTTTTTTTTGTTTCGGTAAAGAGTTAATCCTTAAGCTGAGAAATACATTAAGTAAAAAATAGCAACCCACGGTAAAAAAAAACAACAGATATTGTGATTTCGATTTCGAAAGATAGGTAAAAGTGTACCACATAAAAGAAAGAGGATAATTGTCTATTTTGGTGTATGATCAAACTTTCTTTCATCTCGTGAAAAGCAAAGGCCATATTTTTCACTCGTGGCTTCGCCACTCGTGAAAATATAGCCTTTGGTTTTCACCCGATGAAAGAAATTTCGATCATGACCGAAATAGACAACTATCCTCTATATCATCACTGCATAATGGTCATCTAAATAGGGTTGTTAGCAATTTTAACGATGCCAATTCGTCGCAGATTCTTGAAAATTCTCTTGTGAGAATAAATAGAGGATATTTGTTTTTTTCGGTGAAAGATCGAAATTTATTTCATCGAGTAAACATCATCGGTAATATTTTCACGAGTGGCGCAGCAGCACTCGTGAAAATATTACCGATGATGTTCACTCGATGAAATAAATTTCGATCTTTCACCGAAAAAAACAAATATCCTCTCTATATTTTCACCGCTATTTCTCGATATCCTACCGGAAAGCATGAAATAAACAATCATTTTTTTCCCAAATGTCATTTCCTCTTTTTTTTCAATGCAATGGTGATCATATGTGCTGTAACGAACAAAGGCAAATGGAACACTAGAAATAAAACGGTAGCTAATCGCAGTATTCCCTTTTCAATTTTACTCTTTACTCAACTGCAAAAGTTTAGACTTGCCCAAATTGAAAGCATTGCAGAAGACAAATCAGAAGTTTCGAACAACATGAATTTTGTTCTTCAAAAGTTTAAAAACCTGGATGCTGGTTACAAGCATTTTCTCCTTTTACCACATTGTTTTCAAGAGTTTTCCTCTTCGGGGTCGGTCGTTAAAACTCGAAGTTGTTTGGTAAGGGATTAACCATTTCCCAAAAAAGCCCTGGTTTTCACGTGTCTGCAGTACAAGTCTCTTGAAAATACTGTGGGAAAAGGAGAAATTGCTCGTAACGAGCAATTTCTCCTTTTCCCACAGTGTTTTCTACCCGTTTTGAGAACTTCCTACCATTTTCATTAAATTTAAAATTGTCGTCTGCAAACTCTTTCAATTTGGACCGGTCCAAAATTTGTCGTGTGGGAAAGGGTTAAGGGAACAGTTCAAGGTGTTTTTGTTGTTGTTGTTGTAGTTGTTGTTGCGATGCAAAATTTCTTATAAAACACTAATGCACACTCTTTAAAAAAAAAAAAAACTTTCTTTGCTTCTATTGATGGTTTGTTAACTACTGCCTTCATAAATGAGCCATGCTCTGTGAAAAGGAAGCTTAATGCATCTGCGAAAAGTATCGACCTGGGTCAGCCTGCGCAGTCTGCATGTCAAAGGACGAGTGTACCTTATGATTCAGTGGGTTGTTAGACAAAGGTCCGTATTCACCAACCATTCTTAAGAATATTCTAGGTCTTGTTCGCCAAAATTTTCCAAATTTCAAAGTAACACACCTTCTGATTGGCTAAACCATTTGGTTTAGCCAATCAGAAGTTGTGTTACTTTCAAACTTGGAAAATATTGAAGAATAAGTCTAAGAACGTTCTTAAGAATGGTTGGTGAATACGGACCAAAATGGATTTTATGCATCCACAATTATGTGATGACTTGCTTGGTATCATGCATTACGGGGATGTATTAAGCCCCCTTTTTCCAGAGCAACCAGAGCAAGTAGCCCCGTTAAAGACATATGCCACATTTTTTCTTTTTTTTTTTTTATTTTTGTTCTGAGGACAGATTTTTTACATTTTCCCCGAGATCATAATATGATGTGGGCGAAGTTTAAAAAAAAAAATGGAAAGAAAATCATATGTTTCGGGGCAAAATACAGTTCTTCTAGGGTGATAAATCTTGTCAAAATTGCAGAAAATAGGCTTTAATTTCAACCCCCCCCCCCCAAAAAAAAAAAGTGGGGGTTCTTAAAGAAACAAACACTGCTCAAATAGGGGACTGAAAGGATTAAGACCTTAAAAAAAATTTAAGTCATTTAGTTGGTTGCGAAAGGATTAAAAATGTTCAGTCCTAAACACAAAATACAAAGAGAAACAGTGTCTCACTGTTCGAGTTACAATATGCAGACAACGTCCTGTTTTCAAACGGTAACTCTTGTATATATTGCAGCGAAAGGAGAAATTTCTCTCGGTGAGATCGATTTCACTTGCGGCACTGGTCGCATTGAAGTGTTCTTTGGCAAGACACTTCAGAGCCATAGCCAAGAGCTAGTGGAACCAAGAAAAGATATGAAAAAGTCAAATGTCACTGCGATGTGACTGAAATACAGCTGAAAGGGGCGCGTAAAAAGTTTTGTAGAATCTGACATAAAATAGCTTTTCAGATATAAAAGATCTGACAAAAGTTGGCATTTGAAATAAAATTTTATTAAACGAGTCTGGAAAAATTATATAAAGCGTGATGTCAAATGAATGTCAGCCTCTTTTTTTTGTATTTCATGTTTATGAGTATTTTATCGGGAAATAATGGTTTGATAATTTCACCATTTCGACTAGTGAATTTACCAGTTGATTAACTAATATCGATAGCTCTCCGGTACATCGCAAGTCCCTACAAAAAAGTGGGGTTATAAGCATGAAATATACAAATATTTTTTCGGTGAAAGATCGAAATTTATTTCATCGAGAGAACATCATACGGTCATATTTTCACGAGTGGCGCAGCCATGGCGGCGCCACTCGTGAAAATATTACCGTATGATGTTCTCTCGATGAAATAAATTCGACCTTTCACCGGAAAAAAAAAATCCTCTATACAACACAACTTTATCTGAAGAAGATCAGTTCACGATACGACAAAACGTGCATACGTACGTCTGGAAGATTTTGGGAATGAACCGACAAGTGTGTACGTCCATGGTAAGGATAGTTCCAAGAAGCCTGCAAGCATTGTAGGCACTTGATTTTAAATGTTAATCTAAAACAATCATTTTGACCGTTACGATAAACAATTCTGATTGTTGGAATGGTAGAGAGATTTTAACTATTTACCAAATAAAGCCGACTTTTAACGACGCTGAAAGAGAAAGTTTTTGAAAATATTAGTCGGAGAAGGAGAAATGCTGGTTTCCCACAGTGTTTTCTACCCTATCAAAGACAGAAATCATCATTTGAACCACGTTAAATATTTCGTCTGCTAATGCTTTCAATTTGGCCGGGTCCAAAATGTCGTATGGTTAACCCTTTCCCAAACAAACCCTGGTTTTCACGTGTCTACAGTACAAGTCTTTTGAAAACACTGTGGGAAAAGGAGAAATTGCTCGTAACGAGCAATTTCTCCTTTTCCCACAGTGTTTTCTATCCTTTTTGAGACCTTTCTTCCATTTTCATCAAATTTAAAATTGTCGTCCGCAAACTCTTTCAATTTGGACCAGTCCAAATTTTGTCGTTTGGGAAAGGGTTAAGAGCTAATCTGAGATACTCTGGAAATAAAAGGTAGAAATACATTTGAGCCATGCTCTTGCAAAAAGGGGTTTAATGCATCTCCGTGATGCATCATACCATGCAAGTCATCACATAATTATGGATCCATAGCAGCCAATTTATTTTAACAACCGATTTAATCATGAGGTAGACTGCTCCTTGGACATACAAAAAAATGGACCAATAGCGAAAAATTTCGGCTCAGGTCAGCCTGCGTGGACTGCGCAGGCTGACCTTGGTCGATATTTTTCGCAGATGCATTAAGCTCCGTTTTCACAGAGCATGGCTCATTTGTTTTTGACCGATGACGTCACATACGAGACGTAATGGGTTTATTGCGTCACATAATCTGACCTCAAACGTGAGAGAAGAAAATTCAAGGCTAGATCTATATATTTCTCTGAAAACAAGAATGACTACATGATAAAATGGCGTCTGTAAGTTGTACTCACGATTGTGTTTGACCCTGTTTTTTGGCAAGGAGTAAGAACAAGTGTTTCGACTGTCAACCTGTCAAGAAAGTCCAATTCAAAAGGGACATATTAGGTCTATGAATAATCATAACTCGGAATGCCAAGAGATTGGATATGAATTTTGGCAACTGGCAAAATTAATCAGTTGTGATGTCACGAACCTGATATTTTGATGCATTAAGCCTTGACCGTATACGATCCCTAGTTTTAACGACCCTGACCGAAGTGGCTTTTGAAAAGACTGTGGGAACAGGAGAAATGCTGGTAACAAACATTTTCCCCTTCTCCCTTATTTTTTCTACCCTTTCTCGAATATACTTCATAATTTGAGCCACGTTTAATTTGTCGTCTGCAAGTGCTTTAAATGCAGATGAGTCTAAAATCCTGTCGTCTGTTCTCCCTTTACAACGCAATCCGGAGTTTTAACGACCTTGAACAATAAAACGATTAAAACATTGCAGGAAAAGGAGAAATACTGGTAACCAGCAATTTCTTCTTTCATCCTCAATGTTTTCTACTCTTTGATAGAACAAATGTCCTGTTTTGAGTAACATTTAATCCGTACGTCTGCGAATGCTTATAACTTGGACTAGGCAAATTTTTTTGTCGTTTGGTAGGAAACAGCCAGAGAGAAAAAACACTGTTAAAATTTGATAGACTGAAGAATGGCTCAGAATATAGTAAGGTTTGTAAACATAGATAAATTACCGATATTCATGGTGTGAGGATAAATACATACATCGTAAATTTTCGGTTTAAAGCCGGAATCGTTACAACAATGATTTCTTTGATGGCCTCCAGAAAATGAAATGTGTTTTGTATCTTCCGTAATCTATACAAGCTTGCAACCGTCAGAGGCAAAATTTGGCATGAAGATACAAGAATGATTATGACTTGATAAAATAAAGATGACATAGGTTAAAAACCGGCTGAAAACGAGTATAGATGTATCTTTTCAGGGATAAGAAATGACAGCCCTTGTATTTACTCAGGAAAGCAAATTAATTGCACTGATCCGTCGTAGTTGAATATGCATTAAACGATTTTTTCGTTGGACATTCTTTCAACACTCTACCCTTCAGCAGACGACAAAATCTTAGACTTGTCCAAATTGAAAGCATTTGCAGACGACAATTCAAGTGCCACTGAAATATTTAAGATTCCTTTCGAAAATAGAGGAAACATTGTTGGAAAAGGAGAAAATGCTGGTAACCAGCATTTTCTCCTTTTCGAACAATGTTTTTAAAAGAGCCCCTTTCCGAGGGTCGTTAAACCTCGGGATTGTGTTGTAAAGGGTTAGAGGGTTAACCACAACTGATATAGTAATTATTTGGTCTGTGTAGATTGAGATCATACTGTACATAGCGTGCGGTCTGATCTTGGATATACACTGTCCTCTTCTTTAATGAGATGTTCTAACCGAAATAAGGCCTTGATTTTTTTTTCCTGTGGTGTCCGTGGTCATGATGTAGAGCGTCGGCCTCGTAACCGTAAGGTCCTTCGGTTTCCAGGAAGCAGAATCGAGAGAGATAATTATAATTTGCAAGAACTTGTTCCTAAATCGACGTAAAATAAATAAGTTTACACTTGATTTTGTCACTCGTGTTTCTATCGGACATTGCTCTCTGTGCGTTTCAAGTAATTCGTAATGAGTACCCACTGTTCCTGAATAGAATGAAACTGAAACCACATTGAATTATTTCCTCTTGACATTGATACCCGACCATCATCACACTCTGCAAAGAACTTTTTTTTTTTCATCTTGCTTGACAACTTTCGGCAAACACTGTGGCAAAAGGAAGACATTCCTTGGGAGCGGTTCCTACTTTTGCCACTTTTTTTTAAGTATATACTTGTACAAAACACACAACAAATTTATTTGTGTTGATTTTTTAAATTCAACAATCATGTTGATGCAAATATGTTTCAGGGGGTATTGGGTTAACCCTTGACCTGCTAAACGATTGAAATAGAACGTTCACGCCGATAGTAAAAAGCCAAATCTTGCCATTTCACAGGTATTTGTAAGGGAAAATATCTCCTTATCGGACAATGTAGATCAAAGATCAGACTGCACGTTCTGTGCAGTCTAATCTTGGATCTATAATGTCCGCAAAAGGTCCTCGAGTCGGGCTCAGACGCCTAAGGGGTAAATGGAGTGAGGCGGTGGTGTCCGTATTACAGTGTCCTATATACAGAATGGAACCAATCTAAAGTTTGGACACCAGCCCAACTTGTCAAAACGGTGCTTAACTGCTAACTCTCCCAGCGCCAAAGATATAATTTTGACCTCTTTCGACGGCTGGGTATTATCTTAAAGATACATTTTTACAGCCAGAGAGGAAAAACACTGTAAAAATTGATAGACTGTAGAATGATTCAAAATTTAGCCAGTTGTGTAAACATAGATAAATATTGTATAAGGGATAATTATATAAATGTAGTAAATCTTCGATTTAAAACCGGAAACCGGAACGTCACGACAGTAATTTCTTTTATGGCTCTCAGAAAATGAAATGCTTTTTTTTAATCGGTCGTAATCCACGCAACCTTTCAACTGTCCAGGGCAACATTTGGCATGAAGATACAAAAACTGATTATAGTTTAATAAAATAAAGATGAAATGGGTTAAAAACTGGTTGAAAACGAGTAAACATGTATCTTTAAAATCTTGACTAAACAAGCGAACGGTATAGAACCAAGATCAGCCTGCACGTTATGTGCAATCCGTTCTTGACCTCCGCTGCCCGCAGATGCACATAGATTCGCGCTACTGTTGGGTAAAGTAAGATATTTAGAGTTTAAATATGCATACCAATCTCTGTCCAGAACACTAGGTAAGAGGGAGTGATAGTATTCTAAATCCATTATTTCTCTTCCAAACCCTATGTTGTGGGTACTCATTAGAATCGTCTCTACGAGACGATTCTAATGAGTACCCATAGCATAGGGTTTAGTGGAGAGTGATTGATATTTCCAATTTTGAAATCAAAATCACTCCCTCTATCTGGAGCTCTGTCTGTCCAAATAGAAAATTACTGGATTTGTTGGATCTTAAAGCTGATGGTGTATGTACTTTATGGATGGCACATGAAGCTAGTGCCAGAATTGATGAATTAAGGAGAAGTCTTTATTTTGGTTCAAGATCAAAGTATAATGTCCGATTGTTTGAGCCAAAGTCTTTATCGAAACAGCTCTGCGGCTCCAAATAACAACCCAATGTGCATTTGAGGGCCATGTATATCAAGATCAGACTGCGCTTTCAGTCTGATCATGGATCTACTCTACCGATTCGTTGAGATTTTAAGTTTGTAATCGCAAGGTTTTGGTTTTCATAATCGGCTCGAAATTTCCATTAAGTTATTCAGCAGTGTAATAAAGTGAATGGTTAAAAATAGACTTCATCTACTAAACTGAGTCATGCTGTGTGAAAATAGGGTTTAATGCATCTGCAAAAAAGTATCGACCCATGTCAGCCTGCGCAATCCGCGCAGGCTGACATGGGTCGATACTTTTTGCCATATGTAGTTTTACTCATGTCCAAGGACCATGGCAACATGTACTTCAATATCTAGTCAATTCAGACTAAATAGATTTTATGGATCCGTAATTTTGTGATGCATTGCTTCGTATGATGCATTACGGAGATGCATTAAAACCGGTTTTGCCAGAGCATGGCTCAGATATGTTTCATTTAATTTTGGGTCAAAGAGTTTAACTAATTTATGTACATGGGAGAAGAGATAAAAAATACGATAGAGCAAGAAAAACAAGAAATATCTTTTAAAAAGATAGACGGCGCAAATTTGCCCGCATATAGGTCTGCAGGGGCCCGCAGAATAAACATGTCCTTATTTTTGACCAATCACAAATATCTATTTATTCATTCGAATATAATACCAAAAAGTAGGTCAGAAGCCAGCGCATTCAGCTACGCCGAAAAAGTATTCTGGGAAGACGAACTAATGTTGTGTAGCGAGATAGTAGTTTAACTCTTTACCAAAAATGAAATGTTCGCAGTAGCACTTAAACTTATGCCTCTCAGGCTAAAGGTTAAACTGTGACGTCAAGCAAATAACTTTGGAAAAGATATGCCATTCGATTTCATTTCCAGTGAGTACTTATAGAAAGGTTAAATGAAGACCTCAGGTGAATGTATGGACGCCTTTTTCCGCATTTCATTTTTAATTAAGAGATGAAAAGTTCATCACTTTACAATTTTAACCATTTCCAAACAGTCGCAAGCGCATAGGCCTCATTAAAGATTTGCATGAAAGAAAATAGATTTAGTTTGACGTAGTCATTCGACAGTTAATTAAAGCGATCTGTGGTCCATTCAGCTAGATGTTTTGACACTCGAGAATCAATCATTGCATGTATAACTTTTGACTTGTTTAGCTCTGTCATTGCTGCGCACTCATCTCCTTTGGAGAAGGGGAAAAATCAAAGTTACAAGAGTATGAAATGAGTAACATGACATGCTGTTTTTTTTTTAGCAGCGGTAATCCTTTGCGTTCGTTGATTTCTAAAATGTTTGTAACTTTGGAAATAACGCCTAGTATCACGAATTTCTCGACTGATTTACAAAGATTTAGATAGAAATATGCGCTATAGGTTAATATTTTAGACAAGTCCAAATTGAAAGCATTTGCAGACGACAAAAATAGGTCAAAAATAGAAATTTGATTTGGGAAGAATAGAAAACATTGAAAGCACTTGCAGATGACATATCAAAATGGTGGTTCTTTGTCTATGAAAGGTTTGAAAACATTTTAGGAAAAGGAGAAAATGCTGGTTATCAGCATTTTCTCCTTTTCCCACAATGTTTTCAAAAGGCTTCTTCCTCAGGGTCGTTAAAAGTCGGGATTGTGTGGTAAAGGTTTTAAGAAAAAACTAACGCACTATTTTTCTCCACTTCCACAATACTTTCAATAGCCTTTGTCTCAAGGGTTGTCAAAACATTTGAATCTAAAGTATATATACTGATAAGACGTATCACGAGACACTGTAAATTACAGTTCCTCTAATTATCGAACGTTAGACAAGATGTGCAATTTACGGGTCGTACAGGTGTAGTCTACAACCGACAATACATAACCCAATCACCAAACAAATCCCAGTTTTAACGATCTTGAGAAAAAAGGAATTTGAAAACATTGTGGGAAAAGGAGAAAATGCTGGTAACCAGCATTTTCTCCTTATTCCCACATTGTTTTCGAGCTTCCACAAAACAAATTTCAGTTTTTGAGTTACATTTATTTTGTCGTCTGAAAATGCTTTCAATTTGGACTAACATTTGAATCTAAAGTATATGTAGTGATAGACGTATCACGAGACACTGTAAATTACAGTTCCTCTAATTATTGAACATTAGACAAGATGTGCAATTTACGGGTCGTACAGGTGTAGTCTACAACCGACAATACATAACCCAATCACCAAACAAATCCCAGTTTTAACGACCCTGAGAAAGAAGCCTTTTGAAAGCATTGTGGGAAAAGGAGAAAATGCTGATAACCAGCATTTTCTCCTTTCCCTAAAATGTTTTCAAACCTTTCAGAGACAAAAAAACCATCATTTTGATAGGTCGTCTGCAAGTGCTTTCAATTTGGACAAGTTTGAAATTTTATCGTCTGGTAAAGAGAAAGAAAAAAATAAGAAAATGCAACAGTATTGATTTTACAGTTCATTTATACCAAGCACAGTAATGATTCAAACAAAAAATAAATGTTAAATAGCGTAATTATACAAATGCTAACGCAACAGGTTGTAAAATGAACAGAACACAGTACGCACGTTATCTCGCAAATATCTCGTCATTTTCTCTCGAGGAATAGTAAACCGGAATTGGAAAACACCAAAGTATGAAAATTACCGCGAACGAATTGGTTGGGGTTTTTTTTTGCACGTAACAGATATTATACACCACAAAGACTGAACAGACATGCCCAAGAAATATGTATAAGAGCCATGCTTTGGCTAAACATGGCCTAATGCATCCCCGTGATCCATGATACCAAGCAAGTCATCACATAAGTATGGATCCATAAAATCCATTTTGTCTTACAACCGACTGAATCACGAGGTGCACTGGTTCATTAACATGAGGAAAATTTACCAAAAGCAAAAAGTTTCGGCCGCGGATCGCGCAGACTGACCTGGTCGATACTTTTTTGCAGATGCATTAAGCCCCCGTTTCACAGAGCATGGCCCGTAACATTTATTGGATAAATTACCTATGCATGGAGCAGACTAAATTCTATAATGTTGAATGTTTCAGTAAGTCATTCTGGCGAAAGAGTGCACGAGACTTCACAAAACTTGTGTGCTCTAGATTATAAAGGACATTTTGCAGCCCATCATGATGTTTTTGCATCCCTCCAGAGTTGAAGAGTCAATTATTGTTTAACCAAACGACAAATTTTTAGACTAGTCCAAATTGAAAGCATTTGCAGACGAAAAAATAAAAGTAACTCAAAAACTGAAATTTGTTTTTTGGAAGCTCGAAAACAATGTGGGAAAAAGGAGAAAATGCTGGTTACCAGCATTTTCTCCTATTCCCACAATGTCTTCAGAAGGCTTCTTTCTCAGCGTCGTGAAAAGTCGAGATTGTATGGTAAAGGGTTAAAGTATATTCACGTCTCAATGCCTGTGGTTTATTTAGAAACTAGTCGTTATTGAAAAGATAGCCTTTGCTTGCGGTATCGCGTTTGTTTAATCGTTTGTTAGTTTCGTCGAACGAGCTGACAGACGGACCAAATGACGGAGAGCAAGCAGCCAAGGAAAATAATTTTATTAGAGAAACTAGCCTATTTATTCTTTTGCTTTGTTTGTATTGTATTGGAGTTAAACGCCATTTTAACAGCTCAGGTCATATCGTGGCGGTCAGTGAGGCAGCCATGTGTTTCCTAGCTTTCTCACACCAGTACTGACACAACTTTCTTTCCAAAGCCATTAACTACTTTTCTCAAATGCATCAGAGGTGAGAGGCGAAAAATCGCCAGACAGAAAGTTTGCCTCAACCTGGGTCCGTATTCACCAACCATTCTTAAGAATATTCTTAGTCTTATTCTTCAAAATTCTCTACATGTGAAAGTAACACAACTTCTGATTGGCTAAACCATTTGGTTTAGCCAATCAGAAGTTTTGTTACTTTCAAATGTAGAAAATCTTGGAAAACAAGACTAAGAATATTGTTAAGAATGGTTTGTGAATACGGACCCGAGTATCGAACTCGCAACCACCAAGTCACGAGTCAGATACGCTAACCACCGAGCTACCTGGTCGGGCTGTTCTTTTGCACTACACGAATCCGCCCGTACACCTTGATCGTATCATACTGTAGAACTTGGGCCACAGAAATATCCTCGATAGTTTGATGATTATTTAAACTTAATCACTGCCAATGGCAAGTTGAATGGCTTTTGCGGGAGGCGTAGATAAAGATCAGACTGCACAGAACGTGCAGTCTGATAGTGGATCTACACCGTCAGGCTTAACTATACTCGAAAATCGTCTTCAACTGCGATGGAAATCTACTCCTAGACCTGAGACAAAAAAGTCGATTTTTTTTTAAGTGGCAGCCAAAAACTGAGGCCTTATCTTGCCGAGTTCAAATTGTTGACGATTTCACAATGATTCTGTTACGTTTATAAACATTGAACTAGGTTTATATGACTGAAACTACTGATAAAGGAGCATAGAGTCTAGAGCAAGATCAGGCTGCATGTATGTGCAGTCTGATTTTGCTCTACACTTTCTGCAAAATACATCTATGGCCGCCAACGGCCGGATAAGGGTTAACTTGAAACTCCCCTGGTACCCCGTCATGTCTTAGAATTATCTTTATTGTTCTAGAGACGGGAACCGATCAGCATTTCACAGTGTTCTCTTAACTCTCAAGTGGATTCGAGCGTTTTTTTGTAAATTTCTTGGAACAGTTCTGAAAAAAATTGTAGCTATGAGTAAAACCTGATAAAGACAACATTGGGAATAGTTCGACATTTTCTGGGTTCGCATACACCAACAATTCTGATTTTGTTTCTACCTATGATTCGAAATTCCAGCAACTAGCCTATTGACACAATATGATGGTCAAACAGATTGATTCTTTTTGGACAAAGCAGTAAAAGTGAATTATCTAAGTGACAAACAATCTGGTGTATTGACGACCCCGAAGAAGAAGGCTTTTGACAACAAATCACGTCATTTGAGACACATTTAAAGGGGCATATTTAGTTCTTTTTTTTTTAATGTCGTAAATCAAAAATCAAATCAAAATGTCTTATAAAATACCAACAAATACAATATTAGATCCACGTTTTTTTTTTTTTTTTTTTTAATGCAACCATAAAAGAACTGTAAGTCTACGTTCAGCATAAAGGTGCATTTTAAACATTAATATTAAACTAGTCGTGTTGCATTCAGTAACTCCACCTAAGTTTATGACATCAGATGTGACGTAACTGTACTGATTTGAATACAAATCCTCATTATCGAAGCGTAGTGATCATTTGACACTCCAAAAAGTCTTTGCGAAACTCTGCCGCTAAAACTAAATGTAAATATACCTTAACTCTTTACCAGAAGACAAAATTTTAGCCTTGTCGAAATTGAAAGCATTTGCAGACGACAATTTCAATTTGGCTCAAATGGTGCAATTTTTCTTTGTAAGGGTAGAAAACATTGTGGGAAAAGGAGTAAACGCCGGTTACCAGCATTTTCTCCTTTTCCCACAATGTTTTGAAAAGGCTTCTTTTCCAGGGTTGTTAAAAGTCGGCATTGTGCGGTAAAGGGTTAAGAGGCTAAAACCATTGAACAATATTTCTTCTTATTACCTTTCTGTACTGATGATTTGCCAGCTCACTTCATTCGGTTATAAATAGTTTTTGAAGTTTCGTGAGATTATGAAAATCTGTATAGATCTCGCTCCCCTTAAAGGGGTTTTATAATCTCACAAAACTTTGCAAACTATTCGTCTTTGTATTAAGTAAGGCGACAGCAAATTGAATAGAATAGTCAATTGAATGGACTGACAAAGAAAAGCACATTCTGAGATTATTACTGGTATCTTCGTTGTCAATTTTTTTCCCAATTTTGAAGACTTGCACTGTAACTCTAATGATGGCAAATTCGACTTCGCTCTTTGACCGCTCTGATTCGTTTCCTCCCGAGAAAAATGCAAAACTCTGCTCCAAAAATGTGATAAAAGGTTTAATATACGAATGCATGCTTACCCGTCAAGCGCTATTAGGGGATTTTGCGGACAGCATAGATCAAGATCAGACTGCGCAGAGCGAGCAGTCTGATCTTGCATCTAAACCGTCTGCTTACTTAGTTAAGCCTTTAAGATAAAAATAATCTTTTCGAGTTTCAGTGAATTGTATTTTCAGACGCCGAAAAAGGCCGGCTCTATATAATACGAGCCATGTTCTGTGAAAAGGGGCTTAACTCATCTGCGAAAAGTATCGACCCAGGTCAGCCTGCGCAGTCCGCGCAGGCTGACCTGGACCGAAACTTTTCGCTATTGGTCAATTTTCTGTATTTCCAAGGACCATTCTACCTCATGGTTAAGTCGGTTGTTAAAAAAAAGTAGCTATCATGAATCCATAATTGTGTGATGGCTTGATAGGTATAACGCATCACCGAGAATGCATTAAGCCCCCTTTTGCCAGAGCGTGACTCAAACTTATATACGGCACCGAAAGAGTTAATATTCACACTGGAAAATATTTCCATTATTATTTTTTAAACCTTTGACGAATGAAGAGTGTCGTACGATTTAGAAAAAAAATGAGATATAGCATGGCTTCTTCCGTTTCCTGTGAAATCAGATCTGATTTTTTTACTGTCAAGAAAGACACTGTGATGAATTTCCGAGTTTCCTTTAAACATGTTTCACTACAAATGTAGGGCACATTGACATATTAGGCGTCTCTCCGGGGCTCAGTTGTAAAGGCGTTCGATCCCCGTTTGCTGCGGCCGGTCACGTCGGAGTATAAAATCATATGGTACAGTAGGAAATTAACACAGGGTTTAGTTTAGAGTGAAACTTTTGGAGGAAAGTATAGAGGAAATAAAGACTTAAATAGATAAATAAGATAAATTATATACAGTTGTGATTAGAGGGCCCTTAAGAAAAACCTTTCGAAAAACAAGACGTGAGAAAAGGAGAAAGTCCTGGGCATGGCATAGTTTAGAGTGACTTTTCGATGAGCCATATATCCTTAATGATGACTTAAGTGTTTCAAAATTATCCGAAAATAACGGCTGACTTTTTGTTAAAATGGATTCGAAATAAGTATTTATGTATTATCAAAACTGTCTCAAAATAAGGACTAAAGTATTATCAAAACTGACTTGACTTAAAGGGGCACCAAATCATTTTTTTTTTTTTTTCAATTTGCATAGCTAAGAAAATTGATATTTAGTAAGGAAAATTGTACGCACGTGGCTGCTTATCTTTAGTTTGGGAAAACAGAAAAAAATAAAAGAATAAAAAAAAAAATCTGTGATAGGACACGAACACGGACCTCCTAATCTGTGGTCGGCAACCGTACCTCTGAGCTCTAACCTGTCGATTGACATGCTGAATATGAGTCATGCTGTGGCAAAAGGGGCTTAATGATTCTCCATGATGCGTGATACCCTATCAGGCCATCACATAATTCTGGATCAATAATAGCCTCCTTGTTTTTAACAACCAAATTGAATCATGAGGTAGAATAGTCCTTTGACGTACCGAAAATTGACCAATAGCGAAAAGTGTCGGCTCAGCTCAGCCTGTACAGACTGCGCAGGCTGACCTGAGTGGGCATTTAGATGCAGAAGCTTTTTATGATGCGGATGCATTTTCGCAAATTCATTAAGCCCCCTATTCACAGAGCATGGCTCATATGAATTTATCCCTTGTAATGTAATCAAGGTATTAGCGTTACTAACGGAATTAGAGATTTTACAATGAAATACAAAAAAAATATCATGAATTCATAGCATTTTCTACTTATATTTCTTTCTAGGTTTTAATCTTAAAGCCATCTTTTCTCGCGAATTAGAATTAGCAGTCTTTGTTAAGTTTTTCTTTCAAGTAAGCGAAGCAAAATCTGGTTTAAAGTCTCTTTAACATAAGACATACGTGTTTCGACGTAAGAAATTAATTCTATCAAATTTACGGCGAATTTAGCATTCGTATGGTTCTTTACACACAAACGCATTTGTCTTGATTTTCACTTTCAGATATACGATTACTTTATCTTAATATGTTGAAAAATGGTTGTCAAGGCACCGAATGATCTTTTTTGATGATATTAACGCTTTATTAATGTCTGACCTTTCTATATACCCCCCACTGTCTCTCTGTCTCTGTCTGTCTGTCTCTTTCTGTCTGTCTGTCTCTCTCTCCCCCCTCAACATTTAAAGGTGTTGGGTTATATTGGTTATAAGAGGAAAGAGCAGAAAACCATGGTTCGATGCCCTTTTGCAGCGCTGGTCACGTGGTAGAAAAATGTGCCTGGGTAATGTACTGCAGACATCCAGCCTAGTACTTTTGAAGTCTGTGAAAAACACGAGTAGGTGAGCTGTGTTTGTACCACTTTTGTACAGATATTTGTAATAAAATTTTACAATAAATAGCCGTTTTATTACAAAAGTGGTTCTAACAGAGCTGCCTCCGTAAAATGACTGGAAATGTCTTGGAAAACTACACAAATCCCCATTCTTACACAATGGCTTTTATAACATTCTATTATATTCAATGTTTAATCTTATGTACCAAACTTTCCCTCCAAATAAATTATATCAGCACTTCGAGATTCAAACCAACAAAAAGGACCAAAATATTGATTGTAATATAATTGGAATAAATCAAGAACTATCGGACATTGTAGATCCAAGATCAGACTGCACATTCTGTGCAGTCTGATCTTGGATTTACAATGTCCGCAAAAGGTCTGCTAAAGTTGTGCTTTGCACTCTAAAAGTTACCTAATGATTTAAAGGCATAGAAGCCATTTAGCGTCTTATATCCCTTTTAGCTATCTTTTTAACACATCACCCAGCCACAGACGACACTTTTGCCGTCTCTCTGCTGAAGACTTTTGACAACGAGTGTAGCAAAAGGAAACAGGAGAAATTTCTTCTTTTGTCACTATGTTTTCATTATGCTTTCACTTGTATTTCCATATTTAAATCTTTATCACCTGACAAAATTTAAGACTTATCAAGATCCAAAGCATTTGCAGACGACAAAATACAGGTGGTTTAAATGGTAGGATTTGCTTTGGAAAATGGTAAAAAACATTGTAGGAATGGAGAAAATGTAGGAAAGGAGAAAATGCTGGTTACCAGCATTTTCTCCTTTTCCCCACAATGTTTTAAAAAAGCCTTCTTCTTCGAGGTCGTTAAATCTCGGGATAGTGTGGTAACGGGTAAAGCCTGGAATTAACTTTTTTTTTTCTAATTTCCGGTTCAGAAAGAATATAGTTATTGTGTCCTAGAAACGAAATTCAACTAATATATATTGTGCAGGTAAATATAAAAAAAAAAAGGGGGGGGGGGGGCGAGGGAGGACGGGGAAAGGTAAGTGTAAGGAAAGAATAAGCCAAAGACAAAGTTATCAACTGAAATAAACATGGTGCATGGATCATTTTCCCAATGGCTGACTTTTTAATGGAACGAAAACTCTTAAGTTACGAAATATTTATAAATTTGATATATGGTAAAGTACTAGAAATAGTCCAGAACCAACCTTTTCTCCTATAAGTGTAAGATTTTTCAGGGGAAGGATGCTGTTAACCCTTTCCCAAACGACAAATTTTGGACTGGTCCAAATTGAAAGATTTTACAAACGACAATTTCAAATTTGATGGAAATGGCAGAAAGTTATCAAAAAGGGTAGAAAACACTGTGGGAAAAGGAGAAATTGCTCGTTACGAGCAATTTCTCCTTTTCCCACAGTGTTTTCAAAAGACTTGTACTGCAGACACGTGAAAACTGGGGCTTGTTTGGGAAAGGGTTGAAACATTCTGTGAAATGAAGGAAATGACGGTCACCATCGCTTTCTCCTACTCCCACAATGTTTTCTGTCCTTTTTAGAGAAGAAACCAAACATTTTAGCCACACTCAATTTGTCGTCATCAAATACTGTCAATTTGGCCCTGTCTAAAATTTAGTCCTGTGGTAAAGAGTTTGTTGTAGACCTGAATTTAGAGCATTCTACTGTTCAGAAACAGCGATAAAAAGAATAATGAATTGAATGTAACAATCCTTAGAAAGGAAATTCTTAATAAAACAATCCCTACTGAAGTGTTTTATGCTCTTGAGTAATAATTCTTGAATTAATGAAAAAACGCGCCATTAAAACTCCCTTTGTATTCAGGCACGTGTCATGGCAACAGGTTTTTGGCAACACTGAAAAAAATTTAGAAACTGCCCAAAAGAAGCAATATCTGCATTTGCTAAAATGTTTTGTTGGATGTTGATCTGTCATACCTTTTACTTTTTACCAGACTTTAAAATGATGATTTTTTTCCAAACTGAAAACATTTGCAGACCACAAAGTTAGTGTGGCTGAAAAGAAAGGATACAAAACAAAGTGGGAAAAAGGAGAAATGATACTTTTTTTTTTCAACTCAAGGGAGAAAAGTGATTTCCAAATAAACATGGCCTTTCAATGATGAAGTTTAACCAATTTCTATTCAAATCGACTTCTCACGCTCTTGTCGTAAACTTCAAAGAGCGTAGCTAACTCTCTATTTGCTTGGATCCAGATTCGGGCCGAGCTGAGGGGGAGGGCGGGAGGGGTGCTGTCGTCCTACTCCTCCACCCGCCCGAATTATTTTGAAAATAATCTTTAATGTGGGTGCACATTGGGCTTTCTTCGGGAAATCTCAAATGATTTACTTTGTGTAGGAGATTGACCATTATATTGCCCACAACAGTCTGCCCAGGCTAATCCGAGACGGCACTTGACGACTACATAAGATTTTTCATACAGTAGACTTTTATGAAACAGAAAATCGCACAAAGACGGGAAGCGTCGTCTCGGATTAGTCACAGACTGCACAGGCTGATCTGGGACGACACACTTCTACGCATATGTCCGAAGGCCCCTTTTCGTGTGTTGCACGCCATATGGAACTACTAATCGACTTTTTACACCTGTCATGTGGATTCAACCGCGTGCTCAAGTATAGATAGCTATGCGCCTGACTTTTTAACACCCTTTCGGCGCTATGGGCGAAAACGGGGACTTTTGCGGACGGCATAGATCAAGATCAGACTGCACAAAACGTGCAGTCTGATCTTGGATCTATACTGTCCGCTTGTTCCTTAAAGCCTATAAGATAAAAAACGTTTCTAAGTATGAGTGGAATGTATTTTCAACCGTCTGAAGAGGTCGAGTAAAAATATTTGGCGCTGAAAGGGTTAAACTTTATCCTGCCAAATAACTTAAATGAAATTTTCAAGTCGATGGTAAAAACCAAAATGTCGGTATTTCAAAAGTTATGGGGGTCGAAAAAATTGACTTTATCGGACAGTGTGGATCGAAGATCAGACTGCACTTTCTGTGCAGTCTGATCTTAATCTACACTGTATGCAAAAAGTCAGTGAGTCGCGCTTAGCAGCCTTAAGGTTAAAATTACCAGATGCTTATCCCTCTAATTGTCTATCATTTCTCAGGTGTACGTTTATCATTTTCCGCGTCTTCCGGAACCTAAAACTCACTTTGTTACTATCTAATCGTTACTGTGCGAAACAAGCAGAGCTTCATCACTACCATCCTGATCGAGGGTGTGACGTAGATGCTTCCGGCTTGGTACTGCTTCCGGTCCTGATTCCACTTTGTAAACACATAGTTTAGTAATGATGCGTGACCCGAATTCATCTTTGCTGCACATAAATTATAGATGCTGCGTTTTAGTGACATCGCGAAAATTATGTATTTTTTTTTTACATTTTATCACCTGCTGGAACTTCTTGGTTGTTTTACATTGCAAAAATTCTAGTGACGTCATAGTATGCCGAAAGCTGTAAAAAAGTCATTTTTTTTTCTGTATTATTTATACACTTCTGTAAGGTCACTGTATTGAGTATGTATTTCTGTTATTACAAGAAGACAGAATTTTAGACTTGTCTGTTTAAAAGTCGTGTCCTTTATTAGCATTTTCTCCTTTTCCCGAAATGTTTTCTAATCTTTCCGAAACAAACCCCATCATTTAGGCCTCATTTAATTTGTCGTCTGCAATGGCCTTTAATATGGATGAATTGCTAATTATTGTCGTCTGGTTAAGAGCTAACCATTCACCACACAATCTCGAGTTTTAACGACCCCGAGATAAAAAATAATTTTTTGAAAACCTTGTGGGAAAAGGAAAAAAAGTGCTGGTAACCAACCAATCTATCCTTTCACAGAAAAATTCCGTCATTTTGGCCAGATTTAATTTGTCGTCTGCAAATTCCTTCAATATGGTCGAAATCTAAATTTTTGTCGTCTACTAAAAAATAGATCTTGAGGGATTTTAGATGACAGGTTAGATCAATATATGACTGCACAATAAAGTTAAATGAATGCCAAATGCTTTGGATTTTGGCAAGTCCAAAATTGTGTTGGTTTGATAAAGAACTTAATGGTGTGAAAAGAATCAAAGTAATGCTGTTTGAAACAATCGGGATATATTAGAACTGCAAAACAAATGCACAAGTTTGGTATATCATTCATCTTATTTTTGTATTCAGTAGACTGAGACCAATATAAATAACAACAACAAAAACATCATTAAACCTGATGACAGCTCTTGAGAATTATTGATTTTTTTTTTCATAAACAGTTCAATAATCTAATCACGAATTCTATTACCCCCATTGAATAGGGAAACGTCACTAAAAGCAAATACAACTTGACAGGTTTCTGTTGGAATCAGAGTAATTGTCGGCCCTCACAATTATGCCACATAGCAACGTATAGGAGTTGTAATAATTTTATCGTCGAAACTGGCCATTACCATTTCTTGGGAATGGCAATTCGGACGTTTCTTGGTTACAGACAGCACGTATATGATTCTCTTTTTATCGACGCAAACTGTTTGATAGCATTGAAAGTCACACTGCAAATGCGGTTGAAACTGCCGGAAATTGCTCTAATAAAGTCTTTGTGGCGAATGATATTGATTGGTTGATTGATTGATTGATTGATTGATTGATTGATTGACTGACTGACTGACTGACTGACTGACCGATTGTGATTGATTGATTGATTGATTGATTGATTAGTAGTAATTGAAGTTGTAGCAGACAATCTTTTTCATGAACTTTACGTCTCACTGTCACTTAAACATAAACCAGGGCGGCTGTCGCATGAATATTGAGTGCAAAAATGTATCACATTTTTTTCCTTTTGGCATCTAGAAACAAGTAGGCAGATATGTTGTCACCATTTCTGCCATTTTAATTCCATCACTCACTTTTTATACAATGACATTTGATTTTTGAAGTGAGACAAATGAACGGTTGTCTCTGAATTACTAGAGCTTCAAGCCTCTTAAGCTTTTGATAACGTTGGACGGTTTATTAGTGTAAATGTCTATTCATATTTTTTGCCTTATAAAAAGTACTTCTCTGCTTGCAAACAAGGATATTATATCCCACATGCTGCCGAATTGTGTTTAATATCACAGGAATAGATATCCTTAAGTATATATAGCAATTATGAAAATCATTTACAGAGTAAGGGAGAGTATAGATCGAGATTCACATATATGTGTGTGTGTGTGTGTGTGTGTGTGTTTGTGTGAACTATACTCTGTGAAAAGGGGGCTTAATGCATCTACGAAAAGTATCGACCCAGGTCAGCCTGCGCAGTCTCGCGCAGGCTGACCTGAGCCGAAACTTTTTTTTTCTATTGGTCAATTTTCTGTCTGTCCAATGACCAGTCTACCTCATGATTCAGTCGGTTGTTAAAAAAGTGGCTATTATGGATCCATAATTATGTGATGACTTGCTTGGTATAATGGATCACGGAAATGCATTAAGCTCCCTTTTGCCAGAGCACGGCTCATATCCTAGGAGCTGGTCCTGAAAAGTATGTCACACTCTAAGAGAAGGTGGTTTAATGCATCCGCAAAAAGTATCGCCCCAAGGTCGAAACTGTTTGCTATCAGTAACTTTTCTGCATATTAACCCTTTCCCAAACAAGCCCTGGTTTTCACGTGTCTGCAGTACAAGTCTTTTGAAAACTCTGTGGGAAAAGGAGAAATTGCTCGTAACGAGCAATTTCTCCTTTTCCCACAGTGTTTTGTACCCTTTTTGAGACCTTTCTGCCATTTTAACCAAATTTGAAATTGTCGTATGCAAACTCTTTCAATTTGGACCAGTCCAAAATTTGTCGTTTGGGAAAGGATTAAAGGACCATTCTTCCTCATTCTACTTCATAGTTCACCCGATTTGGGGAAAATTGGATCCGTTTTATGCAACGACCTGCTTGGTAAAATGAATCATAAAGATGCATTAAACCCCCTTTTGCCAGGGTGCCGCATATTTGTAATCACATACATCAAAATGAGAGTGAATATATCTGCTCTAGAAATATTAAACGCTTAAAAAAATGTGTCTTGTAAAACTTAAATAGAAAAGATAAATAGAAAGGCAGCAGCAAATTGTCCAGTTATTGAAGATATTGACTTGCCAATTTTGTTTTATTAAAAAGAACGCAAGAATTTATCATCTGATGCAGTTTTAATAATTCTATTATGTTTGTTTTATCGCAAACTTACTTCTTTTCACAATTTTTCCTCAATTCTTTGTTTCCTTTTTTTTTTTAATTTCTCAGTAGGCCTATTACCGAGATTTCGTAAATGACCGCGACTGTTTCATCACTGAAAAGGCTCGTAAACATGATGCATTCGTTGTTGGTGTTGTGGTTTAATTTCGAAGTAACCCTTTGCCTAACAATCATGTGATTTTTTTTTTAATTTCTTAACTCTTTCGGCGCCAAATAAATAAACTCGACTTCTTTTGACAGCTGAAAATACAATCCACTTAAACCCAGAAAGATTTTTATTGTATAGGCTTGACTAAACAAGCGGATGGTATAGATCAAAGATCAGACTGCACGTTCTGTGCAGTCTGATCTTGATCTATGCCATCCGCAAAAGTTCCTGTTTTCGCCTATGGCGCTGAAAGGGTTAAGTAGGAGGTTTCAGAAAGAAAACAAAAAACGCGTTGACATTATTTTTGCTTTCGAAAGAAGTCGAAATATATAGAGGATCTTTTAAATCGAAATTTATTTCATCAAGTGAACATCATCGGTAATATTTTCACGAGTGGCTGCGCCACTCGTGAAAATATTGGCGATGATGTTCACTCGATGAAATAAATTTCGATCTTTCACCGAAAGAAAAATATTCTATTTATTTCATACTTCTAACCCTTATTTTCTTCGAACTTTCATCAAAATCGAGTATAGTTGTTTTCAGTAATTCCCCGTGACGTACCCACCCCCTTACATAACAACACATGACAATATCACGTAATGCGCGAGAAATATATAGCGTAAATTACGTCATATTTCTCTCCATTTGAATGGCACGCGCTGTTTACCTCGGTAACTACTAACTAGTGCGCGAGAATTACTGTTTCCGCCTTCAATTGAAGAGCCAGAAAATAGAAAATCGGTATTTTCAAGGGTCGTAACCATGAAATATCAAACCATAATCCACCATTATTTCTCGATAAATTACCGAAAAGCATGAAATAAAATTATTTTGTTGAGTTGAAAGAGTTATTACCTTTACATTCTTGTATATTTTCAGAGATGGTTAACACGTACGGTATATCCTTATGTTTGGTTACAGCACTGGCCCTAAATACAGTGACATCAGCCCGATATATACAATTACAGGGAACAGACGAAAGGTAAGAAATATTATTCATTTAGCGCCATAACTGTAGATTCGTTGCAATTTGTACATGATGTTTTACTTTTTGCGTCTTGAAACCGATTACTTTTGGAATACTGTAACAAACAATTTATGTTTTTCCACATTCTTTTGAAACTTTCCATAAACAAAAATCGCAAATTCATCTTGATAATGATTATATTTTTACAAGAATTTTTAAATGATTTACCATTCGACTCAATTTTAAACTCATCCAAATTAAAATCATTTGCAGACGACAAATTAAAAGCAGCCCAACAACATTTTTATCCTGCGATTGTCGTTATCATGCACAGAATGTGTGGTCTGATCTTGGTTATACACAGTCCGATATGCTGAGATATTTTGTCCACCGACAGCTTTGTTAATTTGGCCCTCTAATAATTAACGCCTATCCAGTTGAACTTATAAGGATGAGATACTGTTCAAAATAGATAGTCGAAAACGTTGCTTATTTATTGTGCGAAATATAGTAGTGTCTCTTAGAGTTCCAAACAAATAAGATATCGTTGAATCATCTAAAATCGCGATACATCGAAGTTGGCGACCATTTTGTTTTTCTTTCAAGTCACGTGATACTTTATCGAAATCGGGGCTGATGAAGTCATACCATTCGTTGATTTTGTTATCATCTGCAAAAATCGCAGAAAAATAAGGTTTAGATAGGCAAATCGGCAAAATGGGAAAGCTCATATTCAAAACCCGTAATTTCGTTAGTGCAAAGACCCCTTCCTAAAACAACTACAAATTATTTCAAGACAGAACCACATTTGAAAATAAAATTACTTCCACAACGTTTTGCCCTTCATGGATGTCACGTGACCGTGTTAGAGGTGGAGATTAAAGGTCAGTCTATTTTTAAAATGCTGGTTTATTCTCACTTTCCGCAAATATACCTGCATGACAAAATGGCTTCCTTGTGTCGGCTGTGTCATGCTCGTTGAGTAAATTTTGTGAATATTTGAAACAAATTGGATATGTCTTGCATGTTTGAAGGACATTAATTAAATAACACATACAGGCAAGTGGAGTTTCATTTTTAGCCCTGTAACTTGAGTTAACAAACACCGAAGCTTGATATCGCGATTGTCAGTTTGTCGAGGGTACTTCATCTATGAGGAAAAAGAAAAACAACTGCAACTTCGAAACTGTTTTCAGATTATCTCACAAATATTGTCGGACGTTGTTCACCAAAGATGAGACTGCATATTTTGATCCAGCTTATCTTGACCTAGACTTTCAGCATAATCAACTTTTCAAATCAAGTTTTTGGCTTTTGCCCTACATATTTCCCCCGTATAGCGCCATGTTACAACTGTGGGCGCCGTTGCAGTCAATATATGAAAGAGATTTAGTTCAAGGTCAGACTGAACTAAACAGAAGCAACATGGAAGACATAAATGAACCATGGTCTGTGAAAATGTGGTTTAATGCATCTGCAAAAAGTATCGACTCATGTCAGCCTGCGCAGTCTGCGCAGGCTGACATGGTTCGAAACTTTTTTGCTATTCGTAAATTTTCTGCATTTCCAAGGACCATTCTATCTCATGATTCAGTCGGTTGTTAGAAATATGGATTTTTATGGGTCACTAATTATGTGATGTCTTGTTTTGTACAGTGCATCACAGAGATCCATTAAATCCCGTTTCCCAAGAGCATGACTCATTTCTTTGTGTCTTTCATCCTGACTTATTATATTTGTTGTGTTTATTTGTCGCAAGGAGAGTTTATAATCATGTCCATGTTTCAGATTACAGCAGCATTGGTTACCTCTATGCATCGGAGCAGTCGGCCAAAAAAAAAAAAGAACTCATGTTCTCTGCAATGACTATATGGCCCGCAACATGCGAAATGAGACCTTCGGATATTTGCGTAAAGTGTCGTTCCGGATTAGCCTGCGCAGTCCGCGCAGGCTAATCCGAGACGGCACTTTACGACTACATATTTTTTTTTTCATACAGCAGACTTTCGTGAAACAGAAAATCACACAAAAAACGGGAAGTGTCGTCTGGAATTAGTCATTGACTACACAGGCTGATCTGGGACGACACACTATTACGCATATGTCCGAAGGCCCCATTTCGTGTGCTGCACGCCATATATCAGAACTTTTGACTTGTCAATTTTCGTATTTCAAATCTCTCATACAAAAAGCTTTTTACTAGCCAAGTTTTTGCTACAAAAACGGTAAATGACGTCATAACTTGACTTCATGTGGAGGAGTTTATGATGATACACAAATCATTTGATTGGTTGAGTAGTCGCTCTTTTAATTCATGAATATCAATAAAAAAGAAATTTTGACAGTATTATTTTCCACTGCTAGGAATGTAGAGAAAACGGAGAGAATGCTATCGTGGAGCCGATGGTAAAAAGCAACAGACTTCAACCTTTTACCAGACGACATATTTTAGATTGTTCCAAATTGAAAGCATATGAAGACGACAAAATTTGTTAATAATGGATCATATTGTAAAATTTGCTAAAAATATGTGAAAAAACTCTTCGGGAAAAGGAGAAATACTGATTATCAGCATTTTCTCCTTTTTCCAAAATGTTTTCGAAAGCCTTCTTCGTCAAGGTCGTTAAAATTGTGAATTGTTTGGTAAAGGGTGAACTCAACGTTTGATTGCAAAATATAACTATATCAATATCCTTTTTCAGAGACAAACGCCAGATTGGAGATTTAAAAACAGCGGAATATTTAGCTTTAATAACCTTAAGTCAGATGCATAGATTACCATCACATTGTGAAGACATAGCGTGCGGCTTAGTTGACGTATTAGCAAGGTAAAACCGGATGCCAATGAAGTGCGAGGTCATGACGCATGCGCACAGGCTGTAGTACTCAAAGGATACGTAACATAGCTGACACATATATATTTTTTGCATGCGGCCACAAGCGTTTAATTTTTTTCTTTTTTATTGCATGCCGACATTTATCAGACGTTTTGCATTTCAAGTTACTGATTTTTTATAACATGTGCTTCTGTTTTTTTGTATGGTGATTTTTTAACCATTGAAACACATCAAAACCTATAAAACATTAGTGTTTTTTTAATACAGAATAGTTCAAGACCAAATTACATAAAACGTGCGCCCTGATCTGGATTCTACATCGTCTGCAATGTTGAGATACAGTATCAAAGTCCTTGACAATGTAATTTTGAGATATTTCGCTATCTTGACCTTTTACCAAACAATCCGTTGTTATAACGACCTTTAGAAAGAAGGCATATGAAATAGTCTTTGGAAAAAGTGTTAATCGTATACAAACAATCCCAAATTTTAACGAACCTAAGGAGTACAGCTTTTAAAAAACATTCTTGGAAAAGGAGAAAATGCTGGTTACTAGCATTTTCTCCTTTTCCAACAATGTTTTCAAAAGCCTTCTTTTTCCGTGTTGTTAAAAATCAGGATTGTTTGTTGAAAGGTTAAAGAACGTTTTTTCTTTTTACCACACTGCTTTGGAAGAGGTTCGACTGAATTACGAGAAAATGTCTTCAGCAAGATTAAGGGAGTTAGGGTTGTGTTTTGTGACCATCCTGTTTACCAAACATATACAGACAAAAAAGAGAACAATGGCATTTGAATGGTGAAGCCTTATAATAAACTCTTCAGACCATTAACTCTTTACCAAACGACAAAATGTATGTCTCGACCAAATTAAAAGCATTTGCAGACGACAAATTCACTGCGGCTCAGATGATGGGATTTATCTTTGGAATGGTGGTAAACATTGTGGAAAAAGGAGAAAATACTGGTTACTAGCATTTTCTCCTTTTACCACAATGTTTTCGAAAGATGTCTTCTGCAGGGACACAGGGTAATGTGTTTTTACGTCATATTTTCAGTCATTGTGGCGACTGTAACGGAATGTACCCATTGTTTTTTTCTTGATTTCAAACCTTCTTTTGAATTTTCATCATTTTTTCCGAATGGAGACTTAAAAGATCTACCTGTTATATTCAAATTGTCGGTCGCTTTTTCCACAATATCTCTCGAAAGCACGAAATAAGCAAAATGGGCCCATTTAGCCAACAGCGAAGACCAATACTGTTTTTGTCTGTTTGTTCGTCGGGCAAAAAGAAAAGTATTGGACAGTGTAGATCTAGGATCAGAATACACGATCTATGTAGTCTATATAGTCTGATCTTAATCTAAAGTATCTTCAATTCAAGAGCTAATAACATTTTATATATTCATGTTCATTATGCTATGCTCGAGCGAATTCAGTTCTCTAGTTCTCGTGAGAAAGAATACGTTAATATAGATCTATATATTAAGAAAATTACATAGTCAAAAAAACCGACAGCGATGGAAATAACAAATGCATCGCGTGAAATCATTATCTTATCTTAAAAGGTTTTGCAAGGAAAAAAAATCGGATTCTCTGTAATTCCCTAAATTTGGTATAAAATCAAAGCTGACGTCGACTCCCAATAGATAGCTGGTACATAAATAATTCTAGTATTTAATTCAATAGAAAATTAATTGGCTTCGAAATAAATAGTTCCTGACGTCTACCCTACGGCAAAAGCCACGGTCATCCAACTTATCCCACTCACTTTTTATTTCCGGTACCCGACCAAGGGCGTAACGCTCATAACGCACAATACGCAAGTACATAGTTTAAAAAAGAAAAACGGTACATGGGGCGTTTCTCACTTTAGAGAGTAATGTCATTCACACTGATAAATTCTTTACTAAACAATCTTGGGAAAGATGACCTTTGTAAACACTGTTTGAAAAGGAGAAAATGCTGGTGACCAGCATTTTCTCCTTTTCCCATAGCGTTTTCTACCCTTTCAAAGGCAAATATCATTACTGTAGCTACATTGAACACTTATCCTGCTAAATAAGTTAAATGCGATTTTCAAGCTGATAGTAAAAATCCGAATAACGCTATTTCAAACTTACTTTTGGAGAAAAAGATCTCCTAATCGGACAGTGTAGATCCAAGATCAGTCTGATCTTGATCTACGCTGTCCGCAAAAGGTCAGCGAGTCGCGCTCAGCAGCTTAAGGATTAATTTGTCCCCCTACATATGCTCTCAGTGTGGACGTGTCTATAATGTTCATTCGGCATACCTCGGGTGATCCGGTGATCAAATCCCTCGGCTGTATCACGTAGCTTGATATGCACCTACATGGTACATTTCGCACATCTCCGGAAGCACACTGCTTTACCGTTATTGAAATTGTAAGGCTCCTCTTAAAAAAGAAAGCATGAGTAAATTTTCTATCGTTATCTTTCTAAGAATATTTCAGTCGGCAAACACTTTTTACATTCAATTTTTAGCGTGGTTTATTAATTTCGTTCGGAGCTTTCATCGACAGATCGATAGAAGTGAATAACTTCACCGTGGTTGTTCATGTAGTTGCTAAGCGATCTACAGGGGCGCCGCCATGTTTAAGATCATGTGATTGGTAGTTCAAAATGGAAGCCTCCTTTATACGGACGAAGTTAGATGTAGGTACGGAATCGGCCGAGTTGTGACGAGTGCTATAATGTTGTTATACAGAAGTCCTAACTCGAAGTGCGTAAAGATTCTATAAATGTGGACACGTCCCTGGCGACGTTTTGCGTCTTTCAGTGCACCTTATCCGAAAACGCTGTGAGCAATTTCTCCCTCTGGTACAAGCTTTTTAAACGACTCCCATTGCTGGACTTTAATTAAAGTTGATTTTCAAATTCTACGAGGATATTCCTGAGTCGTCTGCTATAGATTTATTTCGAGGAAGTAATGAATGGACGCACATTTGAAGCCTGTGCAGTCGAAAGGTCTTAAAAATATTGACAAAAAAAAAGAGCTATCGCCTCTTACAAATAATTGCTTATTTTTCCACGATGTTTCTTATATAAGACTTTGAAAAGGTTGCTGGAAAAGGAAAAACTGCATCTTCAATTGTACTAGTTTCTAATTTGTTGCCTGTGTTAATTATCAGTTTCGGAGAGGCAACGACCTACTTGTTCGAGAAAATTAAACTTAAAAAGAAACACCATATAGTGAAATTCGAGGCTTGCGTAGAGATTCACTTTTTGTCGTTGCACTACATTTTGTTGACAGTATTACGCCATGAACTTCCGGTTGAATACAGTTGACCTATGCCCTATGCCCTGTGAAAGGGGTTTTTAATGCATCACCGTGATACATTATACAAACCAAGTCATTATATAATTATGGATCCATTTTGTCCAACAACCAACTGATTCACCAGGTAGAATGGTCTTTTAACATGTAGAGAATTTACAAATAGAAAAAGTTTCGACCCGTGGCACCTGCCCGGACTGCGCAGGCTGACATGGATCCATATTTTCTGCAGATGCATTAAACCCTTTTGCCACAGAGCATGGATCAGTTAAAACTGAGTGATGTTGATATTTTCTTTCCATAACGTAACCACATTTCGTTGGCGAAAATGCGCCCTGAACTTCCGGTTGGGAATGATAATTATAGTAGAGGAAAACCTGACTGAAAAGGATGAAAATAAATAACATTCTGTTACTTTATGAGTTTGTTCAGGCAATTTCCTTGAAAGCTAGTTATCCATAAAAAAAAATACCCATGTAGGTGCAGATTATTTTTAAACCTACCATTTTTTTTTTTTTTTTTTCAAGAATGGCGTAGAGATTCAATTTTCTTCGCGGAATAACAAATTGTTGGCGGTAATGCATACTGAGTATCCGTAAGAAGTACAATAATAATAGTAGGCGGGAACATGGTTGACAAGGACAGTTACGAACTTTGTGTAATACGTTATGAGTTATTCCATGCAGATTCTTTTAGAAGATTACCTACTGCAAGCCATGCTCTTTGAAAAGGGGATTTAATGCATCTAAAAAAGACGTCGACTCGGGCCAGTCTGCGCAATTTGCACCGAAACTTTTTGTTATCTGTAAATTTTCTGCATGTCAAAGGATCATTCTACCTCATGATTCAGTTGGTTCCTAAACAAAATGCTTTAAACTCCCTTTCACCAGAGCATCGCTCAACTGTATTTCAAATTAATCCATCAAGGTGCAGGCTTTTTTTTTTTTTTTTTCGAATCTACCTAAAGTTCTAATGAATTTGAAATATGACGTTATAAGTTTTTTAGAAATTCATGACGGTTTGTTGACCGTAATGAGCCATACACTTTTGGTCGAATACAACAATAATGAAAGACTGAAGCCTGGTTGAAAATGCTATCAACGAAAAACCGTGAACAAGCAGATCAAAGCAAAAAGGTTCACAATTACGCTGTGAAAAGAAAAAAAAAATATGCAGAATTGTATAACCATTTCTCGCATTACATAAGACTAGAACTGTGTTTTCGTGATAATATCTTTCAGAAGTTAAAATTGATGACGTAACGATAGCTATCATGAAAGTGTTTTTGTTCGTACCAGGTTTTGTACGCCCCCTTACTCCAGAATCTATATTTCACCAACCATAATAACTACTGCCTAAATTCAAATTCAAATTCAAGCAATCTGATTGGCTGAGACAGGACGTCTCAGCCAATCAGATAGCTTGAATTCGAATTTATAATTAGAACTAAATTATACGATCCCATGTAGTTAATGATATTAAGCTTTAATGATATTAATTCAAGTAAAGAAGGATGTATCTCAATCATCTGGGAAGGGAAAAAAATCATTTTAGTTCACGTCCTTGTCCTGCTAGACAAAACCTTTATCCATGAAGACGGTGTTACTCCGTGTCTCAGTTTTGAAAGATATTAAATTATAAAATCCTGCTTAAACTCCCGCTGGCAATTCTTGAACTCGGGTGGGCCCTTTTGCAATGCACTTCAGAGCCCAAGCTTGGTACCAGTAAAACCCAGCGAGGAATTGGATAAGTGCGCAGTTGCTACTTTTTGACTTAAATTTTTTAAGGCTGAGTAAAAATCCCCCTTAAACACTCAGCGCCATAGCCGATAAAATGGGTTTTGCCGACAGTATAGGTTCAGATCAGACTTCACCTCCATGCAGTCTGATCTTGGATCTATGCCTACCGCTTGTCCAGTCAACATTTGGGTCCCTATTCACCAACCATTCTTCAGAATATTCTTAGTCTTATTCCTAAAGATTTTCTAAATTTGAAAGTAACACAACTTCTGATTGGCTAAACCCAATGGTTTGGCCAATCAGGAGTTGTGTTACTTTCAATTTTTTCTACGTTTCAGTGGATTGTATTTTCATCCATCGAAAGAGGTCACTTTTATATATTTGGACCTAAACGGATAATCCCTAATCAGACAAACATATGAGTCATGCTCTGTGAAAAGGGGGCTCAATGTATCTGCAAAAAAAAAAAAAAAAAAAAAAAAAGTTTCGGCTCATGTCAGCCTGCGCAGGCTGGCATGAGTCGATAATTTTTACCATATTTCTGCACGTTCAAGGACTTATTCTACCCAATGACGCAGTCGGTTGTTAGACTAAATATATTTTACGAATTCATAAGTTTGTGATGACTAACTTGGTATGATGCCTCACGGAGATACATTAGACCCCTTTTTGCCAGCGCATCGCTCACATATTCTTGTAGGGAAGGTAAACCAAAGCCAAAGTGAACCTAATGGTCTGCACAGGGCTTTTTTTGCTCTTTTCAGAATGTAATGAACTCTTTTAAGTAGGTTTGTACAAATCAAATGCAGTTTTGTGACGTTGATAAGGAATACTTGAAATCAGCGGGTTGATGTTAGGGAATCGAAATGAATCGTGCTCTGTGAAACGGGGGCTAAATGCATATGCGAAAAGTATCGATCCAGGTCAGCCTGCGCAGTCCGCGCAGGCTGACCTGGGCCGAAACTTTTCGCTATTTGACGGTTTTCTGTATGGCAAAGGACCAGTCTGCCTCATGATTCAATCGGTCGCTAGGCAAAAATGAATTTTTGGATCCATGATCATGTGATGACTTGCTTAGTATCATGCGGCTGGAGATGCATTAAGCCCTCTTTTGCCACACTACGGCTCAAATATATGTTAAGTTTTAATAACAAATACAAGAGAGACCACGAGACATTCGCAAATGTCAAATAACATCTTTAACTGTGTGTATCAATTATATCTAAGTAATATAACATTTCCGACTGTGTTTGGCCCTCGATTCGAGTCTCGGGGGAACAAATGATTGAATCCTCGGTTCGAGTCTCGCAGAACAAGTACTGTCTGTCATTGATTGAGTCCTCGGTTCGAGTCTTGCAGAACAAGTATTGTCTGTCATTGATTGAATCCTCGGTTCGAGTCTCGCAGAACAAGTATTGTCTGTCATTGATTGAATCCTCGGTTCGAGTCTCGCAGAACAAGTATTGTCTATCACTGATTGAGTCCTCGGTTCGAGTCTTGCAGAACAAATATTGTCTGTCATTGATTGAATTCTCGTTCCGAGTCTCGACGAACCTTCAGTGCTCGATTTCCAGTTTTCGAGAACTTATTCTGCCTATTGCTGAATAATAATATGTACTCGGCGACCATATTATCTTTGGAGGTTATACGCAAAATGGCACTGCACGAGACCGAGGGTAACTAAGTACAAATGGCGATAACAAGGTACCCTGGATTATTTTTCTTGTCGATGCCAAAAGCGATTTCAGTCGCTTTTGCAAGCAATCTAGACTGAGATCAGTTTATACGGCCTGATCTTGGATAATAATTGTCCGATGTTGCTGATCAAAGAATATGCTGGTCAAACGGGCTTTATTATTTGAATACTGGCATCTTTTTTTTTTTCCAGACTGAATGCATTCGTTCTGTTAAATGAGTACTTAATTAACTTTTTTCCCAAACGAAAACAGTTTAGATTTGTCGAAACTAAAAGCATTTGCAGATGACAAACATATTGTATTCAAATGACACAAGTGGTCTTAGAAAGAGTAGAAAATATTCCAGGAAAAAGGAGAAAATGCTGGTTACCAGCATTTCTTCATTTTCTCATAATTTTTTCAGAAGACATCCTAGTAAGAGTTATTAACACTCAGGATTGCTAGGTAAAAGGTTAACCCTTTCCCAAACGACAAATTTTGGACTGGTCCAAATTGAAAGAGTTTGCAGACGACAATTTTAAATTTGATGAAAATGGCAGAAAGTTTTAAAAAAGGGTAAAAAAAAAAAACACTGTGGGAAAAGGAGAAATTGCTCGTTACGAGCAATTTCTCCTTTTCCCACAGTGTTTTCAAAAGACTTGTACTGCAGACACATGAAAACTAGGGCCTGTTTGGGAAAAGGTTAAGGGGCCATCCTGTATGCGCTTAGTAAATGAAATGAACATTGTGAATCATCATAACAAAGGCCAACAACCAACAATACAAGCCAATTTAGCTATAATACCCAACTTAATGTAAGGCAGTTTAGGACCTAATGTAGGGTAGCAGATTCCAGATAAGAGGGAGTGATAGTATTGTAAATCCTTTATTTCTCTTCCAAACCCTATGTTATGGGTACTCATTAGAACCGTCTCGATGAGACGCTTCTAATGAGTACCCACAACATAGGGTTTAGTGGAGAGTGATTAATATTTTCAATTTTGAAATCAAATTCACTCCCTCTATCTGGAGCTCTGGGGTAGTACAGGACTTTGGTCAGACAGAAAAGCCACTGTTCACATCCGCCGCTAAACTGGTGCCAAAGTGCTAAAGGTGGATTAACCGCAAATAGATAATCTAGCTCAGTGGGGTATGGATTATATCTGCCAGATACTCACCTGTTGTCAAAAGTGAGTGCACGAAATGCCCTCTTTCACTAGAAGTTGAAGCATTTTAACCCATTTACCACACAATATAAAGTTTTAAAGGGTTTGGAGGAAGAAGGCTTTTGAAAACATTTTCGGAAAAGGAAAGAATGCTGGTAACCAGTATGCATTTTCTCCTTTTTCAAATATGTTTTGTCCTTTGAAAGACAATTTTTACCGTTGGAACCGTATTTAATTCGTCTTCAGTATATGCAATGGATTTAAATTTGTCCAAAATGAAAGCATTATGCAGATAATGAATTAAGTGTGATCCAGACAGTGAGATTTATCTTATTTACATGATAAAAAAAAAAAAGAGATTGTGTAGGAAAAAGAAAAATGCTGGTAAACCAAACCAGCATTTTATCCCTTTTCCCACAATGTTTTCAAAAGCCAGGGTCATTTAAGCTCGGGATTGTGAGGTAAATGGTTAAGTTGTTCATTCTTTATTACAGTTGCAGTCTTACTTGTCATGACACTATATGGCCCGCAACGTGCGAAATGAGACCTTCGGACATTTGCGTAAAGTGTCGTCCCGGATTAGCCTGCGCAGGCTAATCCGAGACGGCACTTTACGACTACATAATTTTTTTTCATACAGTAGACTTTCGTGAAATAGAAAATCGCACAAACACGGGAAGTGTCGTCTCGGATTAGTCACAGACTGCACAGGCTGATCTGGTACGATACACTTTTACGCATATGTCCGAAAGCCCCTTTTCGTGTGTTGAACGCCTATGTCAAGCAACGTTATGTAAATAAAGTGTCGTAGGCTTTCTGCAAAGACGCAATGTTTCGGACAAGGTCATGCAAAGCTTACAAAGTGACATTTGATATGATACTATGTCTCATGCCTGCTGATTTCATTATTTTTTGTGTTACAAGACTTCTTAAAAGAAAGATGCTTATCAGCATCGAAGGCTGTCGAATTTCAACGCAAACAGAGCTATGACGTCATAGATGAAAACCAGGCCTCGTTCTGCGTGAGACCGACCGAGATTTGTAACCCTTATCCTCCTTAATAAATGAAATAAAATTTAAAGGCCATAGTAAAAAAAAAACAATATGCTATTTCAAGGGTCTTCTCTTTTTTTTCCGGAAGATATCTCTATTTTGGACTGTGTAGATTCAAGATCAGATTGCACAGAATGTGCAGTCTGATCTTGATCTACACTGTTTACATTAGGTCCCTTAGTGGCGCTTAGAAGCCTAAGAGTTAAGTGCTCCGACGTGAGAAACTAGTTCAAGGATCATCGAAATGTTTTGTTTTTTGTTTGATTCCTTATCGTTTTCATTATCGGTTTCGTTAAATATGTAGGTTTGTAGGTTACTAGAGGTTATGTAAAATGTTTACTCTATTCAAAGCACTGACAGCATCGTTATTGCTTTATCACGCACACAATAAAAACTGATATATTTCCTAGTACTTGCCGCGCCACTCGCACAGCGATGAAATACATGACCATTCCATTTTTAAAAAAAAAAATAAGAAATATGCTGAATAGCTGCTTAATTGATGAAAATTCAGCGCTGAACATTTTTTTTTTTAATTTTATTTTTGACGAGAGAGTATATCCATGGTGTTAACATCTGGTGTTTTGTGCGCAACGCGTTGCAGTGTATATCCGAGCGCGAGAACACTGTGGCTAATATTTGTTTGCAATCTTTAGATATTATATAGACAATATTTGAAAATAATTAAGGCTTGCCAAGAGAACGATGTCAGACCAGAGATTGGCAGAGTTACAGGCCCTTATAGCACTTAGTAAAGGACAGGGAATACCGATTGGACATGGACAAATTGACCCATGGGTAATGTACGTAACCACATCGGGTAAACTAAATTCTGACGTAAACCCTCTTCCTCGTCTTCTTCCTCTTGTTCTCCTTCTTCTCAGTCGTCGCCTTCACCCCTCTTTCTCCGAAGATTCTAACAATTTGTGAGACTTAAAACTTTGCTTTTTGTCTTTGTAGCTTTAACCTAAGGCAGGTTCTTAAGACTTCAAAACTTTTATTTTTTTTTTGTATCGAATAATTTCATCTGTATCCTATCATTACACGAAGATCAAACCTCAAGAAATATTTGTTCTGATCTGAAAATGAAACTTTTTTTTCTGCATGTTGTTGTATTCTCATATAGATTCTTTTATGTATATTTTGTTTCATGACCTGATTTAGTAATGGAGGTTGGTTTGCTGCATGTATAATTTGTTACGTGTTTCGTATTGCTTTAAATGCGTGAAACTTACTTAGTGTTTATTCTTAAAAGCCTACGTAGAGGTTTACATAAAGTAGTTCCTCGCACGAATCTGTTCAAGTCGTTATTTTTATACCATTTTTTTTTTCCTTGCACATTTCTTAACAAGTCAGTTACAAGTAGTTGGGTTTTGATATATGTCATAAATCATGTAATAGTAAAATCGCAACAATATTCCCAGGTGAAATGTGTAATAACAACAAAGCAATAAAAACGTGGCGATCAGTCTGCGTATTGTTAACCTTCTGTCCTTAGTTTTTTAGGTTAAATAACTAGAACTACAGGAACTGGCCCAGCGACTACCTTCACCAAAGATTCTCGATAATGTTTAATTCTAGATTCCAAGACTAGCCATCTGAGACTTTCCATTTCGTCCAATCAGATGACAATCTGATTATTTACAGTAGAAGACATTAGTTAGAACTGTTAGGGAACAGCCGAAGTTTTTTTTTTTTTTGCGAGCAGCATTATTTTTCCTAAAAATTGTCAGTCGCCTGTTTAGGGGTGGAATTCGAAATACTTTATACGTGAAAATGCAAATGATAATTGCTTACTTAAAGCCCCAGTATAAATACATGTCACCGCTTAAAGATTTGAGTCATGCTCTGTGAAAAAGGGGTTTAATGCATCTGCAAAATATTTCGACCATGTTAGACTGCCCAGGCTGAAATTGGTCGAAAATTTTTGCTATCTGTAAATTTTCTAAATGTCCAAGGACCATTCTACATCATGATTCAGTTGCTTTGAAGACAAAACGGATTTAACGGATCCATAATTATGAGATGACTTGTTTGATAAACTGTATTACGACGATGCATTAAACCCCCATTTTGTCAGAGCGCGGATAATTTGTAATAATATAGGTATAGGAGTTCAGATTTACTCCGTTATTCTCCGTAAGTATTACGGGATTTACAGAAACAACAGAAATGAAACACCAGTTGCACTTTGCACTTGCGCCGGCGTGTAACCCCACGATGTGAGAAAATGTTCATAAAATTGCAAGATTAATGCCACGGAACATTTTTTCGTTCGTCATTAAATTCTATAAAGTCCACCTGCTCTTAAAAAGAGACACTTTAATAGTTTGAATTAAATGACATTAATTGCATTCTGATTTGCTTTATTTGTGTGACCTTTCATCTTCTTTGTTAATGTTGAACTCCAGTCTCTACCAGAAAAGAAAATGTTATATAATGGGAAGTGTCTCAGAAAGGATAGAAAAATTCTAGGAAAAAGGAGGAGAAAATGCTTATGGAAAGGAGAAAAGTCTTTTTTTAAACAACGTTTTCAAAAGCCGCCTTTTTCTAGAATCGTGAAGATACGGGATTGTTAAGAAATGTTCAATTGACTGTCATAAAAGAGGCATAGACATACATAGACAAATCTAGGTATATAATAGGTCAGTTGAAAAACTTTTACACGTGTAGTAGTAGTATTATTAGATAAATGGGACATACTCTGTAAAAAAGGGCTTAAAACTCTTTACCAAACACAAAATTTTAGACCAGTCCAAATTGGAAGCTTTTGCAGTCGACAAAATAAATGTGACTCAAAAATTGATGTTTGTTTTGGATAGGGTAGAAAACATTGTGGGAAAAGGAGAAAATGCTGGTTACCAGCATTTTCTCTTTTTAACACAATGTTTTCCAAAGGCTTCTTTCTCAGGGACGTTAAAAGTCGGGATTGTGTGGTAAAGGGTTTTAACGCATCTGCAAAAAGTATCGATTCGGACCTGGGCCGAAAGTTTTTACTACTGGTCAATCTTCTGCCGCTCAAAGGACCAGCGTACCTCATAATTGAGTCGGTTGTTATACAAAATAGATTTTATGGATCCATAATACAGTGATGACTTGCTTGGTATCATAAATCACTGGGATGCAGTAAACGCCCTTTTGCCAGAGCATGGTTCAAATGTAACTGCAACTACCAATAGCGTTCAAGATAGATATTTTTTTTCCCTCCATTGAAATGATTCTGCATGGTATCATTTGGGCTAGTTAAGAGACTAGTGTTGGATATACATATATATCTTAGGATAACTTTTTTATGAAATAGGGAAAGTTTTCCAGTTTCCATTTTAAAAAAAACTGAATAAAGAATGTTGCATGAAGATCGCTGTTGTATAGCAATTACATCTTTTCTTAAACTGTGTCAACTGCACGTCATTACTTTTTCTGTCGGATTCCCTGTCTTGCCGCCTCCTTATTTTGCTGACAGTGTACTTTAACTCTTTTCCAAACGACAATAATTTTAGAGTTGTCCAAATTCGAAGCATTTGCAGACGACAAAATAGACGTGACTCGAACATTGAAATTCGTTTTGGGAGTAAATATGAAACTGTGGGAAAAGGACAAAATGCTGGTTACCAGCAATTTCTCCTTTTCCCACAATGTTTTCAAAAGCCTTCCTCCTAAGGGTTATTAAACTCGGATTTGTGTGGTAAAAGGGTCAACTCCATCCGCTCGAATTATGTAAATACGACTTTTTTCCACGCATGAAAACACAATCTTCTAAAACCCAGAAATATTTTTTATTAAGTTTGACCAAACGAGCGGACGGTATAGATCCAAGTTCAGACAGCAGTCTAATCTTCATCTAAGCTGTCTGCAAAAACACATGTTTCGCCAAAAGCGCTGAACGAGTTAAGATTCTGATCTAAAGTTTTGACACAAATCTGTCATTTATTTTAAAAATATTTCCGTACCCAACATCTCAACAGAAATTCAGTTGTAGTTCTGTTTCAATATTAGAGAACCATTTATAAGTCTTCCCGATATGATTTGCATTTCTTTCTTCTTGATGATTTATTATCACGTTCAAGTTATTGATTTTGTCTTTTTTTTTTCTGTGTGTGTATTTTGAATCTTATGTCACACACATGTATGAGTCTGTGTTGGGCTTCAAGATGTAGAACAAGCAGTCTGATCGGATATATACCTTGTTCTGAATACTCGTAAGAGCCATGCTCTGGAAAAAAGGGGTTTAATGCATCTCCCTGAGGCGTTTTACCAGGCAAGACATCAAATAACTATGGATCCCTAAAACCCATAAAATGTTGTCTTACAACCGGCTAAATCATGAAGTAATTTGGTCCTTTGAAATGCATAAAATTGACCAACAGCAAAAAGGTTTCGGCCCAGGTCAGCCTGCGCGAACTGCGCAGGCTGACCTGGGTCGATACCTTTTTTAGAGATGCATTAAGCCCCCTTTTCACAAAGCATGGCTTATATGACCATAACTCTTTACCAGGCGACAAAATTTTAGACCTATCCAAATTGAAAGTGTTTGCGGACCACAAAATAAATGGGACTAAAAATAATTAAATTTGTTTATGGATTGGTACAAAACATTGTGGGAAAAGGAGAAAATGCTGGTTACCAGCATTTTCTGCTTTTCCTAGTTTATTTTTTTATTTTTTTTTTTCAAATGAAAGGGTTTCTTTCTTGGGGGTCTTTAAAAGTCAGGATTATGTGGTAAAGGGCTAAATGATAAAGATCAAACCGCACATTTTACTCAGTCTGATCTTTGATCTATACTGTGCGATTCAGGAAGACTTCGATAAGGCAATATCAGGGCTTCTACCATTTGCTGGAAACGGTCGTTTTACAAATTTTATTGAGCAGTGATTTGACTGTTTATGCGGCAAAATAAATGAAGTAGACTTTATTAATGATTACTCAAGGTTCAAATATAATAAGCAGTAATGTAAAGATATGTTTTGTTTCCATCAGAATTGATAGTAACAGATAGAGTGCTACATAAATGAAATGTAAAAAAAAAACATGATACATAACATAAAATAGCAACTGTGTATAACATTACTTTTTGCCAATAAGTTTGAAGATCTGTGCAGTCATATCTCAATCTACACTGTCCGCGAAGGCACATAATGTTTCATCCCAGTATGTTATTAGCTGGTAATAAAAGTCGAAATTCATTGTCAAATTCTATGCGTCATCGCAATGATCGACTTTTCTCGGCATGTTCTGTACATGATCGTCAGAACTGACGATCAGGTACGAATTATAACGACAGAAAGTTGGCGGACGAGGTAAAAGCCAGATAGTCCTTCGACCGTTTTTTTTTTCATTTTGAATGTCTTTTTTCTTCCTCTTTTTCAGTGGTAAAAGAAGAAAAAGATCGATTGGTTCAATATTTGGTACTTTAAATACAGATCAAAAAATGCGGGTTTTAAATCGTCTATTGACTCGAGGTGATGACAGCGGAGACGCAAATAACTTATAACACCTACCTTACACGTAACATTCTAATTGAGGTAATATTATCTCCTCCTCCTCCCTTTCTTCTTCTAATGCATCCCCTACTCCTTCCTTTTTATTTTCTTCTTTATCATCATCATCTTCTTCTTCTTCTTCGTTTTCTTCTTCTTCTTCTTCTTCTTTTTCGTCTTCTTCTTCTTCTTCTTCTCCCTCTTTTTCTTACCCTCACCTTTATCACCATATGTCTGTCATTCCCCACTTTTATTTCGTTCCTACCTTTCCCTAATTCATTTACTTCTTATCTTCATTGTCTTTTAACTCAACAAATGTCATAAAATTATGTTCCTTTAACTCTTTACCACACAATCCCGAGTTTTAACGACCCTGAAAGAGAAGGCTTTTGAAAACATTGTGGAAAAAGGAGAAAATATTGGTAACCAGCATTTTCTATCAAAGAAAGAAATCGTCATTCGAGCGTCATTTAATTTGTCGTCTGCATTATGCTTTCAATTTCGTTCAGTCCGAAATTTTGTCGTTTGGTAAAGAGTTAACTCTGTACCAAACGACAAAATTTAAAACTGGTCGAAATTGAAAGCATTTGCAGACAACAATGTAAGTGTTGCTCAAATGATGATTTCTGTCTTTGATAGGGTAGAAAACATTGTTGGAAAAGGAGAAAATGCTGGTTACCAGCATTTTCTCCTTTTCCCACAATGTTTTTAAAAGGCTTCTTCCTCAGGGCCGTTAAAAGTCGAGATTGTATGGTAAAGAGTTAAGGGTATTTATGTGATAAAACCTTTTTCTTTTTTTAATCTGACATTCATCGGCTTTTGATATTAAATTTTATTAATTTTGTTTAAGTGGAAAAAAAGCATCAATCTTGCCTTTGAGTTTCTGTGGATTTCATTTTCAATCCTCGAAAGAAGTCGGGTTTATATATTTTGGGCTGAATGGGTTTAGCTGCCAAATAAAGTTCATGAAAACTTTTAACCAGTAGTAAAACCCCGGATTATCGGCCCTCAAAAATGAGCCATGCTCTGGGAAAAAGGGGGTTTAATGCTTCTCCGTGATGCATTGTACAAAGCAAGTCATCATATAATAATGGACCCATAAAATCAATTTTGTCTAACAACCGACTGAATTGTGTGGTAAAATGATTCTTGGCCACCCAGAAAATTTACAAGTAGCAAAAAGTTTCGACTCATGTCAGCCTGTGCGGACTGCGGAGGCCTATATGGGTCGAAACTTTTGCAAACGCATTAACCCTTTACCACACAACCCCGACTTTTAACGACCCTGGGGAAGAAGCCTTTTGAAAACATTGTGGGAAAAGGAGAAAATGCTGGTAACCAGCATTTTCTCCTTTTCCCACAATGTTTTCTACCTTTCCCAAAACAAATTTCAGTTTTTGAGTCAAATTTATTTTGTCGTCTGCATATGCTTTCGATTTGGAAACGTCCAAAATGTTGTCGTTTGGTAAAGAGTTAAACACGCTTTTTTCAGAGCATGGCTCAAACCGTTTCTTCAGACTAATCTCATGGTATCGGGTAGTGTAGATCCAATATTAGACGACACATACTGTGTAGCCTGATCTCAATCTACACTGTCCGAAAAAATGCATTTAGTCGGGCTTAGAAACCTAATGATTAACATTATTTTTCTTTTTTTCTTTTTCCTCTTCAGTTAACAAAATAAAATGGTTCCGTCCTCCCTAATCATCCCTAAACCAAGATCTTTGGACATTCTCTGGAAAAGAAACGTCAGGATGATTGAAACAACAGCATCGCACACGATTCACAGTTTGGACTTTAGAACATTCCGCGCCATTACCTACTGTACATACCACGTGACCGGATATTTGGACAAAGTTCGTTCTATTCTACATTGGACTACTTTATATATTTCAAAAAAAAAAATGATTGAACTAGATCGTTTAACCCCTTAAGCTGCTAAATAAATGAAACGAACATTTCCACTGAATAGTAAAATCCCAAATATTGCGATTTCAAAGTTGATTTCATCGGGAAAGAAACGTGTCGGACAGAGTAGATCCGAGATAAGGCTGAAAGCTCTGTGCAATCTGATCTTGATCTACACTGTCTGCAAAAGCTCCCCGAGTCACACTTAGCAGCCTAAGGGTTAACAAAAACCCTTTAGAAAAGAATGAAAAATGACAACAGAGAACATGACTTGACAATATCATCGTCAAAAAATGGCGGTGGCTAACTTTTAAGCCTATCCCCTTCCCCCTCCCGACTCCCAATTTTTTTTCTTGTCTGATTGCTATGATCTACGAAAATTTGAACTTGATAAACAATGAGGACGATATAATGAATAATGTGAATTGTTTCTATATATACTGGAGTTCTGCAAACCTTTTCCTACCTCCACAGCGATACTCTCCACTGCTTATTTACCCAGAATCCTTCAGCGATGTAATTATTTTTAGCTTCCTGTTATGGGACGCCATATTTTATTATTTACTTTTCTGTTTGGGACAGGTATGTCCCTTACATGATCTTGTATTCATATTTCTTTCAAGTCCTTTTTACTCTTCTGTTTTTTGTTCTATGAAAAAAAAAATGTTCATGAAATAAACTGTCAAAATTTTTGGGAAAATATATTTGAAAGAAACTCTTGTCATTTTTTCGTCGACTTTCCATGGCATTACAAACCTCGGGTAATCGGGGTCCGTATTCACCAACCAATCTTAAGAATATTCTTTGTCTTGCTCTTTTTATATATATATATATATATATATATATATATAAAACACAACTTTTGATTAGCTAAACCAAATTGTTTAGCCAATCAGAAGTTGTGTTACTCTTCAAATTTAGAAAGTTCTTGGAGAATAAGACTAAGATCGCTCTCAAGAATGGTTGGTGAATACGGACCAAGATGTAGTTACGGAATTGGCCGAGCTGTGACGAGTACATCTACCTTCTTGTGACCGATATCCGCAAGGCTAAGAAAACGAGCAGGTCAAATACGAATCCATTACCTATGCTATCCATGTACCAGACTAAAACATTTTAGACTCGTTCATATCTAAAGCATTTGTACAACGAAACGACAAAATAAATGGAGCTCAAATGATGGGAATTGTCTTTGGAAACGTAAACAAGACATTGTTGACAAAGGATGAATGCCGGTTACCACAGTATTTTCTCCTTTTTGCTACGATGTTTTCAACCGCTTTCTTCCTCAGGGAAGTTAAAACAAAGGACACCTTATTTGCATGTTACAAAGCTATGCCGCATAGAAGGTAGCGACTTGGACAAACCTCGTCATTTTTATACCTCCCTGTCCCCCAGACTAATGCAGCAGGAGACATTTCATCAGTTTAGTTTAACCCTTTCCCAAACAAGCCCTGGTTTTCACGTATCTGCAGTACAAGTCTTTTGAAAACACTGTGGGAAAAGGAGAAATTGCTCGTAACGAGCAATTTCTCCTTTTCCCACAGTGTTTTCTACCCTTTTTGATAACTTTCTGCCATTTTCATCAAATTTGAAATTGTCGTCTGCAAACTCTTTCAATTTGGACCAGTCCAAAATTTGTCGTTTGGGAAAGGGTTAAACATATTTCATTCAGCAGTATGAGATACAAGCTAACAAACGAGTCAGTGCAATCATATGACAAATATGGGTGACCTAGGCCGAAACCTTTTGTTATTGGTCAATTTTCTGCAAGTCAAAGGACCAGTTTACCCCATGATTCAGTCGGTTGTTAGGCAAACTGGAATTTATGGACTCATGATCATGTGATGACGTGCTTTTTATAATACAACACGGAGATGCATTAAGCCCCCTTTTGCTAGAGCATGGATCAATTGAATATGCTGTCGTTTAGTGCAAAGTGAAGCACATCTAGAGAGTACGATTCTGCCCTTCTCGCTGTGATAACTTCCTCTACGTGATCAAAGTTCAGCTTGGAAGTGTGCAAAAGTACTTTTAAGGTGTATCATGTTACGGCCAAACTATGTTAATTACTTTGACTCGGATAAATTCCGCCATGAACATGATCGTCCTACAAGAGGGAAGCAGGTGGTTCGAAAAGACCTTTGTGTCAGAGCAGATCATATTCCCTACTCGAGTCACTTGACCGAAAGCACACCTTCTATATTGGAAGCACTCCACATAAGTTTTAATTGATTTCAACCACAAAAGTGAAGGGTGGAGATTGAGGAAATATTAGATAAAAATTGGATTAAGTTGTGTAACTGTTATACAGTTGCTATTTCATCATGTTGACCCAGTGGATTACTTCGATTATGTAAAACACTTCACCGTCAAAAAATAAAAAGTTCATTGGATAAACCTGAGAAGTCACTTAATAGAGTTTCGAATCGTGTTGAATGGTCCTCTATGTCGATATCGACAGTATTTCAGTCATATCACGATGAACCCTCACTATTGGTGCCTTTCCTGCGGTTCACAAGGATTAGGCTGGGACTAAGCAGTGTCTTGTCCAGGAACACACCCACATGACTGCCTTCGACTCAGAGTTTCCTAACTATAAAACAGATCCTTAAAGACATTTGTCAAACACTCCCATGTTTTACGACCCTAGGGAAGATGCCCTTTGAAAACATGATAGGAAAAGGAGAAAATGCTGGTAGCCAGCATTTTATCCTTTTCCCATCATGTTTTCTACCCTTTTAAGTATACCCACTACTCGTATCATTTGTGTCACAGTTAGTTTGTCGCCTGTAGTTGCTTACAACATGGACATGTAAGCTTACAATCCAATCGTATGGTAAAGGGACCTACCCACAACTTGTTGCTTCAATACTATTTTTGTGATTGCTTCTCGTCGGTTGCAGCGACCAATACACAGCAGATAAGATGAATCTATCTAGCATGGTAAAATATGCCACCAAAAAACGTCTCGCCAGGCCATCTCTGTTATTGGCCTGTGTGTCTGTTCGTCTTTCTGTGTGTCGCTGTTGTCTATCGCAGTCTTTGTCCGGCCGGCCGTCTTTCTGTCTGTCTGTCTGTCTCATTCTGAATCTTCCCTTTGAACAGTTTGTTTAACGTTTTATCCATTCATTCTTTGAAATACAAATAAGATGAATGTGTAAATCTAATTCTACATCAGCACCTCTAGACGTCAAGTTGTTATTGTTTGAAGTACATCAGAACACCTACGAGTCAAGCCATTATTATTTGAAGTTCATCAGTACACCTACGCGTCAAGTCGTTATTATTTGAAATAAATCAGTACACCTACGTACGGTGGCACTGTGGTCACATGTGCATTTTTTTGTATTTATCTCGTTCCCACGAGATAATAATTCGCTTTCACGAGTTTTTTTTTTTAATTAAAAAATTGTGAAAAAAACAAAACTGGTGTTCTCGAGGATTTTTTTTTTTTGTGTGTTTTTTTTTTTTTTTTTTTTTCAATAAAAAATATGCAAAAATCAAACTTCGTTTTCTCGAGTGTTTTTATAAACAATTTTGCAAAAAAAAAAAATCATTTTCTCGATTTATTTTTATATAAAAAATTATGCAAAAAACGGAATATTATCTCGTTCGAACGAGATAATCAGCCAATCCAAGTCTTCTCACTCGTAAAGAATTTAACAAAGCTAGAAATTTATATATTCGAAATAAAAATGAGGAAAACAGAATCTCTCTCATTGATAAAAAGCACATATATATACAAACGATACGAAGAAATAAATCGAAATTTAAAGCATCAGATGGGAAAAGAATCTCAAATCTAGCAAAAACAAATCCAAAATCCTTTTGGAAACATATTAAATCCACATTTAGAAATAAAACTATGAATCCAACAAACATAAATATAGATGAACTATTCCAACATTTCAAAAGCCTATATGAAATACAAAAAGATGCAGATATACAAGAAAATGAAAACACGCAGCAATCAAACTCTGAAATTGTCTTCGATGATGAGCTAGATCAACCATTCACTGACTCGGAGATAAAATCAGCAGTATTCTCACAAAATAATTCAAAAAGTCCGGGAAACGATGGTCTAATTGCCGAAATATTCAAATTTTCTATAGACATTATATTACCTTATCTCAAATCACTATTTAATAAATTATTTAGCAATGGTAACTTCCCAGAACAATGGTGTGAAGGTTTATTGATACCAATTTTTAAGGGAGGTAATCATGATCCGAAGAACTATAGAGGAATCACACTTAACAACATTTTATCAAAAATTTACTCTAAATTACTTGTAAATCGATTAATAAAATGGTCAGAAAAATATGAAGTACTAATAGATAACCAATATGGCTTTCAAAAACATAAATCAACAATAGATTGTATTTTCATCCTACATGCAATTATTTCAAGATCCCTTGCCAACAGACAAAAATTATATGTCGCTTTCCTCGACTGGGAGAAAATGTTTGATAAAATCGATCGATTTACGCTTTGGAGAAAACTCTTGAAAAATAACATTAGCACAAAGTTTATTCTTGCATTAAAATCTATGTACAATACTGTCAAAAGTTCAATACGCTATCAAAACTTAAAATCTGATCCTATTCACTCATTTGTAGGCGTCAAACAGGGAGATCCTGCCAGTAGTTTACTGTGTTTATTCTACCTAAACGATGTACTAGACGACGTAAATAGCAGATTAGATGGTATTATTAACATTGGCGGCATAAATATTTTCCTTCTTTTATTTGCTGATGACGCAGCGTTATTCGCACATGATCCAGTATCTCTACAATCGCTTTTGAACGATATAGAAACTTATAGTAATAAAAATAAACTTCGTCTTAACGTTGCTAAGACAAAGATAATGATATTTGAAAAAGGCCGCCATACGAACTACGATTTTTTTCTTTATAATACTCCTATAGAAGTTGTAAAAAGTTTTAAATATCTCGGCGTGTTTTTATACAAAAATGGAAATTGGAACCGAACGCAAAAACGCTTAGCTCAACATGCATCATTGGCCCTTCACAATCTTTTTATTATATTCAATCAAACAGAATTACCATTTCAGCAAAAACTCCAATTATTTGATTCTTTAGTTTCTTCAATATTAAATTATTCAAGCGAAGTATGGGGCACACATGTAGCCCCAGATATAGAACTGATTCACACCAAATTTTGTAGAAAAATACTAAACGTTAAGCAATCAACCAACCGTGACGCAATATTTGGAGAATTGGGACGAGTTCCAATGTATATTCACAGAAAAATAACAATGATAAAATACTGGATAAAAATATTAAATCAAAATGAAAATAGTCTCTTACATAAAACTTACATCATGTTAAAAAACGACGCTGATAATGAACTAATTTATAATGGAAATAATTGGGCACACAATATAAAGCAAATTCTAATCGAACACGATCTTTCATTTATTTGGGAACATCAAACAAATATACGTATCGAACTAGAGCCTATAAAGTTTCACATTCTACAATTATATTACGAGCGTTGGTATCATTCGATTAATAACTCCCCGCGACTCGAGTGCTATTCTCTTTTTAAACACTCTTTTGAATTTGAACAATATCTTAACATAATAAAAGTCCCAAAATTCAGAATGGCTTTAACACGATTTAGAATTTCTGCACATAATTTAGCCATAGAACACGGACGATATATTGAACAACCTAGAAATCTACGCATCTGTGAAAATTGTAATCAAAACATTATTGAAAATGAATTCCATTTCTTGTTAATTTGCCCAAAATATACCCATCTACGACAACAATATCTTAAACGTTACTATTATACATGGCCAAATGAATACAAATTCAGTAGCCTTTTAACAGACACTTCATCAACAGTTATCAATAACCTAAGTAAATTTATCTACTATGCCACGTTATTAAGAAATTAGCTTGTGCTTAAAACATATACCTATATCAGTTCTTCTGGTTTAATATTACTGTTATCTCTTCATATTTGTATTAATTTTTGCTTATTTCCACATAATTTATGCTCTTCATGTAAATCCATGTTCTCTCAGTATTTTGTTCTATTTGCCATAAACATGTACTTGTTTAATGCAATAAAATGTTGAATAAATAAAAAAAAAAATAAAAAAAAAATTATGTCGTTCGCACGAGACAATAAGTCGTGCTAACGATATAATCATCAATCAGATTCCTCCTACTAATTCCTATTTTTACACGGCGTCCATGTTCTTCATAGTTTCATTCAACATGGTAGTTTGCATCCACGATTGTTTCAGAACTCGAGAAAATGATTTTTGTTTTTTTGCATAATTTCTTATTAAAAAAAAAAAAAAAAAAAACTCGAGAAAACGATTTTCTTTTTTTTTTTGTATAATTTTTTATTTAAAAAAAAAAAAAAAAAAAGAATCGAGAAAATGAATTTTGTTTTTTGCATGATTTTTTATTTAAAAAAAAAATCGAGAAAACCAATTTTGTTTTTTTTTTTGCATAATTTTTTATTTAAAAAACTCGAGAAAACGAATTATTATCCCGTGGGAACGAGATAAATACAAAAAAAAAATGCACATGTCACCTCAGTGACACCGTACCTACTCGCCAAGTCATAATTATTTTGCACATGATAACTTTATACATGTATATGTATATGTAAACAAAGATGAGGGAAAATTTGTAACCGATACTTTGTGAAAACATGTATTCGTTACTAAGATTTATGCATGAAAACATTTGTAACATCAATTATGATGACAAAATGAGAAATTGCTTTTCATTAGCAAATTCTGTTTTTGTCACAATGATTTCACAAAAGGTTTACAAGAAGAAAAGCAGTTGTCTGCATGTTGCATTGTGCTCATCAATTGATAATTTCTGCTGAGATAATTCCATACATGTTCCCCACCCTGCCGTGGATCATGTCATGTTTTCCTCGCGCTCACGGTCAGTCTGGGCCAATTATACCTCCTGACATGATATGAATTATCAACTTCGATTAATACTTATCCTGCTAAATGACTGTTATAAAAACTTTCAAAACGATAGTAAAAACCCGAATAATGATATTTCAAACCTCCTTTTTTGGATATCAATATCTCCTTATCGGACAGTGTAGATCCAAGATCAGACTGCACGTTCTTTGCAGTCTGATCTTGATCTACACTGTCCGCATAAGGTCAGTGAGTCGCGCTTTGCTGCTTGAGGGTTACGGTTTAATCCATGAATACGTTCCAAGATGTGGCAAAATGAGAAATTGCCCGCGACAAGCAGTTTTTCTTTGTATCAAGATTTTTCCAGCTCAAAACTGAGTCGTTTGTGCGAAGTCAAGTGTTAAGTCATTTATATCTTACATTCCTTCATCTTCTATAACGCAGAAAGGGGTCTTGCGTGGCTCAGTAGTAAAGTGTAGGACTCGTAGCCTGGAAGCCCGGCATCGAGTCTCGCTGAAAGTACTGGATTTTTCGTGCCAATGTCCTTGGGCAAGACACTTGAATAGAGCCCTAGCCTAGTGCTGGGGAAACCCAAGACATAGATGAATAGGTGAGCTGTCGCCGTGACATGACTGAAACAATGTTTAAAGCCGTGTAAAACACCAATCAATCTATCAATCAGTTCAATGATGCAGGTGAAAAAAAAATTGTTTCGAATACACTAAGTTGGGTGTCACAAGGTTTCAGCTTATTTTAACTCTTTCACTGTCGATGTCACCTTTTGGATAGCTTTTTCGGATGGCGTAGATCAAGAACAGATTGCACAAAACGTGCAGTCTGATCTTAGATCTACACCATCCGGTACCTGATGCTAAATTCTAACCATAACTGTCTTCAGTTTCAATGATAAATAGACCCTTCAGTTATGGGACGAATCCATTATTTTGACAGTGAAAGAGTCAATCCATAACTCTTTACCAAACGACAAAATTTTAGACTGGTCCAAATTGAAAGCGTTTGCAGACGACATAATAAATGTAACCCAAAAATTGAAACTTGTTGTGGGAAGGGAAGAAAACATTGTGGAAAAAGTAGAAAATGCTGGTTAACAGCATTTTCTCTTTCTCCCACAATGTTTTCAAAATCTTTCTTTTTCAGGGTCGTTAAAAGTCGGGATTGTGTGGTAAAGAGTGTAACTCTGTACCAAACCACATCTTGGACTTGCCGAAAACTACATGTGTGTATAGTTGGGAAAGTAAATGTTCCTCAAATACTGGAATGGGCACGATCTGAAAGCGTAGAAAGATAAAGGGAGGGGATCATTCTCTCCTTTTCCGAAAGTATTCAATAAGCCTTCTTCCTCATGGTTGTAAAAACACAGAATTGTTCTCTGAAGAGTCTATTTAACTGTTTACCAAACGACAATATTTTAGACCTGCCCAAATTGAAAGCATATGCAGACAAGAACATAAATGTGACTCAAAAAAATGAAGTTTGTTTGGGGAAGGGTAGGAAACATTGTGGTAAAAGAAGAAAATGCTGGTTACCAGCATTTTCTCCTCTTCCCACGATGTTTCCAAAAGCTTTCTTTCTCGTGTGACTCAAAAAAATGAAGTTTGTTTGGGGAAGGGTAGGAGACATTGTGGGAAAAGGAGAAAATTCTGGTTACCAGCATTTTCTTCTTTTCCCACATTGTTTTCAAAACTCGGCTTTCTTCCTCAGGGTCGTTAAAAGTGGGATTGTGTGGTAAAAGGTTAAACTTTAAAATTACGTCTTCTTTACTGAATGTAGCCCTTCAGCTCTTTTACTCTTACAAAGAAAAAAATATATAATTGAGCCGTGTTCTGGCAAAAGGGGGCTTAATGCATCTCCGTAAAGCTTGATACCGTGCAAGTGATCCTATACCTATGGAACTATAAAATTCAATTTGTATAACTGCATACTGAATCACGAGGTACTCTAATCCTTTGACCTGCATAATATTGACCAAAAGCAAAAAGTTTCGGCCCAGGTCAGCCTGCGCGGACTGCGCAGGCTGACCTGGGGCGATACTTTTTGCAGATGCATTAGGCAGATGCATTAGGTTCGCTTTTCACAGAGCGTGGCTCATTTATTTTACATCGATTGAGAAACAAGTTCTTGCAACTTACACTAATATCACTCTCTATTCGGCATCCTGAAACTACACCGGTACGTGCGCTGAATGTGTGGGTCAATTTTAAACAGTCCCAAAGTTGACCCCCCGCTCCCAGGTATCGAAATCGGGACCTTCTGGTTATAAGGCCGACGCTCTACCTCACAAGCATGGACGCCTCTAATTTGACTCATTTTCATAAAAAAAAAAAAGAATCTTTGCTTCTCACCCTCCACCTGACAGCTTTTGGAAAAAAAACTTGGTAAGAAAGGAGCAATCGCTTGTTACCCGCATTATCTTCCGTTTGGTGACGTTTTAAATATACATTTATAACCTATCTGATATGGGTATTCTGGGTACAGAACCAGACTATTTTTCGGGAATCAGTGCAACGAATTTCAAAATGAAATATACATTTACTGTCTAAGACCTACCTTGTACGATTCAGCCATGGTTAGCTAGCATATAACCTATGCACCAGCCATTTATAAACGTAAGCCCCTATAAGTTGGGGAAAAAAGCCCCGGTATAAGCCCAGCAAGGTGGGTCATTATTTTTGTTGTCAGTCTCTTGCACAAATCCCTGTTTCCCCCACGTCTATATTTAGAAACTTTCTACCAAGATTTGCAGTAAAACAGTTGATATTAAAAAAAAAAACATTTTCCCGTTTGAAATCCTTTCCTTTTTCAAGAAATTTGTAGCGAAAAACTGTTTTGATTTTTCCACAGACGTATTATTTAATGCCATTTTCCGCCTGCACTTTTTAAGCGGCAATTTACGCACCGCGTATTAATACTTGCCCATTATTTTTCCAGTGATGCGTCATGGCAGACATCACTCTCTTGCACTCCGGTTCATTCACATTCACCTCTGTAGTGGGCTCAGAAAGTAGTCCGTCCTCTCGCGAGATTTTCCGTCACATGACCATAACCCCAAATGGCGACACAAACGCCGGTGAAAGAAAGATGTATCGATTGTTTTGTTTGCTGTTCAAACAGCATACGGCCAATCAAACTTAGTGGGAGAAAATGTGGAAAAGAGGGGTTTTCTGAAAAGCTAAAATGTGTTTTAAAGGACGACAATCTCTTCTTTGATGTTACAAACTTAGATCCATCGGTTTGTCGAAACTGTCACAGGACTGTATAATTTTGTTTAACTTGTCTTCATTCGTGGGCGCAGCCATTCGGTTTACAATTGGCGTAGGAATCTGATCAGTGAAGAAACTCGAAAAAATAGTTCCATTGTATACAGGTAAATTCATCAATTTAAATGCACCTATAATGCATCTGGAATCATATTTGCTTTGTCTACTTTATCATGTTACACATGAAACAGTTAAACAGTAACAAAACATGTTTTCCTCGGTTTGACAAGATTCTTGTCATTTAGCCCATCGCAGAGATGTATGTGAGGTAACGAACGACAACTCTGCTCGGAGATTGGGCAGACGTGTCAAATCTTTGAAAAACATGACATGCGAAGACAACGTTGTTAGCCGTAACTGTTCCATTTCCAATTTTTCCCGTTTTGTTGAGTTGTCTGTTGTCCTGAATAGACCTCTTCCTATGGTTTGGTAGATGACTAGTCCACATATGGCCTGCGTAGTAATTGGTTAATACCAAACAATCTTGTGTTTAAACGGCCCTAAAGAGGAAAGTTTCTGAAAACATCATAGAAAAGTAATGCTGGAAACTACCATTTTCACTTTTTTCTAAATCTTTTCTACCCATTTCCAGACAAACCTGAAGATTTGAGCCGTGTTTAATATGTCGTCAGTAAATGCTATCGATTTGGACAGGTCTAAAGTTCGGTACGGTGTTAAACTAAGATCCCTGGCCGGACATGCAGAAAGATGCAACATACAGGTAAAACCCCCAGTATGAAGTAAATGAATTTTACATCTTTGCATCTTTAGCAAAAAAATATCTGAAAGTTATAACTCCAAGGCTGTCTTTGCCAGAATAAATGAATGTAGTAACAATTACATTAAATATTTGACATAACAGATCAGCAATCAGACTGCAGGTTCTGTGTAGTCTAATCCTGATGTACATTGCCTACAAAAGCAACTATAGTTGTGCTTTGCGCTTGACGAGTTAAACGGCAATGTCTAATTGGAGAGCACCTATTTCTGGCCTGGCATCGTCAATTGATCGGCCGATGTCGATCGTTTCATTCATTTTATATGTTACGAACTCTGATATAAATGTATAACACTTCCGGCAGAGCCAGTCCCTTTTTCAGCCATAGACATTGCAGTTCGGTTATGATTGCCAAATTAGCATATCAAATTATCTCCCTTATTTACTGAGGGAGAGTAGCGAAAAAAAAAAAATTCTTTTTTTTTTAAATTATGATGCTGAGCAAGACTGACGGTACTTTTGAAGGAAAAAAAGAAATAAAAATATTCTAGTAAAAAATCATTTCATTACCCCTGCAGACAACTTATTTGCGCTTTGCAAGTTGTAACAAGTAATTTCTCTTTTATCAACAAAGTGTTTCTTGTATAAGGGCCTCATAATGTTCAAAAAGGATGTTCCAAAGTCATATTAGGGTGGCAATAAGCTTTGAACGACATTCGTCCTTTTAGTGCCCGGGGCCTTTGTGGACGGTATAGATAAAGATCAGACTGCACAGAACGTGTAGTCTGGTCTTGGATATATACTGTCCGCATGTTTAAAGGAAAAATGTATTTCAAAGATTTTGTGTACTTTCAGCCGTCGAAAAAGATCGAACCATACTCTGTGAAAAGGGGGCTTGATGCATCTGCAAAAATTATCGACTCAGGTCGGCCTGCGTAGTCCGCGCAGGCAGACCTTTTGCTACTGGTCAATTTTTTGCGTGTCAAAGGACCAGCCTACCTCATGATTTGGTCCGTGGTTATACAAAATGACTTTAATGGATCCATAATTATGTGATGACTTTTTGCTATCATACAGCTCAGAAATGCATTTAACCCCCTTTTGCCAGAGCGTGGGTCAATACATTTGACGCTGAGAGAGTTACGGGTGAATAATGGGGAGTCATTCTATTCAACTTATACATGGTTTCAATGTTAGATCAAGGACACGATCCCAGGTTAGATACAGCCTACGTCATTAGTCACTTCACGCTGAAAAGGAATGAAAAAGATGGTTTGCTGAACACGAAAATCATTTCATCGTTCTTTTCATTCATCCTTAAACGAGATACTTTTGGAATCGGGTCTATTGTACGCTGTAAACAACCGTCATCGATATTCGATCCCACTTATTGTTGATGTTCTTGTCATTAGTCATGTGACATTAGTTGACGACAAAAGAGTGATCACGTGACCTATTCATATCTGTGACACACCTAACGCAACCCTTGTAGATTGTAGACTGGGGTATCTTGTATAAGAAAGGAAAGTAGTAAATGATGTGCATCATTAATTTTCAGCTATACGGGAAAATTCAAGAGGGTTGGTTATGTACCATTCCATGTTTTTTTTTTTTAAATAAGTTTCATTCTTCTTACTAGATCTAGGGATAGCAAGGGACTCCGTACTTTTTGTAGGCGACCGTTTTCGTCTTCTACCAAACAAACTTTGAAAGCAGAAACAAAAGAACCAAAATCTCATTTTGTCATGTTTTCGCTTGCATTAATGTTATTGCGCCTAAATTCACGTTGACAAGGGATAGTTTCTAAATTATCGACCGGTCGTTGTTTTAGGAAATAATGGGTTTACCTGTACAACACTCACAAAAATAAGTTGTTGTTGGCCAATTAACTCTTTACCAAACGACAAAATTTTAGACTTGTCCAAATTCAAAGCATTTGCAGACGACAAAATAAGTGTGACTCAAAACTTGAAATTTGTTTTCAAAAGGGTAGAAAACATTGTGGGAAAAGTAGAAAATGCTGGTTACCAGCATTTTCTCCTTTTCCCACAATGTTTTCAAAAGGCTTTTTCTGTAGGGTCGTTAAACCTGGGATTGTGTGACCAATTAACCTGTTTCAGCCTTGTTTATAAGATCTAGGCGTGGCTGAACTTGAACTATCTAGCACTTCATGATTAACCTGTAATTCAGCAAAACTCGATGGCATAAATTCGACCACAGAAGACTGAAGGTCATCAACCGAGTTTGTCCCACTGATCAAAATACAGATCGGGTATTCTCGGTCATATATGGTGGACTATCCATTTTTCGAATGACTTAAAAGACAATTATATTTTGTACGCATATTTTTTGTATTACAAAAAATACATATATATTTTACAACCCAAAAGATCAATTTTAAATCCCTCTATAACCACCTCTTCGCAAGCCAAGGATACAAACTCCACTTTGTTCGTTACGTACCCTTGGCCGCTCGCCTCTTTAAAATTCGAAACTCCCGCTGCGCCACCTATCGAATATCACGAGTTGCGTAACCTTTGCTGATGTTATTTCTGACCAATCAAAATGCTCGTAATAAAATTTGTTAGGCTATGCATCAAATATGGCTGCGCTTTCGGATTCATCACAATTTTCTGAAATTAATCATACATACGATGATTCGCAATCATCTGGCTGTGGAACCCGTCCTAATATTTCACATAATTGATCATGAACTATAAAAAACTCATTGAATATCGATCGTCTGCTCTTTTTTGGCAAATTTTCGTCACAAACACGACAACTTTCGTTTTTGACGGGCGCCGTCATTATTGTTTTCTGTTTCGCGGAAGATTTCTTGTTACGGATGGTTTGATTGGACGCGATGGGTTTTGATCGCATCCAATGAAATGGCGCAGCGGGGGTTTCGATTTTTAAAGCGGCGAGCGGCCAAGGTACTACCTTAGTATCCTTGGCTTGCGAAGATGCTATAACCATAATCTCTGCTTGAATCGTGCACATTCAACGATGACAACATATTTCACCTTTCAATCATGTTCCGGAAGCTGAATTGGGGCATGCGAAAACCTGCCCTCAGTTCGTAGCTTTCAATATCCATATAGATCAGTTCATAAATAAAGAACTGAAAAACATCATATATACACCAAAACTCAACTAAAATGTTTACTATCACAAGAAGGAACTGTTTTGAACAATACAAATGAACAGTTCTGAGTCATTTACCTTCAGTTTTTGAAGTGCGATGACAGGGACGGATGAGTGTCATGGCGGCTATTGGACCTCTTTTGACAGCAGCACCAGACTATCAGAAAAGCACAAATTAATGCATTTTGGTCCCTTCCATCAATTTATATGCACCGATGAGGACAGAAAAGGAAATGTTTTAAACACCATTTTATCATAAAACATCTGAAAATATTGACTGTCATAATGAAAGGGTTGGAAACTTTTGTACGCTCAGTAGCAGCAAATGTTCTGGAAAAATTGTTCTGTCATAAGAGACCAAACGAAATAGGTCACGAAATTCCCTGATCTAGTTATAGATAGGAATCTTGTCACATTATTCCAGTATCGTCATAAGACTTTTTGGCATCAACACTGACTATGTCACATGTCTGGAACTTCTCGGAATTGAAATTAAATGTTAGACGAATAATTTAAATTGGAAACATGTCGGACTGAAAAAGGTAGTAAGAAATTATGTCACCGAAATTGATAATTCCTTCAGAAACATGCATACTGCCTTGTTTTGTTGCATTTGGTAAATTAACAGCAGTGGCACGTTTGTTTACATGAAAAAAGTGGCTCACACAAAACGGTGACGCCATTCACTTCATAGTTCGCAAGAAAACTGATAATCATTTCGGGTTCGAAAACAGATACCTCTCGAAAATAGGTCGGTCGACGAAAAGATGTGGTTAAACCTTTACAACACAAACCTGACTTTTAACGACCCTGACAAAAAAAAGCTTTTTAGAGCATTGTGTGGAAACGAGAAAATACTGGTAACCAGCATTCTCTCCTTTTCAGACAATGTTTACTAACCTTTCAGAGACAAATCCAATCATTTGAACCACTTTAATTTATCGTCTGCAAATGCTTTCAGATTGGACTAGTTTACGATTTATTTATTTTTTTTTTCATTCGGTAAAGGGTTAATAAGATCTATAGCTGGGGATAGATTGCAGCATACACCGGTTGGTATTCATGATTCTCAAGCCGTTGTTATCAAATATGGCCGCCCTGGTAGTTTGTTGAGTTCATTGCGACCATTGATCCAATGACGATACTTGATTAAATGTCAACAACCGAGTTTGTCCCTCGGTTCGAGTATTCTCGATAATATATATACATGTATATGCAGTTTAGGAGACCTTTAGCGGGGTCAAGTTAGGTCGTTGCATGACATAGGTGTCCCGGGTTGCATCTGATGCTTCAGCTAGGCAGTGTCATCAGATACGGCTGCCCTGGAGGTTTCTTTTCTTCTTTGCAGCCGTTAATTTAAGGGCCTCATTTCGTAACCTTACTGCCATTGACCGGGTTTGTTCCAAGTGCTGATCAAAACACATATCGAGGGTTCTCGGTTACTAACTTATATTTTTGAGAAAGCATGGCTCTGGTTGTTGGCTAATGTAAAGACATGTAGGGTAAAGCGTCGGCTTCTTACATCAGAGGTTCCGGGATCGAATCACGTGAAGAGTGACGTCAACCTGTTGAACTGGCACATCACGGCGCGAGTACTCTTAAGATAATTCTTAGTTTCATTCTTCAAAATTTTCTAAATTTGAACGTAACACAACTTCTGAAGTTGGCTAAACCAAATGGTTTAGCCAGTCAGATGGTGTGTTACTTTCAAATTTAAATAATAAAAAAAAATCTGGGGTATAAGACTAGGAACGTTCTATGGACGGTTGGTGGTTACAGACTTACAGTAGACACATCGATTTTGTCGTCTGCAAGTCCTTTCGATTTGGACAAGCCAGTCATACTATCGTTGTTTGGTAAAGAATTGACGTTGTACTTGTAACTGAAACATTGCTATTATCCCAGTTATCATCTGTGGGACAGAAGTGGAAAACCATGCAAACTCTACCAAATGACAATATTTTAGACATGTCCCAATTACAAGCATTTGCAGACGACAAAATAAAGTGACTCAAGAATTGAAATTTGTTTTTCGAACTAGATCTATATAAATTATTTTTAAATGTTATAGATCTAGAAGTGTGTGTGTGTGTGTGTGTGTGTGTGTGTGTGTGTGTGTGTGTGTTATTAATAAGGAAAATCGGTAGACAAGAACTTGAAAGCAACGTATATGTCTAATGTTGCACACACTGTATTTAAGGTAAATTTGGATCGTCCCAAAAAGACAAAAATAAATCTGTAAAATAATCTTTGAAAAATTGAAGGTGAAAAAACGCGCTAAGTGTTTCATAATATCTGTAACATGTTCTATGTTAAGCGTATTATGGTCTTGGGAGAGAAAAGGCGAAAATTGAAAAATTATCCAGATAACTCCAGAAACAAAATTAGTATTTGGGAATGGTTTTTACCCTGCCTGAAAATCAAGCCAAGGGAAGTAACTGTCATAACATCGTACGATCAAATCATCTTGACAAGTCACAGAAAAAAAATGACAGAACGTGTCGGGAACAAAAAGCAGATCGGTAAGTTTATATACTTTAATCTTGAACTGAATGTATATCGTGCTTAAGTAACGATCATATTTTCTGTTGGACAGGCATTTCACCATTTCATTTTTTGTCATTCACAAGTGACATGAATCAGGGCATATTCTTCCGTAGAAAACTGGTCCTTAAGTGCATACTGTAGAGTTTCAACATAGACACGTTGAATCTACGTGGCCCAAACGATAATGTCGAAGAGCATAGAAATCAAAGATAACTGTATCTATACTAAGAAATGCTTTTCAAGATTCTGGGATCTCACTGAAAAGTTTCTTATCTTTGTTCATACCAGGAACTGAGGAAGGTAACACTTATGATCGACAGATGGCCAGTGGACACGCAGAGGGGGTCTTAACCCTTTCCCAAACGACAAATTTTGGACTGGTCCAAATTGAAAGAGTTTGCAGACGACAATTTTGAATTTGATGAAAATGGCAGAAAGGGCTCAAAAAGGGTAGAAAACACTGTGGGAAAAGGAGAAACTGCTCGTTACGAGCAATTTCTCCTTTTCCCACTGTGTTTTCAAAAGACTTGTATTGCAGACACGTGAAAACCAGGGCTTGTTTGGGAAAGGGTTAACTCTTAACTGAACGACAATATATTGCAGTTATTCAAGGTTAAGGCAGTTGCATATGACAAATGTGGCTCAGATGGTGTAATATTTGAGTGAAAAAATAGAAAACAAATGTATTTGTAGGAAAAGGAGAAAATGCTGGTTACGGGCAATTTCTCCTTGCCCCACAATATTTTCATAATCCTTCTCCATCAGGGTAATAAAAACTTGATATTGTGTGGTAAAGGTTTACCTAGTCAGATATACAACTCTAGTAAACTCTAGTAAATGACAAAACTATACTTGTTGATTTTATCCATTTATCCAACAGCCCAGCATTCTAATTTTCCTGGAAAATTAGGGCTTGTGAAAACATTGTGGTATAAAGAGAAGCCAGCATTTTTTACTTTCTCCTCATTGTTTTGTACCCTGTCAAAGACAACCAGTTATTTGTCATCTGTAAATGTTTTTCAATTTGTCTAAAATATTGTCACCTGGTTGAGTAAAAAATATTTGCAGATGACAGATTTTGTATATCTCTACCCATGATAAAATTTTAAACTTTTCCACAGGATTGTTTGTAAAGGATCAAATGATTACTCATTAGGATTTATCTTTGACAGGATAGAAAACTTTTTAGCAGTGGTGCTCTGCTAAAACTGGAGTTTAATGCATCTCTGTGATGCATTCATGATACCATTCAAGTCATCAAATAATTATGGATCCATAAAATCTATTTCATTTAACAACCAATTGAATCATGAGGAAGAATGGTCCTTTTACATGCAAATATTAAGCAATATCAAAGTCTCAGCCCAGGTGAGACGCAGAGTGTGCAAGCCATCAAGCAGAGTGCACAGTAGACATTCGTCGATGCTTTTTTGTTTTTTTTCCTCTCTCGGATGCATTAAACCTGCTTTTCACAGAGCAGGGCTCATTTCACAAAGAGAGCCTCGAAGGAGTTTGCATTGTTCACAACAAATGAAAGATTTTTTTTTCCTCTTTTTTCTAGATCCAGCAGAACATCAATTCACACAGATCAAAAGCAAAGAAACCCCGTCAGTGACCTCGGACACATATGACAAATTTGAAGAGAACACTGCCAGGCCCTGGCTTTTGTTGTTACTGATTTTTATTTCAGCCGCAGGGTTGCTATGTTTGGTATATCTTAGTTTTCCTGAGCTGGATGAGTAAGTTTGAATTATTGTCCTGTAACCCATACATTTGACCCACACTCTGGCAAAAGGGGGCTTAATGCATCTCTGCGATTGATGATACCAAGCAAGTCGTCATGTTATTATGGATCCATAAAATTCATTATGTCGAACAACTGTCTAAAACATGAGGTAGACTGGTCCTTTGCCATACGAGAAATTGACCAATAGTGAAAAGTTTCTGCCAAGTCAGCCTGCACAAAATGTGCAGGCTAATCTAGGTGGAAACTTTTCGCAGATGCATTAAGCCTCCTATTCACAGAGCAAAGCCCATTTAAATTTGTCATGAACTAAGAAATGCACATATGGTTATTTTCAATATGTAGCACATAATGTTGGAAAAAAAAATCTTTGTAAAATAGGGATAATTACATAATATGTACAAAGGTGTAATGTGGTATACATTATCAAGTCTTTACCAAATGACAAATGTTTGGACTCTTCCTATTGAAAGCATTGCAGACAACATACCAGTAATTCAGTGTTGCTCAAAAGGTGAAAAATTAGATAACATTGGTCACCAGCATTTTCTTCTTTTCCCAAAATGTTTTTTAACCTTTCACCCGCAAAAAAATTTGAGTCATTTGAAAGTATTTGCAGGCGACAATTTTAACATGGCTGGAATTATGCTTTGTTCTTGTAAAAGAGTAGAAAACACTGCAGGAAAAGGAGAACACGCTGGTTACCAGCATTTTCTGTTTTTCCCATTGTGTTTTCAAAAGCTTTCTCTATCAGAGTTGTTAAGACTCAGGATTGTTTGGTAGAGGGTTAATAGTTGTCAGTAGGAGTAGCTTTTGTTGATGTGATAAACAGTTTAACCCTTTACCAGATGACAAAATTTTAGACTGGCCCAAATTCAAAGCATTTGCAGACGACAAACTAAACATGGCTCAAATGACAGGATTTGTTTCTGAATGTTTAGAAAACATTGTCGGAAAAGGAGAAAATGCTGGTTACCAGCATTTTCTCCTTTTCCCACGATGATTTCAAAAGTCTAAATCAAGACTAATTTTCCAGAGGCATTAAAACTCGTCATTTTGTGGTAAAGGTTAACACACAGATAGAGTAGTGTCTCTATAGTACTGTAGATAAACTCATTTTCTGACAAGCATATTGTTTTTAATTATGATTTTTTCCAGAAGTGAGCTGCAGTACATTAAACTCCCCAAGAATATAGAAGATGCAAAGAATTTGGGGAGAGTTTTATCTAGATATAAAGACTCATACTACACCCAAGTTATTGCTGGTTATTTTGTCACATATGTATTGTATCCTTTTAAGTTGAGTATTTAGGCATACATATATAATTATACTCCCCACAACAAAGTGAGGGGGATGAGATTATACTAGAGTCTGTCTGTATGTCCATCTGTCTGTCCATCTTTCTGTCGACCTGTCTGTCTGTTGATGTGGTTTTGTGTCCTTGTCTCGTTGTAGAGATTTCAACTAATTTGACTGAAACTTTAATGGGTTCCCACTATTGGAACCTGTACACCTGCAATTTTCATAATGATTGCTAGACTAGTAGGGGAGCAATTGTCCTTCAAATTTTTTGTTCAGATTCAGTGCTAAAGCAAGCTGATGGGGGGACTGAATTAATTTTGTTGTCTGGCAACAGTTGTATCAACCCTTTACCACACTCAAAACTGTAGACTTGACCAATTTGAAAGCATTCGTGGATGACATTTTAAATGTGGTTCAAATGATCAAGTTTGACTTTGATAGGATAAAAAAATATTGTGGGAAAGGGAGAAAAGGCTGGTTACCAACAGTTTCTCCTCTTTCCACAAGTTTTCAAAAGCTTTCTTTCCAGTTGTTAAAACTCCGGATTTTGCGTTAAAGGGTTAACAAATATGTCTTTATGGATACTTTCAGTACTTTCATATTTTGTGAATACATGGTCAGTGTTTAGTGGAGAAGTCTTTTAGTTATAAGGTACATTGATTTGCCACAAGCAGTTTAATTTTCTCTAGATGGTATTTAAAAGTTATTATTTCCTTGTTGCCATCCTTAACTCCATTACAGTTTACAGTCGTTTGCTATACCTGGGTCTATATTTTTAAGTATTTTATCTGGATTTCTGTTCGCTTTCCCTCTAGCTCTATTCCTTGTTTGTTTGGTAAGAAGCTTTTATTAACTCTTTAGAAAGTGACAAAATATTAGACTAATCAGTACTAAAAACATTTGCCAACAACATGTAAAGTATGTCACAAATGTCTAAATCTGTCTTTGTTGGGTGTAATACATGGTGGAAAAAGGAGAGAATACCAGTTACCAGCGTTTTCTCCTTTTCCCACAATGTTTTCAAAAGCTCTTCATTCTTATATTGGTCAAAACATGTGATTTTGTGGCACAGAGTTAATGCCTTCACATAACCCATTTTCTGTCATGCCGCAGAACCTTTTTAAGTGATTACCAAACGACAAATTTTAGACTGGTCCAAATTGAAAGCATTTACAGACGACAATTTAAATGTAGCTAAAGTGATGATTTTTTTTTGTCTTTGATAGGGTAGAAAACATTGTGGAAAAAGGTGAAAATGCTGGTTACCTATATTTTCTCCTTTTCCCACAATGTTTTCAAAAGCCCTCTTCTTTATGGTCGTTAAAACTCAGGATTGTGTGGTGAAGAGTTTAAATCAATTTTTTGCAAAGGAGAAAATGTTAATATTGAGCAATTTTTTCCTCTCTCTTTACAATATTTTCTTGAATATATTTATGTATTATATGCTTACTCACTGTGAGCCATTACTATATTACTAGGATATTTCCAGTACTATGAAGTAAATTTGTTTAACCCTATGCTCCTTTAAACATGACAAAATTTTAGACTTGTCAAAGTGGAGAGCATTCACAGACAAGAAATTAACCCTTTACCGTACAATGCCGCCTTTTGACGCCCCTGGGAAAGAAGCCTTTTGAAAACATTGTGGGAAAAGGAGAAAATGCTGGTAACCAGCATTTTCTCCTTTTCCCACAATGTTTTCTACCCTGTCTAAGAAAAGTTGCACCATTTGAGCCACACTGAAATTGTCATCTGCAAATGCTTTCATTTTGGACAAGGCTAAAATTTTGTCATCTGGTAAAGGGTTAAAGGTGGCTCAAACGATAACATTGTCCCTGACAGGGTAGAAAAGATGGTGGGAAAAGGAGAAAATGCAGGTAACCAGCATTTTTTCCTTTTCCAACAATGTTTTCAAAAGCTTTCTTCCTCAAGGTCATTAAAACCTAGGATCGTTTGGTAAAAGGTTAACCAAATAATCTTGTGTTTTTATGAACTGACGGAAGAAAGCTTTCTAACACATTGTGGGAAAATTTAAAAAAATGGCAATAAAATGCTTTTTTCCCCCATAATGTTTTCCACCCTTTCACAGAAAAAGTCATTCATTTTTGGACATGATCTATTTTCTTGCAAATGCTTATTACACTGAAAAAAAATTGGAACATTTGGTCTTCATAGAGGGTTAAGGAGGAATTAAGTTAACCCTAATCCTGCTAAATAGGTGAAATGAAACTTTCAAGCCAATAGTAAAAACCAAGATTTTGCATTTTCAAAGGTGTTTTTGAGGAAAAATATTTTCTTTTAGGATAGTATAGATCCAAGATCAGACTGCACAGAACGTGCAGTCTGATCTTGATCTACACTGTCTCCAAAAGGTCCTTGAGTTGCGCTTAGCTTCCTAAGGGTTTAAAGTTACAAATAATGATGCACATGGTCAACATTAACCCATTACCACATGACAACATGGTTGACTCTCCCAAATCCAAAGCATTTGCAGACAGCAAATTAGATGAGGCTTAAATGATGGACTTTGTCTTTATGAAGTAAAAAATATTGTGGGAAAAGGAGAAAATGCTGGTTACCTGCATTTTCTCTTTCCTACAAGTTTTTCAAAAGGTCTTCTTTCTCAGGTTTATTAAAAGTCTGGATTGTGTGGCAAAGAGTTAACCCTTTCCCAGACGACAAAATTTGGACTGATCCAAATTGAAAGAGTTTGCAGACGACAATATTAAATTTGATGAAAATGGTAGAAAGTTCTCAATAAGGGTAGAAAACACTGTAGGAAAAGGAGAAATTGCTCGTTACGAGCAATTTCTCCTTTTCCCACAGTGTTTTCAAAAGACATGTACTGCAGACACGTGAAAACCAGGGCTTGTTTGGGAAAGGGTTAACTGAAGTAAGATACATCTTCATGAATTTATGTGAAAACATCGTAGCAAGAGGGAGAATTTAGACGTGATGAGCAGTATCTGCTTTTGTAGCTATTTTCTTTTTAACTTGTCGGCTAGAAAACAAACAAAAGGCTTCTGCAGAAGGTACATTTGAAAACACATTTGGTGAAATTTTCAGTGATACAGTTTCAGTGTCTATTCTAGAAACTGAAAATGAGTTGGTATTTTCCCCTCTCCATCTAAAAATGAGGGGGGATTTTCAAAAAACAGTTTCGACAATTTTCAATCAGGTAGAAAACATGTAGCTCATATGACAGACATTTATTCCTATCCAAGACTATACAGTAGACCTATACCGATTGTTTTGATGTCAAAAGCCAGTTTCTGGAGTATCCTTCTCTAGAAATTAAATTTATATTTCAAAAATAGATAAGACAAAGACGGTTATAAAATTTATTCTGATAAAATTCTTTGAAATAAAGGTTGTTTTTGAAGCGGGCAGTTTTGACCAACTTCCTGTCAAGGGAGGTTACTCTAATGGACAACAATATGTTTCAGAACAGCTTGTGCAATAATACCATTTTATTCCAAACAGTGGTATTTTCGGCAAGGCTAGAGTAAATTCTGTATTTATTTTGTTTATTGTTTATTTTTACGTGGGACTGTCACGCATAGGGTCTGAATTTATGCGGGATCTGAAAAAAATTAGCAAAAATCCCGCAACCGCGCAACCTAGAATAGACACTGCAGCTTTACCAGTATACCCACATAGACAAAAATGGGGGATAGTATATTGGAATCGGGTTGTCCGTCTGTCAGCCCATCTATAGACATAATTTTGTATCTTTTTCTGTATGAAATATTGATGGAAACTTTCCTACTGCTGGAGCTTGTGCACTTGCAGTTTTCATTATGTTTGGTTGACTATTACAAGAGTTATGGCCCCTTGAATATTTCGCCAAATGGAGTGACAGGGCAACAGTGCGAGGTGTTTGTCAGCCTGCTACAGTTCTAGTGCGTGTCAGCCTGCAATGGTACTTGTTATTGTTGTCTTTCCACGTTTTTCAGTGTTCAGCTCTAGGAGCAACATTCTGTTATTTGTTATCCTATCTTGTGGGTAGACGGTTGGTGAAGAAATACATCCCCGAAAGAGTGAAAGAGTGGCAAACACATGTAAATATTAATAAGCCATGCTCTGTGAAATGAGGGCTTAATGCATCTGCGAAAAGTATCGACCCAGGTCAGCCTGCGCAGTCCTGGGCGGAAACTTTTCACTATAGGTCAATTTTCTGTATGCCAAGGGACCAATCTGCCACATGATTAAGTTGATTGTTAAAGAAAGTGGCAAATATGGATCCATAATTACATGATGATGTGATTAGTATAATGCATCACAGAGATGGATCAAGCCCCCTTTTGCCAGAGCATGGCTCATTTTCTTTTTTTTTAACTTTCCTTGCTCTACCTTCTTTAGTTTGTAAACCCTTTACCAAATGACAAAATTTTGGACTGGAACAAATTGAGAGAATTTGCAGACAACAAATGAAACGTTGCTAAAATAACTACTTCTGTCTTTGATAGGTTAGAGAAGATTGTGGGAAAAGGAGAAAATGCTGGTTACCAGCATTTTCTCCTTTTCCCACCATGTTTTCAAAAGCCCTTTCTTTCAGGGTTTGTAAATAGTCAGGATTGTGTGGTAAAGAGTTAAGGTAATGTTTACTTGCTAAACTTTTGAAAGGGAGTGCTCTTAGGCAATACTTTGCAAAGCCCTAGCTTTGAGCAAATGAAACCTAGGAAACACAGATATAATGAGTGATGATTGTGATATATTGGAAATACAGTTCAAAGCAATAACTAATGGTAAACAATATTTACTCCAATATAAATTTTATTCTTTGTTTACATTCTGCATTATGTGAAACACACTCAGCTGTTTGAGAAGAAAATGTCGAGTCATTGTCATAGCCCTGGTGTCGGCTGCATCATTGTCGTTGTGCAAAAAAACTTTGGACATTTTCTAAAAACTTTGACATCTTATAGTATCTCTCTTGTTATGGAAAATATTTTCTTCGACCTTGGATAAGTTGTTCACTATCAAAAGGGGAACCCATACAGTGAGGGCAGGTAAACATCAAAGTATTTTTGACACAGTTATGCCCCTTTTTTGACTTTGAATTTTCACTGAAAATCAAGCAACTGCAGCTGCATGTTGGCACCTGCATGTGGTGCTCTTATTTGATAGTATGAGAGACTATGTTTGATTGTTACTCTTTTGTCTCACATGTAACTCTACCAGATGGCACAATTTTAGACTTGTCCATGTTGATAGCTTTTGCAGATGACCGCTTGAATGTGGCTGAAATAATTGGTGTTTTGAAATGGTGGAAAACATTGTTTGACAAGGAGAAATATGTTTTCCAAAGCTTTTTTCTTCAAAGTGGTTAACACCCGGATTGTTTTTTTAAAGGGTTAAATTTGCTTTAATAGTCAACTGTGAATTTACATATGATATATACATGTATATGAGCCATGCACCTGCAAAAGGTTTCGACCCAGGTTGGCCTGCACAGTTTGCTCAGGCTGTCCTGTTTCAAAACTTTCTGCTTTTTGTCAGTTTTCTGCATGTCCAAGGACCATTTACCTCGGGATTCAGCCAGTTGTTTGACAAAATTATGAGATGACTTGCTTGGTATATTGCATCGTGTAGATGCCTTAAACCCCCTTTTGCCAGAGCATGGTTCGTATGTATATGTAAGTCTGAAGAATATTTCAAATATTGAAAATTAGACAGGCAACAGTAAATTCAAATTTTGGTTTTGTTGAACTAAGGCTTGATAAATGGTTCAAATTTCCTTTAACATCATGATGAATATTTTCAAATCAGTAATGAGCAGGGCACTAGCTTAGATATAAAAACACTAGTTATTCTTTCTTTTTTTCTTTCCAGGTAAATAATCACAGAGAGCACCTGCTGAACTATATGTTATTTCTCCGAATAACACCATTTTTACCAAACTGGTTTATAAATATTGCAGCTCCTGTTATAAATGTCCCTCTGTTTCCCTTTTTTACGGGCACGTTTTTTGGTAAGATCTTCTGGATTCTGTTTCTCTAGTTTTTTGTATTGTCATTCCCCAGAAGGGTACTGTAGGTTTTTATCCCCATTCATCCATTAGTCTTTCTGTTCATCCTTCCACCGATTCATTTTCCAGTCCTTCGCCCTAGATCAAGATTTTGTGATAAATCAAAAACTGTAAGGGCCAACTTCACTAGGGGGTAGATGATAATATGTGGATGCTTTACATTCCTGTAGTGTCAAACTAATTCAAGGTCACTGCTACAAAGACACAAAATAAATGTGTCCCAAGATATCTGCGATAATCAGTGAGCTTGGAACCATGCTTTACATACAAATTTTTGCATAAAGATAGATTTTGAATTCAGATGATGTGTATATTGTCATTTACAAATTGGATCAAGGTCATTGTTTCTGAATTATGGCTATACATGTACATGTACAGTAAAGAATTAAGCCTTTACCACACAATCTTGACTTTTAGCAACCCTTAAAAAGAAGCCTTTTGAAAATATTGTGGGGAAAAAAAAGAAATGCTGGTAACTAGCTGAACAGGCTCCTTTACACAAGCATAATTTGAGTATGTTTCACATGCTTGCTTAACCTTATACCACACATTTCGGTGTTTTGATAACCCTGAAAAAGAAAGGTTTTGATAATATTGTGGGAAAAGAAGAAAATGCTGGATACCAGCATTTTCTCCTTTTCTTACAAAGTTTTTTACCGTGTCAAAGATACACCTATCATGTGAGCCAGACTGAATTTGTCATTTGCAAATGCTTTCAATATTGACAAGTCTAACATTTTGTTATCTGGTAAAGGGTTTACTTTAGATTGGTTTTCACGAGAATTGCTGCCTTTTGCAGCCTGCGAAGATTAAGATCAGACAACACAAATTTTGTTTTTTGGTCTTTGGTCTACACCACCCGCTTTACTGAGACATTCTTGGCCATGGCAACCTTGATAATGCACTTATTAGGATATTTTATCAGGACTGGAAATGCATGTTGGGTTTATTTGATGCTTTACCCCTGTACCACACAATCCAGAGAATAGAAGTGTTCAGGAAAGAATTAAGGGTTGATAAAAGTTGTACTGTAATTGTATATTTGCAGGTGTTGCTCCTCCCTCATTTGTAGCCATACAGGCAGGAACCACATTACATCAGCTCACTTCTTCAGGAGATGCCATATCTTTTAAATCTGTGATTGTTCTCGCAATATTTGCTGTAGTATCACTCCTACCTGTACTACTGAAGAATAGACTGAAGAAAAAATTGGAATAATGAACAAATGGAGATAAGAAGATCATGATAACCCTTTTGCAATACATGTATTTGCAAGAAAAATGAAACTTTTTTTTTTTGTCTTTTTTTTAAATTTTGTTGTCAAGAAAAAGTTTTTAAATGCCTATTCTATTGCTCTCTCACCCAGTGTCTTAATACATATGGCAATAATGATACCTGTATTTCTTGACTTTTTTAGCTAGGTATGTATGACCAATGAAATAACAAAATTACACATATTAAATCGGGACAATTTGGTCTGATTGGTCAGTGCTTTCAGGTAAACAAATATAGACATAGAAAAAAAAGTATAGTATTCAGACAATGGCAAGAAAATTGTAACTCCTGGCTCTGGTTGTCAAATATAATTTTAGATTGGATATTTAAGATCTAACATAAGTTGGCATTTGAGATAAAATTTTATGGAACAAGTCTAGAAAAATGTTATTAAGGGAGTCTCCGGCAAGCCTAGTGACAATTTCTGTAGTTAGTAAAATTTTATCTCGTAAGCCAATCAATGTCAGATTCTTTGTATTACATAATATCTCCCGAATTAAAGATGAGAATTTGTTGACCCTTTACCAGACAATAAAAATTTAGCATTGTCCAAATTGAGAGCATTTGCAGACGACAATTTCAGTGTGGTTCAAATGGTGGAATTTTTCTTTGATAGGGTAGAAAACATTGTGGGAAAAGAAGAAAATGCTGGTTACCAGCATTTTCTCCTTTTCACACAATGTTTTCTAAAGGCCTTTTTTCTCAGGGTTGTTAAAACTCGGGATTGTGTAGTAAAGGGTTAAACCATATACACACTTGTTGGGTTTCCACGAATATAACCCGACTCATCTCTCTGAAATAGTATAAAATGACATTACAGAATGCCTTTTTAAAGGTGTGTAATATTGAAAAATTCATCATGGCTGTATCACACTAAAAACAAAGGAAGTAATGTGATAAATTGAATTATTTTTTAAAGATACATAATTATACATGATGTCTAGTGAATTTGGCTTTGTTAGGGGTTGATGTTAGCTCCATTCCTTTGTCAAACTATTAGGTGTTCTAAGAGCCTGGAGGAAAATAGCATATGAAAACAGTGTGGGAAAAGGAGAAAATGCTGGTAACCAGCATTTTCTCCTTTTACCACAATGTTTTCTTCTATTTCAAAGACAGATTCCATCACATGGGCCATATTTAATTTGCAGCCTGTTAATGCCTTCAAAACAGACGAGTTTAACTTTTTAAAGCCTATTAGAGAGTTACTATTTAACTGCATATTGACGCTGTTCTTTGGGAACAGTGCAACACAAATCCTTACATCAGTTTCTGATAGCATCACTGAACAAAAATACAAGAGCTATGTTCTGGCAAAAGGGGGCTTAATGCATCACTGTGATGTATTGTGCCAATCAAGCCATCAAATGAAAATGGATCAATGACAGTCACTTTTTCAGACAACTGACTGAATCATGAGGTAGACTGGTCGTTGGACATACAGAAAATTGACCAATAGCGAAAAGTTGCGGCATAGGTCAGCCAGAGCAGACTGTGCAGGCTCGTCTGAGTTGATACTTTTCGCAGATACATTAAGCCCCCTTTTCACAGAGTATGGCTCGTACTTATTTTATGCAAGATACATGTCAATTTTTCAAAAATCATCACATCAATACCAATAATATCACGTCACAAAACCAAAGGTTTTTTGGGTTTTTTTTTCATTCAGAACTGGTAACATTTTGTCACAAACTTTTAATCTCATTAGATATGAGTCATGCTCTATGAAAAGAGGGTTTAATGCATCTTCATGATGCGCTGAGCCGAGCAAATCATATATATATACATGTATATGGATCCATATAATCTTATTTGTCCAAAAACCGACTGATCCGTCGGTTTTTGGACAATTTACAAGAAGCAAAAAATTTTGACCGACGTCAGTGTTTGGCTGTCATGGGCTGATAGCTTTTGCAGATTCAATAAATTTCCTTTTCACAAAGCAGGACTCGTATGTAGAAACTTCTCCACAGTACTAAAGAAAAACATTTGAGCCATGGCCTGTGAAAAGGGGGCTTAATGCATCTGCGAAAAGTATCGACCCAGATCAGCCTGCGCAGTTTGCGCAGGCTGACCTGGGCCGAAACTTTTCGCTGTTAGTCAATTTTCTTTATGTCCAAGGACCAGTGTACCTCCTTATTAAGTCGCCTGTTTAGAAAAAGTGGCTATAATGGATCTATAACTATGTGATGGATTGATTAGTATCATGCATCACGGAAATGCATTAAGCCCCCTTTTGCCAGAGCATGACACATTTTATAAATAGAGTTGTTGCTCATTCTGGTTCATCTCTTGATTTTTTGCCACCTCTTTTGTTATAGATGTTTCTCAAAGTATGTTTTACTCTAGAAAGACAGAAAGTAGTCAGAATATATGAACCCATTACTAAATGATACTGAATTTTAATGACCTTCAGGAAGAGGGCTTTCGAAAACATTGTGGGAAAAGGAGAAAATGCTGGTTGCCAGTATTTTCTCCTCTTCCCACACTGTTTTCTGCCATTTTGAAAATAGATCCCATTGTTTGAGCCACATTGAATTGGTTATCTTAAAATGCTTTTGATTTGGACAAGTCTTAAATTTTGTTGTATGATATAGGGTTAACTCTGTACCAAATGACAAACTAAGATTTTTTAAACTGTTCCAAATTGAAAACATTTGCAGATGACAAATGGGACTTAAAAAATAACAAAAATTTGATTGGAAGGATAGAAAACATTGATGGAAAAGGAGAAAATGCATTTTCTCCTTTTCCAATAATGCTTTCAAAAGCCTTCTTCCTCTCAGTCGTTCAAACTTGGGATTGTTTGGAAAAGAGTTTTTACACATCCCCTTAAGATAACTCTTTTTGCTCTTAAAAAATTGTTGCAAAAGGAAAATTGGCTTGTATGGTGTTATTTCTCCTTTTGCCAGAATATTTTTAGGCATACTCATGTTTTTAACATTCTTTCATTTTACGCTAAAATGTTTAACTCTCTACCACACAATGCTAACTTTTAACGACCCTGAGGAAGAAGGCTTTTGAAAACATTGTGGGAACAGGAGAAAATGCTGGTAACCAGCATTTTCTCCTGCAGCATTTTCTCCTTTTCCCACAATGTTTTCTACCCTATGAAAGACAAATTTTATGTTTTGAGTAACATTTGATTTGTCGTGTGCAAATGTTTTCAAACAGGACAAGTCTAAAATTTTGTTATCTGGTAAAGAGTTAATAGATGAAGTAAGAATTTTTCAGTCAAAAATTGCAATTTACAGGTTGTTTTAGTCAGAATGTCTTGCAAAGGATCAGACCTTATGAATCAAGGATCAAACTACACACTTTAAGTAGTCTTACCTTGATCTGTTTTGTTAACATTACCAACTTAAGTTGTGTTCAGTGGTATAAGGGTTAAAAGTCAAGTTTGTGTTCATCAAAGTCCGGTATTCTATTTACCTGTCCAGCACCATAGCCAAAAAACATGGGCTTTGGCAGGTGACATAGGTCAAGATCGGACTGCACAGAACATGCAGCCAGGGTCTGTTTTCACCAACCATTCTGAAGAATATTCTAAGGCTAATGCTAAAGAATTTTCTAAATTTGAATGCAACACAACTTCTGATTGGCTAAACCATTCGGTTTAGCCAATCAGAAGTTGTGTTATCTTCAAATCTTGAAAATTCTTTAGGATTAGACAAAGAATATTCTGAAGAATGGTTGGTGAAAACAGACCCTGAACTTGTATTGATACTGTTTGCTTGTTTAGTCTAGCCTCTTTGATAAAAGTCTCCGAGTTACAGTGATTTGTATTTTTAGCTGTTGAAAGAGATTGAGGTTTTACAGGGTGTCCTGGAAATTTGCCACCATCCAAGTTTCCATTAAAAAAAAAAACACCTTTTTTCATTTCAAAAAACACCTTTTTTTGATCATTATCATAATAAAAACCATTTCAACTCCTTTTTAGTGTATTTAGTTTGTTAGTCATAATTAAATCTGAAAGAGAGGAAAAAAATTAAAATCTGTATTAAATCTGAAACACTGAAACATAATTGAAAATCAGGATGGTGCGCTACTTCTGGGACACCCTGTTTTATTTGATTGAATTAGTTGATGAATTGTCATACAGTAATACAGTAATGTCAGTTTTATCTGTTGGATGTGTAGTTTTCATCCCCCTTGCCAAGTCCAGGATGGCTTTATTGTTTACCTTTAAACCACACACCGTAGAAAGAAAGCTCTTGAACACATTGAGGGAAAAGGAGAAAATGCTGGTATACACCCTGTATATTTGACTGAACGAGCTGATGTTTTGTCATACAGTAATGCCATTTTTATCTGTTGGATGTGTAGTTTTCATCCCCCTAGCAAGTCCAGGATGGCTTAATTTATTACCCTTTATTCACAGAATCACGAGTTCTAATGACCTGAAGAAAGAGAGCTTTTGAAAACATTGTGGGAAAAGGAGAACGTGGTGGTAACCAGCATTTTCTCCTATTCCTACAATGCTTTCTACCGTTCTACAGGCAAATCACATCATTTGAATAACATCAGTTTTGTCGTCTGCAAATGCTATTAATTTGGACAAGTCTAAAGTTTTATTGTTTGGTAAAGAGTTAAGGTGTAGAATTATCAATCCAGGGGTCCTTGATTTGATCCACACCCTATGCACAGTGTTTTCGATGTATTGTGGTAGGGAACAGCATTTGGGAGCCACAGTTGAGCACTGGTAAAACCCAGAAACAAATGTGTAAGAGATGTTGCCCTGTGACTGACAGAGATAATATTGTGAAAGCAGTGTAAAATACCAATCAATACCAATCACCCTTACCATTGTTGTACAGACCCTCATATGCATAATAATCTAGATCTGCCTTTTCATGTAGAACATTTATACCATATTCATATTTTTGAAGATACCTGCCACGGACTGGCATTCTGTTGCCCTCATTTCTTTACCAAACATTATTCTTTGGAAGAAGTTTTTCAAAAACGTTGCAAGAAAAAGGAAAGAATGCTGGTAATGCTGTGAACATTTACATGAGCCATGCTGTGGCAAGAGGGGGTTAACTCTTTACCACACAGACCTGACTTTTAACGACCCTGACGAAAAAGCCTGTGGAAAACATTGTGGGGAAAGGAGAAAATGCTGGTAACCAGCATTTTCTCCTTTTCCCACAATGTTTTCTACCCTATTAAAGACATCATTTGAGTCACATTCAAATTTTCGTCTGCAAATGCTTTCAATTTGGACAAGTCTAAAATTTGTCATTTGGTAAAGGGTTAAGAGCATCTCTGCAGTGCATTATACAGTTGATTGATTGATTGTATGGTGTTTAACCCCATTTTCAACATTATTTCAGTTATATCATGGCGGCCAGTGCATCTATCTATGCTTTCCTGGAGTTTCTGTTACCAGTTCTCCGCACAATATTCTTTCCAAGCTACCAGCTGCTTTCCCACATAACCATCGTTGAAACAATGGTCAGTGGTGACTATCATCAATCCTCGGAAAGAAATTGGCCAAGCCGGTGATCGAACCTGCGACCTCCTGTTCTCAAGTCCTGTACGCTACCGACTGAGCTACGGGGGCTTGGCACATTATACGGAGCAAGTCGTCACATAACTTGGATCCATAATGTCCATTTTGTGTAACAACTAGCTGAATCCTGAGGTACAGTAGTCCTTAGAGAAGAAAATTGACCAAAAGCAAGATGTTTCGACCAAGGCCAGCCTGTGCAGTTGATACTTTTTGAAGATACTTAAACCCCCTTTTCATAGCATGGCTCTGAAATAAATTTGCGGAATAGAAAACGATGAGGCAAAAATAGAGAAAATGCTGGGTGTAACCAGCATTTCCTCTCAATGTTTTCTACACTTTTGAAAATAATACTGTATATGTTGAAAAATACAGTAACATGTGTCTAAAAATTTGCCAATTATAGATTACGGACATTTTTTGTATGGAAATGTTTGCGAATTCAAGACACTCGTTATTTGTTGGTATGCTTGTGGTAAAATACGTGAACAGAAAAGTTTGTGAATTTTTCAAATTCGCGAAATGTCAAAAATTTCCATGTTGCAAAAACTTCCACTTATACAGTATTTAATCCCATCATTACAAAATGCAAAAGTATGAACTTTGTTGTAATGTTCATTGGACAAAAAACACAGGTTTAAATCTTTACCAAACGACAAAATTTTAGACTTGTCCAAATTGAGAGCATTTGCAGACGACACGTAAAATGTGACTAAAACATTGGAATTCGTGTGTGATAGGGGAGAAAACATTGTGGGAAAAGGAGAAAATGCTGGTTACCAGCATTTTCTCCCTTTCCCACAGCGTTTTCAAATGGCCTCTTTTTCATGGTTGTTAAAACAAGGGATTGTGTGGTAAAGGGTTAATCGGTGACTTGTGTTTGAGGCCCACTTATGTTGAACAGAGATAATTGTGATTGTACTTTAATACAAGATGTTGTAATCTGTTCATTGTAAGTTAACCCTTTACCAAATCCTGAGTTTTAACGACCCTGAGAAAGAGCCTTTTGAAAACATGGTGGGAAAAGGAGAAAATGCTGGTAACAAGCATTTTCTCCTTTTCCCACAATGTTTACTACTCAGTTAATGGCAAGTTCCATCATTTGAGCCACCTTTCATTTGGCATTTGCAAACTCTTTAAATTTGAAAAAAGTTTAAAATTGCGTTGTATGGTAAAGAGTTAATCATTTACCAAACAATTCAGTGTTTTTACAGCCATGATGAGGAAGACAACTAAAAAGACAGATGGATGTAGGGGAAGGAACAAGAGCACTGCGGATGGCAAAATGCTCTGCTGCAGTTGCTTGATTTTCAGTAAAATTCTAAGTAAAAAAGGGGGCATAACTGTGTCAAAAATACTTTGATGGTTACCTGTCCTTGTTGTATTGGTTACCCTTTTGATAGATAACAACTTGTCGGAGTTTGAACTACCAGTAAATATCTTAAGTACTAACAGAGATATAAAATGTCGAAGTTCTTGTGTGATGCCGCCAGGGCTGCAACAATACCCGACGTTTTCTTCAAAAACAGCAGAGCTAAAAATGCTGGGATCAGCATTTTTCTCCTTTCCCTGCAATGTTTTCTACCTTACAAATGGAAGTTTCATCATTCAAGGCTCTTTTACTTTGTTGTCTACATACGTTTTCAATATGGACAAGTCTGAAATTGTGTTTCTTGTTAACTCTTTACCTAACGACAAAATTGACTTCTCCAAATTGAAAGCGATTGTAGACAAATTGAATATGGCTCAAAAGATGGAATTTGTCTTGATAGGGTAGAAAACATTGTGGGAAAAGGAGAAAATGCTGTTAACTCTTTACCAAACCACATAATTTTGGACTAGGCGAAATTGAAAGCATTTGCAGACGACAGAATACACCTTACTCAAAAACTGAAATGTGGCTTAGGACGGGTAGAAAACATTGTGGGAAAAGGAGAAAATGCTGGTAACCAGCATTTTCTCCTTTTCCCACAATGTTTTCAAAAGCTTCCTTTCTTAGGGTCGTTAAAAGTCGTGACTGTGTGGTAAAGAGTTAACCAGCATTTTCTCCTTTTCCTAGTGTTTTCAAAGGACTTCTTTCTCAAGGTAATTAAAACTTAGGATTGTGTGTTAAAGGGTTAATTAGTTCATCTTGTGTAGATTTTCAAACATGAGTCATGGTCTGTGAGAAAGGGATTTAATACATCTGCAAAAAGTATCGACCCAGGTCAGCCTGCATAGTTCATGCAGGCTGACCCGAGTTGAAACTTTTTGATTTTGGTAAATTTTCTGCATGTCAAAGGATCCCTCTACCTCATGGTTCAGTTGGCTGTCAGACAAACTGGATTTTATTGATCCATCATTAATTAATAACTTGCTTAGTATAATGTTGTGAGACTAAATGGATTTCATGGATTCATAATTATGTAATGACTTGCTTGATATAGTGCATCACAGAAATGCAGTAAGCCCCCATTTGTCAGAGCATGTTTGTATTTTAATTGTACAGTGTACAGGATATTTAATAAACTTTGCTCTAAGAGTATTAAATATAGTATGTTTCATTATATAACTGATTTCTGTTTGGTACTCAAGTGGCTATTTCATGTATAAAAATGTAATCCTTAAAATGTAATCCTTAAAATGTCTTTTACAACTACATTGGCCATTGTAGATCAAGATCAAACTGCAAAAGACATGCAGTCTGATCTTTATCTACTCTGTCTGCTTTGCTGACACACTCTGCACAACCTTGAAATCACAGTTATTTAGGTGCACCAGTATAATCCAGGCAGAAAATACCTGTTGGGTTCATTTGGCACTATAACAAAACGCCAGTCAAGTTCAAGATCACTGCTAAAAAATGCCTAGAATGATTTTGGTTGATTGATTGGTTGTAGGGTGTTTAACATCATTTTCAACATTATTTCAGTTATATCATAGCGGCCGGTGCACATATCCATACTTTCCTGGACTTCTTTCACCAGCACTCCGCACAATATTCTTTCCAAGCCAAAGGCTATTTTCCAACATAACCATCATTGAAATAATGGTCAGTGGTGAGAGAGGAATGAATCCTGTCACAATGACTATCATCAATCCTCAGAAAGAAATTGGCCGATCGGGGATCAAACTAGCAATCTCCTGTTCTCAAGTCCTGTACGCTATCGACTGAGCTACCAGGGTTTGGAAGGTGGCTTTAAAAAGAACATAAACAATCCTTAAATATTTAATCAGTTTATTAAATCAATTTAATTTCATGAATGATCACAGACATATCCATAATTTCTTTAAACAATGTTACAGTTTATAATTTGTGCCATTATGGTATTACCATGGTTACGATTTCAACACAAAGCCTTTACCATTGTGTCAGAATAACCTAGTTTCCATTTTACAAGAGCAAATGTCAGTTGACAAACTTCATCTGTTTCAATAGGGCTTCATACCACTTACAACAATATGTCAGTTCTTCTGCAGTGGTGGCTCACTTGTTTTTCCTGTGTTTCATAAATTCTAGGCTTGGATTCTGTTGTTCCTTGCCCAAGGACACTCTCAAATGACCAAGATCCCCCTGCTGGGATCATATAAAGATTTTCTGATTTCAAATCTTAAACTTTAATCCTTTATGAAACATTTACAACCCTAAGAAGAAAGGCTTTTGAAAATATTCGGAAAAGGAGAAAATGCTGTTAAACAGCAATTTCTTTCTTTCTACATTATACTCTAATGATTTCAACGAAATCCAATTCAGAAAGATGATACACTTTTGACAACTTGATTTTTTTTTTTCCAGAGATTGCACTTTATTTTACATGGTAAATAAGCTATTCCAACAGGTACCCAGGTACCATGTTATTCGACAGATACTGATGAAAAACCGCTCTGGCAAGCAGAGAAACAAATGTACATACAGATGGAAAATAGCAAACACCAGTGCTTGTATTCACCAACCAGTCTTAAGTTCATTTTAAGTCTAATTCTAAATTTAAGAAAGTAACACAACTTCTGATTGGCTGAACCAAATGGTTAAGCCAATCAAAATGGTTTACCCAGTCAGAAGTTGTGGTACTTTCACAATTAGAAAATTCTTGAGAGTAAGACTAAGAATGTTCTTAAGAATGGTGAATACAGGCCCTTGCCAGGTTATAACACAAGTTTCCTGACCTTCCACAAAGATATGACACAAACCACAAAATAAGTTTGAGCCATGCTATGTGAAAAGGGGGCTTAATGCATCTGCAAAAAGTATTGACCCCAGTCAGCCTGCGCAGTCCATGCAGGCTGACCTGGGTCGAAACTTTTTGCTATTCGTAAATTGTCTGTATGTCAAAGGACCGCTGCACTTCATGATTCAGTTGTTCTTAGACAAAATGGATTTTATGGATCCATGGTAATGTGATGACTTGCTTGGTATCATAGATCACGGAGATGCATTAAGCCCCTTTTGCCAGAGTATGGCTCATATTTAATGAACTATAATGATTTTCCTGGTTTTCTATTGTGTTCTCTCATGAACTAACACATAAAAAAGCTGAATACAAAAAGCTTATCTAGCAAACAAAACAAAAGGATTTATTGCAAGACTACAACAATAACAAACAACCATGGCTGATGGGATCAATATGCTTCAACCATTAACCCTTTACCGAAGAACCTCGACTTCTAACGACCCTAAGGAAAAAGGCTTTTGAAAACATTGTAAGAAAAGTAGAAAATGCTGGTAACCAGCATTTTCTCCTTTTCCCACAATGTTTTCTACCCTATAACAGACAAATTTCATATTTTGATTTATATTTAGTTTGATGTCCGCAAATGCTTTCAATTTGGACAATGCCAAAATTTTATTTTCTGGTAAAGAGTTCAACGAAAAATCCACATTTTCATTTCCATTCTCTTTCATGCAAGCATTACACTCAACGTGTATGCAAACAAGTTCAATGTATTACAATAATATAAAAGGATGCTAGAAATAAATTAAAATCTTGGAAAAATGTGAAAATGGAATATGAAAAGACAAAAGAACCCTAAGATTCCCGAGTTGCTCACCTGAGATCAATAACATCAAGTTCATAATGAGAAAATCTTCTGACCTGGTTTCAGAAATATTGCGGAAAAATCCAGAGAGTGGCCAAGAATGTTTGGGGTTTTTGGAACTGTTTGACCAAGAGACCTGGTTTTCGATCACAAATGACCCATTCATGAACTTGCCATACAGTCATAAACAATTTTTGCAAAAAGTTTGCATTTGGAGCAACAACAGTTTTCAAGGTGGTTGCATGATTTTTCTCCTATTCAACCTTAAGATTTCAACTTGTTCAATACATTAACAAGACAAATACTCTATGCTTAAATAAGAGTGAAGAAACAAGAGGGCCACTGGCCCTAAAGCGCTCACCTGAGTAAAGTCATCAACAGTTGATAAAGCTGAAGAGATCCTGGTTTTAGTGACATAAAACATGTGAGTGTAAGTGACCTACTTTTGGACCCGATATGGCTAAATTTCAAACTTGTCCAAGATATCATCAAGACAAACATTCTGACCAAGTTTCATGAGTATCAGCTTAAAGTGTGGCCTCTAGAGTGTACACGAGGCTTTTCTCAGATTTGGCTCAGTGACCTACTTTTTGACCCCACATGACCCAATTTCAATCATGTACAAGACATCACCAAGACAAACATTCTGACCAAGTTTCATACATGACCAGCTAAAATGTGGCCTCTAGAGTGCAACGATTTAGCCCAGTGACCTACTTTTTGACCCAACATGACCCAATCTCAAACTTCTCTATCATCAAGACAACAAATCTGACCTAGTTTCATGAGTATCAGGCCCCTAGAGTGCACACAAGCTTTTTCTAAGATTTGGCCCACTGATCTACTTTTAGACCGACATAACCCAATTTTGAACCTGTCCAAGATATTATTAATACAAATATTCTGACCATGTTTCAAGAGCATCTGGCTGAAAATGTGGCCTCTAGAGTGCACACAAGCTTTTTCTGAACTTTGTCCCAGTGACCTACTTTTTGACCAGACATGACTCTATTTCAAACTTGTCCAAGATTTTATCAAGACAAACAGTCTTATCAAGTTTCACGACTATCTGACTGAAAATATGGCCTCTAGAGTGCACACAAGGTAAATGTTGACGACCTGGACAACACACGAAAGACACAGCATGATTACAAAAGATCACCTTGAGCACTTCATGCTCAGGTGAGCTAAAAAATGTGGCATCTACAGTGATAATGTTCTAAAATTTGACCCAGTGACCTAGAGTTAGACTTGGCAATGGATACATTTTATCATTAAAGGTAGGAGGGACAAAAACTTACCTTATAACAAAGGTGATATTTAGAACACTCAACAAACACAATGAGTATCACCATAGCTCACCCTTAAGCACTTTACTTACGGGTGAGCGAAAAAAAATACTACCATAATAAAACTACAATATGAATGATTTGTCCATAACTGAGATGGCTTACCAATAAAACATATCACAGACCAATATATATATATAATGTAAGTAACCGTATTTACAGGTAAATATGTATCTGTGTACAAGGAAAAATGACTTATTAACACTCTACCACACCATACCTAAGTTCTGACAACCCAAAGAAGAAACGCTTTTGAAAACATGGTGGGAAAAGGAGAAAATGCTGGTAACCAGCATTTTCTCCCTTTCCCTCCATGTTTTGTACCTTATCATTGACAAAGAACATTATTTGACACACACATAATTTGTCGTCTGCAAATGCTTTCAATTTGGTCAGGTTTTAAAATTTTGTCATCTGGTAAAGACTTAACCTTTTCCCAAACAATCCTTTGTTTTCATGAGCCCTTGGAAGAAGCCTTTGGAAAACATTGTGGGAAAAAGAGAAAATGCTAGTAAACAGCATTTTCTCCTTTTCGGACAATATTTTCTACTATCTCTGAGACAAATTTCACAATGTTAGCCATATATAACTTGTCTTCTGCAAAAGCTTTCAATTTCAACAAATCTGAAATTTTGTCATCTGGTAAAGAGTTGAGTCAAAGTGGACTGTGAACATACTAACAATCTTAACAATCTTTTACCCTTTTACTCTGTACTGAACAACAACTTTAGACTTGACAAAGCTGAAAGCATTTGAGACAACAAGTTGAAAATGGCCATGATGGGATTTGTTAATGAGTAGAAAACATGGGGGGAAAAGGAGAAAATGCTGTTTACCAGCATTTTCTGCTTTTCCCACAAGTTTTTGAAGCCTTCTTTGTTAAATTCATCAACACTTGGGAATAGACTGGTGAAAGATTAACAAACTGAAGTCTGTGTTTTTACAACCGTGATGAAAAAGGTGTCTGAAAACGCTGCTGAAAAAGAAGAAAATGCTGGTAACAAGCATTTTCTCCTTTTCCCACTATGTTTTATGTCCTTTTTCTCAAGACAACCCCTATTATATAAGCCACATTAAAAATTGAGCCATGCTCTGTGAAAAGGGGGCTTAATGCATCTGCGAAAAGTATCGACCCAGGTTAGCCTCCGCAGTCCGCACAGGCTGACCTGGACTGAAACTTTTCACTTTTGGTCAATTTTCTGTATGTCCAAGGACTAGTCTACCTCATGATTAAGTCGGTTGTTAAAAAAGTGGCTATCATGGATACATAATCATGTAACGGCTTGATTGGTGCAATGCATCACTGAGATGCATTAAGCCCCCTTTTCTCAGAGGCCGAGCTCCGTAGCTCAGTCGGTTGTGTACAGGACTTGAGAACAGGAGGTCACTGATTCGATCCCCGGCTCAGCCAATTTCTTTCCAAGGACTGATGATAGTCATTGTGACAGGATTCATTCCTCTCCCACAGCTGACCATTGTTTTGACAATGGCTATGTGGGAAAGCAGCCAGTGGCTTGGAAAGAATATTGTGTGAAGTACTGGTAAAACAAATCCCAGGAAAGCATGGATAGGTGCACTGGCCGCCGCGATATAACTGAAATAATGTTGAAAACGGCGTTAAACACCATACAATCAATCAATCAACCTTTTCTCAGAGCATGGCTCAATTTTGTCATCTGCAAATACTTCTGATAATAACATGTCTAAAACTTTCTCATCTGGTAAAGAAATGATTGATTGTATGGTGTTTAACCCCATTTTCAACATTATTTCAGTTGTATCATGGTGGCCAATGCAGCTATCCATGTTTTCCCTCAGTTTCTTATACCAGTACTACACCACAGGCTGCTTTCCCACATAATGATCGTTGAAACAAGGATTACCAGTGAGAAAGAAATGAATTCTTTCCCAAAGACAATCATCAATCCTCTGCATAGTAAAGAATCAAAGTTATTCCAGAATAAGTATGGTGAGATACCACTTTCAAAGTACCATTACAATACTACTTGTTTGTTTACTTGAGTACAAGCATATGGGCAACCAACATTATTTTCTACAACCTTTCTAAATACAAACAAATGTCCTGTGTCAAATTCATGATTCAACGATTTCTAGCTGACTAAAAAGTTCTTTTTACAATCCTGTTGACAAATTATTACCGAAAAAGGATAAATTGCTTGTGACAAAAAATTACTCTCCTTTTGCCACAGTGCTTTCCTAGCACAGATGTGCACTGCAAGAATAATAACAGTCATATTTGTGAGGTGATGGAAGAACCCTTTACCAAAAGACAAATGTTTATACATCTCCAAAATCAATGCATTTGCAGACCAAAAGTTAAATGTGGCTCAAATTGTGGGAGTCCTCATTGAAAGGGTAGAATACATTGTACGCAAAGGAGAAACTGCTGCTCTCTATTTGCCACAATGCTTACAAAATACTTCTTCTCTCAAGGTGTTAAAACTTAGGATTGCGTGGTAAAAGGTTAACTCATTTCAGCTCAGGCTATTTCTACATCTCCCGAAGACTTTTACAAACAACCAAAAGGAAAAACACATCAGCAGGAAAGGTCAAGGCTGTTTTGCAAGTATGAAACCCATTGTAGAATAAGGATAGCTGTTTGTAACTTGTACCTATGAGCAATTTTCACTGACAAAAAAGTCTCACAAGGCTTTCTTTAGAAATCTGTCACTTGGAGTTTATCCAGCTTATACCATTTGGAAATCGAGTTTGTTGGGCTTACGTCTACCAGTTTTACATACACAGCACCGAGCAAGTCATTTTCTTTCAAAACATCGTGATCCCAGATTGTAACTTGTAGTATCTTCAATCTAAGTGTCTCTAATGGCAACTTGTACTCAATCTGAAACAAAAAAAAAGTTGCAGAACTTGTACAACAGATTAACCCTTCACCAAACGAAAATTTCTGGACTTGTCCGATTTCAAAGCATAAGCAGATGACAAAGATCAGGGGGCTCAAATAGTGAAAATTGTTTTAAAACGGGTAGAAAATCCTGTAAGAAAAGGAGAAAATGCTGGTTAACAGCATTTTGTTCATTTAGCATGATGTTTTCAAAAGCATTCACCACCAAAGTCATTAAAAACTTGTGACTGTCTGGTAAAGAGTTAACCCTATACAACACAATCCTGAGTTTTGACGACCCTAAGAAAGAGGGCATTTAAAAACATTGTGGAAAAAGGGGAAAATGTTGGTGGCCAGCATTTTCTCCTTTCCCCATGTTTTCCACCTATTCAAGGAAAAATACCATCATTTGAAAAATATTTGAATTGTCGTCTGTGAATTCCTTCAATATGGAGTCTAAAATTTTACCATTAGGTAAAAGGCTAAGACTTGTTCATTTGGCATATAACTCTCTCCCAGTCCTCAAAAGATTTAGACTTGTCCAAACTGATAGCAATTTAAGACTACATACTAGTAACTAGATGTGTCTCAAATGATGGAATTTGTCTTTGAAATGGTAAGAAGCAATGTGGGAAAAAAAAGAAATGCTGGGTACCAGCTTTTTTCTACTTTTCTGCATTTCAACATTGTGATTATCAGGCAAAGAGTTCATTCCATTTTCAACTGCAGTGTAACATGCAGGAAGTCCACCTATTTGTGCATTCCTGGCATTTCAACCCAAAGCACAATACTGTTTTCCAGCCACTGGCTATTTTCCCACATGAATATTGTCAGTGATAGAGCAATGAAGCCTTGTACAATTGCCTCATCAGTCTTAAGCACTTTTTGGCCAGGCATGGCTCCTTTCCGACAACGTCATCGAATCAATGTTTGGCAGAGAGAGAGAGGAATGAATCCTGCCATGATGACTGCCATCAGTCCTTGAAAATCAAAGGGCGCTATGATAAACCATGTTATAAGGCAGTAGCATTTTATTTCTCGATGGCAACACAAAAATATGCACTCAGCCCCTATAATTGCACTCCCTACTCACTTGAATCAATTTTCGTAGGTGAGAGAGAGAAAAAACAGTGAACAAATGAAATAGTAAACACCAGTTCTTTTTCCTTGGTAGATACTTGGTGACACGCATCTAAATACACAATCTATTTTTAGCCTTGCAACATATTTTCTTCAGTCAGAGATGGTCACTATGCTCCTTTGAAATCAGTACTTTCGATGATTTTGACTGAAAATGTCTGCTGGGTTTATATGGGTGTTTAAGGGTTAATTCTTGTTTGCTTGTATTGAAATTTAACGCCATTTTAACAGCTTAGGTCATATCATGGCAGTCAGTGCACCTACATATGTGTTTCCTGCCTTTCTCACACAAGTTCTGACACAACTTTCTGTCCAAGCCACTGACTACTTTTCTCACATGCACCAGAAGTGAGAGGCAAAGCAAAAAAACGGGTTATATTCACACTGTTCTATATTTTGCTTGATAATAAAGAAAAAAATAATTACCACTTCGTTGTATGTTGGATGTGTGGTGTACTTGATGATTTTTGTTTTACGCTTCGTAGATTTTTCAGGATCGGGCAACAAGTACGTTTTAACATAGGGACTAGGTAGTTCTGAACCATGCATTGGCTAAAAACAAAAGATAAATTCTGTAACCATAGTATTTTCTTTTTCAATCCAGCTATATCATGACAAGAGAGAAAACAAGAGCACTTCATGTTAGTGCCCACACTCGGCTACAGTTGCTTTTAGTGAAAATTTTAAGTCAAAAAAGGGGCATAACTGTGTCAAAAATATTTTGATGGTACCTGCCCTTGTTGTATGGGTTCCGCTTTTCATAGTTAACAACTTGCCCAAGTTTGAAGTAAATATCTTCAGTAATGACAGAGATGTTATATCAAAGATTTTGCACATCGACTATGCATATGACAAAAAAGGGCTATGACAATACTTCCATGTTTTCTTAGAAAACAGTCAAGCTAAAAATGGAAGAAATGCAATGTAACTTTGACTGGCATTTCTTACCACATAATCAGAACTAATCCAAGTTTGGAGTAAATGTCTTCAGTAATAACACAGGTATTACAAACATCAAAGTCTTTGCACAATGATGACAATGCAGACAACACCAGGGTTATGCCAATGCCTTCACATTTTCTTTAAAAACAGCCAAGCTTAAAAATTAAAGGGCCACAATCCCTGTAATAGAAACCTGAACAAAATGAAATTGCATGTGCACTTTTTCCCATAGTTGGATAACTTCTGTTAAATTTCATCTAAATTTATTGAAAACTGTACAGGGAGTAGAGGACATGAAATTGTGTCTTTGGACAGACAACTTTATTCCAGGGTCCGTATTCACCAACCACTCTTAAGAACATTCTTTATCTTTTTCTCAAGAATTTCCAAGTTCAGAAGTAACACAATTTCTGATTGGCTAAACCGAACACAACTTCTGATTGGCTAAACTATTTGGTTTATCCAATCAGAGCTTACATTACTTTCTAACTCTAAAATAAGACAAAGAATATTCTTAAAAATGGCATGCCCAGGTATACCCCCTCTCCCCCACTTCAATGTGGGGTATATAATGACTATGCTTGAAGACATTCTGTATGAAATATAGCATAAAATCACTACTCACCAAATCTTTGGCATGCATCACCATTATATGCAAGGTGTCTTTGATGTACTCTAAAGACAATTTAACCTGTCCATCTTTGGCTTGAACCAGGATTGGATTTTCTGTGTAAATAAATAATCACATTACTTTTTTAAATGAAATTTTTGTCTAGAAGCAGGTGACTTAAATTGACTTTTGAAAAGATTGTGGCAAATGAAGAAATTTTTGTATGATAAACTACAGAACTACTTATCCCCTAACTCTTTAAAAAACAACAAAATTTTGGACCTCCCCAAATTGAAAACATTTGCATAGGACAATTTAAATGTGGCCCTTACGTTGGAATTTGCCTTGAAAAAGGTAGAAAACATTGTGGGAAAAGAAGAAAATGCTGGTTATCAGCATTTTCTTCTTTTCCCACAATGTTTTTAAAAGCCATCTTTCCAAGGGATTGTGCAGTAAAGGGTTAATCCTTCACCCTCAGAGGAGCCAACAAACCAAACAGACATATTCAGTCAAATGCATGGTTGCTTTTGTGTTTGGTGTTTCAAATAAAGCAGACCAATGTAAATCAAAGATCAGACTGCACTTTTTTGTCTGATCTTGATCTACATTGGCTGAAAAGGCAACTATATGAGTGAAAGTCACCTCTTTACCTGACAACAAAATTTCAGACAAGTCTACATTGAAAGCACTGGCAGTCAACAAGCTAAATGTTGCTCAAGTGATTAAAAAAGGTTACTGGTTACCAGCATTTTCTCCTCTCCCAAAAATGGTTTTAAACTTTTTTCTCCAGGTCATTTAAGCTTGGAATTGTGAAGTAAGGAGTTAATTTGCTTTGATTATCTACATCTAAAGGGATGTTTCTAAAAATGTCTACTTATATTGGTTTAGCCCTTACCTGTTTTTTTTTTTTTTTAAAAATGGGCAGGATGACTTTAAAAAAACACTGTAAGACAAGGAGAAAATGATGATAACCACCATTTTTTTCCCTTTTGCGACAATGTTTTTTAACACTGATAAGACAGATCTCATCATTTCATTTCAATTCATTATTCCTTTTGCCACATTGTTTTCTACCACTCATAAGACAGATCTCATCATTTCAGCTTCATTTGTTATTCCTTTTGCCACAATATTTTCTAACACTTGTATGACAGATCTCACTATTTCAGCTCCATTTACCATGTCATCTGCAAATGATGACAAAATGTACCGCAACATGCGAAATGATACCTTCTGACATATGCGTAAAATGTCGTCCCAGATTAGCCTGCGCAGTCCGCGCAGGCTAATCCGAGATGGCACTTTACAACAACATAAGATTTTTTCATACAGTAGACTTTCTTGAAACAGAAAATCCCACAAAAATGGGAAGTGTTGTCTCGGATTAGTCACAGGCTGCAAAGGCTGATCTGGGACAACACACTTTTACGCCTATATCCAAAGGTCCTTTTTCATTTGTTGCATGCCATATCCTGTCGTCAAGAATAAGACAAAGAATACTCTTAAGAATGGTTGGTGAATATGGGCCCAAATATGCAAAGTTGATACAAAGTGTAACAAGTTTCTAAGAAAACACTGAAAAGGCAGTGAAGCAAGGAAGATTTTCGCAGATACAGTTAATATCTATCCACTTCACACAAAATTTTAAGTCTTTTTAAATGTAACTGCAATAAAAATGCATGCAAAAATACACCAAAGACTGATACAGGCATGTATAGTCAAATATTATTTTGAAGATAAAAGGGTCACATGGTGATGCAGTTTCTAGGTATATCTTACAGAAAGGTTAAAACAGAGTTTGACATAATCCCAGGCTAAGATGAGCAAAAGATATGTTTTGGGATGCACCAGAACAGGGAATAAGAAAGAGATTAATCTTTTACCAAGCAAACCATTGTTTTAATGACACTTGAGAAGGGAGTTTTTGAAAACATATTGGGAAAGGGAGAAAATGCTGGTAACGAGCATTTTCTCCTTTTCCCACAATGTTTCATTTTCAATGACAAATTTTCCCATTATGGTCAAATTTCCATAATCTGCAAATCTTGTTAACCCTTAAACTGCTGAATAAAAAAAACAAAAATTTGCACTCAAAAATAAAACTAGACGCCCTTGAGGGCCTGAATCACTCCACTGGCATGATTGTGCTGTTTTTTATAGCATACGCTATGAATTCATGAAGTGAAAAGGAAAAGCAAACACACAAAAAAATGGGGGAAAGGGTTGTTGCCACTGGGCTTGAACCCACTAAGATAGCAGAAGTAGGCATGATGAATTGAACAAAATTAATTGTGAAAAAAAAAAAAAAAAACTGAAGTACAATTTCTCAAAGTCAATTAACCAAACGACAGACGATAGATCGCTCCTCCCACTGATGTCACGTGACCCGCGAATCTAAAAACCTAGACAAACATTACCCAGACACGAGGGCTTAGCTAGGAGACATATGCAAGTTACCAGAAGATACTTTAACACGAAATAATTGTTCAAGATAAAATAAGCATGGGAACAATTTGAGAAAAGGTAGTTACATCTTTTGGATTTAGGTTTTTCGAAGTTTTATAGGTGAAAATTGAAACAGAGACTGTTTATTTCGAAGTCAGTTGACTTACGCCACTTACGTTTGATAATGTAGGTACAATACATGTATATGTAACTTGTGCTTCCTAAATATTTCTTAAAGTCATTGGTCTTCAAATGCAATTCATCTTTTACCTGGACAAAAATAAGCTTTTTCAAAGTTACAGTGATTTTTCCATTACTTAGTCCGTGATATATGCTTCAATAATTTCACCACAAATTGCAAGACTTTTACATTACCAAATGAAATATACATGTTTTTAACAGGGCAATATGATTACCAGATGTTTGAATTGAAATTAGAAGATACATTAACAAATGATAGGTTTACCAAATTGCTTTTTTCAAGTTTGAGGGAAAAACCCGAGGAGGAGAATAAAAAGAATAAAAACATGAATATATTTCTAAGCATTCGCCGGTAAATACTATGCTGTAAGAGTAATAGAAAAATAAATTGACTTACACATTGAACATGTATAATCCAAATTTCAAACACTAATAATCGTTGAAAGGGGTTATAGACGGTCACAAAGAGTCAGACTGATATGACACGTGTGTGTAATTTTACAAGTAGGACAGTACCAGACGCTTTTGGGGTGGTATACCGATATCAAAGGAATACCGCATAAACCCTTGCTCCACGTTTTGTGTAAAAAGTGGCAACATGTACAACAAATCAAACGAAAACGGCTTGATTGGTACCTAATTGATTTTCGATAAATAAATAATAGTTTAAGGGAGATTAAAAGATTGAAAATAAAGGGAGGGGAAAGATGGTTATATATATATATGGTGGCATATCGTCTTTAATTTAACAGGCTTTAAGTTTGCATTCATAGATATGTTAAAATACAGAGACCAATGGGAGCAACATTTTTAATGGTTTACTGATGGAGGAAGATGGCATTTATTTTTAATTTAAACAAATGTCAAAACTGCCTACATTGCATTTACTTTAAAAGCGAGGGGGAGGGGCGCTGTTTAGGTTTGACTTCTATGAAGACTATGTGAAAAGCATTTTTACCCAAATTTCGTCGACTCAAATTTTATTTAAGGATAATTTGCGAGGGGGGAAAAGATTCAACAAAAGAGATGTAACCAGCATTCAAAATAACAAGTCAACTCAATTTGGTAAGAAAATGAATTACCGAGTATATATTTAAATGAAAAATAAGGTAAAGGAAATAAATAACTGAACATGATAAAATCCAATCAGTTGTCTAAAATATTATCTATACATTTCTTTTAGTAAAGAAACAGGAATCTGTTGCCAAGATAGAAATTCTGGAAAATTTATGACAATAAAAAAACATGTTAACAAGAAGTATTCATTTATTTTTCTCCTTTTAAATCTGAATTCGTCTTCTGCAACAATAGTTTTACCTGGTGTAATTCTGCATCTTGAAATTGCAGTCGTAAGGATTAATAATGGATATCAAGTTTAAAGTTATTCATCAGTTTTTTCTCATAAATATACTATACATTTATATATAGTTATAACTCCTAATGATTCAGAATGTCTAGGTTTTATAACGGCAAGACGGCTTCCGCTCTGGATGGAAAAATACTGATCGCTGATTGGCTTATTGATTTTTTTGATTGACAGCTGGCGTTTGGTTAATTGTTTGGAATCCAGTCAAATTTGATAGGGTTTCAGTACTCACTGTTTTAAACAATCCCTGCAAGTTTCAAAGAAATGTGACCAATAATGTGGACTGTGTTGAGTAAACAATACTAAGTCATCAAATGGCTGCTTTTCCTAAACCAATTGCTAGATTTTCATTCTTAATAAAGTTCAATCCCTTGATGATACAAATAATCTTTGCAAGTTTCGAAAGATTGAATAAAAAATGTGACTTAATTGCAAAAACAAGAAATGTCAATTTTCAATTTTAAATGGCTCCTTTTCCCATACTGATTTTCAAATGTTTTGTTTTTTCTTTTTAAATCCAAAGGGTTCAAGCTATTGATAATATAAAGCAACTATGCAAGTTTCATGAAAATTCAACCACAAATGCCGACATTATCGCATAAACTAGAATTATAAATTTTCAAATTTAAACGGCTACTTTTCCCATACTAATTGTCAAATTTTTTCAAAATGGATAGGGTTCGAGCTGTTGATGATACAAAGCAACTACATGTTTCACGAAAATCCAACCACAAATACAGACTTTACTGCGTAAATAAGAAAAAGGAAATTTTGACCTTTAAATAGCTACTTTTCCCATACTGATTGTCAGATATTTTTCAAAATCAATAGGGTTCAAGCTATCAATGAGATAAACAAACTGTGTGTGTTTCACAAAAATCAGACCACAAATGCAGACTTCATCGCGTAAACAAGAAACTGAAATTTTTAACTTTAAATGGCTACTTTTCCAACACTGATTATCAGATTTTTTTCAAAATCAATAGGATTCAAACTATTAATGAGATACACAAACTGTGCAAGTTTCACGAAAATCTGACAACAACTGAAGACTTTATCGCGTAAACAAGAAACTGAAATTTTGAAATTTAAATGGCTACTTTTCCCACACTGATTGTCAGATTTTTTTCCAAAATCAGGATTCAGGCTATTGATGAGATTAATAAATTGTGCAAGTTTCATGAAAATCCGACCACAAATGCAGACTTCTTTGCGTAAACAAGAAATTGAAATTTTGAACTTTAAATGGCTACTTTTCCAACACTGATTGTCAGATTTTTTCAAAATCAATAGGGTTCAAACTATTGATGAGATAAACAAACTGTGCAAGTTTCACGAAAATCTGATGACAAGTGCAGACTTTATCGCGTAAACAAGAAACTGAAATTTTGAAATTTAAATGGCTACTTTTCCCACACTGAGTCAGATTTTTTTCAAAATGGACGGACGACGGAAACAATACCATGATATATGCTCTGCTGGCTTACAGCCAGTAGAGCTAAAAACAAATATTGCCATTTCAAAGTTGATCTTACAGAAAAGAAAATACTGTATAGGACAGTGTAGATCAAAAATCAGATTGCACATTTTGTGCAGTCTGATCTCAATCTACACTGTCCTCAAAAGTGCCCCAAGTCAAGGGTTAATTTGGATGGATCTTGAAGTTTGTCATGTGATAAAAAGACAAACGTGTAAGAATTGTCAAATCTGTTTTCTGTCTTTAAGCATGTTGAATAGTTTGGAGGGTTTATCTTATGGCATGGTTGCAATGGAGTATAATGTAAAGGCTAAGATAAGCAAAGGAAAAACTGAGGATGCAACTGTAAAAAGAACATGAAAGAATGAGATCATTCTACGGCATGTAGGAATATTTACCTTGGCGTTTATTTGATTTTTAATGTTAATATTTTGGTACCTAACAAAAAGCACAATTTATGGTACAAGTAAAATGAACTTTCAGTTTACGACGACATTTTGTCAATTGCTCATTTAACTCTTTCCCAGACAAGAACAATTTTAGACTTGTCCAAATTGAAACCTTTCCAGACAACAAACTATTTACGACTAAACCCTTTACCAAACAACAAATTTTGAGACTGGCCCCATTTAAAAACATGTAGAACATAAATCAAATGTTGCACAAATTACGAAATTTGTCTTTGAAAGGGTAGAAAAAAAACATTGTGGGAATAGGAGAAAATGCTGGTTACCAGCATTTTCTCCTAGTCCCACAATGTTTTCAAAAGTCCTTGGGGTTGTTAAAACTCAGGACTGTATAGTAAAGTATTGAAAACTGAGGCTGATATTTAGAAGGGAAGGAACCAATGTGGGATAAGGAGAAAATGCTGGTTACAAGCATCTTCTCCTTCCCCAGTGTTTTACCAGCATTTTCTCCTTTTCCAACAATGTTTCCTGTAGCTTTCTTCATAAGGGTCCTTAACCCTTTCCCAAACAAGCCCTGGTTTTCACGTGTCTGCAGTACAAGTCTTTTGAAAACACTGTGGGAAAAGGAGAAATTGCTTGTAACGAGCAATTTCTGCTTTTCCCACAGTGTTTTCTACCCTTTTTGAGAACTTTCTGCCATTTTCATCAAATTTAAAATTGTCGTCTGCAAACTCTTTCAATTTGGACCAGTCCAAAATTTGTCGTTTGGGAAAGGGTTAAAACTCAAAGTAAAGGGGTAAAACAATTTCTTAAATGTCCCATCAGTGTCAAAAGCCATCTTTCTACATGACAATTGTACACAAGGGGTTTGAACAGTAAGATACTGGTTACCAGCAAAAGTAAGGAATTTTCCCAGTTTGAATGGTGGGAGCAGGCAACAAGGCTACAAGACTACAGAGACTAATACTCTGAGGTAAGACTAGTAAGTAACCTGGAGAGACAGGTGATGCTTTTGGAGAAGATACTTTGGCTTTACTGGAACCCTGCCTTCCTGCTAGAAATAATTAAATAACAATACTTTTACTCCAATGGGTCCTGCTTTCCAGCTACAAAGAATTAAACAACAGTATTTTTACTCTGCTGGATCCCTGCTTTCCTGCTAGAAAGGATTAAATAACAATATTTTTAAGTTACTGGAACCCTACTTTTCTTGCTACAAGCAATAAAACTAGAGGCGCTTGAGCGCCTGTATCGCTCCACAGGCCTGATATTTCTATAATGGCGAAAAGAAGTTTTTAACAATTACCATTCAATCCTGCATTTTAGCTCACTAAAGAAAAAAGGTATGGAAAAAACTTGTGAGAAAAGAAGAAAAAAATGGTAACCAGCATTTTCTTAGTTTCCCACAATAATTTCTATCCTTTTTTATATATGTCTTACTAATTTGAAGATATGTTGTCTGCAACAGGTCCTTTCACAAACCATTTTGGGTGGGGAAACATCAAAATATAGAAAATATGTCTTTCTCAGGGTCGTTAAAAGTTGTGATTGTGTGGTAAAGGGGTAATGTAAAAGAACAGCTAGGAGGGCAAATGAATGAATGTTATAGCAATATAGATCAACTTACATCAATACACCAGATAGAATGAAATATGCTGGCATACAATGAACACCTAATCCCTAATAATCAACTTTTCACAGTTAGAATGTCTTCTGTGGCAAACAACACAAAATGGTCTACAAATGCATTTACATAAATCAAATATCCTGCTCCAGGGCACAGATTAATTCTGGTGTACTGAAGTTGCGGGATCAGTTTGCCTTATCACAAATGTAAAGCCCTGTCCCACTGTGTACCAGGTCACCAGGATTTACACCCCTTCTCTGTCCACTCTGCATTTACTCATTAGTAGGTCAACAAACCTTTACCAGAACTAATAAAAGTGCAGAGGTTCTCTTGTTCTATATCAAAAGGACTATAAAGTACCTACAACATGGGGGTTTTGTTATTAAAATACTTTTTCTTTTTTATCTTGGCATGGTTACTCAGGCTTAGTAATAAGGCAAAATTGAAAAGCTCAAGTTGTGAAAGGTGCTCAAGCTTTTATCTTATTTATGGCCAGTGATATTTCATTACTAGTACTAACTAATAGCATATCATTGGAGTAAATTGTGATCTTAATACCAAGGAAAATGTGTGGGCTTAAATAGGACAGCCCTGACTAGGTCAAGTCAATCCAATTTTCTTCCTTTTTCTTTGTTAGTCGATAAAACTAACACAATAAATAGTTTTGGAGAAGAACATTTTTTTGAAATATAAGCCTTGTCTATAAAAAAATGTGTTTTTAGGTGTATCATTTTTTTAAAAGGAATTTGGTATACAACCACCATAGAAACAATTTGGCAGACAACCACCATAGGAACTTACCTGCAAAACAACAATGAAATCCAATGAATAGTTTTAGAGAAGAAATTTTTCAAAGATTTTACTTTATACCATAAAAGGAAAATGAGTCTCCCATAAAAGCCATGTTTTCTGACAGATCATTTTTTTTTAAAGGAATTCTGTAAACCTGTATCTAAGGAACATTCCTGCAAAATAATAATGCTATCCAAATAGCGGTTTGGGAGGAGAAGATTTTTAAAGGTTTTTTACTTTGGTTGCCATGGCAACCAGAATTCTTCATGGAACACAATTATTTGAAGGAATTTGAAAGAGGACCACCAAAGGAACATTCCTGTGAAATTTGGTAAAAATCCAGTCAATAGTTTCTGAGGAGAAGTTTTTTAAAGAAAAAGTTTACGGACGCACGCATGGACGAACGGACGGACGGACGCACGACGGACACAACGCCATGACAATAGCTCGCTGGCCTTCGGCCAGTGGAGCAAAAAAATGATAATTTTACTTTAATGGTACCCTGCTTTCAAGCTAGAAACAATAAACCATTATTTCATGCTTTTCGGTAGTTTATTGAGAAATAATGGTGGATTAGGGTTTGATATTTCTTGGTTACGACCAGTGAAAAATACCGATGTCATATTTTCTACTCATCAATTGAAGGTGGAAACAGTAGTTCCTGCGCACTAGTTACCTAGGTAAACAGTGTGTGCCATTCAAATATAGGGAAATGTGACGTAATTTACACGCATTTACCCTATATTTCTTGCACTTAACGCTTTACATAACTTTGTAATATGCTGTTATATGAGGGGGGTAAGCCATGGAGAATTACCGAAAACTACTGCACTGGATTTTGATGAAAGTCCAACAAAAAAAGGGTTAGAAGCATGAAATAAATAGAATATTTGGGGGTTTTTTGCAGTGAAAAATCAAAATTTATATTATCGAGTGAACAACATCGGTAACATTTTCACCTGTGGCTATGCAAATTGTGAAAATATTACCGATGATGTTCACTCGATGACATAAATTTTGATTTTGACCAAATATCCTCTGTATATTTGTACTTCAGCGAATCCCTGCTTTCCTGATAAAAGTCATCAACTCTTTACCTGGCAACTAAATTTTAGACTCACCCAAATTGAAACCATTCAATTAAATAAGGGTCCAATGATATAAGTTACTAATTAAAGGGTGGAAAACATTGTGGGAAAAGGAGAAAATACTGGTGACAAGTATTTCCTTCTTTCCCAATAATGTTTTCAAAAGCCTTTTTTCATCAAGGTCTTTCACTCTTTCCTTACAATATACAACATGCAAAGGGTTTTTGGACAGTGCAGCTCAAGATCAGACTGCACAGATGATGCAGTCTTGATCTCTGACCTACACTGTCCACTGCTTTAATCCAGATCATGACCCAACTGTCTCTTTATCTTGCAGCTGAACTGTATGTACAGCCGTTGAAAAAGTGTAATTTATTTGAGTCATGCTCTGTGAAAAGGGGGCTTAATGCATCTGCCAAAAGTATCAACCCAGATCAGCCTGTGCAGTCCGCGCAGGCTGATCTGGGCCAAAACTTTTAGCTATAGGTCAATTTTCTGTGTGTCAAAGGACAAGTCTACATCATGATACAGTTGATTGTTAACCCTTTCCCAAACAAGCCCTGGTTTTCACGTGTCTGCAGCACATGTCTTTTGAAAACACTGTGGGAAAAGGAGAAATTGCTCGTAACGAGCAATTTCTCCTTTTCCCACAGTGTTTCCTACCCTTATTGAGAACTTTCTACCATTTTCATCAAATTTAAAATTGTCGTCTGCAAACTCTTTCAATTTGGATCAGTCCAAATTTTGTCGTCTGGGAATGGGTTAAACATAATGGATTTTATGGATCCCTAATTCTGTGATTACTCTTTTGGTATCATGCATTACAGAGATGCATCAAGCCCCCCTTTGCCAGAGCTTGGCTCATTTATTTGGTAGTGAAAGAGTTAAAACTTGGGACTGCTTGGTAACAGCAGAGATTGTATACACTAGTGTATATATGCTCTCTAGTAAAGGATCAATTCTTAACCAGATGACAAAGCATTTTGCAGATGACAAATCAAATGTGGCCCAAAGAATAAGATATGTCTTTAAAAGGGTATATTGTGGGAAAAAAGAAAAAATACTCTTTTTCCCACAATTTCTTTTTTCAAGAAATCTTTCTCATGGTAGCTAAAATTTTGTGTTATTTGGTAAAGAGTGAAAATTCCTTATACAACCACATGTAATTTAATTCTTGATAATTAAAGAGCAATTTTCAAGATGCATCTATACTCATTTTCTGCCAGTTTTTAACCCATTTCATCTTTATTTTATTAAGCTATAATCATTCTTCTATCTTCGTGCCAAATGTTGCCCCTGACGGTTGCAAACTTACATAGATTATGACCGACAGGAAATGCATTTCATTTTCTCGGGGCCATCAAAGAAATCACTGTTGCGATGTTTGTGGTTTTAAATAGAAGATTTCTGATATACATGTTTTCATCCCTTACCTCATATGTATAAGTAATTTATCTATGTTTGCACAGCTGACTATCCTGACTAAATTTCCTGACTAAATTTTCAACCATTCTACAGTTTATCAAATTTTTTAAAGCGTTTTTTCTCTCAAACTTACATATGTACGAAAATAATTTGACAAAAGGAAAAAAATGCTACCTACAAGTAATGTCTCTCTATATTATAATGTTTTAAGCCTTTACCAAAAAACAAAATTTTGCACTGGACCAAACTGAAAGCATTTGCAGACAAAAAATTAAAAAAGTTGCTAAATTGAAGACTTCTGTCTATCACAGGGTATGAAAGCATTGTGGTAAAAGGAGAAAATACTGTTTATCAGCAATTTTTCCTTTTCCTACAGTGTTTTCTCTTTCAGGATCGTTAACATTGTGACTCTGTGGTAAAGGGTTTAAAGTGGTCTGCTGAAAAAGAAAAATTCATCTGCAAAGACAGGACCTAACTGGTTTTCTTGCTGAGATACAAAAGGCTTTTTTACAATGGACTTTTATGAATAACATGATCCATTTCTGAAACATCTTACCTTTGAGTTTGGGTAGGGATAGTTTCCCCTTATGTGCCTCCTGTTCATCTCTTAACAATGGGTGTAAGAATGTGTAAACCAAATCACTCTGGAATCAAGGAAAAAATAACCTATACATACATGTACCAGAATTGCATAAAATAATAATTACTAGTTTTCCAAGGTACAGCAAGAGAATTTTGATATCTTTTCTGGATACCTTTTCTGGATACCTATGTTGAATTCTTAAAATTTGCTTTATGACAGCTTATATACTGTTAATCTTTCACTTTTGTTAAGCGACTGAAAACTGAATTCCTTCCCACAAGATTTACCAAAAAAAAACGACAAAGTTAAAAAAAAACATTGGGTAATTCCCCTTCCATAAGTTTGAGAAGAATTGTCTTACAAAACCTCTTATAGAAAAAGAAGACATTTCCTGCTACCAAAGTTTTTCTGATAACAAAAGTGGAACACAGGCTCCAATATCTGGCCCATCTTCTCCAGTACAGAAGCCATACTCTCATAAATCTTTACCAAATCATAAAATTTTGGACTTGTCCATACTGAAAGCATTTGCAGAAAACAAACTGGAGTTAACAGAAAATTGAAAATTGCTTCTGAAAAGGTGAGAAAATAATGTGGGAAAGCAAGAAAATGATGGTGACCAGCAATTTCTCCTTTTCGAACAATTTTTTCAAAAGCCATCTTCTTTCAGGGTCGTTATACCTAGGGATTATGTGGTTAAGAGTTAAAAAAATTCTGTTAACATCTCTCAATACTAACTAGAACTGTCACAAAACAGAAAAAAATACCCCCCCCACCGGCACCTTGTCACTGAAGCAGCACAATGAGAAAAAACGAAGTTCACCTGTGACCTTGATCTTTGACCCATGTGACCCAAAAAAAATAGGGCACCTCCTTCGGTCATGAGGAACACTTGGATAAAGTTTTAGTGTCCTAGGTCAAATGGCTTTTGAGTTACAGCACGGAAATGAAAACATGGACAGATTGAGGGACGGATGGAAGGATGGACAGACATGGTGAAAGCAGTATACCCTACTCTACTACGTAGGTGGGGGGTGTAAAAACAGACGTTTTATGTCAGTTTCACTCATCCCTTGACAACTTGCCTTTGAAACAAGTTTGCAAGCAACAACTTTAATAAAACATCCATGCACATAGTTAAAATAAACCTTTTACTCGTAAAGAGTTCAATAGGTACAAATGAAAATATTTAAGCAGAGAGAGAATTTGCTCAGCAATGTTTTCTTTTTCCACATTGTATTTCAAAGTAGTCTTCTACAAAACAACCAAGTCATCTGCACGAAATTATGTGCCCAAGGCAACAATTCAACTCACATGTGACACCTCAGCAGTGTTCTTGAAGAGATCCGTCATAAAACGTTCTATCTCAACTTTACGACTTTCTGCCACTGTTTTTATATGACTTCTTCCGAGCAATACCCTACAAATGAAAAGCAGTGTATTCATATCACATAGTTGCATTTCATCATTAGTTCATTTCCTCTAGAAACAAACTTAAAGGCCATGACTTTAAAAGAATCCGAATGAATAAGTGTACTGCATGCCGGTCCCTAATCTCGGCTGCAGTTGCTTTGAGAAACCATCCATTTTCAAAGAAAATTCTAAATCGAAAGAGGCATAACTGTTTAAAAATATTTTGGTTACCTACCCTTGTTGTGCAGGTTCCCTTTTTGAAAGTTAACAACTAGTCTGAGTTAGAAGTAACTATCTTCCATAATGACAGAGATATTGTAAAATGTCAAAGTTCTTGCTGACAATGCAGATGAGGATGCAGATGCTGACACAGACAACAACAGGGCTATGACAATACCTTGATGGCTTCTTTAAAAAAGCCAGGTTAAAACTGTATTACCAACATAAATTTAACTTTAATAAATGTAAAATATTGTGAGAAAAGAGATATTGCTCATTACAAGCAATATCTCCTTTAGAGATCTTTTCAGAAATGATCTCCTTCAAAATAAAAACAGTCGTCTGCAGATGGCCATCAAATAAGGTAAGATCTGTGTACATCATAATGCATGGCTTTCTTTGGTATATACATGTATGTACTGTAATATTATTTTCATTCCTCAGATTAAATTCTTAACCCAAAGACAAAATTTTATACTCATCAAAATTCAAATCTGTTGCAGACGACAAATTAAATGTGGCTCACTTGATGAAATTTGCTTCTAAAATGGTCAAAAAACATAGTGGAAAAAAGGAGAAAATGCTGATTACCAGCATTTTCTCCTTTTACCACTATGTTTTAAAATGGCTTCTTCCTCATGGTTGTTAAAATTCGGGATTGTTTGTTAAAGGTTAAAGTCATCAAAGGCTTTTGACTTCACTAAACTACAGCATACCTTCCCTGTAGCTGTGGCCAGTTGATGAGTGGAAACATGGCAGCAAGCTTGTTTCTAAACTCTACGAACTCCGAGTAGATTCTAAATACAAAGGATGGAACTGTCTGGTTTTCTCTTTCTAATTTTAGAGTATAAATCTGTAAAATAAAACAAATGGTTGAGAACAGTAATTATGCAAACATTTCATTGCTGTTTTTCTTTTTTTTTTTTTGGTGAAAGATCGAAATTTATGTCATCAAGTGAACATCATCGGTAATATTGTCATGAGAGGCTCAGTGTATTCAGATACAGAGCTGTACTGTAAGGTATTCTGTTTTTGAGTAAAACTCATTCCTCCTCTTACAGGGAAAATATGTAATTTCACTTGTCAAGGTCAATTGAATAAATAGAAATATTGTGGAAAACTGATAAAGGGGAAAAAATAGTTCTGTACTAGTGAGTTTATCAAATATATAAAATATGTGAAATTATCAATCCATAATCCACCATTATTTCCCAATAATCTACTGAAAAGCATGAAATAAAGATCTTTACTCCAAAAGGTTAATTTTATGTTCATACAACTTGATTCAAAATACATTCATTTTGATCATTGGAAAAAATAAAATCTTCAAATAAACACTGGAATTACTTTCTCAAAGGAAGTATTAAACAAAACCACATATGAGCCATGCTCTGCCAAAAGGGAGTTTAGTGCATCTGCAAAAAAAGTATCGACCTAGCTCAGCTTGCACAGTCCATGCCGGCTGACTCAAGTCAAAACTTGTTGTTACTGGTCAATATTCTGTATGTTAAAGGACAGTCTACCTCATGACGCAGCCAGTTGTTAGACAAAATGGATTTTATGGGTCCATAATTATATGATGCAGAACAAAGATGCTTTCAACCCCCCTTTTGCCAGAATGCCACTCATTTACAACTTACATAATGTTTCTCAGGAGTGTACCTCTTCTG